>CAXHSM010000010.1:5076652-6498916 GCA_964019185.1 Maratus speculifer
GATAATCTGGTGTATAAGTAGGCATCGAAATTTTGATTTTAGTTGCTATATTTATTTTGTGATCGTGCCAATATAAAAAAGGTTCGGCCCGTCCAATATCTGACATTTTCGTGTCTTCTGTAAATACTAATTCATAATCTTGAAAATTTTTTAAAGGTATTATAACATGAAAGAATAGGATTATATCTTTCATCATAATGAAATTTATGTTTTTAAATTGCATACATTTTAAGATATTAAAAATTGAAAATAGTCTGTTTTCATTTTTTACCATTTTAAAGATTCCTGAGAATCCTTCATAAAATATTAACATTTGATTGATGCTGCCATCTATTATCAGAATTATTAAATAACTATTATTTCTATTGTACAGATTTTGAAATCGTTCGAAACTAGAAATTCCGTAAGATAATTTTCAGTTGTGTTATGTAATCATAAACTCTCCATAATTAAATAAAGCATTATTTTTCAGCATGAATATAGTGGTAGCTTGGTGGTCCGTAGCTTGAGAAATCCACGTCTGTAACGTTTTCGTTTAAAAGGGGAATTGATGTTTTGCTACCTTTACACTTTTGATCAGAACCACAAAGTAAATACTAAAGAATATTCATAATAATAATAATAAGTATGTGTATATCTATTCTATTACAGTATTTTAATATTAAAAGATTCCAATGCAGAATTTTTCGTAATACTAGTTTAATCAATTCGAGTTTTGGAAATCGGATAAAATATGTTAGGGTACTACTAGGTTATCCCGTCGACCAAAAAACTATCGCCAAACTATAAGATTAAATGCCAATAACGGATGATCGTAAATGTCACATTCAATGGCATTAAATACGATTCACGTGTTTAAAATGTCATTAAGGGGGTAGGATACCTTTGAACACGTCGAAAAAGCAAAAAATACTGCTATGTTCCAAGCTTCAAAACTTGTGTAATAATTCAAAAATAAAAATAAAACTTCATTTAAATATGAAGCTCATATTTAAATTTATATAAAAAATATATATAATTATTTATAAATTCATAAATAAATATTGAAATGGTAAATTAAAAAATATACATAATAATGAGAGAAAAAAAACAACACGTCTTGCGCGCATGATACATTTTGAAAATATGCATATAAAAAGGAAATTTTGGTTAAAATAAATACATAATAGATGCATCTTTATCCTAAAACCAGAATATTTGTAAAAAATATTGTTTAAATTAAAAAATTTACTTAATAATTTAAAAAATTAAATTTTTTCAATTTTTTTAAAATATTTTCAAAGAAAAAAAAACAAAAAAACAAAAATTTTACCTTTTTCTGGTTTTAAGTTGTAGATAATACAGAAATGAATATGTGGTAAAAATTTCTTTTGATTGCCATGCATAGTTTTTTAGTAACACTGCGCGCAGTATCAAAATTCATCGTTTTGAATAAATGCGATGCAAAGTTTAATTTTCACATTTCGCTTATTATTATTGATATCTTGGTGTTTAGAATGCTCATAAAGCATACACAACCCCTTCTTGCCCTTTTTACTCCTTCTTCCTTTCTTTTTTTCTTGTTTTTTAGCTCTATGAGCATCTAAAGTACTAAACAGTATGCGGTATTCTGCAATCGCATTTGACGTCGGAAAAGCGAAAAACATCATTACTTTCCAATTTTCAAAACTTGTCTAGTAATGTAAAAAATAAAAATATTTTTCTCTTCAAATATAGAGCACATATTTAAATTTATATTTAAAAAATATATATACTTGTAAATTCACAAATAAATATTGAAATTATAGTTTAAAAATATGTCATAGTAAGAGATAAAAAAAAAAAGAAAAAAAAAAAAAGTCTTGCGCGCATGATAAAATATGAAAATTTGCATATAACGAAGAAATGTTGATGAAAATAAATACAAAATAGTATAGCCTTTATTCTAAAACCAAAATATTTATAAAAAATATTGACTAAATTGAAAAATTTTGAAAATCTCAAAATTTAAATTATTTTAAAATATTTTCAAAGTAAAAAAAAACAGCAAAAAAATAAATAAATAAATAAAATCTTTACCTTTTTCCGATTTTAAGTTGTAGATAATACAGAAATGTATATGTGGTAAAAATTTCTTTTGATTGCCATGCATAGTCTTTTAGTAACACTGCGTGCAGTATCAAAATTCATCGTTTTGAATAAATGCGACACAATGTTTAATTATCACATTTTGCTTATTATTATTGATACCTTGATGTTAAAAATGCTCATAAAGCATACACAACCCCTTCTTGCCCTTTTTACTCCTTCTTCCTTTCTTTTTTTCTTGTTTTTTAGCTCTATGAGCATCTAAAGTACTAAACAGTATGCGGTATTCTGCAATCGCATTTGACAACGTCGGAAAAGCGAAAAACATCATTACTTTCCAATTTTCAAAACTTGTCTAGTAAGTAAAAAATAAAAATATTTTTCTTTTCAAATATAGAGCACATATTTAAATTTATATTTAAAAAATATATATACTTGTAAATTCATAAATAAATATTGAAATTATAGTTTAAAAATATGTCATAGTAAGAGATTAAAAAAAAAAAAAAAAAAAAAAAAGTCTTGCGCGCATGATAAAATATGAAAATTTGCATATAACGAAGAAATTTTGATGAAAATAAATACAAAATAGTATAGCCTTTATTCTAAAACCAAAATATTTGTAAAAAATATTGACTAAATTGAAAAATTTTGAAAATCTCAAAATTTAAATTATTTTCAAATATTTTCAAAGTAAAAAAAACAGCAAAAAAATAAATAAAATCTTTACCTTTTTCCGATTTTAAGTTGTAGATAATACAGAAATGTATATGTGGTAAAAATTTCTTTTGATTGCCATGCATAGTTTTTTAGTAACACTGCGTGCAGTATCAAAATTCATCGTTTTGAATAAATGCGACGCAATGTTTAATTATCACATTTTACTTATTATTATTGATACCTTGATGTTAAAAATGCTCATAAAGCATACACAACCCCTTCTTGCCCTTTTTACTCCTTCTTCCTTTCTTTTTTTCTTGTTTTTTAGCTCTATGAGCCTCTAAATTACTAAACAGTATGAAGTTTTCTGCTATCGCATTTGACAACATCGAAAAAGCGAAAAACATCACAATATTCCAAGTTTTAAAACTTGTCTAGTAAGTAAAAAATAAAAATCTAATTTATTTCAAATATGAAGCACATATTTAAGTTACTATATAAAATATTTATATACTTGTAAATTCATTAATAAGTATTAAAATGATAATTTTAAAACATGTAAGATAATAAGAAAAAAAAACACATCTTGCGCGCATAATTTGGTGTTTAAAATGCTCCAGGAGCGTAAACAACACCTTCTCGTCTTTTTTTAATCTCTATTTTTCTCTTTTTTTCCTGTCTTTTGGCTCTACGAGCTTCTAAAGTGTTGCACAGTACTCGTTTTTCTGCATTTGCAATTCTTTCTTGATCGGTATTTTCTGCAAATAAAATACTTTGCATCCCAGGTGTAATTCCAAGTTGTCTCATAATGTTTAGATGAGATTTTTTTCCATCATTAAAATTTGCAACTGCTAAATTAACACTTGTTTCTACAATGTGCCTGCCTGAGTTTTTTTCTTTTGAACAAAATGTCCATATTAGAGAATTCAGCGATTCATTTGTGTTTTGTGTTTTTCCGCCAATGCATCGTTTCAATAGAGTGGGATGTGACAAGTCTTTAAAAATCGGTTTGATGGCATCCATTACTGCAACAGGTAAGGAATTAATATGCTTAAATTTATTGAGTGTACCATTCGCCTTGGCTACATTGTACTGACACCATGATTCTGTTCCTTTAGGGCAAAAATCATGAATCGCTTCTTTATCATTAGATCGCTTATGATACCAAATTGCCCATATTGCTTTCTGCATTTCTTTGTAGTCATTCGAATGTTGTCTAATAGCCATCCCATAATATGTTGTAAGTTTATCAATTACAGAATCAGTTAGTCGACCTTTACCACCGATAGTCTTTTTGTCGCTTAGTTTTTTACCACCAAAATCACTTTTCAATTTACGCAATCAGGAACCCATTCTTTTTTGTACATGTCCAACACATTCGATTTTTGATACTGGCATGCTATATGGATCTGACTTTGTGATAGACAAGAAAGTCTTGCAGTCACCATCTCCAACATAATTTAAGTATCTAACACCATGTTTTTCTTCAGAACGAGTAAACATGCTTATCATTCCATTTACTTCCATCTGTCCCGATGAACCCGAATGATTCTTGGTGCACACTTTTTCATGTTCACTCTTCCACTTTTTCAAATCTTCCCCAGTTAAATTTTTTGCAGCCTCACAACCCTTACAATATGAGCATGAAACATAACGGTCAACGACTTTTCCTGTTTCACTGCCAATAAGTGTCGATACACCATATAGTGATGAATGGCCTCTAGTTTTCCAGGATCCGTCACCACTGACAGTTAAATTTGTATCCTCTGTCATTTTTACTTCCTCTTTAACAGCGGATTTCATGCTATTTTCAGCAACTATGTGTGTGGCTGACTTAATATGCCTCACAATTTTGTTATAAGCTTTTCGAGTCACTGGTGGTGATAAATCCATAGTACCGCAGAAGGATTTCATATCTGAATAGCCTTTTCCGATGCATCTCATGGCAAAAACAAATCTTCTATTTACATCGGATGCATTTTTCTTTTCCCCAATCATTTTTGAGTTTTTTAAGGCTGTGATTAAACCACATTCCTTGCAAATGATGTTTATGTTTGTTAAGAGTCCATATACAACATCTGATGACACTGATACTTGGCTATGGCACTGTTTACAACATAAAAATTGTTCTAATGCAGTAAATAATATATTCTTGTCCATTATTACATATCCATCAAAATTGCCATCAACATTTTCATAGTCATTTTTAACATCTGACGAAGCAAGCTTTTTAGATGAAGCAGATGTATTTAACATTTCTGTATCACATTGATTTGGTGTATGTTGATTGCCGAGAAACTGTCTTCTTTTCCTCTTTTTTGGCCTTAAACCCGATGCTCTTTTTTGACTGATTTCGTTCATTGTTTGATCTATTTAAATAATAAATAACACAAAGTATCAAATTATTAAAAAACTTGCACTTAAAATGGATGAAGCTAGCTAAATAGTACGAGAATCATACGATCGAACACGAGGTCGCAAATATAACTCTAAATAAATATTTATCAGCTTCGAACAAAAGTTTAGTTGTTTAGAAGCTTCTCCCTTACGTGGAGAGAAAAATAAAAACGCTAAAACCAAGGAGAATATAATTTAAAATGGAAAAATCCTCGGTGTCGGTAAGCAATGTAAATGTAAACAAAGTCAACAGCTGATGTGACTGTCCCTTTAAATAGCTGTAGTGAAATTTGTAGTCCCAATAAAACTGCCATAATTAGTAAACTAATGGGAATTTTCTAATGCGGTTTTTTGCGTATTGTTCAGAAATGATTACAGAATCAAAATATGTAATAAAAAAAATTCGAAAATTTTTATGGTTTAAAGGTATCCTACCCCCTTAAGTGATTTTTATTTCGACTTTTTATTTGTATTTTTATTAATATTCTACTACTAATTATTATTATTATTATTATTATTATTATTATTATTATTATTATTATTTAAAATAAAAATGATGTCAATATGTATAATTTGGCTATTAGTATGGCGATTTGCATAATTTGGCGAAATTGGTCGACGGGATAACAGAGTAGTACCAAATGTTTTTTGATTTTTTTGAAAAACCATTTTCTCAAAAATTACTGTACCGAATTACATGCCATTAACTGAGTTTATATAGACATCAAAGATGCATAACTAGGAATTTTGGTATAATTTTCGGATTATAAAAAGAGTATTAAAAATCGATTATAAAATTTACAAAAATAAAAATCATATATTTGATTGAAAATTACCACTTGTAAAAAATTCCTCATATGAGCCCGCATATTATTTATAAATGTCGAAAGCTTGCATTGGGTACTATATATAAATATTTACAAGGATATGTATAAAATTTATTAATATTCATTCAAAGACGTTATTCGGGGAGGAGCTACTCAATTTTGGCATCCGAAGAATTTTTGAAACAATGTCCGCAGACAATACATCAACTGATGTATTTCAGATTTCATTAAGAATATTATAGACCATAATTTTTAACACTGTCGATACTAATTCGACATCAAAAACTAATTTTTTTTTGTATCGGTAACAATAGAGAAAAGTATTTTTGTTTGGAAAACAACATTCTTCGATATTGAAATGTAACGATACTTATTCTAATGATTTTTATTCGAACATTTTCACCACTTATAATGAAGGGTAATATGAGTAAGTAGGCTTAGTAGGAAACGCATGCTTATTTTTTCCAAGATTTAAGGTGAATGGGAGAAAGGATACTTCCCCCTACATATGCCGATGCCCATGCATGCTACGTTTCACTATTCTCACAGAGTAGTTACAGAGCCTCAACTCGGCTTGAAAAGAGCGCCCTCAGTGGATCACTTAAAAACTAAAACATCGCGTTGGCGATTTTTATCCTCGTGATTTCTGTTTAACTTTAACCTTATTCTGCTTGGCGCTTCTTGCTGAACGTTGATTTGATTATCTTTGCACATGTGCTTATGCTATTTGATCTTAGATTTCCGCGATTATATTGATTCGTAATTATTACTGTTATATTGTTCTTGAATTTTCAAGTTTAAATTATTAGATCGTTATGTTACGAAGAGACACATGCATTGTTTGCAAGACGAATACGTCAATCTTTCATAAATTTCAAAACAAGAAGCAGCAAGCCGTCGCTGTATTTTTTTTTTCCTTATCATTTGTCGCCAAGGAAGCGATGCTTCGCCGAATTAGCAACCTCTCTTATGTTATGATCGTAGTTTCAGAGTGGTCCGCTCGTGTCGCTACTGTCTATGCGTAATCCGATGTTAAACAAATTGCCATTACAGTGTATAAAAGTTGATTCTCTGTTCCGTACTCAGTGACTATTCTGTTCAAACATCCTCATAAATGCGCTTAATTTCAAAATGACTTCGTACTAATGAAATCAGTTGAATTCATATCAGAAGATATGCATTTAAATTGGAAGGAACAGCTGTTTTAATTTAAATCATTTAATGACCCTTAACAATAAAACGAGAAAAAAGAAAGAAAGAAAGAAAGAAAAAATTGTAAATTTGTAACTGTTTTTTAATTCTAAGATTTTTTTTTTTTTCAGAATATAGTAAATACTCACAAAACGAAACATGTATTCCGGAATCTTGACTCAAACAAAATAGTTTTAATATTAAGTCTCGGTGAAAACAATGCAATAAGAATTGACAGTGTATTTGTTTATATGGTCTGCTTTGGGTAAAATCAGGTTACACAACACAGTGCAGGATTCTAGTTTGTAAAATACAGAATATGAAATCAGTGAACTGAACTGTAATCATAAGACTAGTTTGGTAATCGTAATACAATAAAAAATATTAATGGTAATCTTAACGTAATCGTAATCTAGAATTTAAAAAATAGATAATCAAATATGTAATCGTAATTCAACATACAAAAATAGACATAATCGTAATCTGTTTTTAGAAATTAGAAGTAATGATAATCGTAATCGATTACAGTTTTCCGTAATCGACTCAAAGTCTAGTCTCGACGCATGCGAAATTAATTAATTCAAATCCAAATTTTACGAAAAATTCCGATTTTTCTTAATATACAATTAAGATACTTTTAAAGAAGATTGTATGCATAATTATGGGGAAATTTTACAGAATATTTTAAATCAATAAGTGTTCGTAAGACAGAAAATACCAAATACCAAAATTGATGATTATTTAATCTCTTAAATACTTCAATATCCATTAGAAAAATAATCTAATTTTGAATAAAATATAAAAATGGAGGATTAAAAAAACAATAACTTTTGCAGCTGTGTAGTAAAAATTTTGCATTTTCCCCCGTAATTCATAAAAGCTCAAATACAAAGAAGCAACTTTCTAACTCGTTAACAAAGCAGAAAAACTTGGCTTGCCCCAAAAATTTTAGGAAAAAAAGCAAATATTTATTTTAAACGTCAATATTCAACTAAATTGGGAAATTTATTACTGTTAAAGAATTGTACTTTCCAGACATTAAAATTAAACCATGATAAAACATGTGAAAAGTAACCTTCCTATAACTTAATCTTGCTTTAAATGAAACAAGTTGGAAATTGCACGTGAAGCGTAGCAGATTAGGTGCATTTGTACTATAACGAAGTTTTTAAATATTCAGATCTTGCTGATATAGTAGAGCGGACTTTGGATACAGTATAGTGGTCGAAATCTTTGTGTTCCTGTAAATATGCAGGGAGTAATTTTTATTATACCTCATTAACGTATATCTTATTCATAAAATGTGAAGTAGTTTAATATAATTAAAACACGCCCCAAACAATGTTTCCCCGTATAACATTGTTTAGTGGAATACATTTGTGTGGCCCTGTAATTTAATAATAAGTATTCTTTGCATCACAGATTGTACAGAATGTATATTTTAGTACATACTTCATAGATTCATGTCAATTCTATTATGTTCAAATGAATGTAACACCATTAAAATGCATTTGAAACTTTTTTTTTTTTTTTTTTTTTTTTTTTTGCCATTGACCGTAATGTAACGGAATACTTTTAATTGTCCCTGTAATTGATCTATGCATCCGATTTTCATAACATTTGAAATGACTCGACAAAATTATGTAATAAATATACGTGTTAAATTTCAAACGATTAAAATGCATTTGAAACTTTTTCCCCATTGGCCGTAATGTAATGGAATCCTTTTGATTGTCCCTGTAATTGATCTATGCATCCGATTTTCATAAAATTTGAAATGAAGCGACAAATTTATGTAATAAATATACATTTTAAATTTCAAACGATTCATTTAGGTAGTTTTTGCGTTGTTTTATGCGGACAGACAGACGGACGGACAGACAGACGGACAGACAGACAGACGGACAGATTCAGCGAGAACAATAGGTACTACGTATTTACATAATTACGAACGCACCTAAAAATGTGTTGATGCATGCAAAATGAATATAATAATACATGAGAAAAGAATATAATACCTTTGAACCTACTAAGGAGGAAACTAGTCTATAATGCATATATATATTTTTTCTTTTTTAAGCGATTTCGTCGTAGAAAATTTTACTGTATAGCATTTTTCAGAATCTTAAGTCTCATATACACAGAATATGGATTAATGATGTTAATGTTAACTGAAAGATTTACAAACAATTAGATATTAATATGAAAAATAAATATCAAAGCACCGGGCGCTTTTTAAAGCGGATGATTATAATCAGTGTTGGGCACGTTCACAAAACAAACGAACTAACTCAAACTCACGTTCAATTTCTGAAAAGTGATTTAAAATCACGTTCAAATTCAAAAATTTTTAAACGAACTCGTTCAAATCAAACTCATTTGTAAAAGTGAACAAAATTCACTAAAAAGTTCACTTTTTTTTTTTTTTGGATATTATTGTCCAAATTTACAAAATTTTGTGAACTAATCATTTGATTATTCGATATGTAAGATAAAGGTATGCACGGACGGAAATTTCCAGGCCCGATCCATAGAAAAAAATGTCCGGCCCGATATTAAAATAAAAATTTCGGCCCGAGCCCAGCCCGGCTCGTAGAGAAAATTTAGCGGCCCGATATAATAGCTAAAAACAAGGCCCGACCCGGCCCGATATAATAGCTAAAAACAAGGACCGAGCTTGGCCCGGCCCGGAAAAAAAAGTTGAAATTTCGCACCGAACCCGGCCCGACCCCGAGTTTATTTCTACAGGACATTGATATTTACCCTTACGGAAGAGTTCTGGCCAAAAAAACTTATCTTAGTCTGTTTATAATCTCCATTTATGCAGAAGTGCCGTAGGCTGCGATTTTTATGCTTTCTTTTAAAATCTTTCCGATTTAGACATATTTCTGCCTTATACAAACCATTTTGTACAGAGAGTTTACTGTATATATCTATTTTCGGCGAAATTGTATACAGCCCAGGTCCGGTTCGGCGCGAGTCTGCAGAAGAAGTAAGACTAGGATACTACCCAGAGAAGTGATATCCAGACTTAACCCGTCCTGAGGCTCGTGTAGGCCTCTAAATGGCATTTAAAAGAGGAAAAAAATGTACTAAGGTCTGGAAAATTTTTAAATAAATTATGAAAAAATTGAACGTAAATTTGAACGTAAATTTCGTTCAAACTCGTGTATTTTTTTTTTAGTTTCCGTTCAGTTCAAACTCATTTATAAAATAGTGAGCGAAGTTCAGTTCAAAGTTCACAAATAGTGAGCGAAACTCGTGAATTTTCGTTCAGTGAGCGCATTCATACCCAACACTGATTATAAGCTAAAAGAAAGGCTAAAATAACTATTTTTGGTCAGAAGTTTGGTACAGAAATTATGGAAAATTTTTAACCATATCGACGAAGAAATCCATGTTTTCTAGAAATTTAGAGGGACCGGGACGGGCCTATGCCAAGAGTTTAACTATTTTTCCAGCTTAAAGTAGGTCATTAATTTTTTTATGAGACAAGACGGGATCGTGTGAAGCTTTTAAGTTTTATACCGAGTTGGGTTACTAATTTTTTTGTACCTGCCGAACTTCTAAATTTTATGCCGGAATAGACCATTGATTATTTCTGCATGGGCCGGTCGCATATTTCAGATGTGTATATTGCTGGGACGATTACTGTTTCTAAACCAATAGGAGAGCGTCATTATCACGGTCAAGTACACGCCCACACAGTTTGATTGACAGGAACTCGTGGACAATTGACGGTGCTAATTATAACGATAATCTGTTGCGGATGAAAGTGAGCTGACTGGCTGAATGGTTAGAGCGTCGAGCTTGAAACCGGAGGATATGGGTTCGAGTCCATCGCGGGCCGAGAGTCAGTTGGTGATTTTTTTTTTAATTATTGGAAGCTGTCTTTTATTAATAAATAAGACATTTAAAAAAAATATTTCAAAGCCTTTTAATATTCTAAATATCGTTCCAAAATGATTTATATATGTTACAGGACAAATCCGATTTTAGGCCAAACTAGATTGACCTAGGCCAAACCGGTCTATCCTAACGCCCATCGGATAAACTAGTTTTTCCTAGGCCAAACCGGTCTATCCTAACGCCCATCGGATAAACTAGTTTTTCCTAGGCCAGACCGGTTTATCCTAACGCCTATCGGATAAACTAGTTTTTCCTAGGCCAACTCTATCCTAAGGCCCATAGGACAAACTAGATTTTCCTAGGCCAAACTAGTTTGGCCTAACTCTTATAGGATAAACTAGTTTAGACTGCTGTTTATTGGTGTGAACTAGTTTATCCTAGGCCAATTCAATTTGGCTTGATTTTATTGAATTCAGTGACCGCCATTTCGCCAACATTCTTGTTTGTCCTAGGCTGATTTAGTTTATCCTAGGCCAATGTAGTTTTACGTGTTTTTAGCTCACGGGCTTCAAAGCCAGAGAAATAATGGTCTCACAGGTTCTGTATGTATTTATGTACGCATGTATGTACGCATGTATGTACGCATGTATGTACGTATGTGCGTAGGTATGTACGTAACGCGATAACTCTTGATAGATATATCCGATTTGTTTCAAATTTTGGATATGGGTTCATTCTGATAAGATACTTTTCTGATTAATTTTTGGAATTCATTGGATAGGAAAAAATGGGGGTCGAACGGGAGGCTAATTCCCCACCTTTAATTTAGAGAAATGGATTTATCATGCAGAATTATCCGTTTTCATTTTAAATTTTAGATATAGGATCATTGTGACAAGGTGACTCTGTGATTAGTTGTGGATGTTTATTGTTTAACTCTAAATTTTAGACTTAAACAATAAAAATCCACAACTCTAAAAGAAAGGGCAATGTAGGTAACACAACATAATTTAGAGGCCTGACGGCCCGGTTATGCGGGGCCCTGGCCTGGAAATTCCAGCCCGTGCAAACCTCTGACAGTATTCTACAACCCTTCGAGTAAAATACTTTATATAAGGGTGATAACTAAACCACTTTGCACAAGGTTAGCTATGGAGCAGTAGTCGGAATCAATATTAAAAAGAATATTGCCCAATTGATGGCTTTGCATTCACAGGCTATTTACTCTAATTGTGTATTACAGCCTTATTTTTTTAAAGAATAATACCCTCAAAAAATAAAGTAAGTTGGATTACTTTTTCCTATTTCCCCCAATTATACTTAACCACTGAACCCCCAAAACTAACCACAGATACGCTTTATAAAGTTAAACAATTATCCAAAATTTGAAGCAAATCAGATAATTCTGCTTAAAAACAATTCATCTGATTTAAGAAGAGTAATCCCCCATTCCTCCCTTTATACTTAATCATTAAACCCTAAAAACAATTCAAGGATTCGCCTTAAAAAACTATATTAAAAATTTACGGCAAATCGGATAAATTTGGATAAAAACCTATTTATCTAATTTAAGAAAGGCGATAAAACGTCCACTGCCCCATTATTCTTAAACAAAAGAAAAACTCAAATTAATTAAAGAAGCGCATAATCAAATGAATTCATGTCCAAAATTTTAAGCAAATTGGATAATTCTGAATTCTACCCAATTTATCTAATTTAAGGAAAGAAAGAGATTGTAAGTTTCCCCCTTATATTTAACCGAAGAACCATGAAAATTAATCAGTGAAGCGCTTCATTAGAATGAACAAATCCAAGATTTGGAGCAAATCGGTTAACTCTGTATGAAAAACACATTTGCCAAAATTAGGCGGGATGCCCCAGTAATTCTCGTTGTTTTTATTCAATTAACCCCCAAAACTAATTAGGGAAGCGCTTTACCAGAATGAATTTATTTCTAAAATTTGAAGCAAATCAGAAAATTCTGCGTGAAAAAGCATTTACATAAATTATGAGGCCTTTTCCTATCTTTTCCTATGGGGCCCTTTACTCCTATACCCCCCTTCATTTATACTTAATCAATGAACACTCACAACTAATCATGGAGGCCCCTCAAGAGAATGCTCCTATACCTAAAATTTGAATAAAATATGCTAATAATGAAGGAAACCCATTTATTTGAATTAAGGGAAAGCGCGAATCAGCCTCTCGTCCCCCTCTCCACTTATTCTTCTCCAATAACCTCCAAAAGTAATAAAAAAGTTCCTTATAAGAATAAACCTATATTGAAAGTTTGATGCAAATCGATTATTTCTATCAAGAATAATTGCGTTACGTACTTACGTACATACATAGATACAGAACCTATGGGCACATTAGTTCTCAGGCTTTGGTAGCCTTATGAGTTGAAAACATGTCAAATTACATTATCATGTAAAATTACATTAACATGTTAAATTACATATATCAAGAGTTATCGCGTTACGCACATACGTACGTACATACATATTTATTCCTATACATATTTATTCCTGTTACCCTTTACTCCTATCCAATGAATTCTCAAAATTAATCAGAAACGTACCTTATCAAAATGAACCTACATCCAAAATTTGAATCAAATCGGATATCTCTATCAAGAGTTATCGCGTTACTTACATACGTACATACATGCGTACATACATGCGTACATACATACATACAAAACCTGTGAGCTTATTATTTCTCTGGCTTTGACACCCGTGAGCTAAAAACACGTAAAACTACATTGGCCTAGGATAAACTAGATCATCCTAGGACAAACACGAATGTTGGCGTTGAGGCGGTCACTGAATTCAATAAAATCACGCCAAATTGAATTGGCCTAGGATAAACTAGTTCAGACCAATAAACAGCAGTCTAAACTAGTTTATCCTATAAGAGTTGGCCAAACTAGTTTGGCCTAGGAAAATCTAGTTTGTCCTATGGGCCTTAGGATAGACTAGTTTGGCCTAGGAAAATCTAGTTTATCCGATGGGCGTTAGGATAAACCAGTTTGGCCTAGGAAAATCTAGTTTATCCGATGGGCGTTAGGATAGACCGGTTTGGCCTAGGAAAAACTAGTTTATCCGATGGGCGTTAGGATAGACCTGTTTGGCCTAAAATCGGGTTTGGCCTGTAACATATATATATTAAACAAATGGGAAAAAAAGTATTCTGCGAAAATATCCGTATAAGCAAAATTCTTACTTTAATTTTTATTTATTTATTTATTTATTTATTTCAGGATCAGAGGAAGTATAATTTCTAATTGAAGTAAATAAAATTCAGTCATTTTGAAAAAAAAAAAAATTCTTTCGTACCTTTAATTTTTAATTACCGAGTACAAATTCAAACAATCCGAGTACAAATAAATAATAAACACACACGATCAATTGTCCACGAGTTCCTGTCAATCAAACTGTGTGGGCGTGTACTTGACCGTGATAATGACAGTCTCCTATTGGTTTAGAAACATAATCGTCCCAGCAATATACACATCTGAAATATGCGGGCCGGTCAATAGTCTTGAAGTTTCGGTCGATGCAGACATCTAGTTTGTGTGTTCCTGTTCTCGTCCAACAAAGTATAATGCGAAAGACTTCTTTTAAATAAAATCAAAAACAAAATAAATCAAGAATATGCTCAAAAATTATTTTCTGCGTAATTCATCTGATATGAAAAAAAGAATTGCATCATCTTTACAACCAACCAATAAATCGTACATCTGAAAATAAGTCGAGAGTCGAACTACAGCTCATATTCAAAATATTAGAATAATTACCTTTTTTTTAGAAATTGAAAATATCGTTTGGTAATTTAATGTCTTTTAATGAAAATATGCAAACGATATTTTTATTAAGAACTTATTGTTGATTATCTTAAATTTAATATCATTTTTGAAAAGATTAATTGCAAAAAAAATTATTTTGAAAAGTCAAAATATTAGAATATTTATTCAAGTGGTTCAAAATATTAGAATATTTCACATTAATTCTCCTTTAATTATTACCAATTCTTAACTGGTGGCATCATTGATTAAATTCAGACTATTTTATTTAAAATCAGTATTCTTTTTTGCAGTTTGTTTCTTTTTCGTCTTAAAATGGGCCGTGTGAGTGATATTCCTGAATCTACTAAACTTCGTATGGTTGATTTGTATCGGCACGGTAAAAATCAATGTTTTATAGCGAATTATTTACATTGTTCGCAATCGAGCGTTAGTAAAATACTAACACAATATTCAAAAATTGGAAAATTTCAAAATAATCGCCGAAATGGTGGCCGAAAACCAAAAACATCTGCTAGAGATGACAGGAAACTGAAGCGTATAGTTAAGAAAAACCGTTTTAAAAGTGTGCGATTCTTGCACCGAAAAAAAAAGAAGAAGGAGTTGAAGTTTCTACATCGACAACATTAAAACGTCTCCATAAATTTAAACTTGAATCTCGTGTACCGAAAACAAAACCTCTCATGACTGCAAGACAAAAGCGTATAAGATTGAATTGGTGTAAATCAAGACGTTTATGAAGCAATGAAGATTGGAACAATATATTCTTTAGTGATGAAAGTATGTTTTGGTTTCATATGGTAATCAAGGTATTCGAGTTTGGAGAATGAAGCAAGAAGCATTTGATAAAGAATGCCTTAAACGTTCCGTAAAATTTGCTGCTAGTGTCATGGTTTGGGGTTGTATGAGTGCAGAAGGACCTGGAAAGTTATGCATCGTCTACGAAAAGGTTAACTCTCTGATATATCAAGAAATTTTAGAATATTACATGATTCCATCATCAGAAGATTTATTTGAAGATGATTTCATCTTTCAACAAGATTTAGCGTCCCCGCATACCTCGGTGTCAACTAAGAATTGGTTCCGTCAACGCAACATTAAGGTACTTCCTTGGCCACCAAATTCACCAGATCTTAATCCCATTGAAAACTTATGGTGTATAATGAAGAAAAAACTTCAAGAAAATCCTCCTTCAAGTAAAACTGAGTTAGTGGCACGTATAAAACCTATTTGGGCTAATATTGATAGAAATGTTTGTAAACACCTTGTATATAGTATGCAAGATCGATTGTACGCTATTATGAAAGCTAAAGGGAGATGATACAAAATATTAACTACCATTTACTTCATATTCATAAGGTAATATTGTTGCGTAAAATAAAATATTCTAATATTTTGAACCAATCTAAATTTTATTCTAATATTCTGGTGTGTTTAAGGAAGCTGTATACCTAATTTATTGTGCTGTATTTTATATTTTATAAATGTTAAAATCTTATCTAAACATTCCAGATTTAATTTATAAGAAATTTAATTGCATTTACTTAGTATAAAAAATAAATAAATGACAAATAATTTTTTCTTATTACTTTTTCTCAATTATTCTAATATTTTGAATATGAGCTGTACTATGTGTTAAAAAATTGGTCTTTTGTTCCTGAACTTTTCACCAGATGACAGCACCACACAATTCTTCTTGTTTTAAGGACCGGGCACATAGCAATAACTTCTTGTGGTCAGGCGTCGCTATTTTTTATCTTTCGTGTCGGCGCTTTCATGTAAAATTGCTATTTCAATGAACTGAATCTGCACTTCAAGAGAGAAATCGAACTCGAAATCAGTTGACAGCTTTACGACTGTAGATAGGAGGATAAACTTTCCCTTTCTTTGTCAATTCGATATGATTCATACTCCAAAAATCATTTAAAGAGGCTCCAAAACTTTTGTTCTCCTCCCTCCGATAGTCAGAAACTGCATCTTCAAAGATAGATTTATTGCTCTTTTAGTGCAAATGAAAGTAGTGCTGTTTGCCCGCAGCCTTACTGGAACGGACTCAGAATAATTAGTTGATCTAAGACTCTGGTAGCAGTTGGCAGCAAAATGTTGTCATGGATTAAAAAATCCATTGTTATTCCAAATGAGTAATTATTATTCATCAGTGTTCTCGCTGTCGCTCGCCTTTGCGCCAAATTGCGACTCAATTCTTAACTTGGCGTGTAAATAAGCGATTAGATTCGCCAAATTGCTAGTGCTTAATTTTTGCTTTTTCTCTCTTTTCTTTTTCGTTTTTCATACATATACATATATACACATTTTTAATACATAACATAGTTTTAATATATTTGTAGCGGATAGTTGAAATTAGATGAATGACAATCGCTGTCGCAGTTGTAAAAACTTAGATTATTTAGAACAAATTTGAAAAAAGGGATACATTAAAGGATTAAAGATGGATATATATACATATGAATATTGTGCTACATTGCAAATCTATTTTGCTAATACTTTTTTCATTAGGCGAATGATTTTTATTTTTAATTAGCCAAATTACTAACGTTGATCGAATGTCAGCGAGAACACTGTTATACATTAAAAACAGCCTCAAACTAAAACTAATATATATTTCAAAATATTTCTCTTTATTTTGATGCTTTGTGAATAGAGTCAAAATTTTTAAAATTAGATTTTTTTTTTTTTTTTTTTTTTTTTTGTGAAGTGTTAAGTAAAGTTTTTTTTCCCTCTGAAGTTTTTGTTTTCAAGTGTTTTAATATTATGTGCAACATATTATTCTACTGTATTTTCATCAAATAAATGTTTTTTGTTCATTATATTAAAAATATATTCCAACTAAATACATCATAACTGAAAGAAAAGGCTTTTAACTTCTTTTTTTTATTATTCTTATTGAGGAACTACCTATTCATGTGTTCACATGGCATAACTAGTGTTGGGTAACTCATACATGAGGCACCTCATTTGTCCCATACACCATGACAATTTGTCCCAATACCTCAGTTTTCAGATTTGAGGTACCTCAAAAATTTTGTCATGTTGGCGTCTTTTTTGAATCGGCGAGGCGCGAGAGCTGTTTCGTTTCAGAGGATGACTGAAAGAAAGGGTGTGTGTGTTTTGTTGTCATTGTCTGTCGATGAAAGAGTCGAAATCCAGCAGGGTTGCGGGCGCGGGCTACGTTTGAAGATTGAAAAAGCAAAAGCTATGGGGAAGGGTGAAAGTAAAGAATGTAGCAAGATAATAAGTGAGACGAATTTGGGGAGGATTGGTTCTGGTGGAAAGGAAAGAAGAGAGCTATGCTTTTCATTTCTTTCTTTTAATAACATTGAATACTTCCGAACTTGTGCTTGTCATTATGTATATTTCATTTAAAATAGGAAAGGATTTACAAAAACAGACTAGAAATAGAATCGTTCCAGCCGTCCTTTTAAAAAGTTGTCATTGTCACGTCTTTTTTTATGTGGGCGGGGGTGAAAGGGGGGAATTTAGAAGTCTGCTCTGCCCGGCCTGGTGTCACTTAAATGTCTTGTCGGTACAAAAATCAGCCAAAACAGACCCCACACGATCTAACTCGATTCAGTTAAAAAAAAAGAAAAAAAAATCTTAACATATGAGTAGTAGGAAAACGACAGTACGGGCTCAGCCGCAGGTGGCACTGTGGCACCGTGCCTCCTGCTCCTCCGGCTGTCCCGCCTGCTCCTCCGGCTGCCCCACCTGCTCCTCCAGCTGCCCCGGGCCTCCTCCGGCTGCCCCTCCTGCGGTGCCTCCTGCGCCCACCGTGCGACCACCGTCCCTCCTACCCCCCACTATGCATCCCCCTCCACGAACGCCTCCTAGTGGAAAAAAGGAACATTCTATTATAACAGAGAGGTGATCAACCCCATCTCCACTGAGTAAGAACAATACAACCAATATAATTTTTAAATTTTTATATTTACTTCATTATTAAAATATTTTTTAATTAATTAATCTTTTTATGTTGAATCTAGAATTCCTCTTTTCTTAATTAAGTATATAACAGGATAGGTGATCAACCCTCTTTGTACTAAATAAGAACAATACAGTCAATTTTTAAAATTTTATATTTATTTCATTATTAAAGTATTTTTTAATTATCTTTTTATATTGAATCTAGAATTACTCTTTTTCTTAATTAATTATGCTCATCAAAGATTAGTCGAAAAGCTAACATATAAATTTAATTATTATATTATATATGTGATAATCTGCTCTACTGAAAAATTCTTATCAAATCAACTTTTAACCTCGTAAAAATAATATTTTAATTAATAATAATTATCAATCAAAAGTTAAATATCAACCTCTATTTAAAAAAAAAAAAAATAAGATAAATATAATCTGCTATATTAAAAAAAATTCTTATAAAAAAAATGTGTTTAAAGAACTTTCAATTCACGAATACCACTCCTTCACAAAAAGAAAAAAAATCCCCCCACTGCCAAGAGGCAAAGGATGTTCTTTCCCCCCCCACGCAAACATCTGCTTCCGTGGGGTGATGAAAAAGAGGTCATTCACTTATTACGTCACTCCAGTTCATATATCCGGGTATGTGCTGAATTTCGGTTTGTGTTACGGAAAGAAAACATATCTAGAGTTTATTCTGCTTTCGTCTCGGTAACATAAAGACCTGCTTCTTTTTTTCTGTTGAGTGAAGAGTTCTAAGCTTATATTACACAAAATGTCATCTCAATTGCACACCCAATCAGAGGTAAACCTTATTTTATATTTTTTCTACGTTTTCTTAAAAAGCTCTGTAACCATTTTTTTAAATGAAATTGAAAATAATTAGATATCTTAATTTATTTTTATTTATTTTTTTAGGATGATATATTTTTCGATTTTGGAATATCCCCTTCCGAATTACATGAAATTTGCAATAAAATTGAACAGGGGGATTCTTCATCGTCTACGCCATCTAAAAGAGTGAATGTAGAGGACTCTTCGGTAAGAGTTTTTCTTTAATGTCTATATAGAAAACTAATTTGAAATTTTCTTTTAGTTACAATTTGTTGAAATAATTTTTTTGTTGTTCTTTTTTTATCTCTTTTCAGGATTCTACCACACCACTTTCTAAGAAGAGGAAATTAGGAGATTCGGAAGGTGTTGCAGGACCCAGTGGATCAAATCTCATCAAAAATGAAAATAAATATTTAGTAAGTTTTTTTTAAATAGAAAAAGGAGTTTGAAAAAATTTCTTTTTAATTTGTGAAAATAGTGTTTTTTATGTGTTTTTTTCTTTTATCTATTTTTAGAGTTGTCCACTTTGTGTATGTCGTTTCACGCATAAACGTCATCTTTTAAGACACATCAGGTGGCACGACAACGAGGCATCTGATGAGGAACACCCTGAAGTTAGTGGAGAATATGAAAGTATCCAGAGTCGCAGTGAAGTGGTGCAAGCTTCATCTCATGTAAGTATTTTTTTCAAAACCTATCTCTCTGTTAAGTAGGAAAATTTTAGAGCTTCTCAAATTAGATTTTAAGTATGAGGAACAAGTACAAAAATTCTAAATTGTTAGTTAAAAAATTACAAAAAAAAAAAAAAAAATCAATACTCAAAAACAATTTTATTTTTAAATTAAAGAACAAAAAAAAAAAAAAAAAAAAAAAAAAAAGAAAATCTAAAAATCAATTTAAAAATATATTAACTATTTAAATATTCAAAAATACTTTTATTCCTTCCAGAAATGTTTGAATGAATCACCTGATGAGGAACATCCTGATGAACTAGAAGGTAGTGGAGACCATGGAAATATCCAAAGATGCAGTGAAGTGGTGCAAGCTTCATCTCATGTAAGTATTTTTTTTTCAAAACCTATCTCTCTGTTAAGTAGGAAATTTTTAGGGACACTCAAATTATATTTTAAGTATTAGGAACAAGTACAAAAATTCTAAATTGTTAGTTAAAAATTACACTAAAAATGACTTTAAAAATAATCACATTAAAAATGTTCATTACTCAAAAACACTTTTATTTCTAAATTAAAGAAAAAAATCAATTAAAAAAATATATATATTAACTATTTAAATATTCAAAAACACTTTTATTTCTTGCAGAAATGTTCCATATGCAATTAATTAAAAAAATAATCATGTTAAAAATACTCAATACTCAAAAACACTTTTATTCCTTGCAGAAATGTTCCATATGCAATTAATTAAAAAATAATCATGTTAAAAATACTCAATACTCAAAAACACTTTTATTCCTTCTAGGAATGTTCCATCTGCAACAAAACCTTTAACCATCGAGGTGTTTTAAACCGTCACATGAAGTCTCATAACAGTGAAAAATTGTTTCACTGTGAACAATGTGACAAATCATTTAACCGAAAAGATGCTTTAAATCGACATCTGAAAACACACAAGAGTGAAAAACAGTTCAAGTGTAAAGTCTGCAACGACTCCTTTAGTAGAAAAGATAATTTAAACCAACATCTAAAGATTCACAACAATGAAAAATCGTTTTCTTGCGAAGACTGTCAAATTACATTTACGCGTAAATCTGATCTTAGAAGACATCAAGAACAACACACCAATTCATCTGCTTCTCATGAATGTGAAACATGTTCTAAATCATTTTGGCGTAAAAGTAATCTCCTTCAGCATAAACGTACACACCACACAACGAAAAAAACAGTCCCCCCACAGAAAACAAAACCTGTTAACACAAAAAAAAGATCCAGTGAAAAAGCATTAAATACATTTGAGAAAATTACGATTCCAGCTACAGAAGAAAACGCTCATGACATTGACATTTTCAATAGCCAGATTATAGAAGAAATCCAAAACCATATATTGAACTCTCTAAATACTTTGAAATCCCTTAAATGGCATCTTATCCACACCATCAAGTTTACTCGATTTAATGAAGATGAGGAAGTTGAATCAATGTTAGGTTATTTTAGGTCTGATCCCTGTCCTGAACATATTGAAGAAACAGTCAGAAACCACATCATCGAAAATTTAGAAAAAATTAAAACTCATTTTGAAGAATTTGTTCAACTCGGGTCGGGCTGGGTGCTAGAGAAAATATTACACACAGACCTATACATAGCTCATTACAAGCCACTAACTGGAAGCAGTTATATTGAAACCCCTGAAAAATTAAAAAGAAAAGAAGCACTTATTAATATTCAAAATTTTACTGATAATAAATGTCTTATTTGGTGCCTACTAGCTCACAAAAAGAAAATAGACAAAAATGCAGAACGTGTTTCCAACTACACGCCTTTCGAACATGAAATAATCATTGATGATATTCCTTGTCCTGTCCCTTACCATAAAATTAAAGATGTTGAAGAAAAAAACAATTTAAGAATTAATGTATATTCATATGACGAGGAAGAAGATGAATTCGGAATGCTTCACATCTCAAATCGAACCCATCAAGAAGCGATTAATTTATTATTAATTGGGGATGAAGATAAGAACACCCACTATATATACATAAAAAATATGTCAAGACTCTTTTCCCATCTCACCAAACATGACGGAGAAGTCTATTTTTGTTATCGATGTCTCCATCGCTTTATGACTCAGACACTTCTAGACAATCACCTTCCATATTGCTCAGAACACGCTCCTCAACACATCAAAATGCCTGATCCAGAGAAAAATATTTTAAAATTTAACGGATATCATTTCCAACACTTAACACCTTACATCATCATAGCTGATTTTGAAAGTCTTGTCGTCCCAATTCACACTACAGAACCTAATCCTAGCACTTCTTACACTATCCCCACACAAAAACATATCCCTTGCGGCTATGCCTACATAATAATTGATCAAGATGGGAAAACATATAAGAAGATGAAAACGTATCGAGGAGAAGATGCCGTATCAGATTTTTTGAAGAATATTTTTCAAGAAAGAGATGAGTTAGCCGAAACATTAATCACCATCAAACCTCTGAAACCATCCAAAGAACAAGAAAAAGCCTTTAGAGAAGCGACTGTGTGTTGCATCTGCGATCAGCCCTTAGGCAACAAGCGATGCCGAGAACATGATCATATAACAGGTGTATACCGTGGTGCTGCTCACACGAACTGCAATCTACAATATAAACAACCTAAAGTCATCCCAGTTATTTTTCACAATCTAAAACATTACGACGGTCACCATCTGATGACGGAATTAGGAAAATTTAAAAGTTACGGTATAGATGTCATCGCAAATACAATGGAAAAATACATATCATTTACTATCAAAAAACAAGACTGTCCCATAAAACTTAGATTTCTCGACTCCTTCCAATTTTTACCTACATCTCTTGAAAAATTAACAGCCAATCTGCAACCAACAGACTTTCACCTCCTTAAAGCTAATTTCCCTAAAGATACAGACCTCTCACTCCTTACTCGAAAAGGGATATACCCATACACCTATTTTACAGACTTCCAAAAATTTGATGAAACACAACTCCCACCACCTTCATCATTTCATAACGATTTAACAGATGAACCCATTTCCATAGAAGATTATGAACATGCTCAAAATGTTTGGAAAACTTTTAACATTCAAAATCTCGGTGAATATCACGATTTATATGTTAAATGTGACGTCCTTCTTCTAGCTGACATCTTCCAAAACTTCAGAAAACTTTGCCTACACTATTACAAAATTGATCCTACACACATGTTCACATCTCCAGGACTCGCATGGCAAGCTTGTCTTAGAATGACTCAGGTACAATTGGAACTTCTCACAGACATTGACATGCTCTTGTTTTTTGAGAAGGGTGTAAGAGGTGGTGTGAGTGCTATAACTAAACGATATGCAAAAGCGAACAATCCCAATGTCCCTAATTACAACAAAAATAATAAAACAAGCCATATCATGTATTGGGATGCTAACAACTTATATGGCTGGGCTATGTCCGAATACTTACCTGTTGGTGAGTTTCAATGGATTCAGCCATCTGAAACAGATATAAACAGCATCCTTTCCCATCCAGATAATGCAGATTACGGCTATGTCCCGGAGGTGGACTTGCGTTACCCCCCAGAACTTCATCTACTCCACAACGAATACCCACTTGCTCCGGAAAACATTCACATCACTGAAGACATGTTATCCCCTTACACAAAATCTTTATTAAACAACAGACCCTACAAAGGAAGTTCGAAGCTCTCACCGAATTTAAAAGACAAAGAACACTACATCGTCCACTACAGAAACTTGAAACTCTATCTCCAACTTGGTCTCGAACTCGTTAACATTCACAGAATAATTAAATTCAGGCAAGCACCTTGGTTAAAGCCCTACATAGAATTCAACACTGATAAGAGGAAACAAGCTACCAGTTCTTTCGAGAAAGACTTCTTCAAATTGTTGAACAATTCAGTTTTCGGTAAAACAATGGAGAATCTCCGCTTGAGACGGAATATTGAGTTGTGTAACAACGAGAAGAGGTCAAAAAAACTTGTCGCATCTCCAGCATTTAACAACTTCAAGATTTTCAATGAGGGACTGGTAGCCGTGGAACGAGTCAAAACCACTCTGACTATGAATCGTCCAATCTATGTAGGGTTCGCTATTCTAGATCTCGCAAAATTACATATGTACAAATTCCATTACAACATAATTAAGAAACACTATCAAGATCGTGCTCAACTGCTTTTCACTGACACTGACTCACTCACCTACCACATCCAAACAGATAATATACTACAAGATATGCAAGAACATCAAGACGAATTCGACTTCTCCGATTATCCTAAGAACCACCCCCTCTACTCTGAAAAAAATAAGAAAACAATAGGTAAATTTAAGGATGAGATGAATGGGAAAACTATTTTTGAATTTGTCGGCCTTAAAGCGAAAATGTACAGCATCCTATCAGAAGATGGAGAGAAAAAAAGAGCTAAAGGAGTACCTACATCTATCGTTCGAAAGAAAATAAAACACTCACAATATTCCGAATGCATACATCACCTGAAAACACTCTGTACAATAAACAAAAGAATCCAGCAAGATCACCATCAATTGTACACTATACAGCAACAGAAGCTAGCACTCAGCCCGTTTGACGACAAACGATTTATTCTAGATGATGGTATAACAAGTCTCGCTTATGGTCATCATCAAATTTAAAACAGAAAAATTAAATTAAAAAAACAGAAAAAGAAAAAAAATGAAGAAAAGAAAATGAAGATCTGGATAAAAAAAGTGGGGCGCCACATAAGGAGATGTGGCGGGAGGCGGAGGGACCCCATAAAAAAATATTTTCTTTTTAAACATACATTTCATTTTTAAATTCAGGGTTGAAAAGAAGACTATTTCTAAATAAAAATCTAGTTTTATTAATTTAATTAAGAGTTTTTGTATTCGCATTCAGAAAATTAATTTTTCTGTCATGAAATTTTCTAGTTTGTTTACAGTTTTAAAGATTAAAATTTCGGTTACAGAACATGTTTTCAAGGTTGGCTCATAAAACTGCAAGAAGCAGATGTTGTTTTTAAATAGAAAGTATTTTACGATTCATGTCAACACCAGGTGTAGAAACTTAAAGTAAAGAAAAAAAAATTAGTTCGAATATGACGTCACAAGAA
This sequence comes from Maratus speculifer, assembly GCA_964019185.1. NCBI lineage: Eukaryota > Metazoa > Arthropoda > Arachnida > Araneae > Salticidae > Maratus > Maratus speculifer. The sequence goes on from CAXHSM010000010.1 coordinate 5,102,038, forward strand.
GCAGGTGTTTTCAAAAACCGTGAGAAAGAATTTTTCGGTTTGTGTCAACACCAGGTGCATAAAATGTGAACTAAAATATTGGTTTCAATATGACGTCACAGAAGTTATGCATGAGTTCGAATTTGTGCGTGGCAACATAACTCTGTTATATTTTGTTGTGGAAAGTCGCATCAATTTTTCTCTTGGAAAAAATGAAACGATCTAATAATTCCTCTCAGAATGGTTGCGAGAAAAAATCGAAAAATGAATGTGATTTAGAAGATGTTTTTGATAATTTGGATGATGTGTTTCAAAGCATCGATTTTAATAAACTAATTATGGACTTGTCTGATGAACCCCCCTCTCCGGCTGTAGCTGAGTCTTCATCTGACAAACCCACTTCTTCAACTACATTCCAGACTTCATCTACGCCAATCGCCGATGCAATTCCTACATTATCTAGCGGAAATGAGAAAAGGTCTCAATCTATGGATATGAACGATGGTTATTCAAATCAGCGGATCTGTTTAAAAGAACTTGGAAATAGTATCTATTTAACCTGTGAACTGTTCAAAGGTTCTGTCATTATCCACATTCGAAAATTTCTTCGATCTTCTGAAACTCAACCACTAACTCCTACAAAAAATGGTGTTTCCATGAATTTAAAATCATGGTATCGTTTCGTTCAGAAAATATTTGACTTTAATTTAATTTATACAACATCATCTTTCATTGCAAACAACTCCATCCTCATATTATCTAAAGATGGTATCGCTGAAATCAGCAGCATTCAGAAAGGTTGTTGCATTCGGTTAGATGAATACCAACTTGAAAACTTAAAACACCATCTAAACTCCTTCAATGAAACAGTGCTCACATATCTGTATGAAAATTACTTACCAACTCTAATTGCTCATAAACTCTTACCTTCGGAAACATGCGCTGTAGAATTTACAACATTAGAACTACGCTTAGTAGCATTGATAGAAGTAGAACTGCAAAAAGTTTTTAAATCAGAGTATGAATGTCTTGGATGTGTCTACAATTCACCCGCACAACTTCGCCATGCTTGTATGACTTCCAGTGACTTAGAAAAATTTTTAAGCTTAGGTGAATTATCTCTCTGTACAATCGACTTTAAAGCATTATCAGAACTTTTTGTCAAGGAAACACAGATTGTTTCACATTATTTCCTTCAAAATGTAAATTACAAAGTGTTAGCTGGTGTTCTGTTTAAAACACTTGATGATTTGTAAATTTTGGAAAAAATAAACTGGTGTGTCTCAAAATGGTGTAATTAATGTGTTAAAATAATTTATACTTTTTCTCTCAGAAAAAAAGAAGTTTCTTTTTCAGAAAAATCAACTCTACATTAAAATCTTTGAACAGATTTTGAATAAAAAAATTTTTCAAAGATTAACTTTCACTTTCCCAAAAAAAAAAAAAAAAAAAATTGTAAAGTGAAAAAAAAAATTTCAAAGTGAAAAAAAAAAAAAAAAAAAATCAAAATGAAAAAAAAAATTTTCGAAATGAAAAAAAATTTTTCAAAGTGAAAAAAAAAAAATTTCGAAATGAAAAAAAAAAAAAAAAAAATCAAAGTGAAAAAAAAAATTTCAAATGAAAAAAAAAAAAAAAAAGTTTTGTTTAAAAATATTAGATGAGGAAAAAATGTTTGTTTACGTATAAGAAAGTGGGTGTTTAAGAAAGAAAGATGACACATGATAAGTTTAGTGAAAAAATATATTTATTTATATAATTTCTGCCAACGTATTACAGGGGACTTAAGAGTCTTTTTAGCTTTAACAATCGATTTAACATTTTTTAAAGGTGAATACACATTATCATCTATAGTTAAATATTTGTTCTTGAAGAAAAGCTTGGGAGTATTTATAGAACTCAACGCTTTTAAAAATTCTTCTCTCCCAGATAAATGTTTATAAGATTTTCTCTGAGTGAGTATTAAACCAATCAAATCAGTTAGATTAGACTTAGGGATTAATTGGTTTTTATAAATAATCTCTCCTCGTTCATTCCAACGTAAAATATTTGGATACGTTTTCAAATATTGCAAGAGTTGTTCACCTTGTTTTTGAACACCTGTTGGAATCATTTTTAAAATGTTGTCTTCGGAATTTGCAGGATTTTGCATAGTTTCATCTTCAGCCGGTTTTGGAGGATCATCCTTTTCTGTAACATCCATTTTGAATGGTGGGTTAAAATCTTCTAAATTCATTTTTCTTTTTAACAAGTCGTAGTATAATTGCAGTTTTTCAAAATCTTGTAATTTACTATTCAAAATTTTCTGCATTTCTTTATCAAACTCACTTAGTTGCTTTTGAGAAGGTGTATGTTTAGAAAAATCACTCTCAGGGACTAAAACAAACTTTTTGCTAAACTCCATTTATAAGCGCTGACAAAGCTGTAACAGCAGCTGGTATCAAAATATTTAAAAAACCTCCTTTTTGAATAATTAAACGTTTTTTCTGGTAAAGACTACCTTTTTTAGAGGCTAATTTTCTTAGAAGATATTTGTGTTTTCCAAGCTGCTTCTTCTGATAATGTGAAATTGGTATATTTCCTTTTAACACGTTTAAAGAACATTCACAGATGGTTTTAACCACTTTTGAAGGTAGCTTTTTCAGTAACTGCTTGCGCAATGCTTTTGGACATGAGTGAATTAGCTGTAAATCCTTGACCTGTTTACGGGTCGGTGACATTTTATGGAATGATGAGTCTGTCGTTTTTCGCAATTATTTATATTTCAGAGTGTAATAATACTGATTTTGATTCGGTAAGATTTGTGTTCTTAACCGATGTTCTTCATCTGTTTCATTTCTTAAATCAATTAATAAGTAGGTAAAAGGTTTTCGGGTAGCATCTGCGTAAACTTCTTGGAAAAATTTATAATTTCGTGGGTATAATTGTCTTCCTAAATATGTTATTTGATTTAAATCACGTCTGTTTTTAAATAGGAAAAGATAGTCAGCATTCAATCGAAGATCTTTCGTTCCTTTATGAAAAAAATTTTGTGTGATAAAAAAAATACTTAAATTGTGGTGATGACTCCCCTTGGTAAATAAATTTGTAAGTCGACGATCACCGCCAACTTCACACATAAGATCATCTATAATGAACAGTGTATTGGTTCCTAAATATTCTTCATAATTAGTTGGGAAACCTTCAATGAACGTAACGTCAGATATTTCATCATATAAATTTTGGTAGATGCCGTAAAACCAAACAATTTTATCGGGTGTAGGTTTTATCATATATGTTTTAAAGTAGATGAAATCTTTTATAAAAAAAGATTTCCCACTTTTCGAAGGTCCTGCTAAAACAGCTGTGAAGGGGTGTTGAAGGCTTGGGAAATCCATAACAAATAAAAACAGACACAAAAGATATGGTATTTTATAAGACTTTTTATTGATAAAAATTCACATACACATGAAATCGTTTGGCAACAAAATTATACACTCTTTGGTCATTACATAAGTTTTCAGATACAAACTGCGACAAAAACTTTTTCAGAGATTCACCTCTACATCTACAGAAGAGGAAAAAAATTGTATATTGACCGCAAACAGCTGTAACATTTGTTTGTAATGTTAAAGGGTTAAAAATCACTTGAGAGAATTTTAAAGTAAAGTCTAAAATAGGTCCTTGATAAAAGTCTGGAGTATTTCCGTAAGAATCAAAGAATTCTACTCTTCTAGGTGAAGTTATGTAGAAAGCAAGCCAATGACTACCGGGTTGATCAGAAGAATCGACGTTGCATACGAAACAGCAGGGGTATTGCTTAATTTTGTTAGGGAGCATATCGCTGGGAAACACATCTAAAAAATATTTCTTAGTGTATTTGTTATGAGATAAAATGTCTTTAATCTGTTGAGAGTTCATCTTTGTCTAGTTTGGAAAGTCACACAACACATGCCTTGATTTAGAAATTTCAATAATGTTTTCAAATTCTGCATAGATCAGAACGGAAATAGTTGATGAAAGCGCTGAAGAAAACTTAATTTCAACTCTTAAATTTCCTTGATGTTGTAAATTCAAGTGTGGACCATCACATAAATCCGGACTTAAATCGAATGCATATAGAGTGTGTCCTTTAGCATAATCTTCTCGAGATAGATAATTTCCATTATCTCGGTTAAAGCCGGGAAACAATCGATGGTAGGCTGCAATATAATTTCCTTCGTTAAAATTTAATTCTAATGGTTTAGATGGTATTGGTTGTCCGTCAATGTAAATACTTAAAAAGTTGACGTTGTAGTGGTTAAAGAAAAACGGATTAAGGTCATACTGTCCGTTAATGGCTGAATTTTCTAATAATCCTATAATTACACGTTTAGGCATAGATCCTAAGAATACGTTATCTTGCATAAAAGACCAGCTTCCACTCGATATTGAGTATGTTTTACACAAAACTCTATCGATAGGATATTTAGCATTACTTTTCTCTAACGCTTTAGCATGTCCGATAGAAACACCTGGACTAACTTTCACCTTTCGAATAAACAAAGAGGCGTGTTGTAACACCACTTTATAATCAGGTGTTTTATCTCCGACTTTATCAGCCATCAAACAAAAATTGGGTTTGCTACGTGTCATTTTAATTTTCAAATCTACCATATTCAATAAAAGTCTATTTTGTTGAAAAATATCACAATGTAGTGGGCCTATCATATCCAAAACTTTACTTTTTGAAGTTAATTCATATCTTTTATGAAGTCCTGGGTTATCGGTAAGTGTAGGATTGACTGTATCCAAACATTCATCTTTGAAAAAACATTCACAAGAAAGTAAACTTTTCTTAGCATCTTCTCCATAATTCAGTAAAGTCTCAATGTAAGCACGATACGGGTAAGTATTACTAGAAGAGGAAATCACTCTTTCGTTCAAACTCACATCTACTTGAGAAAACAATGCTTGTAAAAATAAATTAACAGGTGCTACAGGTGTCTTGTCGGGTAAGGGGGTTCCATCAGCGTTAGTTAGTTTTACTTTCACGTAAAGGTAAGATGCTGATAAATCAATATAATCTTCACTGTTGCCTGTAATGTTAAACTCAACTGGTCCACTCTCAGATATGGTAGCCAGTGGATGATATTCTACAAAGTGACCTTTTTCTATAGCTGTTTGCGTAGGTGGAATCATAAACAAGTCTAGTTCAGATTTGACGCAAACGGGAGAATCTTTATGAATAAGACCAGACATCTTTAAGCAAAAATATCGCGTGCTTTCACTTTCTTGGCTTTAGGGCGACTGAGAGAACTTTGAGGTCTCTTTCGTTTTTTATTCCTTTGACCTGATCCAATCATAGATTTCACTTTAACTGCTGCTTTGTCTGTCAGATTTTTCCCAGCTTCCTTAAATCGTCGTTTAGCCGCTGTTTTAATATTATCACCTTGAGAAATATCATTTAGCACATCTACACCGGTATGAAATAACTGCTTTCCAACTGCTTTAGCACCCGATTTAAATAAAGGTACAGCTGCACGGAAAAGTGAACGGAAAAGTCCTCCGAAACCATAACCTTTCTGGAAAGTATTTCCTTGATAATAGTTCAATCCGCTACCTGTTTGATGTGTATAATAATCTTCAAAAGATTGATTACAGCATTGGTAAGGAACAAGCATTATGAAAGATATTTCTGACGAAAATGTAGTTTCACAATCAACTTCCCACGATCAAATGACACTAAACGTCCTGTGTGTGTTCTTATAACAGTTTCAATCGTTTGAAAATTTTTTCGAGTCACTGGTATGTAATGAGGTCTGTCAAACACTTCATGAATCATATCTCCGTCCTCCCCTTTAACAGGAATCACTCGCAATAAGGGTGCCACTGTATCTCCAACAATCTGAGGTTCTACAATATCACTATACAAGTAGAGCAATTTAAAATCTGCGTGTGGGTCAGCTATAAAGGGACTTTCAAAAGATAATGAGGGAGTCGAAACATTTGAGATTACTTCACCTGGTAAGAATCCTAAACATTCGGCTAAACCGGATAAAAATTTCAATTGTGCATATTTCTTCAAAGAAACTTTCACTTTTTTAGTGTGTTTGTTGTAACTAACCGAAATTCTATCACCAAATTTTTGATAATTTATCACTTTAATGATGTCGTTAGGAGATTCATAATATCCTGATGGGATTCGAATTTTTTTCGTGTCACTATCATCCTGTTCATATTCATTACCGTTTCTAGGTCTTCCATCTGGTAATTCTAAACTGTTACCTAACACATATTCATACTCGTTACCATATTCAGTAATATTACGCCATGTATGAGGATAAATCAATTCAGTTAAACCGACCTCCCATTCACCTTTTAAATCTAAAGGCATAGGTAATCTTGTAAAATAATGTGAAATTTTGTTTTCTGGAAAATAGTTCATTGAACTGTCAGAAGGTAGCGTCACGTAGAATGACATGATTGTGAATGATCATTCGTTGTAAAAAATGGGTGTTTTATAGAGAAAATAAATCTGAAGAAGGTATCCACTGATTAAATTTAGAAGGATAGCCTTTAAACTTAACTTGATATTCAAGTTGCTCTTTTCTTTTACGTTTTTTCAGAATCTTTTCAACGTCAAAGTGGTTTTTCGGTTGTACTTTTTGTAATTCTTCTGCATAAAAAGTTCCTTCAATAGGTTCGTCTAATAAATCTTTGATTTTGTAAACTGGAGGAATTCTCGTGACACATTCTGTTACTAAAAATAGTTCTTCCGTCCAATTTGTTTCATATCCTTTTTCGAAAGTCATTTTATGTTTAGAAACACGTACTAAGTCCCCTGAATTAAAAACACAAGGTTTCCTTTTCAGTTTTGACATATTACCGTAAATAGAAAACCACACTTCACTTTCATTATCCTTATTCACTTCACTTGGGGGTCTCTTAATGGTGGTATGGTAGGTGTGATTATAACTATCTAAAAATTGATCCAATACATCAATATATCGATAAGTGTGTCGCGTTGTAAAATATTTCCACATTTTAGTTTTCAGAGTGCGGTTAAATCTTTCCACTACACAAGCTTTCGTATTGTTAAAAGACCTAAAAAATCGAACACCTTGTTGCTTCAGAAACTTCTGTAAACGAGAATTTAAAAATTCTTTACCTGCGTCAGTATTCAAATACTTTGGTTTCCTTGTTCGAAAAATGGATTCAAACACTGCTACTATATCTTCAGCACGTTTCGATTTCAAAGGGTAAGCCCATGCATACTTAGATAAAATATCAATGCATGTTAAAATGTAACGAAACCCGTCATTAAATTTCTGTAAAGAAGATAAATCTACCAAATCCGCTTGCCACTGCTGATCTATAGAATACACAATCACTCGATTTGTTTGAAATTTTCTGCGTACAGGTTTATGAAGAGTGTAAGCATCAACCCCTTCTAACCAAGATTTAATTTTTTTCTTAGATACCTTACCGTGAACTGCTCGATGAAGAGCGTCCACTCCTCCAAAACTAGCAATTTGACTTGGATCCTGATAAGTTTTCTCCATAATATGATATTAATGGGGAAAATTCTCTGTATCGTTAAACTTTAATATAAAATCTACTGCTAGTCTATCAACTTTAGTAAAAATATAAACAAGTGAAAAAACGGCACACATCAATATGTAAACACATAAAGCACTAATCACTTCGATGTTTAACATCCTTTTAAAAATAATATCGAAAAACATAGATTTATATAGCTTTAGAAATGATTGTTTACAAGGTAATGACCGTTTCAGGGAGGGATTGGTCGTTTAGGAGAGGAAATGTCAGTTAAAGAGAGGTATTGTCTGAGTTGAGATGTGATTGATAATATTTTTAATTAGGGAAGGTTGTTCACCTATCCTGTTAGAATAGAATATTCCTTTTTTCCACTAGGGGGCGCAGGAGGGCGGCGGTGAGATGGTGGGAGCAGGAGGGACCGCAGGCGGGGCAGCCGGAGGAGGCCCGGGGCAGCTGGAGGAGCAGGTGGGGCAGCCGGAGGAGCAGGCGGGACAGCCGGAGGAGCAGGAGGCACGGTGCCACAGTGCCACCTGCGGCTGAGCCCGTACTGTCGTTTTCCTACTACTCATATGTTTAAGATTTCTTTAAAGAATACCGAATAGATACCTGTGGGCAGTGTTCTCGCTGATTTTTGACAAACGTTAGTAATTTGGCTAATTAAAAATAAAAAACATTCGCCAAATGAAAAAATTATTAGCAAAATAAATTCGCCGTGTAGCACAAAAAAAAAAAAAAAAAAAAAAAAAAAAAAAAAAAAAAAAAAAAAAAAAATTCTTCAATTTTTTAATGTATTCCCCCTCCTTTTTTTTTTTTTTTTTTTTTTTTTTTTTTTTTTTTTTTTTTTTTTAAGCCTCCGATCCTATTTCTTTCAGACAAGCTAAAAATGTCGTGTCATCATCCCTGAATTTCCTACTCCACCGATTTTGATAATTTTTTTTTTTTTAATGAAAGCTATTTATTTGTAGTTGTGCCCATTTTAGCTATTTTTTAATTTATTTCCATTTTTATATTTTATTTTTAATTTTAAATGCTTTTTTACGATATTTCTTCAAATGGTGGCAATTCAGTTTAGCTTTTCTCTCGATAATAAAAATTTATTTTCCATTATCAGAAGCTTGATCTCATCAGTGAACATGTCCTCGCATTTAAAAGAAAAAAGTAAATTGTTTTCCTAAAATTTAACCACAATAAAATGATTGCGTATAATTATGCACTAACTGAGGTAAAAAAAATACATTTACTAAGAAATAATATGAATAATGTAAATAAAATAATAGAAAATAATTTATGATAAAAATTAATGCCTAAAGCAAAATAAAAAAAATTTCAAATGAGGAAAACGATGATAAATGAGACCAGATAAATGAGAATTACAATATTATCACGGATGCCTTTTTCATATTACTAATAACAGTAACTTTTAAAAAACATTTGAAGAGAAAATTACGTCACTATTTAAAACATCGTATTTTTACTCATAACGATATTACATTTCAATATTTCTTTTCATTATGGACACTGAGATTGAGATTTTACTATCAGAGGACTTCAGTTAGTGAAAATAATGTCACAGTAAAAATAAAATTAGTTTTTTTTTTTTTTTTTTTTTTTTTTTTTTTTTTTTTTTTTTTTTTTAATTTCTGATGCTATTACTTTCAGAGAAGCTAAAAAGTGTCGTGTCAAAAAATGTGGCTCATTTTTACTTACCTATCATACATAATTTACGGTAAGTCTTGCAATCGTTTTGAAATCGTCGTTTGACGGATTTACACGTTTCAGATACTGGAGATTCCGAAAAACATATTTTTAGAAAAAAAAATTGCCGTCCGTCTGTCTGTCTGTAAACGTTCTATCTCACGAACAAATGGAGATAGAGACTTAAAATTTTCTATGTACTTAGTAAGTAAGAATAAGACGAAGCCTATTTAATATCAGTAACCTCGATTATCCGGAACTATTTTTTTTTCGGACTCTCGAAAAATTCGTTCTGATGAAATGTTTATAAAAATTTTCAATTTTTTTTTTCTAAGGAAAGGACGTAAAAGGCAATAAAATAACACAAATTTTGCATCAAGAACGAAGTCGGATTAATAGTTGCCGAGATATTTGTAATCCTGTTTTCCACATTCTTCGATTTTTCAATACCCTGTATTCTCTTCAAATTTCATTTCAAAGATATTTTTTAAATGGAAATAAGACGCTTAATCTGACGCAGTAAACTGTTAGTTAATATGATTATTGTTTTTGGAGTTATAAGGATGTTTCTTTTACGTAATCCGGTTCTACTTGTGTAGTTTGGTATTTTACATAATTTGTCGGAATGGGTTCATCAGCAATTCATTAATGCAGCATTACTATGTATATTAAGAATATTTAAATATAAGAATATATTTAAGAATGTTTAAATTTTCTTTTGGAATCGCAATGCATTTTATAAATGGTTTTTACATATTTATTTTCACATATTATATAATGCATATCCATGATGGGTAAGTATTACGGTGGCCCCCAACGACTAGTTTCGTAATCTGGCAGTTAAAACGAGACATTCATACAATTTTATTGTTAAAATACATTTCCTTCTTCTCAGAGTCTATAAAAAATGTTTAAACTAAAATAAAAATCCGTTTTTGATTAATCTAGTCAATGAAGAAGTAGCACGCCGAATTGTATTTCTTTATAATTCCGCAATTCCAATGTCTCAGAGAGAAATTGCTAATCAATTGGGTATTTCATGCCGTTCTGTTTGCTATTATATTGATAAACACAAGAAAAATGAAGTTAGTTCATTGCATTCTAAAGGGTCGTCCTTCTAAAAGACCTCTATCGAATCTTTTTTTTTTCCTTTTCTTCTTAACCACTTAACCGGCGACGGGTATGGGGAAACAGTGCTTTAACCCCCGACTTATCTCGGGGCAGCCGTTGAAGTGGAGGCGAAACTGAATTCTGCAATGGCAAAATCTACATTCAACTTGTTTTTTTTTTTCAATATCGTTTTTATAACTGTGACAGCGATTGTTATTAATCTAATTTCAACTATCCGCTACAAATATAAAAAAATATGTATCTATTAAATATATGTATATATGCGTATGTATGAAAAACGAAAAAAAAAATTGAGCCCTAGCAATTTGGCGAATCTAATCGCTTGTTTACTCGCCAAATGAAGAATTTAGTCGCAATTTGGCGCATTGGCGAGCGACAGCGAGAACACTGCCTGTGGGATAAATTTTACATTATATTTTAAAATTACGATGTATACGCAAGGATGAAAATATACAGAAGCAAAATTAATGATTAATGATTACGATTTTAAGAAATCCTAATGTTAAAAAAAAGTTTCATTAGAAAATTAATATAGTTAGAAAAGAAGAAGAAAAGAAGGGTTAAAAACATCACAACTTTTAAAGCTGCGTTATGAAAAGTTAATTATTGAAAATATTTCTCTGCATTTATCAGAGCTTTTCTCAAATCCAAAGGAGCTACTTTCTAATACATTTCTAAATTCATTTCTTTTCGGAAACGCATAAGATTAGCTAGTGTTCTTATTTTTAAACTATGTAAACAAATGGCGTTATCCATTTCTTTTATAAAGGTGTTACATCTTTGAGAAAAATACCATCAATGTTAGCATTTTGAATCGAATTTTCGGTAGCGGCAGCACAAGAAAGGATAAAAACTAGCAGCCAAGTGGTAAAAATCTTTTGTATCTCAGCAAGTAACTTATTTATCAAAATGAGAAAATTCTATTCGATTTCTAAATTCCTTCAAAAGTCAGGTTTATCCATTTTATGCCTTTACAGTTATACCAGTCACCAGTGGCGGATGGGGGGGGGGGGCGTCACGAGGTCATGACCCTTCTACCTTTCCCAGACGAAGATAAATTTCTAAAGCATATTTAAAAAATGAAAAAATTTATCCCTTTCTCAAAAATATGAGTATTTCTAACTGCTTAAAACTGCGTTTAAATACAAAGCAGGTACTTTCTGACACATTCAGTATCAGTAAGTCATTTTCAATCTCAGATCCAAGACATTTGTAAGTGCACTTATTCAGGACAAATGTGATCAATTAGTGTTTTTCATTTCTCGATAAAGGCAAAGAATCTTCCAGGAAATATCTGTAAAATGTGTGAAATTAAACTAGTAGAGATCAATTGTTATCTCGTTAACAGCATTTTTTTGTAATTGTCAAAGCATTAATTAGCTTAAAATGCTTAATTTCTAAATGATTCTTTGCTTTTATAAGAAAATTGGAAAATCTTCAATTTCTTAGTATCTGATAAACTATATAAATTTTTTATTTTTTACGAATATTAATGCAATTTTTTGTATTTACGAATGAAAACGAATCCCCAAAAATATCAGAAAAGTAACTATTTTTGACATGAAAACAGCCCTCAGTAAAAAAAAAATTCTTAAATGATGTGACACCCCCTTCACCCCCCCCCCGAAAAAAACGGGCCCTGACCCCCCCCCCCCAAATGGAGTTTCGAAATCGACTTTTTTTTTTACGAAACATTTAATGTTAAAGGTAATCATAATAGCTCAACTAAAAAAGTTTTATAGGAGCATAAACTGTACATAGGAATTCAAACATTTTAGATCATTTTATACACTAGAAGTTTCCGGTGTGTCGGCTGCATTTATTTATTTATTTATTTATTTCATTAATTATTTGAAGATTTATTTCAGTTTTAAAATCAAATTTTCATCACTTCGAGAGATATTTTTTAAATATTTTAGAAAAGCGTATTATTTTATATAAGGTACCCTGGGGTAATAACGCCAGGCGGGGTAATAACGCCAAGTGCTTATATTTTGCATAATTATGAAATAATCTGGTAAATGACACCCATGTGCTCTGCGCAGAAGGGTTTTGAGTCATATAAATCGCAAAAAACAGCTTCAAGTTAATTTGTTTCATTTTTAGGTCCTATTGTTTTTACAAACAACTAAAATTAACGCTTGATCTAAAATTTGCGAGATACGTTTTTTATATGTGAAGACTATCTTTTTATCCGGAAATAGTTTGTTAATTACATAAATTTGTAGTGCATTTCATGTACTTTTAAAATGTTGTTGAACATTTTGGATATCTTCTCGAGATAATTTGTAATTATAAAATGTACTGCGCAATAACTATACCGGGGTAATAACGCCAATCTTTGACATTAATACCCCGGTTGATTGCCTACAGTGGCCGAGCTACATCCTAAATACTGATTCAAATAAACACAGTTAAAACTGTGCAATGTTTCTCATATTTCTATTTAAACGGTCCTTTTTAAGCAAAAAGAAACTCACTGTCTGATATTAATTTGCCTCACACCCCCCCCTCCCACACCACACCTTTATATTTCTTACACTTTCACAAAAATTGAACATTTTCAATATCTTAGAATGCAATTTGTCAATTTCTAAGTTTGTAGAGTTTGTATTTTTAGAATTGGGCTATCTACATGCAATTATTCCATCTTATTTCATAGTTTTGTTTGCATGGCGTTATTACCCATATAGGTGGGTAATAACGCCAAATAGCATGGGTCAAGAAAAAACGCCATTACATTTTATGAATACATATCTGTTAAATTATTTTATTTTATATAGATAGTCAATGAGTTGCTGTATCAGATCCTATATTTGTTTGAAAAATACAATCTAAAACTAAGCCGTGAAAATTGGTAGAACCTTAACGTGGCGTTATTACCCCAGGGTACCTTATTTGTCATCTAAAAATAACAGCACAAAGAATATTTCTTTCGGGTTAAAAGTTTATTTATACGTGAGTATTATAAATAGGGAAAAATCTTTCAAATTAAAATAAAATGAATATTGCTTAATAAAAAAAGGAAAATATGAAAATTACGGCGTACTATATGTACACCGAATTTTAAAAGAGAAAGAAATCTGTAAAATAATAAATACATTTATATGCGTTAAAAATCATAAATGGGGTAAATTATGTCGATTATAATAGCCAAATCACAATGGCAAACAGTTAAAATTGAAAAAAAAAAAAAAAAATTACACGACATACACGAGACATATACGTACACGAGAGAATTATTTCATATTTCGATTTAATCTCTCTCATATTGTTGCCCATTCAAAGACAACGCAAATAATATTTCTTTTCTAACGATAGAAATAATTTTCACCTGAATATTATAAAAAGAAAGAAAAGTTAGATTTCAAGAGTTTCATCTAAAATCACTTATTTAAAATTATTTCCTTATAGCATTGTTAAAAAGTACCGCGAATCAATAGGAAAGAGTCTGTGTTATACTGTCATTAATATTATGTAAGATGATTTTTACATGTTTAAATAATCTTAATTATTCAAATGCGAAAACAGTCATTAACAACAGTTTATTTGGTCTTAAACCCTTTTAGTAAAGGCGGAAAGAATTAAAACTCGTTTCGAAGGCGATCGCCACTGTTTTTGTTTAATTATAATTCAATCTTCATTAAGCTTTTTAAATCCGATCAAATTAACTGATTTTTAGAGTGGGAAAGGGAGGTTGACAAGTGTAGCTCGTAGAGAACAAAGAACCTAATTTAAAAAAAAAGAATAAGAAGAATAAAAACTAACATTTCTTTAAATCCTTTACGTCACAGCACACTGGAAATTTTAAAATTGCTTTTATAACTTCGTTTTGTAAATTGTTCTTTTTTATTATTTATTTACTTATTATTAATATTTTGAGGGGGATCAAATTACCCTATTTATTTTTTTGTTGGAATAATAAATAAACAATCAACACAACTTCCTGTTAAATCGAAGGTTATTGAAAGATATCGTATTGATTTCAGGGGTGTCCCGGGATTAGCACCCCTTCCCCCGGAGCCACAAATGTTCCTCCCCGTGAAAAGTGTCTGTATTCAACACTGGAAAGAGATCTAAGTTTTCTTTTTCACTAGATATAATAATAATAAGCATTTTAATTTCGCAAATGTGATTTTTCAGATGAATAATATCAAGCAAAAATATGCATTATAATTTGTTGCAATTATATGTACATTTTCTTAAAAAATACTAAAATTCTTCACTAAGGTTTTCCATTTCTAAAGTCCTGCTTTTTGCTCAGTAAATGCTAAATAACAATTCAAGTTGCACATTTACTTTAACATTCTTTTTAATCTAATTATTTTCCAAAAAAAAAAAAAAAAATAAATAAATAAATTCTTTACAAATACATTGGTTTATTTCCACATAGTACTGTTAGGGGTTGTCCATAAATAATGTCACACTTTCTTTTTTCAATATTTTCCCCCTCCCAGCCTTTATCACAAAGTATCACAATTCAACATACCCCCCTCCCTACCCCTTGCCAGATGTCAGGCTTTATTACATAAACATATACTTGCAGTTCAGAAAAAAAGGCATAATACACTCGTAGCATGACATCATCAGGGAATTCCCCCTTTCCGAAAACAAACCCTTTATAATCAGACGCATGCTACTGCATGCCGTCGAGCCACAAATTCTATTTATGTTTTCTGAAAACTATATACAGTAAAACCCCGATAATTCGGATTAATTGGGACCAGACCCAATCCGGATTATCGAAAATCCGGATTATCCGGAGACTTAGAAAAAAATGAAATAAAATTAAGCATACTTACACAAAATCACTTTTATGTTAAACTTATTGAATATTTACAGACAGAAAAATGTTTACTTTGTAATAAAAAAATCGAAAAGATTTCAGAAAAAGTTTTTTTTATTATTATTCAAAATATGACGATGAAATAAGTTAGTGTTATATAAATCAGCAAAAATGTTTCTCAAGCTTGGAAAAAAAATGACCAAATCGATCTGGATTATCGGGGTCCGGATTTGCGGGGTTCTACTGTACTTCTATTTACCAACCTGACAACAACATACCCACCCCCTGACGTCTTGTCGTCAGATTTAAGCTGCATACAGCCATACAGTTTACACAGCAAGAAAACCTTCACTTCCATCCCAACAACAGTTGCAGTTTCCTGGATTTTAACTCCTCACCACCTCACTCAATTGAAGCATGACAAAAGTGTTTTGATTGTATCTCATACAAGCATTATGGAATTTTCCGTGTCCTACCCAATACTAGCAGAAAAGACAATTTATTAAAAAATCAATCGACTGCCAGCAACAGCGGTCGACTAGCATGAAATCACCTATAACTGTTCCATTTCAACTATTAACTTTGTCTTAGACCAATAAAGGATTTTCCTCTGTAAATTTTATGGTGTGTATTTTATATTTAAAAGATTAATATTTTATTTTCGCATTGTGTATACATAAGCTAGATTTCTGCACTTAAAGGGAAAGTGCATATAGAAAAGGATGTTAAGTATTTAAAAGAAAAAAAAATAAATGAAATTTAGAAAATGTGAGATGTTATCTCACACTATATATCAATAAAGCAAGGTACTCCCTTAAACTAATAACAATTTAAAACAAGTAAAGTTCTTTTTTTTTTTTTTTTTTCGCAGTGGTGATGTTATGTTTGAGTTAGAAAGGGGGGGGGGGTTCGATGTCATGTTTGAGTTAGAAAGGGGGGGTTCGAGGAGCTTATAGTTTTTTGCTACATTGCCTTTATTATAAAAATAAGCTTGAAGCAAAATACATAAGTAAATAAATCAGGCAGCATTAAAAAATATATATCTTTTTTTTGTCCTATTCGTTATTTTATACTAATAATATCAGTATTATAAATATTATGTCTTATATTTCGATTATTTAGGTAGAACCCGTCGAATGTCGACGAAAGAAAATATTTAAGATGGAGTTGTTTAATTGATTTATAATAAACCAACAAAATTAATTACAATAAAAAAATACTCCTTTTATTGATAAGTCTAACTGTTAAACAAATGATATTTAACCTAAAGTTAACAAAAAACTACTTCTATAAAACTGAGTTATATGAACTGTTAAAATTAAATTTTAATCGTACATGTAAGCAGTAAAAAATAATAAAGATCTGTTATTATGGTAAAGTTATCCATTAAGGCTCTTATGCCTAGTATTCCAAAATGAAAAAGCAAAATTTATTCCACTTTGACTGAATCATACAATCAATACAATCATCAATACATACACCCCGTGAAATGGAACTCGACATCATTTTAACCATATCAAAATTTACATGTGCAACTTATCTGTATTTACCTTTAAAAAAATATAAAAAATGGCATTTTGACTCTATGCTATTAGCTGAACAGATACTAAACTATTTATATTCTTTTAAGTGTAAATGAAATTTTGTAAATGAAACCAAAATTCACAGACTATAACAGACGATATTCTTCACAAATTTAAATTTTTTTCTCTTCTAATGAGAAAATGGCAACATAAAGATGCAGTAATATTTTTTTTTCTTTTCTCCCTTCTTTGCCCTCTTTTGCTTTTCATGGAAATGGAGTATTCCTGTTGCAGCAATTAGAAGAAAGATATTAAAAAACTACAAAAAATTAATATTTCATAAATAAATTAAGATACAGTTTTCAAATAAATTGCATTTAAAAATACATTTTCTTCCCTATACTACGGTGTAAAAATTTAAAATGTACGTTACTTAGAAGTTTAAAACTTGCAGCAACAAAAATTGCAAAACCGAAATTACATTTCAAATTTTAAAGTGTTGCCACTCGCAGTATGACGTATGCGTTACGCACAGATACGTTTGGCCTTTATAATATAGATTTACAACGAGGGAAGAAAATTTTGATCATATATACCTTCTCCTCCCCTTTTCGACAATTTGAACATATGAATGTAGGCTGGACTCTAAAACTACTGACTTTTCACAAATGACTTAGTTCTATATAGAAGTTTTCTGAGAAGTTTTATTTAATCGGTTAATGTTATATTATAAAATATATATGTGTTAGATAATTTGGGTAATGAAGGTGGAGGGTAATAGTAAATTTTAAATAAAATCAGCGCAAATAATAAAATGCTCAGTTATAAGTCAGCAACAATTCATACCGTTTGAAGTATTAACATATACATATTAATGTAAATGGTAAATATTAATAAATCGCTTAAATAAATAAATAAATAAATAATAAGAAAAATCGGTTTATTACTTTTTTGCCAATATAATAGTTGTGATATATTTTTTAATAATTCTAAATCACTAAGATTTGTTTATACAGTTTTATAGGATATATAAAATAAAATTTGCAGCGTATCATTTAAAATCTGACGCGGAAAAAAAAATGAAGTGTTTGAAATAAACTAAAGTTATTTTTTTCGAAATTGTAAATTCCTTGTTATGACAAATAATTGTGACGTGGGCTCTAATTGGTGAGAAAAACGAGTCTGCAATACCATTTTTTCCATGACGGCTGAAAATCCTGTCCAATTTTAAATAGTGCAGTCATACAGGCTAACTTTAGACCATGGGGTGTAACATTGCACCATGTCCGAATTTTCTATATTTTAGCAAACAAATTAGCAACATTATGCGCAATTAATTGCATCATCCAGCGATATTTGTGAAGTACTTTTATCAAGTTAATTTTGAATGATATTTTGAAGCTGTTGTATTCTAATTAAATTTTCAACGTTATACGCATTTTTATATTTTACTAATTATATGTACTACTGGTCAAAAATCTCCTATATTTACTCGTACATTTTATATAAATACCGGAACTGTGCATTAGATATAATATATAAATATTTTCACAAATATGTTTAAAATACATAAAATTCATTTAAAGACAGTACCCGGGGCGGAGCTACACAAAATTGGCATTTCATACATTCGCCATTTTTTATTCTTGTTTTAATACCACGGTATCTAGAATAAACGGTATGGATTACCATTAGATTCGCAGTAGCATTTTCTCACCTCTGACGCCATCTGGACACAAGAGCGCAATCACTCCCTCGCTGGACCTAGTTCTTCTAAGTATTGGTCATCAATGTACGCCACTATTTTTCTCTTTATGATTTAATTTTCTACTTACTAATCATGATTTGCAATGCAATAGCTGGTTGTAGGCTTCACGATAGACAGCAGAAGGAATCAAATATTTAATTTCATAGATTTCCGAAAGGCACAGATACCAAATCTAAATGGATAATAAATGTTGACGAACAGATTTATTTTCTGTGCATGAGTCCCACTAGGCTCTATCCATTTTTATGAAAATGATTATTTGCATGATTTGAAGAATGAACCATTAAACCTTCCCAATAAATTTATTTTTAAATCAGATGCTATTTATCATTTAAGTTTGCCTGCATATAGTACAGTTTTAAATCTTAACACACTTAATGATGATCGGATAATACGATCAGAAAAACGTAATGTTTGTAAAGAAGTGAACGAACTTTTTTTGACAACTAATGATAGAGATAATATTGAAAATATTTTAAGCAATGAAGAAATAAACTTAGAAAAAACAAACAGTAGTAAATGTAATAATGAGAAACTACGTTTTCCTTTAGAATCTTTGAAAAGAGAAAATGAAGATTTAAAATTTCAAGTCATGGAATTAAATGAGCACTTGGATACTGAAAATAACGAATTAAAGAACAAGTATCAATCAATAAGAGGTACTTTTTCAGAAAGTCAGTATCAATTCATATTAAATGGAAGATGTCCGAATTGGTCTTCTGGAGATATTTCTAAGGCTATTACTCAAAGATGAATCGCAAATAAATACACTGCTCAAAAGAATTAAAGGATATTGCAGTTTTAGGTGGATTTTGTATCTGGGAAACTTTTTAGCTGACTGATACATGGTCGACAGACATAGTAGGTTATATGAGAATAAATTTCACATATTTGGCAGGAAAAAATGCATTTTATTGCGCATTTGTGTACAAAAGGAAAAAAACACAATTTGTGCATATGAGAAAAAAGAATAAGAAAAGGTGTTTTCTTCAAAGAAAATCATTTTCAGTAGGGAGTATGGTTTCCACGGGCGGCCAGCAACTTTGAACACCTTTGAGGCATGGACTCAATGAGGCTATTAATGACGAGTTGGGGTATTCTGCCCCACTCTTCCAGAAGAGCTCTTTCCAGTTCTTGGAGAGTTTGTGGGGGTTGTTGACGGCCAAAAACTCGTCTTCCTAGAGCGTCCCAAACGTGCTCGATTGGATTTATGTCTGGAGAACACGCTGGCCGTTCCATTCGAACGATTCCTTCCTCGAAAAGGAAATCCTCCACCAGGTTTGCACGATGTGGCCTGCAGTTATCGTTCATTAAAATGAAGTTATCTCCGATTGCTGCAGCGTAAGGGACTACAATAGGTCTGCCCAGGTCAAAATTTATGCTTGTACCAGCAACAAAAATATGCTAGTTATTGCTAGGTATTGCTATGGCCGCTAGATTTCCAGCAAAGTGGGCCAATACACACCATGAATTGCTGGAAATTCTATGCTATCGTATGCTAGCTAGCATCACATGCTATATCGCTAGCTTGCACAACAAAAGCATGACAAGCTATATGCAAGCATCTCATGCTTATTTCCAGCAAAGTGGGCCAATACACACCATGAATTGCTGGAAATTCTGCTAGAACCAGCAATGTGTAATGCTAGTTTATGCTATTTTACTTGTTGGGTTATAGCACTTGGTGCTTGTCTAGCAAACAAATACCAGCATGAGGATCTCATCCCTATATCGGCGACCAGTCAGAGCTCCATCTCGAATGATGTAGAGGTCAGTGCGCCCGCCAATGAAGATGCCACCATACACCAACACTCCTCCACCGCCAAATCTGACACTTTCGTGCACGAACGCAGGATTATTCCTACTGCCACGGTCCCTCCAGATGAAAATACGCCTATTATCCGGATGCACAGAAAAACGGGACTCGTCAGAAAACAGAATATTGCTCCATTCATTTCTCCTCCAGTTGACATGCTCGGTTGCCCGCACTCTGCGGTCGCGACGATACCTTGATGTTAATCTAACACATACCATCGGTCGGCGAGCATACATACCTACAGCATGGAGCCGGTTTCGGACAGTCTGAGTTGAAATCGTGGTGGCTGTAGCCGAGCAAAGGTGTTGTTGGAGAAGAGTAGCGTTCATGTTTCGGTGTCTCCGAGCTGTTAACGCTAAATACCGATCTTCATTGGGCGTTGTTGCCCGTCTACGACCTTGCCCTGGTCTTCGGCCTGCACATCCACTCTCCAAAAAACGGTTCCAGATCCTGGAAACGACACTTTGTGACACTCCAATGGATTGCGCTACTTCGGCTTGAGTTTGGCCCCCTTCTAATCTACCAACAATTCTCCAAGCTTCTGAATCTGTCAAATGACTTCGCTGAGACATCATACTCATCGAAACAAAGCAATCACTGAATGCCGATTATCCTTGTCTTCATTCTCTTTTATCCAGTTGAAAGTCAAATTTTATTCGCTGCCGCTGAAGCGACGTTTTTGACGTCGAACTCAAAATTTGCATACTCTACAGTTTGAAAACTAGAAAAATTTGCATTTGTGATTCTCATCTTCTATTTTCGGCAAAAAAAATTTTGTTTATATCTTTATTTTATATAAAACTTCAAATATCCTTTAATTGTTTTGAGCAGTGTAATAAAAAAAATCTTAGTTAAAATCTGAACTTTTGAAGTAGAAATTGTGTCAAGTCAGATCGGACCCGTCCTGTTTTCCCTGATTTCTATACGGGCCGGGCTCAGGCCTGAAATTTCAGGTTAGTGCAGACCTCTAATGTGTCTACATTCTAGGATAGTAATTTTTGATATCCTGGTATATATCAGATACCTTTAAAACAGTAAAAATAGCATGCTACTGCATAATATAAAATGTATGAAATAATACAAAAGATTTTTATTTAGTTCTGAAATTACAATAATCTCACGATATAGAAAAGAAAATAAACTGTTAACTAATTATCGATATTTGAGAATGATTTCCCTTTTAAGGGGGGGGGGGTGTCTTACTCCTCTGTCTGTTGATCTGTCACAGAGTCCGTTTAAAAAAAAACTGTATAATTCAGAGACTTCAAAATTTTTATGTACTCACAGGTGAATACCTCGTGTCATGAGAAGTCATACAATTTTGAAAAAAATATATTATTTTAATTAAATTATTTTTTTTAGTGTCATCCGTTCGTTTTTTAGATTCAAATTTTAAAAGATAACCTTAATTTCAACATTTTGTGTGTAGATATTATAGCTTGGAGGTAAAGCATTTCGCTAGTAATCAAAAGGTTCTTAGTTCGAGTTGAAGTGTTTCAGTTGAAGTTTTCAAATTAAGATAGATTTAATTTTTTTTTAATTTTTTTTTTTTGCCAATTTAAAGGTTTATGTTAAATTTTACATTCATAATATTTTTTAGAATTCAATTTTCTTTCCATTTTAAAATCTATTTCGATTTATTAAATATTCAGCATTTTAAATTTCGTTTAAACAATTTTTTCTATTATAAATTTAAAATTATATTTATACATTCGCTAACTTTTCTAAATTTGGAATTTTCAAAAATTTTGGATTTTTCAAATTAAAAAAAATTAAATTGATTTGAACCTGTTTATCTTAATTAAAATAAATAAATTTCTATTGCAGTTATTTTAAAATTAAATGTATGGGTGCCACCATCTATATAAGAATTAAAAAATTATAAATTAACAATTTCGTTTTATTAATTAAAGGATAAATTGTTTTGAAAGAAATACAGTCCTCCCCACTTAATCGGGTAACGGATAATCGAATACCCCGCTTATTCGAATAAAATCCTCCGGAACCGAATTTAATCCCATTGGGCTAATGTTATTTTACCAAGCTTAACCGAATACTTTTCGGGAAATATCCTCGCTTAATCGAATAACAAATGAGTGAGACAATTTGAAAAATGGGTGTGAAAAACACGCTTCAATTGAAATTTTCTCCGCACTTTTTGTCATTTTCAGTTGTTACACAGAAAACAAATTTCCACTACTCCCAGCGTGGATTTCGCCTGGCAGGTGAATAATGGACTGGTCAATTGAGTTCAATTCCTTGTTCATTTTTTCGAATTAATTTCAAAAATGGCGAAATAAATTGGACAGTAATTCCGATGAATTTTGCATTTTGTTTACTTTCGTTTGTCAAAGGATTTTTTTTTCTCTTTATCGATTTTTTACAGTTATTTTTAATGGAGATACTTTCATTTTCAAAACCAGTTCCGAAGCTGAAATCACCCTCATTAAAAACATCAGCAATAAAAATCGAAAAAGTTAAAAACGACGACGCCCTTTGTACAGATTGATCTCAGCTATCCATTGCAAAAAAGATCATTTAAAAATATTGAAATGCGATAGAGATATCTTTATAAATTTCTTCTATAGGATTAGCATTAGCGAGCAAATCTTTTCGCGTGATCGAAGTAGCCCTTTAATAATAATGTGTTGTCACTTAGAGGCTCAAGATGTTAATTATGATACCATTAAAAAAAATTTCGTCCATTTTTTACTCTAAAATTTCACATAAACCACTTTCATCTATTTTTTAATCCTGTATAAATTACGTAAATTTAATTCTAATAACAAAATTTGGACCCAATTCACACGATCTGCATTAAATGTAATGTAAACAAAATGCATGTTTGCTGTCATTGAACTATTGCGTATTTACTTGTCATTTTTTTTTTCAGTTTGTGTTATTCTATTAAAGTTTTTAACGATTTTCTTACTTTGGTAATTAAGTATACTATATTTAATAGTTTTGTCATTTTATTACACCTTAAATATTACATTTATATACCTCCCCGTTTAACCAAATACCCCGCTTAATCGAATATTTTTTCTGGAACCGTCAATATTCGTTTATGCGGGGCCGACACTAAACAAAACTCTCTGCTCGATCACACTTTCCTACTAACTTAACATTTTCAAAAAAGGCATATCCCTCCGTGCATTTTATCTCAATGATTGACGGTAACACAGAATACGACTCTAATCGGTTATTCTTATATTGCAGGACATTTTCTGAAAATATACCTACAAACATATTTACTTTGTCTATTTTTTTAAAGGGGGGGACGTATTAAGCGGGGAACCAAAATTTTAATTTTCAAAATCTCATTTTGAAACATAATTAGAAATACAATTTGAAAAGGAAAATAACAAAAGAAAACAAAGAAAGGTGGGGGGGGGGGGACTCGGTTATCCAACTTTTTTTTGTTTGACCACCAAGTAATCAAATTCTCTTTCTAGCGTTAAATGAGATGACAGAGGAAAATAATAATTTATTATAGTCACTTAACCCTTTCAGAGACAAGATACTTCCATTCGTAAAATTCTGGAATGAATGATTGACACCAGAATTTTAAAACAGATTTATTTCAAAGTAAGCGAAAGCTTTTGTGCATCTACTTAATAAAATGAAAAAAATAATTCCAATACACTATTGTTTATACGACATTTAGGAATTAAAATTAGGGGATCCAAAAATTAACTCGGAAGGGATAAAAACACCATTAAAGTCCTGTTCATTGTAATAGTCCATTTGCAGAAAAACTTGTCTTGATTTCCATTTAGATGTCATGTGGCCTGGGGGAAGAAACGCCCATTTCTACTCCAAATATTCTTACCAGGTAACCACCAAAGATGGTGTTTGCCGATTTTGGTGAATTTAAAGTAAATTATAAAGTGCTTATCCACAATTATTCTGTTCAAAGGATTCTTTCACATGGGCCTTAGATCTTGAGAAATTGGGGGTTAAAGTTCAGCATACGTTTCAAATACTCAGTTTTTAAACTTCATCGAGTATTACATGGCGTTATTGCAGAACGCTCTCCATCTGCCGGACGGCCCGAGTTCGATTACCTTTAAGCCCCCCCCCTTTTTTTCTTATATAATTAACACTAGAAAGGCTGGTAATTTTAGTCAAGTTTTATAAAATTATGTCATACCAGAATTTTGATGTAAAACAGCTTTACTTTATTAGTTAATGTTTTTCTACTTTATATTTTTAAAATTTATTTTATAATGCAATTTCTTGTTTGAACAGAAATATATTTCATATGTTATCGGCCAAAATGACCGCTCGTTCTAGTGTTAATTTTGCTTTACGACACTTTACAAATTTTAAACATAATTATAAATTGCTAAAAATTCTTTTTTTTTTAAATTTTTTTAAAATATAAAACACACATATAACAATTTTTTTAATTAAATCTTTTATTTTTTTCTGAAGTTTTAAATTAACATTTCTGTTGGCAGTTTCTGTTGATATAGCTTTTTAATATTTACGTTGATTTAAATACAGGGTTAGCGAAATAGCGAAATTAAACTCCTGATTTTTAAAGGCCCCTGGAAGCTTGGAGGTCCTAGAATCTAGTAGTCCCAAGTGAAAAATGTTTGGGAAACAGACTTTTTGGAGGATTCTCTCGAGGTTTCCCAAATAAAAAAATAGTTAAAAGTACCACTACTTGATGGTGCAGCGGGGTAGCATATTGAAGTAGTATATGCAAATGCCACGCACAATAAAAAGAAAAAGTTTTTAGTCTCACAATTAGATGAACCTTTATGAATGCCGACGTTGCCAGAGGGTTACCTGCTAGTGGGACTTTGCTAACTGAATAGTGAGAATGTAGTGGCAGTTGTGAGAGAATTACACGGGCTCAAGAAACAAAGATGTGGACCGATGTCGGAGCGCGACTCTGAGAGACAAGATCTTGGAATTCGAGCGAAAAGGACAGCTAGGCATTTTGCAAGAAAGAAGGGGAAAAAAGAGTCTGCACTGCCATCGCAGAGAATACTGTAACAGCGGTCGTGGAAGCAAATACTTAATCGCCCCGCAGTTCTGTTAGTGTACCGACTATTTCACATGCCATTGATAAGCCTTACTCCACAATCCGACATATCATGCGTAGATTTTTGAACTTCTATTCACATAAAATTCAAGCAGTTCAGCAATTGGAAAGGCACGACCCGGACGCAAATAAACAAACACTCAACGTCCCAGCGCGCGCTTCACGCCAACCCCTATAGCCATGCGCTTTGGCGAAAAAATGAAGTTCGACGTGCAACGTGCATGCTACATTATATTCTAGTACCGTAGTTTGAAGTTTACATGTACAAATATTTATATCCAGTTATACTCAGCTTATGCATTTTTCATATTCAGGTGATAATTGTTGTAATGTATTTGTGTACTGACACTAGATGGTATGTATAAAACTTCACAAATAAATGCTTTAATTCGGAAAAAGAAAGGTCAACTTACAGAGCATTCATAATGTATGTATAATTTTTCAAAAGGTGAGATAAGCATTTTTTTATTAGCACTCGTATTCTTTTCAAAAATATTCCATAAACAAGACATACGCGGCCAAATAGATGAAATCCAAGAAAAATCGAAGCAACTTCGGACTTGCATGCTCTTCGAAGTTTTTTTTCCCCCAAAGCGCTTGGCTTTGGAGGTTGGCGTAAAGCGCTGGGACGTTGAGTGTTTGTTTATTTGCGACCCGGACACTCGCAAAACATTCAAGTTACAAAAAATGGTGATTGGTGATTCCTGGCCCTGGGAAATTCTGTTACGTACGAAACCCACTTCCATATCAATGGACAGGTAAATACCCATAATTGTCGTATCTAGGGGAGTGAAAACACCAACGAGGTGCAAACCAAACTCTTGCATGATGCGAAAGTGATCATATGGGGCGGTTTCTCTGCTGCATTCATTATCTGACCATATATATTTTTTAAAAATGACAGCTCAACGACTTTACCTGTTCTATTAATGCGCAACGGTACCATGGTATGTTACAAATCTACGTTATTCCCATAGATGCCAACCTGATATTAATCTTCTCTAATACGTGCGTTAATTTGACCAAGGTTTAATGTATTTCGAACCAGAATTTCAGCAAAAAACTAAATTAAAAATTTTGTCCACTTAGAAACCTAAAATTAAATAAATAAACATGAAATACCAGGTTAACCTGGATCAAATTAATCCAGGTATTACGGAAGATTAGTGGAAAGTTGGAGCTATGGTCATTCCTATTCATCAGAAACGGAGCTGATTACACGAAACAATATTGATGCAAAATAGAATCCAAACCGCACATCAAGACCCGCTTCGATTCAAGAAATTGTTTGAAGCAAAAATTTACAGGCGCACCCATATGATGAACAGATATTTCCCAACATCTTAGCGACCGCAATCGCCCCATCTCACGTCTTGCGATTTCTGGTTATGGGAATTTTTGAAAATTAATGTCTACTGGGAACTTTTTGCAACCAAGCCAGATTTGAAGAACAGTTTTCGCCGCCACCTTCCTTTTTCAAGAACTAATGCACGGAATTTTATACCTTAAGAATACTCGGGATGTCCATAAATTGGCATTTAATTCTGGCACTGTAATAGTGAATTTTGAAACATTAACATGCATTAGACAGAAGAAAGTTTTGGGATTACTACATCCGACTAGTAAGGATACTGCATTTGTGAATAAAATCTATTTTAAATGCAATGATTTAATTTATTAAGGGATACAATAAATATCAATAATAATAGAAAATTGTAAGGAACCTATGATTTTTATTTTGCCAAAAAACGGATATGGTCAAAAACTCTTTAAGACGTACGAACACAAGTAATTTTTTAATGTCAAGTGAATACGACATTACGATCATCCATCATTGTCATTATATCTGACAGTTTTGCGACATCTTTCGACCAAGCAACATCAAAAAACTGTTAATTAATTATAAAATTAGCAAATTATACCAAACAGCGATAAACCCTCATTTACTGTGTATTATCCATATATATAATAAATAGCACAAATTCGATACGGTATGACTACTTTACAGCGTATCTTTTTTATCTTCGATTTTGGCTACACATAATTTTTAGAATGACACTTTCGATTTCGGAACCGGTTTTGAAAGTGAAAGTAAATTAAAAAAAAAACTGGGACCAAAATCGAAAAAGTAAAAAGAGTTATGAAGTAACGGACTTTGTCGATCCAATTCAAAAAACAATATTTAAAAATATTGAAATGCAAACGAGATATTAGAAAAATCCCTCTCATAGGATTAGCATTGCTCGTGAGTGTCTTCGCCGGCAGGGACAGGAGCCTTAATCTACATAAATTAGAGCAATGCATAACATCTAATTTTAAAACACATATAAACAAAACTATGATCAATAATGAGAATTTGGATCAATTATTTCTTAACTTCTTAGAAGTGCTTACGTAGTAAACATTGATCATTTTCCCTAAAAATTCAAAGAAATGACTTAATTTTTTCTAAATATTTGCATTTTTTTACGTTTAAAGAATGTTAAAAGTTGCGGGATTTTTTTTTTCTGCTATTGAATAATTTTTGTAAAAATAATTACTTTTTTACTTGGTCCACTAAATTTATAAACTTATAAGCTATGCACACTATAAAAATCAAAGTTATTCTAAATTTTTATTATAGCGCAGCTTTTATAAATACACATCGCATTTGTAAAACAAGTATTTTGTAAAGATTCCAAACAGTCTCAACTAGTTTCAACATGATTAAAAAATGAACAGGACAGTCCTGTTCATTTGTGATCTTGTCCCCTTATGGGCAATTCTTTAGAGTAACTGATGACGAGCTGTTATATTTTCCAATTCAAAATGCGTGATGTGAATTGATTTGTTTTTATTGTGATTGATTTATTTTTTTACTTCTTTAATTGTGTTTTATTAACAATTTTTGAATATGTTTTAAGAAAAAAAATATATTTATTTTAAGCAAAATGTGTTTATTATTAAAATACGTTATTATTAATTAACTACATGTCAATAAACTTTATGTTAAAACCATTTTACTCGCGCAATTGAGATGTAATCCATATCCTTTAATAAAAAGTAAATTTATCTTGTTTTCGTGGGTTTCTAAATAAAATAAAGAACAAAGCCAACACATAATAACACAATAAGAATTTTTTACCTATTGTTTTTTTTATTCACTATTTTGATGGATGTAGACACCACTATTATAATACAAAAAATTGAAGAATGAAAAATAAGGTTATTTTTGTTTTTTAAAAAGTTGGAGGGTTGAAGATTGTGACTGCATTTTCCAATAGTGAAATCTATGGAGGTTTCACACAGCAGAACATCTTGACCAGAAATTCTCTCAGCCTCTTCAGTTTTTTCTTTTTGGGTTTCTGTAAAACAATAAAAATATAAGAGGATTGATTTAAGCATTTTATTATAAACTATACGGAACAAATATACAATTTCTGGAAATAGAAAAGATTTTTTAAAAAATCTTAATCCCTAATCTATGAAAGCGGTGAGGTGGGGTGTATATAATTCCGAAAATTTTCTGCAGATTTTCTATTATTTACGTGTATAGAAACGGTTGTAAAAGTATTGTATGTACACATAAATATGTAAGTATACAGTCCATCTGGTAATATAAAATGACAATATTTCAGAATTTAACATTCTGGGGAGTGAAAAACAACCCATCTCATCAGATTAAGGCTGTTTGCTCTGAAATACAAACTGATTACTTTTTGAGATATTTTTTAAAATTCCTTTTTGTTTCCTGACGTATCCAATTGCGTTTCCTCTTTTGCAAAATTTGTTTGGCCAAAATGCTTATCTACTTTTTCGGTAAATGCAAAAAATTTTGCAGAAAAAAATTTTAGAATGGGTATTTAAGAAAGCCATCGCAGAAGCAGGGTCTGAATATCAAGCAAGTATAAAAAACATGTGTTTCCTTTCTAAAATTTAAGAGGGCTCCAAAATAACTAAAACTGACCATCTAATTTCCATTTTCATTTTTACTTACCCATCATACTTACAAGAAAGGTCTCCATTGGGGGCATACTCAGAATTTTTTGAAAAAAATACGAATTAAACTACTTATGTAGGTAATAAAGGATCAGTAAAAATTAGCGGCGGAATTACATTATTAGATATGTAAAAAAATAAAATAGTTTCTAATAATTGGCGTTAAAAGCTGAAAGCGACGCGGGATTTGGCGAGCAGTGCATTTCCTCTCCAAAAGCAGACGATTTTAACGAATCTGAAAATTGATTTTAATTGACTTCACTGTTAAAAATCTGCAGCATTTACTCCAACGTCACTCTACTACTTTTATAGAATATCTCTCTTCTGACCAATGAGAATGCTCCAAAGCACGGTGAATTGACCGTGTCATACACTGTTAAAAATCTGCTGCATTTTGTTGTAGCGCACTCCACCGCTTGTATATAATATCTCTATTCCAACCAATGAGAAAGCTCCATTTCACGGCCAAAAAACCGTTTTCTATACAAGCAAGGGAGTGCGTTGCAACAAAATGCAGCAGATTTTTAACAGTGTATTTTTCAATTTGGAACAATTTTAATCAATTTAAATTGTGTTTTAAATGATAAAATATATTAATTTCATTTTATTATAAGTACATATAAACGTATATGACAAAATTACACTTAAAGTAAAGTAAAAATGCAAAACTAAAATTACTTAAACTAAACTTATTTAAATAAATTGAATATAGAAAGTTTTTTCTTTAAAAAGTATTCGAAGCGTAAAAGCGTATTTTTCAAAATTTCGTTTTTTCGCCAACCGGAGATAAATCGTCAAATAAACGAAATTTTTATTATTTTTTTACGGACGTTATAAGGAGGTTCCGCCGAAATATTTTTTATAAACCTATATAACTATATGAGAAGAACATTTTGTAATTTTTTCAGATTTTTCGGAGTATGGCCGTATGGAGACCTTCCTTGTTAGTATAAGGTAAATATTGCAATCGTTTTGAAAATCGAAAAAAAAAGGAAAAAAAGTGATGAATTTACACGGTTCAGACACTGGAAATTAAAATTAATATATTTTTAGAAAAAAAAATTTGCCGTCCGTCTCTCTGTGTGTCTATCGTTTGTCTGTAAACGCTCTATCTCCCGAACAAATGGAGATTGAGACATAAATTTTGGTGAGCACTTAGCATGTAATAATGGGAATAAGCCAATTGAATATCAGTAACCTCCATTTTCCGGTACTAATTTTTTTCGGACTCTTTAAATATTCGTTGTGATGAAAAATACACAAAAGAATTTATTTATTTATTTATTCATTTATTTTTTTTTAAGTAATAGCTGTAAACGACAATAACAAAGTATACATTTTGCATAAAGAAGGAAATAGATGTGATAATGAACGATTGACCGACAATTATATGCGCTACTTATTTACATAATTACGAAAGCACCTGAAAATGTACGAAGTCTGAGAATAATATTTGTATTAAGAAACGCATGAACATCTCTACAAGTAAAACGAAGCAGATTTTAAGAAAAGAAATATTTAACATCGTGCATTTTGCGCAAAGATAGAGATAGAAATGATTTTATATATTTGTTTATTTATTACAATAAATTCCACATAGCACGCATGGTCACAGTGACGTCGCAATGACGTCACTGTGAGTCACTTTGGTCACATAGCATCAATGACCAAAATGCCACCACTCAGTGACGTCACATTGTGACTGAGATGTGACTTTATTAAAAATTTTTAGAAAATTATAAATTCTCTTCAAAACATGTTATCTACTTTAAAAAACATGTTTCTGGCAATTTAAATATCGTTGCTTTTGTCACAGCTTCGTCACAATGTAAATGTCAAATTAGTCACACATGACACATTTTTCACAAATTTGTCACATTGTGACCATTTTGCGAAACGTCACAAACGAGCTCTAAAACGGCCATAACGACTTCACATTTTAGTCACTGTGACTTCACATCGACGTCACGTGACGTCACATCGACAATCGGTGGTCACAAAGTCACAATGTGACTTCACAACGACATCGCAGTGACGTCACCATGCCTTACGGGATATACCCATTATAACACAAATATGAATTTAAAAAAATATTTCCATCCCTAGATTAGTTTTCAAGAACTAATTAGATTTTGCATGCTTTTTGATCAATATGTCTGTTCGGCACACTTTTCTAAAAAACTGTTCATGACCTCAAAGTTTGTGGTAATATAACAAAACATACTATTTCAGAATAATAAGAAGCAATTTTCATTTTGGCCTAAAATAAATAAAATTAAAAATATTTTACTAAAAAAAGAAATTAAAAATCCTAAAAAATTTAAAAACATAGTTTTCATTACTTTAAAGAATTTTCCCCACAGATTCAAAATGATAGATATTTTAAACAAACAAGTTATTTTCACGATTTTGGAAAGTTTCAAATGTTTACCCAAAATAAAATTTTTGAAGAGTGTATCAAAGTATTAAAAAAGCACATTTCGAAAAAAATATACATATACATACCAATAGTGCTTAAAATAAATTATATTGAAACCTTCCATCACCATAATCTTTTAGGTACATCATCATTTAGCATCACCATGATCTTTTAGTTCTATTTTTTTTTTTTTAGCCGATTGTTAAAACTCAAAAAATTTAACCATTTTATGTTCCATGTTCCCTTATCAGAAATGTTTCCTTTCGGTTATACTTAGAAGCAAGAACACCTTCATTGATTAGAACAGTGACATATACACGTGTTAAAGTTCAAACTGGGTAGCTTTGACTAAATTATGGAATTCCTGAACTCGACAATACACAACGAGACAAGCAAAATTCTGAGAAAGAGGGGTGCTATAAGTATAAATTTCAATACAATTTGGGAAAATGTGAAATATTAAAAAAATACATTTACCTGTTCTGTCTCTCCATTTTCCTCTGATGGATCAAATAAATTGCAAAGTGAACAATTAAAATGTCCTTGCTGTTCGGTCAAACATGATGTATGCGCTTGTTGTTCATCGGTTTCGCGAAAAGGTTCATCTTCTTCGTAAATCGTTGGAAGAAAAGCCACCGATGGAATGTATCTTTTCTGGTATAATTTGCTGAAAAAAAGAGAAATGTTGGAAGTTATATAATCACGTTCACATTTTTTAAATAATTTTTCAAACTATAATGAACAAATTAAAAAGAAATCTAAGTTTCACGAATTACATTCCATTTAAATAAATTATTTGTTTATCATAAATTCACCCATCTTTATGATGAAAGGGAATTTCAAGCGAATTTTAAAATTCATTTGCAGCTCGTGTCAAGACAGATTAGCAAATATTTTTTTCAATGCGTGTCGGCTTCTTTTCGAATTAATTTTAATTGTTTCAGAATAGGATTTAACTCGTGAGAGTCAGTTTCAGATAAATCCAAATTTTTCAGAAATATCAGGAAAAAAATATGTACCGTATTTACTCGTGTATAAAGCATACTTTTTTTTCAAAAAAAAAAAAAAAAAAAAAAAAAAAAAAAGGTGCGCGTTATACCCGGAATATTTTTTTTACTCCTGTAATCACAAGATAATGTAATCACACGATATACATATGAATCAAGAAATGTATTCAAAGAAAAGATAATTAGTCGGAAAATCTCATTTAATTGAAGTATTACTGCACCTTTTTTTCACTCCTTACAATTTTTATACATTAACATTATATAAAAGCTAATTAGCAATTCACACTGCCGTCATTCACTCCCTACCCGAAGTCTAAAAATGTATTTTGGTCTTGTTTTTGGCCTGATGTAATGTTTTTTCGATTTTCTTTACTGAAATTAATTTAGTCATTCAATCATTTGCATATCAAATTCATGGTGCGCGTTATATACGAGATTTAAAAAAATCGCCATTTTCCTTATAAAGTAAGGGGTGCGCGTTACACACGCATGCGTGGTATACACAAGTAAATACGGTATATACTAGCGGCCTTCGCCCGCTACGCTGATTGGTTTATCTAAAAATCTTGAAGAACACAAAATGTATCTGTGAATTGGGTGATGACTTTTAAAGTAAAAAATTTTTTTAAAGCAGAAGAAAAACTGAAAAGTCCCTTGAAATATTTTGAATTCAGAAGAGAAGCAATACTATTAAAATGCTTACCAAACAATGTCTCAATATATAATTATGCAATGGAATACTTTTATGCGGCCCTATAAATCAATAAGAAGTATTATTTTCACCACAGATTGTACAGAATGTATATTATAGTGCGTATTTTATAACGCATATCAACTTTATTATGTTCGAAAGAGTGTAAGACTATTAAAATGCTTACCAAATAATGTCTCAATTTATAATTATGCAATGTAATACTTTTGTGTGGCCCTGTAAATCAATAAGAAATATTATTTTCACCACAGATTGTACAGAATGTATATTATAGTACATACTTCATAAACGCATATCAACTTTATTGTGTTCGAAAGAGTATAAGACCATTAAAATGCACTTGAAACTTTTTTCCCATTGGCCGTAATGTATCGGAATCTTTTTGATTGTCCCTGTAATTGAAATATGCATCCGATTTTTATAAAATTTGAAATGACTCGAGAAAATTATCTAATAATTATATATTTTAAGTTTCAAGCTATTTGGTTGGGGAATTTTTGAGTTGTTATATGCGGACAGACGGACGGTCGGACAGACAGACAAATGGGGTACTCGGGATCCCGGGATTTTTTCCCTTCAATTCAAAACAAACGCGATGTTTCTCCGTTTTTGGTATTGGAGGTGATAGCGTCACATACATACATACATACGGTCGGATTTTAATAGTGTAGATATACATTTGATTATTATATGTTGGAGATTACACGGGCTCGGATCAAGCCCTTGAGCTTGAATTTATGCCTGAAACAGGCTAAGGCTTCATTTTTTATGCCAGGCATAAAAGAAAAAGTGTGTTACATTTCTTTAAAATTTAGTTTTAAAGGGAAATTAATTATTATTGATGAATAGAATATGTAAAAAAAAATACCCGTTTGATATCGTTTTCCTATCGTCCTTTTCTGTTTGAAATACATTACCAAAATTACTATACAGCAGAAATACTTTTCTGTAACAGTTAGAATGATTTCATCAAAGATTACGATTAGTGATTTTAAAAACCTCTGAAAGTGGTTCGGTATAAATAAAAAAAAATGCTATTTTAAACAGATTTTTAATAAAGATGAAAATTCCAAAACGTTGTCATAACAAAGTACTTAGGATCAAAATTTATTTCTTGGTAAAAAGAGATTTTTAAATGACAATAATTCATCTTGAAACAATTTTCAAATGTTAGTAATATTTCATGCTAGATACTTTCGTTATCGGGTTCGGCTCACTTACCCATCAATTTTTTGGGGCTCGGACTGAAATAAAAAAGTCCGAACTCATCTGTAGTACATACATACGTTTAACTTTAAACATAAAAATATAATTTATATAAGAGCTATAATTGCAGGCTATTTTTCCATAATTATAGAAAAATATTGATTAACATTCTACAATTTCAAGTTTTATTAAATGTCGGATTCCAATGCTAGAGATTCGAGTTGAAAAGTGCTGGATTTGGTTCAGATTTTGGGTTAAATAGTAAATTTCCGTGTGTTGTTTAGGTCGCGTTTCTGGTTAACAGAATATCATAGGATTTCACTTTCTATTCCATGTAAAGCTAAACCTGGCAACATTCGCTAACGGTGAATTTACGATGTTTAGCTTCAAGATAATAATATTTTCGAGATGCGCCGGGTTCTTAATATAATATCTACATTTTTGTGGCTATCTCATTCATTATGTAACTTTATTTTTAATTGAATTTATTTTTGGATGTTGTGATGAAAAAATAATATTAAAATATAAAGTTTATTCAAATACTACTTAAGAAAATTATTTGCGCACAAAAATATCTTAAGGGGCTGTGCTAATGTAATGCTATCATTTTAGAGGGAGGCGAAGTCCGTCTTTTAATAATGATATCATTTTTGATCCAATCAAAATATTCTCTTTTTATTTTCAACATGGTCTTTGCTACAAGATAGCATGTTATCTTTTTTTAGTCTGTTTTATCTATTTTTATAAAAATACAAAGTTATCATTAAAATCCCAAATTTATTATAAAATTATTTAATTATTTTATATGGAATACCCCAATGTTTGACATTCCTATTCTTCTTCATATGTATATGCATATATAATCACGGTTCTAGAAATCGTATGTGAAGCATATTTGAAGTGAAGCTTGTGTGTACTAATAAATAAAACAGAAAAAAAAGAATATTGTTCACTTGCTTTGCTAATAAAAAATTCTGCCTGAGTCTCACCCCTCCTACGTTTGGGGCAAGTACCTAGTCTTTATTACTGTTGAATGCATTATGTAACAAAAAGCTATTATAAAACACTTTTAAATAGTACCTATTTATTTTAAGTGTCATTTGATATAATGTTTTTTTTTTTTATATGCAAAACGATATTTTATTGACTTCTCTTCATTTGAATCAAAAAAGTATGTAATAAATAAATGTGACCAGTTTTGTATATCACTTCCAACAAAAGAAATAAATTCTAGAAATCAATTTTTTTAAACATTTGGACAACAATATCATTACCGGGGAGCGATGATAAAATATGATGGTAGGGGGTAGGGGTGGTGGTCCAAATTATGAAAAAGTTTATTATGTTATATTTGCACAACCCCTAATGGAAATAACTTAGATCATCAGGTAACATCAGGTGTAATTATCATTTGAAGCGTTAATGACAAATAATAATCTATTTACGTATTCTAATTGAAAAAAATGGGTTATATAACTCAAATTTTCATACCCACTAAGAGCTCTGCGATAAATATCGTCCTTGAAGTATTTGACTTCCTCTTTAGTAAAATCAAAATCATCAGGATCAAACGGTAAATTCTGGAAAACAAAATTAATTAAAATTATTTCATAAAATAAAACAAAAATAAGAAAATATAATTAAAAATCGTAGTTAAAAAATGTAATTTAAAAATGCATTTAATTGTAGATTATCTTAATTACTTCAAATTCGTAAAAAATATTCTACGAATGTTTAAGCATCTTTCTACTTATGCAAAGAAAAATTGTAATGACATTCATTTCATTTTATGAAAAAGCATGTGCAGCGAACTGTACCAGCGGGTGAGAGATTATGCTCTCAAAGTTGACAGCAGATTGTGTTAAGTTCGAATCCATATTGCGATCGTCGGCCTTGTGTTTCGTTGTTTTGGGTAGTATTTTTCAAATTTTACTTAATTTGCGTTTAGTTTGTTTAGAAAGACCCGCAGATTGCATCAGATTTACCCTGTTCCCAAAATAGGCAATATTATGTATAATGATACAGTGATTTCCGTTCTTAATCAACCTATCTTTTAAGAGTCTGCAGCCCACAGCGGAGTAAGTTCAATTTTTGGTCATTATGCACTCAATGACGTGAGCTCTATTGGTTTACTTTGTCTTTTGTATTTATGAAGCAGTATTTTAGAGGTTTTCATCTTAATTTTTTCTTTACTTCTTTTGTTATCTATCTCAATTATTTAACCCTTTCCGGCACGGACAAATTCTGTTAGTAAAATGAGAAATTATCGACCTATACCAGAATTTACAAATGACTTTTTAAGAAATCAAGAATTCCATAATTTAAGCTTTTATTGTAAAAGCAACATTTTATTAAAATATTATTGGTGCCAATTTCAAGTTTGGAATTTAATTAGGTGTGTCAAGACCGGACACACTGCGCTGGAAAGGGTTAAAGTAGCAATAACCAAATTTTCGATTTCTTTACAAGTGTAATCTAAATTTTATTCTTGCTTGTTTGCAAAAAAAAAAAAAAAGGGAGGGTTTTTTTTTCTTGTATCATCTTCTAGTT
The DNA here is from genome assembly GCA_964019185.1 of Maratus speculifer. NCBI lineage: Eukaryota > Metazoa > Arthropoda > Arachnida > Araneae > Salticidae > Maratus > Maratus speculifer. The sequence continues at coordinate 5,139,182 of CAXHSM010000010.1, forward strand.
TATATTTCAACTCATTTTTCTGAGCTATGCACTTTTCTTCAGTTTACATAGTCCCTTTATTAAGAAGGAGGCTCTGCCGCTCAACAATCGAGTAATGAACTTCAGTTTGGATGCAGCCCCTAAAATATGCTTGTTTTAAAGTAATTAAATTCTCGGAAAATTATAATCCGAATTGTACTAAAGTTAGTTTGTAGGCTAATTGAAAGGTTTAAAGTTTATTTATGCTGTTAGAATTGAGTGTTGCTGTAGAACAAAACAAAGTTAGGGCTCGTTTTAATATGTAGATGACCTCCCCAGGGCTTCCAAATGGTCCACGAACTGAACATCAGTATTTTTTAACAGAAAATTTCATTATAGGTTTCTACAGAATTGTCTAGAATTTAAGTTTGTTTCTCAGCAATTTGCAAGAAAAATCTAAAAAGAAAATTTCTCTAAGAAAATTCTAATGTTCAATTGACGGACCATTTAGGAACCCTGCCTCCTATGCAGATTTTATGTACGTCATTTAAAAAAAAGGCTTCCTTTCCTATCACTTGATACCAGTAACTTTCGTCTACGATATTTTTTTGGAGAGTGTTTACATTTTTTCCATGATTCTACTTATCTATAAATGCGATGGCGGTCTTTGGCTATTCTGTCTGTTAAAACCCATAATTTCGAACAGAAAAAGCTTTAAACAAGCAAATCAGGAATAATAAAAAAAATATTGCCTGTTCAAAAAAATTCTTCTAATGTTGAGATAGTACTAGTACAATATTAATAAAAAATACAGGATTTATTTTAAATTGGATTCCAAACTTTTGTGCTACAGAAGCGCAAAGTTTAAGAGTATCAAAACGACGTTATAGACACTTATTGCAGAAAAGTTAATCGTATTACAATTCATAGCTTTTTTTTTTTTTTTTTTTTTTTTTTTTTTTTTTAGAATTTGGCAGTTTTGTTTATTATTTATTCCGTTTTGCAAACACTCTAATTAAATTTACATTATGACGTCTTTATCTAGATTTTTTTTATTTTTAAAAGTAATCCTCTTAGTAAGAAAACATGTAAAAGTAACTTTATTAATTGAGTTTTAAAATGTTGCATTTTTGATCTTACCTTTAAATCGCATTCGTAATCATCTGTCTCTATTTCTGAGTTTTCACGTTGTAAATCCTTTTCATAAATGTCATTCTCATCAAATCGAGATAAATTCTCCAAACTGTCCATTTTTGTTATACACTGCTTTGGTTCTACGTTCGACAAATTCTCAAAAGTATTGCATTTCTTTAAACCTTGGTTATGGCGATCTTTGTAGTCTGCATCGCCGAATTCGAATGCATTTATCGAATATTTCTGAGTGAAATCATTTCTTTCACTAATGCCTCTGATGGAAAATGGGCTATGTTGATCGATCTTGTCATTTTTAACATTATCAGCAGGAGAGTCTTTAACTGTGTTATCAAATGTAACATCTCCACTACCATTCTCATCATAGCTTTTCGCTGCATTTACAGACGGAAAATATTCGATCTCTCCATGTGATTCGGCATTATAAATCCCAGGGAATTGCGATTTTTCCGTTTCAAAAGAATTGTCAGTTTGAGATAAGACATCCTTGTAAGTCTCGTCACAAAGGCTTGATGCGTTTTCAGACCCACAGTGACCATTGTCCGTATTTAATTCATAATTAGGTAGGCATTCAGACTCTTTTGCTTTCACATTAATCTCATTTTTCAGTAAGGTGGCATCGTGATCCCGTTCTTCATAATTACTTTTTGAACAATCAGGTGGAATAAGGTACTCTTTGTCTTTACTTGATTCCAATCCGTCATTCGTCGAATATTCGACACTTACTTCTTCCAAACCAGTATCACACAATTCTTCAACAAATTCTTCAGCTTTACAATTACATTCATCATGATCAAAGAAAGATTCGGACTCTTCGGCAATACAATACGTGTCGGAGCTCAAAGACGAAGATTCTGTGTCACTGTAAAATAAGTATTAAAGAAAATTAAATATTTTATTCATTGGTATGAATTAATTGCATCGTAAGAATCTTAATGTAAACCTTAAATATACATTTTAAAGTTTAGAGTGATCAAACTCATTGAACATCGATGTATTTAAAAAACCAGGCTTTTATTTATTTTTTTTATTTTTATTTATTTTTTTTTTTTAGTCATCAACCCTAAGTTTTCGACTTAACCGATTTTAATTTTTTTTTTTTTTTTTTTTTTTTTTTTTTACGAATGCATTTTACTTATATATGTGCCCGCATTTTCTACTTTTTAGAATAATTTCTTTTTTTCTTCTTTTTTTTTTAAGAGTTTTTTATGAAATTTCTTCCCATTGATAACAATCGGATTACTTTCATTATTGAATGGGAAAAGAAAAAAAAACTATATTAATTATCATTGCATTACAAGTGCCACTTTCGTATTACAAATATTAATAACTTTTAAAACTTTTGAACAAAAAATAACGCCACAATTTTAAATAACTCATTTCTACTCATAAAGCTGTTGCATTTCAGTGTTTTTAATTTATTTATACATTATATATATTTTTTCATTTCTGTCATATTGAGATTGAGATACTTATCGCAGAGAGATTCACTGGGTGAAAATGATATCATAATAAAAATGAAATTTGTATTTTATGCAAAATTGGTAGCTGGGAAACGTGACATTGATCTAAAGTACATGAAAATATTTTTAAAATAGTTAATATAAAAACTATGTATGTAAATTTTGCGATGATGGAAAGATCCTTTTTTCAGATTTCGTTGAAAACATATATTATAATTTTGTCATAGTAACGCAGTTTTGATTGATTTTTTATTGTGTAATACCAGATCAAAGTATCAATCGATAACTTCATAATTTATTAACTTAATTACATGTCAGTGGTTACTTATAAAAATTATATTTGTTAAATAATGCTTGTTTGTTATTATATAAATTATATATATTTGCCTACATGCAGCAATTTTTTTCTATACACACTTACCTATCAGGAGAACAATATTCTGTACTGTTAGTTTCATATTCTTGTTGGACAAGATCTGGTGTTAAAGGACTATTGAAGTTGCTATAAAGAACAATAAATTAAAATAATAGATGAAATAAATGAAAAAGACATTAAATGTAAATTATCCTTCTCAATACTGATGTCGCCTGGAAGCGACGCTAAACAACATCTTTTTAATTAATATAAATGCCTCTAAAATTGTTAAAATTCTATCCCAGGACTGAGGAAGTTACGTATTTATAAATTATACCAATATTTCTCAAGCCGTAAAATTCTACAGAATACAGGGTTTGTTCTCTTCAAGGATTTTGAAGCACCTGTATTGAATTTTCGTAATGTAATATTTGCCTTACTTAATGAAAAAATTTCTATCCTCCGATTTAGCATCCTATACTTTACGAAATTTCCGGTACTAAAACATGTAAAATCCCCTGAATGCCGAAACCTTCCGAACCCTGGAATATCTTATAATTTGTATTTTATAATATTAAACACAATAAGGAAATGCAAAGAATTTATAAAACATTAGATTTAAATTTTTAAAAATAACTTTTTAATATAATTATTAGCAATTAAATGAACGTTTAAAATCAATTTTACTTGTATAAAATCGGCACAGAGTAGAGCCTATTGACACCACAATCTTTCATGATATTGATCATCCTAATAAAAGCTCTGGAGTTCTGTCAATAAATTAGCCGAAAAATACTACTGAAATTTTGTGGTATCAATAGGCTCCATCTCTGCGCCAGTTTTCCACCACTGCATTTTATATATTTTGAAAACGGTATTTTAGCATGATTTGTTTCGACGCTTCACTGTTCCAAAATTACTTAAAAGCGCGGACTTTTAGAACGTATACTTGGTTGGGTCTAATAAGACACAGATTATTTAATTACATACAAAGATTATTTACATGCAATTTACAAACGAGAAATTTGGTCAAATTGTATGACCAAGGTCTATAATTCAAAGAGTTTGCTTTTAAGCTCAGTTTACATACTTCTATATAAATAAAGTACTAACTGCCAATAACAACCACCTAAACTTTATTTACAACAATGCATTGAAAATTTTCGATGCCTCTGTATAGAAGATAAAGTAATGTACGCATCAAATACTATATGAATTTTTTTTAGAAATGCGCAGCATTATTGAAAACAAAATTCAAGATATTGCCGTAATGGTGTCATATAATAAAATATATTTTGTTTCATTTAATAACTGGTATTTCGAGACTTTGACATTATTTACGAAAATTGCCTTTTTCGAAATTCTGGTCTAAATTTAAAATTTTAAATAAATAACAGCGGATGCTAAACTGGAAACCCTGGTCCGAAACAACATTATATAATAAAATATTTAAAAAAGGCATAAAAACATTTTTAAAAATTTCATCTTGCACTTACTCATATACAGGAACATAATAGAACAAAGGTTTATAATATGTAGCTCCTCTGAATTCCGTTGGGAAGATTCCAAGAACTTCCAACCAATAGGCAGGAGCAGGGTAAAAAGTTGGTTCAAGTTGTCCAATGACTGGTTCATAAGTTCTAAGAAGAAAAAAAAATATTATAATGAACTCTGATCACATTCATTACAGTCAATCAGGGTAACTTTGACCTATCAGAATAACCTTGGGCCAAGAGGGAAAAACGTTTAAATCTGCTACATCAGTTGAGTTAACGGTATATTTTTTTTCTCTTATAATATAGATAGCAGCAGTAGTGTGAGTTTGACAGTTCATTGGAAATAATTCTTCAAGATTTTACCATGGCAACGAACAAATTTTCGTAAAGGTGCAGCGAAGTTACATTGATTTGGGCAAGGTTACCCTGATTGACTGTAATTCTAATTCTTTTCACTTAAAAAATTTATCCGATTTCAATACATTACAGTTTGTGCACGATAATTTCGCCTATGAAGAAAAGCAAATTTAGCTGAATTTAATTTTGTATTACCTCCTTCCAGCAACCTGGAGCATCGTGTAGTTATGATGTGCATGGCTACTCACTTTATCCATTTCATACATAAAAAAAATTAGTTCATATCGTAGAGCTTCTGCTTTTGTATTATAAAAAGTTTTCTATGTGGAATTACTGATGCTGAACAGACAAAATTTACACGAGATGCATGCCAAGAAAATGTTGAGGTGCTAATCAGAAATAATAACTAAATTTTCATTAAAAGATAAATTGTTTGTACATTTTTTTTTACTTTCTTTTATCTTCAATAGAAGAAAGTATTGTAATCGAAATTTTTTCGACTTCCGGTTTTCGACGGATTTACACGTTTTAAGGGACAGAGATTTAAAAAACATGTTTTTACAAAATGTCTGTCTGTCCGTGTGTCTGTGTGTCAGCCTATGTGTCTGTATGTCGCCATTCTACCATCAAAAAGTGTATGAAGTTATGCATAGAATTGAACCAAATTTTTTGTGAATATTTTTGGCTGTGGCAAGCAGGTCCTCCTTCAGTTTTGAAATATTCCGCCGGAAGGGGGCGCTGCAATCGCGATTTTTGTGCCATTTTCAATATTGTACCAACCAAAAGTATATGAAATTATGCCTCGAATTGAACCAAATTTTTTGTGTATGTGTACGACTACGGCTAGTTGGTCCTCCCTGAATTTGAAAAACATCCACCGGAAGGGGGCGCTGCAATCGCGATTTTTGTGCCATTTTCAATATTGTACCGAACAAAAGTACATGAAGTTATGCATCGAATTGAACGAAATTTTTTGTGTAAGTGTATGGCTATGGCTAGTTGGTCCTTCCTGAATTTGTAAAAAATCCGCCGGAAGGGGCGCTGCAACAGCCAATTTTATGCCATTTTCAATACTGCACCACCTAAAAGTGTATAAAATTAGTCTAGAATCGAAGTAAATTTTTTGTATATGGTTATTTTTTGGTAAGGTAAGTAGGTCCTCCCTGAATTTGAAAAAAAATCTGCCTATCATTCTATTGTCCATCGGCTCGTGTAGAGACGGAAATTCGTTTTTACTCCGATTAATTGACTGAAGCAGAAATTTAAGATGAAAACCAAAGTCCGTATGGTATTGAATTAAAATTATTAAAACATTAAAATGAGTAACTATTTTTTTAAGTATTAAAATGTACGTATGAGATAGAAGAAAGTTTTGGGATTGGCACATCCAACTAGTTTTTTTTTTCTCTTTCTATCTCTGTAGCATCGTGGACATTTTCAAGGCCATCTGCCAACTTTTCACGGCTTCATTATATTCGTTTTGTTCAAACATCCGAAATGATTTGAACGAATTTCCTTCCTCAGTATAATATAAGGCAAAATGTCCGACTTCGTGAATTTACAGAAATTACTTTTTTTCTAGGATCATTAGTTATATTTTTTAAATAGAAAAATGTGCATCTACCAATCTTATGTATATTGCAGCCTTTATAACTTTTTTTTTCATGAAAATTGTTGTTTAAACTTTCGAATGTTACATTTCCGCGCTATAGGAGATACCATGTTGCAGACAAACTATTTGAGATATAAGACTATTAGGTACTACTCTGTTATCCCGTCGATCAATTTCGCCAAATTATACAAATCGCCAAATTATACATACTAACATAATTATTATTTTAAATAACGAAAAATCAAATAGTTAGTAGAATATTAATAAAAAGTCGAAATAAAAGCCACTTGATGGCGGTTTAAACACGTGAACCGTATTTAATATCATTGAATGTGACATTCACGATGTTCCATTATTGGCATTTAATCTTATAGTTTGGCGATAATTTTTTTGTCGACGGGATAACCTAGTAGTACCGACTATTGTATTAGAAATGCCATACCTGCCAACTTTTACGCTTTTTTCTTACAACAAATATTTAAAAGAACATTCACACTTATTTCTCACCTATATTTTTCTAATATGAATTTTTAAGTACGTTTCTTTTGCAGTTATTGTTCAAAGTGAATGTTAAAGATCTCTGTTTTCAGAAAGTGATGCCAGTTAGGATTAAAAAATATCCGCCTACTGCTGCTTATACTACCCCTGTCACCTGAGCTCTTCGTTTGTTCTTAATATATGCATAAGATGAAAATTCGATTTCGGAAAGTTACTTATTCGTGTAAAGCAATAAACGCTTTATTGTTTTATCATTTCGTACACTTCTTTACGGCTACCCAAAACTCAATAATATTTCTCTTTTAAAATCAGATAATAAAGTATAGTCTATAGAAAGCTATTTAAAGTTTTCCTTTTCAGAAACTCATTAATCTTCGTCTTGAAAAGGGCAAATCATTGAATGGATTAAAACCCGGTTATTTTTGGTTATTCCGAGTCAGAAAAGATTATCTAACAGACATAAGACCTTTTAAGTGAGCCATATTACAATAGGTTACTTATATTGGAAATTCTAGCTCCATTTCCGATTTTAAAAAATATAAAATACCTAAAAACTTCTCTTTTTTTTGGCTAACTTATTAATAAAATCAATATCTTTTGTTTTACTTTTGTACGACAGGCGTTTTCGCATGACCGACTTAACAGTGGCGTGACCAGGGTGGGTGCTTAAATGCTCTGAATACCGGTAAATTTTGAAAGTTCTGTTCGCCTTATCTACCCAGAAAATTTCTTGTTATAAATCAGAAAACCTTACAATATTACTGATATTGGGCACCCACCCTGGTCATGCCACTGGAGTTAGCACAAAGCGGAGCTCCTGCTTCATGCTTAAATTATAGTTTATACGACATGCAGGGCTCTCACCGTTGTTAAAATTTTCGTACTTTCCTACAACAACTTTAAATCGGAAATATTTATTGTATTGTTCTAAAGTTGATATTATAAGAATCTTCATCAAAGATGTCTATTTTAAAATACTGGTAGCAATGTGTGAAAATTTTAGAAACAGTGCGAACCCTGGACATGATTTTTAATATACAAAGAATTTTTGTAATAAGCATTACTAACATTTGTATTTGATTCAAGCGTGCATTAATAATGTACGGCTACACATATTTTATTTTGCATTACAATGGCACATCATTATGACTATGCATAAATTAATCAGAATTCAATTTCTAAACATGAGAAATGAAAGTGAAGAATTTAAAATTCAAGATACAAAATCGTAATAATTAATTTTATTATTAATGTTTAATATGAAAACTTTATTTATTTATTTTTTAATTCAATGGAGATGTAAAGTCCTCGTGTGTAAGAAGAAATCAAAGTTTAAATTTCTAAAAATTGCATTTTCCATCACAAAGAACTAATACATCAACTAAAGATAATGAATGACAAAAGTTTAGTAACATACTACAATGAGTCGAATTAAGGTACTTACTCTTCAGATGTTATATAGTCGTAAATGTTGACATTAACTATATTCTCCATTTTTAATGGTGAATATCAAACGGAAATTAAAGTTTTTAATCGATGTTAAACAATCAGTTACTTTAATTAAAAAGATTTTTTAAGCGCTCAAAACACAACCACAATTATAGTAGCAAAGTTTTGAAATAACTTTTAAACATTGAAAAATTGCTATCAATGTTAAATGCAACAATGTGTGACAGCAAAAGTATTTTTACATTGTTAAGCAATCTATTTTAATTTTAAATTCGGACTTCTTTATAGCAAAATTTCATTGTTAACTTACAAACTGTTTACAATAATAAAACGAACAATCGGCATTGTTAAATGATCGACTCAAACATTTGAAATGAATTAAATAAGAATAATATATTTAAATAGGAATAACACAGCAAACACAAAATACTTTAAAATAGCAAATAAATCCTTTGTGTAAAAATGTTTAAAGATAGAAAACCTAAGATTATAAATGCACAAATAATGTATGAAAAGGTTACAAACAACTGTTTCGAATCTAATGTCAAGATTCTTCATCAGTGCAAAACTCAGCGAGCTAGAAAAAGCAAAACTGATCACTCAGTTTTGCTTTTTCTATCTAAAATTTAACTCATTAGGTATTTTACATGCTTCTTTGGAACTAAAGCGGGTTTTTTTTGTCCCAATTTCAATATTTGGAAAATCTAAAAATAAAAATAAATTTGTAAATTAGGCAGTAAAATTACGTATTGCTTGTATTTTTTAAAAATATTACTTTATTTGATTTCAATGTTTCTTTTCGAACTTAATATATTGTTTGTTTTTAGCTTTTGTTTTATAAATAATTGGTTGTACCAATCCCGAAATTTCCTTCCATCTTATGCATCTTAATACTGTAATCCCTTAACATTTTTCCCTCGCAAGTTTTAATTATTTGCGAAATAAAAAATGCGGAACATTTCGCGAAGACTAAAATTGATAATTTTGTTTTATAAAGAATATTTTTTTACAAAATAAATCAATTTCATTTTACCATTTCCCATGAACTACGTGACACTGGACATTTATGTACGGAACAACCTCTGTAATTCTGTTAGGCCTAAGTTGCGAGACTTTGTGTTAAAAGAAAATGTAAATCAGCAATTTCTTTTGTTATTTTTTCAAATTTTCTTAAATAGTCTAATATTTATAAAATTTCAAATTTTTATTGCAAATGAAAAATTTTCTGCAAAAATATTCGGAGAAAATTTTAAAACATCAGCAACAACTGGTGAAAAAAAGCAATAGAATGCGATTCTTCACTGGTGAGGACTCTTAAATTTAAAATGGAAACTGAGGGCGCTACTTTTGCTTGGATTAAAATTCATAAATATACGATTTGTTCTGTCAAACTATCACACATCACTAAATCTTATTTTCCACCATACACTAATACATAAATTTTGTACAATATGATTTAAAATGATTCAAATTTAATTAAAGCATGTACTTTCTATGTATATTGCTTGATAAATAAATTTTAGAACTACAATTGCTTTCTTCATTAAAATAATAATAATAATATTTTTTTATATATACAAGGACATTTCAACATTCAAGATTAACATTCAAGATTTTGACATTCGCGGATGTCTGTGGGAACCTAACTTTCGCGAATTTTAAGGGATTACTATATTTTAAAAAGTAGTTACAAATGCTAATACTTTAATATCATTAGTTCAAGCCGTCATTAGCGTAGCCGACTTAGCTAAAAGCAAAGCTCCCGTCGTTGCACCAACAATCGATGTACACTAAAAATCTAGAAAATCACACAAAAATCGCTATTACAGGATACCCTTCTAAGGGGAAATTTCCAAATTATGTCAACCTACTTATTATAGTCAAAATAACGTAAATGATTTTATACATAATTTCTTACACTTTTCGATGGTACATTAATGAAAAAGGTACAAAAATTGCATTTACATAGTCTCCTTACTTATCTTATCTTAAACACTTATCTTAATACTTTTTTTCAGTTTAATTATGCTTGCCTTGTATCAGACTCTAGAATAATTAAAATATATTGGCTTCTATGTGTATAAACTCATGTTAGGAGTGTTATAGAATAAAATTCTCTGCTCAAAAGCAACAGAGCTAAAATCGTCATGTCTCCGAGACTGCAGTCAATTGGAACCAATTTTATGAAGTTTTCATGCATAAATTACAGTTATTTTTAATATGAAAAGAATATTTAATGTAATGATTACCAAGTTTGGTGTTTGGTTAAAGTGTGCATTAACAATGTTCGGTTATGAGTATTTTATTTTGTATTTCAATGGCATATCATTATCCTTAGGCACGAATAATTCATGATTCTATTTCTAAACTTGAGAAAAGAAGGTAAAGAACTAAAATGGTACGACATAAAAGCGTAAGAATTAATTTAATTACTAGTTTTTATTATGAAGGTTTTAATTTTTTTAATCATATCAAGTGAAAAGTTATCGTGGAAAATCAGAAGAAATTAAGGTTTAAATTTCTAAAAATTGCAGTTTTCACTTCAAAGAATTAATAAGTCATCTCAAGATAATGAATGACAAAAGTATAGTAACATACTGCAATAAGTCTAATTACGGCACTTACTTTTGAGATATTACATCTTCGTAATTGTTAACATTACTTATCTTCTTCATTTTTAAGGATGATTGTCAATCAGAAATGAAAGTTTTTGATTGAAATTAGACTATCAGTTACTTTAAATAAAAGTTAAAAGGTTTTTTGAGCGCCCAAAACACAACCACAAATATAGTAGCAGAGTTTTGAAATAATTTTTCAACAGAGAAATAATGCTCGCATTGCTAAATGTAACAATGAGTGACAGCAAATATATCTTTACATTGTTCAACAATCAGTTTTTGTTTAATGTCGGACTTAATTGTTACATTACAAACTACTTACAACAATAAAACTAACGATCGGTTAATAGATCAGCTCAAACGTTCCCAATAAATTAAATAGAATAAAATATATAAATTAGAATTCATTGATTATTCGGAATAACAGCCACGTTGCTATAGATCCCAAAGCACCCTCCCCCACACCAACTCACCTAAATAAGAATAATACAATAAATCCACAAATACCTATAGCACTAATTTTCAAAATATAACGGATTAGATATTTTATAAACTTCTTCCCAACTAAAATTATTTTAAGTCTAAATTTCAATATTTTGAAAATTAACCCGTCAAATAAAAAAAAATTTGACAAAAAAAAAAAAAAAAAAAAAAAAAAAAAAAAAAAAATCTAAGGAATTTAATTGAATATTATTAATAATAATACTCGTCAAATGAAATCGAAATAAAATCCAATTTGAAAAAAAAATGCCAAAGGAGTTCAACTGAGTAACAGAAATCCAACAAAAATAGTTAAAACTTCATCTGACCGTGTATAATTCTAAATTTTATTACCTTGCAAAAAGTAAGTATATAACGGATTTCCCATACAAGTTGAAAATCAAATGTATCCACGCCTGCAAATTTTCAAGATTATTATTATTATTTTTTTTTTTTTTTTTTTTTTTTTTTAGCGCCAAAATACTTAATTTGAACCAAGAATTATATTTTATAATATTATCTTCATTCATGTTTCAGTATATTTGTATCATATTGAATTTAATTATGAAACGAAATTTTTCATTCGAACATTATGTTTAGTAGACTACACCCTTCTCCCACATAAGATCAACAGATATGCATATGTTAGCGCTACTTCAAAAGATGCAACTGGGCAGTGATTTTTCTCTTTTATGCTAATTTTAAATTCCAGCGAGCAAGAATCAGAAAATGAATTCTTCAAATTTCACTGTTTTTTATTTTGAAGTTTAAATAGAAGATATATGATAAATAATATATAATCCTTCTTTGGAACGAAACTCAAAACTGCAGGCAACACTTTACAAATAATAATCTGCACTAAGCTTATTAAACTACTAAAAAAAGATCGTATGTTCAATTCATGAATATTTTGTATTACGTTTTAATTTTACCTTTATGTATGAATGGAATAAAATAAAGACCTTTTTTTAATTTCATAGTTTAAATTAAAGTCTCAAATACTTTTTCTAAACTTTTCTAACTTTAAGGCTCAAACTCATTTGCGTCTGAAATATTTTCTCTTAAAACAATAATTTTTATTTCTAGAATTTTGAATTCTGCCCAACTTCTAACTGCATAGCTATTAGTGCAGGACTTTTCTTCTTTTCCTGTAATCAGATATGCAAAGCTGTCTGTAAGATTCCTGCGCTGTCTAATCCAGATCTTAGTCAAAAAATTAGGTATAATCCAACAATTAAAAAAGTTATATCGTTACTTCACCCTAGACCTTTATCAGAAAAAAACAATTAGAAGTTCACTAATAAAAACGGACAACAGAAGTTGAAGATGGTCTTTTTTCTGCTATAATTATTTGTTAAAAGCTTCACCAGTCGCAGCATAGCGTAGCTGACCTACAAGAACTAGGTAATTTAAGAAAGGATAAAGTGTGGTCCCCAAAACTGTAGTCTTTGTCTATTAATTTTACAACATTGCCATTAACCCCTTAACCGATTCTCTTTTTTATATACAATGAATTGAAAATATGAGATGAACATCACTTTTTTTAATTAAAATATTGAAAATATTTAGCAAAAAAATTTCTGTCTTAAAAAGAAGTATGAAATTGTAATTTAAAAAATTACTGGTATCAAGGAGCTTAAAGTGATAGATTAAGCAAATTATTCTTGCCCATATGGCATATGGCCAAAACATTTAAGTGGTTAACGATTCGACTTCACCATGGAAACGGAATCTACTGAAAAATCGGTTATATGTATGTATAAACGAGAAAATGGCTATAAACAGATTTGTAAACAAGTTAAAATGATATTAAAGATATGTTACGTAGTAGCATTAACATTAGTAATGAAATATTTCTAGATATAAATTAATATTCTACAAAATTATCTTTTTTTTTCAACGACCCTTATGAATAGTGTAGTCATAAACTTACACTCAGAGAATCCATGGTCACAGTGACGTCACAAAGACGTTACTGTGAGTCACTGTGGTCACATCACATCTGTGACCAAAATGCCACCACTCAGTGACGTCACATTGTGACTGAGATGTGACTTTCTTAAAAATCTTTTGAAAATTACAAAAATTCTTCAAAACATGTTACTTACTTTAAAAAACACTTTTGTCACAACGTCGCTTTTGTCACAGTTTCGTCAGGATGTTAATGTCAAAGTAGTCACAAATGATACATTTTTCACAAATTTGTGTCAAATGTGCCATACTTACATACATCTTTAGATAAAATGCAGCCTCAGAGATTCTCTCTGGGGTTTAAATCAGGGCTTTTTGGTGGTCCATCGAAAAGTTGGACAGAATATGCCGCGAACCATAGACATGATGCACGAGATACATTTAATCGTCTAAATGATCAATATTTTTGAAAAAACTTTCAAACAAGGCTTATTTTTTTCCTGTCTTTTACAGATTTTTTAATTTTTTATCACAGGTTTTTCAAAATAGAATTTTTCGCCTATTGAATCAGAAAAATGCTCGGATTAACAATAAAAATATACTGGTAAAAATAATAAATCATGATTGGCATACAGATATCTGTACGTGGTGCGGGCGAATCATAATTGACAAAAACACGTTGCGCGTATAACGTACATTCAAATCAGGGACGCGGTTAAAATTTTATTGTCTTTTCGAAATAGATAGCTACCACCTGTGATAAGAGGCACTAATATTTCAGATAACGTATCCACGTATGATTTTGAATTTATGCGACCTCGAATGGACAAGATTGGTGTCGTTCCATTTGAAGGGCTGCCACAGGGGACTATTTTTTAATTCCAACTGTCAACAGAAAGCAAAAATTCTTAATCGACACTCTGACAATATTTGTAAGAGAGATGTACTACGAATTGTATATTAGAAAAATGCTATGTAGACAGAATGTAAAAACAGTTGCCTGTGGCAACCCCGCATTTTCAGCAAAACTTGCCAACGCAGTGACAGAACTTGAACTTCCTCCGAATTAACGTTTCGTAAAAAGAGGTACATCTTTTTGCAAGTGCTACCAATAATGGAGAATATGCGTTCAAAATAAACATTTTTCGTTTGAAAAGACTACATCTTTGCAGTGAAATCCAAAAAAACGTGTTTCTTAGCAAACTCTAATCTAAGCTTCTTCAGTAATTTTGTAAGTAGTGGAAGTTAGCATAGTTTAACACATCTAACATTGGTATTCTTTTGAAGAACATTATATGTTGTTCATCTAATGTATCGTTGATTCATTTCTGTCTTAATTTAAATAGAACTCGCTTTTTTTAAGGAAGTTCGACGCGAAATTCCACGTTTTTAGCGCATTGTCAAAGGAAATTGCTTACCTGTATAATTCTTTTTTGCCATAATCTTTTGGATTCTTCAACAAATTATAAATTACTGTTTTAGATCTGTTTATATTCCTTGCAATTTCACGTCCACTCATTTCACATTTTCCATAAACAAAAACTTTTCCGTTTTTCAAATTCAGATTGTTTTATGCTTTTTGGCATGATAAAGAAGGAGAAAAACTGAACAATCTTACTGAAAAACAGTTTTAGGCCACATTAAACAAATTTGATTACAAATTTTAATATCACCAAATAGGCAGAATTTTATTTACAATAAAAAAATGCGTGTTTTTATAGTGTTTTCATATTTTTTTTCCGAGCAGCAATCTATTAAAACTTTTTAAAATTCATGTCTTTTAATGATTTTTCAAATTTTTAACTTAAATTTTGGTTGGAAACATTCCATATCAAGCTTTTTTATCATACAAATATTTGTATAGATTTTTTCCAGCCAAGCGTCTCCGACATATGATGACTTTTCGCTTGTCCTTATAATTTTTTCCATTGCTGAAGAGTTTACTCAAAGCCGTTTTAGTAAAGCGCAACCCCCGGCAGCCATTTTAATTCTTTTATCACCAAGCGGCTCTTTTAAATCCTTGCATAGATTCCGAGGGCACTTTAACACTTCCTAACACTTCATTTTAAATATTTTTGATGAACAGGGTAGAAGTGTGCCCTTTTTGAAAAAAAAAAAAAAAAAAAAAAAAAAAAAAGAAAAGAAAGGGCTTATTATTAGATTAGTATTCCGGTTTTTTTTTAATGTACCCAATTTCAAAATAATGATCCCTTTCACATTTTTGTGGTACACTCTGTATATTAAAAAAGCATGTTCTTACTAATTTTCACTGTTTTTCTGACTTTCTAATGATAAATATATGGTTTAAAAACGTGTGAATTCCAGCTTTATGTCCGTGGGAAGAATTTCAATTACAATATAAAAAATTTAATTCAAGTTAATGAAGGAAGTTAAAAGATAAATATGATTGAAGATTGATAACTACTTTTAGTGGTATACACGGATAATATATAAGTATCAAAATTCGCATCCTGTCAATAAAGTTTAAATATATATATAATATTTCTCTTTGCTTTTTAATAATACAAACCGTGCAATTCTCACTTAAAATGACCAAACCTTCTTGAAAATCGGCGACATAGCCAAGTTTTAGAGAGTCAGCCTCGATTGTTTCAGTTAATAAGCTTATTGAATTACAAGAACTTTGTCATATTGAGAAGTTAGAGAAAGTGAAGCATAAAATTGAAAAACTTTCGATTCGAAACATTCTTTAATTTGGCCATTTAATTATTCGAAAACAAATATTAAGAAAAGTAAAAATTAATTAGTGATACACTTATGAAAATTTATACTTGATGTTCTAATGATATGTATAATATATAATAATTATGTATAAAATACACTGGTTATCCAAAATCATAAATATAAATTCTCAAGTACACAGTTTGCTTTTTCATTGTGTGTATTTTTGAAGATATGTGTCATTAAAGTTTTAGAATAGTGTTGTTTATAGTGATATATGTTATTTTAACCTTCAAAGTTCTGCAAATGTCACATACGTAGGAATTTTCATTTTTCAAACACTGAACATATTCCTAGTTTAAATAAAAAAAGGTATATTGGTAAGTTATTTAAATTGCAATATACAAATAATAAAAATAAACTTCTGAATTTTGTTTTGAATACTTTACTTTTCATTTCTATTAAAATATATAGGTTATCGCTGCAATTGTTTAAAATTGAAAATTACAGTGATGCTTCAATATATAAAACTACACAGTTCATTTTTTATGTATCAAAACATTACAAATCAATTAAAACTGTTGAATGCCAACAGAATAATAACATATCATTCATGATTTAGGTACTTACTGTTCAGATGTTATGTCATTATTTCGGTCGTCTATGTTGAAAAAGTCCTCCATTTTCATAAATGAATATCAAGAAGAAAATAAATTCTCCCTCAAAATAATATTATCAATCACTTTAATACGAAAGTAATCAATAAAAAAAGATTTTTTTAATCGCCCAAAACTAACTACAATTATAGCAGTACAGTTTTGAAATAACTTGTTCCAGGGGAAAAAATCATACTAGTATTGTTATCTGCAACAATGCATAATCACTACAATATATTTAAATCTATTAAACAATATGGTTTTATAAATATGGTTATAAACAATATGGTTTTATAGATTTTTAGTAAAATAAACAATGCATTTTTTAACACACAGTCATTGTTGAAGATCGTGTCAAACATTTCAAGTAAATTCCACAAATAATAATAGTATCGCAAAGCTACAAATGCTTTTTACATCGATTAATTAATTGTCTCATTTTACTAATTTCGTACCATGGTAACGACAACAATAGATAGTATTTCTTACGAAATCTATCTAAAATATTTATTCCTGTTAAGTTTACATCTTTCAATGTACGCGTGAAAAAAGTTTGTCATTTTTGGATTTTTTTGTTCTATAATTTGCATTCACGTCTTGAGTCAGTCATGAATGATAATTATAAACGATGAAGTTCATGGCAATAAATAGTCTCATTTGAGCTAATACAGTTCAAACCAATGAGTCATGTTGAAAATTTCTGAAAGAAGAAATAAGATTTTTGGAATACACATAGTTTCAGTCCGGTCGAATTTTCAGCCGCAATTTCGCCAAAAACGAATTCTCTTCGAAAATCAGATTTAAAGCCGAAGACCAAAAAGAAACTGAATTTTCGGTTGATCTCTTGATATTATCTTCAAATTCTGTCTAGAAATGTATAAGAATTCATCAAAACTTTCCAGTAACAACGGACAAAAATGTAGCCTTTCTTGTAAGAATTGGAAATACAGTCAAACCTCGTTAACATGAACACGCTTAGCGTGAATTACTTTTAACGTAAACTGTTTTCACAGTCCCCTATGAAAACGAATACAAAGATTTCATAAAGATAATATGAACTACTGTTAACGTGAACAACATTTTGATTCCCCGTGAGGTTCATGTTAACGAGGTTCGACTGTAGTGTAGACCAGGGGTTCTCAGATTTTCAGATAGACGTACCACTAAACAGAAATTTTCACTTCCACGTACCAACAGGTGATCAATTCTAAACTAATATCGAAAAATCATCGAAGTGACACTTTTTTCCTGTCATTTGTGCTTCTAGCAGATTTTACTGAATTTAATTGTATTATTACATATTTAAATTGATATTTAGATCGTCTGATTTATATTAACTTTCAAATAAAGAAAAAGAATACAATTATAGAATAAAACTGAATACAATAATATACACGTTACCAAAATGAAATGATTTAGTAAAATAAAAAATAAAAAAAAGATGTAACACTTAATGATTTATTGGCGTAAATTGATAAATGAACAGAAAGATGACTCTATTAAAGAGACCGGAAAAAATCCTATCTTCGCCACTTTAAATTTACATATATTATTTACCTTTTCCACATAAATCGTGAAAGATACAAGTCTACATTTTTTACAGTAGTTAAAATAACATGTTTTGCATATTATAACAACGCATGTAAAACATGGGGGGAAAATACACAATTGGAGTCGCTTAATTCGCCATTATTTTGTTAGATGAATGTTATGTTTATGCAGAGCTGCCAAGTCTCCGGCTTTTTGGATACCAGTAAAATTATACAGAAAAAGTTCTTTGATTGAATTGCAACATTTCGGCGATTTAAAATAACGACATTTTCTCTAAGATAATTGTGGTGTGAAAAAAGCCGGAGACTTGGCAATTCTGTTTATGTCAGTAGTAAAATACACTTAAAAATGTAATTTACATAAGAAATTTACATATCTCCTGAAAAAAATTGCTTAATTAATACGAAATCAAAGCTCGTCCTAATAGAAATAAAAATATATATTTGTAACAGAAATAAACTTTTTTTTTCCTCTGACGATCTGACGATACATATTCGACTCAGCATCTACTCTTTTTTCATGAAGCGTTAATTCCATTTATCAGAAAATTCTAATCGCAGATCGAACTTAAACTAAAATAAGAAAGAGTAAAAGGCTGTCAAAACAGCGATATCAGAGAACAGACACTTTGGAGTAGGTGAGCTGACAAATCAAGAAAGAAGGGCGGCAAAGAGGGAAATTGAACCATAATTTCATTTTTCTTTTTAATTCACAAATTAGTAATTCATGTTCCATTTTAATTCACGTCACGCTTTCGTGTATCAGTTCAGGTACTAGCACTGGTACTGCGTGGCTCCTATAAGAATGTAGAACCGGTCTCAGATCGGTTCTGTTGAAAAGGTCGGTCGACTTTATTTTAGGGAACTCCGGCATTTCCTTTTCTCTCATTTAACTGATCGTTCCGCGAATAAGTAGTCTTTTTTGTCCTATGGATGTAGTTTCCTCCCTTTAAGGTTTTGAACCTTCGAAAGCGAGAAACATATTCAGGGTTTTTCTTATCTCGGTCAGACAGTACATGTAGCGTACCATAAATTGAGAACCCCTGTTGTAAACAATTATTTATAATAGAAATATCTGCGTTCCATTTTCAAGATTGTACCGATCAAAAGTATATGAAGTTATGCATCGAATTGAACCAAATTTTTTGTATAAATGTTTGGCTATTGTTAGTTGGTCCTCCCTGAATATGAAAAAAATTCGCCGAAGGGGCGCTGCAATAGAGATTTTTGTGCCATCTATATTAATAAAATAACAAATCGCTCTGTCTCTGTGTGTGTGTGTGTGTGTGTGTGTGTGTGTGTGTGCGATAGTTAGCAAAAACTACTGCACGTACGAGGTTAAAATTTTTTGTGAAGATTGTCCTAGGGCTTTCCTAATGCACCTGACCCTCAGAATTTTAAAATTCTAATAATTAGTTGAGAAATTAATTAAAATCCCTAAATTAGGAAAAAGGAAAATTATTCATAATTCAATAAGGGCATATATTTTTCTTAAACCACAGAATATTTCTTCGAAAATTCAAAGAAAAGGAAAAGGGTTACTGTAAATACAGGGTTGCCATGGCGATGAATGTACTAGGCTTTTTAATAAAGGGCTGTATCTTAAATTCTTCTGGACCTAAAAACTCAAAAATTAGACAGCTACATGCAGAAAAAATTCCTCTTTCAGAAATTCTAAAACTAATTTTCATACTCCTGTAAATAGTTGAAAAATCCGTAAAAATCCATTTATAAAATCTCATTTTATTTCTTTTCAAAGAAACAGAATTTCGAGAAATCTTTCTGAACGAGAGCAGGTGTTTTGTAATTCAGACAGCTAGGCGTCAGATAGTAGTGGCATTTTTAGACGACCTGTAAATATTTTCGAATGTTTAATTTATGAATTTAATTTTTAAATGAAGAATTTTTCGCCTATTTTAAATATATAAATTTCTTCGCAGTCGCTGAATTATTACCTCATATATTAATTATTAATTCGCTACTTGGATGACTTGCTCTATTTAAAAAGCAAGTATATGAACAACACAAATGTTTTTTGGTACACTGTTAATTTTTTAAAAATACACAATTTAGATGTTTTAAACTTATGCAGTGAACAATATCTTTAAACGTTGTTTAATAATATGTAAATTTATAAAAATCCAAATTTTCTTTTAAATAAAAAGTTAATTTAAAAAAAGAAAAAAAACGCTGAAACGCGAATTAACTAAAATAATAATAAAAAAAACCTCACAAAACGATCGTTTTGAGCTTTCAGATACATTATAACGCATGGTAAATATTTTAAAGGACAGTGAGCATGAAATACGGGGCGGGGGATTTTTTAGGGGGAGCGATCAAATATTTAAAATTGTACAGTTTTCTACCATTTCAAATGAGGGATTTTCACTAAGCCCTGGAATAAATATTACTTATTTAATATAAAACTTTCAGATTGTTTATAACACTTAATATAAATTTTAAAGAGTAGGGTAGGGGGGTAGGGGGGGCAATAATTATTTTAGAGAGGTATTGATCAAATATTTGAGACAGTACCGTTTTAGATGCGGGTATTTCAGAGCCCTGGGATAAATAATGCATATTTGATATAGAATTTTAAAAGTGTACTCGCCCGTATTTTCGAATAATAATTTCATGAAATATCTTTCTTAAGTCCAGAAACGTTTTTGTTAAGAAAAGAGTTCGCCATCTAATGGTAGAATGTGAAACTTACCCCCACCCCCTTTTTTTTACCGTGTGTGCGCAGCATTTCAGCTAAACGGTATCGTAGGCACGAGATTAGGTCTTTCTATAACATTTTGTTGTACGAATTTCAGGTCTATTTTAGAATATTATTACGGGCCCGGGCAACGTCGAGCGACTCAACTAGTTTTCAATATTGCACCACCTAAAAGTGTATGAAGTTATGCCTAAAACTATACTAAAACTTTTGAGTATGATATTTTTTGGTATGACAAGTCCAACATCCTCCCTAAATTTGAAAACAAATCTGCTTATCATTCTATTGTGCAATCGGCTTGTGCAGAGAAGGAAACTCGTTGTTACTCCCATTAATTGACTGAAGCAGAAATTTAAGATGAAAATAAAAGTTCGTATAGTATTGAATTGAAATTATTAAGGGTTTAACATGAGTACATATTTTTTTTAATATTAAAGTGTACGTATGAGATAGAAGAAAGTTTTGGGATTGGCACATCCACCTAATTTTAATTTAAAAAAAAAGGCATGAACTTTTTTATTAGCATACGTATGCACATCATCATGTCTACGCGAAAAAAAAACCCTCAAATTAAGGGTTTTTTAAAATTTAATTGTATTTCGTTTATTTTTAATCTATCACATTACAACAACATTAAAAAGCAAAAGAAATTGAAAGCGAATGAATGAGTAAACAATTTAGAATTACGCCCCCCCCCCTGCAAATTCAAATTGCTCTGTAGTGGGGCGTACACTCCACGTTGGCAACCGCTCCTCAAAACTCAAAAGAAATTTGAGCCGTCCCTTCTTGAGTTTTCCTGAATTCCGGAGGCGTACGTTATTGTACTTTTTGAACTTTCCAATATTAAATTGAAGCAGATGTAACAGGCAATTTCGCTCACCACCGAGGGTAAAATTAAGAATTTTAAATTATCTACTGATAATTAAATAAAATAACAGCGTAAATACAGTGTTTACAGAGTAAAACGACAGTGTAAAAAGGTACAAAAGGTGGCGTCAACAATACAAAAATCTTCTCATAAATTCTTATTTAGTTTATCCAACACATATTCTTCTTCTTCTTCTTTTTTTTTTTTTTTTTTTTTTTTACACAAAAATTTTGTGCAATTGATGTGCACAATTTAAATTTCAATAAATATATTTTAAAATGTCCAAACGTGATATTTGCTTTATTTTTGTAACAGATAAATATCGAAAAAAATTAACAAATTTCAGACCATAGAAGGAGAATCTCTTCTTAAATGACATATTTTTGTTAACCCTTTGCGGCGCGATGGTATACCTATGAAACCACTTGATTTTAATTCCCAAACGATACATTGACACCGGAATTCATTTAAAGAAATTTTCGGTTTATTGGATGCGTTAAATACAACGTTTTCGTATTTAAATATAAAGTTCTTTTTGATTTCCGGTGTCAGTCATTTATTTCAACACTTAAGCAATGAATTTGCTCTGCGCAGTAAAGGGTTAAATGGAAAGCATAAGGGTAAAATAAAATTTCTTTTTAAATCCTGTGTTATTTCTCTACTCAAATCATCATCGCATTAATAATAATAATAATAATAATAATAATAATAATAATAATCTTTTAAATAATAAACTGACACCATAAAAATTACAAAATAATATTTTATTGAATAATAATCGTGTTCTATATGACTAATGCCTTCTCTTCGGAAGCAAAACTCATGTAAGTCGGCTGTTGTTACTGGCAGCCGATTAATTTCTATAAAATTATCTTTTTAATCACTTCACCTAGTGGCGCCTGCGTTTTATATTTGGTCGTAGGCTCGTAGGTAGGCTTTAAGCAAAGATCTTAGAGAGGGAAAAAGATAGAAAGCTCTCATTGGCCCAATGTAAACGCAGAGTTCTCTCACCGCTACGTAACCTACGCTACTTTGAGCAGTGCTAAAAAAGAAACTTTACAAGGATAAAGCGCAGCGACGAGCACGTGATGGGGGAAAGGGGGGGGAGACCCGCGCATTTCGATCTTATAGTATTTTCACATTCCTGCTTGTTTTCAGACTTATAAGGAAGTGATTCAAGAATAGAGCTCCCGATTATACGTTTATACGAGTATACGTATTATACGAAACACGTATTTGCTATACGTATAATTCGGCATCGGCAGTTATACGTATTATACGAAACAGCATATACGGTACATCGTATATACGGATTTTACCCAAGCGGTTAAACGTTTAAACGTTTTTCATTCAATGTATGAAATTTGATGTTTCAATATTTTTTTGCAGATTAGAGACATTGAGAAATATCTGGTAGAGTATCCCCATCGCGATTCTTTGTTCAAAGAACTATGATGTGTTTACTTAACTACTACTTGTTATGTAGGTACTTACAAAAATCTGAATACTTCCTCAGTTTAGAATTTTTTTTTTCCCAAAAAACTAAATTATTTATTTTAAAATGTCTTACATTAGTTGTGGGTAGAACAAGCTAATCTTTGGAAAATCTGCGACGCAGCACTTAGTTTTTTATATTTCCTTGTATCTTTAGAAGAAGAAAGTATTGGATTCGAAAATACTTTCGACGGGTTTACACGTTTTAAGGGTAAGAGAGTCCGAAAAACATGTTTTTACAAAATATCTGCCTGTCAGTTTATGAGTCTGTGACTTTGTCTGTCTGTATGTGACATGGATTTTGTGGGTTCAGTATCTCAAGACATAATACACAGAATTAAGTAACATGTATTTGGGGGAGACTAGGGCACATGTGAAAATGAGGCATATGAGAACATTGCCATTTTTCACTAATTATTATATGTTTTTTTATTTGAAAAAAGTATCAAAGATGGGAACACCTATAGACATATGGAAAAAAAAATTTGAAACTCTTCGACATTTTGTTTGTCCCCAGGAGCCAGAATACTGCTTACTGTACTTAAAAGTAAAATCTCCAGCTTGATAAAAGAATAATTTTATTTTTTTTTCTTTATTTAACATATACAATGGATACTAATAAATATTTATGATATTTTTTATTTTTAAAATTGTGAAATGCTAATGATTTGTCATTTTAACTCTTGTGGGAATGTGGGACACTTATGAAGAGTCTAGTTGGGGCAGATCTGAATATGTCATTAAATTGCCCAATAATCATTCAGTGATTCTATTCCTTTTAGTTAACTTCGTGAAAATAATGCCAGCTCCATTATCTATATTTTTATAGAAATAGAAGACATTTCTATCATATAAAATTGATTTTGTGTAATAGCAACTTCTACAAACACAACTGTCAGCAAATAGCAACAAGCTCTTTACGTTCAATTGTAATTTAAATAAATTTCATGTTTTGTAAATTGCAATAAATGCTATACATTATTTTATTTAACATTTTTCAATACTATTTTTTATGCATCATTAATGCAAAAAATATTACGTTTAACAACTTTGCAAATTTTTCTGTTTCATTTGTTGCAAACTTGTAGTATTATTTTACTTCCATTTCTAAAACAGTTATTTTATTTGGTGTTTTGAAAATAGATAGATATATTAAGAAAATAAAATTTTTAAACTTATAACTACCATAAAATCTCTATTATTGACTACCCCCTTTCTTTTAAAAGCAAAAGAAATTAAATTTGGAGGAAGCTTATAAATGTGAAACAATTTTTTATCCTTAATTTACAGGCAAATAAGGCAAATATAGGAATGCGAATCTTTCGCCTTTTGGTAGTTTTCCTATAAATGTTATCCAAATGCCCCCTCCCTAAAATCTCCCTCAAACAAAAAGCCCTAAGCAAAATTTAAATTCTCTAATTATTTTCTCAAGTTTACTTCTTGTTTTTTTTGTTATATTGCAACAATATTTTATCAATTATCTAAGCCCCCCCCCCAAATCTGCTTATTTTTATTTTATAATATTTTGCTTAAACATATAACTCAGAAACTAAATAAATATACATATATTTTTTTATGGTGAATTTAATAAATAATACAACTAATGATTAAGGTAACATATGAAAAAGATAATAAAAACATGTCAAAAAAATTTTTCCTTGTGTTCACATGTTTTCCTTATGTGTTTACAACTGCTCTTTCGTTGGGGCACATATGACCTTTTTTTTTTTTTTTTTTTTTTTTTTTAATTCAATAAATTATTAAGAAAAGTAAGAAGAACTGTAAAGTTAATTTTTAGAAAATACCATGCGTAAAAAAAAGTTCTGTTTACTATATAGAGTAGTTTTGCTTATAGAAATTAACCCAGTTATGACAAAAAGCTATGTTTATGTGAACTGTTCACATGCATCCCAGTCTCCCCTATATATTCAAGTAGTCCCTGGTAGAAATTATTGCTGACTAGTTTTGTATGTAAATCGTTCAACAGGTGGCTGTACTTTGCTGCATTTTATTTACGATTTCTGCAATAGCTCTATCTCTAGAATTAATGCTCGGATTTTCATCAAACTACAGATTCAGTTAGTGCTTGATATAAAGTGATTCTATGTATGTTTTGGTGAAAATGTCAAGATTAAAAAAATGAAATTTTATTATACATTAACAGAGTTAGAAAATACTAACTCCATGAAAAGAATAGCATTTACGCTCGGGTGCAATCTTGATTGTAAAACAATAAGTGAATAAAGACTTTTTAAATAATTAAAAAGAAAAAACTAAATTTAACAAGAATTCACAATAAATCTGAAACATTTATACTCTCATTCTTTCCTCAAAAAGTGTTTAATTTTGCTTGTTATTTACAATGGATACAATTTGTATACATTACCTACACAAAATGTAAAATAATGGGATATCTGAGCTCATTACCTTGAGATGAATAAAAAAATCTAAATAAATTCAAAGTACAATGTTGCAAAATACTTTCGCAATTCACGGTAATAAGTCGCTATTTTGAAAATAGATTTTTCACTGTTAGTGAAACGAGATTGGCCAATCAGGAGTCTGATATTTTGTGAAATTTTTGCAAACTGTTTTTAAAAATATACGCTTTTCATTGCTTGATCTTGTATATATAAGACATACTATACGGATTCCTGTCGTAACGCCACCGATTTCCAAATTATTCTTCATTCAGTGACATGAGACCGATGAAGTCCAATATTTAAATTAGATACGATACGTGGAATATACGTATACATTAAATATACGTATTCTAAAATATACGTTTAACTGATACGCCTTATACGTATCCGGATACGTTTAAACGTATATTTTAAAGTATCCGTATAGCAGAAAAACGTATTATACGGATATACGTATATCGTTTAAACGTATAGCTGCTATACGTATCCTATCGCGAGCACTATTTCGGACAACTATAAGCTATAATTTTTATTTTTGTAAATTTTTTTTATCGTTTTTTCACACATTTTTTATAATCAAATAATTATACAAAAATGACCATTTATGCATCTTTGACGGCTATATACATTCAGTTAATGGCACGTGATTCGGTACAGTAGTTTTTGAGAAAATGAGGCTTTTAAAAAATCGAAAAACATTTTTATCTTATCAAAGTTCGCACACTCTTTGGAATTTAAAATGACTCTGGCACCACTATTAAAAATTAGAAAATTTACATTTAGTTTTTAAACCATAACATTCGCAACCTCCAACTTCATTCAGAGATTTTACGCTATTTTTTTCTGCACACTGAAAATATACTTAAAATTTAGTGGTAGAACTGTGCGAACCCTGAATGTCAATATTTATAAGGTGATAATGGGGTGATACATTGTGTAATAGGGAGACACACATGAGAAAAAAAATAACAAATTTGATTGAAAAGCATGTTTTTTAACTTATCCGGTTTATGCCCTTTGCAAACATTCTTTTTTATTTTATGTAATAAATAAAAAATAATAAACTGTAATAGCGCTTTACTCCGTAATACAACTTGCAGACACTCGCTACCCCCCCCCCCCTCATAAACATACTGGGTGCAACTGTATAATACGGTTATTTTTACTAATACAATATATATTATCAAAATAATAATAATAATGTCATTAATAACAAACCCAAGATATATATAAATCGATAAATTCCTTTTCCGAAAGTTACAGATTAAGGTATAAATACTAAGAAAAACACAATCCCCACAAACGCTCGAGTTAGGGCCGTAAGCTGGTTTCGTCGTGGCCAAAAGGAGTTAAGGCCATTTGTACAAAAACAATGCTGTACCGCAAGTTAGCCGCCGCTAATTGCGGCAGCTATCGCCGAGCCGTTAACGGCCCGGCAATGACAGAACTGTTGCATTTACTTTGCGGTAAACTCTTAGAGGTCGGTTTCGGGCAAAAAGGTAATGGCCCTCCAAAATCTAGAAAGCAGAGGGCTAATATAAACTGACCAGCATTTTTATTTTAAGGGAGAAAATGTATAAAAATTTTAAAATAAAAATAAGAGAGAAAATGTATAATTTTATTTCTTTCAAAAATTACTTTATAACTGGGCTTTAATAAGCATATGCATAATTTAAGAGATTTATATTTAAAATAATAAAATAGATGACATTTTATTTAGTTTGAAAATATTTTTACATATAAAATGAATTGTCTCCAAAATATATACAGAATTCCAAGTTTTTTCTTCACCGGCACACTTTTACATTCATTATTCATAAAAAATAGTTGAAAAAAAAAAGAATAAATATTTAAAATATAGTAAAATAATTTAAAATAAATATTAAAACAGAAAAACGCCTTAGATTGTGCCTAAAACAGTCCACGTTGAGTCCCCCCCCCCCCATTAATCAGTAATACAAAACTTTTTTTTTTTTAGGAAAGATCATTCTAAAGAATAAAAAATCATGTTATTAAAAAAATAATAAGAAGAAAGAAAGAAAGAATGTATTTTCATTCATTCGCATCTGCAAGCGCGGAGACAAGGGAGAGATTATAGTGCTAATAATTCTCCCTATATAGGAGGAATAATTTAATTCACAGAAGATAATTTTAAAATTATCTTCTCTGTAAATTAAGTATTAAAATGTATATATCTATGTTTTTTTATAAACACTCTGGAATGAAATACACTTGTAAACTTTTCCCTTAATATACAAAGCACAATATGTCACACTGGATACACTAACAAAAAATTTAATTTTAAAGAAAAAACCCTTTAAACGTTGAACGAATTCCAATTTGAAGAAACATCTAATAACAGCATCTATTTAAATTCATATTTCTTCATAAACGAATGAAATTGCAGGAGCTGATAGTAAGAAACTATGTAATCGAAAGATGGTTTATATTTTTTGGTAAAAAAAAAAAAAAAAAAAAAAAAAAAAAGCAAATATTGTTTAACTGGACATTTTCAATCTATGTTCTGAAGATGATACTGTGAGACAGAAGGAAAAACGGTTGTCACGTGACCACAACCGCTTACTATCAAATAATTTATTAATTTATAAGAAAATAGAAAACTTAAATCGCTTTAGTTATCATCAGACTAGCCAGTTTAATGTCTTTTCCCTTTCAAAATTACTCAAAAATTGGATAAATATTTAGCTTTGTTGAACTGGGAATTTGGCAGTCGTCTGAAAGCTGAACGAAATCTTTTGTAAAAACAAAACACTATATGAAGTTATTTATATAAATATAGATTATATCTTTAAATATTTTATAAGATATAATTCATATTCACAGTAAAATCTGTCTAAGACATATCTTAGACAGATTTATAGTTAATAGCCAGTTATATAGTTATAGGTACCTTTAACTATATAACTATAAAAAAATATTATATCAATATATGTAATTGAGTGTGTGTGTGAATGTATTTTATTTAAACCAGTGTGACATGGCTCTTATTTGTTTATAAAGGGTTACATGTTATGATAACATAAATTCTACGATTTCAGAAATTCACTAAATATAATTAAAGCTTATTCTCTTCATTTTTTTTCCATATTGAACCGACATAGGTAAAGGATAAAGTGAAAAAATAACTGAAAATTAGTTTTATTTATTTTTAACTGATAAGTATTATCGTTAAGTTCGGAAAATTGTTGGGAATCATAAGGCTGCGGGAAAACAGCACTACTTTCATTTGCACTAAAAGAGCAATAAATCTATCTTTGTTTCCGACAAAGGAAGGGAAAGTTTATCTCCCCCAATCTTCAGTCATAAAGCTGTCAACTGATTTCGAATTCGATTTCTTTCTTGAAGTTCAGATTCAGTGCAAAGAAAGAGCAATTTATACATCAAAGCGCCGACCCGAAAGATAAAAAATAGCGAAGCCTGACTACAAGAAGTTAGTGCTATGTGCCCGGTCCTTTACACGTGAGCGAGGGAACGAATGAGAAAGGGTTTGTTTCGAAGGGGTCTTTCAAGGACATGACCAGTCACATTCAGGGGTCAAAATTTTTGCTGTGTCATTCATGGCATGAAATCACTTCGTAATTGTTGACTGGATTGTTTACACGATTATTAAAAACTTCGCAGTGGGATTACACTAAAATATTGTAAGTCTGAATATTTTCTTTGCCTATTCATTAAGTTTAATTTGAAATATTTCTGTACTATTTTAATGCAGTTTTATAATAGAATTATAAAAAAATAAGTTTATAAAGTTAAAAAGTCGTCATTTTATAATTTATACGACGTAAAATGTAAGAATTCGCAAATTCACTGGAATTTTTAAAGGTGTATTTGTTTGGTAGGATAATTGTTTTTTTATTATTACTCTTTGAAAATTTTCATTTAGTTGTATCATTATATGGATTTTATTATTTTTTTCCCTCAACTGTTGAAGATTTAATTAGTAATTTTAAAGAAAGTAACTAGTTTTAAACATTGCGACTTATTTATATCACTATCGTAATTCTTCCAGATTATTTTAAATAAATTCATTTAATGTTATAATTATTTTTTTAAATGCGACTTTGAAAGAAAAAGATTTTTTTTTATATCCACTCTGATATAGGATTGTAATTTTTCCTTATGGAAAATGTCATTAAATTAAACAACTGAGTAATTTTAATACAATATAAGAAAAATTAGAGTGAAGAAAAACTCATTAAAATAACCAAGATATTTTGAAAAAAAATTCTAAAATTATTTTTCAGAAGAAATGTTAGAATGCATAGCTTAAACTCTTCTTTAAATTATTATCATTATTTGGAAATTTGATTAATCAACTTTAATTGAGAAATCTAATGGTTTTCGATGGTAAACAAAATAAAAAAACGGAAAGGGATTTAAAAAAATGTCATTAAGGACATATGTAAACATAAAATAGCACTTTTATATTATTTATTATTGTTATTATTTTATTAATAATACTTGTGTGGAAATTTGTATTTATAAAATGAAGATGGTTCAGAAATATTTCACTTATTTCTTTATGATTTAATTAGACTTTAATGAATGGGCAAAAGTAATAACATAATGACAAAAAAATTCTCAATAAGTGTTGAAAAAAAAGAAAAAAAAAGAGAAAGAAAGAAAGAAAAGCACATCTTTTAATAAAACATACATAACTAAGTTTAATATTACACATATTATTTAGGCATAAATTCAAAATTTATTCTATAAAGAATATTTATTGATAGACTGTTTAAATGATAAATGCTTTTGCTTGAAAAATACTATATATTAATAATCATTTAGGTTATCTTAAAAATTACTAATTCACTTATCTTGAACTTTTTCAAAAAATTTTAAAAGAATGCTTGGCATAGCGAATTAATTAATTAGTTTATTTTTTTACAATTAATAATTTTAATTGTATATGACATGAAACGATTTGAAAACCATATTATTATTTTTTTAAATGTATAATAGAATAAATAAACAAATTAATAAATTTATTATGCCAAGTATTGTGATTTGAAAATTTTTGCAAAAGTTCAAGGTAAGTAAATTTATATGCTTTTTTAAGTGTATCGAATGTAAATTTTTAAAACATATAATTAAATAATAAACAAATAAATTCATTTTCAACTTATATGTTTTGGAAACTTTTGAAAAATTTGAAGATAAAAATTTGTAAATTTATAACTTTTTTGAAAAGTGTACATAAAGATTATTAGTACATTTGTTTTACATCAAAGATAGTTTATCATTTAAATAATTTTCCAGCAAATATTTTTTATAGAACAAATTTTGAATTTATGCTTAAATATTAATTCTTACAAACACAAATGGCTGGGTGAGGGTGATCTCCTGGCCAGCCTTTATTTTTAATGGCCTTTAAAAGAATAATTGTGGCCAGCTTGTGGCTGTCTGATATTTTTGATAAAAACGTTAATGGCACATTTGTGGGCATTAACTTGTGGCCGCATTCTGGCCGGCGTGACAGTTTTTTGACGGAGCCGTTACGGCCAAAGATGGCGGGCCGTTATCAAACACTTTGGGCCACCGCTAACGACGCCTCTAAAGGCCCATCAGTTATGTGTTTGTTGGGATAGATTTACTATAATAGTGAAAATCCTTAAAAATAAAATAAAATATTGCATGCATTAAATTGTTCTATAATCTCTGATAATGGTGTGGAAAGAAAGAAAGAAAAAAAAAAAAGGAACTATGTTCTTAAGTAATTTCTTTCCCTTATGAAAAGCAATGTTTAATTCAAAGTTTTTTCTTATTTATTTATCTTCTCAGTCGAATTTTTAATGTTAAAAAGGGAGTACAAACAAAAATAAAACTTTTTTTTTTTTTTTTTTTTTTTTTTTTGCACGGAAAAAAACTTATGCAATAGCCACTCACTCACACGCATACTCGGCCAATGTCATTTGGGGGTTCGGTGCTTAGAAGTATTCACATAGTGAATCACATGTACAAGACAATTGCGTATAATGCGTATATCTAGTTTTGTATAACTACGAGGAGATCTTAATGCCGCTGATGGCGCTCACTCGTTGGTTGCATTGAATCCATTTAGAAGCTTCTAATGCAAAGAATCACATTTTTATAATTTAAAAGTATAACTATATAATTTTAGCGATATGAGTGGAATATATTTTATTATTGGCTTTTTAGTTTGAATAAGTACACTAATTTACAATTTCCTTTCTCGTTTATTGAATAAGTTTTTAGCGTATGCTTTTTCTTTTAACACCATCATTCGGGGTAACTTTGATCCATGGATAGAAACTTTGTCCGACGTCCTAGTTTTCAACATTTTTGATATCAAGAATTGGATATCTGTAGTGCTGCATTCTATTAGCAAAGTTATACGGGGTTTTTACTCTGTATTTTAAAAAAATAATAAATTAGTAACATTAAACACAATTAATTGCGTCATTCGACTATTATTGTGAAGTACTGTTTACAAGTTAATTTTGAATGTTGTTTTGAATTTGTTGTAATCAAATAAAATTTTTAGAGTAAGTAACAAAATACTTATTTACCATACATATTTTTATCTAAATGCTGTAAGTGTGCAAATATTTTGAGATTATATGTTAACTAATAGCTAATGAAATATAAAATAAGATTATAACTACCCTTTAACCCTTTCTCAGTAAAAATTTGAGCCGGTTCAATGTTAGGCATTCATTTATTATTTACTAATTATAGGTACTAACTAATTATACGCAGACTAAAAATGTAATTATATGTATATATATAACTGAAGTATATGTAGTTAATAAAGGACTTATATGGGTAGCCACTGAAAACATGCCTTTCAATCAAATTTTCTGAGCCTCCCTCCCCCCCCCCCCGATTTGACTACATATCTGCCAATATATTGCCCCTAATATCATCTTATAAATATTGATATTTTATAAGATATAAAGCTTTTTTAAAAAATTTTATGAAATCCGTATTTCTCAAACTACTTTAATACCATTAATTGAGGTTATATAGATACCAAAGGTGCATAGCTAGCAATTTTTTTTATAATATTCTGTTCATAAAAAATGTGTAAAATTATAATTAGAAATAATTACAAAAATAAAATTCATGTCATATAATCATAAGAATATTTTCCATTTTCTTGACGAAAATTCCCCATGTGTGCACGTACTTTATATTAAGTGCTTAAGGCGTGCTTTGGATTTATCATGCACATATTTTTAAAAATATCTATGTTCAAAATGCATTAAATTCATTTAAAGACGTTCTTTGGGAGGAGCTGTTCAAGTTTAACAACCTATGCATTCGACATTTTATATTCTTGTTTGATCAATATTAGTACTAATGTGTACTACTGTAACTATAAATGAATTATTGAGTTAAAACTGTTTTCACAGCATTTTTATATTTTATATGAACAATAAAGAGTACTTTTTTTTGCTAAAAATGCTCATGCTTTTCTTCTTCCACTCTTCTTAAGCATAATATTTCTTCTAATATCGAAAATTACACAAATCTTGTGATGTTGGTGAATGTAAAGTACGGTTTTTCAAATATCTGAAAGAAAATTTTTGGTTCGAAGTTTTTTTTTTTTAGCTATAATATATTTTTTAATAACTTATTTTATATGGTATTAATGGCATACTGCAAAGTTTTACTACATGACTGGATAACTTTGACAAGATTAAAAATCAGTTTTTTTATTGTTTATAAAATTATTATTCCTTAATTTCTGACAGTATACAATCATTTAAAAGCATTTTTTCCATTTTATAGCACTAGTTGCAACAATATTAGTGAAATAAGAGTGGGGTAGCTGAAAAGAGAGAAATCGAGAATCAAAGTTGCCCTGTTTGACTGTAAACACGGTAATACACATTGAATTCCTATTTAATTCGTCATGTATATGTGGCTATTTCCATGAGCACATGTCGTGTAAGTCACATACTATGTGTATACCTGTATTTTAGAACGGAAATATGTGACTTATTTTATCAGAGATATTTCATTAATTGAATAAGACCATGCAAATCTTTCGAAAATAACGGTGGCCAACATTTTAGCAGTTACTAATAATGTGACTTACACGACAAGTGCTCATGGAAATACTCATGTGACAATTTTAAGGTAATCTTTGTTAATTTATCACGGCAAAACTTTTTTTTTAATTATTATATTTGAAGGTTTGTGCACGGTCTTTCAAAAATAAAACAAATACCCCTAAAATAATATAAATAGAAAAATTGCAATATAAAATTAGTCCACACTAGAGGGTTTTTTTTTTCCACAAATTATTGAAAACAGCAAAGCAAGATTAGTTTTCAATATCTACTTCTATTATTCTTAGAAGGAATTTGTTTTTTTGGTAAATACTGTTATAATATGATTTACAATTAATGTATGAACATCAAAATTCACACATATATCATAATAGAATTACCTTATAGCTTAACAAGTTTCATTACTCTTACGGCAACTTTTTCAAAAGCAAATTTGCTTTTGATTTGCTTTTGAAAAAGTTGCCGTAAGAGCAATGAAACTTGTTAAGGTATAAGGTATTTGTGTTATTTTTAATAGATCACTTAAAGCAATAAAAATAAATTGATATTTTAAAATGATTTTTATATTATATGTAATTGTTTGATGTCAGATCGACGTCAAAAGGGATGAATTAATGCCTTTGTGTCTTTACATATAGATGAAATTTACCCCAGAAATAAAGGCAGGCTATGTTCGTTTTATTTTGTTCAAATAGTTTTCTTATAAACTGAAAAGTTCATTATTTTCATAAGGAATAACATTTTTCTATAAGATTTAGCAATATTTTTCCTTTGTTACTGTTGCCAAGAAAAGTAGATCCTGGAATAATAATTTGTACTAAGCAGTTAATTCTTACTTGAAAGATTTTTATGTGCATGGGGAAAATGAAGTAAAAAATAGACATGAATACGACTTCATGTTGGAAATAAAACGAAAATACGAAAAGAATGTACCTCATGTATCAAAAATAAAACGAACACGCTTTAAGCTTGAAAAAAAAATCTTGTGCTGTGATATTAATTTCTATTACTAAAAAAAAAAAAAAGAAGTTACCAAAACGTTAAGATTTATCATCTGCACACCGCTAACAAGATTTTTAATTTTTAGTAGAAAATTTCAATAATAAAAAAAAAAAAAAAAAAAAAAAAAAAAAAAAAAAAAAAAAAACACCGTTGAAGAGCAAACAGATTGCAGATGTCAAAATTATGCACCGCAAAATCATTAGTTTTTTATTTTTATTTTATTTAGTATTTATTTTTTTATCTGATCAAACGTGGAACAGAAGTTTATTTGTCCCTGTCGAAAATGACGACATTATACCAGGAAATAAATATTTTCCTTCTTAAAAACCAAACATTAATTAAATTGCCTAAATTTTTTGTGTTTATTTTTTTATTTTATTTATTTATTTATTTATTTATTTTATTATATTTATTATTATTATTATTATTATTATTATTATTATTTGGACGAGTGTTACTGTTTAATGCCGCCTTATTAAAAAAAATATGAATGGAAATTTTTTTTTTTTTTAAAGAAATTACATATTCGTTCATTAAACCTAAATTTTATTATAGATGAAAGCCTGGAAAAAACTACCTGCGATTAATATTGAACACGTGTTGAATGCTAAAACGGATTTCATTTCAAATTTCGTATGACTAAAAGTTTTCATTCGATTTCCACTCGAATCGGTTACAGACGGAGAGGCGGCAGCACAGATAAATATCTCATGAAGTTCATGGCAAAAATTCCAGAACTACTTAAAACTCAATTAGCACATTAAAACGCAATCGGTCTGCCAAATCATATCTTGGTGGATACACTGGAAAACACGATTTTATCAATTGGACTCGTAGGTTTACTAATGAAATTTCCTTCTCCCAGTTCTCATTGTTTTCATATTTTTAAGCGCACGAAAACGCTATGGTTAACCTACGAGTTAACTTCCAAAATCGGGTTTTCAGGTATTTCCCACCAAGATATGACTTTGCAGAACGAGTGCGTTATAATATGCTAATCGAGTTTTAACTAATTCTGGAATTTCAGCCATGAACTCGATGAGGTGAATATCTGTACTGCCATCTTCCGGTCAATTATTATTGCAAAAAAACCTGCATTCGAATTTTGTAATATTAAAATTCTGTATTTAAATAGTTTTTTTATTTAGTATTTATTTTTTTATCTGATCAAAAGTGGAACAGTAGCTTATTTGTTTATGTTTACGACGGCGAATTATCTACACTTGATATATGGGCCCTAAAGGGGTGGGAGTGTTCTCCATATGTGTGTGTGGGTGGGGGGTCTTTCTAAGGGAACCTAACCCGTTTTTACGCAAGGAAAATCCAAGGTTCGATGAAAACCACAGAAAACTCCGAACGGTTTTTCGGAAGGCTACGATCGGGTTCAAACCCACAGGGCCGTAGCTAGAAGTGAACAACAGGGGGGGGAGGGGGCTCAAAAAAGTGTCGTGGGGGGCTCATCGTTTTTTTTTTCTCTCTCTATTCACATTGTAGGTACTATATTTCTTATTAAACTGTTGTAATAACTTCTCTTTATGTTAAGAACAGTATACGATAATGGAAATTTTGAGTGTATAACTGACATAATATTAAACATCATGTCAGCTTCATATGTACAAATAGCATAAGGGAGTGTTGAAACACTTATTTTAGATACAATTTCGCAATTCTTCAAAAATAAATTGGACTTTTTAACAGAGTTTCATTTGAATTTTTGGAACAGAAATTCATTTAGTGACCTTGGAATTTTTTTGCAGGGGTAGCTCAAAGTATTTTAGGGGCGGGGGGGGGGTCTTCCTAAGTTAAACCTAATCCGTATTTACGTAAGGAAATCCAAGATTAGACTTTATGGAAAATGAGTAATTCCATATGAAATCAACCAATAAAAAAATATTTTTTATGTTAATGTTTTAGATTGTACTGGTTTTTTACCAGTTTATTATACTTACGCATGAGATTAAAATTGTGAAGTTTAACTTTTTTTTCGATAATTCGTTTTAAAGTTATAAATTTTGAAAATTTTGAAAATTTTACAAAATTTGTATAGTTTTGTAATCTTTAATCGGTTATAACTTCCAAACTATTTGATCTAGAGAATTAAAATTTGCATCATTTTTTTCAGTTTTTTATACTGTTTCATAGGATATATAACATGACCAAATTAATTTTAAGAAATATTTTTTTTTGTAAAAACACTTATATAAATTTTAAAAAAATTCAAAATCGGAATTTTTGATTGTCTTGAAAAAAATATATTATGTTTAACACCCTTTTAGGAACTTTTATGCCAAATTTTATGATGGAACTCCTGTGGTGTCATACAGAAAAAAAATATTTTCTGTATCAATGTTCATATAAATCTGTAATAAAAAAATACTTTAAGGTATACTGCACAGTTTAGCCCGAAGTGTTACTTACATAGAAACAAATACAAATTGGAAAACTTTAAGAATGGCCTGTTTTATTAAAAGACAAATAATAAATTTTAGATATTTAATAAACAAATCTTTTAACTTAACAAATTACGTACTCAGTTTGGCACAGTGGAGCTCAATATTTAGATCTTAGTACAAGTATTTTTTCTTCTTATGTAAAATTTGTCCTGCTCTTTACATTTCCTCTTTGGGTACTGTGTATGTTCTGCCTGTTGCAGTGATTGGATGTAGTATGCATAAAATAAAGTATTTTGGTATTGTGAAAATGTCTGAATTTCTAGGATAAGAGAATGACGAAGATGGTCCGCTTGGATGAAGGAAAGAAACTTTAACATCTTCTTCCACCTGATCTTTTGTGAAAACACATGCCACCCACCACTCATTCTCATAGGCACAAGCAACATACACCACAATTTCTTCAAAGAAGTACCTTTTACTACTTTTAAATTTACTTTTAATAATAGGTGACTCTCCAACAGATGTTAATGATGCATTCAAATTATCAAAACCAGATTCCACATCCATGAATTCAAGGTCATCTTTACTAGAACCTGGTTTTGGATTGTCATTATTTGGAATGTCTGAAAAATTAGTATCAATGTCATTTTCACAATTTGAGGGATGCTTTTCCTTGCCTAATTGTAAGCGGCAATGAGTGCAGATTTTCATGTCTTTTTCAATGCCATATTTTAATGTTGTCATCCACAATGTAATATTTCTTAAATTTTTACTTACCTAGTGTTCTTGCTTTTTGAATGGATTATAACAAAATTTATTCTATTTTTTTTTTATCCATTTTCAGTTTAAAGCCACTTCCCTCTTAATATTTCATAACACAAATCCACATTCAACTGAAAGAAATAATAATAATAATAATAATAATAATAATAATAAAAAAAAAAAAAACCACCTAAATTGTACAATACAAGTTATAAACAGACAGCAATAGACTTGAGATAGTGTGCCACTACAGAAGATTTTAGAGAAACTGGCGATTTCAAAAGCCTTGTAAGAAAGGGATGCAGGTTTCAGCAGAAAACAAACATGTTAATGTTTGAGTGTGACTCATTGTGATTGTGAAAGCATTCAACTTCAGGAGCATAATTTGTTTTGCTGAACACTACTTTGAGATTTTCTTTCATTAACTCATTTATTACCAATTTATTCATTTTTTAAACATAAAATTTAATTAAAAGTAATGTTAAGTTAAGAATAATTAAAAAAGCATTCTATTTAAATTCCAAGAAAATAAATTAAAAAAGTATTTAGCTTGTCAATTACACAAAATATTAATTGTCTTTATTACTTTAAAATTTTACTGTTATGTGTTTAACAAAATAATAAAACCTAGCGAATTATATACTAAAATTTTATTTGATAATTGAACTTGAGTTGCATGAATGAGAAATATGAAGATTGGAAACAAAAATAGACTACCTTTTATAGTCAATTTGCTTTTTAACAAAATATAATTAGATTTTTTTACAGAAATTGGCCGATCATTGATATAGAAAATAATTTTTTCCTTTATGATACCATAAGAGTTCCATCATGAAATTTGGCACAAAAGTTGCTAAAAGGGTGTTAAATATAATATATATTTTTAAAACAAAATCAAAAATTCCGATTTTGAATTTTTAAAAATTTTACATAAATTTTTTACATAAAAAAATATTTTTTAAAAATAATTTGGTCATGCTATATATCCTCTGAAACAGCATAAAAAACTGAAAACAATGACTTAAATTTCAACTCTTTAGGTAAAGTAGTTCTCAAATTACAGCAAATTAAAAAAAAAATACAAAAAATACAAATTTCATTAAATTTTGAAAATTTCAAAAATTAATAACTCAAAAACAAATGGTTAAAAAAATCTGCAAATTTGTATTTTTTATCTACTATTCTTGTACAACATCTGAGCCAAAAATTAACAAAATCCAAAGACCTGAAATTTTGTCCATTGGTTGGTTTGATGTGGACTGACCCAAATAACACTCTTAGAAGATTATGGGACAGAATAATTACTAATCATGTTTTTTTTTTTCTATCTCGTTTGTTTATAATTTAAAATATGCTAGGAATAACTCATGTTATAAATTACGGAAGTAAATAGCAGCAGTTTCCCCCTGAATGTCTGTTCCCTAAATAAACTTTACTAAAAAGGTTTTGGAACAGATGTAGTATTCGCCCAGAGTCCCCCATCTTGTTTCTTTGTTGGTCACTTATGACCTCTTTATACTTAAATTTTGAACTATTCGGAAATTAAACATAAAAAAAAAAAAAATTTAAACTGAAAATCAGCACTCCAAATATTGTTTGTAAAAAAGAAAAAAAGAAATAGATGAAGATACAGGAGGAATTCATAATTAACGAACGGTAAATACATACATTTTAAAACTGTTAAATAAAACAAATATTCATTATAAAATATATATATTCCAAAATCACAGTAAAAATGTATCGGAGATTACACATTTAAAAAATAAAGAACGAAAATAAATGAATAAATCCAAATACAAAAACTTAAAATAGGCCAAAAAAAAAAAAAATAAGTAGTTATGATTTGCTTTTTCAGACAGGATAAGGCGAAGATAATCTCCCTCAATTTGTAATGGGAATGATTTTCAGACTGAAGTTAACCCTTTGAGCTCTGGTGGGTTCTCCAAAATTCCAAATGTCACATTGACACCAGTATTTTTCGAAGAGAAAAACCGGTTACGATTATACTCGTAAAAATGCATTAAACTTTTTTCAAATAAATTTGGTCGAATTTTTTGGTGCCGTTGCGACATTTCGGAATTAAAATTATGTGGTAGAAAATTCTACCATCAGAGCTCAAAGGGTTAAAAGACCTCTACAATATAAAAATCAGTAGTTTTTATTGCTACGTATTGACTATAGATGGCAGCACCAAACTAAAATTCTTACTCTAATGCTGTATGAAATAAAATTATCAAAGAGAATATCTGATGGTGAATGCCCCATTGCTCCATTTTAATATTTAAAATAGTGCAGTCATAAGTCAATTTCAATAAAATTTACTTTTCATTTCAGTGATTATTAACATTTATTTTTTGAAACATTATATTTCGCTATTTAACTACTTGGTTATCCCGTCGACCAAAATATTATCGCCAAACCAAAAGCAAGGCCCTCTTATCATAATATCAAGGCCTCGCATTCAGGAGAAAATCTGTTGTTGAAATTGTCCCTATAATTGCCAACTTAGGACTTTGTCTCATAAGTAACGCCACCTGGTGCATACTACTGCTAATAATCCCATAGGAAAAAATGGAAAATATTTCAGTTTCTCACATTAGATGGCGCTACCAACGGGAAAATCATTAGTGTTCCTACATCCTTCGGGCATTTTCGCCGTTCCTAACCGATATTGCAAAAATGCAAACTGCGCCTGCGTGTGGACTTGGATTGAAATTCTCTCTCTACCGAGGTTGCTGTAAGGCGTCAAACTGAATTGGCGATTACTTTTTGGTGTTCGAAAATGTGATACAGATAATCTGAATTGGTAATCAACAACAAAAAATTTATTATTATTAGATTTACAGAAGCGTTTCAAGAAATGACATTTTCTCTCTATGAATCTAGTGACTTAAATCTCCAATATTAATTTATAATATATTTTAAATCCGTTTCCGGTTTAATCAAATTAAGTTACTTAAATGGTTTATTGAAGTATTTTCTACTTTATAATATTTATTTTTATTTTATTTATTTATTTATTTTTATCAAGTATAAACTTATTGTAATTAAATATTATCAAGTATTAATATTGTTGTTGTATCAATGCAAATACAAAAGGTAATATATTCATAATAGATAAATAAATTTATATCTTATTTATAATATTAAAATACATGTTAGAGATATATTTTATAATACATACTATAAAATATAAAATAATAATAATTTATGAATTATCTTATCTAGTGATTAAATTTTTTATTAATCGTTCAATAATTTTTAAAGTATTTTGCAAATAAAATATAAGCAGATTTGCAGTATTTAAAAAAATAAATGTAT
This sequence comes from Maratus speculifer, assembly GCA_964019185.1. Taxonomy (NCBI): domain Eukaryota; kingdom Metazoa; phylum Arthropoda; class Arachnida; order Araneae; family Salticidae; genus Maratus; species Maratus speculifer. The sequence goes on from CAXHSM010000010.1 coordinate 5,180,461, forward strand.
GTATGCATATTATCATTAAATAATTTGCTTGAATATTTATTTTTTTATAATATTTTAATATTTATTTATTATCAACATTAAATTATATCAAATATTTTCATTATAAATAAAACAGGTGTGATTAATAATAAATATTACCTTCTTTATTATTTAAAGAAGATAATATTTTATAAACAAATAACATAAATTACCATTAATTTTCAATGAAATATTGATATATAAAATTTCATTTATTGAAATATATGGATTAATAATAATTTGATCTAATTATTAAAGTATTATTATAATTATCAATAATAAGTTAGCAAGTATGATAATTTGTAATTATCTGTATCTATATTATCTATAAATTACCGACGCATTTAATTTTATAATATAACAGCAATAATTATTTATAATTATTAATTTTAAACTACAATAATTTATCAAATATTCTATTATTTTATATTCAAATATGCTATAATTATTTATAAATTGATGAAAATTATGTAATGTTACACTATCAATAAATAATTTGTTAGTAAAATATCAAATCTAATTAGCTAGTTGGAATACTTAGACACTGATTATTTATTAATTATAAATAATTGATTGTCTGACTTAATTTGAAAATAGTATAACTAAAAAACTCTATTAAAAAAAAAAATCTTATATCTTGGCAAAGTAATTTTTATTTTTAATTGATGAAAAAAAAAAAAAAGACAAAAAGTTAAAGAAAAACGTAAGAAAAGTTTTTAAAAAGTTAAAATAAATATAGTTATCAATAAAAAAGTAAATAAATTTAAAACTCAATTATTTACACTCGCAGAGTAAGGCATTTCTTTACCCCTCCTTACTCTGTATTTATTGAAATATATTGATAATATTACATTAGTATTAAATAATAATTTGATCTGATTATTAACGTATTATTATATTTATCAATAATAAGTTAGCAAGTATGATAATTTGTAATTATCTATATTATCTATAAATTACCAACGCATTTAATTTTATAATATAACAACAATAATCATTTATAATTATTAATTTTAAAATATAATAATTTATCAAATATTCTATTATTTTATATTCAAATATGCTATAATTATTTATAAATTTGTGAAAATTATGTAATATTATACTACCAATAAATAATTTGATAGTAAAATATTAAATATAATTAGCTAGTTGGAATACTTAGAAACTGCTTATTAATTAATTATAAACAATTAATTATCTAACTTAATTTAAAAATAGTATAACTAAAAAACTCTATTTTAAAAATTAAAAAAATTCTTATATCTTTGCAAAATAATTTTTATTTTTGATAAATGAAAAAAAGGGGGGGGGGCAAAGACAGAAAGTTAAAGTAAAAAAAAAAGAAAAAGTTTTTAAAAAGTTAAAATAAATATAGTTATCAATAAAAGAATAAATAAATTTAACACTGAATTTTTTACACCCACAGAGTGAGGCATTTCTTTACCCCCCCCCCCTGACTCCCTATTTAGCCCCATAAAAAGCGAAAAATAAAGAAATTGTATCTTCGTTTTTTTTTATTATGCTGCCATCTATGTTTAGTTATTTAAACGAACTTATTAAAAGAATTTTATAACTATCTAAATAGATAGCTTTCAAATTATAATTGCTTTTAACTAAAAAAATAAATAAATAAAAAAGTTTTAAGAAGCTGTATTTAAAAAGGAAAATCATAGTGATAAATGTATTTAATATTTTATAAAATTACGTAAAAATGTAGAAAAGGATCTAAAATAATAATGCATTAATAAATTTATAAAAATCATAAAATCATATCAATCAGTTTAATTTATATGTATTACTTAAAATAAATTGCTTCGTTAAAGATATATTAATTTAGCAGCAGAACATACAAGATTAATGATAAGATAATCATTCTTACTATTATTATAAAGGAAAACATATACTTGCATTATAAAAGAAATAATATGCATAAAAGAAACTAATAATATATATTTGCAGCTACATTTTTTATTAGTAATACGTTTAAATTATTTATTGATAAGCTCATTTGCAAAATTTAATTCTTTATCTGTTGGGTAATAAATAATTTTCCTAATTGCATTAGTAAGATAATAATAAGATTCTAAAGCAGTGTTGTTTCTTGTTTGTCGATAAAAATAAAATAATAATGTAGTGCATGGTGAAAATGTCACCTCCGATAAGAAAAAGCGCCAATATGGTAACCCCTATCTAAACGTACAGTTTTTTCTAGTAGAGAGAAGAGAATTTCAAAGTCCACACGCATGCGCAGTTTGATATTTTGTAATATCGGTTAGGAACGGCGAAAATGCGTCCAGGGGCTCTAGTTTCAGATAGAGCATCTGGACCTTGTTTATAAGAGTAGCGTCATGAGATCAAGTACGCATGCTCAGTGGAAGAAAAGTGGAGGATGGAAGAAAACGCGTGCAACCCTGAATTTTATGCTGGGCGCTTCCTCGCCCTTTGGTTATTTTTATCATTGCTATTATTATTATTATTTTAATGCGCGTTCTTACGAATCGGAAATAGATAAACAAAGCAAATTTTCTTCTTTTTTAGAACGAGTCTCGAATATAGTAAATTTTGTTTATTTCCATTTTTGTCCCTATTGTGAAAAAAGTTGCACTATGAAATTCATAGAAAATGAAAATCATATGAAATTTTAAATTTATTACTTAGAATTTAACAATAAATATTTATCTATTTAATTTATATTTTCTAAAAGTATAGAGAATGAATTGAAACCATTTATAATATAAAATAATATTTATATATATTATATTGCATTATTTAGGACAATCGGTTTCACTTTAATCTTAAAAATTAAATTTTTATATATTTTGAAATAGGAAAACATGACTTTATAACTTATTTCTCAAAACATTTTAGTTTGTTACAATTCCACTTTTTTGCCTTTATAATTTTATTAATTAATTATTATTATTTTTAGAGTAAAAAGATTCTCAAAAGTATTAATGTTTCCAAAACATAAATATTCCATAATGATCAATGAACTCTTTTTGATTTTTCAAATAAATTATCTGCTAATAATCTCAATGGTAAGAATATACAGGAAATGTATTAAGGACAGAAATCAAATGACAGCTCATTTAACCTTGTCTGTTTATTTTGTTATTATTATTATTTTGTTTGTTTGTTTGTTATTTGATTTATCCAATCAGGAATAATTTACAATTTATTGTTACAGCAGCTTTTAAGAAAACTTTTACTGGATTAAAATATATGTGCATATTACATACATACACTAATTTTTTGAATTAAAGCGCTTCATAGTTTGATATAGTTCAATGTTATTATAACATAAAAATAGAAACCATCTTGCAGTAGAGGGTTAATTTTATAAAAATGAACCTGTAGTAAGTTATTTCTAGTAGTTAGATATTTTTATGCTATTAAATTACGACATGAAAATATTTTAAACGTAATTTTATTCGATGTTATTACTAAATTAAAATCTAGGTTTCTTTTTAATTATTAAAATATAGCTATTGGATTATGTTAAATATTAAAACTTAATTTCATTGAGAAAAATTGATGTAAAAATACATAATATTTTATTAATTAATATAATATATTATAAATAAATAAATTAATTAAATATTAAAACGTAGTTATTTGGAAAGAATCGATAAAAAAAGACTAACTAATTAAAAAAAATCTGAAATAAGTTTATTTTGTAGCAAAATATAGTGATCCAATATTTTAAAACTTTAAATGCGCACATATAGAACACACCATAAAATATAAAATTTTTGCTGAAAATTTTGAATTTAATTATTTTTCCTATTTTTCTCATAATGAGAAAAATAGGAAAAATAATTAAGACCAATATATAGACCAATATATAGATTTTTTTAAAAAATAATGATAAAATAAATTTTAAAAAATCATAAAATTAGAAAAAATCGCACTGTGAAAGGTTAATTTAATAAAAATGAATACTGTAATAAGTTATCTGTAGTAATTAGACATTTTTATATTATTAAATTATTTTTAAAAAATTTAAAAAATCATAAAAATAGAAAAAATTATACAGTGAAAGGTTAATTTCATAAAAATTAATGCTGAAATAAGTTAGCTCTAGTTATTAGACATTTTTATATTATTAAATTACGATTTAAAAATATTTAAAATGTAATTTTACTCGATGTTATTACATTAAAATTTATGTTTCTTTTTAATTATCAAAATATAGCTCTTCGATGATATTTAATATTAAAACTTAATTTCATTAAAAAAAAACTAAAGAAATACAATATTTTATTAACTGATAATAAATTATTAATAAATAAATTAATTAAATTAAATATTGAAGCTTAATTTTTTGAAAGAATTAATTAAAAAATAGAGTAACTTTTAATAAATCAATAAGGGGAAAAAAAGGTAAAATGTTTCGTTTTAATTATCAAAATATAGCATTTGGATGATATTTAATATTAAAAGTTAGTTTCATTAAAAAAAATCAATCTAAAAAAAATATATTTTATTAACTGGTAATAAATTATTCAAAAAAATATAAATCAATGAAGAAGAAAAAAAAAAAAAGAGCTAAATCCAGATCGGGGATCGAACCCACAACTTTGGGGGTTACGAGATCTGTATGTTAACCATTACACCAAACCATCTGCGAAAGTGCTAACGAAACAACTTCTTTAACCTCGAAACAAGTTCATAAAAGAATTTGGCATTTGGCTTTCTTGTATTCCTCGCCAAACCTATTTTGATTATTTATGACGGAAAAAAGGAAAAAAAAATACTTGTGATGCGATTCCACCAAAACAACGCAAGGATATATATATTTAATCACACCAATAAAAGTAAGTCAAATGATATGTATATAAATAAAAAAAAAGGAGAAAATGATGGGATTTTTGCTCGTGCTGGCAGAATGAAAACGAAACTTACGGAAGAAAAAAAATATTTTTGCATGAAAATTGCGAAATTCGTAGGCAAAATTGTATTTATATCCATAATATAAACATTTTTGAACATGAAAATTTATGTTACAAATCGAAAAAAGCATGAAAATATTATGAATGATGAGGATTTTAAAACCTTCTAATTTCATCCCATGTAAAGTCTGTGGTAGCGCTGCAGTCGATCGCCTGCGGCGGTTGAAAACAGATTTTGTCCAATCAGAATTTATTGCCATCATGTCGCAACTCTTACCGAAGGATGCATTTTCGCCGTTCCTAACCGATATTGTAAAAATAGTAATCTGCGCATGCGTGTGGACTTAGGTGCACGTATTGAAATTCTCTCTCTGCCTAGGTTGCTATTTGTCGTCAAACTGAATTGGCGATTACTTTTTGGCGCTCGAAAATGTGATACAGAATACAGATAATCTAAATTGGTAATTAACATCAACAACAAAATTATTATTATTACATTTACTTACAGAAGCGTTTGGAGAAATGACATTTTCTTTTGATATTTAATTTCTCTATGAATCTAGCGACTTAAATCTCCAACATTAATTTATAATATATTTTAAATCTGTTTCCAGTTTTATCATATTAAGATACTTAAATGGTTGATTGAAGTATTTTCTACTTTATGATATTTATTTATTTTTATCAATATTAACTTATTGTAATTAAATATTGTCAGGTATTAATATTGTTATTGTATCAATGCAAATACAAAAGATACTATGTTCATAATAAATATTATCTGCATTAGATAAATAAAATTATATCTTATTTATAATATTAAAAAAGAGAGATTAGAGAGATATTTTGTAATACATACTATACAATATAATAATAATAATAATAATAATTTATAAATTATTATCTTATGTAGTGATTAATTTTTTTATTAATTGTGTTATAAATTTTAAAGTATTTCGTGAAAAAAAAAATGTAAGCTGATTTGCAGTATTTAAAAAAAATAAATGTATATATGCATATTATCATTAAATAATTTGCTTGAATATTTACCTTTTATAATATTTTGATATTTACTTACTATCAACATTAAATATTATCAAATATTTTCATTATAAATAAAACAGGTATAATTGATAGCATATATTATCTTCTTTATTATCTAAAGAAGATAATATTTTATAAATAAATAACATAATTTATCATTAATTTTCAATGAAATCTTGATACACAAAATTTCATTTATTGAAATACATGGATATACATTACTATAATAATAATAATTTGATAATGATCTAAGTTATTAATGTATTATTATAATTATCAATAATAAATTAGCAAATATGATAATTTGTTATTATCTATATCTATATTATTATTTATATATACATTATCTATAAATTAAATTACTGACACATTACTGATAAATTATACTACTACTGATTTAATTACTGACACATTTAATGTTATAATATAACAACAACAATTATTTATAATTATTAATTTTTAAATATAATAATTTATCAAATATTATGTTATTTTATATTTAAATATGCTATAATTATTTATAAATTGTATGAAAATTATGTAATATGCTATCAATAAATAATTTGATAGTAAAACATTAAATCTAATTAGCTAGTTAGAATACTTAGACACGGATTAGTTATTAATTATAAATAATTAATTATCTAACTTAATTTGATAATAGTATACTAAAAAAGTCTATTTTAAAAAATTTTAAAAATCTTATAGATTTGCAAAGTAATTTTTATTTTTGATAGATGCAAAGAAAAAAAAAGCAAAGAGAGAAAATTAAAGTAAAAACATAAGAAAAGTTTTTTAAAAGTTAAAATAAATATATTTATCAATAAAAAAGTAAATAAATGTAAAACTGAATTATTTACACCCACAGAGTAAGGCATTTCTTCACCCTTCTTACTCTGTGTTTACATCCATAAAAAGTGAAAAATAAAGAAAGAAAATTTTCTCTCCTGCCATTTTATTTAGTTATTTAAACGAATTTGTTAAAGGAATGTTATAATTATCTGAATACATAGCTTTTAAATTTTAATTGCTTTTAACTGAATTAAAAAAAAATAAATAAATAAATAAAGTAAAATAAAATAAAAACAGATTCAAGAAGCCGTATTTAAAAAGGAAAACCACAGTGATAATATTCAATAACTAATGTATTTAATATTTCATAAAATTACATAAAAATGTAGAAAAGGATCTAAAATAATAATGCATTATTAAACTTATAAAAATCATAAAATCATATCAATCATTTTAATTTATATGTATTACTTAAAATAAATTGTTTCGTTAAAGATCTATTATTTCGGCAGCAGAACATACAAGATTTAAAATAAGATAATCATTCTTACTATTATTATAAAGAAGCAACATATATTTGCATTATAAAAGAAATAATATACATAAAAGAAATTAATAATAGATATTTCAAGCTACATTTTTTATTATTAATACGTTTAATTTGTTCATTGATAAGCTCATTTGCAAAATTTAATTCTTTATCTGTTGAGTAATAAATAATTTCCTAATTGCGTTAGTAATAAATCCATGAAGTTATTTCTAAAGCAGTGTTGTTTGTCGATAAAAATAAAATAATAATAATAATGTCATATGAGATGAAAATATTCCGCCTGATAAGATAAACGCGCCAATATGGTAACCCCTTGTTATGTTTATTTGAAAGTGGAGAAAGCACTTTTTATTTGCCTCTACCCACAATTAGGCCAAAGTGATCGTGATAATGACAGCACATCGCGGAGAATGGAGGCCTGCAAACGACCCACGTGACCATCCTTACTTCACTTAAAAAACAATAAAAATATCTTTATCCATGATGACATAAAATGTCAAACATAAAGTTAAAAAAAAATATAAAATTGAAAAAGGTAAAAAAGTTACCTGTCAAGTCCTTGGATGTTGATGACAAATAAATCCAGACAATAGGCACAAAAAAATTATTATGCACACAAAATTTGAAGAAAACTATTTTTTATTTCATGAAGAACTTGTTTTACTTTTTTCATGAATAAATATTTCTTCACACATTTATATTATTTTGACTCGTACATATTAATCTCTCTTTTCATAAAAAACCATATCATAATATATGCTAATCACCACAATTGCTATCTCTAAGCAATAAAAATTCTTTGTCAATAATATAATTTAGATATCTCAACAGGATGTAAATTATAAATTTTCTCATGACATAAAAGGAGAATATAATATTATTTCTTCTTGAAAAAGAGCAACTTTCATAATATGAACTTTCAAAAAAAACAAAATATATTATATTTCATATTGCATAGATACAAACCAATATTTTCTTCATAACGCCCCGTGAGTAATCAAAAATTATATATATAAAATGGGCCAGATAACGACATGAAGGAACTTTATGTAAATAAATATTTGCATCTCACGAAAAGAAAAGATTTTCACCTCTGCTTGCTTGTCAGAGGACTGGCATCACATAAAACAATTATTGAAGAAAATTCGAGCACCAATAATAGCTGCAGAAAAATTATTTTTTAACGATGAGGTGATGAAAGATGAAATAGGTATTAAGTGGACTCATGATGACATACTACATCACTTATGATGCTTCCACAAGAACACCAACCAGAAGATCTATGGAGTGCGCTTATTTACGTTGAATAATTCCAAAAGAGAAGGCACATAAAACGAATACATTCAGGAATGCATTAAACCACTTCATTGCTCCTCGCAGCCTTAAAAAATCAGCCTATTCTAAAACCATGCGGGGATCACAGCAGCATAGAACGTAGCCCGTATAAAACGGCTTCAAAGGGGCGCGCACATGGCCCGAACTTCCACCCAAAACCTGCAGTCATCGGACCGCATCCATCACAGCTGGTGTTTCGTAGCGCAACTGACGCAGGTGGCCGCGAGCCCAGGGGAAAAAGAGAAAGGGTTATTGTAAATGCAAAATACGCCAATTTGGCAGTTAGCAACAGAGGGGGTGAGGAAAAACTAAGCCAAATTACAATATACAGTATGAAAAGATATGTAACTAATAAGAATAAAATTGATAACCATCTTAAGAGGGGAGGCCAAAGCCGGTGGCCATGTACTTAACGGCTTGAAATACGTCACCTGTGAAATTTAATTTGATAGGTTAGGGGTGTGTCCGAATAAACGGAAGTTCCACCCAAAAGAACTAGCGAGAATGTTCTCGAACAAATTTAAAACCGGAAGGAATGATTTCAAACAGAATTTTACCGGCTTGGAACATTCGAAAGCTAAGCAAGAAAGAAAACATTACAGTCGACGAAATGAAAATAAGCGAAACCGAAATTAAATTTAAATTGAGAACATTAATAAAAAGGAAGGTGATATGAAATAAAATGGCTAATAAAATTGAATTAAATTAAACATATGGGGGGGGTATGGAGTAACCACCACACCCCTGTACATACAACTTTTCTCGTAGAGAGAATTTCAATCTTTAAGTCCACACGCATGCGCAGTCTGCTATTTTTACAATATCGGTTAGGAACGGCGAAAATGCTCCCCGGCTAAAGCTTAGTTTCCCGAAAGATCGGATCTTGAGAAATCAATCAGAGTTGGCCTGTAGTTGAAGGTTCCCGTTTGCCTTTCGTGGCCCAATCGATCCCTATGTTTGGTTACATTGATTCGACTTTCCCAACCCCTAATGTCTAGTTCTAAGGTGGTGCTGTGTTACTGCTAGGTAGCGCGACAAGCACACAAAATAGTGCGTTTTCATTCGTTATTTACTCTCCTTAACTTACACAAACTGAAATAGCTATGAATGAAAAGCTGATGTTTCAAACGTTCAGTAAGCTTAGGTGCGTTCCGTAATAGTTTAATTTTTTATTGTTAATAAAATAAAAGAGTAAATTATAAAAAAAATACATGTTTTATTATGATTTTTATTAAATTTTTATTATTTGTTTTAAACAAATCATTTTTGGATCACGGATTTATAAATTTTCTTAACTGTTTATTTCATTGTTTACATTCGTAAAGTAACGCAGATTATAGAAAATTTCGGATTATAGATCTTTGACTGATCCACACTTGCCTTTTTGTGTACAGCCTTTTTGGTGGTCACAAAAATTTGAAAAAATAACCATAACTCTCAAATCTGGCTGACTTTTTATATCCTAAATATTACAAGTAAATTTTTTAAATATATTTTTTTTAAATCTGCATCTTTTTATATTCTTACAGTGATATTTTTAAGATGATTCATGTTTTAGATCCAGAGAAACAATTTTTTGAAGATGGAACTGCAATCTCAAAATACAGATTCAGAAATGTGCGATTTGAGAAAATCCCAAGAATTGGACTCCCCATATCTCAGAAACTATGAGGCCTGAGAAGGAAAAAATTCTGGTGGAATCATTTCATGATAGAATTAGTGTGTACACAAAGTTTCATCCAAATCCCTGTGGGTCGGGTTACAAGGTCTGGTTGAATTGCCATGGAATGAATGACCCTTGAACGAGTCTAAGACACAACCGGAAAAAAAAAATATTTGTAGGATTGGGAAGTTTCTACATATTCAAAATTTTGAAAATTTTTCTAGAGAATAAAGAGGGGCCGCCAAAATGATATTGTGCTTTTCTTAGATTCGGAGATTAATGAGGTGATGTTCTGCATAGAAAAACGAGCGACTATTTCGCTATTTCTATTTTAACTGAAACCGCCAGAAAATTTTTGTCTACAACACAGTCAAGTAAAAAGTTATGAATAGTTAGTTCAGTAATTTAATAAAAAAAAATTGGATAAACCTAAAATTGTTTTTATAAAAACCTGTGCGTATCCATGCCATCAGCATATTAATGAACACATTTAATAACAATAAGCCATTTAATCATAATCTGCAGTTTGAACGAATTTGCTATATTTGTTTTGACAGGGTTATCCAAAAGATATTCGTTCATTTTTAATTTGTTGACGGTCCCCTATGGAGTTTCGGGACAAAATCGTCGCTGAAATGTATGACTTGAACTATTATATTTACACACTCAGAGTTCCAGAATAATTCCTCATGTATTTTTCTAGATATTTAACAAAATGTCTAAAATCGCAAGTGGCCGGTCACCTTTGGTCATATATATATATTATTTTTTATTTTAAAGTAAAACTGGATAATTTGTCAATGTGAAAAATAACACTAGCAAGTCTTGATTACGTTCATTAGTAACTATATCGTAATATTAATAATATATATTCCATAACAAAAAATAAGAATTTATATTATAACTAAATATTTTGCTTATAAGATGTTGATTTATTAATAAAAAGATTTAAAATATATTTAAAAAATTTATTTGCATGTTTCAACTCTTATTAATCGAGTCATCTACAGAATGTAAATAGAAAAAAAAAGATCATCTATTAAATAATAATAATAATAATACTAATATAATATAATTATAATAATTATAATATAATACAATAATAATTATTATAATTATTAAATATTATTTAATAATTATTTTTAAATTACTATTAATTACAAACTGAATAGTTTGTCTTGTAAGCATAGGCGTAAATTTCTTTAAAATAGTTTTAAAGATTAATTTTTTCAAATTATTCCGCCCTCTAACGATTTATATACAATCATCTAAGTAATTGCACGCCCATCATGCTCACATGCTCCTCCCCTCTTTGTTGCCGGATTACAAATTTAAAAACTTAAAATACTTTTAACTGTCTCGATTGTTTGTTTTTCCGTAACTGCAAGTAAATAATCAAATCATAACCAGATGCAAAAACATGGCTTTCAACTTATATAATACAATTGAATGAAGTTTTATATTTTAAAATAGTTTTAAAAATTAATTTTTTCAAATTATTCTGCCTTCTAACGATGTATATACAATCATCTAAGTAATTGCATGTCCACCATGCTCATATACCCCTCCCTTCTTTGTTACCGGATTACAAATTTAAAATCTTAAAACACTTTTAACTGCCCCGATTGTTTGTTTTTCCGTAACTGCAAGTAAATCATCAAATCATAACCAGATGCAAAAACATGGCTTTCAACTTCAATAATATTGAATAAAGTTTTACATTTTAATTCAATAAGTTATTAGTAATTAAATAATACAACTATGTAGTATAATATACCATAAATCAAAAGATCACAGGAACACACTTCGGGGATTAAATCTTAATATGCCGACACCAGCAATATAAACACGTGTCTGTAAGGGCACAAAATCTCAAATTAGATGTAAGAATTGAGAGGAGAGCAACCAAACAAAGCGACAGGTGGTGCTAACTAGTTCATTCAAAGTTTTGTTATTTAATCGTGTTTATATTTTGTTGTGTTGTTTCTATTTTTTTATTTATTGCATATATTTCAGTGTTGTTTCATCTATTTATATTAGTGTCCTACACCTAAAATAATCATTGTTTGTAGGTGTATTTTTTAAGATGTAAGTTTCCTACCGTCTATTAATACGCAGTAATTTTAATTTTATGTAGTCCTAGAGGTTTATACTTTTTAAAATTTTGCTTTCGTCTTTGTATATACTGAACGTAATTCAAAATATGCAATCAGTTTTACTTTTTTGAAATAGGTTTTTTTTTAAATCATTTTTAGTTCTTAGAATTCTTTAATAAGTAATTCTCCAAAAAAATATCTAATAATCATAAAAACACCATGTTGCTACGTGTAGTCACAGTCCCTTAATTGCCTTTCTACATTTTTAAAATATGATACTTTTTATTTTCCTACAATACTTTGCAAGTCATACTTACAACAAAATACTGTCGATTTCCCTAACATCTGATTTAAGCAGCATGCATCGAGAACGAGGGAGGAGCTACTTCGTTCGTTATTGTGTGCAAACTACTTATACTGATTGAAAGCATGAGGCAAAAAAAGGAACAGATGCCGTAGCTTCCCGAGAGCCACCATTTTGTTTCCCTACTATTTCTCACAAATTGTTATTATTATTTTGCAATTATTTTATTTTATTTTTTTATTTTTATTTTTTTTTTTTGAGGACATAAAATAAATATATTTAAGGCTCATGCATACTAAAAAAATATTTACACTTCACTTGAATGATTTACATAATAAATGAATAAGTAAATCAAACGATTTTTACTATTAAAAATTTGCTCTTTCAATCTTTGAGTTTCTACAGTAGAATTGCATAACATTTTTCGAAATGTATGATTCAATCTTTAAATAATCATTTCTGTTCATTTTGTAGTTTAAGGTAAAATAATAATGCATGAGAAATAACAGGGAAACAAGATAGCGGCTTGCGGGAAGATACGGCATCTAAGCCCAAAATATTTTGGACCTTCTTGTTCAAAAACTAGAAGTACAATAACTTTCATTTCTAAAGTTTTCCTTCCAAATCCCACGAAAGAATAGCATCCTCATGAACCCAAATGAGTATAATTAGAAGAATCAACAAGGCGAACTTAATGCCGTACAGGCGTTCACCTGTTATGAAAGTACAAGCAGAGGTGAAGTTTCTCACAGTCAGAAAAACACATATTACTTCATTATAAAATAATTATTTAATTTTACTGGTGTGAGTGTATTATTTGTTTTCTATTCTTAATGTTGATTTATATAGTACAAAATTCACCGATACAATATCGCACCCTTAATTCTGATTTCTTTTTTACAGAATACTCATATCTTCCACCATATTTTTCAGAAACTCTAGACATACAATATCTTTCAACCTAATGCTAAAAAAAAAAAAAAAAAAAAAAAAAAATCTGTTACGAAATTATATCTATTGGGAGATCTAATGGAATTTTAAAAGTTAAATACTTTGTAAGTTATTAAAGGTGCGTATATATTAAGACAGGAATGATCACTATTAATGCAATAATCAACCATTGAGGGAATCCTGGCCCCAGCTTATATAACCGGGAACAGGTTTCGAACGTGTGTCAGAGTATACAGTGCTGTTGCTCTATTGTAGTAATTGCGATTATGTTCGTCTTAATATATATATGTATTTTTAACAATTAATAAATTAAATTCAGTCATTAATTTATGTGTTCTTTGTAAATTTTTGAAAGAACTGTTGCTAAGAGGTGAGATGTTTTTTTAGGCGCCTGAAAACAGTGTCCCATTTCAAAATTGACCTGTAGGCTCAAAAAAAAAAAAAAAAAAAAAATACAAAAATACAAAAATAAATATAATGAATACATTTCTTCTTAAACGAACTTATACCATTTTAACATTTTACCTGTAATTCTTTCGGTACAGATTATCATTGGTAATAATATTTATTAGCTTTATTCATTCGAAAAATTGCATCGCATAGTTTGAAATCTTTTATCTACTATTTTTATTTAACCTAATAGTAAAAGTCATAACATTATAATTTCTAGCATACAATAAACGGAATTATTTATTTTCTCAAATCTACTGAATAACAATAATAGTAATAACAGAAAATACAATTTTTCACATCGATATAAATAATTATAAAAAAAATTTTAACTATTATATATCAAAATTGAAATTCTGCAAGTAGATAAACAAGCTGAAAGCTCAATATTGAAAGCAGAATCACAAGGCCAAATTAGAAAATTTATAAATTGACTATAAATCATACAAGAAACCACCTTTTTTCTTTAAATTTTCTTCTTTCTTAGGTTGACGTTTAATTTTGAAGATCTAGCAACGATGCAAAATTAAGCGTTTTTTTCCTTTTTCTTTTCTTTTCTTTTTTTTTGTGTGTGTGTGTGTTATTGTTCGATGAAATTGAATGCCTTCAATTTTATTCTACGCAAAACTTTTAAAAGTGAAATACAGATTCTATTTGAGAAGGCACTGAAACTATTCAGAAATTTTCGTACTTTTAAGGAAGTCTTCTTTAGTTACCTTTCTTATTTTAATAATGTTGACTGATTTTAATCATAATAACTTAAACAAGAGGTATTTCATTTGTCTCTCATACATTCAAACAGTTAAAATTCGAATAGAAGTTGCTTCCAAAATATTTGCCACATTCGAGGGCCGTTCAGCATGTATGAATGGGCGTGTGCAATAAAATATCTATTTGGATATGGGTGGAGCTATGATGGATAAAATTGAAGTATACTGTACGCAGAAGAATGAGTGGTTTTAGAGCATTACCGTCACAATATCCTGGAAAGCCATACATTTGGCGGGAATCTGAACCCCCTTTGACGTCACTAAAGAAGATTACTCGCTTGACCACTTTGTAACTATCTATCTCCCCGCTTTAATATTAGTTCTTAGCAAACTGTCGTTTAGCGAAACTCGTGGTTCACATTCTGTGGATTTTTTTTCTCGAAATTAGACTTAGTTTAATTCCAAGTAAAAAATTATCAACTGATTAATTCACTAAGAGAAAGTTTCTCATTTTATCATTACCTTTTCGGTCAGGCTGTATTTAACTCGATGAGTTTCACGGTGACTGACACTGAAACTGAAAAAAATATATATATAATGTTTTAAGTAACTATTAAGAAAATATAATCCTGTATTAAATAAATGTTTAAGTAAATTTTAAATAATTTGTCAATGATAACTTGAACTTGATGAGGCATGACATGGACTTCCTAGTTGCGAAGCAACTCCACGCCCGGGCTATGAGTGATTGGCTAGCACATCTTGAGGTAAGCCTTAAGAAAAAAGAATAGTTGCAGAT
Organism: Maratus speculifer; assembly: GCA_964019185.1. Lineage (NCBI taxonomy): Eukaryota > Metazoa > Arthropoda > Arachnida > Araneae > Salticidae > Maratus > Maratus speculifer. The sequence continues at coordinate 5,196,068 of CAXHSM010000010.1, forward strand.
CGAGTTCTGCAGGAGTGTAGGTCTAACCGTAGTGCGAGCACTACCAACACCCCCTATAGTCAAGGCCTCCGCAGCGAATTCCAGAAGTTTCAATATGGCTGCCTCTACAGTCCGAAGGTCCGACTCCCCTTTTACCGGTGACCTTTATTCGCAAATACCTAGTCAGTGTGCGTGAGTCCAGTGCTAGTACGGCATGTTTCAATCTGACGTTTCGCCATTTTCTATTTTGTTTTGCGTTGTACAAAATTTGGATATTATAAAGGCTAAAAGTAAGTGTTATCTCTTTTTCCTTATATCATTGTTTTAACAAAGCTTTAAAGATAATTTCTGTTAAAGACACTTGTAAGATTAGTGATTACCGATTTAGTTTTCAAGCTATATGTATTGCAATAGTGGTTTTCAAATCATTTACATCTATGGTGAATTAGTATTTTGTTTAAAATAATTATAAAAAAAAATATAATTTTGCTTCTCATCTGAATTTTTATCCTGTTGATTTTAACTTTCAGTATTTCCTCACGGAATTTTGTTATTATTTATATGTAGTATATCTTTATCAGAAAATTACTGCCCTTTAGCAATTGTTTATTTCTTTGTTTATTAAGTATTTTTCTAAATTCCAGTTTATTAGTTTGAATACGAATTTGCTTATTAAATTATATAATTTTTCTCGCTATCAGTTTAAAAATAATTTACTATAAGTAATCTGGGTGCGCTATTTAAATTAATTCATAAAATATTCAAAGAATTTGTTTATTGCTATTACAGCTTTCATTAGCATATTAATTAGCTTCAGCTGTTAAATTACTTTTGATATTTTGACAATTATCTTTTCCTTCTTTCTACTATACTTTTCTATATTCTTAATTTGAAAGTTACTTTTATGGAAACAGTTTTTTTTCTTTAATATTAGTAGATATTTTTTAGTAATAATAATAATAGTAATTTAAAACTAATTTATAGATTGATAAAAAAAATAGATTTTTGTTCTTTAGTAATAATTTATAATAATAATAATTTTAAAATAATTTATAGATTGATACTGAACACATTTTTTTCCTTAATAATAATAATACTTTAAAATGTATACTTTAATAATTTATAGATTGGCAACTGACAGATTTTTTTCAATAATAATTTATAATAATAATTGTAATTTATAAATAATTTATAAATTAATAAGGAACAGATGCTTTCTTTAATAATAATAATAATAGTAATGTATAATAATAATAGCAATTTAAAGATAATTTATAGATTGATAAGGAATAGATTTTTTTCTTTAATAATAATTTATAATAATAATCTTAAAACAATTTATAGATTTATACTGAACACATTTTTTTCCTCGATAATAATAATACTTTAAAACTTATACTTGAATAATTTATAGATTTGCAATTGACAGAAATTTTTTCAATAATAATTTATAAAAATAATTGTAATTTAAAAATAATTTATAAATCAATAAGGAACAGATGATTTCTTTAATAATAATAATAATAATAATAATGTATAATGATAATAGCAATTTAAAGATAATTTATAGATTGATAAGGAATAGATTTTTTTCTTTAATAATAATTTATAATAATTATAATTTGAAAATAATTTATAGATTGATACTGAACACACTTTTTTCCTTAATAATAATAATACTTTAAAATTTATAGATTGGCAATTGACAGATTTTTTTCAATAATATTAATAATAATAATTGTAATTTAAAAATAATTTATAAATTAATAAGGAACAGATGCTTTCTTTAATAATAATAATAATTTAGAATAGTAATATTAATTTAAAAATAATTTATAAATTGATAAGTTGTTGCATCTTTTTTAGCTCACAGGCTATCATAGCCTTAGAGCTTATGTGCCCGTCCGTTCTGTATGTTCGTTCGTATGTGCGTAACGCGATAACTCATGATAAAAATATCGGATCCACTTGAAATTTTGTATATAGGTATATCCTGATAAGGCGCTTCCCTGATTAGTTTTTGGAGTTCTTTCGATATGTATAAGAGGGGGAACGGGGGCCTCATGCCCCTCCTCTTAATTGATATAAACGGGATTTTCATGCAGAATTAACAGTTTTCGTTCGAAATTTAGATATAGGATCATTCTGATGAGGCGATTCCGTGGCTGTTATTAGGTGTTCATTGAATAAGTATAAACAGGGGGAACGGGGGGCTCATGCCCCTCCCCTTAATTGATATAAGCGGGATTATCTTGCAGAATTAACAGTTTTCGTTCAAAATTTAGATATAGGATCATTCTGATGAGGCGATACCGTGGTTGTTATTAGGTGTTCATTGAATAAGTATAAACAGGGGGAATGGGGGGCCCACGCCCCCTTCCTTTAATTGATATAAACGGGATTTTCATGCAGAATTAACAGTTTTCGTTCAAAATTTAGATATAGGATCATTCTGATGAGGCGAGTCCGTGGCTGTTATTAGGTGTTCATTTGAATAAGTATAAACAGGGGGGACGGGGGTTCTAATGCCCCTCCCCTTAACTTGTATAAATGGATTTTTCAAGCAGAATTGTCAGATTTCGTTCAAATCTCTGAATAGTTTTGGAAGTTTAATGGTTAAGTATAAAAGAGGGGAATAACTCCTCTTAAATTATATAAATGCTAAATGGGTTTTTATTAAGAATTATCCGATTTGCTCTGAATTTTGGATATAGATTTTTTATATGACAAAGCATGTCCTTGATAGTTTAGGAGGTTCAATGATTAAGTATAAAAAAGGAGAAAGGGAAGAGCTGTTTTCCTTTCTTATTTTTTTTCGAACGGAATTAACGAAAATAACGGGCTGTAATGTACAATTAGTATGCGTAGCCTGTGAGCTCAATGCCATCAGTTTAACTGGGCAATATTCTTTTTATTTTTTCTTTGTTCCAATGCCACTTGATATTATATTTAATATTAATTTATACGATTAAACAATCTTATAAGGAAATACTGAATAATAAAAAAGTTAAAGCTAGAAAGCAAATAAAATATACCTTATTTATTTATTATTATTTGTTTTGATTTAATAAAAAAACATTTTATATCTTACATATGTATAACAGAAATTATTACATAATAATGATATTAAGACAATGACATAAGTAAGTGAGATAACACTTAGCATTCTGTCTTTAAATAATGCTCATCAAATAAGAAAAAAGTAAACAAATAAAATACATGGGAGTGAGTGTGAAAAGTGTGTGTGTGTGGTGGGGGGGGGGGGGTATATTTGAAATGAAAAAACTCTTCTCACACAACATATTATTTAGTACATTTTTTTCCCAATTCTTTTTTTTTTTTTTAATCAAGTCATCAAATTCTAGTCATGTAAACGAATTTAGCTTCAGGATTATGAAGCTAATTTAAAATATAAATTTTAATATATGTTTTAGAAAAAATGATGTACTGTTATAATTTTAACCTTAAGATTTTTTGCTGAGTTTTTTTTTTTTTTTTCTCTCTTTCTTTTATTTTCATTCTTTCTTTTCTTCAATGTATAAGTTCATTTGATGCTTTAATATAGATTTTTTTTTATCCTACTTATTTAAAATAGTGTGATATTGATAATGTAAAAGAAATATTCTAAAGAAAATATTAAAATTTCTAAATTGAGAATTCTAAATTAAATCACATCTATTTAAAAATCCAAAGCTCAAATCTAATGCAGTTTTGCCTCTTATAAAAATTTGTATTTTAAGTCCTTTTTAGTATATTTTTTTAAACAATAAGTAACCCTCTTAAATTACAACTTATATTTGTAGGAAATGACAATTATTTACTTGATTACACATTCAATTAACTGAAAAAGTAAACACTATTGCTAAAAATTTTGAAAATTACAAGAAATGCAACTTTGTGTGAGCTTGTGTAAATTCATATTGTGGACGTGGGAAGTCGGACATCGCGATCGGCCATTTTGAAACGGTGTGAAGGCCTTGACTATAGGGGGTGTTGGTGATACCCCACCTTTTTTTTATTCACTTTCATCTTCCTCTTCGGCCTGGCGCATGTTCATGTTTAAAATATTGAGCTAGATTATACAGGGTGATTCCAAAATTTTTTTACAGTAAAAGAGGGGTGATAGTACACATCAAGACAAACAATATTAAACAGGAGACCAAGGGTCTTAAACGTTTTCCAAAGGAGATAGCCGCCATTAAAGTTTAGGGACCAAAATTTTAAATAAACATAAAAAACGGAAAAATCGGTCGATTGATTTGCGGTTTTCACTAAAATTATTCTTTATGTCGGCATTTTCTTGAAATTAAATTATAAAGATAAATTTCAAAAAATGCCGATAGAGGGCGCTTTAGACTTTGGAGTAACGAACAACTATTTTTTACTGGTATTTTTTGCATCTCATTAAATGTTTTCGCAAGCTTTCGATAGCGAAATAGTATTGAGAGTTGAAAAACGAAAATAATATTCATATATATTCGAAATAATATTCATAATTATTTCGAAAATACATCATTTGACATATTGTCAGCTGACTTTCTTTCCAGAATCTATTCGGATGTCAGAGTTGAGTAGCTCCGCCCCAAATAACGCCTTTAAATGAATTTTAACAGTTTTTAATACACATTTTTGAAAACATTCATCTTGTTATTCCTGACGCAAACTTTCGGCATTTATATAGAATATACCAGACCATATAAGGATTTCTTACAAATAAAAAAAAAAAAAAGTTCAAAATTTTTCTTTATTAAACATTTTGGGAAAATAATTAAACTGTCAATAAACTCTCTAATTGCTGGATGTCTTTCCTAAATGTGTTAAAATTTTTCAATTTGATTGTGTTGTCATATTTCAATATTTATCGACAATCAGAAAATTAAAAAGACTCCGGGTCATACCCCCTTTTAATTTTTAATCTTCCTCTTCAGCCTTGCGAAGGTTCACGTTTAAAATATTGAGCTAGATTATATATTCTATATTATAGACGTTTTGCACGGAGAGATATTCATTATAAATGCTTCTCGCGTTAAATTCCCATTTAATTTATTTACTTTTTCTAAATTAAACTGAACTGAAATGTCAATGCGAGAGAAATTTTCAACCCATACCGGTAAATTTTTCCGGAATTATTTATATGTTTTAATACACGATTTTTATCTAGGGAACACGAACAGGGACACTTAAATAACAAGTAAACTCTCGAGAGCAGGGTTTCTCGCCAAAGTTAAAAAATAATTGTTTCTATTGGTCCAAGAGACGTATGAGGAAGAACGGGGATAGAGACCTAGATTGTATTTCCTGCCAAACCTGGACATATAATAAAGCGAAGACATTCGGATGTTAAGGGTGTACTTCGATAAAATAAAATGACTCGTTTGCTAATAGTAATCATATGAAAGAAATTTATAATGATATATCCATTAGCATTTCTATATTTTTAAATGATTATTTTTTATTTTATTGTATTTATTTATTTATTGCATTGGATAGCTGAAATTGATCAATGATTGCAGGCAGTTTTTTTTTTCTGATTTTAGTTACAGATTTTTTTTCATAAGGATGCTTTCGCTTTCCAAACCGGTTCCGAAAATGACAGCGTCATCATTAAAAAAGGTGTAATCAAGATAAAAAAAATAAATACATAATCTGTATACTGATCGACCCTATTCAATGAATGTATGTATATGTATATATATATGTCATTTAATAATATTAACATGCAACTGAGATATCTTTTTAAATTTCTTCCACAGAATTAGTCTTTTCATAGGGTCTTTTCATTTGAATGCAACAACTTCTTAACCCGCGAGTAGTCGCGACTTTTTCCACAACGTCATTAGTCGCGCTCGGTCTTTTCGCCGCTGGCCTCCCGCATACCAAATATGTAAAATAAGAAATATTTTTCACCTAATATATGAAGATAACATTTCAATGAATATATAAAATTGCAGTTTTCTTAAATTATGCATTTTATTCATGAGATATGGAATAATTAGAAAAAGTAAAAATGAACTGACATTAGTGGTTGTCACGTAGACTTTTTCGCCAATTTCAACTTTGTTTCTAAAAATGTACCTGAAAGAAAAACAGAGGTGTCCTGTTACTTCACTAAGCTGTTCGAGAAACCTTCAAAGTCAGCTACATGGTAGATCTCCGTTGTATTTGTAATCTGATACAAGTTAGGAGAAGATAAGTTATACGGGCGGCGAAAAGACCGACACGCGACTACTGACGGGTTAAAAGTTGACACAAATAGCGCACCTAGTGGCCATGGAAAAAATTAAATTATCCCGTAGTGGGTGCGGCATTGTACGTTTAGCTTTCGATTCTTCTTTCATTGCTTCGAAATTTCGTTTATTTTGCGGCATTATAATTGTTACGAAAATAAGAAGTTTTCAGTCCTGTCATTAAACAAACGCGTAGAATAATGAAATGTTTAAATTCCTGAAAAAAGTAATCTCATTATATATATATATATATTTCATTATTAATTTATTGTTTACTTTTTATAATTTTTAATGGCATGAAGAATACAAATAATATTATAAAAAAAGATTCATATCTTGTACGCCCTTATAAACTATCAAAAGAAACAGAAATTATATTAGACTAAACATTAAAAAAAATTCATAATCCAATTAGTTTTATCAACAATTAAAATAGTTTTTCCCTCTAAGAGTTTATTTAATGACAGAATTGAAAAGCTCTGATTGTCGTTATTTTTATACTGTCGTGAAAGAAACAAAAAGTAGGAAGATTAATTTTCCTTTTAACCTCTTCAGTCCCTGAATACCCAAATGGGTACATCAGTTTTGTCCCATTTTATTAATGATACTCAAATATAAATGAAATTTCGATATAAGAATAATATGTTTCGAATTCTAAGATTCGAGCTAATGAAAATAAAACAAAAATCTCGCTCTGAAGTCAAACGAGAGAAGAAATAATTCAGTAATAATTAAAAATACTGTAATAATCGCCAGTAGCGAAGAGGTTAAAAATAAATTCCTGTCTTTTCTTTAAAATTTACATTTTTGAATTTTTGCACACAACTATAATTAGAAATTTGATACTTTTCGGTTTGCCGGGTGCTAGTCTTATATATACATACATTGAATTTATATATGCATATATGTACACTTATATTGTATATATACAGATATGTACATATATATGTAATAATAAAAACTCTTTGCTTCAATTCTAAATTATTTCCATTTCTCTTTATTATTCCCTTAAATTATTATTATTAAATTATTCCCTTTTCCCCTTTCTTTTTATAATATCTTAACATATTTACTATAATTTTATACTTTTAATTAACGTTTTATCTTTATTTTACTTTATTCTAAAAATCATTTATCTGTCAAAACAATTCTTTTCTAAAATTCCATTACTTAAAATTATTCTTCTACCTGTTGCATAATATCTTTGCATTTACGTTTTAAAAAATCATTCATTACTAACAATTCCCTTTTAGGTGATGCTAGAACCTGAATTGCATTAGATAACTTCCGATATTCTGAGATAATTATTTTTCTTTTTCTTAATTGGATAAAATTTTCGTATTGATTGAAATCCCTATTTTTAAATTTGTAATTGACAACTTAGATCTTAGCCATAAAATCCTGTATTCTTTTGCAGAGTCTGTCGAAACCTTTTTACATTGACTTCGGAGTGAGATTTCCACTTTTTTTGTGTGCTAACAAACATTTGTTATCTTGTTTGAAGAATTTAATAGATGAAGTTTCTATGTTTAGTAACATCTGTTACTTATGATGGCTGCATCTTACAACGTGAGAAAAATTGTTTTCCTGTGAAGTGAAATACAAATAAAAGTGATTAAAAATATTCCACTCTTCTGATTGCTTTAAGTGGGAAACATGTCAAACGATAATTATTTAATGAAATAAAACTGATAAAACTGGCGATAAATATTAATTACAATAAAACACGTCATATAAATCACCTTTAAACGGAAATAACAAATCAAGATGCGTTTCGAGCTACAACAATAACAACTCGTCATCAGCTGAACCAACACGATTCCGTAAGGTGACAGACTTGGAGATAATTAATCTTTAGTTTTAATTGTAGTAAAATTCTACTATTATGTAACTACAAACGAACCAGTAACTGGTAATAGGAGTGCGTGTAAGATAATGCTTATGATAAAAAAAATAGATTCATAGTTCTCTGTTACGATGATTCTAGCATCTATCAAAGCAACTATCCTCATAAAACGGAAGATTACTTTTCGGAAATTTTGGTACACATTTGGAATTTAATGAATTCGTCACATTGGCACTATTCGAAACGTGGCCTCACCAGTGGCAGAAAGGTTCTGCCCTCTCAACTGGTAAGCGACAAGTGCTGGGTACGAACCCAATCGCGGCCGTCGACCTGACCGTTAGGAGTTTTCGTGTTTTTCTTCGAACCTTGCGTAAATACGGATTAAGTTCCCTTAGAAAGACCTTCCCCCCCCCACGAAGGGCACTCCACCCCTGAGCCTATATCCTTAGAGTAGATAACTGACCGACACAAAATAAACCTAAACTTATTCGGAAAATTCCTGTGTTACATTAATTCCACTATAGAATTTTTGGTGCTGCCATCTACTACATTTTTAATGAGTATTAAAATATTATTAATACGAAAATCAATTATTTATTTCTTTTTTTCTTTTTGAAATTCCCCCAAATTAATGTTATATAAAAATATCGTAAAAAGAAGAAAAAAAAATAAAAAAATAAAACTTAAAAAAATGTTGTCAGTAAATACTCTTTGAAATTGCAATTCAAAAATGTCAGTTTATTAACGAAAAAAGCCTTCAAAGAGAGAAAAAAGAAGTTTCTAATGACAAAAATTAATTTAGAAAATTACTTGTTTTAGCAATATTTTAATTAATAAAGAGAGAAAAAATAGCGTTAAAAATTAATCTAATTATTTGGTCGGCGTATAATTTTCCGTAAAGTAGTAATATTAATGTGGTGCTGCCATCTGTTGTCAATATACTTGAATACTTTCTCTAAAGTAGAGAATTTTTTTTTAATTTTTTTAAATCTCTTCAATATAAACCTTCAATCATTTTATCTGAAATAGTTTTCCCTACAATTTTCGGAAAGTATTTTCCCACCTATTTAATCACAAACTTTTCATACTTTAGTAAATCTAATTTTTCTGTACTAAAATGGTGGTCTGAGGAAATTAACTTAAAATATTCAACTGTGTAGCGGGTTTTTTTTTTCTTTTCATCAAAAGACAGTGGTATTGAATAAAAAAAAAAATTCAAGTGCAGAATTTTACTTAACACATAATTTAAAAGCAGAATTTTTCGCAATAACAAATTCCGATTCCTTTTAAAATGCAATTGAAAAAGAAAAAAAAAAGTTTAGCACTATTAATGTAAACTGCCATATAATACAACTCCTGTCAATCGTTTGTTATATCTAGAATTATCTAGGGATCTGTATTTCCCTAAACCTAAAATATATATGTATAGATATTTTTTAGCCTCCCCAGGGTTTTTTATAAGCGGAGTGTTTGGAGGATATTACATGCGATTCGCAATTTTTATAGACAGAGATGATGCGAAGAATTTAATTCCTTTATATTAATAAAAACCAACATAAGCTAAAATTATTATGAATAATATAACAATATAAGAAAAGTAGCTTGTTATCTGATTTTCCGTCGTTTCACAATAATTCAGGGTAGAAACTGACCAATCAATTTTCAAAGTAAAAACCGAATTTTCGTACTGGAAAGTGCGCTATATATATTCTCGCGAATAAAATAAACGAAATTTTCCGTTAAAAAATTATTGGTACTTTATTTCAAAAGTTCTCTGACCAGTGGCGATACCATAATTATTAACTTTTTCAATGTCTGTTAACTGATATATCCGTTCTCTAATCTGTACTTTTCACTTCAATACTATCATTATTTAAATTAATATAAAATGCAACAGAAATGTGCAATTTTAAATCAATGAATAATTTTCAGAACTCTCAAGTATTATATTCATACATGTAATAATGTTTCTTAAATCAGTTTGGAAAACTTATTATTATTATTATTATTATTATTATTATTATTTTATCATATAATAATAATAACACCAAAACAAAATTACAAATCTATCCTTTTGCTCGGCTGTCAGGGGTTCAGATTAAAATGCCTTCTTTTACTTCAGGCATCACCAGTGGCCAAGAGGCTCTGTTCTCGAAGCTGGTAGACGAAAGGTGCTGCGCCCGTCGTCCTAATCGTTTGGAGTTTCTCTGTTCTTCTTCGATCCATTGATATCTATTCGTAAATACTGGTTAGATTATCTTAGAAAAACCTCCATGGAGTCCATTCTCTCTCTGGCCTACGTCCCTCGTGCAGATAATCGGTCGACATAAAAACAACAACTTTTGCAGCAGATATAATTTTGGAGATCATGAATACAACCTGTTAAACAGATTCTAAAGTTTTCATTGAAAAATTATAAAAAAGATACTCATTAAACAAATTTTTAAAATTTTGATTTTTTTTTTAATAAATTATGTTAATAAAAGAGAGATATTATAATAGATTTTCCTTCAGGAAAAGTTAGATTACATTACGAGGTCATTTCTGTAACAATACGAAGGACACTTTAGTTCCTTCTTGATTAGTACTGAGAATCGGCTTAATCTAATGACATTTTAAAAGTGTAAAGTGCCATTCACAGGTTAGGCATTCGTCAGATGCTTTAAAATAATTTGAAATTTCGTAAAGATTTTAATCTTAGTTTAATATTTTTTGATTAAAATTAAAAATTAATTGTGCTTGACATGTTATTTAGAATGTACCGATGGTCTTGAATTTTTCTTATTGCGTTATAATTTAAATACTGATATTTATTGAAATCAATAGTAAATTTTTTCCGTGAATTTTTTCGAAGAAATTTTTCCGCAAACAAATAATGTTTTAAAAAAATAATGTATATGGAGCCTGACAGATAAAATTAAAAACTGTTTTAATAATTTCTTTAATATTCAAGCTTACAAATGTTATGCTGTTATATTTCAATAGGAGACCACAAATGTATGGAAAACTTTGGTTTTGTTGAGTAGAGGATTGTTCCTTTCCTTTTTTTTTTTTTTTTTTTTTTTTTTTTTCTGTGGACTGTCTTAAAATAGTTGATTTCAGATAAAAATAGCAACAATGTATTGTCTACCGTATTTAGAAAGACAATGAAAAATTTAGTGAAATATACTTGAACGAGTCTAAGCCACACCCGGAAAAAAAAAAGTTTGTAGGATTGGAAAGTTTCTGCAAATGCAAAATTTTGAAAATTTTTTCTAGAGAATAAACAGGGACCAACAAAATGATATTTTGCTTTTCTTAGGTTCAGAGATTAATGCGGGTGTTGTTCTGCGTAGAAAAACGAGCGACTATTTCGCTATTTCTATTTTAACTGAAACCGCCAGAAAATTTTTGTCTATAACACCGTCAAATAAAAACTTATGAATAGTTGGTTTAGAAGTTAATTTAAACAAAATAGAAACTCAGAAAAACTTGAAACTGTTTTTATAAAAACCTTAATTTCTCTACGCGTATGCATGCTATCCGCATAAAAATGAATACATTTTATAATAATAAACCACTTAATCATAATCTGCAGTTTGAGCGCATTTGCTCTATTTGTTTTGACAGGTTTATCCAAAAGATATTCTTTCATTTCTAATTTGTTGACGGTCCCCTATAGAGTTTCGGGACAAAATCTTCCCAGAAATGTGTGACTTGTACTATTATGTTTACACACTTAGAATTTCTGGTTAATTCCTCATGTATTTTTCTAGATATTTAACAAAATGTTTAAATCACAAGTTGCCGGTCACCTTTGGCCTTATATGCATTACTTTTTTTTTATAGTAAAACTGGATAATTTGTCAATGTGAAAAATAATACTAGTAAGTCTTGATTACGTTCATTAGTAACTATATCGTAATATTAATAATATATATTCCATAACAAAAAATAAGAATTTATATTATAACTAAATATTTTGCTTATAAGATGTTGATTTATTAATAAAAAGATTTAAAATATATTTAAAAAAATTATTTACATGTTTCAACTCTTATTAATCGTGTCATCTTCAGATTGTAAACAGAAAAAAAGAACATCTATTAAATAATAATAATTATTATAATATAATATAATTATAATAATTATAATTATAATATAATATAATAATTATAATTATTAAATATATTTTAATAATTATTATTAAATTGCTATTAATTACAAACTGAATAGTTTGTGTTCTAAGCATAGACGTAAATTTCTTTAAAATAGTTTTAAAGATTAATTTTTTCAAAATATTCTGCCCTCTAACGACGTATGTACAATCATCTAAGTAATTGCACGCCCATCATGCTCATATTCTCCTCCCCTCTTTGTTGCCGGATTACAAATTTAAAAACTTAAAATACTTTTAACTGTCTCGATTGTTTGTTTTTCCGTAACTGCAAGTAAATAATCAAATCATATCCAGATGCAAAAACATGGCTTTCAACTTCAATAATATTGAATAAAGTTTTACATTTTAATTCAATAAGTTATTAGTAATTAAATAATACAACTATGTAGTATAATTTACCATAAATCAAAAGATCACAGGAACACACTTCGGGGATTAAATCTTAATGTGCCGACACCAGCAATATAAACACGTGTCTGTAAGGGCACAAGTCTCAAACTAGCAGTAAGAATTGAGAGGAGAGCTTACAAGGAAAGCGACAGGTGGTGCGAACTATTTCATTCAAAGTTTTGTTATTTAATTGTGTTTATATTTTGTTGTGTTGTTACTATTTTTTTATTTATCGCATATATTTCAGTGTTGTTTCATCTATTTATATTAGTGTCTACACATAAAATAATCATTGCTTGTAGGTATCTTTTTAAATGTAAGATTTCTACCCTATGTTAATACGCAATAATTTTAATTTAAATGTTATGTAGTCCTAGAAGTCCACACTTTTTTTAATTTTGCTTTCAACTTTGCATATACTGAATTGAATTCAAAATGTGCAATTAATTTTACTTTCTTTGAAATAAGTTTTTTTAAATCGTTTTTAGTCCTTAGAGTTCCTTAATAAGTAATTCTGCAAAAAATTATCTAGTTATCATAATAACACCATATTGCTATGTGTAGTCACAGTCCCCTATTTACTTTTCTACATTTAAAAAATTATATGATACAGTTTATTTTTTTTACAATGCATTAAAGTTCATACTTATGTTAAAATACTGTGCATTTCCCTAACCTGTGATTTAAGCAGCATGCATCGAGAGCGAGGGAGGAGCTACTTCGTTCAAATACAGTTATTGTGTGCAAAATACTTATACTGAATGAAAGCATGAGGCAAAATATGGAACAGATGCCGCAGCTTCCCGAGAGCCGCCATTTTGGTTCCCTTCTATTTCTTACAAATTGTTATTATTATTTTGCAATTATTTTTTTTGAGGAAACATAAAATAAATATTTTTAAGGCTTATGCATACTAAAAAAAATATTTTCGCAACACTTGAATGATTTACATAATAAATGAATAAGTAAATCAAACGATTTTTACTATTAAAAATTTGCTCTTTCAATCTTTGAATTTCTACAGTAGATTGTCTTGTTTAATTTCATATCATTTTTTGAAATGTATGATTCAATCATTAAATAATCATTTCAGTTCATTTTGTAGTTTAATGTAAAATAATAATGCATGAGAAATAACAGGGAAACAAAATGGCAGCTCGCAGGAATATACGGCCTCTGAGCCCAAAATATTTTGGACCTTGTTCAAAAGCTAGATGTACAATAAGTTTCATTTCCAAAGTTCTCCTTCCACAACCCAGGAAAGATTAGAATTCTCCCGAAACAAAATAACTATATTTAGAAAAATCAACAAGGCGAACTTAATGCCGCACAGGCGTTCACCTGTTATGTAAGAAAGGATCCTTAAGAATTTGACAGCTGCGAAAACACATATTACTTTTTATAACAAAATAATCATTTAATTTTACTGGTGTGATTGTATAATTTGTTTTGTTTTTTTAATGTTGATTTATGTAGTACAAAATTCACCGATACACTCCCGTATCATTAATTCTGATTTTTTTCAGAATACTGATATCTTCCACTATAATTTTCAGAAACTCTAGACATACAATATCCTTCAACCTAATGCAAAAAAATCTCTTAAGAAATTATTTTTGCTGATAGATCTAATGGAATTAAAAAAGTTAAATACTTTGTAAATTTTCAGGGGTACGTATATATTCAGACAGGAATGATCACTATTAATGCAATTATACAATGTTGAGTGAATCCGGGAGCCAGCTTATACAACAGGGCCCAGGATTCGAACGTGTGTCTAGAGTGTAATGCTGTTGTTCTGTTGTATTAATTGGGATTATGTTCGTCTAAATGTAGATGCATTTTAAACAATTAATAAATTGAATTCAGGCGTTAATTTATGTGTTCTTTGTTAATGGTTGAACGAATTATTGATAAAAGGTGGGTTATTTCTTTAGATGCCAGAAAATAGTCTCCCATTTCAAAATTGACCTGTAGGCTCGAAACAAAAATTACAAAAATAATATAATAAATACATTTCTTCCTAAAAGAGTTCATATTATTTTAATATTTTACCTGCAGTACTTTCGGTCGGATTATCATTGGTAATAATATTTATTATCTTTGTTCATTCGAAAATTGTATCGCATAGTTTGAAATCTTTTATATGCTACTTTTATTTAACCTTTAAGTAAAAGTTAAATAAGGGTGAAGTTAAATAATTTTAAATAATTTAAGTAAAAGTTAACCGTTAAGTAAAAGTCATAACGTTAAAATTTCTACCAGGCAAGAAACAGAATTATATCTTTTCTCAAATCTCGTGAATAATAATAATAATAATAACAAAAAAAAAAATTTTTCACTTCGATATAAATAATTATTAAAAAATTTTGAAGTATTAAATACCAAAATTGAAAGTCTGTGAGTACATAAACTAGCAGAAAGCTCAATATTGTAAGCAGAAACACAAAACCAAATTAGAAGATTTATAAATTCACAATAAATCATTCAAGAAACCACTTTTTTTTTTCTTTTGATTGACAGTTAATTTTGAAAATCTAGCAGCAATGCAAAATTCAGTTTTTTCCTTTTTTTTCCTTTTTTGTGGTATTGTTTGATGAAATTTCTGAATTCCTTCAACTTTATTCTACGCAAAACTTTTAAAAGTGGAATACAGACTTTATTCGAGAAGGTACTGAAACTATGCCGAAATTTTCGTACATTTAAGAAAATCTTCTTTAGTTACCTTTGTTATTTTCATAATATTGACTGATTTTAATAATAATAACTTATACAAGAAGCATCATTTGTCCCATACATTCAGACAATTTAAAATTCGAATACAAGTTGCTTCCAAAGTATTGGTCACACTCGAGGACCGTTGAGTACCAGTGAATGGGCGTGTGCGATAAAATATCGATTTGGATATGGGTGGAGCTATGACGGATGAAATTGAAGTCTAACATAAGAAGAAGAATGAGTGGCGTTAGAGCATTACCGTCTCAATATTGTAGAAGGCCTAACAGTTGGGGGATTCTGAACCCCTTTGACGTCGCTAAAAAGATTACTTGTTTAACCACCTTTCAAATATCTATCTTCCAGTCCTAGTATTAATTCAGAGAATAGTCCCCAGAGATGAAGCCAAAAGCCCTAATTTTGGCTTCTGGCTCAAAGACTATCCCTCGTGTTTCACTTTTTGTGGATTATTTTCTCGAAATTTGATTAAGCTTTAATTTCAAGAAAACATTAACAAGTGATTAATTCACCAAGGGTGCGTTTCTCGTTTTATTATTATCTCTTCAATCTGTATTTAACACAATTAATTCCGCGGTGTTTGACACGGAAACAAAAAAAATATACATAATGTTTTAAGTAATAATTAAAAAAGTATAATCTTGAATTAAATAAGTAATCTTGTAAGTAATCTTGTATTAATTAAGTAAATTTTAAATAATTTTTCAATGATTACTTAAACAATTTTAGCTTTATATCATATTTTTAGCTGTCTGTCACTGGTGAATGACGCTGCCTAAACGGAAATTTCAGTGTCAGTCACCGATGAGTGACTTGGCACTTAACGTGTTAAGTAAAATTTTCTGATGTATTTTCAGAGTTTATTGCCTTTAGTAATTTCGATTTCTGAAATTCTCGTCTAAAATATTACTTAATTTAAGCTTATGATTTTTTTCCCCTCAGTAACTATTCAAATTATTTATACCTGTATAAAAAGACATCTTTTTAAAAATTTTGTTTATCGTTATTTCGTTTGGGATTTTTAAAACTAATAAGTACGGAAATAAACATACAATGTATAAGAAAAAATCGTTGATAGTTTTATTTCATAACTACAAATAAAGTTACCTCAAATAATTTAAATAAATTGTTAGGTTCCGTTTGACATTAGAAGAAGTATTTAAAAAAATGTTTAGTTGGGAAATTCAGAAATTCATTATTACATGAACGACTTTCTTTTCAATACTTCAAAAAAATGTATTTAAAGTATTTTGGTCGTTACAAACTAGTTATTTCTACTATACATATAGTTCTATACAATTTAATTTTACCGCTTGGGATCTTTCATATAATTTCTAGAATTCTTTTATGAATTACTTAAATATACTTCAATTTTGTCAACATAAAAACTTTGTGTTTATATGATTTATTTTAGTTTGCAATTTAATGCTTGCTCTGAAAAATATTAAATATTATAATTACAAGGTTAAAAACAGCCTCAATTGCCTACATAATTTTCAAATAAATAAAAAATAAAAAATAAAAAATAATTACGAGTAGTAACAATGAATTATTTTATTCTACAACTACTGTTTCGGCTACAGTTATTGTATTTTATTATACAACTACTGTTTTTATTACTTTCCTTTTTTAATCTTTTTTTTTATTTTTATTTATTTATTTATTTATTTATTTATTTATTTATTTATTTATTTTTATTTATTTATTTTGAAACAGCCTTTTTTAAATTGTAAAAATATATAAAAAAATTCATACATCATATATATTATAAAGCAAAAGTTCTGAAACTTCCAAACGATTGTTTTCAAAAACTACCCGATGGATTTTTTTGCCGATTGTATCATTCGATAGGAAATATTTTTCCGAAGGTTTATGATTCAAATTTACAGGGATAACTCTGATTTTTCGTAGTAAATTTCGTATTTTTCGGTTATTTTTGACAAAAGGGTTGCCAGTAGCTGTTTTTGGCGAAAATTATAATTGCTAAAAGAATTAAAATGGCTATATCTATTAGAAATATTACAAATATCTTGCAAATAATAGCAGAAAATAACTACTGATAATATTAATAATAATAAAGAAAGACAGCTTAAATGAGGTGTGATATTATAAAAATATATTTATCTTGAAAATGAAAAAAATATTTGTAATGCTTAAAAAATAAATTAACGCGAAATATAACAATTGGTTCAACTTTTGGCGACTTATCCCTGGTGTTAGAATAGAATAAAAACAAGAATTTCAGAAATTGATTAAATGAATTTTGAATGGTAGTTATTTCCCTTTTTATTATTTTCTTTCTCTTTTTATCGAATTTTAGTATAATATAAACATAAAAAATATATAATATTACAGCCGAAAAAAAGCAGATCTGATTGTAAAAGATACTGTAAGTTGTGAGTTACATATTCGTTTCTATACGATTTTCATCTTGCTTTTGTCGCCAAAGAATGTGTTTTTAAGCCGAAAATGCACTACTGACTTAATGCCTGACATAGGTTCTTAATGGTAGCTATAATGTTGTTGTTTTTCAAGTGAAGATAATTTTTAGAGTATATTTTAATATTTAATCATATATAGATATGAGTATAACTCTTTTATTTCTTTTTGCAAATGTTTTTATTGTTAATTTAATTTTTCTTGCGTCATTTCGTCAATTTCACTTACAGAAAAAATTACAGTTTTAAAATTTAGAAACTGAAGAAGGAAATATTATCCCGTCGATTAAAAATCTACCGCCAAATTCCAAATGTTAATAGTGGATGATCGTAAATGTCACATTCACTTGACATTAAGCATAATATAAATAATAATTATGTCATCAAGTGATTTTTAATTCGACATTTTATTTCTACTTTTATATATGCGCTGCTAATTTGTTTTTCGTTATTTAAATAAAAATTTATGCTAATCTATATAATATGGCTAATAGTTTGGCGATTTGTATAATTTGGCGAAACTGGTCGACGGTATAACCAAGTAGTACTGAAGGAAAAATTTTGCAATTCAAAGTAAATTTATGGAATTATGCGTTATTACTATAGATAATATTTAAAGATTTTGAAATAAAAAATTCCCGCTGAATAAAATTTACAAGTCTTTTTTAATTAACCATTTCCTCTTCAATATTTCTTCTATCAATATTTCGCTATTCTCTTTCATGCAGGCTAAAAAAATGTATTTTAACTATTTTATGAGATAAAACGTAAATAACATTTTTCTATTTTTTTAAAAAATATTTTTAAAATCTAATTCTACCATTATGTGTCTTACAGGACAAAATAGCAGAATTACTTTAAAAAATGGTTTTATCTGTTAATTGTATGTTATTTGTTTATTTGGGTGTTTGAATTTACTTTTGTCATCAAACAATGCGATTTTATGCCAAGAAGGCATAAGCCGGAGCGATGTTCGCAATATCTAAATTCTCTCACTCTCTTTTAAATGTGTGAGAGCATTTTTAGGATATTTTTTTTTAAGTTTAATTGTAAATATATAAATAACAATTATAGCAAAAAAAAAAAAAAAAAAAAAAAAAAAAAACATGCGTTAAATTTTAGAATAAATGTCTTCCTCATCCAAACTGTAAAATAATTTAATTGCAACTCTTTTTAAAGTTTTGGCGCAGATGTCATATACGCACCACATTCGCACGATTGCAACAAAATGGTGATTTTATGCCTCATATGGTAAACCGACTATGGTTGTTTATTTATAAATAAACTATTTATTAACTTCCATTTTGTTTTTTAAAATAATATAAATCATTTTGTTCTACAGCTATTAATTAAACTTTTTTATTTATTAATTTTTTTTTTCAAATAATAGAAAATAATTAAAAAAAATATTTATGAAATTGACAGTTAAAAACCAACTTTTCTCCAAATTGGCGCTAGAAAAAAATTGCGCCAATATGGTGCATACATGACATCTGTGTTAAAGTTTTTTCACTATACATAAGTAGGGAAAATGCAGTATAAATACCGATTAAAGTTTTTTTCCAAATATGGAAATTTTGTCACAGATTTGGTCATATACTCATCGAGGTATCTCACTGGCGCCAAATTGGCATTATTTGCCTTATATGGTAACCCAGCTATAGTTGTTTATCTGATGATAAGTTTTTTATTTACTTTCATTTTCTTTTTTGAAATGATATTTTTTGTTTTGTTCTAGAGTTACTTTTTTATTTATGGTTAATTGCTGTTTAAAATGATAGAAAATAATAAAGTATATATAAATTTCTTTGGTATTCTAAAACAAGGATTTTGCCTCATTGTAGTTGCAAGAAAATCGTGCTAAACCTATTGCGTATATGATGTCTGTGTAGGAATCTTTTGTGAAATATGAAAAGTGTAAATTGGCTACTACTTGATTATCACGTCCACCAATTTCGCCAAATCGTTCGCCAAATTATACAAATTTACATAATTTTATCTTAAACAACAAAGAGAAAATACTTAAATAGGAAAGAGCAAATAATTTTGTTTTCATTTTTCAGGAAGAAATTTTGCAATAATAAAATAATTGCTGTAATAAAAATATTATTATTATTTTTTTTATTGTTAGCAATTTTCTGTAACGAAAAATGTTTATTTTTTTTCGTGCCATTGTTTTATAAGAGCTGGTTTTGTCAAATCCATGTTAAGGTGGTATTCAAACTCTTGAACTTTTCCCAATTACCACCCTCTTGGGCCGATTTTGCTCATTTGCAATTCCTACTGAGATATTAACCATTTCAATGTAGTTGACGAGTTTGAAGATGATTCTTGCATAATTGTGACTTTTATCGCGCGGACAAAATTTAATACATATATATATATAAAGTTTTTAGGTGGGAGTAGCTTTGGGTTCCTGGCTTCACATAATGAAAAGTTGTGAAGAAATTTTTCAGAAGTTGTACTGTGGTAACGACTGTAATAATTAATGTTTCTTCAGATAAGGGAAAATTTTAAATCCTGTTGCCATAATGGTCTCATTTCGCTTCCAAAAGTGCACTGTTAGTAATAAACTAAAATAGTTACTTCTAAATAGCTGGTTTTGTCAAACGTTTAAGATAATTTAATATCACAATGGTGTCTAAATCGTTTTCAGCAATGAGCAAGGTGCTGCTGGAGGTCCAAATTATTTAAAATGCAAATTTAAATTCACCAGTTCGTTCCATCCACGGTTGATTTTGAAATATTGACCAGCGCAGCGGGCATAGCTTGCTAGTATAAGAATAAAAATGATTCCGTATGTATCGTAAAATAAGCAGTTTAAGTTTAAAAAACAGTCTTAATTTCCAACGTAAATTCCAAATATGAAACGAATGAAAAATAATTGCCAATAGGTAATCATGTAGTATTCTATTTTATATCATTGTTTATATGAGCACGGTTTTTAAAAAATATTTTTGTTAATTGCTTTCTAAAAAATAATAAAAAAAAAATTAACGTCATCTTTGTTAATGTTTTTTTTCTTTAATTTGTCTGAAATTATTTTGTACATTTAAGAATAAAAATGATATTCTAAGCTTATGAGAAAGAATGTAATTTAGGAAAAAATTTGAATAGACAATGCAAAATTCCCCCCCTCCCCCCGCGCCCCTCATTAGATGAAATCAAGAAACACTTTAGACGAGAATGCCTAAAATTAGAAGATATTATTATTGACAAATCACTGAAAATAAATTTGAAAATTTCAATATAATTTAAGATTATAAGGATACCCTGAGAAACTTACCTTTGGTGAATAATAATAATGCTTATTAATAATATAATAATACTGATGATATTAATAATAATACTGATGAATGATAATAATCTTTTAATCACTTAATAATCTTTTCTTCAAATTCTATGCATGTAAATAAGATGTGATTCACGTCATTCGGTTGCTCATATTGGGCAGCCAATTCATTTACTAAGATTTGTTGGCCGTATCGCTCCGCATACCTTCATCTTTTTCAAGTTGTTATACTTTTTAACTATTTGGAAAATATTTGTTTCCTCGATAGAGATGTGGGAAATCTGAAGTATATCTGAATGTTTTTATTGGTTGAATTCCGCAATTTAAATTATTTTATTCGTTTTCTGATTGGTCCAAGTTTAATGTCAAAAAATGGAATACTTCTGTTCCCACGATGACAAAAAGAGTATTAAAAACACTTAAAAAAAAATAAAAATTTGAAAACAATTTGCAATGAAGATTTCAAACAACTTTCATTTAAAAATGCATTTTTTTTTCTCTAGGCAGCGGTGTAAAAATTTAAAATGTGCAATGTTTAGAAGTTTTAGAAGTTGCAGGTCCGAAAACTGTAAAACTGAAATTTCATTTAAAATTTGTTTAGGATGGGTCCAGGAATATTACGTTTAATCCATGTCGTACGTAATAGGAGGCGTTCAGAAGTCAGTCTGATTAACTCCATCCAATAAAAATGCACATTTTAAACAGTTGTGTATCTATAAACTACTATTTATTTATTTATTTACTTATTTTTAATCATTGGTCTAGGAATATTAATGTTTATTGCATGGCTTGCGTAATATATGACTCGTTATGATCATCCTAAAAATGACGTTAATTATTATTATTAATTTAAATATAGAATTTATTTAATAAGTCTTTAAAATTTTAGTCTTTGAAAATATCATTTTCGAAATAGTTGTTGTAATTTGTTAAATTACAATTTCGTTATATTATTATTTAATTTTTTTATTCTTTGAAAGTTCTAAACGTTACTTTGGAAATGAGCGTATACCATACAAAATTAGGCAAGATTTTCTGCCATTTTGGTAAAAAAAATGATATGGTAGACACTTCTTTTCTCACCAATCAGAGTCGCATTCATTTGCCATAAGAAGAAATTTAAAATCCGCCAATAGTAAATTTAGTTTATTTCAAACATTACGTTATTATATTATCGGGTTATAATAGTTACGCTACGAATTTTATTTTATATATCCTAAAGAACTATAAACTAATCTTAACGATTTAGAATTATTATAAAATAATCATATCTACTATGTTGGTAGACAAATAATTTCTGGGGAACCCTAACCCGTATTTTCGTAACGAAATCCAAGGTTCGAAGAAAACAACTTTAGTGTAACATGTTCTTTTTAGTTTCTTATATGCATGTTTTGGAGCTATTTTTCTTTGTTTTTTCTCTTTCTTTTTATAGATTTAATCAAATTAGCCTTTAAATAAAGTAAATATTAGCGATTTTAAAAGGTTTCTTCTGTATTTTTACTTACCCATTATGCGTAGTATAGGGTAAGCCTTACAATCGTTTATTTATTTATTTATTTATTTATTTATTTATTTATTTATTTATTTTAACAGATTAACACGTTTTAGACTTCATATATTAAAATACATATTAAAATTCTTGTTTTGTGCACCATTGAGCAATGTGTTGTATTTTTAATAATTACATTCTTAGTAGTTAAATTTTATGGTGCAATTGTCCAGTATACATTTATAAAAAATGCTATTTCCACCGATTGGGGCTAGACTGGTGGCAGTGGCGTACTTAGACTTACTATTTCGTAGAGAACTGAAATATAGTAATTTTTTTTAAGAGGGAATCATAAGGAAAGTTAACTTTCCTACTTTAAACAGATTTTTATAATAGCATGAAATGCATATACTTTACAAAACCTGCTGAAATTGAATCACATGGAACTGCAATGAATTTCGTTTTAAGCAGGTTTTTGTCCTAATTAGAATAATTTTAAGGCGTGTAAATGAGCCTATGTATAACGGAAACTTAGATGAAATAGTTATTTTGTGGGCTTTGCGAAATAATACCTTTTTAATGAAACCTGCTTAAAATGGAATGTTAATGTGCTCTCTATAAAGTCCATATTAGCAGATTACATTAGATTGGGATAAACTTTCATCATTTCATTTTATGTCTTTTACAAACAGGGGGCTGCAGGGGGCTGCAGCCCCATGAGCTCACTCCTTGAATACGCCATTGATTGGTGGGGAGGGTGGATGCTTGACCAACGTTACTTTACACTTGCACCCCCCTTCAATCAGGAGGGAAGTAAAGATGGCTTGCTCTCCCCCCCCCCCCAAATAGTCTTTTTAAGATAAAAGTGAGAATTTGACTAAAGTCCGTGTCTATACTTTTACCAGTTAAAGCCTGTTTTAGTTATTTGATTTATATTATTTAAAAGTCAAGTTAAGAAATGCTTCATTATTATTATTATTATTATGTAATAGCAAATGAAGATTTTGATCACAGATATGCTCATTTTTATTTATTTTTTAGTCATGAAGGTATATGGTATATTTTTGTCGTCCGATTATCTACTCGGGGGATATAGGACCAGGGTGGAGTGCCGTTCGTGGGGATCTTTCTAAGGGAACCTAACCCGTATCTACGCAAGGTTCAAAGAAAACCACGAAAACTCCGAACGGTTAGGCCGCCAGCCGCGATTGGGTTCGAACCCAGCACCTGCCGTCTACCAGTTGAGAGGTCAGAATAGTCATGAAGGAAACAAGAAATATCCGATTTATAAAATATAGTCAATAATATTATATTTAGTATTATTAAGTGGTCAAAATTTGCGCAAAATGGTTGTTTTTCATTTTTTACCGACGTACAGTGCCATAGTTACCGTTTTCAAAATTTTTTGTTTTCCGCGTCCATTTTTGCGGTTTTGTCACGCCTACACCATTGATCTTAAAAAAAAACTTTAAATACTTAAAATGTAGGAAATTTTCCCCCTTTAATTTATGTATTGGGGTCTTTTATGTTAAATGAATTTTGAAGTTATTTAGAAAAAAATCGAAGAAAAGTGACGTTTTTGGCACGTGTTTCCCGGGATAAATTTTGTTGGATAATTCCAGATTCGTGTTCAGCGACCCCAAAAAAAAAAACATAAACGCACCAGATATCAAATCTACACCAAAACTCGTATTTATGTGTCCTTTTTGTGCACCTAATGCCTGGATTATAAGGCCAAATTTTTAATTGAAAAATAGTGGTGGGTTTGTAAGTAACTGAAATATATGCAGGATCATATAGTGAATCATGACGATAGAGTAACTTAATCAGTCATTTAATCTTTGTATTGTTTACCATACTAATCAAAAAGGTCCTCTATGCTTGTGAAAGACTTTTGGTGTTGCCATCTATTGGAAAGGGCATGAATACAAGAAATATAGAATGACATAAATCAGTCATTCATTCTTTGTATTTTATGTTTATTTTTTGACTTTAACCTCTTTCAAAATGAACATTTTATGAATGATATTGTATTAAAAAAATCCTTTTAGCCTTTTAAAAAGTAGCATCGTTTACGCTTTTAAAAAAAGCTATTTAGAAAAATCAGTTTATTTCTGACAGACATTAAAAAAAAGGCTATTATTTACAAATATTAAGAATTAATTTAGAACATGGCATCTTATTAGACTATTTTAAATAATAAACAGAGGAAGTAGAAAAAAGTAAGAATTAATTTTTTTTCTGTTTCCCAATCATCTCAGTGTGCTATTTTTTCATCAAATGTTAACATTAGTTTGGTGCTGCCATCTATTATCAATATTCTTAAATGAATACTACATTTATGGTACAGTTTTTCAACCTTTTTTAACTGAAATCATTTGGGAAATCTTTATTTGATTTATTTTGAAATTTTTACAACTGAAATTTCTTAATTTTTATATTCATTTTTTTATTACTGGAGATGTGTAATCTTTGTTAATTTAACTCTGTGCAAACATCATTTTGCAAGTTAAAAAAAAAAAAAAAAAGGGCACATGGCCCATCAAGATAGCGTTATTTTAGTATTTATAATTTACCTTTTCGGATAGAACAAGTCGATGCATTTCTTCTCTCAATTTGTAGCAGGAATGATTTTCAGGCAGAAATTAAAAGACTTCTACAGTGGGAGAATCAGTCATTTCTTCTGATTCATATCGATTATTGATGACAGCACCAAACTAAGTTTTTTTTCACTTTAATGCTATATCAAACAATACTATCATAGAAAATGATTTCTGATGGTCAATAACCCCCAGCCTCTCCTGTTTAGTCATTAAAATAGAGCAGTCATGGGTCAATTTGTACAAAATTCACTTTATATTTCGGTTATTATTGATTTTTTTTTTTTTTTAAGCGCTATATTTTGTTATTTGACTAGACTTTACAGGACAACCATTAATACTGTATTAATATAGACGATTAATTTTAAAAGACTTGGAGTATTGTTTATCAAACAATTTCATTCATACAATATTAACGTTGAATATCACGGTTGAAGGCAAAAAATTGCAAAACCATGAAAAGCAATCGCCTTATGTATCCATATACTCATTAAACTGCTAAGAGATGGCAGCACCGAAGCACATATAGGCATATTATTGTATTTACTCATATATATATATGCTAGGGGGCTCTGTCTGCTACTCGCTACGCTCGCAAACCCCCGTGTAATCGCTTCGCGATTCCAAGTTGTAGGCTACCCCTGCTTCTTGCGCTCGCCAATACCACATGGAATCACTTAGCGATTCCGTTCGGTATTGCTTTGCAATCCCGGTTGGAATCGCTTCGCAATGCATACGCTGTTAAAAATCTGCTGTATTTTGTTGCAACGCACTCCACCGCTTGTACAAAACATCTCTATTCCAACCACTGAGAAAGCTCCATTTCAGGGCCAAATAACCGTTTTCTATGCAAGCAGGGGAGTGCGTTGCAACAAAATGCAGCAGATTTTTAACAGTGTAGACGGAGCCCTTTCCTGATGACGGAGCCCCTTCCACCAGTGGCCGAGAGGTGGTGACCTCTCAACTGGTAGACGGCAGGTGCTGGGTTCGAGCCCAATCGCGGCCGTCGGCCTAACTGTTCGGAGTTTTCGTGGTTTTCTTCGAACCTTGCATGAATACGGGTTAGGTACCCTTAGAAAGACCCCCACGAAGGGCACTCTCCCCCAGGGCCTACATCCCTAGCGTAGATAATCGGCAGTAGTAGGAAAACAACAGTTTAAGCTCAAGCGCAGGCGGGGCGGCGGGGCCGTCCCGCCTGCGGTGCCTCCTCCGGCTGCCCCGCCTGCGGCCCCGCCACCATCCCTCCTGGCCCCTCCTGCGGTCCCTCCTGCGTCCACCGTGCATCCCCCACCACAAACGCCCCCTAGTGGAAAAAAGGAACATTCTATTATAACAGGAGAGGTGAACAACCTTCACTAATTAAAAATATTATCAATCATATCAACTCGAAATCATACTATATGATGAAGATTAAATTTATATTTGAATTTTGAACAACCGTAATTTTAATGAGTATTATTAATTAAGCGAAACAATTAAAATCTCAGTTTTTAACCATTTTATTTAGATTTCTTCAACTACAAGATGAGATTATCAATTTAACACAAGAAAGTTAAACATATATTTGAATTTTGCTTGATAGACATCTTAATGAGTAGTATTAATTAAATAAAAACAATAGAAAATATCCAGTTTTATAGAAAAAGACTGATTTCTTACGATTTTTATCAACTATATGATCAATGTAACGTCTTAAAAGTTGAAAGTGAAACATGTATCCTAGTTTTTCAACAGCTATAGCCTTAATCAGTATCGTTAATTAAGTAAAAAAACAATGGAAAATATCAAGTTTTATGGAAAAAGACTGATCTCTTACGATTTTTATCAACTTAAGAGAGAAAACTTAAACATACATTTCAGTTTTTCAACAGCTATAACCTTAATGAGCATTCATAATTAAGTAAAAAACAATGGAAAATATCGATTTTTATAGAAAAAGACTGATTTCTTACGATTTTTATCAACTGCAACATCAGAATATCAATTTGATAGAAAGAAATTTAAGCATGCATTCCAGTTTTGGACAACCATTTCCTTCATGAACATTATTAATTAAGCAAAACAACAGAAAATATTAAATTTTTAACTGATTTCTTCATATTTTTTTTATTTATTTATTTTTTTAAATATAAAATCAGAATACACAACTTAAAATAGAAATTTAAAGATATTTTTTTAGTTTTTGAACAGTCGTTACCTCAAAGAATTTCGATAATTGAACAATTAACAAAGGAAACTAATGATTTTTTAACGAAAAAAGACGAATTAAACGAATTTGGTTAACTTTTACTCTAATTGGAAATTTCATCGTACTTTATATATACTAAGTAGAATTTTAAAATATAAACGAATAATTTAAAGAAATCTTCTACACACAAATGTGAACCTGCAGAGCATTCCTTATTACGTCATATCTAAACTAAAACTTTTTTCTGCAATCCCTCCATGCATGCATTCCAGGTAGGGGAACATAACAAAGAATTTTGACGTCACAACTTACAATGGTATACAACAAAATGTTTACGTCCAAGAAAAAGTATCACATAGAGAGAAAAAAGGAAGAGATTTAAGCTATTTATCCATTCTAGTTTTATAACAGTTACCACAACATCTCCAAATTAAAATTTGGAAGTCATAATGAGTGTAATTAATTAAGCAAATCAATAGAAATATTAGTTTTTCAGAGGGGAAAAGACGAATTTAAACAAATTTTATCAGTTTTACACTAGTTTAATAATAATTTTAAGAGGAAAAATACGAATTTGAACTTTTTTAGTTTTACACTATTTTTTCTCATCTCCAACACGGATATATCAATTTTAACAGAAGAATTAAACATATAATTTAGTTTTAACAACAAAATCTTAACAAGTATCATTAATTAAACAAAAATAAATATCAGTTTTAAAGAAAAGACGAATTTGAATAATTTTACACTAGTATTTTCAAAAGCAACATGGAAATATCAATACTTATTCACATATTTCACTTATTCACTGTATTCAATACTATATTTAATAAATATGGATACAATTTAAGAATTTTCTAATCTATAATTAAATATTAGCTGTATATTTAATGTTACCCATGTTTTCAACATTAGTTCATAATCGTGAATTTTGTATTTTAAATACCATGTATTCAGGTTCAGATTATTTTCACTTGAAATCATACAGAATTTTTTAACAGAGTTTGTTTTTGAAATCATTGAAGCAACTGTATTTAATATTTTTAACACCAATTTTCTAAGATTTTCTAACATTTTCCGATTATACATTCTTCAGAAGTACATTTCTAAATGTTACAATTACTTTACATATCGAAAAGATATCATTGAAGCAACTGTATTTAATATTTTTAATACCAATTTTCTAAGATTTTTTAACATTTTCCGGTTATACATTCCTCAAAAGTTATTATTACGTATTCTAAACAATAGAAAATATTAATTTTAAGAATAAAAAGACGAATTTAAACAAATTTTATTAGTTTTACACTATTTTTTCTCACCTCCAACACGGATATATCAATTTTAACAGAAGAATTAAACGTATATTTTAGTTTTTAACAACAAAAATGTAATAAGTATCATTAATTAAACAAAAATAAATATCAATTTTCAAGAAAAGACAATTTTTTACACAAATTTTCAACTTTGAAATACATTTGCTTACATATATTGTTACAGTATATTACTAAACTTAAACTTTTTAAAAAGTTTGAATGTCTTTACAAAGGTTCATACTTATATTTTTCACGTCTTGACTGCATTCGAAATCTTACAACAAAAGTATACTTTTATTATTATTATTATTATTATTCTAGAAAACCTAAAAAATCGTTTCTTGCTGCTTTAGACACTTGACATATTAAAACTACTCTACCCATATAATTAATCAAATTAGGACATGATTCATCTTACACTTCAAAATTTCTGAATTTTTACAATACTTATTTTCATCAAACTTTATTCTTGATCCTATATATTTTAATAGCACAGAATTTTAACATCTGTTTTTATCTACTTATCAAAAAATTATTAAAACACCCAACAACATTTTCCAAATATGAATATTATCTTTACAACTTAATAATGCAAAACATACACGAATACAAAGTTTAATTTTTACAAACATTTCATATTTCAAATCAAACTATTCGAAATTTTCACAACATAAGAGCAAACATTAGACGAACTTTTTAACATTAATATTGCTTACATCTTTTCATCATAACTTTTAACTATGATAATTATCCATTTTTAGGTTGATTGTCGAAAAACTGTAACTGAAATTACATAAACTTAATGTAAAAAACCATGTTCTCACACAATTTCTTGAAATTCAACAAAGAATTGACTATTACTCCAATACTTATCTACTTCAATCTCGACTCTCGATAGTATATAGATATTGCATCATTACATACTTACAACTCTTTTCAAACGTTTATCAGAAAATCAAGTCAATCAAAGTCTAGTAGTTATTACATACCTGTTCCTCAGAAATATTACTATCATATGAAACAGTAAAGAAAATTAATAGATATTTAATATTTAATAACTTCATACGTGAAATTACTGCTGAATAAGAATACTAATAATCAAAAAAATCAACTGTTGGACAAAAAAATAGTACAGATTACCGAAAATTCAAATCATTTTTTCTGCAAAAATTACAAAAATTAACAAATGAATGACAAGTTAGAGAAATAACTAAAAAAAAAAATAAATAATGAACATATTTACAAATTTATTAAAATCACACCTTTTTCTGGATTACAAACCACAATTTCTTGAAAAATTTAACACCGAATTTGTAAGATTTTAATCCTAGTATTACATACACTCAATAAATATTCAAAATTAACAAAAAATAATTTTTTAGTCTCATTAATAAGCAGAAATTCTATATTAAAAGAATATTTTCATAGTAGTACTTATAAAAATGAGAGTTTACAAACTGATTTTCATAATTTTATCACATTTAAACTTAATATTTTACATAAAACATTATTTAATCAAATTTTATGCTTTCTAATTCAGTAAAATTCAATACTTTTTTAGTTTTTAAACCAATACCACAATATTTATTTACATCAAACTTGATTCTTCACCTTTTATATTTCCACA
The DNA here is from genome assembly GCA_964019185.1 of Maratus speculifer. NCBI lineage: Eukaryota > Metazoa > Arthropoda > Arachnida > Araneae > Salticidae > Maratus > Maratus speculifer. The sequence continues at coordinate 5,226,355 of CAXHSM010000010.1, forward strand.
TTACACACGTGAGATAAATACTAACTTGGATCAGGAGTTGAAGTCAATTGATTCCATTCGATTTTCATCATGTACGCATTGCTCCTACACGAAATTTCTTACTGCTATAATCATCTAATGTATTAAAACTAATCTACTCATATTTTTAATCAATTCATCAGATGTTTCATCTCGCACTTCTGAATTATCGTGCATCAAGTTACTTAAAATATAAATACTATCTTTATAGTTTTAATTATATATAGTATACATGGTTTATCTTGAGTTAGCACTTCCATAGTATTAATCAAATTATATGTTTCATCTTGCACTTGATCTTAATGTTTTCATCTTGCATCTGAATTATCGTCCATCGAGTTTTTTAAATAATAATATATTTATAGTTTTTGATTATACATAGCATGTACAAATACAATCTTTAATTTTAACATTTCATATTTCAAATAACCTATTTCCGAAACCAAGCTATGTGAATTTTACCACAATGCTTATTATCATAGAATAATTTGTGTTTCACACTTTTCTAAAAATTATCAGATATGTACCCCTCAGAGAAATTACTATCATATGAATAAATGAAGAAAATTTAATTTATATTAAATGTACACGAAATTGATTGCAATATACATGTATTTAATAAAAATAAATAGGCGATTATTTATACATTAAACCTTTACTAAATATATATTTCTTTCATTATACAGATGTTTCAACAAGATGAATCAAAACAGCAGCAAACTTCAGAAATTAATGACCCGAATGATTCATCCCTAGCACATGTAGCGTTAACGAATAACACATATGTGAGTACTTATATGAGAAATACTAGAATTCGTATATGAAACGTAATTAGAGTAAATACAAAATGATTTGTCTTACTACCTACACTTTAACAAGTGCTTTTTACCTATATTATTGAAGAGAATCCTAACTGTGTCCATTTATTTCTACTACAGATGTGCTCTATTTGCTACAAACACTTCTTAAGTAAATGGAATTTAACAGAACATACAAAAATCTATACAGGTGAAAAACCTTACACTTGGAAAGATTACCATAAATGCTGTTTTCAAGGAGACGTGAATCAAAAATACACACATCATCATATAAAGCATCATCAGATATATGTAAACTTAGCGAAGATATTCAAAAATTAGTCAGACTTTTGAAGAATTTAGAAATAAAGGAAGATATTTAGGCTATTTATCCATCATATTTTCACAACATTTACCACAATATCTCAAACTTAAAATTTGGAAGACATACACACTGCTGAAAAGTAATTTTGTGATTCTTCTAACCAGTATGAATGTATAGATGTTATTTTGCAGTGTATTCTTTAAATGCTCACATTAAATATTCTTTTATATGCATATATCGTTGTGTTTATTTTTCTAATACCTATTACATTAATGAAATACATAACATTTTAAGTGAAATAACACTCTCACAACTTAAAAAATGCATAAGAACATACAAAAATAAACAGATGTATGAAAAAATAAGCAAGTTTACAAAATATTTTCATTGTTTTCTAGAAATATTAACAAAAAATATTTACAATATGAAAAAATTGTAAAAGTGAAAAGAAAAAACATAAATGTAAAAACAAAAACCACAAAGTGAAAAACTCATAACAAAGTTTTTGAAAAAAAAATATTTACAACAAAATTTTTTTTACAAAAACCAAAACTTCCAAAAATATTTTTTTCAAAAAATTTTTTTTTCAAAAACATTTTTTACAAAAAAAATTTTTTTCAAAATAAGTTTTTACAAAAGTAAAAAAAAGAAAATCACAACGTTAAAAAAATGAAAAATTTTTGTTAAAAAAAGTGTAAAAAAATTGCAAAAAAATGTTGCAAAAATTTCAAAAAAAGTTATGAAAAAAGTCTCAAAAATTTTGTTGTTTTTAATAGCAAATGCAATGGTTTCGCCATTGCATACTGCATTAAAACCAACGAAATTTTTGAAGCTTTTTTCATAACTTTTTTTGAAATTTTTGCAACATTTTTTTGCAATTTTTTTACACTTTTTTTAACAAAAATTTTTCATTTTTTTAACGTTGTGATTTTCTTTTTTTTACTTTTGTAAAAACTTATTTTGAAAAAAAATTTTTTTGTAAAAAATGTTTTTGAAAAAAAAATTTTTTGAAAAAAATATTTTTGGAAGTTTTGGTTTTTGTAAAAAAAATTTTGTTGTAAATATTTTTTTTTTCAAAAACTTTGTTATGAGTTTTTCACTTTGTGGTTTTTGTTTTTACATTTATGTTTTTTCTTTTCACTTTTACAATTTTTTCATATTGTAAATATTTTTTGTTAATATTTCTAGGAAACAATGAAAATATTTTGTAAACTTGCTTATTTTTTCATACATCTGTTTATTTTTGTATGTTCTTATGCATTTTTTAAGTTGTGAGAGTGTTATTTCACTTAAAATGTTATGTATTTCATTAATGTAATAGGTATTAGAAAAATAAACACAACGATATATGCATATAAAAGAATATTTAATGTGAGCATTTAAAGAATACACTGCAAAATAACATCTATACATTCATACTGGTTAGAAGAATCACAAAATTACTTTTCAGCAGTGTGTATGTCTTCCAAATTTTAAGTTTGAGATATTGTGGTAAATGTTGTGAAAATATGATGGATAAATAGCCTAAATATCTTCCTTTATTTCTAAATTCTTCAAAAGTCTGACTAATTTTTGAATATCTTCGCTAAGTTTACATATATCTGATGATGCTTTATATGATGATGTGTGTATTTTTGATTCACGTCTCCTTGAAAACAGCATTTATGGTAATCTTTCCAAGTGTAAGGTTTTTCACCTGTATAGATTTTTGTATGTTCTGTTAAATTCCATTTACTTAAGAAGTGTTTGTAGCAAATAGAGCACATCTGTAGTAGAAATAAATGGACACAGTTAGGATTCTCTTCAATAATATAGGTAAAAAGCACTTGTTAAAGTGTAGGTAGTAAGACAAATCATTTTGTATTTACTCTAATTACGTTTCATATACGAATTCTAGTATTTCTCATATAAGTACTCACATATGTGTTATTCGTTAACGCTACATGTGCTAGGGATGAATCATTCGGGTCATTAATTTCTGAAGTTTGCTGCTGTTTTGATTCATCTTGTTGAAACATCTGTATAATGAAAGAAATATATATTTAGTAAAGGTTTAATGTATAAATAATCGCCTATTTATTTTTATTAAATACATGTATATTGCAATCAATTTCGTGTACATTTAATATAAATTAAATTTTCTTCATTTATTCATATGATAGTAATTTCTCTGAGGGGTACATATCTGATAATTTTTAGAAAAGTGTGAAACACAAATTATTCTATGATAATAAGCATTGTGGTAAAATTCACATAGCTTGGTTTCGGAAATAGGTTATTTGAAATATGAAATGTTAAAATTAAAGATTGTATTTGTACATGCTATGTATAATCAAAAACTATAAATATATTATTATTTAAAAAACTCGATGGACGATAATTCAGATGCAAGATGAAAACATTAAGATCAAGTGCAAGATGAAACATATAATTTGATTAATACTATGGAAGTGCTAACTCAAGATAAACCATGTATACTATATATAATTAAAACTATAAAGATAGTATTTATATTTTAAGTAACTTGATGCACGATAATTCAGAAGTGCGAGATGAAACATCTGATGAATTGATTAAAAATATGAGTAGATTAGTTTTAATACATTAGATGATTATAGCAGTAAGAAATTTCGTGTAGGAGCAATGCGTACATGATGAAAATCGAATGGAATCAATTGACTTCAACTCCTGATCCAAGTTAGTATTTATCTCACGTGTGTAATGTGGAAATATAAAAGGTGAAGAATCAAGTTTGATGTAAATAAATATTGTGGTATTGGTTTAAAAACTAAAAAAGTATTGAATTTTACTGAATTAGAAAGCATAAAATTTGATTAAATAATGTTTTATGTAAAATATTAAGTTTAAATGTGATAAAATTATGAAAATCAGTTTGTAAACTCTCATTTTTATAAGTACTACTATGAAAATATTCTTTTAATATAGAATTTCTGCTTATTAATGAGACTAAAAAATTATTTTTTGTTAATTTTGAATATTTATTGAGTGTATGTAATACTAGGATTAAAATCTTACAAATTCGGTGTTAAATTTTTCAAGAAATTGTGGTTTGTAATCCAGAAAAAGGTGTGATTTTAATAAATTTGTAAATATGTTCATTATTTATTTTTTTTTTTAGTTATTTCTCTAACTTGTCATTCATTTGTTAATTTTTGTAATTTTTGCAGAAAAAATGATTTGAATTTTCGGTAATCTGTACTATTTTTTTGTCCAACAGTTGATTTTTTTGATTATTAGTATTCTTATTCAGCAGTAATTTCACGTATGAAGTTATTAAATATTAAATATCTATTAATTTTCTTTACTGTTTCATATGATAGTAATATTTCTGAGGAACAGGTATGTAATAACTACTAGACTTTGATTGACTTGATTTTCTGATAAACGTTTGAAAAGAGTTGTAAGTATGTAATGATGCAATATCTATATACTATCGAGAGTCGAGATTGAAGTAGATAAGTATTGGAGTAATAGTCAATTCTTTGTTGAATTTCAAGAAATTGTGTGAGAACATGGTTTTTTACATTAAGTTTATGTAATTTCAGTTACAGTTTTTCGACAATCAACCTAAAAATGGATAATTATCATAGTTAAAAGTTATGATGAAAAGATGTAAGCAATATTAATGTTAAAAAGTTCGTCTAATGTTTGCTCTTATGTTGTGAAAATTTCGAATAGTTTGATTTGAAATATGAAATGTTTGTAAAAATTAAACTTTGTATTCGTGTATGTTTTGCATTATTAAGTTGTAAAGATAATATTCATATTTGGAAAATGTTGTTGGGTGTTTTAATAATTTTTTGATAAGTAGATAAAAACAGATGTTAAAATTCTGTGCTATTAAAATATATAGGATCAAGAATAAAGTTTGATGAAAATAAGTATTGTAAAAATTCAGAAATTTTGAAGTGTAAGATGAATCATGTCCTAATTTGATTAATTATATGGGTAGAGTAGTTTTAATATGTCAAGTGTCTAAAGCAGCAAGAAACGATTTTTTAGGTTTTCTAGAATAATAATAATAATAATAATAAAAGTATACTTTTGTTGTAAGATTTCGAATGCAGTCAAGACGTGAAAAATATAAGTATGAACCTTTGTAAAGACATTCAAACTTTTTAAAAAGTTTAAGTTTAGTAATATACTGTAACAATATATGTAAGCAAATGTATTTCAAAGTTGAAAATTTGTGTAAAAAATTGTCTTTTCTTGAAAATTGATATTTATTTTTGTTTAATTAATGATACTTATTACATTTTTGTTGTTAAAAACTAAAATATACGTTTAATTCTTCTGTTAAAATTGATATATCCGTGTTGGAGGTGAGAAAAAATAGTGTAAAACTAATAAAATTTGTTTAAATTCGTCTTTTTATTCTTAAAATTAATATTTTCTATTGTTTAGAATACGTAATAATAACTTTTGAGGAATGTATAACCGGAAAATGTTAAAAAATCTTAGAAAATTGGTATTAAAAATATTAAATACAGTTGCTTCAATGATATCTTTTCGATATGTAAAGTAATTGTAACATTTAGAAATGTACTTCTGAAGAATGTATAATCGGAAAATGTTAGAAAATCTTAGAAAATTGGTGTTAAAAATATTAAATACAGTTGCTTCAATGATTTCAAAAACAAACTCTGTTAAAAAATTCTGTATGATTTCAAGTGAAAATAATCTGAACCTGAATACATGGTATTTAAAATACAAAATTCACGATTATGAACTAATGTTGAAAACATGGGTAACATTAAATATACAGCTAATATTTAATTATAGATTAGAAAATTCTTAAATTGTATCCATATTTATTAAATATAGTATTGAATACAGTGAATAAGTGAAATATGTGAATAAGTATTGATATTTCCATGTTGCTTTTGAAAATACTAGTGTAAAATTATTCAAATTCGTCTTTTCTTTAAAACTGATATTTATTTTTGTTTAATTAATGATACTTGTTAAGATTTTGTTGTTAAAACTAAATTATATGTTTAATTCTTCTGTTAAAATTGATATATCCGTGTTGGAGATGAGAAAAAATAGTGTAAAACTAAAAAAGTTCAAATTCGTATTTTTCCTCTTAAAATTATTATTAAACTAGTGTAAAACTGATAAAATTTGTTTAAATTCGTCTTTTCCCCTCTGAAAAACTAATATTTCTATTGATTTGCTTAATTAATTACACTCATTATGACTTCCAAATTTTAATTTGGAGATGTTGTGGTAACTGTTATAAAACTAGAATGGATAAATAGCTTAAATCTCTTCCTTTTTTCTCTCTATGTGATACTTTTTCTTGGACGTAAACATTTTGTTGTATACCATTGTAAGTTGTGACGTCAAAATTCTTTGTTATGTTCCCCTACCTGGAATGCATGCATGGAGGGATTGCAGAAAAAAGTTTTAGTTTAGATATGACGTAATAAGGAATGCTCTGCAGGTTCACATTTGTGTGTAGAAGATTTCTTTAAATTATTCGTTTATATTTTAAAATTCTACTTAGTATATATAAAGTACGATGAAATTTCCAATTAGAGTAAAAGTTAACCAAATTCGTTTAATTCGTCTTTTTTCGTTAAAAAATCATTAGTTTCCTTTGTTAATTGTTCAATTATCGAAATTCTTTGAGGTAACGACTGTTCAAAAACTAAAAAAATATCTTTAAATTTCTATTTTAAGTTGTGTATTCTGATTTTATATTTAAAAAAATAAATAAATAAAAAAAATATGAAGAAATCAGTTAAAAATTTAATATTTTCTGTTGTTTTGCTTAATTAATAATGTTCATGAAGGAAATGGTTGTCCAAAACTGGAATGCATGCTTAAATTTCTTTCTATCAAATTGATATTCTGATGTTGCAGTTGATAAAAATCGTAAGAAATCAGTCTTTTTCTATAAAAATCGATATTTTCCATTGTTTTTTACTTAATTATGAATGCTCATTAAGGTTATAGCTGTTGAAAAACTGAAATGTATGTTTAAGTTTTCTCTCTTAAGTTGATAAAAATCGTAAGAGATCAGTCTTTTTCCATAAAACTTGATATTTTCCATTGTTTTTTTACTTAATTAACGATACTGATTAAGGCTATAGCTGTTGAAAAACTAGGATACATGTTTCACTTTCAACTTTTAAGACGTTACATTGATCATATAGTTGATAAAAATCGTAAGAAATCAGTCTTTTTCTATAAAACTGGATATTTTCTATTGTTTTTATTTAATTAATACTACTCATTAAGATGTCTATCAAGCAAAATTCAAATATATGTTTAACTTTCTTGTGTTAAATTGATAATCTCATCTTGTAGTTGAAGAAATCTAAATAAAATGGTTAAAAACTGAGATTTTAATTGTTTCGCTTAATTAATAATACTCATTAAAATTACGGTTGTTCAAAATTCAAATATAAATTTAATCTTCATCATATAGTATGATTTCGAGTTGATATGATTGATAATATTTTTAATTAGTGAAGGTTGTTCACCTCTCCTGTTATAATAGAATGTTCCTTTTTACCACTAGGGGGCGTTTGTGGTGGGGGATGCACGGTGGACGCAGGAGGGACCGCAGGAGGGGCCAGGAGGGATGGTGGCGGGGCCGCAGGCGGGGCAGCCGGAGGAGGCACCGCAGGCGGGACGGCCCCGCCGCCCCGCCTGCGCTTGAGCTTAAACTGTTGTTTTCCTACTACTATCGGCCGACACTAAATAAACCAAACCAAACCTGATTGGTCTATTCGACTCATGGAAGGTGTGGTCCACCCGGACGCATTATATCCGGAAACCTTACACATCAGCATCATTCCAGGAGGAGATGTGTTTAAAGCTAGTTTTTTTTACTATATATTTCTAAATATAAACAAATATTCGTCTGCATGTTATTTAATGGCAAATGTTCCATTAATAATTCATTAATGAGTATAAATATTTATTGATATTTAAAATAAGAAAAAAAAATGCTCAGATTTTAAGGTTATAAGAATCAAATAAAGATACAAAAAAAACCTTTTTAAACTTGGAGATATTTACTTTATTTAAAGACTAAATTGATTAAAAGGATAAAAAAAGTCTGAGAAAAAGAGAGAAAATAGCTTCAAAAAATACATATAGAATCTGACAAGAATCTGTTGTACTAAAAACACATCCATACTTTTCAGTGGGTGTTGATGCTATTTATGGTACTCGACTGAGATCGATTAAAAAAAAAAATACATGCTTGAAAAATTACTTTAGAAACCATAAAACGTGGGTAATCACTGACTCAGTTTTCAAACAAATTGTATTTAACCCGGGAGAACGCGCGCTTATCCAGGGTATGAATGGTTTTAACTTTGTCACCAATAAAATAATATTATAACAGTCGCTTTATTTAGACGGATACAATTCTTACAAATTTTGGAATAAAATAAGTTGAAGATTACTTTAAAAAAAAAGTGGTTGCAATTGTAAAAACCATACGCACTCCGGGTCTTTTAGGCCCTGCGCGCGTCCTCCCGGGTTAAAAGTAGATTTTAATCCCTAATCGAGCGCGTAAAAATCGAAAATGTGCTTTGTTTAGAGGTGTAAGAAATTGCAATGACAGTTAAACTTAATCGTTCCGTTGTTGACTAATAATGCTTGGGAGCAACCTCAAGTGGAATATGAAAAAATATCCGTGTTGGAAATTCAAAATTTCTTATAAGAGGAACACCTAACAGGCCTTATCTGCCTTATCTAAAGATCTTATCTACCTTATCTGCCTGTATTCGGGGAACATAGTATAGTCATAAAAGGTTTCTAAAAAATCTTGCTTTTAGTTACTAAGTACATATTAAAGCGATGAAATGTCTCATAAAAATATACACATGAAATTAGTTGAACACTTGCATCAGTTTTGAAAAAGAGGCAGCAGATAACATTTAATTTATTAATACATGACAAGCAACTCCACACCATACGCTTAAAAAATTGGTGGTTTAAAATGTATCGAAAATTCTATGTCTTGAAAGCAGGCAACGAGGCCAGTAAAAATTACGCCCATTTTCACATGTTTTTAGGTCAACATCAGACCCAATTCTGCAGCGGATTTTCTTATTTAAATGAAGATTGCGGGAGCTAACAAAATAATTAACAGAAAAGATGCAAAAGATATAAATTGATTAGTTAATTATAACAATGATGAAATGTCAAGTAAATAAATGAATAGAGAAGGAGAATATAAAAAGAAATTCCGAATCGCGAAGCGTAACTGAACAACACACCTCCTGAAAGCATGCTTTTCGTGATGTTACTGCTAGTAACAATACCGTCTCCTGTATATTCTCAGACGCAAAAATGGCGGCTACCAAAAACGTATTTTTAAAAATTTATTTCATTAGCCCAAGTATTGTTTTTTAAATTATAATAATGTTTAAAAAAAAATAAAAAAGATTTCTTTGTCTTGTTTACCCTGTAAAAATTAAAGAAGATTTTTTATAATTGTTGAAGTAAAAATTATAATGACTGTATTCATGCTCAAAAAGAAAAAAAAAATCCGTATTGAGCAGTTGCATTGCCCCCTACAGTAATCTGGGTGACAATTCTAGTCGTCATTTTTCTGTCAGCGATCAGGCCTGTTATACAGGGAGCAGTGGTAAGAGGCAGTTAAGAGCTCCAAAAAATGAGCATGCGGAATTCAGCACAACTTAAGCTGCCACTCCTTCGGGAAGACAAAGCGAAACGCCCCTTTGAAAAAAGCGAAGTGCGCTTCTGGAAAACAGACGATAATAAAATACACATCCCTCTGCGAAGATCCATGACCGAAGCAAATAAATGCCGATCTTAAGCATTAAAAAGAAAGAAAAATAAATGAAATTTAGAAACTGTGACATGTTATCTCACGCTATATATATTAATGAAGCAAGATAATACCTTATATTAAAGAAAAAAACAAATTAAAGCATAACTTTCTTTCTTTTTGTGGTGATGATAGTATTTGTGAGTTGGAAGGGGAAGGGGGGGATGTTGGATAAAGAGAAGCTTATAGTTGTTCTTTTACGTTGCCACTCTTTAAATAAATGTCTTAAAAAAACAGACAACATTAAAAAAATAATTTGTTTTGCCCTATTTGTTTTATAGTAGTACAATTTCAGTATTACAAATATTGTTTTTTCTATATTGCTATAATTATAAATTACTATGAGAGAAAAAATTTTGATCATATGTATGCCCCTCCCCTCTTTGACAATTTTGAATATATGGTTACAGAACGGATTATAAAATTACTGACTTTTTTACTAATAGTTTAGTTCTAAGCAGAATTTTTGAGTATTTTTATTTAATCGGTTTATGTTGTATTATCAGGTAATTTGCCAATTGAAAGAGGGAAGTATAATAGTGAAATTTAAATAAAGTCAATGCAATTAATAAAATGCATACTTATAAGTTAGCAGCAGTTTATTCGGTTTTGACATACATACATAGACATACATACATATCAACAAGTATATTCATGCAAATGCTAACAATTCGCGATAAATTGGTTACATTTTAAAAAAGAATGTTGGTTTATTACTTGTTTGCCAATATAACAGATGTGATATAGTTTATAATAATTCTAAATCGTTAAGTTTAATTGATAACGTTGTTTAGAATATGCAAACTAAAATTCGTAGCACTTTTAAAACTCGATAAGATAATGTAATGTTTCAAATAAACTGAAGTTGTTCTTGGCGAATTTTAAATTCCTTGTTATGGAAAATGAATGTGCTGTGGAGTCCGATTGGTGAGAAAGACGTATCTGTCATATAATTTTTTACAAGAACGCAGAAAATCCTGTTCAGTTTTAAATGGCACACCGTCATTTCCAAAGTATCATTTAAGGCTAAGGCCACAGAGGAAGGAAGGACCTCCTCTCCTCTGTGGCTAAGGCTATCATACACTGCTCAAAACAATTAAAAGATATTACAGTTTTAGGTGGATTTTGTATCTGGGAAGCTTTTTAGCTGATTGATACATGGTCGACAGACATAGTAGGTTATATGAGAATAAATTACACATGTTTGGCAGAAAAAATGCATTTTATTGCGCATTTGTGTACAAAAGGAAAAAAACACAATTTGTGCATATGAGAAAAAAAGATTAAGAAAAGGTGTTTTCTTCAAAGAAAATCATTTTCAGTAGGGGGTGTAGTTTCCACGGGCGGCCAGCAACGTTGAACACCTTTGAGGCATGGACTCAATGAGGCTATTAATGACGAGTTGGGGGTATTCTGCCCCACTCTTCCAGAAGACCTCTTTCCAGTTCTTGGAGAGTTTGTGGGGGTTGTTGTCGGCCAGAAACTCGTCTTCCTAGAGCGTCCCAAACGTGCTCGATTGGATTCATTTCTGGAGAACACGCTGGCCATTCCATTCGAAAAGGAAATCCTCCACCAGGTTTGCACGATGTGGCCTGCAGTTATCATCCATTAAAATGAAGTTATCTCCGATTGCTGCAGCGTAAGGGACTACAATAAGTCTGGGGATCTCATCCCTATATCGGCGACCAGTCAGAGCTCCATCTCGAATGATGTAGAGGTCAGTGCGCCCGTCAATGGAGATGCCACTATACACCAACACTCCTCCACCGCCAAATCTGACACTTTCGTGCACGAACGCAGGATTATTCCTACTGCCACGGTCCCTCCAGATGAAAATACGCCTATTATCCGGATGCACAGAAAAACGGGACTCGTCAGAAAACAGAATATTGCTCCATTCATTTCTCCTCCAGTTGACATGCTCGGTTGCCAACTCCCTGCGGTCGCGACGATGCCTTGTTAATCTAACACATACCATCGGTCAGCGAGCATACAGACCTACAGCATGGAGCCGGTTTCGGACTGTCTGAGTTGAAATCGTGGTGCCTGTAGCCGAGCGAAGGTGTTGTTGAAGAAGAGTAGCGTTCATGTTTCGGTGTCTCCGAGCTGTTAACGCTAAATATCGATCTTCATTGGGCGTTGTTGCCCGTCTACGACCTTGCCCTGGTCTTCGGCTTGCACATCCACTCTCCAAAAAACGGTTCCAGATCCTGGAAATGACACTTTGTGACACTCCAATGGCTTGCGCTACTACAATGGCTTGAGTTTGGCCCCCTTCTAACCTACCAACATTTCTCCAACCTTCTGAATCTGTCAAATGACTTCGCTGAGACATCGTATTCATCGAAACAAAGCAATCACTGAATGCCGATCATTCTTGTCTTCATTCTCTTTTATCCAGTTGAAAGTCAAATTTCATTCGCCGCCGCTAAAGCGACGTTTTTGACGTCGAACTCAAAATTTGCATACTCCACAGTTTGAAAACCAGAAAAATTTGCATTTGTGATTCTCTTGTTCTATTTTCGGCAACAAAAAAATTTCGTTTATATCTTTATTTTATATAAAACTTCAAATATCCTGTAATTGTGTTGAGCAGTGCAGTATAAAAGATAAAAGCACGTACGAGATGACGCAAATCGTCCCGCCAAATTGAGTCGAAAAAGTACAGTTATATGAAAAAATACATCGGCTGCCAACTTGGGGTAATCGATGAACAAGAGTGAATGTTTTAAAGATTATAGTTGGTAACAAATGACAGACATTTCATTTATTATAATTTTACTTAATAGATTTTATGGTGTGAGTCTTACATTTAAAAGAAAGCAGTTTTATTTTTAATTCGAGTGTACATCAGCTATGTCTTTAAACCTGAAGGAATGTATGTAGGTATTGTTAATAGTGGAAGAAATTTACGTTCATAATATTCACAACAAATATGAATGAACTTATTGAAAATGTGTTTTTATCATTATTATACAGATGTTTCGACTTAACAACAATGATCATTTAAATAACGAATGACATCTCGCATTTAACAAGAAAACTCAGAATAAAATACTGATAATTTTTTTTATTCAATAATTGTGCGTGTTTAGTTAATTATTATTGCTAAAAGTTTAAATTTACTAATACATATATATACAGTAAAACCTCTAAATTACGGACACCTCGGAAGCGTGAAAACTGTCCGCTATTCGGAAAACGTCAGAGATTTAAAAAATGCTAAAAAATGCTTAGAAATTCGTATTAATTGACTTTTGTATGTCTTAAAACTTGCATTATATGATTGAAGTTAAATTAATTAAAATAATATTTTTAAGCAATAAAAACTGAAATAAAATTCTTTATATCTATCTTTATCCCCTGTTTATTTTATTCTTACGATAAAAATCTGTTACAATATTTTACTTTTGCTTGGGATTACACGTAATTTGTTTTCCAATGTGAAGTTTGAACTTTATAAGTAGTATTAGGCCCGCCACACATCACAGAGACATGCGTCAAAAATCGTGCAACATGACGCAGTGAAACCGGTTTTTTCTTTGTTATCAGGGTGAAACTGTCGCATGTCGCACGTTTTTTCGTTCAATGTTTCACTAGTGTGTGGCGGGCCTTAATCCTTCTAAATCATCTTTTATTTTATTTTATTTATTTATTTATTTGAAAATAATTCTGTAACTAATCACTGTATTTAATACTTTCTTCGAAATTCTTTGATATTGCATTTCCAATTTTCAGTATCTGTTTAATCATCACTAATTGTAAGCTTTTGTTGAAAATTCTGAAGCGATATAATCGCATACATCAACCGATTCTTCTTCAGTTGGTAAGTCATTCAAAATACTGATGAAATTTTCGGCAGTTTCTTCCCTCCTGATAAATTTTCGGTGAAGAGGGTGGATTGCTAGTCCCAGGTCACACCCTAAATTCAAGACTGGGCGGTAAGGCGGGCGTAGTAAAGCGGAGTTGTTGTTGTTGTATTTTGTGTCGGCCGATTATCTACACTAGGGATATAGGCCCAGGGGGAGGGATGCCCTTCGTGGGGTCTTTCTAAGGGAACCTAACCCGTATTTACGCAAGTACGAAGAAAACCACGAAAACTCCGAACGGTTAGGCCGACAGCAGCGATTGGGTTCGAACCCAGCACCTGCCGTCTACCAGTTGAGAGGTCAGACTCTCTCGGCCACTGGTGGGGCATAGTAAAGCGGAGAAAAGGAATTATATATCCAGCTTTAGGACGTGGAAGGGAGAATTTTTGCCAGTCCATCCCCCACTGATTAAAATTCCCCCTGTGATTAAAAAATTTATGACACATTGTTCTTATAAATTTGGAGGTTCTACTTTTGTCCATTTCTTCCCTCGTTAAGAAAAAAAAATATTTTTCATCCTTTATCCGCAAAATTCGCTAATCGGAATGTCCGTTATTCAGAGGTTAAATATATAAAAATTTAGGTTTAGGGAGAGGAGAATTTTTGCCAGTGCATCCCTCACTGATTAAAATTTCCCCTGTGATTAAAAAATTTATGACACATTGTTCTTATAAATTTGGAGGTTCTACTTTTGTCCATTTCTTCCATCGTTAAAAAAAAAAAAAAAAAAAAAAAAAAAAAAAAAAAAAATATTTTTCATTTTTTATCCGCAAAATTCGCTAATCGGAATGTCCGTTATTCAGAGGTTAAACATATAAAAATTTAGGTTTAGGGAGAGGAGACTGTTCGTTAAAATGAGGTGTTCGCTATCCGGGAATGTACGTTATGGAGGATCTACTGTATATATATATGCAGTGAAACTTGATTTAAAAGATTAGTTTGGTTTGGTTTATTTTGTGTCGGCCGATTATCTATCTACTCGAGGGATATAGGCCCAGGGCGGGAGTGCCCTTCGTGGGGGTCTTTCTAAGGGTTTGGTTTATTTTTGTCGTCCGATTATCTACATTAGGAATATATAGTCGTTGAGCCAGGGCCTTGTGTGGTTTCATGTCTGGGGATTTGATAAACTATATATTTTTGGATTCACCACAACAACAGCATTTCATTTATCCATGATACTTTCAAAATTAGGGTAGCTTTTGGGCGCCATATTGGAAAATGACCGCCGTCGTTGAGTTAAGCGGTCGTGTGGTCTCACGTCAGCGGACATGGTAAATCATACATTTTTGGATTTATCAGAACATCAGCATCTCATTTGTCCATGATACATTCAATACTAGGGTAGTTTATGGACGCCATATTGGAAAATGGCCGCCGTCGTTGAGGCAGGGACTCTTGTGATTTCTGTAAACGGACTTGTTAAATCATACTATTTTGGATTCACGACAACATCAGAGTGACATTTATCATTGATATTTTCAAAATGAGAGTAGCTAATGGACGTCATATTGAAAAATGGCTGCCACCGTTGAGCCAGGGGCTTGTGTGGTGTCATGTCAGATGACTTGTTAAATCATACACATGCATATTTTGGATTCACCACAACATCAGAATGATATTTGTCCATATTTACAAAATCAAGGTAGCTTATGGGTGTCATATTGGAAAATGACCACCGTCGTAGATCCAGGGGACGTATTTTCATGTCAGTAGACTTTGTAAACCAATTTTGGATTCACCACATTAGCCACAACATGACATTTATTCATGATATTTTCAAAAACAGAGTAATCAAATAGTTCTTCCAATAAACGCAGTGATAGAAAAAAATTTCTTGATTTTATAAGCTGTAAAATTAACAGGGTGATTAAAGAGGCAATAAGTAAAGACACGCAGAGGTCAAAAGCTACAACAAAGTTGAGTCAAAGATCTGCTGCAGTTAAAAGAAATTTTTGATACCAGGGCAGAATTTCTTCAAATGATTCGTGAAAGAACCACAATCAGTTTTTCAGAAAAATCTATACTACATCCATATCCGTCGTTGGGCAAGATCCAGAAAGATGAACGTAATATCTGACATTTACAGAACATGGTTATCAATGAATAAATAAAAAAGACAGGCTAACAGAATCAATTAAAGCAATTACAAATCCAGAAATTGTCGAAGACATGATCAAAGCTCATGGAATAACTAAAGAAATTTACCAAACTTTCATGAGAGAATATCTGTCTGAAGACTCAAAGGCAGAAGGATTTTTCAAACCCCCAATAAACTAAACACATTTTGTGACTTCAATAGAAAGAAAATTTGAAGTTAAATAAATCAGAGGTTGTTGTCATGACAAAAGGAGATCTGTTTTCTCAGATGACGATCCTTGCAGAACGAAGAAATTTGGATATAAGAACTCTCTTTTCCTACCACCTAGGGCTTCTTCAATAATCCTTAGCAAAACTTGATGGTTCAATGCGAAAAAATAAGAAATAAAACTCAAGGATGTTATGGCAAAATTGCGACTTCTGAAAGAATGCAAATAATGGTGTTGTTAATATAAATGACAGAATGTGCTTTATTCAAAGCTACCATAGGAACTATAATCATTTGCACAACTAGCAAAGAATCTGTTTTTGGAAATAGTACAAGATTATACATCCTCTCAAAGGGTAGATGTTGTGTTTTATACATACAAGCAGTTGTCAATAAAAATAAATGAACGAAAGGTATGAAACTGTTGGTGATGTTATAAAAGTTATATATTCTTGGGCAAACAGTACGAAAATAGAAGCAGATTTTATATGATGAGGAGGACAAGAAAGAACTTATGCATTTCATTTCTCAAGAATTGCAAAATGAACATTATTTGAAATAGTTGAATACACAAGTGCTGTACGTTATCTACGGAGAAAAATATTATAAATTAAAGAACTAACTAGTTGAAAAATCCATTAAATTGATTTGCTTCCAAGAAGCGGTGGTACACAATTTATATTTTGCACACACCATGCTCTTTCCCTTGAAATGCAGTCACTGTCAGTGCTTTCGCAGACAATGGAAAATGATGAATCAGAACACAAATTTCGTGATGAGCTTAAGGCGTTTGATATTGAAGCTGATTTATCAGAGGAAACAAAGAAACGGTTTGAATCGTAATTTTACCATCTCTATTATGGAAAGCAAAAATACTCAAGCATCAAGGAATTGCGCTATATGCTATATATTTTTCTGTGAAACAAAAAGTTTGGAGTCGCATTGCTTTTCGTCATGTAGTAATACAAGCTACTTATAGGTAATGCAAGCCAATTACCACGGTCTTGTTCGGAAGAAGTGCCTACAGGCTGATCATGATCTTCCATCCCCATATAAATATGGTTGGATTTTGGGTGCTGGGTTCGAACCCAATCGCGGCTGTCGGCCTAACCATTCGGAGTTTTCGTGGTTTTCTTCGAACCTTGCGTAAATACGGGTTAGGTTCCCTTAGAAAGACCCCCACGAAGGGCACTCCCCCTCTGGTCCTATATCCCTAGCGTAGATAATCGGACGACAAAAATAAACCAAAGCTCTTTAATTATCTAATGTACAAGCATATGCAGAACATAGAACTGTTCTATGACGATTGGAGTTTTTTGGATACAGGAATGTGAACCAATCATGATAGAAGTGCAGAAGACGAAGATTTCTGTTATTTATTAATCCGTCCGTGACCAGCATCTTTTACAAAAATTTAATTCAATTGACAATACTTTTTGTCAAACAATTAAATTTAGCTTAGCAAACAATACAATGCCTTAATTAGATCAGGAAAAATATACCTTTTTAATGGTATCCAAAAAAAAAAAAAAAGCGATGGAAGCACATTTTGAAGTTGCCTATATGGACCCGTGGTCCCGAAAGGGTTAATTCTTAACAGACTGATTGCAATACTTTCACCAGTACTACTTTTTTCTTGAATTGCTGTGTCTTATCCACATGAAAATAATATGCATTGAAATACAAAACAAGATTTCGATTTTCATCCATCGCAAATGTCTTTTGATCGGTTTATCCAGTTGAAAATGCTAATAATCATATTGAAATAAAATCATAACAAATGTATAATTTGTATAACGTTTTATATATTCAATAATATTTGTTCTCTGCATTTTTTTCTTCAAATTTAATTATGTGGTGACGGTTAAAAAGAAAAAAATCATTTGTATCTATGTGCGATAGATGGCGCTCATTTCTTCAATATGGCGTCTATAAGCTACCACAAATTTAATAGTATCATCATAAAATGAACTCGTTTGTTTGTATGTCGGCCGATTATCTACGCTATGGGATATAGGCCCTATGGGGTGGGATGCCCTCCGTGGGGGTCTTTCTAAGGGAACCTAACCCGTATTTACGCAAGGCTCGAAGAAAACCACGGAAAACTCCGAACGGTTAGGCCGACGGTCGCGATTGGCTTCGAACCCAGCACCTACCCATAAAATGAACTCCTTGGACCATTGTGAATCCTAAAAGTCTCTGAATCTCTCCTCTCTTGTCACATGTCAGGCTGTATTAGGTAAACATATACTTACAGTTCAGAAACAAAGCACTGCGTTTTAGATCACATTTTGAATTTTATTTTTCTACTTTCACCATGTGTTTTAATGACATTTGTGAGCTGAACAATAAAAATGATTCATATTTTGTGTAAAATAAAATGTACAAATAAATAAATAAATGAATAAAATACGTAGAATAATAAAATAATATGAAAGATCAAATAAAAAAGTAGGGGTTTTTTTTGGGGGGGGGGATTTTAATAGAATTTAACATATTTGGCTTTAAATCTTATTTTTATGAACACAAAATATTTTAATTTTAAAATAATTTCATGCTTCATAATTTAATCTACTGAATTTTAATGATTTTATTTTAATTGAAATATGTAATGTCACATTTCTTCTTACCCCTCTCACCCCCTCGTCACAGACTGTCACAATTTCAGGAACCTCCCCCCCCCCCCTTGAAGCTTGACATCATTTATGGTTGGCCCCTAACTACAAATTAACCAATAGCTAGCAATAGCAACATATGACAGATAATGCTTAAGATAAAAACTTGAGGCCCCTGTCCTCGCTCGAGGAAACGCTCGCGAGCTAATGCTATTCCTATGGGGAAGCATTTTTCTAATAACTCTTTCACATTTTGAGATTTTTGAATATTTTTTTTTTTTTTTTTTTGCATTGGATAGCTGAGGTATATGCCAACAGCTTACCTTTTTTTACTTTTTCCATTTTGGTTGCAGATATTTTTTTAAAAAGCACTTTCAGTTTCGAAACCGGTTTTGAAAGTGAAACTAACTTTGTAAAAAATATATGCATTCAAAATTGAAAAAGTAAAAAAGGTGCGCTATCGGCTTGCACCTCAGCTATCCAATGCAAAAAAAAATATTCAAAAATGTCAAAATGCGAAAGAGTTATTAGAAAAATGCTTCCCCATAGGAATAGTATTAACTCGCAAGCGTTTCCTCGAGCGAGGACAGGGGCCTTAAATTAATATTTCTCTGTTACTATAATTCTAGCATAAAAATTTCTTAAATTAAATTTTGTTTTATGTATTGAAAATATTTATTACATTTTATTAAACTGAATTACAATTTAATATTGTTTAATTTAATTGTAATTAAAATTTTATTTATTATTTAATTGACAATTGGTTTGTTTGTATTGTTTGTATGTATGTCGGCCAATTATCTACACTATGGGATATAGGCCCTTTGGGATGGGATGCCCTCCGTGGGGGTCTTTCTAAGGGAACCTAACCCGTATTTACGCAAGGTTCAAAGAAAACCACAGAAAACTCCGAACGGAAAATTGGAACAATTGGAAAATTACAAAGCAACTATTCTTATTAAAGGAAGATTAATTTTCGAAAACATGGTAGATATTTCGAATAAATAAATTACCTCCCACCTGTCGATTGCTATCTTAAATTAGTTCCGCTATTACGTTAGTTCCGTCGATTGTTTGTGCTGCCATCTATCGTAATTTTAATGAGTATTAAAATTTTATCAATACATGAATCAATTATTTATTTATTTTCTCTTTTTAAACTATAACTTTCCCCAAATTAATATTCCATGAAAAATAGCATAAAAAAGACAAAGAAATAAAAAAAGAATTAAAAAAATATTGTCGATTTAAAAATGTAGTTCAGAAAAAAGTTTGTTTATTAACAAAAAAAGCCTTAAGAGAGAGAGAGAAAAAAAGAAGTTTCTAAAGACTAAAATTAAGAATTAATATGGAACTTGACTTATTTTAGCTACATTTCAAGCAATGAAAAAAGGAAAATTAGTGTTAAAATTATTCTATTTTATAATCTGATAAGCGTTTTATTTTCTGCTAAGTAGTAAAATTAATCTGGTGCTGCCATCTGTTGTCAGTATACTTAAATAGAGCTGATTAATTTCTCTAAAGTATACAAACTTTTTATCTTTCTTCAGTGTAAATTTTTTTTTTTTTTTTTTTTTTTTTTTTTTAATGTGAAATTGTTTTCTTTACATATTTCGAAAAGTAATTTCCCACTTATTCAATCACAAAATTTTTATACTTAAATAAGTCTAATTTTCTGTACTGTCTACTATAAGTCTAATTTTTTCTGATGGTCCGCGGGCATTCACTTAAATTTTTTTTTCTTTTTTGTGAACTTATTTCTTCTACAGCTACACTTTCCATCAGAAAACAGCGGTATTGAATAAAAAAAAAAATCAAACGCAGAATTTTACTTAACACAAAATTTGAATGCATAATTTTTCGTATTAAAAAAAAAAAAAAAAAAAAATCCGATTTAGTTCAAAGCAATTGGAATTAAAATTTTTAGCAATATTAATGCAAACAATCTTATAAAACAGCCTTTTGTCAATCGTTTTTACGCAAAAAATTATTTATGAATATGTTTTCCCTAAAACAAAAAAATTAGTCTTTCCAGGCAAAGAAAGTGTTCGGGGGTATTAAATGCGATTCGCAATTTTTATAGACAGAGATGGAGCGAAGAATTTTATTTATTTGCATTATTAAACAAGTTGGAAATTGCACGTAAAGCGTAGCAAATGAGGTGCGTTCGTTGATAACGAAGTTTTAAAATATTCAGATCTTGCTGATATAGTAGAGCGTACTTTGGATACAGTATAGTGGTCGAAATCTTTGTGTTCCTGTAAATATGCAGGGAGTAATTCTTATTATACTTCATTAACGTATATCTTATTCATAAAATGTGAAATAGTTTAATATAATTAAAACACCCCCCCCCCCAAACAATGTTTCCCCGTATAACATTATTTAGTGGAATACATTTATGTGGCCCTGTAATTTAATAATAAATATTCTTTGCATCACAGATTATACAAAATGTATTTTTAATACATATTTCATAGATTCATGTTGATTCTATTATATTCAAATGAGTGTAACACCATTAAAATGCCTTTGAAACTTTTTTCCCCATTGACCGTAATGTAACGGAATAATTTTGATTGTCCCTGTAATTGATCAATGCATCCGATTTTCATAACATTTGAAATGACTCGACAAAATTATGTAATAAATATACGTTTTAAGTTTCAAACGATTAAAATGCATTTGAAACTTTTTTCCCCATTGACCGTAATGTAACGGAATCCTTTTGATTGTCCCTGTAATTGATCTATGCCTTCGATTTTCATAACATTTGAAATGACTCGACAAAATTATGTAATAAATATACGTTTTAAATTTCAAACGATTAAAATGCATTTGAAACTTTTTTCCCCATTGACCGTAATGTAACGGAATCCTTTTGATTGTCCCTGTAATTGATCTATCCATACGATTTTCATAAAATTTGAAATGACTCGACAAAATTATGCAATAAATATACGTTTTAAATTTCAAACGATTAAAATGCATTTGAACCTTTTTTCCCTATTGACCGTAATGTAACGGAATCCTTTTGATTGTCCCTGTAATTGATCTATCCATCCGATTTTCATAAAATTTGAAATGACTCGACAAAATTATGTAATAATTATGTATTTTAAATTTCAAACGATTGGGTTGGGTAGTTTTTGCGTTGTTATATGCGGACGGACAGACAGACAGACAGACGGACAGACAGACAGACGGACGGACTGAGCGACAACAATAGGTGCTACGTATTTACATAATTACGAACGCATCTAAAAACAACATCAGCACGAGGGATATAGGCCCTATGGGAGGGGGGAGGGGATATTGCTGAATTAAAACAGCTCTTTAGCTTTTTTGAAAAATGTAATTTAACAAATGGCAACAACAGTTTCGTTTATTGTATGACGACATGGGAGATATAGGCCTGAAAGGGGTGTGAGTTCCCTCCGTAAGGGTCTTTCTAAGGGGACCTACCCCGTATTCACGGAAGGAAATCCAAGGTTCGGAGGAAACCACGGACAACTCCGAACGAATAGGACGAAGACTGCGATTGGGTTCGAACCCAGCACATGAAATACACCAGTTTCGAGAGCAGAACCTTTCAGCCTCTGAATAGAGGAACAAATGAGAAGTGGCTTGCTGTCTAATTTTTCTGATTTTGACAATAATTCTGGGTAGGTTGACCGGAGAGTTTTTCAAGGAAGAAAACCAGAATTTGCTTACACAAAAGTGAGCATTACGTACTCTCGCGAACAAAACAAACGAATTTTTCTATAAAATAACTACCGGTACTCCACTTGAAAAATTCTTGGATCGGCGGCGATACTATATTTATTAACCATCTCAGCGCCCGTGAACTGATATACCTGTTCTCTAAACGGCACTTTTTACTGCAATAGTATCGCCATTTAAATTAATATAATTCAACAGATATGTGCAGTTTAAAATCAATGAGTAATATTTAATACTCTCAAGAATTATATTTATACACGCAATAATGTCTTTAACATCAAGTTGGATTTATTTATTTATTTATTTTAGAATTTAATAATAATTACAGCAAAAACAACGTTAAAAACTATGCCTTGTTTTGCCGCAGGCATCGAATGAGTTCTGCTCTTAAAGCTGGTAGAAGAAAAGCGCAGGGATCGAACTCAATCGCACACGTCGGCCTAATCGTTTGGAGTCTTCTTCGATCTATGGATATCTATACGTAAATACTGATTAGATTCTCTTAGAAAGATCCACACGGCGACTTTTCCCCCTCTGGGCTATACCCCTCGTGCAGGTAATCGGAAGACATAAAAACAGTTTTTGCAGCAGTTAGTATTTTGATCATCATGAATACATCCTGATAATGAAACCGATTTTAAAGTTTCTATTTGAAAATTATAAGAAAAAGATACTCGTTAAACAATTTTTTTTTAAATTCTGTTTTTTTTTTTTTTTTTTTTTTTTTTTTTTTTTTAAGTCATGCTATTAATAGGCAGATATTGTTAAAAAATTTCTTTCCGGAAAAAAAAGTTTACATTACGAGGCCATTTCTGTAACAATAGGATTTGCACTTTATTTCCTTCTACCTTAGTACTGAGAATAGGCCTAATCTAATGACATTTTAAAATGTGCAGTTCTAGTCACAGGTTAGGCGTCCGTCAGATGCTTTAAACTAATTTGAAATTTCGTAAAGATTTTAATCTTAGTTTAATATTTTTAAGTTAAAATTAAAAGTTAATAGTGCTTGACATGTTAACCAGAATGTATTGATGGTCTTGAATTTTTCTTACTACGTTCTAATTTAAATACTGATATTTATTGAAATCAATAGCGATTTTTTTTCCAAGAATTTTTTCCGTATATAAATAATGTTTAAAAAAATGATGTAAATAGAGCTTGACAGATAGCAAAATTAAATAAAATAGATATCTGTTTGATGCTTAAAATGCAAGATGTAACTCAGTAAACGAAAAATTAAAAACAGTTCTAATACAAGTTTCTTCAATAATCAAGCTTACAAATGTTATGCTGTTAGATTTCAACGGGAGACCACAAATGTTATGAAAAACTTTCACGTTGTTCAGTACAGAATTTTTATTATTATTATTTTTTTTAGGACTGCCTTAAAATAGTTGATTTTAGATGAAAATGACAACAATATATTTTATGTAGTATTTAGAAAGGCAATGAAAAATTTAGTGAAATATACTTGAACAAGTTTAAGCCACACCCGGAAAAAAATGTTTGTAGGATTGGAAAGTTTCTACATACGCAAAATTTTGAAAAAATTTTCTAGAGAATAAACAGAGGCCAACAAAATGATATTTTGCTTTTCTTAGATTCAGAGATTAATGCTGGTGTTGTTCTGCATAGAACTATGAACAAGTATTTCGTTTTTTCTATTTTAACTGAAACCGCTAGAAAAATTTTGTCTTCAACACCGTCAAATAAAAACTTATGAATAGTTGGTTTAGAAGTTAATTTAAACAAAATAGGAACTCGGAAAAACTTGAAACTATTTTTATATAAACCTTAATTTCTCTACGCGTATGCATGCTATCCGCATAAAAATGAATACATTTTATAACAATAAGCCACTAAATCATAATCTGCAGTTTGAGCGCATTTGCTATATTTGTTTTGACAGGGTTATCCAAAAGATATTCTTTCATTTTTAATTTGTTGACGGTCCCCTATGGAGTTTCGGGACAAAATCTTTCCGGAAATGTGTGACTTGTACTATTATGTTTACACACTTAGAATTTCTGGTTAATTCCTCATGTATTTTTCTAGATATTTAACAAAATGTTTTAAATCACAAGTGGCCTCTCACTTTTGGCCATATATATATATATATATTATTATTATTATTATTTTTTTTTTTTACAGTAAAACTAGATAATTTGTCAATGTGAAAGATAACACTAGTAAGTCTCGATTACGTTCATTAATAACTATATCTAATATTAATAATATATATTCCAAAACAAAAAATAAGAATTTATATGATATCTAAATATTTTGCTTATAAGATGTTGATCTATTAATAAAAAGATTTAAAACATATTAAAAAAATTTATTTACATGTTTCAACTCTTATTAATCGAGTCATCTTCAGAATGTAAATAGGAAAAAAAGAACATCTATTAAATAATAATAATAATTATAATATAATAATAATAATAGATATTATAATTATTAAATAATATTTAATAATTATTTTTAAATTACTATTAATTATAAACTGAATAGTTTTTCTTCTAAGCATAGGCGTAAATTTCTTTAAAATAGTTTTAAAGATTATTTTTTTCAAATTATTCTGTCCTCTAACGATGTATATACAATCATCTAAGTAATTGCACGCCCATCATGCTCAAATGCCCTTCCCCTCTTTGTTGCCGGATTAAAAATTTAAAATCTTAAAATACTTTTAACTGTCTCGATTGTTTGTTTTTCCGTAACTGCAAGTAAATAATCAAATCATAACCAGATGCAAAAACATGGCTTTCAACTTCAATAATATTGAATAAAGTTTTACATTTAAATTCAATAAGTTATTAGTAAATAATACAACTATGTAGTATAATATACCATAAATCAAAAGATCACAGAAACACACTTCGGGGATTAAATTTCAATATACCGACATCAGCAATATAAACACGTGTCTGTAAGGGCACAAAGTCTCAAACTAGCAGTAAGAATTGAGAGGAGAGCTTACAAGGAAAGCGACAGGTGGTGCGAACTAGTTCTTGCAAAGTTTTGTTATTTAATTGTGTTTATATTTTGTTGTGTAGTTACTATTTTTTTTTTATTTATCGCATATATTTGAGTGTTGTTTCATCTATTTATATTAGTGTCCTACACATAAAATAATCATTACTTGTAGGTGTTTTTTTTTTTAATGTAAGATTCCTACCCTCTGTCAATACAAAGTAAATTTAATTAAAATTCTATGTAGTCCTAGAGGTCCATACTTTTTTTAATTTTGCGTTTGGTTTTGCATATACTGAACTGAATTCAAAATATGCAATCAATTCTAAGTTTTTTTTTTTTTTTTTTTTTTTTTAATAGATTTTTTTTATCGTTTTTAGTCCTTATAATTCTTTAATAAATAATACTGCAAATATTTTTCAAATAATCATAAAAACACCATGTTGGTACGTGTAGTAACAATCCCCTAGTTGCCTTTCTACATTAAAAAAATTATATGATACTTTTTATTTTCCTGCAATGCATTAAAGTTCATACTTACAACAAAATACCGTCCATTCCCCTAACGCCCCACCAGTGGCCGAGAGGTTCGGACCTCTCAACTGGTAGACGGCAGGTGCTGGGTTCGAACCCAATCGCGGCTGTCGGCTTAATCGTTCGGAGTTTTCCGTGGTTTTCTTCGAACCCTGCGTAAATACGGGTTAGGTTCCCTTAGAAAGACCCCCACGGAGGGCACTCCCCCTGGTCCTATATCCCATTAGCGTAGATAATCGGACGACAAAAATCAATCAATCGACCATTCCCCTAACCTCTGATTTAAGCAGCATGCATCGAGAACGAGAGAGGAGCTACTTCTTTCAAATGTAGTTTTTGTGTGCAAACTACTTATACTGATTGAAAGCATGATGCAAAATATGGAACAGATGCCGTAGCTTCCCGAAAGCCGCCAATTTGTTTGTCTTCTATTTCTCACAAATTGTTATTATTTTGCAATTATGTTTTTGAGGAAACATAAAATAAATATTTTTAAGGCTCATGCGTACTAAAAAAAAATATTTTCACTTCACTTGAATGATTTACATAATAAATGAATAAGAAAATCAAACGATTTTTACTATTAAAAATTTGCTCTTTCAATCTTTGAGTTTCTACAGTAAATTGTCTTGTTTAATTTCATATCATTTTTTGAAAAGTATGATTCAATCATTAACCTTTTACAGGCCAAATTCAGATCCAGGCATATTTTAAATTACTTTTTTGTACATTATGCCTTCTAATGCTTTAGTTAAGAGATATTAGTGATCAATATGGTGGATTTTTTTTTTTTTTTTTTTTTTTATAATTTTCAGAATGTTCCCAATTGGGAACATTGGTCACTTCCGGCGGTCATTTTCCAGTGGCTATTGATAATTTTTATGGTCTTCTGTAGATTTCCTCATAAATGATGGGAATGTAACTTATATTTCAAAAAATCAAGTTATTCTAATTCGAAAAATCTATTTCAAAAAATCATTTTTATGACTGATCATTTTCCAGTGGTCATTGGTCATTTTTATGATTTTCTATACCTTGCCTCATTAATGATAGGAATAAAACTTCTATTTCAAAAAATAAAGTCATTCTTTTACTATTTCTGCTAATTTTTTTTTTGGTCGATTTTGATTAAATTAAATTTTTAATAAATGATTAAACTTATGTTCCCAATTGGGAACATTGGCCTGTAAAAGGTTAAATAATCATTTCAGTTCATTTTGTAGTTTAAGGTACAATAATAATGCATGAGAAATAACAGGGAAAAAAATGGCGGCTCGCAAGCTAGATGTACAATACACGGAGTAAGAAACAGGGGAAACTTAATGCGCATGACTCTCCGAAAATACAAAGTGAAATTTTGGTAAATAATGAGGGGGCTGCGATACGATGTAGGCTGGTTTTTTAGCAGACGTTCAATATGATTGTATGCCTAAGTTGCATATGTTCGAATTAAAAGATGTTTTATTTTATTCGTTTATGTCTCATATTGATATTTCATAGAATAAATCAAGATGGGATATAAATGCTGTGTTCCTGGATGTAAAACAGGCTATGATAGTCGAAAAAAAGTCGAAGGGAACAAAAAATTAAGTCTATTCCGTGCTCCACAAGTGAGTGATTTTTTTAGGCTTTAATATAAAGCTATTTGCTTGTAATTATATTTAAATTCAGAATTTTTTATTGTCAATAGATCGTAGTGTATATGTTTTTTAAATGTTATGTGGAATAATAAAGCACAGACATAGTTTTGCGTCTAAATACAAAGTTATTTAATGTGCAAAAGACTTGTACATTTTACAAAACATTAATTAGTCAAAGAGTTTTTATTTTTTTCAAAATTTCATGAAAATCCATGCGTTAGCTCTTGAGATATGGCTGTTGTGAAAATTGTAAATAATGCAACATAGCAGTGCCACCTGTTGAGCGATTTACACCAAATGTTAATCAGCTTTAATTTATATCAGGACTACCTGAGTATCTTTTTTTTTATTGAAATCTGTGCATTAGTTCTTGGGATACAGCTGTTGCATAAATCATAAAAAATGCAATATAGCAGCAACACCTATTAAGCAATTTACACCAAAAACTAATCATCATCAATTTATATTAGGGACTACCTAAATATAAATTTTTATTAAAATCCGTGCGTAGTTCTTGAGATGCAGATATGGCGTAAACCGTAAAACAATGCAGCATAACAGTGCTACCTGTTGAGCTATTTACACCAAAAAATGATCAGCACCAATTTAAATAAGAGACAACCTAAATAAAAATTTTATTGCAATCCGTGCGTAGTTCTTGAGATACTGATATTGCGTAAATCGTAGAGCAATGCAGCATAACAGCGCTACCTGTTGAGCGATTTACACCAAAATGTGATCAGCATCAGTTTAAATAAGAGACTACCTAAATAAAAAAAAATATTACAATCTGTATGTAGTTCTTGAGATACAGATATTGCGTAAACCGTAAAGCAATGCAGCATAACAGCGCCACCTGTTGAGCGATTTACACCGAAAACTGATCAGCATCATTTTATATCAAGGACTACCTAAAAATAAATTTTTATTAGAATCCGTGCTCTAGTTTTGAGATTCAGCTGTTGCGTAAATCATAAAAAATGAAGCATAGCAGTGCCACCTGTTGAGCGATTTACGCCAAAAACTAATCAGCAATAATTTATATCAGGGTCTTAACTAAATATCAATTTTTATTGAATTCCGTGAATTTTTTCTTGAGACAGAGCACCCACAAAATACCTGTCACAGACAGATATTTTCAAAAAGCATGTTTTTTGGAATCTCTGACTCCTAAAACGTGTACAAACCGTCGAAAACCAGAATTCGAAAATTTATACGAATCCTGTACTTTCTTCTTGTAGAGATAGAAGGGAAAAAATGGTGCTGGTAGAATAAATTTGGTGCTCCCTCAATCTCCTCGGACGGGGCGACCCCCCCCCCTCCAATTTCACATGGACTTGAATGTCCGGATGGAAAAGATAGGGATTTAAAAGCAAAAATTCCTGAATTAGCTAAGAAAAATTTTGATTAATAGATTTATTTTTACTGCACAATCACAAATAAAAGATAGAAACAAAGTTAAAAAAATAATAAAAAAACAATGTTTAAATTATTTTAAATGTGTATTCTGGGGATCCTATAATTACACAATTTTTTTCCCTCCAAATAATTAAAATAAAAATTTGCTTTAATTCTACATGCATTAATTGCATAAATATCTAAAGTTATGGATAATTAAAATGTTCTAAGGTTATAAAAACTATACTCGAAATTAAAATTTACTCCAAAATATTTGATTAATACTTAATTTCTAAAAATCATAAGTCTATTTCTTTGCGATATTCAACTTATTTACAACAGTCGTTTTAATCCGCAATATTCAATGTTTTTTAAATGGCCTGCCCTTTGGCTTTTGTCAGAATGATCTCGTATTTTAAATGGCTAAAAAACGAAAATGAAGCGCCAAATACCTATAAAAAACATGTATGTTGTGAAGAAAACTTCAATTAACCAGATTTTCATTTCTACAACCGCTAAATCGCACAACGCTTAGGGGTAAACAAACTGAAGACTCCTCCCACACTAGGAACGAGCGCCATCTACAGGCTTTTCATTTAATATGATATTATAAGCTAGTAAATTGAAAATGAAGGGGTTTTTTTTAAGGTAAAATTAAAAAAAAGAGAGGGGAGGAGGTACATTTTAAAATTAAATATTTAATTTAAATGATTTAATATTGAAGTTACGTTTTGTACCTTGACTTAGGACTAGGCTCTTTTATTAGTAGTATGTTTTATTTATTTATTAATTACAGATTTACTAGTTTATGAAGTCATGCAAAAAATTGAAAAAATTACGGTTGGTCATTGAATAATCCATATTTAATTATTATTATTATTTAAGAATTCGAAGAAGAGCTTTATTTTATTCATTATTTTTGCATCTTATTAAAAAATTAGAAAAGTTTACGTAAAGAAACACACATAATTTTATTTTCCATAGTAATATTTTGAATTTATATTTAATAAAAGAGAAATGGATATAAATATGAAATGAAATATTAACAAATAATTTCTGATAATTTTAGCTGTCAATTACTTTCCAATACCTTAAATATCTAAATGATTTGTATAAATTATATAGACAAATTTACACAAAAGTATTTATAAAAAATTATCTTAGTAATTTTTTAAAAAATAGTAGAGAAAACAAATTATTTTTCAAGTAAAAAACAGCAACAAAAATGTACAAGTTATTTAACCTATTTCGGATAAATAACTATTTAAAAGCATGTTATATTAAAAAAAGATGACATACTCAGTGGCGTAGCAAGGAAGGGCAGTCACCCTGGGCGCCCAAATCAAGGGGCGTCAAATTGAGATTGGTTTAAATCGAAATTACGAATTGCTCCACTAGTGGATTAGAGGTTCTGCTCCCGAAGCTGGTAAATATAAAGGTATTGGGTTCGAATCTAATCGCGCCCGTCGGCCTGATCGTTCGGAGTTTAACCTTGGGTTTCCTTGCGTAAATACGGATTAGGTTCCCATAGAAAGACCCCCACGGAGGGCACCTTCCCTAAGGCCTATATCCCTCGTGCAGATAACTAGTCATTATAAATACAACCAACAACCAAAAAAGGCATTTTCTTCTTTTGAGTAAAAAAATAATAATAATGTGGTTATTTTCCTTTTTTTCTTTTTTATGAGGCGGTGTGGACGAAAAATTTCTTCCTTCCCCAAGCACCAAAAATCCCAGTTATGCCACTGAATATACTCTTATATTTGGGCTTAAAAATAGTATAAAGGTTTGTTTTTAAATATATTTTAAAATTTAAATTTAGTATAACACAAAAATTAAATACGATTTAGGTAAAAGTTTTGGAAAGTAATTGATAGCTAAAATTATTAGAAATAAATTTTTTTCTCTCTCCTTTTTTACTTTATTAAGAACAAATTCAAACTATTACTATGAAAAATAAAATCCTTGTAGTTCTCAAAATATTTTTTTTTTTTTTTAATTTGTTAACAAAATTAAAAAAAAATCTTACTTGAATTGTTCCATAATATTAATAATCGAATATGATTTTTCTATTTATTGCATAACATCATAGATTAGTAAATCTCAAATAATTTTTCTTAAAAAAAAAAAAAAAAAAAAAAAAAAAAGGAAAAGAAAAGAAAGAAATAACAAACAAATAAAACATGCTAATATTAACAGATGTTAGTCTTAAATCAAGTAAAGTATTTCTTTTATTTTTTATTTATTTTTTATTTATTTTTATTTTATTTATTTATTTTATTTTTTTTTTTTTTAATTTTTAGCAGAAAAACTATTTATGCATTTATTATATTGCAGTACATGTACACGTACACAAATATACTATAACTTCAATTTAAAACATATAAATGAAATAGTTGATACTAAAATATATTTCCTCTCTCTTTTTCAACTTTGTAGTGTTTTTATACAAATTCAGTAACTTATGATATCATATCATAAACTGAAATTTTTATGGGCAGTCAATGAAAGAATTATATTACTATTTTAAGAATATTATGAAAAATATTTTTAATGAATTACTAAGAAGAAAAAAATGTAAAATTAATTTGGATTTAAATTTTAAAGGTAAGTACCATTAAAATACATTTTAAAATACGTTTAAAATACCTTAAAAAAAAGGTTTTAAACAAAAAACTTTTTAATACTATTTTAAGTCCAAATGTAAGAGTGTTTTTATGTTACATGCTCTTAAATTATTATTTATCAAAAACAAATTAAATTATTTGTGTATCCTTATTTTTTTTTTTACATTAAAATAATCATTTACATATTTTTACATACACAATAAAAAATCATTTACATATTTAAATTATTTATGTATTTAAGTAAGATTTGGCTAAAAGTATTGGAAAGTAACTGATAGCTAAAATTACAAGAAATTATTAGTTAATACATTTAATTTCATATTTATTTTTATTTCTCTTTTATTAAATATAAATTCAAAATATTACTATGAAAAATAAAACTACAGAGGTTTCTTTGAATAAACTTTTCTTGTTTTTTAATGAGATACAAAAATGATGAGTAAAATTATGCTCTTCTTTGAATTCTTAAATAATGATAAAAATTAAATATGGATTTGTCTGTGAGTAGCCGTAATTTTTTTTTCAGTTTACTGCATGACATCATAAACTTTTAAATTTGATATTTATTTTATTTATTTATTTTTGAGGAAAAACAAATAAATAAAACATTCTATTATTAGAGGCTAATCCTATGTCAATATACAAAACATAACTTCAGTGTTAAAGCACATGTATTAAATATTTGGTATTAAAATATACACACACACCCTTGTCTCTCTCTGTTTATTTTTTTATTAATTTTACTTAAAAATATTATTTTAAATTTATTAGCTGGTGTCATATTATAAAATGAAAATGCTATGGGTTGGGTAAGCACAGAAAAAAAAATATATTATTATTATAATTATTGTTTTAAGAATATAGTGAAGAATGTTTTTAATTCATTGAAGCAAAAAGAAATTTAGAATTAAAGAGCTCTGCATGACGTATTTTCAAAGGGCTCGTCAGTAGATGCAGCTCACTTATTAGTGGGGGAGGAGCTTCAGTTTGTTTATCCCTAAGCGTTGTGCGACTTAGCTCCACCTCGATGGACAGCCTTCATGCAGCGGTGTCGCCTCCTATCGTCAAAAATTCCGCATGGCAAAATTTTAACACTACTTTCCCCTCCTGCTTTTTACTCCGTGGTACAATAACTTTCATTTCCAAAGTTTTCCTCCCATATCCCACGAAAGATTAGAATTCTCATGAAACGAAATGACTATATTTAGTCCAGGCATTTGGTAAAAAATAAATGCAAGTTTTGGTGTAGTTTTGATTTTTGGTTCCCTTTATGTTTTTTGGGTCGCTGAACACGAATCTGGCATTATCCAACAAAATTTCTCCCCGGAAACACGTTTTTTTGGCAAAAAACGTGGCTTTTTTTCGTTTTTTCTAAATAACTTCAAAATTATACATTTTACATAAAAGTCATCAATACATAAATTAAAGAGCACAAAATTTCCTACATTTTATGTATTTAAAGTTTTTTCTCTGATCAATGGTTTAGCCGTGAGAGAGCCGCAAAAATGCGTGTGAAAAGCAAAAAATTCTGAAAAACGTGAATTACAGCATCGTACATCGATGAAACTTGAAAAACAACCATTTTACGCAAATTTTCCCCACTTAATAATACTAAATATATTATTATCGACTATATTTTATTAATCTGATGTTCATTGTTTCTTTCATAACTAAAAAATAAATAAAAATGAGCATATCTGTGAGCAAAATCTTCATTTGTTATTGCAAAATAATAATAGTAATAATTTCTTAATTTGACATTTAAATAATGTAAATAAAATAACTAAAACAGGTTTTAACTGATTCCATCTGCACTTTCCCCCTCGATTGAAGGGGTGCAAGTATGAAATAACGTTGGTCAAGCGCTCACCCCCGCATCCCATGTCCACGTTCAGTGGAATACTAATTCCCCCTCCTTTTCCACCAGTCTCACCTCTGTTAGAAATATGCGTCGCACAGATCACTAGCTTATCAGGAGGACACATTCCTCTCAGTTTCTATATATGCAACTGCTTACTTATAATTTAGTAATTCACTGTTTGAGTCTTTGTGAATATAGTGAACATCTAAAATGATTTTGCGCGATATCGCTAAGTTTTATTTGTGACTTTCCTTTAGAAGAGGGGTCAGTGAAAGTTAGTCGAGGTATTGCAGCGTTAATCAAGGCAAGTACAGAAAGAAAGGATGGAAAGGCAGTTTTCCTAAAGGGGAAAATCTCAGTAGATGTGCATGTTAAGTGTAGAAAAGCATACGTAAATGAACGGATGATTACTGCTTATCTGAAAAAAATTGAGGAACAAAGTGCTAGCATTTCTCAAATTTTAAGATCATCAACTCACAGTTTAATTTTCGAACTAATTGTTTTATATGTGGACTGTCCATTTCGGAAGAGTTCATCGCAACACAAGAGAAAAATCCACCAAGCGAATGCAATATTGTATACAGTGTGCGACACATGGGATTCATAAGTACAATTCTGAAAGCAGCAAGAGCTCGCAATGATAATTATGGGCCCGCTATAATTTAGCGCATCGAACCAGTGAATGATTTGATCGCAGCAAATGCTCAATACCACATCAAATGTTTAAAAATATATATATTTATGGGAGGCCGAAGGTCCAAGAACAGTAGAAACGTGGTCCATTTGCCGAGGCAATCGACAAATCAATGCAAAGTATATTACAATTACCTTGAAAATCATGATGACGAGTGTCAATTCTCCATGGAAGAGCTAATGAAACAGGTTACAGGGAGTTATCAACCTGATATGAGAACTGTAAAGTTTAACCTCATTGAGAGATATGGAGACGACATATTGATCACAAAGAATCAGAAAAAATGTCCATTGTGTGTTTCAAGAATATAGGAGGGAAGATACTGTCTAATGCATGGTATCAGCAAACATGTAAATCTGATCGAGATGAGAGGCTGCGAGTGGTTGAAACAGCAGCAAAAATTATTTGCGAAGATATCAGATAGAAGATTTGCTTCTGGAAACTGCAACAACATCGCAGTTGTGCGTCAAGACGAAGAGGATGGGCTAGACTTTGAAACCGATCTCGAAATAGATTGCCCACACAATGAATCAGAGGTCCCAACGGAAGGCGACATAGTCATGCTGCAAGGTATCAAATATTTGCTATTAAAAAAAACTTTTATTTATAATATTAATAATTATAAAAACACCCACTAATTCCACTCGTCTATTTTCTATTTTGTAAATGTCGGTGAAAAGCAGGGACCCTCAAATAAAAGAAAGCGGAAACAGTACTTTGTTTTTTTAAGTAAATGTACTTACTAATGTACATAATTATTTATAATTAAATAATAATTCATAATGAGTCGTCATTTTTATTGTTAGCAACTTCATTGTAAAATATAGTCCATCATAATATCTTCAGTATCATTTAAAGTCAATCTCTGCGAAAAATGGTCAGTTTTCATGTTAAATCTAATGTACAGTGCCATAATTCCTATTTTCCGGATTTTTTTTATTGTCACACTCACATTTTAAACTTCGAGAACTTTAAGAACTGGAATCCATTCAGCTTTTATATGTTAAAGCCTGCGTTAGTTATTTTATTTACTTTATTTAAAAGTCAAATTAAGAAATTATTACTATTATTATTTGTAATAGCAAATGAAGATTTTGATCACAAAAATGCTCATTTTTATTTATTTTTTTGATATAAAAGAAACAATGACCATCAGATTAATAAAATATAGTCAATAATAATATATTTAGTATTATTAAGTGGGGAAAATTTGCGTAAAATGGTTGTTTTTCATATTTCATCGACGTACGGTGCTGTAATTCACGTTTTTCAGAATTTTTTGCTTTTCACACGCATTTTTGCGGCTCTCTCACGGCTAAACCATTGATCAGAGAAAAAAACTTTAAGTACATAAAATGTAGGAAATTTTGTGCTCTTTAATTTATGTATTGATGACTTTTATGTAAAATGCATAATTTTGAAGTTATTTAGAAAAACGAAAAAAAGCTACGTTTTTTGCACGTTTTTTGCCAAAAAAAACGTGTTTCCGGTGAGAAATTTTGTTGGATAATTCCAGATTCGTGTTCAGCGACCCAAAAAACATAAAGGGAGCCAAAAATCAAAACTACACCAAAACTTGTATTTATTTGTCCTTTTTGAGTACGTAATGCCTGGACTAATTTATATTTAGAAAAATCAGGCGAACTTAATGCCATACAAGCGTTCACCTGATATGTAATAAATAGTTTCAATTACCTGTGGAATATGAAAACACATATTATTTTATTACAAAATATTCATTTAATTTTACTGGTGTGAGTGTTAAATTTGTTTCTTTTTTAATGTTGATTTATGTAATGTAAAATTCACCGATTTAATCCCGTACCATTAATTCTGATATTTTCCATCATATTTTTCAGAAATTCTAGAAATACAATTTCCTTCAACCTGATGCAAAAAAAAAAAAAAAAAAAAAAAAAAAAAAAATCTGTTACGAAATTATGTTTACTGGAAGATCTAATGGAATTTCAAAAGTCAAATACTTTGAAGATACGAATATATTAAGACAGAAGTGATCATTATTAATGCTATAATCCGACATTGAGTGAATCCTGGCCCCAGCTTATATAACCGGGGCCAGGATTCGAACCTGTGTCAGAGTGTACAGTACTGTTGCTGTGTTGTATTAATTGTGATTTTGTTCGTCTTAATGTAGATGCATTTTTAACAATTACTATATTAAATTCAGACGTTAATTTATGGGTTCTTTGTAAATGTTTGAAAGAACTGTTAATAAGAGGTGAGATATTTCTTTAGGTGCCTGAAAATAGTCTCCAATTTCAAAACTGACCTGCAGGCTCGAAACAAAAATTACAAAAATAAATATAATAAATACATTTCTTCCTAAAAAAGTTTATACTGTTTTAATATTTTAACTTAGTACTTTCGGTTCTGATTATCACTGGCAATTATATTTATTATCTTTATTCATTTATTTCGTCCAAACGATCAAAAATTACATCGCATTGTTTGAAATCTTTTACATACTATTTTTATTTAATCTAATAGTAAAAGTCACAACGTTAATATATTTATCAGGTTATAAACAGAATCACAAATCTTGTGAATGTAATAATGTGAATAATAGTAATAACAGAAAGCAAAATTTTTCACATCGATATAAATAATTATTAAAAACTATTAAATATATAAATTGAAATTGTGCGAGTACATAAACAAGCGGAAAGCTCAATATTGTAAGCAAAAACACAAGGCCAAATTAGAAGATTTATAAATTGACAATAAATCATACAAAAAACAACCTTTTTTTTTTCTTTTTTTTTGATTGACAATTAATTTTAGAAATCTAGCAGCAATGCAAAATTAAGTTTTTTTTTCTTTGGCTCTTTAGCTTTTTTCTGTTATTGTTCGATGAAATTTCTAAATTCCATCAATTTTATTCTACGCAAAACTTTTAAAAGTGGAATACAAGATTCTGTTCGAGAAGGTACTGAAACTATTTCGAAATAATTTTTCTTTTTAAAAACCCATTAAACGTCTTCTTTGTTAATTTTTTTTCTTTAATTTGTCTGAAATTATTTTATATATTTACTAATAAATATGATTCCTTATGTTTATCAGAAAGAATGTAGTTTAGGAAAGAATTTGAATGCGGAATAAATAATGCGAGATTTCTTCTCCCCCCCCCCCTTCCCCGCTCAATTGATGAAATCAAGAAACAGTTTAGACGAGAATGTCTAAAATTAAGTGTTATATTACAGTAGATAAATCACTGGAAAGAAATTTGAAAATTTCATCATAATTAAAGATTATTAGAATACTCTGAAAAACCTACCTTTGATGAATAATAATAATGCTTATTAATAACGTAACAATAATGAAGATAATAATGCTAATAATAATACTGATGAATAATTACAATACTTAATAATCTTTACTTCGAATTCCATGCATGTAAATAAGATATGATATATGTCATTCAGCGGCTCATACTAAGCTGTTAATTCAATGTTAATATTTGTTAGCCGTATCGCTCCGCACGCCTACTTCGTCTTTTTTAATTTATTATATTTTTTAACTGTTTGGAAAATAGCTGTCCTCGGTAGAAAACTGGGAAATTTGAAGAATATCTGAATCTTTTTACTCGTTGAATTCCACAAATTATATTATTTTATTCGTTTTCTGATTGATCCATGTTTAATGTCCGAAAATGAAATACTACTGTTGCCATGATGATAAAAATGTAATAAATACTTTAAAAAAAATAATAATTTGAAAACAATTTGTGATAAAGATTTCAAACAAATTTCATTTAAAAGTGCATTTTTTTCTCTACGCAATGGTGTAAAAATTAAAAAATGTACGATGTTTAGAAATTTAAAAATTTGCAGATCCGAAAATTGTAAAACTGAAATTTTATTTAAAAATTTGTTTATAATGGGTCCAGGAATATTAATATTTAATCCATGTCATACGTAATAAGGGGCGTTCAGAAGTCCGTCTGATTAACGCCATCCAATAAAAATGCACATTTTAAACAATTAAAGTTGTATATCAACAAACTACTTTTTTTTTCACTGGACTAAGAACATTAATGTTTAAGGCATGGAGTACATAACATAGGACTTGTTATGATCACCATAAAAATTATTTTTATTATTATTAATAATTTAAATATAGAATTTATTTATAAGTCTGAAAAATGTTAGTCTTTGGAAATATCATTTTTCAAATAGTTGTTGTAATTTGTTAAATTGCAATTTTGTTGCATTATTTTTTAAATTTATTATACTTTGAAAGTTTTAAATGTTACTTTGGAATGAGCGTATACCGTTCAAAATTAGGCAGGATTTTCTTCCATTTTAGAAAGAATCTATCTAACATTCTATTATCCATCGGCTCGTGCAGTGACGGAAGCTCGTTTTTACTCCGATTAATTGACTGAAGCAGAAATTTAACATGAAAATAAAAGTTGGTATTGTATTAAATTAAAATTATTAAAGGCTTAACATGTGTAACTATTTTTTTTAAAAATTAAAATGTATGTATGAGATAGAAGAAAACATTGAGATTGGCACATCCAACTAGTTAAAAATTGAGGTAATAAACTTTATAGCCGATGATATTCATTGCTGAAAATGTTTGTAAATAAAATACTAAGACGATATGAAATCATTCGATAAAACATATGATTAATAGCTTCATTATTATATATATATATATATATATATATATTTAGTGCACAGGACAACGTGAAAATCGCAAATTATTTTTAGATACCTATAGAATCATTTCACGTTTTTCGACAAGTTATTTTCAAACATTCAAACCAATCAGTTTAAATTTCATTAGATATTGTGATGAATATCCCCCCGTAACAGCTTTTGGACATTTAATTCAAGGTTGTTACCTCTTTAACTCTTTAAAAAAATAGTGGGGAAGGGGATCAGCATCTTGAATATTCAAAACGAGCTATACAGGATTGAATCTAAAAACTTTACTTTGGTATAACGTATTCAAAAATAACTTTGATAAAATATAAAACTCGCACCAATAAAATTGACTAATCATTTATTTATGAAAAAAATATAAGTTTTATATCATGCAACTATACTCCCAGAATTTAATTACAAAAGCGGGTGAGCGATATTACGTCTCCTCGTTCTATTGTTTAAAATATTAAATCAAGAAAGTAATAAGAAGTTCTGTTATACGTGGACAATGTGTTTTTCAGTTAGGAATGCGCATTTCGAGTCATTTTGAGCAGCATTTTTGCCACTCCCACCGAAGCTAGCATAGAGGAGAAAATACGGGCTCCTGATTGGTTAATTTTAAAGAGCATTTTGCTTTGGTTTATTTGTATTCGGTGATCAATTTCTGTTTGAAAACCTTTTGAAAGATTGATTTTTCTTCCGGTTTTAAATATTTATTAATAGATAAAGTAATATTTTTCGAATTTATAATAAAAAAATATTAATCGTTTCTCAATTTTTCTGTATTACCTTCAGAAAATAAAAATAAAATATAATTTTAGCATGATATGCACATATTTGCCTCTAATACGCATATCCACATCCAGAACAATTTATTTACAAGCAATATTTAAATTTTCTTTTTACGGCATCAATTGCGTGATATTTACAAATTCAGTTGTACTAGTTTACTTTAAAAAATTACCTTTTCTTATTATTTTAACAGAGTATATTTATATACGCTCCTAAAACGTGCACATTCGCATTCAGGATGATTTATTTACAAACAACTTTCCTTCAACCAATCAGAAGCCGATATTTTCTTTCCTGTACTAGCCTCGGTGGGATCGGCAAAAATGCTTTTGAGCAGTCGACATAGTGTTTCGACCAATGTTCTCGCTGGCATTTGACCAACGTTAGTAATTTGTCTAATTAAAAATAAAACACATTCGCCAAATGGAAAAATTATTATCAAAACAAATTCGCCGTGCAGAAAAAAAAAAAAAAAAAAAAAAAAAAGCAAGTTGAACGTAGATTCTGCCATTGCAGAATTCAGTTTCGTCTCCGATTAGAAAAAAAAAAATCGATAGAGGTTTTTTAGAAGGGCGACCCCGTTTAGATTGCAATGAACTAGCTTCATTTTTCTTGTGTTTCTCGATATAATAGCAAACAGAACGGCGTGAAATACCCAACTGAATAGCAATTTCTCTCTGAGACATTGGAATTTCGGAATAATAAAGCGATACAGTTTGACGTGCTACTTCTTCATTGACTAGATTCATCAAAAACGGATTTTTTTCTTTAGTTTAAACGCTTTATAGACTCTGGGTATAAAGGAAATGTAATTTAAGAATAAAAGGAGTGGAATTCCGTTGAATTCGACGAATGAAATGTTTAAAAGACCCGATCGATTTGATTTTAAAAAAAGCAAAAGTAATTACATTATTGAATCAATATATAATAAATATATTTACAAACTAAATGTCAAGTTTGCCAGTTACAATTTTGCATGCAAATATTCGCACATCTTCAGTTAAAATTGTAATCTGAGTGCCGGCGAAATCCAGAAACTTTATTTTATATCCACTCACAGAAAAATAGTTTTATTAAAAAAAACTAATTTTACTTT
The DNA here is from genome assembly GCA_964019185.1 of Maratus speculifer. Classification (NCBI taxonomy): domain Eukaryota; kingdom Metazoa; phylum Arthropoda; class Arachnida; order Araneae; family Salticidae; genus Maratus; species Maratus speculifer. The sequence continues at coordinate 5,267,137 of CAXHSM010000010.1, forward strand.
TACTGTGACATTATTTTCACTAACTGAAGTCATCTGAAAGTAAAATCTCCATAATGAAAAGAAATATTGAAATGTAATATCGGGTACTACCAAGTTATCCCGTCGACCAAAAAATTATCGCCAAACTATAAGATTAAATGCCAATAATGGATGATCGTGAATATCACATTCAATGACATTAAATACGATTCATGTGTTTAAACTGTCATTAAGTGATTTTTATTTCGACTTTTTATTAATATTTTTAATTATATTCTACTAATTATTTGTTTTTTCCTTATTTAAAATAAAAATTATGTCAATATGTATAACTTGGCTACTAGTTTGGCAAAATTGGTCGACGGGATAACAGAGTAGTACCTAATATCGTTATGAGTAAAAATGCGAAGTTTTAAATAGTGACGTCATTTTCTCTTCAAATGTTTTTTAAAAGTTACTGTTATTAGAAATGTGAAAAAGGCATCCGTAATAATATATTGTAATTTCCAGTTATCTGGTTTCTGAATGACATCATTTTCCTCATTTGAAATTTTTCTTATTTTGCTTTAGACATTAATTTTTATCATAAATTATTTTCTGTTATTTTATTTACATTATTAATATTATTTCTCAGTAAATATATTTTTTTACCTCAATTAGTGCTAGAGGTCTGCACGGGGCGGAATTTCCAGGCCCGGGTGCGGCCCGGGCCGTTCAAATTTTTATATTTTAGGCCCGGCCCGGCCCGGCCCGTAGAGAAATCAGGGAAAACAGGCCCGGCCCGTTTTGGCCCGTTACAATTTTTACGATTTCTAAAAAATTCAGATTTTTATCATATAATTAAGATTTTTTTAAAGAGTACTGCATACATATCTATGGAATGATTTTACAGTATATTTTACAGGAAATACACATTAGTAACATTAATGATTACTAAGATTCTTAGGCTTTCAACAGTCAAATAAAGATTCATTAAAAAAATTAATATGGCTTAGAATAAAAGAAAAAAAAAGAAATTTAAAAACATCGTAACTTTTGAAGCTGTTTAATAAAGGAAGATTTATAAAAATATTTCTTATCATTTTATTAAAGATTTTAAATCCAAATTCATACGTTAATTCAAAGAAGCTCCTTTCTGATACATTTCTAAATTCATTTTTTTTCTCCGAAATGCATAAGGTTAGCAGGTGTCTTTATTCAGAAACTATATAATCGAATGGCGTTATCTATTTTTTGATACAAGCAATTTAAGAACACTGCAAGCAATTAAAATATTGTCATAGTTAGCGGTTTGAATAGAATTTCCGGAAGCGATAGCATGAGAACGGAAAAAAACCTGCAATCATTTGAGAAACTATTGTATCTGAACAAGGTTATACAAGTATTTTATTTACAAAAATGAAAAACGCTATTCGATTCCAAATCCCTTCAGTAATCAGGCTTATCACTTTTATAATTTTACAATTAAAAATTAATGTAAAAATGTGTCAAACTTTCGCGTTATTGAAAAATTAATTTAAAAACCATCAAGAAGTATATATCCAAAGATTAAGCTAACATAAGTTCTTTATCGCTGTTCATAATTTTACAAATTATGTTGTCTGCCCTACAGATCTTGAGAACAATAAAGTCTTCTTTCGGTCCGGCAAGTCTACATGTAGAAAAATAATTCCGTGATCTCCAATTTTGATCTTGGCCCTGCACGTGTCAGTTTAAAAAATATTAAAATGGGTTGCACACAATGTAACTGTCCGATGCCGATCTCTACACTGCACAAGTTACATTTTTATATTGATGCTGTCAAACTAGTATGGCTTGTGACGCACATTTATATTTATTCTCGTTAAAACCATTTTCGTTGAAAATAGGTTTATATTTTATCGTTTACGTTTAAATCTTCAAAACGGACCGGTAGGCCCGAAAATTTTTATATCGGCCCGGCCCGGCCTGTACGGCCTGTTCAATTTTTTTGCCGGCCCGGCCCGTTTCTTTTATTTGCCGGCCCGTTAGCGAATTCGAAACGATTCCGCCGGCCCGGCCCGGGCCCGTGCAGACTTCTAATTAGTGCATAATTATACGCAATCATTTTGGAAAATAAATTTTTACTATCGAGAGAAAAGCTAAACTGTGTTGCCACCATTTTGAAGAAATATCGTAAAAAGCATTTAAAATTAAAAATAAAATATAAAAATGGAAATAAATTAAAAAATAGCTAAAATGGGCACAATACTAATAAATAGCTTTCATTAAAAAAAATACCGTAATTTCGGGTGTATAAGCCGCAGATCAAACAATTCTTTTTGGACCCAGAAATCTTATTTAGTGATTGAAGAGAAATATTTACGGCGATCTGACTAGTTATATTTGTTTTTAAAAAAATTCTGGGTCGAAAAATAATTGTTTGAGCTGCGGCTTATACACCCGAAATTACGGTAATTATCAAAATCGGTTGAATAGAAAATTCAGGGTTGATGACACGACATTTTTTAGCTTTTCTGAAAAAAATAGCATCGGAGGCTAAAAAAAAAAAAAAAAAAAAAATGTACTTTTTTTTTTCAATATGTTCTAAAATAAACTAAGATTTTATAACTGCGGCAATGATTGTTATTAATCTAATTTCAACTATCCTCTACAAATATATTAAAAATGTGTATATATATTGAAAATATGTATATATATGCTTATGTATAGAAAATGAAAAAAAATTAAAAATTTAGCACTAGCAATTTGGCGAATCTAATAGTTTGTTCACTCGCCAAATTAAGAATTTAGTCGCAATTTCACGTAATGGCGAGCGACTGCGAGAACTCTGCATTCGACTCGCGGCTCATTTGAGGAAGTACAATTGATAGGTTCGTTGTAAAGATGATGCAATTTTTTTCGCATCAGACGTATCGGGCAGAAGAAATTTTTTTAGCATATGCTTGAATTATTTTGGTTTTAATTTTATATAAAAGAAGTCTTTTGTATTAGATTTTGTTGTGCGAGATCTAAAACACATAAACTAGACGTTTGCATGAATTGAAATTTCAGGGCCATGGCCCGACCCCTACAAAAACAGTCAATTATCCACGCTGGTGTAAAATTTAAAAGTCCAACCCAAGTCCGGATAACCTCGTACAAAAAAATTAATATCCCGATATAAGCCCGATATGAAAATTCAAAAGTCTTACCCGATCCCCCTTTCGCGTACATGAAGATTATTGGTCTGGCTCAGCCCGAATAAGTAGTTAAAGTCTAGGTCTAACTAAATTTCTAGAAAACATGGATTTTTACGTTGATACGGTTAAAAATTGCTCATAATTTCTATACTTGATTTTTCACATTAATACTTATTTTAGTCTTTCTTTCATGTTTATAATCTTCCTCTTTAAAGAAACGCCTGTACTGTGATTTTTAATTTTTTGAGTTAATCTTTATTTGTTTGTACATAGTTCAGTCAACATTAGCATCGTTAATCCATATTCTATGTATTGGAAACTTAAGAATATGAAAAATACGATACAATAAAATCTTCTAAAACACAATTGCTTAAAAAAAAAAAAAAAAAAAAAAAAAAAAGGAAAAAGAAAAAAAAGAAAAAAAAAAGAAAAAAAGAAAAAAAAATTGCATTACAGACAAGTTTTTTTCTTAGCAAATTTAAATGTATTATATTCTTATCTCACTTATTATTATATTTATTTTGTATTCATAAACACACTTTTTTGTTTGAAAATAGATGCCTTCATACACGGGTTCTTTATCACATGGTTTATCGATTTTAATTTTATCGCCTAGAAATTGTAATTCTTTAGAAACAATAAATTTTACAGTTTACTAGTAGAATAAGGACAATTTAAAAATATGTGCATTTTTGGCAAAAATTTTTGGGCAAGCTAAATTTTACAGATTTTTCTGATTTTTATAATGTGTCTGAAAGTTTCTTCTTAATATTTGAGCCTTTATAAATTACGGACTTTTTTTCTCAAAGGCCTAATTTTATTATACAGCAGCAAAAATTATTCTGTTTTTAATCCTATTTCCCCATATTTCATTCTAAGTTAGATTAATTTCCTAATAGTTGTTAAAGTATGTACAAGTCTAAGTAATAATTAACATTGCTATTGTGTAATTTCTGTCCTACGGACGCATATTAATTTAAAATATTCTGTGATATTTACTCATACAGTCTTCTTTAAAACCATCTCAATTGAATTTGAATTAATTGTTTTTGTATGCGTCAGAACCTAACAGAAATTTTAATATTAACATCTGTCAGAATAGTTTTCGCTCAGACCAGGTTGGGTTCAAAAATCAGGCCTGTGCAAACTTCTAAATGACATATGGATATCTGTAAGTTTTCAATATTTATTTTATAAATATATCATTTTATAAATCTTTCATCATTTTTTTCATGATATCCATTTCGAGATACATCGAAATGCTATAATTTGTATAATATAAATATGTATTATATGTAATATAAACTATATGTACTATATGTACTTTATGTAATATAAATATGTACACAAAATGCTTTTTTGAGGAAAAAAAAGAGCGGATGGAGGGAAAATATTCTTAAAATGTCTACTTATCTGTTTTGAAATAACGAACATAAAGAAAATCAATTGTTTTAAAAATTATATGTAAATTATATCCATTTTAAAATTACCTGCAGGCATTTCTATTTATAAAACGGAATTAAAATAACAATATTTACGCAAACAGAAAAAGGATATTCATTTTTATCTAATATACATTTTTATTTTTCATTCTTTATCGTTATTACTCCCTCTGTCTCAAATTAGTTGCGACATTTGAATACTTTTGTACTGATTATTGATATTTATGACTTTATGATTTTGTTTGAACATTTTTCCGAGAGCTATACTATCAATCAACAATATTTACGTACCTAACATTCCCTCAATCATTCCATAAATAAGTAATTAATTAGTTTTAAGAATCCCCGTTCACACACTCTTAAGCCACGCCCTCATTTTTATAGACTTTTTTTAACAGTAATCACATAAAACTATCTCCAAGCTAATCAATCTTGAATTCATTTACGAACATTGTATTACAACTTTTCTGAAAAGATCTTTTAGCATAAACATGCTGGAAACAAAATCGAATTCTGTCTAGTTTATTTTTTTTTCTATTAGACTTTGGACTTTGCTTAATGACGAATGAAATATGCTAAAAAAAATTCCGCCTTGACAATCATGTGTAATATTGATTTGCGAATTATAACAGCATATGATAATCTTCGCAGTGATTGTCTTCGTTTTATTAAGATATCTTTGATTTTGCTCAGTAGCATTTATTTTTCGACCGCATTTACAATTTTTTGTAAACTGACACTGTAAATTTCCTCATCTTTTATTTTTGACGTCTTTGCTTGCTTCTCCAAACGGGATAGGATGATAAACATTGTGATGCACATTGAATTTAATAGCTATTAGTATAGTTTTAGTTATACTAATTATTATTAGTATAGTTTTACTAGTGACAGTCTAGTAAACTGCATCGAAAGTTACTTATGACTCCGCCTACTTGAAATGTCGCAACTAATTTGGGACAAATATTTCAACCGAAATGTAGGAACTAATTTGGGACAGAGGCAGTATAATTCTACAAATTTAATCCAGTTTAAAACGTAACAAAAAAATTATACCATGACAGAAAATTTCTCTTTTATTAGCATTTAAAATAAATTGCAGAGAAAAAAATTACAATTTTGCCATTTTGCTCGGCGGTCAGGGGGTTAAACTTTTTATATAATTTACCATCAATGTTTAATTTACCATTAAACTTTGGTAGGGAAAAAAATCATAAAATTATTTTTCATTATTTTGCAATAGTATAATTATTTTTCGTTGAATCTGCACTCAATTACTTGTCTCCGAAAGGTTTAATTAAAAACCACGATCTTGATTTTAAATGTCATTTTGAAGAATCATCAGGATTAGGGTATTGGACATACATTCGGTTGAATATTTTCTTTTTTTTGCACTTGACTGCTCACGAAAGTAGTAAATTTTATAAATATTTAGATGGTGAGTTGTATTAACATTAATCTGTTAAAAAAAATCTTTTTCAGTATGTAAAACCAAAATACGCCTTAAATAATAAAAAAATTGTTTGTGTGTGGAAAAGAGAGTGGAGATATTGCTCCATATGCTGTAAGTGGTATGGAATTTCAGAGATTGCAAATATTCATTGTAACGAACTGAGCATATACAGGGTGGTTATAAAAAACTTTGCCGATATATGGAGCTCTAGCGGCCAGTCCGCTCAACCGATCGAGATGAAAATTCAGATATAGCGATTCAGAGGTATGAGTTCGAGATTCTGTGAACGGCAATAAAATGGAGCTCACAATTACGGTTATAGTTACTGAAACTCGAAAATTTCCAATGTCAGCACCCATTTTTTTTCATCGCAAAATGCTCAGCGCATGCGAAAACCCGAAAGAGTATTAGAACCGTACGTGTATCGCAAGAAACGGACATGTTATGCACGCACGAAAAACTGTTCTGCGAATTCTCCCCCCCATAGAAAAAACTCGATTGGGGCGCAAGGAGGAAATTTGCATATGACACAGAGTTAGTACACTAGTCTTTGATTACTATACAGATCGGAGAATCTAAAACTTATATTTTTAATTACACATTTTCGACATGGGTGCCATCACCATGCAATGTGTAATTGCCTGTGATGGCACCCATGTGGAAAATGTGTAATTAAAATAAAAGTTTTAGTTTCTCCGATCTCTATTGTAATCAGAGATTAGTGTACTGACTCTGAGTCATAGGCGAACTTCCTCCTTGCGTCCCAATCGAGATTTTTCTATGGGGGGAGAATTCCCAGAACGGTTTTTTGTGCGTGCATAACATGTCCGTTTCTTGCGACACACGTACGGATCCAACGCTCTTCGGGGTTTTCGCATGCGCTGAGCATTTTGCGATGAAAAAAATGGGTGTTGTCATTGGAAATTTTCGAGTTTCTGTAACTATAGTCGTAACCGTGAGCGCCATTTTGTTGTCGTTCACAGAATCTCGAGCGCATACCTCTGAATAGCTATATCTGAAATTTCATTTCGATCGGTTGAGCGGACTGGCCGCTAGAGCTCCGTATATCGGCAAAGTTTTTTTATGACCACCCTGTATATTTATTAGTACCATAAAATATTCATTACTGATAAAATAGTTTACCATTCACACCAGAATAGTTTTAGAAAAAGATTATTTAGGTTCAATTTTGCATGGCGTTATTAGATTTCTATTTTTCCCCTTTAAACAGAATCAAGAATCATTTCTTGATTTTAAAATATCATGACATGTAGGGTTGGGCATTTCGACTCATTTCGAGGAGTCAACTCTGAGTCGATTTACTTGATCGATGAGTCGACTTGAAGAGTCGACTCTCGACTCACTTGAGTGGTTGTTGGTTGGTTAAAAAGATGCCGCAATTCTAAGTCTCGTATCACGTGTATTGCGCCACCTTACGTATATTTCGAAAGTTACGTTAACAGAAGTTCATTATCGCTATTAATTTTTTTTACAAAACATATTGTCTGTCGTAGACATCTTGAGAACAACTAAATTCAATAAGACAACTTTTTTTAACGATCCTACCCGTTCAATTTTTTTGCCGGGCTGTTTGAATTTTTGTCCTCATTTCGTGGGTCCGAGCCGGGCCCGTGTAAACTTTTACGACCGGCATCGCTGGATTTCTAAAAAACAACAACAAAAAAAAAGAATTTTTACGTCGATATGGTTAAAAAAATTTCCGTACGAGGAAGTCTGATTATTTCAGCTTATTATTTCTGGAATTATTTTTTTAGCATTCTTTTCCTGTTTGTAATTTTCATTTTTTAAAGGAATGTTTTATGCTTTGCTAGTTATTTTTTTTTAATTAATCTCAATTTGTATATAAATTTTCCAATTAACATTACATTAACATTGTTGATCTACATTTCACATCCTAAGATTATGCACTGTTCTGCGTACTAGCAAGATTCGCACACTCCTTGGAATTTCCAAGGACTCTGGCACCACTATTAAAAATAAGAAAATTTACATTTAATTTTTAAGCCACAACATTCGTAATCACCACCTTTATTCAGCGATTTTACGATGTTTTTCTGCAGTGAAACACTTCGAAAATATTCTTAAAATTTAGTGGTAGAACTGTGCGAACCCTGGTACTAGGCTTAAAAATCGGAAAAATGCTTTAAAGTAAAATCTTCTAAAACGTAATTTATTGAAAAGTAACAAATTCGCTATAGGCAAGTTCACTTACCGGGGTCCCAGTCCCGTATCAGTAATGAAAAAAAGTTAGGCCCGCACCAATCCTTCAGACAAAAGTAAGGTTTGTATTCGGTTCGTGAAAAAGCAGTGACAAAACCCAGTCTATGCCTTCTAAAATAAGTAAAGCCCAAACGAGTGCAGCGAGATATAGGCCTCAGCTTCGGGCCAAGGCCTGGCCTGTACAGTCCAATACACCAAACAGCAAAACATAAAAATATATGTATATATATATATGTATAAAGTTTTAAAAATTTATAATTTTCTATGCTGAAAACTAAAGGGGAAGAGACCATTTTTTTCTATAAAGAGGTAAGAAGTTATGTTATAATTTATTGTTAACAAGGTTATAATCCTCTAAGATATCAGAAATTTTCCTTCGTGTAATTACCGCTTGTAATTGTGATAAAAATATCATTTAAATTTTCTTCCAATTTTTTTGTTTCCTCCTTTTTGTAACTCCCCTCCCAAGAAATAAGCAAGAATAATAAGAATAATTATCAAGAATAAGCATTATTATTAAGCAAGAATTTCTTTGACTAAAACGAGTTTTAAATATGTACCCGGTTTTACTCAACCGGTGCGGTAAAAGCGGATTCATGCATATGTCTGAAAAAATCTATTTTTTATATATTAAATTATATTTTTTATCGAAAAGACTATGTTTTGTTATAGCCAAAGATTCATTTAATATTAAAAACGGTTTTCAGAATTTGTTTTTCCATTTGATTGCATTTGAGAATAACAACAATTATGGTACCGATTTTTGCCCCACCTTCCCCTACCTTTTTTTACATCACTTGCGAAATATTTATAATTTATAGAACGAAATTAAAATAATATAAACGCAATCCACTGGCGCTTTCACGGAGGGAGCTGAACCCCTCCCAGAATCTGAGACAAAAATAGTCATTAAAAATTTTCTACTAAAAAACTGGAATTTTGAAAAATATTTATTTTGTCTTACATTTTTTATGTGTTATGTATTTTCTTATGAACTTCAAAATATTAGGATATTTAATATTCACTGATTTAATAATTAAAAAAATGTTTTTAATGTGTTACAGTGAGAAAAAGAATAGACAGCACTAGACTGTCTAGACAAAGAATACACTGTATATTTTCCCCAATGCAAGCGCATTTCATGATAAATATTGTAGAAGATTATTTCATCAACTTTAGAAACCTCAAAAACATAATTTTGAAATTTAAATAAGCATTTATAAAATAACCCAGATATGAGTATGTGCAGACCACTGAAAATACTAGAACCCTCCAAAGAGTAATACTGGGTGTGCCAATGACGCAATCAAATAAAGGATATTCATTTTTATGTAAAATCTGTCGATCATAAAATAAACTCTTAGCATTTTATAACAATGATGAATTCATGAGATAACCCGGAGATGAGTCATTCCCCTGGAGCAAAAATATAGTCCCTCGGAATATTTGAGACTTTCTGTTTTCAATGGTCAAAAAGTACACCCCCCCCCCCCCGCTTCCGAAAAATCTATAATGTCCACCCGGAGCAACAGAAATCCCTCCAGGAGAAATGTGTCTGAATTTAATACTTTTTTTAACAATCTGCTACAAAAGCAGAATTTTACTTCTGTCTTTTTTACATATTTTACTGAACTGCATCTGATTAAACCAGTTGAAAATATTTTCCTAATGAGTCCTACATCTTTTTTTGTCAAAAAATACAAAGATAACACCTTCTTTGTATGATCATCTTTCTCCTATACGGCGACCAGCACAAGCAGATCGTAAATTCATTTATCATTTAATTTTATAAAAAAATACCCTGGTACTCGCCACCTTGCTCCTGTCCCTCCCTCTCAATCATTTATCCCGCCCCTTTTACAGCTACACTGCTTCCTCCCTTGTCCTTTCTCAAAATACCCATCCCAATCCCGACATAATATCAAACGTAAACGTTCGTTAAACAGCGCAGATTCGAAGAGTTGAAATCTGATACCGAGTCGAAAGAGGGGTTTTCAAGGAGTCGAAGAATCGAAGAGTCGACAACCCAATCTTCAACTGTCGACTCCCCAAGTCCAACACAGTGTTAAATTGTCCCAACCACTCTTTGAGTGAGTGAGTTGACTTCGACTCTTCGATTCTTCGACTCCGAATCCCAAACTGAGCTGAAGTGGAAGTTCGACTCTTTTGAGTCGACTCGGTTAACTAACTAGGAGTCAATAGTTCGATTCCTTTGGAAGGAGTCGAGATTTAGAATCGACTCTTCGACTCCTTGACCAACTCTAGTTTGCTATCTCTGGGCGACAGAAACGATGTGCCCCTGTGCTTCGTGCAAACTATCGTCATTGACGCATTATCGCAAAGTATCGCCATGACTAGCGTTTGGATGTAGCTCTGCTCCTTACACAGATCGTAGTCATTCCATTCAACCTAGTCCAACCAACCTAGATGTGGAGAACTTTTGCTAGTTTGGGAAAATAATGCTAGTATAGTGAAGCATAAAAATGTTACAAAGAAAACAATTTATTGAATTATGGTTGTATTTTAATACATAATGTCAGTTTCATTACTTACTTATTTTATAGTGGTCAGAGTTCTCGCTGACGCTCGCCATTGTGCCAAATTGCGACTAAATTCTTCATTTGGCGGCCCCACCAGTGGCCGAGAGATTAAGACCTCGAACTGGTAGACGGTAGGTGCTGGGTTCGAACCCAATCGCGACCGTCGGCCTAACCGTTCGGAGTTTTCCGTGGTTTTCTTCGAACCTTGCGTAAATACGGGTTAGGTTCCCTTAGAAAGACCCCCCACACGGAGTGCATCCTACCCCATTAGGGCCTATATCCCTCGTGAAGATAATTGGCCAACATAAACAAAACCAAACCTTCATTTGGCGAGTAAACAAGCAATTAGATTCGCCAAATTGCTAGTCCTCAATTTTTAGCTTTTTCTTTCTTTTCTTTTCCGTTTTTCATGAATGCATATATACATATTTCCAATAGATACATATTATTAATATATTTGTAGCAGATAGTTGAAATTAAATTAATAACAGTCGTTGTCGTAGTTATAAAACCGTAGGGATTATTTTAGACCATATTGAAAAAAAAAGGATGCTTAAAAAAAAACTAAAGATTTTTTCTTTTTGTGCTACACGGTTAATTTATTTTGCTAATACTCATTTGGCTAATGTTTTTTATTTTTAATTCGGCAAATTAATAACGTCGGTCAAATGTCAGCGAGAACACTAATAGTGGTACAGTAAACAAGATTCGAAATTTTTTTGAAAGTGTAAAAATCGCCGTCATATTCATTTGAAAAGTATAAAAATCGGTGATAAATCATTAAAACATAATTAATAATTATGCATGATGTAATTAAATATGTGTATTATGTAATTAATAATAATATAGGTTTCATTAGTTTATTATTCCTATTAATGGAAACTATTTAGCTTTTATGAAAAAGAATTTTAAAAACAAAAAGTGTTAATTTGATCTTATTATATTTTGCACATTGTAAAAATTCCGTGAAATTTTGTAATTTCGAAACATAGCCCCACCCCTTTAATAAAAAATCCTCTCCTAATTTTCTTATCCTTTTCGTTAAAATTCTAATTATAAACACTTCTTTAAAAATATTAGAATTTCCTGTCACCTAAAGGTTGCTTACATTTGATATTATACGTTATATTATATAATATTAATATATAAATTATTATATAAATATAATCTATTAATATATAAATATAATTATAATTAATATTATTATATATAAATATATATAAATATATAAGTAAAATATAATACAATTATATATTATTGTAGTAAAATATTTTATAACATAAAATTAATTGTAATTGTGTTATTAGTAAGATAATAATATTATTAATATTAATATTATATAATGTAATTAATAAACATTTCTTTTTTTATTAAAGAAATTATATTAATTAATATAATATTAATAAATTATAATAATATCACTACCTACTATCAATATATAAAAATCTACTTTTAAATGCAATTTATTTGAAAACTGTATCAGTTCACTTACTTTTCACGGGGTTTTAAAATGATTTTCAAGCATGGCATTTTTTAAAAATCGATCTCAGTCGAGTGCAGATAATCGGCCATCTTAAATAACACCAACACCCAGTATAACAGATTGTCTTGTCAGTTTCTATATATATATTTTTAAAGCCATTTCCTCTCTCTTTTTTTATATTGGTTTTATCAATTTAGATTTTAATTAAAGAAAAAAAATATCTCCGGTTTTAAAAAGTTTCCCCAACAAACACATGACTTACGGCCTCAAGCCATATTCGTTGCGGCCATACTCAGTTGAGGCCATTTGTAGCCAAACAATAGCGTACCGTAAGTGAGGCGCCGCTAATTGCGGCAGTTGCCGCCGAACCGCACGCGTTTCGGCAGCGAGAAAACGGTTGCGTTTTTTTTACCCGTCATCATTGAAGGGCAGTTTCGGGCAAGCTTGAAATGGCCCCTAATCATTTAAAAAGTACAGGCCCAATATTATCCGACCCGAATATTACATTAACGCAAGAAAATGTATTTTTTTCTTTATTTATTTTAAAATAAGCTTAATTATTATAAATGTGGCATTTATTAAAAATGTAGATACATTATGAGATTTATATTTAAGACAGTAAAATAGATTTTTTTTTTTTTAGTTTAAAACTATTTAAGGAATATATATATATATATATATATATATAAATGTAACAAACATTTACATTTAAAAAATGTAAAATATTTCCAAACTATACTTCGATATCTTTGCATGGCTATATTTTTATGGTTATGCTAGAAACAATAAATGCATTAATTTTCAATTTCTCTAGATTTTAATAGCTGAAATAAACAAAATACAAATATATAGGAAGTGCACAAAATATTTAATTACAATAAGATGCATTCATTCATTGAGCTTTCATATTATAAAAAAGTATGCTGGAAAATTAATCAGAGGCGTGAATTTTTTTATATTTTTCAAGTTTCATTAAAAAAATATTTGTTATGAACAAATGAAAAAAATATTGCATTCTTTGTTTTAACAAGCCCATGTTGTTGAATATAAGGGGGTAGAAAAAGTGGAAAATAAACTGTTTTATAACAAAAAATTTTAATTCTATTTAAAATATATTTTCCTGTAAAATAAAATTCTTCGAAAATAAATTTTATTGTTTTAAATTCAGTGTAAAGTAAAAAATAAATAAAAATGTTTTTATCAAATTCCTTACAATTTATGTTTGTTTGTTTTATTATTATTCTTAAATTATTAATAAAAAAACACAGATGTCATACCTGACTTTAAAGAAGCAAAAACCGGAATTTTATTTGAAAACATTAGTATTTTGCACGATTTATTATCTATTTAATAATATATAAATAAAAATTCCCTATTTTAATTAAAAGATTTTTTATGGGGGGAAAAATTGGAATAAAAATGGATATTTTTAATTTCCGGAATATAAATTTATAAAATAGAAAGAAAAGAGTAAAAATAATATTTTTGTTGCATTGGTTATAAGTGATGAACATGATGAATTATTGGATAAAAGTTTTAAACAATTGTTTAAAACTTTCATTTAATGATTCATCACATTTATTTGTTGAAAATTCTTCTGCCTCTTCCCCTTGTTGAAATTTTATCATTTTTTTTCTCTTGAAAAAAAAAAATTATATATATATATATATATATATATATATATATATATATATATATATATATATATATATATATATATATATAATTAAATAAACATAAATACGTATTTATGTTTATTTAATTATATATATTTTTTGTTCATTGAGCTTTCATATTATACTTATAATTTACTACAAATTTAATGGTAAGCGTTATTTTTTTTTTAAGATTCATGAAAAAAATATTTGTAATGAACAAACGAAAAAAATATTCCTTTCATTGTTTCAGCAAGCATATGTTATTGAATACAAGGCAGCAGTAAAAGTGGAAAATAAACTGTTTTTATAACACAAATTTTTGATATGATTTGAAATATATTTTCAGGTAATATAAAATTGCTCTTTTAGTGTAACTGAAAGTAGTGCTTTTTGCCCGCAGCCTTAGAGATGTATCCATCTACTTTCTTTGCTTCCCGAAAGGAATTCACTCGCGAAGGTCATAGGGGGAACAGAGCAATTTCTAGGAAACCTCTCCCTAATTTTCGACCCCCTTCTATTTTTGTAAAGTCACCACGCTTCATTCGATATCGTACTGAGAGAGAGAGAGGATGTTTTAAAAGTTACAGGAATTTTACAAGTACTATAATGCTGAAATATGCACAAGAGCATAAGTAAATTATTAGTAAGTCTTATTATTTTTTGTTTATTCATTAAAGAATTGTAAATTTAAGCTGTTTTAAATATTTTGATTTTATTTTGTATAATATATAGAGTATTTATGTATTAGATTATAGAGTATTTTTAACATTTTTATTTTGGCAAATGTAAAATATTTTTTTTTATACATTGCATGATTTAATGACGTTCTGTTACATTAAATTTTTTTTTTTTTTTTTTTTTTTTTTTTTTTTTATTACTAAATACTGGGGCTTTTTTCAATGAATTGCGAATGCTTGGACAGTTTAATTTAAATAAATCTTATTCTTATGGGTGAAATTTACTTTTTTTTCCATTCTAATTCTTCAAATACTGTAAAATTTAATTCAAATAGTGTAAAATATTGTAAAATTTAATTTAATAGATAATTGTTTAATAATTTATTTTCTTTTTCCTAAGGACTATCGATATTACTTTGAAATGTTATATTTATATATATCATTTGGGATTCTTTAAAATAGCTTGCTTCAGTGGAAAAAAAGAGAGAGAGAGAGAGAGAGAGAGAGAGAGAGAGAGAGAGAGCTTGAGAAAAAACTGTTTTCTTTTTGTAAGTAAGAATATTAATAATAAAATTCAATTGAAGTAATTGAATAAAATTCTCGGGTGTTTAGGAAAAGTTAAAATACTTTGTATATATATTTTTTATCTTTGATTGATAAACTGTGCCCCGAAACTTCATATATTGAAAATGAAAAAGAACATTAACTATTTTTTAAGTTAAATAGAATTTTAATGTATTAGAATATCGGTGAATCATACAATATAAAGTAAATATTATCTTGCATTTGCCAAAATGAAAGCGTTTAAAAATTTCTTACAAAATAAAATCAATATACATAAAAAAAGGAATTATAAGAAAATAATTAAATAATTCTTTAATGAATAAGCACAAAATACTGGTAAAAGGCTTGCAAATAAATGTATAAAAAATAAACAAAAGTATATCACGAACACATTTTATATTACAACATACATTTTATATATTAACAGACTTAACAATAAGCTAAACAAAACACCAGATACATGCATAAAATAGATCTATTTTAATATAAAGTACATAATAAATCATATTAAGAATATATGTTATTTAGGCGTAAGTTCAAAATGTGTTGAATAAAAAATAATTGCTTGAATAACAAATGTTTCTTCATGAAAAATAAATATAGTAATAATGATTTCAGTTCATTTCTCAAAAATGTATAAATTTATTTATCTTGAGCTTATTGAAAATACAATGTTTGGCATACTAATTTTATTTTTCAAATTGTATATGAAATACAACTGTTTATAAATTGCATTATATATATATATATATATATATATATATATATTTAATGCATAATAGAATAAATAAACAAATTATTAAATTCAATATGCGAAGTATTGTATTTTGGAAAATTTTCGAAAAATTCAAGAAAAGTAAATTTATATATACATATATTTTATTGTACCTAAATTATTCTTAATATATTTATTTTTTATGAAAAAACATTTAATCATTCAAGCAGTTCTTTAATAAATATTTTTTATTAAACAGATTTTGAATTTATGCTTAAATAATTTTTATGGCATGGTAGTGGCAGGCTTTTGGATAGAATAAATCATAAAGGGCTCTTTTGTGGGCAGCTTTTGGCTAAACTTAATTCTTACAAAACACAAATGGCATGGCTAGGGCACACTTATGGCTAGCTCTGATTGTTAATGGCCTTTAAAAGAATAATTGTGGCAAGTTTGAGACTGTCTGATATTTTGATAAAAAGTTTATGGCACATTTGTGGGCCTCATCTTGTGGCCGAGCTCTGGCCGGCGTGACAGTTTTTTGACGGAGCCGTTACGGCAAAGGATGGCGGGCCGTCACCAAACACTTTGGGCCAACGTTAACGACACCTTTAATGGCCCACAAGTTATGTGTTTGTTGGGTCTTTTGTATTTTTTGCTTAGCTCTTAAAATCCTAAAATCAATCCATATTTATAAATATCTATAAATATTTCCACCTATTTATTTTGAACCTTAATTAATAACGGAGAGTTTGCCATTAAATAACAAGAAGACAAGTATTTGGAAATTTTTGTGGATATGCAGAAAATAAATAATAATAATAATAGGCATAAAGTGAATACAATAATGTCTCTTTATATCCTTCGGTGCGGCTATCGCTTAGCGATTTTTTAAATATATGGATACATAAAGCACCCGTTTCATTGTTTTGCAAATTTTTTTACTTTAACCGTAATATTCAACGGTAATATTTTATGACTGAAATTATCTTTTAAATAATACTTCTAGCCTTTTAAATTAACAATCTGTAAATATAGTTATTAAAAATTGTTCTATTATTCAGTTAAGAAACGAAATATAGCGTTTGAAAAAAATAAAAGTTAATAATAATTGAATTTTAAAATAAATTTTGCTCAAATAGACCAAATAATAATAGTTAGTTTGTTTTATTTTGTGTGGCCGATTATCTACTCGAGGGATATAGGCTCAGGGGGGAGTGCCCTTCGTGGAGGTGTTTCTCAGGGAATCTAACTCGTATTTACGCGAGGCTCGAAGAAAACCACGAAAAGTCCGAACGGTTAGGCTGACGGCCGCGATTGGGTTCGAATATCAGAATTTGCCATCTACCAGTTGACAGGTCAGAACCTCTCGGCCAATGGAGGGGTCAAAAAGGCCTATGACTGAACTATTTTAAATATCAAACAAAAGTGATGGGGGGTATTTTCCATCAAAAATCAATCTCTTCGATAATTTTGTTTCATATAACATTAAAGTGAAAATTTTTGGATTGGTGCGGCCATCTACAATCGATATGTACCAACAGAAATTGCTGATTCTTCTATTGTAAATGTCTTTCAATTTCTACCTGAAAATCATTCCTATTACAATTTGAGAAAGAAAATCATCGATTTATTCTATACGAAAAGACAAATCATAACTGCTAAAATAATAATATCTTGATTTTTTTTCTTAACCTGCAAAATGATGTTTGCACACCGTTAAATCAACCAGCATCAGTATTAAAAACATGAAAAAAAAGAAAAGAAATTAGAATATTGGATTTGAATAATAACAATTTCTGAAGAAACCAAATTAAACAGTTTAGTAATGCAAAACTCAATATAGCCATAGAATACTAATCAAGTTAAATATATGTTATAATAAATAGCATTTTCTAATCATGTTCATGCAGCTAAAGCAGCTTTATTTAATTATACAAAATTTATTATTACTCAACATGAAAACTATCTTCCGGAATTTCTAGTTTCAAAAGATTTCAGTCTAAAAGGTTGAAAACCGGTTACATAGAAATAATAGTCATTTAAGAATGTTGATAATAGATGGCAGCACCAAATTAATGTTAACACTTTTTGAAAATATAATACACTAAGTAAATTGGAAAACAGAATAGTTTTTAATGCTTATTTTTTCTATTTCTTCTGCTTATTATTTAAAATATTTTAAGAACATGCCATGTTCTAAATTCGTTCTTAATTTTAGTAAATAATAGCCTTTTTTTAATGTCTGTCATTAATAAATTGATTTTTCTAAACAGCTTTTTATAAAAGCATAAACGTTATTATTTTTAAATGTTAAAATATTTTTTTATATATACAATTTCATTCATAAAATGTCGATTAAAAAGAAAAAAAAAGATTGATTTCTGACACTTTATGTTTCTGACATTCTAGATGTCAATTTGCACTAGATGGCAGCATCAAACATTTTTTACAAGCATGAAAGTAACACATGAACCTGTTGATTATTACTGTTTTTAGTGGATTCCTTAACTTCACTGTCATATGTTTTACAAAAGTTCACATTTTTATGTTTAATTTTTCAAACAGCACACTTAAACAAGGAATATTACTTTCAATCTTTTTATTTAAATTTGTTTCTATATCGCTTGGTTTAGATATTATTTTCGTGATTAAATTGCGTTAGGTTGCATGTATTTTCCTAGCTTTATCAATATGATTATTATTAAATATATACGTTCAATTAACAATATCTATTATATTTAAATGAAAAAGGTATATGCAATTCAATATATGCAATTTCTTCAATGCTACCTGTACATGCGTTATAAAAGTTAAAACAGTTGAAAAATAACTAAAATTGTTAGTTAAAATATTATGGGTATTTTTTTTCAAATAAACAAAAGTTTTATTAATTTTAATTGCATTCAAATAAAGATAACCGTACCTTTAATCCGCATTCTATGAACTGCCATCGAAAGACGGTACATTCATCTGATCAGAATCACCAGATGCTTTTATCCATCTTTGTTTTAATTCAAAGCGAGTAATAAGCTATCTTTCCTTCGTTCTCTTTAACCTGATTCTGTCGACAGATTAAATTTCCCGTTAAATGCAGGCCCCACCAGTAGCCGAGAGGTTCAGGCCTCTCAACTGGTATACGGCAGGTGCTGGGTTCGAACCCAATCGCGGCTGTCGGCCTAACCGTTCGGAGCTTTCGTGGTTTTCTTTGAACCTTGCGTAAATACGGGTTAGGATCCCTTAGAAAGACCCCCACGAAGGGCACTCCCCCCCATGGTCCTATATCCCTAGTGTAGATAATCGGACGACAAAAATAAACCAAACCGTTAAATGCAACGCTTTCCATTTTAACTTGAGTTTTTTTTTTATCTTTTTTATTTCATGCAATTGTTTGAATAATAACTGCAAATTCGAAAACAAGATATTTAATAAGAAAGGAGGTAGTGCAATAAATTAAACCATCTAGAGGCATAACTCTCATGGAGAATCAAATGCATATTCTTTCTTTCTTTCTTTCTTTCTTTTCTTTTCTTTCTTTCTTTTTTTTTACACATAAATATTGTACAATTTATGTGTACAGTATAAATTTCAATAAATGTACTTTAAAATGTCCAAACGTGATGTTTGTCTCTATTTTTGTAACCGAAAAATATCGAAAAAATTAATAAATTTAAGGCCATAGAAGGAGAACCTCTTTTTAAAAGACATATGGAATCAGTTCAATTAGTTCAATGGAAAGCATAAGGATAAAATAAAGTTTCTTTTTAAATCATGTGTTATTTCTCTACATAAATCATCATCGCATTTTAATAAAGAGATCTGTAAATATGAAAAAGTTATTTTTTTTAACTTGCATATTTTGTGTTAACATTTATAGCACACACAAGTATATATGATTTTAATTTTAAGTGCAGAAATCTAGTTTAGGAATACCCAATCTGGAAATAAAATACCAACTTTTAAAATATTAAACTCACACCATAAAAATTGTACAGTTTTTATTAATTAATAATTGACAGTATTTCTATTTGTGATTTGACGATCTGAAGCCATGCTTCATGTAAGTTGGCTGTTGTTACTAGCAGCCGATTTATTTCTATAATATGAGCAAGAACTGTAAATAGTGTAAACGAATGGGAAAACACATATTATTTTAGTACAAATTAATTATTGAATTTTACTGGTGTGGGTGTGTAATTTGCTTTGTTTTCTTCATGTTAGTGTATGAAGTACAAAATTCACAGATTCAATCCCGTCCCATTAATTCTGTTTTTTTTTCTTTTTTTTTCAGAGTATAGATACCTTCTTCCATATTTGTCAGAAACTCTAGACATATCCTTCAACCTAATGCAAAAAAATCTCTTAGGAAATTATTTTTACTGGAAAATCTAATGAAATTTCAAAAGTTAAATACTTTGTAAATTTTCAGAGGTACGTATATATTAAGACAGGAATGATCACTATTAATGCAATAATCCTACATTGAGGGAATCTTGCCGCCAGCTTACATAACCGGGGCCAGGATTCGAACCTGTGTCAGGGTGTACAGTGCTGTTGCTCTGTTGTATTAATTGTGATTATGTTCGTCTTAATAAATATGTATTTTTAAAAATTAATAAATTGAATTCAGACGTTAATTTATGAGTTCTTTATAAATGTTTGAAGTATGTGTTGATAAGAGATGACATATTTTTTTAGGCACCTGAAAATATTCTCCCATTTCAAAATTAACCTGTAGGCTCGAAACAAAAATTACAAAAATAAATATAATAAATACATTTCTTCCTAAAAGAGTTCATATCATTTTAATATTTTACGTGTAGTATTTTCGGTACAGATTATCATTGGTAATAATATTTATTATCTTTAATCATTCGAAAATTGAATCGCACAATTTGAAATCTTCTATGTACTACTTTTATTTAACCTAGTAATAAAAGTCATAGCGTTAAAATTTCTACCAGGCAATAAACATAATTATTTATTTTCTCAAATCTAGTGAATAATAATAATAACAATAACAGAAAATACAATTTTTCGCATCGATATAAATAATTATTAAAAAATTTTGAACTATTTAATATCAAAATTGAAACTATCTGAGTACATAAATAAGCGGAAAGCTCAATATTGTAAGCAGAAACACAAGGCCAAATTAGAAGATTTATAAATTCTCAATAAATCATTCAAGAAACCACCTTTCTTTTTTTCTTTTTTCTTTCTTTTCCTATCTTTTTTTTTTCTTTTTTTTTTTTTTTTTTTTGGATTGACAATTAATTTTGAAAATCTAGCAGCAATGCAAAATTCAGTTTTTTCCTTTTTTTTTCTTTTTGTGTTATTGTTTGATGAAATTTCTGAATTCTTTCAACTTTATTCTACGCAAAACTTTTAAAAGTGGAATACAGATTCTATTCGAGAAGGCACTGAAACTATTCCGAAATTTTCGTACATTTAAGAAAATCTTCTTTAGTTACCTTTGTTATTTTCATAATATTGACTAATTTTAATAATAATAACTTATACAAGAGGCATTTCATTTGTCCCATACATTCAGGCAATTAAAAATTCGAATACAAGTTCCTTCCAAAGTATTTGTCACACTCGAGCACCGTTCAATATCAGTGAATGGGCGTGTGCGTTAAAATATCGATTTGGATATGGGTGGAGCTATGACGGATGAAATTGAAGTCTAACATAATGAGAAGAATTAGTGGCGTTAGAGCTTTACCGTCTCAATATAGTAGAAGGCCTAACAGTTGGGGGATTCTGAACTCCTTTGACGTCATTAAAAAAGATTACTTGTTTAACCACCTTTCAAATATCTATCTCCCCGCGCTAGTACTAGTTCTCAGCAAACTGTCGTTTAGCGAATCTCTTAGTTCTCATTCTGTGGATTATTTTCTCGAAATTTGATCTAGTTTAATTTCAAGAAAAAATTATCAAATGGTTAATTCACCAAGTAGTCCAGTCATTTTAGCACCTTTTTTTGCAAATAGCGGAAAAAATTAGAACAAAGCTGGATTTTTGCATAGGTGCTAGTTAAGTTATGTAGTTTAACATACTAAAAATCCCCATCGATCCGATGTGAGCTTCCGCCTCCAGGGGGCGCTAAAGAGCTTGAAAATCGGTTTGATATGAATATCTCACGAACAATGGCATCTAGACAAAAAAATTCAATTACAAAGATGTAGATAATTTAATTTCCTACAAAAAGTGTCCTTAACATTTTTTTGTCACAACAACCCTTCCCTGCCAAAAATTATGACAAGTTAAACATTATTGAAAAAATGTGCAAGAACAATCATAACGCGGCAAAGAGGCAGAACAAATACTAAACAGCTTTCGATTCCCCCCCCCCCCCATTTCTCCCCCATTGTCTGTATGGCGTTTTCGCGCGCTTGTGCAATACGTCACCTGAAAATAATAAAGTTCTATCTGTGTTTTTGAAAAAAATCGACTTATCGGTAAAGAAATGTTCTATTTGTATATATGCAGGCATTTCTGGGTTAAAATAATGTCGTAATATAATTGTAATATTATATGTAAACTATATATAACATCATTTTGATGCAAAAATGCCTTCATAGATACAAATGGAGCCTTTCTATATAGATAAGTCAATATATTTTCAAAAACACAGATAGAACTTTATTATTCTCAGGTGACGAATAGTCATTGCCCAATACGCTATCTCTCTTTTCATTTGTAGAAATGTACCACGTGCAAGTACTTACCAATGTTTTATTTTCATTTGGTGCTCATTTCGCTAGTATAAAATCAGCTTTATTTATTGAACGAATTATTTATTCTTTGCGAGATTTTAGGAAGGGAATAATTCTATTTTCAACGCATGTTGTAGAAAGTTTTAAATTAGTTATGACAGTTTAAAATGACTCTTTCTTAATTGCTGATTCTGAGCGAAAAATGGAGATTGATAAAATAGTTCATCTTGCATGAGATCAGGACTGCGTTTCGAAAGATTTTGTAAAAATAGAAAAAAAAAAAAACAAAAACGACTGAAGTCCTTTGTGACAGCAAATTTGGAAAAAGATGACCATAAGTGGAAAATATTTGAAGAAATGGTTGAAACAATAATGAATTTACAGTTCATTCAAAGAGTAAAAAAAATTATTCACGAAAGAATTCTATTAAAACATACAATAAATCTATTGCCGAAAAACGATCAACATCCGCACAAATTAATCATCCATTGAAGGAAAAATTGAAAAATGATAGTCGGTTGTTTGAATTTAAGGGAAAATGTTTGTTATGTTCTGATACATTAGACGAAGTTTTTTTACAGAAGGAAAAAAAGAAAGCTCTAAAGTATCGCGTTTTTTTTAATCTTATCATTAACATAAGACACGTCTCATATCTATGCTTGTGGAGAAATTTATGGAGAGTGGTTTCGAAGCGAAACAAGCAGAAGATGATACAGACACACTAATTGTTAACACAGCTATGGAAGTAGCAAAGTCTGGTGCGCTTACTGCTGTTGTTGGCGATGATATTGACTTGCTCGTATTGTTGACTGCTTTAGCACCTCCAGATATATATTTTTTATTAAGCCTGGAAGAGGACGAATTGTAACCACCCGGTATTCATTGCACAATCTTAACAATGATGCTGTTCTGAAATATCATATATTGTTCTTTCACGCTTTTTCAGGTTGTGACTCGACATCAGCAATGTTTGGGAAAGGTAAAATATTGTTAGCAAAATTTTTGAAAAAGGTTTGGTTTGGTTTATTTTTGTCGTCCGATTATCTACGCTAGGGATATAGGACCAGGGGGAGTGCCTTTCGTGGGGGTCTTTCTAAGGGAACCTAACCCGTATTTACGCAAGGTTCGAAGAAAACCACGAAAACTCCGAACGGTTAGGCCGACAGCCGCGATTGGGTTCGAACCCAGCACCTGCCGTCTACCAGTTGAGAGGACTGTACCTCTCGGCCACTGGTGGGGCTTTTGAAAAAGGAAGAACATCATAACTTACAATCTGCCAGCATTTTTAAAAGTGATCAAGTATCTTAATTTGAAGGCAGAAAAAACTATTTTTCTTGCTTTATACGGTATTAAAGCAGAAATTTCTCTGAAGAAGTACAGTTATTTATGTTTCAAGAAAAAAATTGCTGTTGGTAAAAAAAAGCCTTTTATCATTGCTGCCTACCAAAGATGCAGCTAGATTGTATAGTTTACGTATTTATCATCAAGTACAATACTGATTGAGCAATAAACTACTTCCTGAGAACTGGGACTGGCAAAATGCACGTAATTTGTTTCCAATTCCTGTTACGTTACCGCCCGCACCAAAAAATATTATTGAATCTATTTTTTGCATTTGCTCCAAAGGATGTGGAAAAGCATGTGGATGCCGAAAAATTGGATTGAAATGTTCTGATATTTGCATACATTGCTGCGGAGTTTCATTTCATAATACAAGTAAAATTGAATTTGAAGACGAGGAAAATATTGACAGTATCCTGCCCATTGCAACGGAGGAGCGAAGCGCTACTTCTGAATTCAGTGGTGATATCCAAAGGCAAACAAAAAATACTGAAAGCAGAACAACAACGAAATAAATAAATACAGATAATGACGAATCTGAATCGAGTGTAGAAATTGAAGCTGTGCAAAGAACTACTAAAGCAGTTAAACGACTGAAATTGGATTAAGCCAGTCAATATAAGTGGAATATGCCTACGGGGGAAACCACAATAGAAAAAAAAACACACTAAGTGCTTTACCTCAAAGGTGGTGTGGAAATAAGCATAAATGTATATTATATATTCACTTTTCCCATTCAAAGGTGAGAATTATAGATCTGTTTACATAATTTTTAAAAAAGTAGCAGCAGATTTTTTGTATTTTTATAATTTTACTTTCAAATATGTTCACTTTCTTATATTTTTGACAGGGAAAGGTTGGTGCGACAAACAAATGTTAATAACATTTTTTATAGGAAATTAATTTAATTACAACTTTGTAATTCAACTTTTTTCTCTAAATGCCATTGTTCGTGAGATATTCTCAAAAAACTGATTTTAGCTCTTTAGCGCCCTCTGGTGGCGAAAGCTCACATCGGATCGATGGGGACTTTTAGTATGTTTATTTACATAACCTAACTAGCACCTATGCAAAAATCCAGCTTTGTTCTAATTTTTTCCCCTATTTTTGCTAAAATGACTGGGCTATGAAGTACATATTGAAAATGAATCTTGTCGAGCTGATTTCTATTAGTTGAGCAAAAAATCTTTAGTGCGGTACCTTTTTTATGGTGTAATTTTATCTTTTTAAATTATTGTAGGGGTATTTTTTAAGATTGTG
The DNA here is from genome assembly GCA_964019185.1 of Maratus speculifer. NCBI lineage: Eukaryota > Metazoa > Arthropoda > Arachnida > Araneae > Salticidae > Maratus > Maratus speculifer. The sequence goes on from CAXHSM010000010.1 coordinate 5,292,370, forward strand.
CACAGTTATTGATACAGTAGAAAAAATTATTTTAAAAAAATGTTTAGCTGTGATAAATAAACAAAATTTCCTTAAAATTGTCGCATAAAATCACAACGAATTAAATATAAATTTATTGTGTATCACCGTGATCGAAAAAAGAAAGATAAAAAATTACAAAAAATTAAACATTCAATGAATGTATTTATTCAATGAACGAGATAGATTTTTGTTGTGCAATCAAGGAAAAAAAAAAAAAAAAAAAAAAACCTCCTTCTAGAAACTATTGTAGAAGAAAGTTACTGGTACCGAATACTCAAACTTAATTTTTTTCAATAGCAATACCCAGTTTTAACTATATGTTTTAGATGTTTGCTGCAACTATGTCTAGATACCAAATTTTAAGTCATTTAAATGATAAATATTTGAATTACAAACATTCAAAATTTAGAGATTCATAAATAAATATTAAATTATATTTTCATGTTTTTATTAATATTTCCTGAAATTATACTCCTAATGTGTTATTTTCTATATGTTGCAATAATACTATAATATCCAAATATAAATACATTCAATTTGAAATTTTTATGAATTCATGATACGAATTATGAAATTGATATTCGAAAAACTCATGAATTGCAACCTACAATTTTTCGAATGGATTTAGTTTTATTAAGTCCTGCTTTATGGAAATATAAAATTTCAAATTTTCCTTCCAATTAGTTATCAAATTATACTTAAAAACGGCTAATGGTGGTTTAAAGGGCCGTCTATGATAGAAGTGACTAGGTATTTTAAAACTTCTTATGCTAACCTGTATCTAGCAGTCCTCAATGACTGTTTGAATGTCGCCTAGTTAGTTAAAAGGTGGTCAAAAATAGAGTGCCAAATTTCAATTAGATACAGCCCCTAAAATATACTATTTTTAAAATAATGATTTTCTAGGAAACTTATCTTACGAATTGCATAAAAATTTGTTTTTAGGCTAATTGAAGGGAATAGAGTTCATTTATACTGTCAAAATTGGGTATTGCTATTGATAAGAAAAAAAATAGGGTTTGTTTTAATATGTAGATGGCACTCTAACTAAATATTGTATTCATAATTTAAAAGTAGACTTCATTTCCAAACGTTTGGTACCAGTTACTTTATTGTACGATAATTTTTTGCAAAGTTAGTAGGGGTGTTTACTTTTTTTCCCATCAATATATTATGAATATAAATACATCAATATGATGCGTAATTATTACGTACTTCCATTAGTAATAGAAACAAGAATGAAGAGTTAGTAGGGGGTGTTTACTTTTTCTTCCATGACGCGACGCACAGTGGGGCAAAAAGCCTTCAAAACCGACAAAAAATCGAAAAAATGAAATTTTATTTTGAACTACCGACATACGTCACTTTAATAGAGCAGATGTCAGTACACATCTGCCTAGTATTAAAATTTGTGCAAAGTTATTTTGATCGTCACTAGAGAAAGAAGTTAAACTGCATATTGTGCTTTGATAATAAGTGAAAAAAAAATCAATAATTTTGTTTCAACATTCGTTTGTTAATTTCGCTATAATAATTAAAAAATATTTTTTTGTGACTATGGAACCTTTAACTACAAGTATGTAACAATAATTCATTAACTTTCAATTTGTTTTAATACGATTTTTATAGATATACAGACGCTTAGGATATATAGTGGTGAAATTTATAAAAAAAAATAACACTGTCTACAAACATTGTAGGTTTTAGTTATGAATTAAGGCGAATTAAGTGTTAATTAAAATTTTTTCAACTAAATATGAGTTTTAAAAGGACAAATATGCCAGAAAATCTTGCTCTTTTTTGCCACTTTTTTAATTGTATGGTCATTTTTATAGCTAATCATCCTTAAATTTTTGTTAGTGTACGGGTGTGCCAAACATGATTATAAATATTTTCTTTGTTAAATACGAATTTTAATGCATTGTTTATCACAAAACAATGTATTTAAATGAAACTGACTATCATGGAATGTTTTAACAAAAAACTTTTGAAAAGTAATGTGATTTTATGGTATAAGAGCTCTATAATCGGAGAAACTACGAACAAGTAGTTTAAATGAAAAGAAGATTAAATGTTTTAAAGTTTAATATAAATTCCGATGAGCAAAAGCCTGGCGAAACAAGGGAAATGCTTTAGAATAAACAAAGAGTGGCTTGGCAAATCGCTTTCATTTCCTCGATTTGAAAAACAAACAGAAGCGTAATGAAAAGCAAACGTGCCCATCTTCATATTTCGTCTGAATTTGTTCTGGACGATCAAAAATATCAAGAGTAAAACGGTTATACAATTCTAGTTCTACATATTCGTTAGTGTACGTGACATGTATGTGTTTAAGATCTGAAAAACAGGAAAACAAAAAGTGAGTGTTAGCACTAAAACAACAGAAACAGTTTTTCTTCTGCTGTCTTTATAGTAATACGTACATTTTGCCTGAGAAAGGTTGATCCAATCCTTCAAAACGAGTCGCTAATATTCATTATAAGGTTTGCTTGAGAATAATTAAAACTACTAATTATGTTTACATTTTTTAATGCGATATTATGGATGATTTATAAATATCTAATTAGTATAAAACTATCTTAAATTCTTGTTTTTAACTCATTTTTCTACAAAAAATATTGAAAAAGGTTTGTAAATTAATTAATAAATTACTATTTAGCTTATGTAAAAGTTTAAAATTTTACAACTTTTCTTCTACAAAAGAATCCGTGATGTGCTTTTTTTGTTCAAAGTAAATTTTATTTTTTGCCAACTTTGGAGGCTCCCTGCCCCACTGTGCGACGGTACGTTAGTGAACTTATTCAAAATAAAAATTAATGTTAAAATATATTATACTCACACCAGCAAAATTGTAAAGTTATATTTAATTAATATTAAATGTGCTTCAGTATCTATTTGAAGGGTGATCGTGAGCTCGAAATTAAATCAACGAGTGAGCGCCTATAATGGCAGTAAGTCCTCCTCGATAACACTATGAATAAATTTTAAATTTTAAGATAGGGATGGGCATTTCAACTCCTTTCGAGGAGTCGACTCTGACTCGACTCACTTAATCGATGAGTCGACATAAAGAGTCGACTCTCGACTCACTTAATCGATGAGTCGACATAAAGAGTCGACTCTCGACTCACTTGATTGGTTGGTTGGTTGTAAAAACGCCTTATTTCTACGTCTCGTATGTATTGCGCAGAAGAGAATTTTTGAGCGTATGCTCTAATTATTTTACTTTTGTTTTTACATAAAAGATCTTTGTTTGTATTAATTAAAGTTCCTTGGATGGGAACTAGGGGCAGCCAAACTAGAGGTGCCGAATGGCCGAAATTTCAGTCTCGACCGGCCTGGACTGTTCAGAAAATAACGACGGCCCGATAAAAACTAAAAAATTCGGTCAGCTTGCTCCGTACAGCCCAATTACTGGCCCGACCTGGTAGGAATCAGCACAGGCCGGAATTTCCGGGCTCAGCCCGGACTAAACATATTTTGACCCGGTGTAAACGTCAAAGGGTCGGCCCAGTCCGTACAGAAATAATTGAAAACAGACCCGACATAATTTCTACTATTTCGAAAAAAATCAGATTTTTAATATATAATTAAGATTCTTTTAAAGAATACTGCATGCATATTTATGGAATGATTTTACAGAAAATACACAATGGCAACATTAATGGTTACTTAGATTCTGAAACTTTCAACATTCCAATAAGAATTCACTAAAAAATTAATATAGTTTAGAATAAAAAAAATAAAGAAAAAGAAAGTTTAAAACATAGTTACTTGTGAAGCTATATAAAAAAAGCAGATTTATGAAAATATTTCTAATATATCATTTATTAAAGATTTTCTCATATCCAAAGGATCTACTTTCTGATACATTTCTGAATTCATTTCTTTTCGGAAACGCATAAGATTAGCAAGTAGTCTTATTCAGAAAATATGTAATCGAATGCCGTTATCCATTTTTTAATAAAACAATCTTTGAGAAATGCTGACAAAGTTAGCATTCTGAATCGGATTTTCGGAAGCAGCAACGTAAAAGGGAGAAAAATCTGCAGTCACGTGACAAGAATCTCTCATATCTAGACAGTTAATGTATTTTTCAAAAATGGAAAACGCTATTGGATTGCATAGTTTCAGAATAAGAACACTTGCCTACTTTACAAGTTTGTTTCCTAACAAAAATGTATTTAGAAACATGACAGAAAGTATCTTTTTCGTATTTAAAAGCAGATGTAATAAATTACTGAAAAATATTTTCAAAAATCAAGTTTTCATCATGCAGCTATAAAAGCACTATGATATTTTTAACCCCTCTTTGTTTTATTTTGAATTACATTATTTTTTTATGAATGTTAAAGAGTCTAGAAGTCTAAGTAATCGTTAACATTGCTGTTTATGTTCTATGCAATTTAAAATATGTTGTAAAATTTCCTCATGAATGTGCATAAAATATTTCTTTGAAAAATCTTAATTGTGCGTTAAGAAAAATCGGATTTTTTTTGTAGAAATTGAATTAAGCTGGGTCAGGCCTTTTTTTTTTTTTTTTTTTTTTTTTTTTTCCGCACGGGCCGTTATTAGACAGAACTTTTAATTGTTACACTGGCCCGGGGTAAATGTTTCGGTCGTGCTGGGTGGTCGCGTTTAGAAATAATGGCTGTGCAGACTTTTAACTAAATTATCAATACCTGCGAGTCTTCTGTGGTTATTAATAAATATCATTTTATAACTCTATCAACATTTTTTTTTAGTGTCTGGGACATAATCTACCCCTATCCTAACGGAATCGGGCGGGAGGGGGGGAGGATTAAATTTAAAAAATGTATATTTATTTCTGATATTTATAGTTTTAATTTACTCCCTTTTAAAATTCTATTTTTAAAATCATAATAATGCATGAGTGCTATGGCTTTTGATTTTTTTCTTATCACTATTTATTAATAGAAAAATTTGTCTTTAAAACATTGAAAACATAGGTTTAAATGAAGCAAATTTATTTTATAAAAAATAATTTTAGTAAAGAAGCGAAAAGTTGGCAGCTAAGATATTGAATTCCTCCTTCCTGAATCACAAAAAGCCTCCTTGCGTAAGAAGAAAAAAAAAAAAAAAAAGAAAGAAAAAAAAAAGGATGGGGAGGCAGAGATAGAATTCTGAAAACATTCACAAATAATAATAATAATAATAAATAAATAAATAAATAAATAAATAAATAAATAAATAAATAAAACAAATAAAATAAAATAATAAGGCATACTTGTGTAGAAAGAAAATAAAAGTGGGGAGGCAAGGATAGAATCCTGAAAATATTCTCCGTATCTGGTTTCAAATAAGGAAAATTAAAGAAATCGATTTTTTAAACTTTTAAAAATTATGTGTAAATTATAGGGAAGAGTTGTACAAAACCAGTTAGCGCAGATATCTCCTGAATATGAACTTTCATCTTTCGACCAACACCAGGAATTGTTTGTCGAAAGTCAACCTGAGCGGTAAAACTGAATTCATGCATATCTCTGATATTAAAAAAAATAAATAAATAAATAAATAAATAAAAAATGAAAAAAAAAATTAATATATTCAGTTACATTTTTCATCGAAAAGACTATGTTTTGTTATAGCCAAAGCTTCATTTATTATTAAAAACGGCGTTGATAATTTGTTTTCCCATTTGAATGCATTTGAGAATAACAACAGTTATGGTACCCAGTTTTGCCTACCCATTTTTACATCACTTGCGAAGCATTTATAATTTATAGAAAGGAATTAAAATAGTATATACTCAATCCACGGGGTTATGAAATTCAAAATATTAGAGTATTTAATATTCACTAATTTATTAATTAAAAAAATGTATTTTAATGTTTTACGGCGAGAAAAAGAAATATACAGTATTAGATAATCTAAAGAAAGAATAAACTGTATATTTTCCCCAATGCGAGCGCATTTTATGATAAAAATTGTCGAAGATTATTTCTCCATCTTTTAAAACCTCAAAAACAGACATATTTTTGAAATTTAAAGAAGCATTTATAAAATAACCTAGATCAGGGTACATGCAGACCTTTGAAAAATGCTAACCCCCTCCAAAGAGTAATCCTGGGTGCGCCAATGACACAATCAAATAAAGGATATTCACTTTTATCTAAAATATGTCGATCACGAAATAAACTCATAGCATTTTATGGCCCCACCAGTGGCCGAGAGGTTGGGACCTCTCAACTGGTAGACGGCAGGTGCTGGGTTCGAACCCAATTGCGGCTGTCGGCCTAACCGTTCGGAGTTTTCCGTGGTTTTCTTCGAACCTTGCGTAAATACGGGTTAGGTTCCCTAAGAAAGACCCCCACGGAGGGCATTCCCCCTGGTCCTATATCCCTAGCGTAGATAATCGGACGACAAAAATCAACCAACCAACCAACCATAGCATTTTATGACAATGATGAATACAGGAAGTATCCCGAAGGTGGAGCATTCCCCCGGGGCAAAGAGCCTCCCCCCCCCCGGAATATTTAAGATCTTGCGTTTTCAATGATCAAAAAGTATACCCCCGCCTCCCTCGCTTCTGAGAAATATATGATGTCCACCCGAAGCGATAAAAATCCCTCTAGGAGAAATGTGTCTGAATTCAATACTACTCTTTTTTAAACAATCTGCTACAAAAGTAGAATTTCATTTCTGTCTCTTCTACAGTTTTTTTTTCTTCTTTTTTCTGAACTGCATCAGATTAAACTAGTTGAAAATATTCTCCTAACAAGTCCTACACCTTTTTTTTTTTTTTTTTTTTTTGTCAAAAAATGCAAAGGTAACACCTGTTTTGTATAATCGTCTTTCCCCTATACGGCGACCAGCGCAAGCATATCGTAAATTCATTTATCATTTAATCTTTCAAGAAATACCCTGGTGCTCGCCACTTTGCTCTTGTCCCTCCCTTTCATTTTTTTATCCCGCCCCTTTTACAGATACACTGCTTCCTCCCTTGTCCTTTCTCAAAATCCTCAATCCCATTAATAATATCAATCAAACGTAGACGTTCGTTACCCAGCGTAGATTCGAAGAGTTGAAATCTGATACCGAGTCGAAAGAGTGGTTTTCGAGGAGTCGAAGAGTCGACAACCCAATCTTCAACTCTCGACTCTCGAAGTCCGGCACTGCATTAAACTGATCCAACCACCCTGCGAGTGAGTCGACTTCGACTCTTCGACTCCGAATCCCAAACGGAGTTGAAGTGAAAGTTCGACTCTTTTGAGTCGACTCGGTTAACTAGCTAGGAGTCGATTGTTCGATTCCCTTGGAAGGAGTCGAGATTTAGAGTCGACTCTTCGACTCCTTGGCCAACTCTATTTTAAGATGATGCCTCAGACGCAAGAGGAGGAAGTGTAGCTGAGAATCAATTTACCTATTTCCTACACCGTACTCGTTATATAAAGTCTAAGAACAGAATAGGCTCCTATACCTGATAGCTTCTTTTCCTTTTCACTTACCGATTTCATAGCAGACTTTACTAAATAATGAAATAACACAGTAACCTTTTCTCACCGCCCGTATAATCCATAAATACGATTAATGAGTTTTACCAATCGATGTGTTTATTAAATTCACACGATTAAATTAAAGTTAAATTAATGAAGCTTCGCGCAGAATAAGTATTGAATGTAAAAACTTTTACAGCTCAAGCTTTTATAGTTACAAAAGAACAAGGACATTTATTATTATTGAGATTATTTAGTAAGGATGAGTATTATTTTAATTCCTAGACTAGAAAGTGTAGGAGAAGTTGACTGATAGCGAAGTGGAAATTTCAAAGGTATAATAAGATAATTTAGATATTATTGTTACTGTCAATATTCTTACCAATAAGACAAATGCAAATTTTGAAACGAATTTATGTCTCGACGATTTATTTTTATTAATAAAAAAAATAAAAAAATAGTGACGATTATTAAAAGAAAAAGATGGTATAAAGTTAATTTATTTCTGGAATAATTAGAGCAACAATTATAATAAATTTATGCTAAATGATGTACGCGTTTTTATGATTTTTATTCTTTTTGTGGAATTATATGTAATATATAACGTTTTATTAATCCTAGGTGCCTCATATGTTAAGCTAAAATTTTCGATTTTTTTGCCTTTTCTTGTTATAAGTCAAAGATTGTTGTCCTAAATCGGATGAGTGACATTTCAAATCCTTAAAGTATTTTTTCCTCGTTGAATGTAACGCCGATCATTGAACGTAATGCTGTTGTAATGTTGTATAATTTTCAAATTCTTATTTTCAAAACATCGTTTTAAACTGGGTGATACTTTTTCTAAAAAACTAATTGAATCATACCCTATTTTTTTTGGTTAAGAAAGCTAATTTGCTAGATCTTATACCACCGAAAGTAAAATTTTCGGTTATCAAATATTACCTAAAACTCGCAAAATACTTTAAAAATTTCAAAAAAATGAGTTATTGAAACTACCGCCATTTTTCCAAAAGTCAAAATTTTGGACTAAACATTGATGTGAGATTCAGGGAATTTAATGCCCCAGTAAAATAGGAAGACCAACTTTGCTTTACATGTTTGTAAGAGAGAAAGACGGTTGTCCGATTGAAGGTTTGTGGCGCGCATCTGTAATGGGACAAGACATAATGTTCCTTTTTTACGCAAAAAAATACTGTGCAATTAGTGTGTACAGTTATAATCTCAATAAAAATAATTTAAAATGTCTCAAGGAAATATTTCTTTTATTTTTGTGAGCAATAAATAAAAAAAAATTATGCAAATTTTAGATCATAGATGTAGAACCTCTTCTTCCATAAAACATTTATTAAATGGAAAGCAGTCATGTAAAATGAATTTTTTTCTCGACGTTTACTTTAAAAAATAAAGAAAATCATTGATCGTTGAGATAAGATATAGTGTTTGGTGAATATTTTTATAATCAGATTTAAAATAAATTGGTGAACATGAGATTTCATTAGCAGAAAATACATTATTCTGTTTTATATAACATAGTGAAAACTTTCGTCATAATCTAGTTATTTCATTTCAAAAAGCTGTGACACAGGGAATCTATTCCTCAAGTACAGTACCCGCCTCTCCCCCTACTGAACTGGGCGTTACCTTAAAAGAATATGTATATTCGTTGCTATCGTTTGATTTCATTTTCGGCTGAGAACAGTAGTTTTGGCGAATATTCGTTATCGATAAAAATATTGTTGCTAATTATTCGAACAGAACCGAAACTGCTTATATTTCAAAAATCATGCTTATTCCTGCTTTGACAAAAGTCAAACTGGGAAAGGACAAGCAGAAAGGCTAATCATTCTTAAATAAAAACGATTTCCGTAACAATAAACCCTTTGATAACAACAATAGTAACAAAACAATATTTTGTTAACAATCGTATAAAACTTTCGAATATATTTATAAGTAACATTACTTTTCGAATATATGAGCCTTTCTCAATTATAACCCATTCTGTAAAAAAAAAAGAAAGAAAGAAAGAAAAGAAAAGAAAAGAAAATAATAATAATAATAATAATAACAACAACGCCAACAATAATAATAATAAGAGATAATCCATTTAGAAAATGCATAAAATCTGTTTTATCTACTCCCACAGTAAACCAAGTCAGTTTTCACACATTTTCTCACGTATTTTATCGGTTGACAAAGATGATTCATAGTGGGAGTAGATAAAACAGATTTTTGGCACCTTGCATATGAACTACAGTCGGCTCTCGTTAATTCGAATTCTTCGGGACCACAAGAAATGTTCGAATTATCCAGAGTTCGAATTATGGAAAGCGTAAAAAGAAAACATATTTAAAGGTATACTATTACAAAGGAATTAATGTTATAGTATAGATTTTTTGATTTATTTCCTTTATTATTGTTAGAATATGACTTAACATTAAAATAAGAGATATAAATACATAAACTAAATATAATATTAAAATATTATAAATTAAACATAAAAAATAATTATACATTATAAAACAACTGCATTTTAATTTATTTTATATTTATTCTACTATATTTTTCTTACCTGAAATTAGATGATAATTTAAGAAAATAATCATACTATTTACTAACACTATGAAAAATACTTATCAATTCTTGCTTAATTAGTCTTATTCATTTTCGGCATTTTAGCCAGTTGTAATAAACACTTAAGTTCTTTGTCAGATGACGGCTGCATCAGAAATAAATGTACGCAAATACACAAATGGCAGTTGACTATACGCTGGACGGGGAAAGCACATGGGACATAGTAGTAGAACCGCCAGAATCTGATTCCATCTTGTAATTACATTTTTCGCGAAGTTCCAACAATTTTTTCCGCAGTTTTAAGGCTTCGGATATTTTGAAACTAGTGTCAGCAGATAAATCCGTGAGACAGTCAAGAAAAATGAAAAAGTGGAATTCTGGTCAGTTCGAATTAAACGAATTCAAGTTAAAATGATTTCGAATTAACAAAAACGTACTGTATAATCTAGTTTCTTTCTTTCTTTCTTTCTTTTCTTTTTTTTTTAATGGTTTTTTTACTAAGCTTGTGAGCCCTATCATATTGTATAACAAAAATTGTAAAATTGACAAATTTACTTATTGTTTTAATTTTAGGTCTTATTTTAGATTTAATAAAATATGTATTTATATGTGTGTTTATATAGCAGTGGAGACAGACAATAGGTTATTTGCGGCAACGCCTACTTTCTATATAAAAGTAAAGAAAATCATTGATCGTTTGTATCTAAAATGAGATTTGTGTGGTGAATATTGTTATAATCAGATTTATAATTTATTGGTGAACGCCAGATTTCATTGGAAGGAAATATATTATTCTGTTTTATGTAAAATAATGAAAATTTTCGCCATAATCTACGTATAACATTTCGGAGGGCGGAGACACTGCGAATCTATTCCTCCTGCACTGTATTGGACATTCCCCCTACTACCTTGTGATCGCTAAACGGTAGTGCCACAATACTTTACCGATAATGTGAGGTTGCCGAAATTACTGCTGTCATTCTGAAAATGAAATCAATTAGTAGCAACAAGTATACACATTCTTTTAAGGCATTGTCCAGTTTCGAACGGGGAGGGGCGAATACTGTACACGAGGAATAGCTTCCCAGCGTCTCCGCCCTTTGAAATAAAATTAGTATTATTCAATTCAGAATTTCGAGTGCATTTAAATGATAAAAATATTAACATTTAATATTTATTCAGAATTTAATGTTCTTTTAAAGTTATAATAAAAAAAGTTAAATTTAAATAATTAAAATTATAAAACAAAATATTTTAAAACTGAAAATTGTGAAAAAATATTTAATTATTATTAAATTAAAAAATGTAAATATATATATATATATATATATATATATATATATATATATATATATATATATTTGAAATCGTGAAGTAAATAATTTTTTTAATTTAAAATACTGCATTAAAACTAAATTTAAATTTTTTATAAAATACTACTCCTTTCTCTGTTTTAGTTTCCTAAGGAGTAGTACTCAATAGAACTTTTCTGACAATAAATAAATAAATAAATAAAATAAAATAAATAAATAAATAAATAAACATATAAATAAAAAATAAATAAAAGGAAACAAAATAGAAAGAAAGAAAAGAAAAAATGAAAAAGAATGAAGAAATATATGAAATTTAAAATACTGGTTTTTAACTAAATTTTAAATAATAATAAAACATTACTCATCTCTCTGTTTCTTCAGGATTATATCTCAAAATAAAACTTCTCTGCTAATAATAATAATAATAAAATAGTTTAACATTATGAAATAAGTTTTTAACTTACAATACTGAATTTAAACTAAATTTAAAAGTACAAAATATTAATCTTCTCCCTATTTTATTTTCCTAAAGAGTAATGCTCATTAAAAATTTTCTGAAAAAAAAAAAAAAAAGAATAAATAAAAGCATGAAATAAATAAATTTTTAAGTTTAAAATGCTGCTTTTTAATTAAAATTATTACAAAACATTACTTCTCGCTCTTTATTTTTTTTATTTATTATTATTATTATTATTATTATTATTATTATTATTATTATTATTATTATTATTATTTTATTTCCTAAGGAAAAATATTCATTAAAACTTTTCTGAAAAGGAAAAAAAAATTATATATATATATATAATTACAAATTTAAAATTTTTTCGCCAAAACTAACCTTTATACTATCTTAATTTTCCGTACTTACTTCAAATTATTAAATTAAAATCTTGTTTCTAGATCTAATCTGTTAATCTGTATGCAGATGATATAAATTCTTAATTTGCCTTAAAAAACATTATTCCAGTATGCGTAAATTTAAAAAAAGATGGCTCTAAATTAAAAATATTCTTAATTAAAACTTTATTTCTTAATATTCCAAATAAAACTGATTTCTTCTATGTTTTTATCAACCCTTTTTAAGAAAGTCTTATTAAATTTATTCCAAAACCTTACCTTTCAAAAAATATCATTATTTTATTTTATCTATTTATTTATTTTTCGGCCGTCAACCTTCGATAGTGTGCATATTAATCAATTCATTTCTTTTCTTTTTCTCTTAAAATCAATCATTTATAAAAGAAGTCTGCCTAAAAAATCCCGATTCAGTTATAAATTGGTTAAATAATATTTTTTTAAAAATAAATTTATCGTTTGTGGAAAATAATCTCGTAGCTGGACAAGAATTCTGTTTACATAAAGAATGATGGTTTGAGGTTACAGAATGTTCCAGAACTTTCTTTTTAGTTTAAAAAGGTGGAAGTCTCGAGATGAAAAAGAAGATTCTTGGGTTGCTTCTTGGTTGAGGACGGCTCGCTGAAATAATGATGGAATTTTTGCAAAAGGAGCTTCTCCCTTCCTCATTTTTACGAATTTAATAAATGAATTTACAGCAGCCCATGACAAATTATTGGATCTTCTACATTTATTTATTTATTTTGTTTTTTCCCTCGCTTGCCATGATTGTGTGTTTCTTTTTAACCAGTGGAAATAATTCGAGTTCTCCTTAAATCGTCACATATATGTAAATGTTAAATTATGAAAAGATTTATTTTTGAAAACTTAAAATACTGCAGTTAATCTAAATTTAAAATTACAAAATATAAACTTTCAATTTCTCTCTTCAAAATAATTTTGATTGAAAAGACATCTTTAAATCAAAACTTTCTAACCTGAAGTTCAACTTCGTACCACTAGATCATTACATTTTTAGTTATACCCTACGTAGAATATCATTTAAAAAAAATAACAACGTAATGCGCAGAACGGTATGTGCAATCGCTGATCCCACAGAATCAGGGGATCACAATGAAAAAGTGTGATCGCTAAACGCTTGTCTTCATATTTATATAATTACGAACGCACCAAAATAGACGAAGTAGGTAAACCGATCAATGTGGCCATTATATAGAAAAGGAAGGAGAGAAATGGAATAGATATGAATATTTCCTATTTTTTATACAATTGCAATCAGCCTTGTTAGAAGCTGATGACATGAATTATTGCTGTCATGTTATTATACGAAGTACCATGCACAGACTTTTTAGCTCACAGGCTATCATAGCCTGAGAGCTTATGTGCCCGTCCGTTCTGTATGTACGTTCGTATGTTCGTTCGTGCGTAACGCGATAACTCATGATAAAAATATCGGATCCGCTTGAAATTTTGTATATAGGTATATCCTGATAAGGCGCTTCCCTGATTAGTTTTTGGAGTTCATTCGATATGTATAAGAGGGGCAACAGGGGGCTCATGCCCCTCCCTTTAATTGATATAAACGGGATTTTCATGCAGAATTAACAGTTTTCGTTCAAAATTTAGATATAGGATCATTCTGATGAGGCGATTCCGTGACTGTTATTAGGTGTTCATTGAATAAATATAAACAGGGGGACGGGGGGCTCATGCCCCTCCCCTTAATTGATATAAAGGGGATTTTCATGCAGAATTAACAATTTTCGTTCAAAATTTAGATATAGAATCATTCTGATGAGGCGATTCCGTAACTGTTATTAGGTGTTCATTGAATAAGTATAAACAGGGGGACGGGGGGCTCATGCCCCTCTCCTTAATTGATATAAAGGGGATTTTCATGCAGAATTAACAGTTTTCGTTCAAATTTAGATATGGGATCATTCTGATGAGGCGATACCGTGGCTGTTATTAGGTGTTCATTGAATAAGTATAAACAGAGGGAACGGGGGGCTCATGCCCCTTCCCTTAATTGATATAAACGGGATTTTCATGCAGATTTAACAGTTTTCGTTCAAAATTTAAATATAGGATAATTCTGATGAGGCGAGTCCGTGGCTGTTATTAGGAGTTCATTGAATAAGTATAAACAGGGGGAACGGGGGTTCTAATGCCCCTCCCCTTACCTTGTATAAATGGATTTTTCAAGCAAAATTGTCAGATTTCGTTCAAATCTCTGAATAGTTTTGGAAGTTTAATGGTTAAGTATAAAAGAGGGGAATAATTCCTCTTAAATTATATAAATGCTAAATGGGTTTTTATTAAGAATTATCCGATTTGCTCTGAATTTTTGATATAGATTTTTTATATGATAAAGCATGTCCTTGATAGTTTAGGAGGTTCAATGATTAAGTATAAAAAAGGAGAAAGGGGAGAGCTGTTTCCCCTTCTTAATTTTTTTTCGAACGGAATTAACGAAAATACAAGGCTGTAATGTACAATTAGTATGCGTAGCCTGTGAGCTCAATGCCTTCAGTTTAACTGGGCAATATTCTTTTTATTTAGCTCACAGGCTATCATAGCCTGAGAGCTTATGTGCCGGTCAGTTCTGTATGTTCGTTCGTGCGTAACGCGATAACTCGTGATAAAAATATCCGATCCACTTGAAATTTTGTATGTAGGTATATCCTGACAAGGCGCTTCCCTGATTAGTTTTTGGAGTTCATTCGATATGTATAAGAGGGGGAACGGGGGGCTCATGCCCCTCCCCTTAGTTGATATAAATGGGATTTTCATGCAGAATTAAGTTTTCGTTCAAAATTTAGATTCGGATCATTCTGATCAGGCTATTCCGTGACTATTATTAGGTGTTCATTGAATAAGTATAAATAGGGGGAATAGGGGTTCTAATGCCCCCCCCCCCCTTAATTTATATAAATGGATTTTTCAAGCAGAATTTTCAGATTTAGTTTAAATCTCTGAATAGTTTTGGAAGTTTAATGGTTAAGTATAAAAGAGGGGGATAACTCCTTTTAAATTACATAAATGCTAAATGGGTTTTTAAGAATTATCTCATTTGCTCTGAAATTTGGATATAGATTTTTTATATGATAAAGCATGTCTTTGATCGTATAGGAGGTTCAATGATTAAGTATAAAAAAAGAGGAAAGGGGAGAGCTGTTTCATTTTCTTAATTTTTTTTTCGAACGGAATTAACCCTTGAAAATATAAGGCTTTAATGTACAATTAGTATTTGTTGCCTGTGGGATCAATGGCATCAGTTATCTGGGCAGTATTCTTTATTACTAAAACATATTATTTTTGTAAATATCTGGTGTGAATTTTGAAGTAAAATGAAAGTTATTTTTAATTTGTATATTTTATGCTTAAAAATTTATTGAATTGGGATATATTTTATCCCGTCTAATTTAAACCAAATTCGCAAAAGCACTTTTGCACGAAATTTTATATATTTAAATTCTGGCAGAAAAAAAAATACTTTTTGTTATTTAAAAAATAAAATTTTCGATTTTTCCAATGGAGAATGTAATGTTACAGAGACAATACTGATTTGTGATTGCCCCTCAAGGAGTTAAGCAACATCACGCGGGTATGTTGCTATCGTGAGACAGTGCAGTTTACTCCATTTACAGGTAATGCCAAGATTTTGAGGGTTTTAGAGACCCCGTTCCAAAGAACTACAAAACGGGACACAGTATGTCCTGCTTTTTTCACCGTAGCCATAGTAAATCAAATTTTAACTCGTCCAATCTAAATTAAAATTTTATCTCTTAGTCTGAAACGAAAATTAAACTAAATTTTGGTTACATTTAGTCAGATTTTAAAACTTGACTACAAATATATATATATATATATATATATACAGGGTGTTTCCAATTTTTTTTTTTTACATTAAAAAAGGGGGGATAGTACACATCAAGATAAACAATATTAAATAGGAGACCAAGAGTTTTCCAAAGGAGATAGCCGCCATTAAAGTTTAGGGACCTAAATTTCAAATAAACATAAAAAACGGAAAAATCGGATGATTGATTTGCGGTTTACACTAAAATTATTCTTTATGTCGGCATTTTCTTGAAATTAAATTATAAAGATAAATTTTAAAAAATGTCGATCGAGGGCGCTTTAGACATTGGAGTAACGAACAACTATTTTTTGCCGGTATTTTTTGCATTTCATTAAATGTTTTCGTAAGCTTAGACTCAAACTTAAATTTTAAGCTCAAAATCTGAAAGTGGGAGTGGTTAAGTAGTAGAAACTGAACTGTGTTCAGACGGTTCAAATTTCAAATGATTATAAAAAAACGGAAAAACTGGTTCATTGATTTGCAGTTTTCACTAAAACTATTCTTTATGTCAGTATTTTCTTAAAAATAAATTATAAAGATAATTTTCAAAAAATGCCGATAGAGTGCGCTTTAGATTTTGGAGTAACGAACAATTCTTTTTTGGCGTTATTTTTTGCATCTTATTAAATACTTTCGTAAGCTTAGATTTAAACTAAAGTTTTGAGCTCAAAATCTGAATAGTTGGGAGTAGTTAAGTAGACAAATTGAACATGATTATAAAAAATGGAAAAATTGGTCTATTCGTTTGCGGTTTTTGCTAAAACTAATTTTTAAATGAGCATTTTCTTGAAAATAAATTTTAAAGATAAATTTCAAAAAATGCCGATAGAGGGCGTCTTAGACTTTGGAGTACCGTACAACTATTTTTAACTGTTATTTTTTTTATCTCATTAAATGCTTTCAAATGCATAAACTTAAATTTTAGGCTCAAATTCTGAATCGTTGGGCGTGTTTAAGTAGCGAAAAATTGAATTGTGTTCGAGGAGGGGGGGAGTGTTAAATTTCAACTCCTGAAGACACTTCAATTTGCGCTACTTAACTACTCCTAATTATTCAGATTTTGAGTTCAAAATTTAAGTTTAAATCTAAGCTTCCGAAAATATTTAATAAGTTTTTGCAAGCATTTAATTAGAACAAAAAAATAATGATTAAAATTAATTGTTGGTTACTCTGAAGTTTAAGGCGCCCTCTAATGGAATTTTTTTTAATTTATCTTTAAAATTTATTTTCAAGAAAATACTGGCTTAAAGAATAGTTTTATTTTAGACTGCAAACGAATCGTCAAATTTTTCCATTTTGTATAATGTAATGTCTTTATTTAAACATGGATTTTACGTCAGAATCAAAGACAGGCTATGTTCTATTTAATTTGTTCAAATATTTTTCTTCTAAATTAAAAAGTTCATTATTTTCATAAAGAATAAATTGATATTTTTCTATAAAATTTAATCTTTTCGATAAAAATCTAATCTTTCAATATTTATCTTACCGTTGCAAGAAAATCAGATCTCGAAATAATAGTTTATGCTAAAGAGTTAATTTTGATTTGAAAGATTTTCTGTAAAAGGAAAATGAAATAAAAAATAGACATGAATACATGTTCATAATCAAAATAAGACGAAAATACGAAAAGAATGTGAATTTGACCTCATATATCAAAAATAAAATTAATATGCTTTGCGATTGAAATAAATGTGCAATGTTTTATTATGTTAATTCTGATTATTCAAAAACAATGACACCAATATTTCACGGTTTATCGTCTGCTTACAGCTAACAGAATTGTTTAATTTTTAATCGAAAATTTCAATAAGAAAAAAAATTGAAAAGCAAGTGGTTAGTAAATGACAAAATTATGCTTCTGCAAGATGACATCATTGATTTGGAAATAAATATTTTCATTCGCATAAACCAGGACTGTCCAAAGCGGCGCTCTTTACAGGTTTTCTTGGATCCCTTTCGAAGGTTTCCTGTTACAGGTCTGTTTTTTTTTAATTAAAATTCACTTGTAAAAGATATTTCATTTAAAATCATTGATATTTCCTTGAGAGATGTTTTAAAAATCCCTACAAGAGTATTTCATGCATCATTTCTTATTTTACGATCGTCGATTCCTATGTTTTACTTGGCACTTCTTTTTACATTCATTATACTTTATTTTTGGCAATAGTTTATAATAATTGACTTAAATTTTCACAGTTTTATGATTGAGATATGTCAAGGCCATATAAATATAAAATTCCGCATTGTCACCGTTGAAATGTGACGAAGACTTGATTAATTTTTCATGTTATCAATTATGAAAAATGAAATGATTCGCTTATTTTATTCATTTACCTTTTTTTAATAATACGGGAATGGAGTTACCGGTAGCAGCTTGTAGTCTGTGGAAAACCCTTTAATTAATTCAGATTCCGTAAGATAAAGCAGCAGAGTCAGCTGAGTAAAGAAAAAGATTTTTTAATGTTTGGTAATTTGATCTGAAACAATGGTTTGTTTTAAATATGAACGGTATTTATAACATTGTGATTTTAATTTTAATTTAGATGCTATTTGGATTGATATCAGATGAGCTATTTCATTGCACAAAATCAAGTTTGCGGTTTAATTAATTGGCAATGGACAGGATGATGAATAATCAGCAGTTGGCTTTAAAAGTCTTCAAACTTACCTAGTATATTTAGATGGTTTTAGTGAATTAATTCTATTGAGTAGATTATTATGTATTTAGATAAGATGTTAGATATAAATATTATAGAGCAGCAATCAAAACTTTTTTTTAAACAAAATTGTAAAACTTTAGATTACTGAGTTTACACTTACAGAAGCTCCTGATATATCAGGTTTAGTGTTTGTGGTTGGCAGGCATGTAGAAGTATGAGGCTAATGAAAAATGCTTGTCCAAACTGTTACTTATCCTTATAAATCAAAATGTATAAAGAATATAAATTTATACGATAACCATTAGCACAATTAATAGAAAGTTACAAATTTAAAGAGACTACGGGGGGTTCAGGGGGGCGGAAATTTACTATGTTATAATAAAAAACTGAAATAATCGATCATGAAAATTTCAGAATATCCTAACATAGCTAAATTTTTAATTTAACGCTTTTGATGGCTGAAAACTTCTTATTCTTATAAAAAATTACGTAATTTGAAAATTCTAAGTTACAGTTTCCAGGAAGTTGAAAATTACCCAAAGTGTGTTTAAAAAAAAATGATCAGCAAAGCTGACGTTGAGGCTCCTGATCTACAGACTTACTAGTTACAGATATATATAAATACTATTGTTTAAATTTTAACGAGGAGGACTTAATACCAGTAGTGGCGCTCACTCGTCTGTTAAAATAGGACATTATTTGAGGAGTGACGCATTGAAACACATTTAAGTTTACTTACACTAAACTGTTTATTTTAGTTGGTGTGAGTAGAATATATTATAATATCGACCTTTTATTTTCGATGAAGGCACTAATGTACAACAGTTTCCAATTTCATTCGTTGATTTTTTTTTCTTTTCTATAACTTCTTTCTAAAAACAGACTCGGTGATATACGATGAATTACTGTTTAATTCACTATCATATGGCAATTTTAAAGTTTTTTTTTTTCTTTTCCGATCACATTTAAACCAATATATATATACTCTTTTATAATTTGCTTTATTAAAAATTTGTGCATGGGCTCTCAAAAATAACAAATGCACGTAAAGTAAAATAAATATAAAATTATAACATAAAATTTGTCCATACTAGAGATTTATTGCACAAGTATTTAAAACCAACGAAACAAGTTTAATTTTCAATAACCGTTTCTACTAATCTTAGCAGGAAAAATCGGTGTTTGGTAAATACTGTTATAATCAGATTTATAATTTACTAATGAACGTCAGATTTCTCATACAGAATACAGATATTTTTCTGTTTTAATTAACACAATTAAATTTTTTCTCATAATTTATTTATTTTATTTTAAAGGGCGGGGCCACACACAATCTCTGACTTGTGGGGGAGGGGGGAATAAACACCCTCTTTTAACTCCTTAACAAATTATCGCAGGAGAAAGTTACTGGTATCGAACGATTGAAATTAAAGTCTACTTTTAAATGATGCATACGGAATTTGCTTAGGGGGTATCTACATTTAAAAATAAAAACAAACTTCATTTTTTTTTTTTCAATAGCAATGCCCAATTTAAATAAGGTATTTCAAATATTCGGTTCAAACTATGACCAGACAGCAAATTTCAAATCATTTGAATGATAAATTACTGAACTATAAACATTCAAAATTTAGTGCTTCTAATGTTAAATTACATTTTCATATTTTTATCATTATTGCTTGAAATTATACTACTGGTGTGCTAATTTATGTATCTAGCAATAAATACCCAAACGTAAATAAATTAAATTTAAAATTTTTAGCACTTTCCAACAAAGTTGAAAAGTGCTTATGCATTCGGTTTATCTGGAGGTCTGTCCGTCTGACCGTCTGGCCGGATGGTCGTCTGGCCGCGCTCTAACTCTCGTAAACATACTCGGATTGTCATGAAATTTTTGGACGTTATTTAGGTTTACCCTAGCAAGAACCCTATCGAAAATGAAGTTTCTATAATGATTAATTTATTTACAGCGACAGTCAAAAGTTTTCCATTACATTACGGGCTAAGGAGAAAAATCGTTTCAAATTAATTTTAACGTTTATAGCATTTTACAAAAGTTCGAAAAGTGCTTATGCATTCGATTTGTCTATCTGTCTGTCAGTCTATCCGTCTGTCTGTTTGTCCGCGCTCTAACATCTGTAAATATACTCGAACTGCCCTGAAATTTTGTATGTTATTGACGTTTACCCTAGCACGAACCCTAATGAAAATGAAGTTTTTACCATGATTAGTTTATTTACAGGGAGAGTCAAAATTTTTCCATTACATCATGGCCTATGTGGGAAAATCGTTTCAAAGGCGTTTTAAAGATGTTACACCCTGTCAAACATATTAAAATTTACATGCATTTAAGAGGTACATTAAAATATGCATTCTATAAAATATGCGGTGAAAATATAGGTATCATTCCTTTACAGGGCCGCACAAAGGAATTCCATTTGATAGTGGTAAAGAGGGGAATAGAGTGCGACATATTTTAAATATATTAAACTGTTTCATGTATAAAAAAAATCGATATATGTCACTGAGGCTTAATATAAATTATACGGTACTGTCTTGCATAATATGAAGTACATTGCATTTACAGAGACACACAAAAGATTTCAAATAGTATATTCCTTCCGACGGACTGTATATATTTCCGATGATGGCTGATGGATGGATGTAATACATTTTAATTACGATATACGTATTTAAGTTTCACTAAATGTTTGTACATTATAAGGGTGTGTATATGTGTTATAGTTGATATACAGGGCTATCCAAAAGAGCTCGCCAACTTTACTGAGTATCAGTGTAAATTACTTAAAGGTGGTTCTTAAATAAGGTATACATTTTTACGCTGAGCTGCAATCAATTTACTAAGAAATGTTTGTAGAATATAGATAAAATGATATACAGGGCCACGTAAAGAATTGTGTACATGGACATCTATGAATAATAATTTATAACAATGTGATTTCAGTTGTTTTAAGAGTGTTTTAGTTTAAAATGAATTTTAGCTTCTCACTGACGTGTAATAAAGGTACAAGGTAAACTACAAGGCTGAACAAAAGTGTTCAAGTATGTTTCCCATTTATTAGTACAAACTGCTCAAAAATTTTAAATTTTTTTCCTTGCTAAACTAAATATTCCCATTTATATTATGTATATCAACTGACAGATCAAATACAAGGTTGTTCAAAAGTATTGGAATACATATTTGGCTATATACCCTTATTTCCCTAATTAACGAAATTTTGTTAGAGATTTCATGAAGTGTTGGAAAGTGCTTCATAATCTATACTTAACGCTTGATTTCTCTTAATTGTTATAGTTTTATGATATGAATTTTGAATTATGAAATAAATATTCGAAACAATTGTAAATTGCAACCTACTATTTTATTATTATTATTATTATTATTATTATTATTTATTAAGTCCTTCTTTGTGGCAATCCAAAATTGCAATTTTTTTTTCAAATAGCTTTCAAATTATGCTTAAAAAAGGCAAATTGATGGTTTAAGTGGCCGATAGAAGTGTCGATATTTTGAAACTTTTTATGCGATACTGTAACTAACAGAAGCTGACTGCTTGAATGGCGCCTAAAATGCCTTGATCGAGAGGGTGACTCTCTCGGCCAAGAGTCGTTAAAATATATCTATATTATAAAGGCCAAACGTGTCTGTGCGTAACGCATACGTCATATATCGAATGGCAATACTTTCCCCTGCAAGTTCGGTTTTGCAATTTTCACTACTGCAAATTTTACACTTCTAAATATCGCACATTTTTAATTTTTACACCGTCGTTACAGAAAAAAAAGTACTTTTAAATGCAATTTCTTTGAAAAATCTATTTAATTTATTTTTGAGATATTAATTTTTTTTTATAGTTTTTAGTACCAATTTTGTAAATGTGGCAACAGAATCGCTCCATTTTCTCTCAAAATTGAAAAAAAAAAAAAAAAAAAAAAAAAAAAAAATAGAAATTAAAATGTGTTTGTTATAAAATCCGGCGAATTTCGGTTTTCTTTCGTTTAATAAATTGGATAATTGAGTTTTATAGTATTTTGTTAATTTTAGCTTAAAATAATATATGTTTGGTTGTTAGACTGACCAATATAAGATATATTCTTACTGTAACTAATTTTGTAGATATATTATAAATAAATAAAACAGTTCTTTTCCAAAGGTTTTCTTTCGTCGAATTTCGACGGGTTCCACCTCGTATCGTTAAAAAACGTACTGATAAACTTTATGAACTATCGTTAAAAAACTTCTAGTGAGAGTCTCGTTTAAATTAGGTGGGATAAAATATATCCCATCGCCCCTCAAGGGGTTAAAGCAGTTTCTTTTATTTTATCATATTTTGATGTTTTGATGCTGTGATAAATTTAAATTAATAATGTTTTTCAACGAAGATTAGTTTGAATTTTCAACGAAGATTAGTTTGTAATCTTTATTTATTAAATTTTTGTTGTACAAGTTGCTGAATTTTAAAGTATTTTTAATAAACATGATTAAGACTTTTATGTGTCAATGAAATTTACAATAAATGAATATCGATTTTCTTCAAATTTGATTGTTCTCTATTTATTATTATTATTGTTTTATTGTTATTATTATTATTATTATTATTATTTTAATCTATGAAGTTTAAACTTAATTTTTAAGTTGTTTAAAATTGTATACTATTATTATTATTGCGATTATTTTAAACGAATAACTTTAAACTGTATTTAACACTTAATTATCTCGCTAAATTATTATTTAAAACTTGTGGAAATAATATTCAAAATAGTTGCCACAAAACCTTCCATTTTTACTTACCCATCATACGTAGTATAGAGTAAGTCTTGCAATCGTTTTGAAAATCGAAATTTTTTTTTTGACGGATTTACACGTTTTAGATAGTGGAGATTCCGAAAAACATATTTTTAGAAAAAATTGTTTGTCGTCCGTCTGTCTGTCTGTCTGTCAGTCTGTCTGTCTGTAAACGCTCTATCTCCCGAACAAATTGAGATAGAGACTTGAAATTTTGTATGTAGTTAGTATGTAAGAATGGGACGAAATCTATTTAATATCAGCAACCTCGATTATCCGGAACTATTTTTTTCGGACCCTCGAAAAATTCGTTCTGATGAAAGGTATATAAAAATTTTCGAATTTTTTTGTTTTAAGGAATGGACGTAAAAGGCAATAAAATAACACACATTTCGCATATAAAACGAAGTCGATCGGATTATTAGTTGCCGAGATATTTGTAATCCTGTTTTCCACATTCTTCGATTTTTCATGACCCTGTATTTCATTCAAATTTCAATTCAGAGATATATTTTAATTGGAAATGAGACGCTTATCCGACACAGTTAATTGTTAGTTAATAGAATTATTGTTTTTGGAGTTATGAGGATGTTTTTTTTACGCAGTTCGGTACTACTTGAGTAGTTTGGCGTTTTATATAATTTGTCGAAATTGGTATATCAGCAGTTCTTTAATAGAGCATTACTATGTATATTAACAATATTCAGATTTTGTTTATGAATTGCAATGCATTGTATAAATAGTTTTCACATGTTTTATTTTCATATACATATCCATGATGGGTAAGTATTACGGTGGCCCCCAACGACTAGTTTACTTACCCATCATACGTAGTATAGGGTAAGTCTTGCAATCGTTTTGAAAATCGAAAAAAAATTTTTGACGGATTTACACATTTTAGATAGTGGAGATTCCGAAAAACATATTTTTAGAAAAAAAAATTTTGCCGTCTGTCTGTCTGTCTGTCTGTCTGTAAACGCTCTATCTCCCGAACAAATTGAGATAGAGACTTGAAATTTTGTATGTTGTTAGTATGTAAGAATGGGACGAACCCTATTTAATATCAGCAACCTCGATTATCCGGAACTATTTTTTTCGGACTCTCGAAAAATTCGTTCTGATGAAAGGTACATAAAAATTTTCGAATTTTTTTGTTCTAAGAAATGGAAGTAAAAGGCAATAAAATAACACACATTTTGCATATAAAACGAAGTCGATCGGATTATTAGTTGCCGAGATATTTGTAATCCTGTTTTCCACATTCTTCGATTTTTCATGACCCTGTATTTCATTCAAATTTCAATTCAGAAGTATATTTTAATTGGAAATGAGACGCTTAATCCGACGCAGTTAATTGTTAGTTAATAGAATTATTATTTTTGGAGTTATAAGGATGTTTCTTTTACGCAGTTCGGTACTACTTGAGTAGTTTGGCGTTTTATATAATTTGTCGAAATTGGTACATCAGCAGTTCTTTAATGTAGCACTACTATGTATATTAACAATATATATAAATTTTGTTTTCGAATTGCAATGCATTGTATAAATAGTTTTCACATGTTTTATTTTCATATACATATCCATGATGGGTAAGTATTACGGTGGCCCCCAACGACTAGTTTTTTTATCTAATTATAAATAAACATAAAATATTATATACAAAAATCAATTTAACCGATTTAATTGCAAAAAAAAATAACTGGTGAAGGTAATGTTTAATATAGTTTTAATATTAAATTTTAATGTTTTAACCAATTTTTAATGTATCATTAAATATTATAAACTACTACATTTAACTAAAACTACTATTTTTTTGTTCCTTATTTAATAATAAGTTTTCTTTTTAAATAAATAAATTGGTTATTTATTGAACAGTTTCATATCATATTAGAAAGTGGTGCGTTATGCTGTTAGATGAAAAAATAGAAGATATGGAAATTTAAATGGCTAAATTTTACAAAATATTTCTAATAAATATTAAATTCCATTTTAAATTTCGTAGAAATAAAAAACATTAAAGAAGTTAACAAATAAGAATAATGCTTTAAATTACTAGAGAAGGTTGAAAAAATAAGTTTCCCCTGTCGACTGTGGTCAGAGTTGTGTATGAAAGTCAAAAAATAGAATGAGACATTAAAGATATGACATACCTTTATTTTTCCACATTGGTACCAAGTGCATTGAGACATTTGTCATGTCGCTTAGTAAGCTTCAAAAAGTCCTCCAGGAAAAAAACAGGGCTTTGCATATGGAAGAAGCGTTGAACGGCTTGAAGAGAAAACTTATATCCATATCAGAAGGTTTTTCTTGCTTCATAATAAGTTTATTCAAAATATGATGAAATATTTACAAATATGTACAATACCAGACATTCTGGTATTTCCACTATTATTCAATTCATGTAACATTCCAAAGATCCATTAAATTTCAACTACTCTAATAAAAAAACTAAACTAAAACATTCCAAAACACTGGTCGTCAAGGCAACGAAACTAGTTGCCACTTAGCATCATATAAATACATTACAAATACATCGCTCGCTCGCAGACGAGAAACAAACGTCACTTTCATCGGAGGAGATTTCGCAACATCCTCCCCCCCCCCCCCCCGATGAATACATTCATCAAAATTAAATGCAAACAATAATGAAAAATAATAAGGTAAATATATATAACAAATACAATTATTTTACTTACTTAGAGAAATCATAATATATTAATTAAAGTTCTAACTTATAAATCAGTTGTATGGGTCGTTTTATAAACCCTGATGCTGTCTTCAACATTACGCTTCTGACCTTTTCATCTCGTCCCTTGAAAAGTTCGGTGATTTTAGCTAATTTCCACAAATGTCTCGGAACTTTGTCGTCACCTACTAAAACTACATCATTTACATTAAATTCACAATTTTCACTTATGGGACGTACATTATGTATACCTTTTAGTTGGAGCAGATATTCTCCCTTCCAACGTTTCCAAAATTGGTTCAACAATTTTTCTCTATACAAATATCTTTTCAATAAAAATCTTTTTGAGCTGGAGAAGATCTGCTCATTGTTACGACCAGCCTGGTGGTGAGGTAAAGATGTTATCCTTTCCCCGATTAAAAAATGTGATGGGGTGAGAGGTGATGGTTCTGAAGCATCGTTATATACATACGTGATGGGCCGAGAATTCAAAATTGCCTTAATTTCGGTCAGAATAGTTTGTAATTCCTCAAATGATAATAAAGCCCTCCCAAATATTTTCCTTAATATAATTTTAGTCATCTTAACCATCCTCTCCCAATAACCACCCCACCAAGCTGCTCTTTCAACAATATATGTAAATTTTATGCCCTTTTTTCCAAAGTAATTTTGTACATTTGGATCTGCAACGTTCGCGTAGACTGTTTTTAGTTCATTTTCAGCTGCCTTGAAGGTTTTGGCATTGTCGCAGTTAACAGTTCTGCATATCCCTCTTCGAGAGACAAATCTTCTGAATGCCATCAAGAATTGTTTATTGTGGAGACTACAAACGATTTCCAAATGGATGGCGCGAGTAACAGCACATGTGAAAAGTGCAATGTACACCTTGTCTTTGTCTTTAACATATAAAGGCCCTGCGAAGTCGATACCAGTAACTTCAAACGGTTTAGATTCATGGATTCTATTAAGTGGTAATGGAGCTATCACTTGACTGCCAGGTTTAGCTTTAAATTTTTTAACAATCTTATCTTCTTCTTCTTTGGTATATTCTTGTTTCGTATGCAAAGCTAAAATTCCGTATTTATGTGCTTGAATAAGTTCTTGTGAATACAGTTCGGGATGATCATTCATCAATGTCAAAACATACGGATCAGCATCAGTCAGTTCGAAAATTTTACCGGACTCTCGAATATGAGCTCCTACATAGGAATCATCCGCTTGGTAGTAAACTGGCCGGACATTTGGATCCACTTGCTTCTTATGTATCTTATCTTTTTTGTGGAAGAGTCCGCCAGGAAAACATGAGTTTGGAACTGATTCTTCATTAATGGATACAGAATCATCGCTCGGATAAAATGAGATCACAAACCGTCTGAGGCTATCATACGCCATTGGAGAAACCAATCGATCTTTAAATCTTAGTCCAACTTGGTTGAAATGAAGTTCCTTCCTCAAATCTTTTTTAACGGGCTTTGGAACTAAGGATAAGCAATTCTGTAGTGAGTCGTCCCAAGCTCCTATTCCTGTATGAGGAGGAATAATCTTAAGCGGAAGCGGCTTCGGTTTTTCAGCTACTGCAATGCTTTCCATTTCTTCTACATCTAGATGGGTTTTGTAATAATGACGAGTGAAATGGTCGCAGTCATAAAGGAATATTTTCTTCCTGAAAACCAAGATGCCTTTTCCAGTCCTAAAATTCTTTGGATGAAACCATTCTAGGTCTTCATCTTTGATTTCCATGTAACTGATTGGGATGTTTTCCGGTAATTCATTTCTGTCTACTGGTATTTTCTGTCGTTTTATGAGAACTATATAGGGGTCTCGTTCGCTGGTTGGTGGATGGTCTTCGAGAATTTCCATAGTATCATCAGATAAGTAATACTGCAAAATAACTCTCCGCATTTCTGGCGGGTCGTTTAAGACACCCTGCCAAGTTACGTAGAACCTCAATACCCTTTTATCGTATTTGAAAATTTTAAAGAGTTTCTTGTCTTTAAAGCTCTGAGGCACAGTTTCATTTCGAGGCTTCATTGCTTTACGCTGCACTGTATGTGGATCAAGAGGAATTTCTTCAGGATCATTGAGCTCAATGCCAGCATTTATTAGATATTCCCTTGTCCATTGATCACAATCAGTAAGTCGAAATGTAATGTCATACAAATGAATGTTTTGACCTAAATTCAAATCTTTCCATAAGTAACGCCGTCCTTTTCCTTTAGGATGTGGAAACACTTGTCGCTTGAAAAGGGTTCCCTGGCATTTTGTTGCTGTCGTATTCATTATTTTCAATAATGGACTCAATTCAATTTTAAGAGTGTCAGAATCATTATTACAAATTAAACCCAAAATCTTTAAAGACACATTAGAATCAACAGGATCTTCACGACATTCTAGGTTATTATTTTTCCATTGTTCAGTTAAATTTGGGGAATTAGAAGTCCATCGCCTTAAATTCATGTTGGCTGCCTTTAAAATAGATACGGCATCATTAGTTACCGTAATGGCTTCTTCTACAGTGTCCGTTCCATTAATTAGGTCGTCGACATATAGTTCTTTCAGAATATTATATGCTTTTGGATTCGAAGTTTTATATTTCTTCAAATGCATTCTAATGGTACCGCTCAAAAGGAATGGACTACATTTAACACCGAAGGCTGCTCTGGCGAATCTTAGAATTCTGACATCACTGCCACTGAAATTGAGATCTTTCCCACCCTTATACCATAAAAACTGTAAAAATTTCCTATCTTCCTCTACAATACCAACCTCAAGAAAGGCTCTTTGTATGTCCGCGCAAAAGGCAATTCGATGATAGCGAAATTTTAAAATAATTCTAAGTAAATCTTGATTAAGATTGGGACCCCTATCTAAACAATCGTTAAGAGATTGTTCATGTTTATCCTTGGAAGACGCATCGTATACAATCCTTTCTTTAGTACTATCTTTGGATTCGCGCACTACTGCATGGTGAGGCATAAAATATCCCTTATCTTTATCAAGTTCGGATTGACATTTAACTTGTTCAATTATACCCTCTTTTAGCTGTTCCTCAATAATATCCTTATATTTAATGTACAAATCAGGATCTCGACGAAATTTATTGCATAGGCTCATCAAACGCCGTTCTGCAATCTCATAATTACTTTTAAGCTCCTTAAAATTTTCCTTCCACAGCAGCCTAGTTTCATATCTGTTATTTTTATATAAGGTATTTTGTTCAAATTTATTGATAGTGTCTAAATCTGATCGCGATATTTCCTTATCTGGTTTTATTCCTATTGCCTCCAATTCCCATAAATTTTTAACTCTCTCATATTCTAACTCTTCCCTCATAACAATCGCATGATTTACCAAAATATCTTTAGATTCCGAATTTCCTTCCCTACCTTGAACTACAAATCCGAACAAACTCTCTGTTGCAACTAAACATCTACTTAATCTAACAATTTTATCACACAAAACTTCCCATATATAGTCTGAACCGATCAAAATGTGTATATCTTTACTAGTTGCATTATCAGATAATTTAATTCCTTGACGTAGTGCAAGATTCTTAACCCATTGAGAAGGAATTTCAATTTTTCCATGCGTAATCTTATCAATCACCACGGCTTGTATTTTGATGGATTTATGAGAATCTGTTATATTTTCCAATTCAATTTCCACAATATCATAACACTGAATTGATTTAGTTTGTTTATCCGCAAAGCAATGAATTCGAAATGTTTCTCTTTTTATGATCTTTAAACCTAACGAATCCACAATCCGTTTTTCAACAAAAGTCCGACTCGATCCCCCATCTAACAAAACACGAACAATTTTAGATTTTTTGTTTCCCTTTGCTATTGCACTGAGTGTCTGCAACAAAACAGGAGAACATTCTTTCCTTTCCCTTTTATTTTTGAAACATCTGGTGGAAGCTAATGACGTCACAATATCTGGCGTCGAGTCAGAGTTTTGATCATCCGAATTATTTTTAACGGAAGTCAGCGATTTGTCGCAAATTAATTCATTGTGACGCAATTTACAAATTTTGCATAACTGATTCCTTTTAAAACAAAATTTAGCGATGTGTTTTCGTTTAAGGCAAATAAAACAACGACCATTACTTTTAAGAGAATTTTTTTTTTCATTTACTGTCAGAGGACAGTTCATACTTGCATGATTCTTATCAAGACAAAAAATGCAAGTTTCATTCGTAGCAGTTGTTAAGACAGCGGCTGAAGAAAGCCTTGTGTTATCATTTCTTTTCTGATTCAAATAATATTTATTTTTACTGTTTTGAATTATTTCCTTATTCCGGAATGTTGATTCATTTACATTCCCACTCTTAGAATTAGCTAACAATAACGATGTTTCCCGACATTCTACCTCCTTTCTCAAAAATTCCATTAAATTCTTAATATCAAATAATTCACTCGTTTCCCGATTCCTATTATAACTCAAACTTAAATCTTCGGGAATTTTCTGTAAAATTACCGGACATAACAAGTTACTGTATGTTTCAGTTGCAACATCAAGCGATTGCAGTGATCGGATCTGTACTTCAATCGCGTCATACATTTTTCTTAACCCTACTACATTCGAAGAATTCCTTACAGGTTCCGTAAGCAAAAGCTTATTCATATGGGAACTAATTATTAAATCCGATCTCCCAAATCTACTTTTCAATAATTGAATTGATGAATGATAATTCTCATTCGTTAGCGAAAAGCCAGAAACAGCACTTAATGCTAATCCACCTAAATACGTCTTTAAATAAGTGAATTTCTCGATTTTACTCAATGAGTCGTTGTTATGAACAGCAACCTCATATGAGTTCCAAAAATCTAGCCACTGACTACAGTCCCCATAAAACTTAACTATATTCAATTTTGGCAATTTAAGTGTTCTGGTTTCGTTATGCAAGATCGCGTGTGAAAGGTCACTGTTATATATCACTGGCTTATCCTTAGAGGCAGTATCATTAGATTTAATGTCGTTTTCTTTTATAAAACGCGTCATTCTACCTCGATATTTAACTATCTTTTCTATATATTCTTCACAACACGAAACTTCATTTTCAACCTCTTTAATATCCGTGAGCTCAAAAATTTCTTTATCTAGCTCTTTTAGTTCCGAAAATTTTTCATTTATTTGTTCCTGACAATCTTTAATTTCTTCTATTTTCAAAGAAATTTCCATTTCATTATTCTTCAAAATAGATTCAATTTTAGAAATTAGTTTCGTTGTACTCCCTCGAACAGAAGTACGTTTCTTTTTTATTTTTTCCACATCCATATTCAAAACGATATAATAAAATATTTCCTAGTATAATATCATTAAATATTTCCAAACGAAACTAAATTTCAATAATCATCTATTTTCAATCCGAGATAAAAATAATTAATTTATCAATTTCGTAACTAAAACAATAAATTTCATAACGAAACCAAAACATTCTATTTATTTATTTTCAAACAAAATTCCATGCAAATTTATAAATTGATAATCAAATTGGTCTTACCTCAATCTCTCGTGGCCGCGAATTTCAAACCCGTCAGATTCGCCAGATAAATTCTTGTATCTGTTCTCATTATTTCCAGAGAAAAAAAAAAATTCATATTCCTTAATGCGTGAAATGGCGTTTCATAAGCAGCTATATTCTAGCATAAACGATCAAGTCTTGGGACACCATGAAGAGAAAACTTATATCCATATCAGAAGGTTTTTCTTGCTTCATAATAAGTTTATTCAAAATATGATGAAATATTTACAAATATGTACAATACCAGACATTCTGGTATTTCCACTATTATTCAATTCATGTAAAATTCCAAAGATCCATTAAATTCAACAACTCTAATAAAAAAAACTAAACTAAAACATTCCAAAACACTGGTCGTCAAGGCAACGAAACTAGTTGCCACTTAGCATCATATAAATACATTATAAATACATCGC
This sequence comes from Maratus speculifer, assembly GCA_964019185.1. Taxonomy (NCBI): domain Eukaryota; kingdom Metazoa; phylum Arthropoda; class Arachnida; order Araneae; family Salticidae; genus Maratus; species Maratus speculifer. The sequence goes on from CAXHSM010000010.1 coordinate 5,324,551, forward strand.
TCGCTCGCAGACGAGAAACAAACGTCACTTTCATCGGAGGAGATTTCGCAACACGGCTTGTTTCACTTCAGTATTGCTTCCAAAGCAGCTTCCTCCGAGAGTTTTCTTCAAAGCCGGAAACAGATGGAAGTCGCCTGATGCGAGATCAGGACTGTATGGCGGATGGTGTAGGTGCTCCCAACCAAGAGTTGCAAAATGGTTTTGCGTTGCCGTCGCCGAATGTGGTCTGGCATTGTCATCCAACAACATAACGCCAGATGTGAGAAGGCCAGGCCGCTTTTTCCGAATCGCCGCTTTCAATTTCGACAGGGTGTTACAGTGGCGCGTAGCATTGACGGTTCCAACCTCCAAAAAATCCAGCAACAAAATCCTTGGACGTCCCAGAAAACTGTGAGGAGCACTTAACCTGCAGAGGGAGTTGTCTTGAACTTCTTTCGGACAAGTGATGACGGATGTTTCCACTCCATAAATGCGGCCTTCGATTCTGGTGTGAAATGGTGGACCCACGTTTCATCCCCCGTCAGAATCCGAAACAGAAAGTCATTGCCATTTTCATGGTAACGCACGAGATGTTCCAGGCTGACCGCCATGCGTTGTTTCTTTGTGTGTCGAGGTCAATTGTCGGGGCACCCATCGTGCTGACACTTTTTTGTATCGAAGAATGTCGTGGATGATGTTTTGAGCTCGCTCATGTGAGATTCCAAGTTCTTCCGCTACTTCATCGATGGTGATACGCCGGCTCGCTCTAATCATGTCATCCACCTTCCTGACATTTGCATCTGTAGTGGCCGTGCGTTTCCGTCCAGCTCTCGGTATGTCCTCCACTTGCTGACGTCCATCACTGAATTTGAGACACCATCTCCGCACCATTTGCTTCGACATCACACCTGGCCCATAGACTTCCACGAGGCAGTTATGAATTTCTGTTCCTGACACTCCACGTGCCCATTCATAGTGGATAACTGCTCTCACTTCCTCCTTTGACCACGAATTCAAAACGCACCTTCTCTCCATACCTACTGGGGCTCACATGAGAGGCTGGTCTCCGTTTTGCGCAGGCGCTGCAACAGCGCCATCTGCTTGATTTGCAGCGACCTCTACCCAATGGTGTATCGGTGACTTGCGCGTTTTCCTGCTGTGTCGCCTTTCGCCCATAGCCGTTCAACGCTTCTTCCATATGCAAAGCCTTGAATTTTTCTTGGAGGACTTTTTGAAGCTTATCAAGCGATATGACAAATGTCTCAACGTACTCGTACTAGAATAATAAAATAAAGGTATGTCATATCTTTAATGTCTCATTCTATTTTTTGACTTTCATACACAACTCTGACCACAGTCGACAGGGGAAACTTTTTTTTCAACTTACCCATACTCTTACTCGTACTTTAATAACATAAAACTCATAGTCGTAGCATAGTAATTATGTTAAATATTTGTTATCAAAGATGCTAAAAAATGCGGAAATGCAACTAAAATATATATCTTTTCCTCCATTATTGGCACTAATAGATCGAACCCGGGCATCCCGGGTTACATAGTGAAGATAAAAACCATCTTTTTAAAATTAAAATTGAAAACTTCAATAAATTTTCTACATGAACTATGCTTTTTAGATTACTAACTAACAGTGAAAAAGCATTTTTAATACTTTTAAGAGTCTTGCAGATATTTTCATTCATGTAATAATAACTGTAATAAATATAGTTTAAAAAAAAAAAACTAAAAAACACGCTTTTTAAGTATATCAAACTAAAAAGTGAAAAATAATTCGTACTATAAGCTGAAAACGAAAATAGATGAAAAATAATATATTACTATAAAATCATTGTTATTATAGAAATCAATTAATAAGCAATAAATAAAATTATCGTGGAAAAAAAGCGTGGGGGGGCTCCATCTATCAGTTCTTAAGAAGCACCCCACGCTTTTTTTCCACTATAATTTTATTTATTGCTAATTAATTGATTTCTATAATAACAATGATTTTATAGTAATATAGTATTTTTCATCTATTTTCGTTTTCCGCTTATAGTACGAATTATTTTTCACTTTTTAGTTTGATATACTTAAAAAGCGTGTTTTTTAGTTTTTTTAAACTATATTTATTTTTCACTTTTTAGTTTGATTACTTTAAAAGCGTGGTTTTTAGTTTTTTTTTAAAACTATATTTATATTTAATACAAAAACTAAATTAATCGGTTGGATAGTTTCAGAGTAATTGGTGAACATACATAGAAAAAAATACATACGCGTCGAATTGATAACTTCCTCTTCCTTTTCTGAAGCCGGTTAAAAATAAAAATTGCAATACGGAATTTTTTTTTTAAATTTTACATAGATGTAAATAATGTCAGGAGTGGGGTTCGAACCCACAATCTCTTTCGAAAAACAGAGCTTCAATCCGGCGCCTTAGACGCTCGTCCATGCTGTCTATGCTCCATTCAGTGAACGTATTCAACACTTTTAATTAGCGAAAAATCACTAATTTTATTAGTTTTTGCCTAATTACTAAAAAAGTACTGAACCAATTTCGATGAAACTGAACTGGTACCGATTCGAGAGCATCGTCTTTCATTTAACACCAAAACCAAGTTAAACGGTTTCTTAGTTTCGGAGTAATCGGTGAACATACATAAAATAGGGAGAGTTACAAACTCACAAACATACAGGTGAAGTTAATAAAAGTGTGGTAAAAAGTATTGTTATGAAGAAATGTATTTGATAACTTTACGTATCTTTTATCTTATACAATTAAAAAAGTTAACATTAATTTCAATCTTGTGTCCAATAAGCTTTTGAATTGAAATAATGCATGATGGAAAAACACGGCTAGGCTGCTTAAAGGATTAAACGGAAAATATTAATTATGGTATCAAATAAATGTTTAAATTTAGCTTTTTTTTTTTTTTTTTTGAAAATTTTGGACAGAGATTAAAATGAAATGCTTGAAAAATATGAAGTCGTAATAAGCGAGTTTTTAATCAAATTGCATTTAAAAGAGGATTTATTTTCCTATACGACGGAATAAAAATTGAAAATGTGCGATGGTTTAAAGATTAAAAAATTGCAAAAACGAAAATTGCAAAAAAATCATTTCATCGTGAAAGGTTGACCAAATGACGTCAGTGCTACCCACGGACACGTTTGTTACTTATAATACAGATAGATATGTTGCGCATACTTAAGAATGTTGATAATAGATGGCAGCACTAAACTAATTATAATAATTTATAGAAAAATTACATGCAAAAAACATTAGGAAACAGAATAATTTCTAATGCTTTTTTTCTACCTCTTCTATTTATTATTTAAAATATTCTAAGAAAATGCCCAGTTCTTAATTTTAGTTAATACTAGCCTTTTTTTTCTGAATGTCTGTCAGTAATAAAGTGATTTTTCTATACAGCTTTTCATAAAAGCGTAAACGATTTTATTTTTTAAAGCGTTAAACTGATTTTTCTTAAACAATTTAATTCATAAAATATTATTTTATAAAGAATTTAAAGGAAAAGAGAAACAAAAAATACAAAGATCAAATGACTGATTTATGCCACTCTATATTTCTGATATTCATGCAATTTGCGATAGATGGCAGAACCAAAAGTTTTTTACAAGCAATAACACAGGAACTTGTTGATTATTATTGTTTTTAGTGGATTCTTTAACTTCATTTCCATATTTTAACAAAAGTTCACATTTTTTGTCTAACTGTTCAAACAGCACTCTTAAACAAAGTATATTACTTTCAATCATTTCATTTAAAGTTCTTTCTCTATCATTTAGTTATCGCCCCCTGGGCCTATATCTCTCGAGTACATAATCGGCCAACCCAAAATAAACCCAATACCAAACCATTTAGTTATCATTTTCATGGTTGAATTGCGTGCGATCGCATATAATTACCTAATTTTGTTATGTAGTTGTTGTTTATTATTATAAAATATATACCTTCAATTAACAATATCTGTTATATTTAAATCAAAATGTTCTATAACTAATTCAATGTATACAATTCCTTCAATGCTAGCTTTACTTTAACAGTATAAAAACTGTTGAAAAATAACTAAAACAGTTAGGGAAAATACTGTCTTTTTTTTTTCTTTATTTTCAAATAAACAAAGGCTTTTTTTAATATTAATTGGATTCATATGAAAGTAAACGTACTTTTAATCCACATTCTATGAATTTCCAAAGAAAAACGGTATATTCATTTAGATCTGAATCACCAGATGATTTGATCCATCTTTATTTAAATTCAAAGTAAGTAATAAGCTACCTTTTCTTCGTTCTCTTTAACCTGACTCTATCTACGGTTTAAATTTCCCCTTAAGTGCAATTCTTTCCATTTCAACTTGAATTTTTGAATTACATGTAATTGTTTGAATAATAACTGCAAATTCGAAAACTAAACATTTAATTTACAGAACAATTAATTACAATTATGCATTTCCTTCCATGCTATCTTTACTTAAACATTATAAAACAGTTAAAATAGTCGAAAAATAACTAAAAACAATAATATAATAACAAAATAATACAGTGTATAATAATATATAATATTGCGTAATAATAACATATAACATACTGTTTTATCTAAGACAGTTAAAACTGAATATTTTTCTCTTTATTTTCAAATAAAATAAGGCTTTGTTAACTTTAATTGCATTCATTTAAAGGTAAACGTACCTTTATTCGACAATCTATAAATTTCCCTTAAACAGTTGTAAGTTCATCAAGTCTAGAATCACCAGATAATTTATTCATCTTTAATTAAATTCAAAGTAAAAAAGTGTCTTTCCTTCATTCTCTTTAAGAAACAAATTAAATTTCAAATTAATCGTTTACTGCACGATTTTTTTCTACTTTTATGAAAAAAATATTTGAAATAATCTACATATCGGTCTAATAAATGAAAAAAAAATAAAAAAGGCTAAAATTTGATATATTATGGCGTGTACCCTGTATGCTCAGTTGGGTTTTTTAAATACTCTATTGCAATATTTTGCAAGTAAATGGGATTAAATTAATTAATTTTATCTGTTTAATACATTGCATCTTGCTTTATATTAATATTTATAAGTATTCTGTGAAAACAATTAAAATAAATCTGGCCTTAATAGCTTGATCTATTTTTATTTTATTATTTTTTTTTCCAAGAATAAATATTAATTTTTTGCCAAGTGAAGCCATCTGACATGGAGAAAATAAATGTTATTCCATAATTTGGACTGCCCTTGATCAGTTACAGCCATCCCATTGGTCAAATTCATAGCACATACTGAGAATTACTATACTTTTACATTTATGCCAGATGGGGCACACGGTGCAATGAAGGGTTAAATGCAACTCTTGGCATTTCAACTTGGCTTTTTGTATAACGTGTAACTGTTTGAATAATGACTGCAAAAACGAAAACTTAGCATTTAATATACAAAGCAATTAATTACATGCAGCATTTCACTTGAAGGTATTTCGCGGCAAATGGCTTGTGCACAACTAGCTTCGACATTTCAACTTCAAATAACGAAAACAAATTAATAACTCATTAAAATTCGGAGGGAAAAGGAATCAGTTCAACAAGTTACTCCATCTGTAGGCATATTTTTCACAGAGAATCAAAAACATACTCTTAGTTTTTTACACAAAATATTATGCAAATATATAAAACAAATATCACTTTGGGACATTTTAGATTATATTTATTGAAATTTTAAATGTACACATCAATTGCACAACATTTTTGTGTAAAAAAAATGAAGATTATGTTGATGTGTACAGTAAAAATTTCTAAAAATATAATTTAAAATGTCCACAAGTAATATTTGTAACCGAAAAATATGTAATTTTCAAGCTGTAGAAGCAAAACCTCTTTTTAAGTAACATATTTTTGTTAACTGGAAAGTATAGGTATAAAATGAATTTTCTTTTAAAATTATGAGTTACTTCTTTATTTAAATCATCATCAAATTATAATAAAAAGACCTGTATATATCAAAAAGGTATTTTTAACAGATACTTGCGAATTTTGGATTAATATTTAAAACACACGAAAGTGTAAATCCTTTTCCTTTCAAGTGAAGAAATCTAACTTCTGTGTGTTTGTGTTCATGATGGCCAACTGTTTGCATTTAGGATATAGGCCATAAAAGGGAAATGCCTTTCGTAAGGGTCTTTCTAAAGAACCTAACCCGTATTCACATGGCAGTCCAAGGTATGAAGAAAACCACGGAAAATTCCGAATGGTTTGGCCAATGGTCGTGACTAGATTCGAAACCAGTACTTGCCCTCTACCAGTTTTGGAGGTAGAACCTCTCATCTTCTGGTGCAGTCAATTCTAGCTTATGAGCGTGGTAATCTAAAACTAAAATAACAACCTTTTAAATATTTAACTGACACCATAAAACTTATGTAGTAAAACTTTATTTGTATTTGTCAATGTTAAACCATTAGTGTCCATTTTCGTTGTTAACTGATGTAATCAAGTAAATCGGTGACAGCCGATTTATATCTGTAAGTCTATAAACTGATCTTGATTAATTAGCCCTTCTGGCGGGTTCAAGTACATCTCTGTTCCGCGGTACTTCTAAACAAGCGTGGCACGTCGTTCCTAATAGGGTTGGGCGTTTCGACTCCCTTCGAGGAGTCACTCTCGTCTCACTTGGGTGGTTGGTTGTAAAGATGCCGCAATTCTATGTCTCGTATCATGTGTATTGCACCACCTTACGTATATTTCCAAAGATTAAGTCAAGAGAAGTTCATTATCACTATTAATACTTTTACAAAACATAGAGTCTGCCCTAGACATCTTGAGAACAACTAAGTTCAATAAGGCTTTATTTTTTCATGTGCCAGGCCCGTTTAATTTTTTTGCCGGGATGTTTGAATTTTCGTCCTCATTCCGTCGGTCCGAGCCGGCCCCGTGTAAACCTCTACGATCGGCATCACAGAATTTCTACAAAACAAGAATTTTTACGTCGATTTGGTTAAAGATTGTTCCGTACGAGGAAGTCTGATTATTTCAGCTTATTATTTCCAGAATTAAAATTTTGGCTATTTTTTCATGTTTATAATCTTTATTTTTTAAAGAAGTGTCCTATGCTTTGTTAGCTTTATTTTTTTTTAATTAAATCTCAGTTTGTATATAAATTACAAAGATAACATTAACATTGTTGATCTACATTTCACGTACTAACATATGCACAGTTCTGCGTACTAAAGGCTTAAAAATCTGAAAAATGCTATAAAGTAAAATCTTCTAAAACGGAATTGCATTGAAAAGTAACAAATTCGCTATAGACAAGGTCCCTTCCCGGGGTCCCAGTCCCGGGTTGGTACTGATCGGTATTATGATAATGTATCCCTCCTTCCCGATTCACAAAAAAGTCTCCTTGCGTTAATAAAAAAAAATAAATGAATAAATAAATAAATAAGTGCGGAGGCAGGGATAGAATTCTGAAAATATTCTCCGTATTTGGTTTCAAATAAGGAATATCAAAGAAATCGATTGCTTAAACTTTCAAAAATTATGTGTAAATTATAGGGGAGCAGTGTACAAAACTGGGTAGGTGGGTAAAACCGGGTAGCGCAGATATCTCCTGAATATGAACTTTCATCTTTCGATCAACACCAGGAATTGTTTATCAAAAGTTACCATGAACAAATTTGTATTGTGCGCGGATTTTTTTTTTTTTTTTTATGTGAAAGACTGCATTTGAATTTTTCTGTCTGTCTGTCTGTATTTATGCCGGCCGATTATCTACGCTATGGGATATAGGCCCTAAGGGATGGGATGCCCTCCGTGGAGGTCTTTTTAAGGGAACCTAACCCGTATTTACGCAAGGTTCGAAGAAAACCACGGAAAACTCCGAACGGTTAGGCCGACGGTCGCGATTGGGTTCAAACCCAGCACCTACCGTCTACCAATTTGGAGGTCAGAACCTCGCGGCCACTGGTGAAGCTTGAATTTTTCTTAAAAAATATTTTGTTTGTCTCTACATTTTCCACATCTATTAGCTGTTTGGAAACTTATTAAATATTGATATATACTATATCTAATTCCTTGTTTTCCTGTTAATATTTTAACACATTTACAGATTTTTTACTATAGGATTAAAAGTAAGGGCATCTTGGTTTAAGATCTGTATCACGCTGGGTAAAATCGGGTACTTAATCACGCTGGGTAAAATCGGGTACTTAATCACGCTGGGTAAAATCGGGTACTTACGAATGTGTTAAAACCGAGTATATACCTTGTTTTGTCTTATACTCATGGAATAACTTTTTCAGGTTCGTTAATACATGGTTCGTTTAGCATGGAATTTGAAATTGCAATTTAATGCTGTTAACCGTTTAATTTAAATTTCATTCATGGCGCCTCTAATCTTATACAACAAACACGGGCGAGAAAATGGTTACTTTCCAATCCTGGACTAAAGATTTATTTTTAACACATGGAAGAACACATGTGCAATTTCTTTTTGTTAAATGTAACAAAAATGTATCTTATTTTACTGTATTTAGCAAAAATTGTAAAAAAAGAAAAAAAAAAAAAAAAAAAAACGAGTTTTTTTAGAGTTTTAAATAGGTACCCAGTTTTACCCAACCAGTGTGGTAAAACTGGATTCATGCATATCTCTGAAAAAAGCTTTTTTTTTTTTATAATCAATAATACTTATTATTGAAAAGATTATATTTTGTTATATCCGAAGGTTCTTTTAACATTAAAAACGGTGATGAGAATTTATTTTCCCATTTGATTGCGTTTGAGAACAACAAAAGTTATGGTACCCACTTTTGCCCCACCTTCTCCAACCCATTTTTACATCACTTGCGAAACATTTATAATTTATACAAAATAATTAAAATAATATATACCCAATCCAGTGGAGCACTCACTAGGGAAGCTGAGGGGGCTGAAGCCCCTCCCAGACACTGAAACAAAAATAGTTATTTAAAATTTTCTTCTTAAAAATTGCAATTTTTGAAAAATATTTATTTTGTCTTACATTTTTTTTCTCTGTTATGTATTTTCTTTTGAAATACAAAATGTTAGAAATTTTATATTCACGGATTTATTAATTAAAAAAAAAGTATATTAAAGCCTTACGGTGAGAAAAAAATAGACAATATTAGATAGTCTAGAGAAAGAATAGACTGTACATTTTTCCCAATGTAAACGCATTTTGTGATAAATATTGTAGACGATTATTTCCCCATCTTTAGAAACCTCAAAAGAAAAACATAGTTTTGAAATTTAAAGAAGCATTTATAAAACAACCAAGAACTGGGTTCGTGCAGACCTCTGAAAAATGCTAGCCCCTTCCAAAGAGTAATCCTGGGTGCGTCAAAGACGCAATCAAATAAAGGATATTCACTTCTATCTAATATAAGTCGATTATAAAATAAACACATAGCATTTTATAACCCTTGTGAATACAGGAGTTATCTCGGTGACGCATTCCCTGTGGCAAAGAGACCCCACCCCGGAATATTTAAGATATTTTGTTTTCACCCCCCCCCCCCTCCCCCGCTTCCGAGAAATATATAATGTCCTCCCGAAACAACAGAAATCCCTGCAAGAGAAATGTGTCTGAATTCAATACTACTCTTTTTTAAACAAGCTGCAATAAAAGTAGAATTTTATTTATGTCTCGTCTACATTTTTTTTCTGAACTGCGTCAGATTAAACCAATTGAAAATATTTCTCTAATGAGTCCTACATCTTTTTTTGAGAAAAAATACAAAGATAATACCTGGTTTGTATGATCTTCTTTCCCCTATACGGCGATCAGCACAGGCATATCCTAAATTCATTAAATTTTTCAAGAAATCCCTAGTACTCGCCACCTTGCTCCAGTCCCTCCCTCTTATTCATTTATCCCGACTCTTTTACAGATAATCTACTTCCTCAAAATCCCTTTTCAAATATTCAAAATCCTGCCCTTTGTCGAAATCCCTAATCCCGGTATAATATCAATCAAACAGATGCATGTTACCCAGCGCAGATTCGAAGAATTGAAATCTGATACCGAGTCGAAGAAAGGGGTTTTCGAGAAGTCGAAGATTCAAAGAGTCGACACCCAAGTCTCGACTCCCCAAGTCCGACACTGTGTAAAACTGGTCGAACCACTTTTTGAGTGAGAGAGAGTGAGTTGACTTCGACTCTTCGACTCCGAATCCCAAACTGAGTTGAAATGGAAGTTCGACTCTTTTGAGTCGACTCTGTTAAATTGCTAGGAGTCAATAGTTCGATTCACTTGCAAGGAGTCGAGATTTAGAGTCGACTCTTCGACTCCTCGGCCAACTCTACTCTGAAGCTAGAAGTCCAGCTGAGAAGCAACTTTCCTACACTTTACATATAATGTGAAGTCTTAGAACAGGATAGGCTCTATAGATGATAGTTTCTTTTCCTTTTCACTAATCTATTCCATAGCAGACTTTTATAAAATAACACAGCGAGAGCTTTTCTTACCGCCTGTATCTTCCAGTAAAACCGATTCATGAGTTTTATCAATCAATGTGCTAGCAGGATGTGTTTATTAAACTCACAAGATTAAATTACAATTAAATGAATGAAGTTTCGCCCAGAAATAAGTATTGAGTGTAAAAACTTTTATAGCTCAAGCTTTCATAGTTCCGATAGAACAAGGACTTTTAATATTATTGAGTGAGGAAGAGTATTATTTTAATCCCTTGACTAGAAAGTTCAAAAGTGGAAACTTCTGAGATATCATTTGATGATTTAGACATTATTTTTATTGTTGTTATTCTTACCAATAAGACAAATACAAATTTTAAGACGAATTTACATCGCGATAATTTATTGATATTGGAAAAACAAATGCTGACGATTATTATTTTTAAAAAAAAAAGGATGGTATAAAGTTAAATTTATTTCTGAAATAATTAGAGTAACAAATGTAATAGTTTTTGTGTTAAATTATGCAAACGTTTTTATGATTTTTATTATTTTTGTGGATTATATGTAATATAAGAAATTTTATTAATCTGAGGAGCTCCATATGTTAACTGAATTTAATTCTATTAAAAATACATCTTTCATGATTAAGAGATAAAATATATCTTGAGTTTTTTTTCTACGTTGCTACAGTTACAGCACTAATTATTTAGATTAACAATCCACAATAACAAAATATAATTAAAACAGATTTTTATTGTTTATTTTATATTAGTGGGTGGATTAAAACGCTGCTGAATAATGTAGATCCATTTTTATTTTAAAAAAATTAAATGATTTCGATGTCCGATGAAATGGAAAGAGTTGCATTTCAAGGGAAATTCAAACTGTCGATACAGTCAGGTTAAAGAGAATGGAGAGATAGCTTATTATTTACTTTGAATTAAAATGATCAAATTATCTGGTGAATTAAAAGTAGATGAATTCCATGATGGAAATTCATGGAAAGTGGAATAAAGATGTGTTTGCATTTAAATGAATGCAATTAAAATTAATAATGACATTTTCGTTTTTGCAGTTATTATTCAAACAATTACACACAATACAAAAACCCAAGTTGAAATGGAAAGAGTTGCATTTAACTCTTCAATGATGCACTGTGTGCCACATCTGTCATATACGTAAAAGCACTATAATTCTCATTATGTGCTCTGAATTTGGCCAATGGGATCGCTATAATTCATCAAGGATAGTCCAAATCATAGCCGACTATATACTACCAGCCGAGCCATTTCGCGAAAAACCTCCGAAAAAGTGAAGCTGGATTCAGCTTCAAACCCTGAATTATTTCACTGGACCACGTGTGAGTCCACGTGATGCAAACTCTGCCCAAATTAGCATTGAATGAGCTGCTTTCTGTTCTGTGCACATGTTTGCACACGTGGTTATTGTTTTGGTTCAGGATTTACACGATTGGTCAGATTAACTAGGGCAAAGTATCAGAGTCTTCTGGCGGGAGACTTCATACATTAATCTCAAACAGACAGGCCTTTAGATATACTGGGCCATGGTCCAAATTATGGAATAACACTTGTTTTCTCCTTGGCAGATGGCTGCGTTTGACGAAAAATTCAAATTTATTCTTGTAGGGGGAAAAAATAGATTAAGCTATTAAGGAAGTTTTACTTTAATATTTGTTACAAAATACTTAAAAATATTAGTATAAAGCAAATTGCAGAGTTTTAAGCAGCTGAAATGAATTAATTTAAGCCCATTTAATTGCAAAATAGAGCAATAAATTATTCTAAAATCCTAACTGAGTAAACAGGCTACACGCTATAAAATATCAATTTTCAGCTGAAAATTTGAATTTTTTTTTCTTTATTTTATTTACTATTATTTATTTATTTATTTATTTGCTATTTTTTCAATAATAAGACCTATATCTAGATTTCGAATATTTTTTTTTCGTAAAACAGAAAAAAAAGAAAAAACGTGCAATGAAGGTTTAATGGGAAATTTAAACTTCCACCTAAAGAAAACGAAAAAAAGATACCTTATTCCTTTGAATTTAAATAATGACGGATCAAATTATCTGGTGATTATGAAATAGATAAATGCACAGTTTATTAAAGAGAAATTCGTAGAAAGTCCAATAAAGGTACGTTCCCCTTTATATGAATGCAATTAAAGTTAATAAGCCTTTATTTACTTGAAAATAAAGGGGAAAAGATAATGTTTAATGTATTTCAATTAAAAAACTAAGTTACATATTATTATTACACCACATTATATATTATTATACACTACATTATTTTGTAGTTATATTAGTACTTTTAGTTATTTTTCAACTATTTTAACACTAGAACCGCGGGAAAATTCATTTAGATTTTATAAAAATATTTCTCACCGGAATTTTCGTTTAAAACTGTTTAAGTAATTTATATAAGTTATTTTTCCTCTGCTTATGTTTAGCTTATTTTATAAAGAATTTTCTGGTTTAAATTGGCATCTCTAGGCATGATACGGGTCAAAATGACCCGTCGCCGCGGTTCTAGTGTTAACTGTTTTTATACTGTTAAAGTAAAGATAGTATTGAAGGAATTGAATACACTGAACCAGATATAGAACACTTTGATTTAAAAGCAATAAATATTGTTAGTTGAAAGTGTATGTTTTATAATAATGAATCATAATGATAAAAACTGGGAAATGAAGTGCGATCGCACGCTTTTTAACCCCGAAAATGATATCTAAAATTGAAAGAATCTCCAATGAAAGGATTGAAACTAATATACATGGTTTAAGGGAGCTGTTTGAACAGTTAAACAAAAAATGTGAACTTTAGTTAAAATAGGACAGTGAAGTTAGAGAGTCCACTTTAGTTCCATGCTTTAAACAATACTAATCAACAGGTTCTTGCGTTACTGTCAAGCTTGCAAAATATTTTTGGTGCTGCCATCTAGTGCAAACTGCATGAATCTCAGAAATGTAGAGTGACATAAATCAGACTTTTAATCTTTGTACTGTTTGTTCCTTTTTGGCCTTTAATATCTTTCAAAATTAACATTTAATGCGTGAGGTTGCATGAAAAAACTCATTTTAACCTTTTATAAAATAATACCGTTGTTTATGTTTTTTAAAAGCATAAACGTAAAAACATTTTAGAAAAATCAGTTTATTAAAGACAGCCATTCAGAAAAAAATGGCTGTTATTTGTAAAATGAAGAACTAAATTTAGAACATGACACATTTCTATAATATTCTAAATGATACACACAAAAGAGGATGAAAAAATCAGCGCTAAAAATTACCCTGTTTCCCAATCTTCTAAGTGTATATTTTTTTCATAAACTTTTCCCATTAATTTTGTGCTGCCATCTATTATCGAATTCTTAAATGAATATTATTTCTGTGGTGCAATTTATCAACCTTTTTTAGACTCAAATCATTTGGAAGTAGAAATTCCGGAAGATAATTTTTTATGCTATCCAAACATAAAAATTTTCTAATTAAATAAAGCTATTCTTTCTACACGAACATGGTGGTATCAGCTTGAGAAATCTGAGTATGTTTAGTTTTCTTTTAAAAGGTGAATTGATGGTTTTCTACCGTTACACTGTTGATCAGTAAAACAAAATAATTACTAAAGAAAATGCCAAAAAATATGTATATATACATATTCAAATACAGTATTTTAATAATAAAAAATTGGAATACATATTTTTTCAAAATACTGATCTATTTGAGTGGAAATCGAATGAAATATTTTAGCAATACGAACTTCGAAAGGAAATATTTCATAGTACAAAAGATGTATTAAACAATTTTCCGAATAGAATTTTTTTCTTTTATACATACCCCGGTATATATATATATATATATATATATATATATATATATATATATATATATATATATATATATATATATATATATATACCGGGTGTCCCAAAAATGACTGATGGATTTTAAAATTCAATAACTTGCAAACGGTGACAGCTATTTAAAACTAGTCGTTGGGGGCCACCCCAATACTTACCCATCATGGATATGTATATGAAAATAAAACATGTGAAAACTATTTATACAAAGCATTGCAATTCATAAACAAAATTTAAATAGTGTTAATATACATAGTAATGCCTTATTAAAGAACTGCTGATGTACCAATTTCGACAAATTATCTAAAACGCCAAAATACTCAAGTAGTACCGAACTGCGTAAAAGAAACATCCTTATAACTCCAAAAATAATAATTCTATTAACTAACAATTAACTGTGTCGGATTAAGCGTTTCATTTCCAATTAAAATATACCTCTGAATTGAAATTTGAATGAAATACAGGGTCATGAAAAATCGAAAAATGTGGAAAATAGGATTACAAATATCTCAGCAACTAATAATCCGATCGACTTCATTCTATATGCAAAATGTGTGTTATTTTATTGCCTTTTACATTCATTTCTTAAAACAAACAAATTCGAAAATTTTTATGTATCTTTCATCAGAACGATTTTTTCGAGGGTCCGAAAAAAATAGTTCCGGATAATCGAGGTTGCTGATATTAAATAGGCTTCGTCCCATTCTTACATACTAACTACATACAAAATTTCAAGTCTCTATCTCAATTTGTTCGGGAGATAGAGCGTTTACAGACAGACAGACAGACGGACGGCAAAATTTTTTTTCTAAAAATATGTTTTTCGGAATCTCCACTATCTAAAACGTGTAAATCCGTCAAAAAAAAAATTTCGATTTTCAAAACGATTGCAAGACTTACCCTATACTACGTATGATGGGTAAGTAAAAATTTTGCAGGAAGGTTATGTATAGTGTCAGGAGTTTTTTCACCGTAATTTTTTATTTTAGTTCTAATTTCAAACAATAGGTGGCGGTGACAGCGATTGAAGGCCAGGTCGACGCTTCACACAACACAGATCACCTGGCCTTCAATCGCCATCAGCGCCACCTATTGTTTGAAATTCGAACTAAAATAAAATATTACGGTAAAAAAACTCCTGACACTATACTTAACTCTCCTGCAAGATTTTTTTAAATAGCTATCACCGTTTGCAAATTATTGAATTTTAAAATCCATCAGTCATTTTTGGGACTCGCGGTGTATATATATATATATATATATGGAATATACAGAGGAATTGTTGGTATTCTACAATTGTCGGTACAAAGTAAAATTAAAATATTGTTTTCATTATTATAGGAATGACCTTTGATTAGATTCAAATATCTTTTTAAATTGTAGAATTGACAAATTTACTTATTTATTTTTATTTTAGGTCTTATTTTAGATTTAATAAAATGTGTATTTATATGTGTATTTATATAGCAGTGGAAACAGATAATAGGATATTTGCGGCAACGCCCACTTTCTATCTAAAAGTAAAGAAAATCATTGATCGTTTGTATCTAAAATGAAATTTGTGTGGTGAATGTTGTTATAATCATATTTATAATTAATTGGTGAACGCCAGATTTTATTGGAAGGAAATATATTATTCTGTTTTATATAAAATAACGAAAAATTTCGTCTTAATCTACTGATAATATTTCAGAGGGCGGAGACACAGCGCATCTATTCCGCCTAAACAGTACTCGACATTCCTCCTACTACCCAGTAATCGCTTAACGCTAGTGCAACAATACTTTACCGATAATGTGAGGTTGCCGAAATTACAGCTGTCATCTGAAAATGAAATCAAATGATAGCAAGGCGTATACACATTCTTTTAAGGCATTGTCCAGTTTCGAAGGGGGAGGGGCGAGTACTGTTCATGAGGAATAGATTCGCTGCGTCTCCGCCCTTTGAAATAAAATTAGTATTATTCAATTCAGAATTTCGAGTGCATTTAAATGATAAAAATATTAACATTTAATATTTATTCATAATTTAATGTTCTTTCAAAGTTACAATAAAAAAAGTTGAATTTAAATAATTAAAATTATGAAACAAAATATTTTAAAACTGAAAATTGTGAAAAAAATATTTAATTATTTTTAAATTTAAAAATGTAAAAAAAAAATATGTTTGAAATCATGAAATAAATAATTTTTTTAATTTAAAAAACTGCATTAAAATTAAATTTAAATTTTTTATAAAATATTACTCCTCTCTCCGTTTTAGTTTCCTAAGGAATAGTATTCAATAGAACTTTTCTGACAATAAATAAATAAATAAATAAATAAATAAATAAATAAATAAAATAAAATAAAATAAACATATAAATAAAAAATAAATAAAAGGAAACAAAAGAGAAAGAAAGAAAAGAAAAAATGAAAAAGAATGAAGAAATATATGAAATTTAAAATACTGCTTTTAAAATGAATTTTAAATTATAATAAAACATTACTCATCTCTCTGTTTCATAAGGAATATTTCTCAAAATAAAACTTCTCTGCTAATAATAATAATAATAATAATAAAATAGTTTAACATTATGAAATAAGTTTTTTAATTTACAATATTGAATTTAAGGGTGTTCTCAACAGATCCGCTCAACAAGCGAAAAACGCTTCGACACATTTACAAATTCATTTTTTAACAGAAAGATATGAAATTGGAATGCCTGACTAGGAAAGCGATTTCGAATCGAACTCATTTTTCCATTTTATGATCATTAAAATACTTATCGGGTTATAAGCTATTTCGATGACGCAATCCCCCGTTTTTCTCCTCCTTTTCGACCAGTTTTTCTGCTTTCGTCGGGAAATGGGCTCAAAAGTGTCCACTTTGAAGGCTTGTTATGAAAAATCTGTTGTGTTTTTTAAAAAACAAAAGAATGAGTGCCATTAGAGAGTTTCTGAATAACAACATCCGCTACTTTCATGCATTTCCGAACAAAAATAAATTAATGCATGTGTCACAAAGTTGACCTTTTTGATTTAAGAACACCCTTAAACAAAATTTAAAAGTACAAAATATTACTCTTCTCCTTATTTTATTTTCCTAAAGAGTAATACTCATTAAAAATTAATTTTAAAAAAACCCGAATAAATAAAAGCATGAAATAAATAAATTTTTAAGTTTAAAATGCTGATTTTTAATTAAAATTATTACAAAACATTACTTCTTGCTCTTTTTTTTAAAATTTCCTAAGGAAAAATACTCATTAAAACTTTTCTGAAAAGGAAAAAAAAATTATGTATATATATATGACATGATATATATATGTGTAGACATGTTTATATGATATAGACATGTTTATATGATATAGACATGTTTATATGACATGATAATATATATATATGACATGATAATTTAGATTAACTGCAGCATTTTAAATTTAAAAAAAAATTCATTTCATAATTTAACATTTATATATATATATATATATATATATATATATATATATATATATATAAATGTTAAATTATGAAAAGAATCTTTTTTTAATTTAAAATACTGCAGTTAATCTAAATTTAAAATTACAAAATATAAACTTTCAATTTCTCTCTTCAAAATAATTTTGATTAAAAAGACATTTGTAAATCTGTATGGACGCGAACTCAAAACTTTCTAACCTAAGTTCAACTTCGTACCACTAGATCATTACGTTCTTAGTTATACCCTACGTAGACTATCATTAAAAAAAAACAGCAACGTAATGCGCAGAATGGTATGTGCAATAGGGTGGGCCGAAAAAAACTTTTTTTCGATTTTCGATTATGGCGGGTGCGGAAAAGTGGCCACTGGTGGCACTCAGTTCATACAAAAAATTTGAGATTTTTCGGACATTTCTTTACCCTGCCGCAAACGGCTTGAAATTTTGCAAAAATGTTCATTTTTGAACTTTTTTCGAAAAAATTAAAAAATGTTAAATTAAATTTATTTTGGTTGTATTTACTTGAAAAGGCATATTTAATGTACCAAATGTTTAAATAAGATCTGATCATGCATTATTTAATATCTATGTGTATTATAACTTAGGCTATTTTTATAGCTTTTTCGCGAATAACAGGCAAAAGTTGTATTTGTTTGAATCGATCGTTAGTTTCTATATTATTTATATCCCTTGGTCTTCTTTATATTTTTTCTATGTGTCAAACGTCATATATTTGGGGAAAAGACAGCAGTATACTTCAAAAACAAATCTGGAAGGTGAGAAAGTGGTGAAGCAGGACTCTAAGCGAGCGCAATGACTCGGCGTAATACTCAGGGAGTGAAGGACGAAATAGCTGAGAGCCAAAATGCGATAAAGGATTCTTATTATTTATCCTTGCTCAGTTACCTGCGACATTTGTTCAGTGTTAACGTGAAACCCTTTAGTAGTTATTATACAGTGCTTTTTGGGTCGTTTAATGTGCCATTATAGTGGTTTGTGCGTTTTATTACGACGAGCTTAGAAATGGCTAATATAAAGGGCCATGACAATGCAAAGACACGCGATACCGTGAAAAGTAACTTTTTGGGGGCCTCATGCATATTGAAAGAATTGCAATTGCCAACTTATGCTGATAATCATGCGCCACTACTACTGGTTGCTTCACCATGTAGAAGTTGCGACAGCAGAGGATACGAATCTCGTCATCGTTAAAAACAAAGTCAGAAGAGAGAAATAGAAACTTGGAAAGAAGATAAAGGCAGAAGAAGTTATTGAAAGAAGGAAAATTAAAAACATATTTTTTGATGGTAGAAAGGATAAAAGTATATTAAGAGGAATAAAAATAACAAGCGGCACCGTTGAGAGAAAGGCGAGGAACACATCACCGTGTTGTTTGAACCTGGTTAGGAATACTCGGGTCACTTAATACCTCGTTCCGTTACCTTGATACCTCGTCAGTTCAGAAAAGTCTAACTTGTGGTGACTTGGAAGATTGTATAATGATTTTGCTATTTCTTTTCCGTGACCAGAACGCGGTGATGTGTTCCTCGCCTTTCTCTCGACGGTGCCGCTTGTTATTTTTCTTCCTCTGAATATACTTTTATCCTTTCTACCATAAAAAAATATGATTTTAATTTTCCTTCTTTCAATAACTTCTTCTGCCTGTATCTTCTTTCCAAGTTTCTATTTCTCTCTTCTGAATTTGTTTTTATCGATGACGAGATTCGTATCCTCTGCTGTCACAACTTCTACATGGTGAAGCAACCAGTAGTAGTGGCGCATGATTATCAGCATAAGTTGGCAATTGCAATTCTTTCAATATGCATGACGCCCCCAAAAAGTTACTTTTCACGCTATTGCGTGTCTTTGCATTGTCATGGCCCTTTATATTAGCCATTTCTAAGCTCGTTGTAATAAAACGCACAAAACATTATAATGGCACATTAAACCACCCCAAAAGCACTGTATAATCACTACAAAAAGGTTTCACGTTAATACTGAACAAATGTCGCAGGTTACTGAGCAAGGATAAATAATAAGAATCCTTTATCGCATTTTGGCTCTCAGCTATTTCGTTCTTCACTCCCTGAATATTACGACGAGTCATTGCGCTCGCTTAGAGTCCTGCTTCACCACTTTCTCACCTTCCAGATTTGTTTTTGAAGTATACTGCTGTCTTTTCCCCAAATACTATATGACGTTTGACACATAGAAAAAATATAAAGAAGACCAAGGGACATAAATAATATAGAAACTAACGATCGATTCAAACAAATACAACTTTTGCCTGTTATACGCGAAAAAGCTATATAAATAGCCTAAGTTATAATACACATAGATATTAAATAATGCATGATCAGATATTATTTAAACATTTGGTACATTAAATATGCCTTTTCAAATAAATACAACCAAAATAAATTTAATTTGACATTTTTTAATTTTTTCGAAAAAAGTTTAAAAATGAACATTTTTGCAAAACTTCAAGCCGTTTGCGGCAGGGTAAGGAAATGTCCAAAAAATCTCAATTTTTTTGTATGAACTGAGTGCCACCAGTGGCCACTTTTCCGCACCCGCCATAATTGAAAATCGAAAAAAAGTTTTTTTCGGCCCACCCTAATGTGCAATTGTCTTCATATTTATATAATTACGAACGCACCAAAAAAGACGAAGTAGGTAACCGGATCAATGTGCCCTTTATACAAAACATAAGGATATAAATGGAATACATATGAATATTTCCTATTTTTTATACAATTGCAATCAGCCTCGTTAGAAGCTGATGTTATGAAATATTGCTGTCATGTTATTATGCAAAGTGCTATTTTTAGACTTTTTTACTAAAACACATTATTTTTGTAAATATCTGGTGTGAATTTTGAAGTAAAATGAAAGTTCTTTTTAATTTGTATATTTTATGCTTAAAAATTATTAAATTGGGATATATTTTATCCCATCTAATTTAAATAAGATTCGCAAAAGCATTTTTGCACGAAATTTGCACTCTGGCAGAAAAAAGAATAATTTTTGTTATTTAAAAAATAAAATTTTCGATTTTTCCAATGGAGAATGTAATGTTACAGAGACATTACTGATTTGTGATTGCCCCTCAAGAAGTTAAGCAACATCACGCGGGTATGTTGCTATCGGGAGACAGTGTAATTTACTCCATTTACAGGTAATGCCAAGATTTTGACGGTTCTAGAGACCCCGTTCCAAAGAACTACTAAACGGGACACATAATGTCCAGTTTTTTTCACCGTAGCCAAAGTAAATCAAATTTTAACTCGTCCAATCTAAATTAAAATTTTATCTCTTAGTCTGAAACGAAAATTAAACTAAATTTTGGTTACATTTAGTCAAATTTTAAAACTTGACTGCAAATATATATATATATATGTATATATATATATATATATATATATATATATATATACAGGGTGTTTCAAAAAAAATTTTTTACAATAAAAAAGGGGTGATAGTACACATGAAGATAAACAATATTAAATAGGAGACCAAAGGTCCCAAACGTTTTCCAAAGGAAATAGCCGCCATTAAAGTTTAGGGACCAAAATTTCAAAAAAATATAAAAAACGGAAAAATCGGACGATTGATTTGCGGTTTTCACTAAAATTATTCTTTATGTCGGCATTTTCTTGAAATTAAAGTATAAAGATAAATTTCAAAAAATGCCGATAAAGTGCGCTTTAGACTTTGGAGTAACGAACAATTTTTTTTTTTTTTTTTTTTTTTTTTTTTGCGTTATTTTTTGCATTTTATTAAATGCTTTCGTAAGCTTAGATTTAAACTCAAATTTTGAACTGAAAATCTGAATAGTTGGAAGGAGTTAAGTAGACAAATTGAACTGTGTTTAGAGGGCTCAAATTTCAAATGATTATAAAAAACGGAAAAATTGGTCGATTCGTTTGCGGTTTTTGCTAAAACTAATTTTTAAATGAGCATTTTCTTGAAAATAAATTTTAAAGATAAATTTCACAAAATGCCGATAGAGGACGCCTTAGACTTTGGAATACCGTACAAATATTTTTAACTGTTCTTTATTTTTTAAATCTCATTAAATGCTTTCAAATGCATAAACTTAAATTTTAGGCTCCAATTCTGAATCGTTGGGAATGTTTAAGTAGCGAAAAACTGAATTGTGTTCGAGGAGGGGGGAGTGTTAAATTTCAACTCCTGAAGACACCTTAATTTGTGCTACTTAATTACTCCTAATTATTCAGATTTTGAGCTCGAAATTTAAGTTTATATCTAAGCTTCCGAAAACATTTAAGTTTTGCAAGTATTATAACATAAGTTATAACATAAGTAACATAAGTTTTTGCAAGTATTTAATTAGAACAAAAAATTAATGGTTAAAATTAATTGTTGGTTACTCTGAAGTTTAAGGCGCCCTCTAATGGAATTTTTTAAAATTTATTTTTAAAAAGATACTGGCTTAAAGAATACTTTTATTTTAAACTGCAAACGAATCGACAAATTTTTTCATTTTCTATAATGTAATGTCTTCATTTAAACATGGATTTTACGCCAGAATCAGACAGGCTATGTTCTATTTAATTTGTTCAAATATTTTTCTTATAAATTAAAAAGCTCATTATTTTCATAAGGAATATATTGATATTTTTCTATAAAATTTAATCTTTTCGATAAAAATCTAATCTTTCAATATTTATCTTACCGTTGCAAGAAAATCAGATCTCGAAATAATAATTTATGCTAAACAGTTAATTTTGATTTGAAAGATTTTCTGTAAAAGGAAAATGAAATAAAAAATAGACATGAATACATGTTCATAATCAAAATAATACGAAAATACGAAAACAATGTGAATTTGACCTCATATATCAAAAATAAAATTAATATGCTTTGCAATTGAAATAAATGTGCAATGTTTTATTATTGTTAATTCTGATTATTCAAAAACAATGACACCAATATTTCACGGTTTATCGTCTGCATACAGCTAACAGAATTGTTTAATTTTTAATCGAAAATTTAAATAAAAAAAAAAAAAAATTCAGAAGCAAGTGGTTAGTAAATGACAA
This sequence comes from Maratus speculifer, assembly GCA_964019185.1. NCBI lineage: Eukaryota > Metazoa > Arthropoda > Arachnida > Araneae > Salticidae > Maratus > Maratus speculifer. The sequence continues at coordinate 5,347,378 of CAXHSM010000010.1, forward strand.
AATTATGCTTCCGCAAGATGATATCATTGATTTGGAAATAAATATTTTCATTCGTATAAACCAGGACTGTCCAAAGCGGCCTTTTTACAGATTTTCTTGGCGCCCTTTCGAAGGTTTCCTGTTACTGGTCTTTTTTTTTTAAATTAAAATTCACTTGTAAAAGATATCTCATTTAAAATCATTGATATTTCGTTGAGAGATGTTTTAAAAATCTCTACAAGAGTATTTCATGCATCAACACGCATCATTTCTTATTTTACGAATAAAGGTTCGTCGATTCCTATGTTTTACTTGGCACTTATTTTTACATTCTTTACACTTTCTTTTTGGCAATAGTTTATAATAATTGGCTTAAAATTTCACATTTTTATGATTGAGGTATGTCAAGACCATATAAATATAAAATTCCGTATTGTCACCGCTTAAATGTGATGAAGACTTGATTAATTTTTCATGTTATCAGGGCTGCCAACTACTACGCCTATTTACAGTCAAATAAAAACATTAGAAACAGAAATTTTTGTAAATAATTAAGAATATGTAGTGTAATACGTAACATTTAATATACTTGATATACATTTTACTAAAATATTTTTGTGGTTTTAAACATGTTTATAAGATTTAAATAGGCGTAGAAGTTGGCAGCTCTGTGTTATCAATTACGAAAAAAGAAATGATTAGCTTATTTTATGATGAATTTATCATTTTATAATAATACGGGAATGGAGTCACCGGTAGCAGCTTGTAGTCTGTGTAAAAATCCTTTAATTAATTCAGATTACGAAAAATAAAGGCAGCAGAGCCAGCTGAGTGAAGAATAAGATTTTTTAATCTTTGGTAATTTGATCTGAAACATTGGTTTGCGTTAAATATGAACGTTTTTTATAACATTTTGATTTTAATTCTAATTTGTATACAATTGGATGGCTGTCAGAAAAGCTATTTCATTGCACCAAATCACGTTTGCGGTTTAATTAATTGGCAATGGACAAGATGATGAATAATCAGCTGTTGGCTTTAAAAGTCTTCAAATATACCTATTTTTAGATGACTTTAATAAATTAATTCTATCGAGTAGATTATTATGTATTTAGATATGATGTTATATATATATATATATATATATATTATAGAGCAGCAATCAAAACTTTTTTTTTAAACAAAATTGTAAAACTTTGGATTACCGAGTTTACACTTACAGAAGTTCCTGATACATCAGGCTTAGTGTTTGTGGTTGGCAGGCATGTAGAAGTATGAGGATAATAAAAAAATGCTGTTCCAAACTGTTACTTATCCTTATAAATCAAAATGTATAAAGAATATAAATTTATACGATAACTATTAGCACAATTGATAGAAAGTTACAAATTTAAATTTAATGAGACTAGGGGGAGTTCAGGGGGGGGGGGGGAGAGCCTCCCTGAGGAAATCTACTATGTTATATTAAAAAACAGAAATAATCGATCATGAAAATTTCAGAATATCCTAACATAGCTAAATTTTTAATTTAACGCTTTTGATGGCTGAAAACTTCTTATTCTTATAAAAAATTACGTAATTTGAAAATTTTAAATTACAGTTTCCAGGAAGTTAAAAATTACCCAAAATGTGTTTTAAAAAAATGACGAGCAAAGCTAACGTCGAGGCTCCTGATCTGCAGATGCAGACTTACTAGTTATAGATATAAATGAACACTATTGTTTAAATTTTAACGAGGAGGACTTAATACCACTAGTGGTGCTCACTCGTTTTTTAAAGCTGAACTTTGTTGGAATGTCTAGTTTAGGAGAAACACATTTAATTTCAGTTACACATAGCTGTTTTTTTTAGTTGGTGTGAGTAGAATATATTATAATATCGACCTTTTATTTTCGATGAAGGCACTAATATACAACAGTTTCCAATTTCATTCGTTGAATTTTTTTTTCTTTTCTATAACTTCTTTCTAAAAACAGACTCGGTAATATACGAAGAATTACTGTTTGATTCACTATCATATGGCAATTTTAAAGATTTTTTTCTTTTCCGATCACATTTAAACCAATATATATATTCTTTTACAATTTGCTTTCTTAAAAATTTGTGCATGGGCTTTCAAAAATAACAAATGCACGTAAAGTAAAATAAATATAAAATTATAACATAAAATTGTTCCGTACTAGAGATTTATTGCACAAGTATTTGAAACCAGCAAAACAACATTAATTTTCAATAACCGTTTCCACTAATCTTAGCAGGAAAAAGCGGTGTTTGGTAGATATTGTTATAATCAGATTTATAATTTATTGATGAACGTCAGATTTCTCTTACAGAATACAGATTTTTTTTGTTTTAATTAACACAATTAAATTTTTTCTCATAATTTATTTATTTTATTTTAAAGGGCGGGGTCACACACAATCTTTGAATTGTGGGGGAGGGGAAAAAACCACCCTCTTTTAACTCCTCAACAAATTATCGCAGAAAAAAGTTACTGGTATCGAACGATGGAAATTAAAGTCTACTTTTAAATGATGCATACGGAATTTGCTTAGGAGACATCTACATTTAAAAACAAAAACAAACTTCATTTTTTTTTCAATAGCAATGCCCAATTTAAATAAGGTATTTCAAATTTTCGGTTCAAACTATGACCAGACACCAAATTTCAAGTCATTTGAATGATAAGTTACGGAACTATAAACATTCAAAATTTAGTGCTTCTAATGTTAAATTACATTTTCATATTTTTATCATTATTGCCTGAAATTATATTACTGATGTGCTAATTTATGTATCTAGCAATAATACTGAAATACCCAAACGTAAATACGTTAAATTTGCAATTTTTAGCACTTTCCAACAAAGTTGAAAAGTGCTTATGCATTCGGTTTATCTGGAGGCCTGTCCGTCTGGCCGGATGGTCGTCTGGCCGCGATCTAACTCTCGTAAACATACTCGGATTGTCATGAAATTTTTGGACGTTATTTAGGTTTACCCTAGCACGAACCCTATCGAAAATGAAGTTTCTAAAATGATTAATTTATTTACAGCGACAGTCAAAAGTTTTCCATTACATTACGAGCTATGGAGAAAAATCGTTTCAAATAAATTTTAACGTTTATAGCATTTTACAAAAGTTTGAAAAGTGCTTATGCATTCGATTTGTCTGTCTGTCAGTCTATCCTTCTGTCTGTTTGTCCGCGCTCTAACATCTGTAAATATACTCGGACTGCTCTGAAATTTTGTATGTTATTGACGTTTACCCTAGCACGAACCCTATTGAAAATGAAGTTTCTACCATGATTAGCTTATTTACGGGGAGAGTCAAAATTTTTCCATTACATCATGGCCTATGGGGGGAAATCGTTTCAAAGGCGTTTTAAAGATGTTACACCCTGTCAAACATATTACAATTTACATGCATTTAAGATTTACACTAAAATATGCATTCTATAAAATATGCGGTGAAAATATAGTTATTATTCCTTTACAGGGCCACACAAAAGAATTCCATTGGATAGTGGTAAAGGGGGGGAATAGAGTGCGACATTTTAAAAATATATTAAACTGTTTCATGTATAAAAAAATTGATATATGTCACTGAGGCTTAATATAAATTATACGGTACTGTCTTGCATAATATAAAGTACATTGCATTTACAGGGACGCATAAAAGATTTCAAACAGTATATTCCTTCCGATGGACTGTATATGTTTCCTATGATGACTGATGGATGGATGTAATACATTTTAATTACGATAAACGTACTACTTAAGTTTCACTAAATCTTTGTACATTATAAGTGTGTGTATAAATGTTATAGTTGATATACAGGGCTAGCCAAAAGAGCTCCCCAACTTTACTGAGTATGAGCGTAAATTACTTAAAGGTGGTTCTTAAATAAGTTATACATTTTTACGCTGAACTGCATTCAATTTACTAAGAAATGTTTGCAGAATATAGATAAAATGATATACAGGGCCACGCAAAGAATTGTGTATATGGACACTTATGAATAATAATTTATAACAATGTGATTTCAGTTGTTTTAAGAGAGTTTTAATTTAAAATGATTTTTAGCTTCTTACTGACGTGTAATAAAGGTACAAGGTAAACTACAAGGTTGAATAAAAGTTTTCAAGTATGTTTCCCATTTATTAGTACAAATTGCTCCAAAAGAAATTTTAAGCTTTTTCCCTGCTAAACTAAATTTTCCCATTTTATATTATGTATATCAACTGACAGATCAAATACAGGGCTGTTCAAAAGTATTGGAATACATATTTGGCTATATATCCTTATTTCTCTAATTAACGAAATTTTGCTAGAGATTTCATGAAGTATTTATTGGAAAGTGCTTCATAATCTATGCTTAACGCTTGATTTTTCTTACTTGTTATAGTTTTATGATATGAATTTTAAATTATGAATTAAATATTCGAAACAATTGTAAATTGCAACCTACTATTTTATTATTATTATTACTATTATTATTATTTATTAAGTCCTTCTTTATGGCAATCCAAAATTGCAATTTTTTTTCTTCAAATAATTTTCAAATTATGCTTAAAAAAAAGACAAATTGATGGTTTAAGTGGCCGATAGAAGTGTAGATATTTTGAAACTTTTTATGCGATACTGTAACTAACAGAAGCCGACTGCTTGAATGGCGCCTAAATCCTTGATCGAGAGGGGGACACTCTCGGTCAAGAGTCGTTAAAATATATTTGTTACAGGCCAAACCCGATTTTAGGCCAAACTAGATTGGCCTAGGCCAAATCGGTCCATCCTAACGTCTATCGGTTAAACTAGTTTTTCCTAGGCCAAACCAGTCTATCCTAACGCCCATCGGATAAACTAGTTTTTCCTAGGCCAAACCGGTCTATCCTAACGCCCATCGGATATACTAGTTTTTCCTAGGCCAAACTAATCTATCCGAAGGTCCATAGGACAACTAGATTTTCCTAGGCCAAACTAGTTTGGCCTAACTCTTTTAAGATATACTAGTTTAGACTGCTGTTTATTGGTCTGAACTAGTTTATCCTAGGCCGATCTAGTTTATCCTAGGCCAATTCAATTTGGCGTGATTTTATTGAATTCAATGACCGAATCAACGTCAACATTCTTGTTTGGCCTAGGCTGATCTAGTTTATCCAGGCCAATGAAGTTTTACGTGTTTTTATCTCAGGAGCGTGAAAGCCAGAGAAATAATGGGCTTACAGGTTCTATTTATGCATGTACTCATGTATGTACGTATGTGCGTACGCAACGCGATAACTCTTGATAGAGATATCCGATTTGCTTCAAATTTTGGATGTAAGTTCTTTCTGATGAGGCACTTTTCTGATTAATTTTGGGAATTCATTGTATAAGAATAAAGGGGGGCGAACTGGAGGCTAATCCCCCACCGTTAATTTAGAGAAATGGATTTATCATGCAGAATTATAAGTTTTCATTTAAAATTTTAGTTATAGGATCATTGTGACAAGGCACCTCCGTGATTAGTTGTAGATGTTTATTGTTTAATTCTAAAAGAAAAGGTAATGTAGGTAACACACATAATTTAGATAAGTGGTTTTTCACGCAGAATTGACGAATTTGCTTCAAATGTTGGATATAGGTTCTTTCTGATAAGGCGATTCCCTGAATAGTTTTGGGGGTTTAATGGTTAAGTATGAAGGAAAAAAATGAAGGATTGCCCTCTTACCTTGGAAAAACTAGTTTATCCTATGGACATTTAGATAAACAAGTTTGGTGTAGGAAAAACTAGTTTATCCAATCGGCGTTAGGATAAAATAGTTTGGCCTAGGCAAATCTAATTTGGCTCGAAATCGGGTTTGGCCGGTAAAAAACACTTATTTCACAAGAAAAAATATAAATGTGTGTAAAGAGTCATTGCTTATAACATCAACACAGAAATTTAACATGTCCACCGTAGAGACATGGTGCATTGGACATGGTGTTTGCTTATTTTTTTTTTTTTCTGCAGACTCGTGCCAACTGAGATCAGACTTGCATTTATTATTATTATTATTATTATTATTATTATTATTATTATTATTATTATTATTATTATTATTATTATTATTATTATTATTATTATTATTATTATTATTATTATTATTGCATATTCGAGCCAGAACAGAGTTGAACATAATTTGGAATCGAACAGCGTTTTTCATTTTTGAGAAATTAATTACCTGTCGACAAATAAGCTATTATTGTCACGGTGTCAAATTTTTCTTTTCCGTAAAGTCGTAAGCGGAAATTCGAGTCAAAACGTAGTTTTAATAGTATTTATTAAAACTACATCACTTTTATGAAAAAATTGCTAACGCCATTCGATTACTATTTTCTGAGTGAGAATGCCTGCTAATCTTATGCATTTCCGAAAATGAATAAGTTCTTAAATGTGTTAGGATGTAGCTCTTTTGGATTTGAGGAAAGCCTTAAGGAATGACAGAGAAACATATTCACAAATCTACTTTTTGCTGAAAAGATTCAATAGTTATGATATTTATAACTCTCTTTTTTCTTCTTTTGTTCTAAATACATTAATTATTTAATGAATCCCTATTTGAATATTCAAAGGTTCCAGAATCTAAATAATCAATAATACATTGCGTATTTACCATTCTGTGAAAGCATCGTAATTTAAAAATACATTGTAAATTTATCCAATAAATATGTATGCAGTATTTTTTAAAGGAATCCTAATTGAATGTTAAGTAAAATCTGCATTTTTGCAGAAATTGAGTAGGGCCAGATTGAGCCGGAATGAGTTCTCTCTTCACTGATTTTTGTACAGGCAGGGCTTGGGCTGAATTTTTAATTTTTACACCGGGTCACGGCGAAATAACTTTCATTCGGGAAGGGCGGGGCCCGGACCTCGAAATTCCGGCCCGTGCGAATTTCTGACTATTCTACAACACTTCGAATAAAATCTATACATATAATAAAACAGTAGGACCCGGTGTGTCTGTACATTGAAGATAATTGACAAAAATGGAGTCAGGGCGATAAAAGAAAACCAATGAAACACAAAAAAATTTTTTTTGAATTTTTTGTCTGTCTGTCTGTCTGTCTGTCTGTCTGTTTGTTCGAGGTTATCTTCGTAACTACTGAATGGATTTTTATGCGGTTTTCACTAATGAAGAATGCACACTCCCGGGCAGTGTATAGGCTTTGTTTCATCAAAATCGGACAACAGACAAAAAAGTAACAAAAAGAAACAAAAGAAACTATTAGGTGCGCTGCTCACGTTTTTTAGTACATAACGTTTTTTAGTACATATAAAATCCAATAGATGTCACTGTGCGATTTTAAAACGCGCTATCGTTATGTTTTCGCCAGTCTACTTAAGTATGAGAAAGTTTCAAGCTGGCTGTCGTTCCATGTGGTTTAGTCGGTAGAACGTCAGTGCGCCATACTGATGGCCCGGGTTCGATTCCCAGCATGGAATTTATTTTCACTATGTTGGCATTAACGCCTATAAGCAATTAAAAGAATTTGAAATATTGTATTCAAGGCGAATTTTCTCTCTGGGAAAATTTCCTTGCATTAATATGTCAGTGTAATTTTTTTTTCGATTTAATTTTTTTTTTCGAAACTTTGTTTTTCTTAAAAAATTACAGTAAATATTTGATATTTCCCAACGTTTTTTGAATGATCGACTTGCTTTTTTTTTTATGTATGTCTGAACCTTATCTAACTACTTCTTCAAGATTTCTTTAGATAAACCGACCAGCGTAGCGGGCGAAGGCCGCTAGTACATTATATAAGGGTGGTGACAAAACCACTTTGCACAAGGTTAGCAATGGAGCAGTATTCTGGATCAATATTAAAAAGAATATTGCCCAATTAAAATGATGAATTTATATTCACAGGCCGTTTACACTAATTGTATATTACCGCCTTATTTATTTAAAGAATGACACCCTCGAAAAAAAAGTAAGTTACATTACTTTTTCCCATTTTACCTAATTATACTTAACCATTGAACCCCCAAAGCTAATCACAGATGCGCTTTATAAAATTAAACAATTATCTAAAATTTGAATCAAATCAGATAATTCTGCTCAAAAAAAGAAAAAAATCATTCATCTGATTTAAGGAGGGTAATCCCTCATCCCTCCCTTTATACTTAATCATTAAACCCTCAAAACAATTCAGGGATTCGCCTTTTAAAGAAAAAAAACTATATTCAAAATTTACGGCAAATCGGATAAAACTGCATAAAAACCCTTTTATCTAATTTAAGGAAGGTGATAAAACGTGTATAGCCCATTATATTTAACCAAAAGAAAAAACCCATATTATATAAAGAAATGCCTGATCAAATGATTTCATGTCCAAAATTTTAAGCAAATTGTATAATTTTGTATTATAACCAATTTATCTAATATAAGGAAGGAAATAAATTGTAAGTTTCCCCCGTATATTTAGCCGAAAAAGTACAAAAATTAATCAGTGAAGCACTTCATCAGAATGAACAAATCCAAGATTTGCAACAAATCTGTTAATTTTGCATGAAAAATTCATTTGCCAAAATTAGGCGGGATCCCCCCGATCTTCCCGTTGTTCTTATTCAATTAACCGATAAAACTAATTAGGGAAGCGCTTTACCAGAATGAATCTATTTATAAAATCTGAAGCAAATCAGTAAATTCTACGTGAAAAAAGCATTTACATAAATTATGGGGCGTTACTCCTATCTCCCCCTTCCTTTATACTTAAAAAATGAACACCCGCAACTAATCATGGAAGCGCCTCAAGATAATGCTCCTATATCTAAAATTTGAATAAAATATGCTAATAATGCATGGAAACCCATTATTTGAATGCAAGGAAGGGGCAAATGAGCCTCTCGACAACCCTCCTTATTTTTCTCTATTGACCTCCCAAAATTAATCAGAAAAGTTCCTCATAAGAATAAACCTATATTGAAAGTTTGATGCAAATCGAGTATTTCTATCAAGAATTATTGCTTTACATACTTACATAGATACAGAACCTACGGCCTCATTAGTTCTCAGGTTTTGGTAGCCTGATGAGATAAAAACATGTCAAACTACATTATTTCTATCAAGAGTTATCGCGTTACGCACATATGTACGCACATACGTACGTACATGCATACATACATACATACAGAACATGTGAGGTCATTATTTCTCTGGCTTTGACGCCCCTGAGCTAAAAACACGTAAAACTACATTGGCCTAGGATAAACTAGATCAGCCTAGGACAAACAAGAATATTGGCGTTGAGGCGGTCATTGAATTCAATAAAATCACGCCAAATTGAATTGGCCTAGGATAAACTAGATCGGCCTAGGATAAACTAGTTCAGACCAACTAACAGCAGTCTAAACTGATATATCCTATAAGAGTTAGGCTAAACTAGTTTGGCCTAGGAAAATCTAGTTTGTCCTATGGGCCTTAGGATAGACTAGTTTGGCCTAGGAAAAACTAGTTTATCCGATGGGCGTTAGGATAGACTAGTTTGGCCTAGGAAAAACTAGTTTATCCGATGGGCGTTAGGATAGACCGGTTCGGCCTAGGAAAAACTAGTTTATCCGATGGGTGTTAGGATAGACTAGTTTGGCCTAAAATCGGGTTTGGCCTGTAACATATCTATATTATAAAGGCCAAACGTGTCTGTGCGTAACGCATACGTCATATATCGAATGGCAATACTTTCCCCTGCAAGTTCGGTTTTGCAATTCTCACTGCTGCAAATTTTACACTTCTAAATATCACACATTTTAAATTTTTACACTGTCGTACAGAGAAAAAAAAGTACTTTTAAATGCAATTTCTTTGAAAAATCTATGTCAAATTATTTTTGAGATATTATTTTTTTTATAGTTTTTAGTGCCAATTTTGTAATTGTGGCAACAGAATCGCTCCATTTTCTCTCAAAATTCAAAAAATAAATAAATAAATAAATAAAAATAAAAAAAATAGAAATTAAAATGTGTGTGTTATAAAATCCGGCGAATTTCGGTTTTCTTTCGTTTAATAAATTGGATAATTGAGTTTTATAGTATTTTGTTAATTTTAGCTTAAAATAATGTATGTTTGGTAGTTAGACTGATCAATATAAGATATATTTTTACTGTAACTAATTTTGTAGATTTATTATAAATAAATAAAACAGTTCTTTTCCAAAGGTTTTCTTTCGTCGAATTTCGACGGGTTCCACCTCGTATCGTTAAGAAACGTACTGATAAACTTTATGAACTATCGTTAAAAAACTTCTAGTGAGAGTCTCGTTTAAATTAGGTGGGATAAAATATATCCCATCGCCCCTCAAGGGGTTAAAGCAGTTTCTTTTATTTTCTCATATTTCGATGTATTGATGCTGTTATAAATTTAAATTAATAATGTTTTTCAACGAAGATTAGTTTGATCTTTCAATGAAGATTAGTTTGTAATCTTTATTTATTAAATTTTTGTTGTACAAGTTGCTGAATTTTAAAGTATTTTTATTAAACATGATTAAGACTTTTATTTTTCAATGAAATCTACAATAAATCAATATCGATTTCCTTCAAATTTGATTGTTCTCTATTTATTATTATTATTGTTTTATTGTTATTATTATTATTATTATTATTTTAATCTATGAAGTTTAAACTTAATTTTTAAGTTGTTTCAAATTATATACTATTATTATTGCGATTATTTTAAACTAATAACTTTAAACTGTATTTAACACTTAATTATCTCGCTAAATTATTATTTAAAACTTGTGGAAATAATATTTAAAACAGTTTCCACAAAACCTTCCAATTCATCTAATTATAAATAAACATAAAATATTATGTACAAAAATCAATTTAACCGATTTAATTATAAAAAAAATAACTTGTGAAGGTAATGTTTAGTATAGTTTTAATAATAAATATTAATAAATTTTAATATTTTAATCAATTTTTAATGTATCGTTAAAAATACATTTAACTAAAGTTACTAATTTTTTGTTCCTTATTTAATAGCGAGTTTTCTTTTTATTTAAATAAATAAATAAATTGGTTATTCAGTTTCATATCACATTAGAAAGTGGTGCGTTAAAAACCTAGTTCGGTAAACTTCATTCGCACCAAATTAAATTAAGAGCGTAGTATTTACCATGCGTATTATTATAAATATGTACACTAATTTGATTTTTTGGAGTCGGTGCCAGTCAAGCCAAGTTACATGTAATTTTCCAATAGATACACATCCAAATATCTACAAGTTTTTTTTTTTTTTTTTTTTTTTTTTTTTTTTTTTTACGATTTAATATTTAGTTTTAAAAAGTAACTTTATTCATTTATGTTTTGCATTGGATAATTAATTTTAATTTTAAATTTGGCTTGTCTGGCACCGACTCCAAAAATCAAATTAATGTACACAAATATAACAATACGCATGGTAAATACTACTCTCTTAATTTAATTTCTTATTACTATTATATAAAAAAAATTATTTTTCACTTTGCAGTAGTTTCTAAAGTCGGTTCAATTTTTGGTAGAAAAGTTTATTTTTCCCTTTTTAGTGAAAAGTTAACGATTTTTTTAAGTCGGTTAATAAAAAATAAAATACGGAAAAAATTACAGTAAAAAAACAGTAAATTATTCACGGATGTCAGGTGTGGGGTTCGAACCCATGCTCTCTTCCGAGAACCAGAGTTTCAACCGAGCGCCTTAGACCGCTCAGCCATCTTGACTGCACTCATTTCGGCGAGCTTTTTCAATGTCCATGCTACTTTTAATTTGCGAGAAATCACTATTTTATTAATTTTTGACTAATTACTAAAAAAGTACTGAACCAATTTCAATGAAATGGAAGTGGTACTAATTCGAGTGTAGCCTCTTTCATTTAACACAAAACCAAATTAATAGGTTGGATAGTTTGGGAGTAATCGGTGAAGATACATAAACAAATACATACGCGTCGATTTGATAACCTTCTCCTCCTTTTTTGAAGTCGATTAAAAATTATAACACGGAAAAGATTACTGTACACACGTATGTCACGAGGGGTGTTCGAACCCACATTTTCTTTCGAAAACAACAGTTTAAATCCGGTGCTTTAGACCGCTCGGCCATATTGACTACATGCCGTGCGGCGAACTTATTCAACCTCCATGTTACTTTTAATTTGCTAGAAAACACTAATTTTATTTCTTTTGCCTTATTACTAAAAAAGTACTTAACCAATTTCGATTAAATGGAAGTGGTATCAATTCGAATGTAGCTTCTTTCATTTAACACAAATACTAGTTTAATCGGTTGGATAGTTTCGATGTAATCCGTGAACATACATAAAAAATAGATACGCGTCGAATTGATGATACCCTCCTTTCCTTTTTTTAACTCGGTAAAAAAAAAAAATATAATACACGTACGTCGGGAGTGGGGTTCGAACTCACGATCTCTTTCGAGAACCAAAGCTTTTAAGCCAGGTGCCTTAGATCGCTCGGCTATCCTGACTTCAACGGTTCGGCGGAAGTTTTTCAACGTCATGTTACATTTCGCAAGTCTATTATTTTAGTACTCTTTCACTTATAAAGTATTGAGTTGATAATAGATCTCTGATACTCGGTGCTAACAGTTAAATAAAAAATATTCTTAATTGCATAATTGGTATTTAATTTGTAAAAAGGATATGTATAAATTATAATACTAAAAAAAGGGCATTGCATACACCTATGTCTGGAGTGGGGTTCGAACCCACTCGCTCTTTCGGGAACCAGAGCTTAAACCAGGCGCTTTAGACCGCTCCGCCATCCTGACTGCACTACCTTCGCGAACTTATTAACAGTTTTAATTAGAGAAAAATCACTAATTTGATTAATTTTTGCCTAATTACTAAAATAGTACTGAACCAATTTCTATGAAACGGAAGTGGTACCAATTCGAGAGCAAGCACTTTCATTTAACACCAAAACCAAATTAATCGGATGGATAGTTCCGGAATAATCGGTAAACATACATAAAAAAAAATACATACGCGTTGAATTGATAACCTCCTCTCCTTTTTGGAAGTCGGTTAAAAATATTTGTGAACGGCTCGAAACACTTAAGCCTAACGTGTCGGAATAAGTTTCTTTTTCTCGTGGATGGGTTGATCCCGGATTCGTTATACACGGAGGGGTTTTATATATATAATTATATAATATAATTAATACATATTTATTTTTTATTACAAATATTATATGAATTAATACAATATTAAAAATAAGTAATAAATTATAATAATATCACTAATAGCTATTGTCAATACATTAAAATCTACTTTTAAATGCAATTTGTTTGAAAACTGTATCAGTTTACTCACTTTTTATGGGGTTTTAAAATAATTTTCAAACATGTTTTTTTTTAATTGATCGCATAAAGTGCAATATTCAGGGGGCGGGGGGCTTAAAAAACGGCCCCCTAAGTTCACCCATTATTGACGCAAAACATATAATTAAATAAACTATACTCCTATCCGAGGGCTCGATTGTACGTTTGGCAAGGCGCCAGACATTTCCTTTTCGCACTTTTCTGCAGTCAGCGGGTTTAAATCCCGCCCAGGCCCTTTTTTTCACAGACAAAATTAGGATTAAATATTTTCGGACTACAATATCTGATTATTTATATGTATGACAAATATTAATAAGAACATACTTCTGCACTCAATTACACACATACACATCTTTATATATAAAAATCTTCTGTGCGTGTGTATGTAATTGAACTCCTCCTAAACGACTGGACCGATTTTGATGAAATTTTGTGTGTGCGTTCCAGTAGATTCGAGAATGGTTTAGATTCACATTTTGTCGAAATTGATTCAGTACTTTTTTAGTAATTAGGCAAAAACTAATAGTTAGTGATTTTTCGCTAATTAAAAGTGCTATATATATTAATGAAAGTCATTATTTCGTATTAATCATAGCACAAAAAAATCTGCCGATCCAAAAATCTTGAAAATTGGGGTAAAAATACTTCTTATAACATCGAGTGCCGCTATAAAGGGATTTTCGAAAATTCCACCCCTAAGATGAGCAGAAAAAAGAACGAACCTTTAAAAATTTTCTTAAAAATAAGCTTTTGTAGTTATTTTTCAACTGATAACATATTTTTGTGCATTTTTTCATTCTGAATCGAATTGTACTAAGCAAATTCGTTTAAAATATCCAGTAGTTCGTGAGATAATTCACATTTTCCTAATTTGGCGATGTCTTCGGCGCAAAGACCTGAAAATTTCAATCCTTATCTATATATATATATAAAAGTCTGGATTTCGTATTAATCACAGCACAAAAAAATCTACCGAACCAAAAATCTTGAAAATTGGGGTAAATATACTCCCTATAACGACGAGTGCCGCTAAGAAGAGATTTTCGAAAATTCCACCCCTAAGGGGGGTAAAAAAAAGAACGAACTTTAAAAAAATTCCTTAAAAATCGGCTTTTGCAATTATTTTCCAACTGATGACACATTTTAGTGTATTTTTCATGCTGAATCGAATGGTACTAAGCTCCTAAACGACTGGACCAATTTTAATGAAATTTTGTGTGTGTGTTCCAGTGGATTTGAGAATGGTTTAGATTCACATTTCATCTAATTTGATTCAGTACTTTTTTTGTAATTAGGCAAAAACTAATAGTTGGTGATTTTTCGCTAATTAAAAGTGTTGAATAAGTTCGATGAATGGAGTGCGGACGGAATGTCGAAGCGGTCTAAGGCGCCAGATTTAAGCTCAGCTTCTTGAAGAAAGAGATCGCGTGTTCGAACCTGACAAACGTGTATGCTTTAAAATAATACTTCCTGTATTATAATTTTAATTAACCGACTTCAGACAATCGTTAACTTTTAACTAAAAAGAGAAAAATAAATTTTTCTATCAGAAATTGAACCGACTTCAAAAACTAATGAAGAGTAAAAAATAATTTCCTTATATAATTGTAATAAGAAATTAAATTAAGAGCGTAGTGTTTATTCTGCGTATTACCATATTTACGTACATTTATTTGATTTTCTGGAGTCGGTGCCAAGAAGGACAACTTCTGTCGGTGACAGGACAACGTCTATCGGGGGCGCTAGTATATATAGTATATATCTATATATATATATATATATATAGAGAGAGAGAGAGAGAGAGAGAGAGGCTTTCTAGGCGGAATTTTTATTATTTCTTACCTATGTTTTAGCATAGTAATACAGATTAATCAATTGAGACTTTTAATGATGAGTATAATATTGCATATTACGGGTTACATTCCCTCCCTTAGAAATGTTACATTACATTTCAAGCCAATAAATCTGCCACATTTCTCACATTTAAAAGTAAAATTATATGAATCATGCACATATATGCATTAATATGAATGCATTCAAATATACATCTATACATATCTCTAAAAATTTTATTTTTGTATTTATGAGTTTCTAATATATTTGAAAATTTTATACGATTTAGATAATATCTGTTATTGTAATTTTCACAAAATGATTGAAATAACAGTGACATTCAAATATATTACTACTGTAAACAATAATAAAAAAATTTAAAAAAGTCGCAGTTCTGGATTTTAATCGGGACCAAAAAAGAATGTGTCTGTTTTATGAATTATTACTAACTAATATTCTTTAAAAAATAACCTAATTCAGTTCTAAACATATATACATCTAATGTTTCGATTTATACAAACTGTCCAAAATTCCAGTACTAAGTTGTCCAAAACATATGATTATTGTTTGAGCTACATCTAAGGGGATTGAGCGAAAAAAAAAGGATTTCTATGTAAAATGTTAATTATGACCGTATTTATTATTGAGAATTATACATTGAAAACTTATGAGCGTACACACATATTATAGTTATTTAAAGAAACCCTTCAATTTTAATTCTACTAAACTTCCACTATTATATAAATACAAATGAACCAGCAATTGGTAATAGTAATATGTGAAAGGTAAGGCTTAAGATAAAAACTTAAATCACTATAGTTCTAGGATAATTTTTTTTTTAATTATTACTTTTATTATGTATTAAAAATATTTATTACATTTTATTAAAATGAATTACAATTTAATATTGTTAAATTTAACTGTAATTAAAATTTAATTTAATTATCTAATTGACAATTAGAAAACAGCAAAGCAACTATCTTTATAAAACGGAAGATTACTTTCGGAAATTTTGGTAGATATTTCGAATAAATTTTTTGGTTTGGTATATTTTATGTCGACCGATTATCTACACGAGGGATAAAGGTCCGAAAGGGGTGGGATGCCTTCCGTGGGAGCCCTTTTAAGGGAACATAACCCGTATTTACGCAAGGAAATCCAAGGTTCAAAGAAAACCACTGAAAACTCCGAACGGTTAGGGTCCCACCAGTGGCCGAGAGGTTCGGATCTCTCTACTGGTAGACGGCAGGTGCTGGGTTCGAACCCAATCGCGGCTGTCGGCCTAACCGTTCGGAGTTTTCCGTGGTTTTCTTCGAACCTTGCGTAAATACGGGTTAGGTTCCCTTAGAAAGACCCCCACGGAGGGCACTCCCCCTGGTCCTATATCCCATTAGCGTAGATAATCGGACGGCAAAAATCAACCAACCAACCTATATCCCTAGCGTAGATAATCGGGCGTCAAAAATCAACCAACCAACCAACCAACCGAACGGTTAGGCCGACGGCCGCGACTGGGTTCGAACCCGTCAACCAGTGGAGATTTAGTTTGGTTTGGTTTATTTTATGTCGGCCGATTATCTACTCGAGGGTTATAGGCCCAGGGGGAGGAGTGCCCTTCGTGGGGGTCTTTCTAAGGTAACCTAACCCGTATGTACGCACGGTTCGAAGATAACTATGAAAACGCCGAACGGTTAGGCCGACGGCCGCGATTGGGGGTCCCAATCCAGCACCTACCGTCTACCAGTTGAGAGGTCAGAACCTCTCGGCCACTGGTGGAGTTTTCGAATAAAGGAATTCCTATATTGACACTAGTCGAAAAATTCCTGTATACATTAATTCCTAAATATACAATGTTTCATATTGCCATCTATTGCATTTTTAATGAGTATTAAAATATTTTCAATACACGAATCAATTATTTATTTATTTTTAAACTAACTTTCTCCACGAATAATATTTCATACAAAATAACGTAAAATAATAATAATAATAATAATAAGACTTCAGAGAGAGAGAGAGAGAAAAGAAGTTTCTAAAGACTAAAATTAAGAATTAATGTGGAACATGACTTATTTTAGTAGTATTTTAAATAATAAAAAGAGAAAAATTAGCATTAAAAATTATTCTATTTCATAATCCGCTTAGCGTTTTATTTTCCTCAAAGAAGTAATTTTAATGTGGTGCTGCCATCTGTTGTCAACAAACTTAAATAAAACTGATTGGGTTGATTAATTTCTCTAAAGAAGACAAATTTTTTGTGTCTGTTCAGCGTAACAGTTCATTTTTTTTTTTTTTTTTTTTTTTTTTTTTTTTTATGTGAAATTGTTTTCTCTACATTTTTCGAAAAGTAATTTCCCAGTTATTTAATCACAAACTTTCTATACTTAAATAAGTCTAATTTTTCTGTACTAAAATGATGGTTCGCGGGCATTCACTTATTTTTTTTTCTTTTTTGTGAACTTATTTCTCTTTCAGCTACATTTTTAAACAGATGACTGCTGTATTGAATTTAAAAAAAATCAAATGCAGTATTCAACTTAACACAAAAATTAAGTGTAGAACTTTTATTATTAATAATAATAATAAAAAAATCCGATTCAGTTCAAATGCAGTTGGTTGGTTGATTTTTGTCGTCCAATTATCTACGCTAGGGATATAGGACCAGGGGGAGTGCCCTCCGTGGGGGTCTTTCTAAGGGAACCTAACCCGTATTTACGCAAGGTTCGAAGAAAACCACGGAAAACTCCGAACGGTTAGGCCGACAGCCGCGATTGGGTTCGAACCCAGCACCTGCCGTCTACCAGTTGAGAGGTCCCAACCTCTCGGCCACTGGTGGGGCTCAAACGCAGTTGGATTGGTTGGTTGATTTTTGTCGTCCGATTATCTACGCTAATGGGATATAAAACCAGGGGGAGTGCCCTCCGTGGGGGTCTTTCTAAGGGAACCTAACCCGTATTTACGCAAGGTTCGAAGAAAACCACGAAAACTCCGAACGGTTAGGCCGACGACCGCGATTGGGTTCGAACCCAGCACCTGCCGTCTACCAGTTGAGAGGTCAGACCCTCTCGGCCACTGGTGGGGCCAAATGCAGTTGGAATTAAACATTTTAGCAATATTAATGCAAACTGTGGTATAAAACAACTCTCTGTCAATCGTTTGTTACACGAAAAATTATTTGTGAATATGTTTTCCCTAAAACTAAAAAATAAATAAATAAATAAATAAATAAATAAAATAAAATAAAATAAAATAGTCTTTCCAGGATTTTCTATAAAGAAAGTGTTCGGGGGTATTACATGCGATTCGTAATTTTTATAGACAGAGATGATGCGAAGATTTTTATTTATTTACATTATTAAAAAACAACGTAAGCTAAAATTAGTATGAACGATACAATTATATTTGTGAAGGCCAAATATCAGCACGAGGGATATAGGACCTATTCGGGGGGGGGGGATATTGTTGAATTAGAGCAGCTTTTTTGAAAAATGTAATTTAACAAATGACAACAACAACTTGGTTTATTTTATGACGTCATGTGAGATATAGGCTTGAAAGGGGTGTGAGTTACCTCCGTAAGGGTCTTTCTAAGGGGACCTACTCCGTATTCACGGAAGGAAATCCAAGGTTCGGAGAAAACCACGGACATCTCCGAACGAATAGGCCGACGAATGCGATTGGGTTCGAACCCAGCACATGCCATACACTAGTTCTCAGCCTCTGAATATAGGAACAAAAAAGAAATAGCCTACTTTTTTTTAGTTTGACAGTAATTCAGGGTAGAAATTGACCAGAGAGCTTTGTCGAGGAAGAAAACCTGAATTTTTTTCTCACAGAAGTAAGCATTATATATTCTCGCGAATAAAACAAACGTATTTTTCTATAAAATAATTACCAGTATTTTATTAGAAAAATTCTCGAACCAATGGCGATACTGCAATTATTAACCTTCTCAGCGGCCGTGAACTGATATATTCGTTCTCTAAGCTGTATTTTTTATTACTATAGTATCAATATTTAAGTAAATATAATTCAACAGAAATGTACAGTTTTAAATCAATCAGTATTATTTAATACTCTCAATGATTATATTAATATACGTAATAAAGTTCTCTATGTCAAGTTGGAAAGATTCCTATCTTTAGCATTTAATAATAATTACAGTAAAAACACCATTAAAATTTTACCGTTTTGTTCGGCAGTCAGGGGTTCAGATTAAAATGCCTTCTTTTGCCGCAGGTATCACAATTGGCCGAGAGGTTCTGCTCTCGAAGTTGGTAGACGATAGGGGCTGGGACAGAACATAATCGCGCCCGTCGACCTAAACGTTTGGAGGTTTCTGTGGTTTTCCTCGAACCATGGATATCTTCACATAAATACTGGTTAGGTTGATTTAAAAAGGTCCCCATGGAGGCCCTTTTACAACGAGCTTACATCCCTCGAGCAAACAATCGGCCGTCATAAAAACAGCAACTTTTGCATGAGATACTATTTTGGAGATCATGAGTACAACCTAAAAATGAAACAGATTTCAACTTTTTTCATTTAAAAATTATGAAAAAAGATGCTCATTAAACAAATTGTTAAAATTCTGTTTTTTTTTTTTTTTTTTTTTTTTTTTTTTTTTTTTTTTTTTTTTTTTTAATAAATTATGCTATTAAAAGACGGATATTGTAAGAGATTTTCCTTCCGGAAAAGAAAGATGGCATTATAACGCCATTTCTGTAACAATAAGACGGGCATTTTATTTCCCTCTTCCTTAGTACTGAGAATTGGCTTCATCTAATGGCATTTTAAAGTGTGCGGCGTTATTCACCGGTTAGGCATACGTCAGATACTTAGAACTAATTTGAAATTTCGTAAAGATTGTAATATTAATTTAATATTTTTAAATTAAAATTAAGCGTTAATAGTGCTTGACATGTTATCTAGAATGTATTGATGTTCTTGATTTTTTCTTACTATCTTATTATTTAAATACTGATATTTATTGAAATCAATAGCAAAGTTTTCCCGTAAATGTTTTCCAAGAATGTTTTCCGTATATAAATAATGTTTAAAAAAATGTTGTAAATGGAGCCTGACAGATAGCAAAATTAAATAAAATAGCAATTTGTTTGATTTGTTAAAAACTGTTCTAATACAAGTTTCTTCAATAATCAAGCTTACAAATGTTATGCTGTTATATTTCAATAGGAGACCACAAATATATGAAAAACTTTCACGTTGTTCAGTACAGAATTTTTATTTTCTTTTTTTTTAGGTCTGCCTTAAAATAGTTGATTTTAGATGAAAATGACAACAATATATTTTATTTAGTAACCCTGTTATATAGTACCCTGTCTTCATGGAAAGACAATGAAAAATTTAGTGAAACATACTTGAACGAGTCTAAGCCACACCCAGAAAAAAAATGTTTGTAGGATTGGAAAGTTTCTACATACGCAAAATTTTGAAAATTTTTTCTAGAGAATAAACAGGAGCCAACAAAATGATATTGTGCTTTTTTTAGATTCAGAGATTAATGGGAGTGTTGTTCTGCATCGAACAATGAACGAGTATTTCGTTATTTCTATTTTAACTGAAACCGCTAGAAAAATTTTGTCTACAACACCGTGAAATAAAATCTTATGAATAGTTAGTTTAGAAGTTAATTTAAACAAAATAGAAACTCGGAAAAACGTGAAACTGTTTTTATATAAACCTTAATTTCTCTACGCGTATGCATGCTATCCGCATAAAAATGAATACATTTTATAACAATAAGCCACTTAATCAAAATCTGCAGTTTGAACGCATTTGCTATATTTGTTTTGACAGGGTTATCCAAAGGATATTCTTTCATTTCTAATTTGTTGAGGGTCCCCTATGGAGTTTCAGGACAAAATCTTCCCGGAAATGTGTGACGTGTACTGTTATGTTTACACACTTGGAATTATTTCTCATGTATTTTTCTAGATATTTAACAAAATGTTTAAAATCACAAGTGGCCGGTCACCTTTGGCCATATATATATAATTTTTTATTTTACAGTGAAACTGGATAATTTGTCAATGTGAAAAATAACACTAGTAAGTCTTGATTACGTTCTTTAGTAACTATATCGTAATATTAATAATATATATTCCATAACAAAAAATAAGAATTTATATTATATCTAAATATTTTGCTTATAAGATGTTGATTTATTAATACAAAGATTTAAAATATATTAAAGTTTTATTTACATGTTTCAACTCTTATTAATCGAGTCATCTTCAGAATGAAAATTAAAAAAAAGAACATCCTTTAAATAATAATAATTATTATAATATAATATAATAATAATAATTATAATTATTAAATATTATTTAGTAATTATTATTAAATTACTATTAATTACAAACTGAATAGTTTGTCTTCTAAGCATAGGCGTAAATTTCTTTAAATTAGTTTTTAAGATTATTTTTTTCAAATTATTCTGTCCTCTAACGATGTATATACAATCATCTAAGTAATTGCACGCCCATCATGCTCATATGCCCCTCCCCTCTTTTTTGCCGGATTACAAATTTAAAATCTTAAAACACTTTTAACTGCCTCGATTGTTTGTTTTTCTGTAACTGCAAGTAAATAATCAAATCATAACCAGATGCAAAAACATGGTTTTCAACTTCAATAATATTGAATAAAGTTTTACATTTTAATTCAATAAGTTATTAGTAATTAAATAATACAACTATGTAGTATAAATTACCATAAATCAAAAGATCACAGGAACACACTTCGGGGATTAGATTTTGACGTGCCGACACCAGCAACATGAAAACGTGTCAGTAAGGGCACAAAGTCTCAAAATAGAAGTAAGAATTGAGCGGAGGGATAACAAAAAAAGCGACAAAGAAATGTGGTGCTAACTAGTTCATTCAAAGTTTTGTTACTATTTTTTTATTAATCGCATATATTTCAGGGTTGTTTCATTTATTTATTTTAGTGTCCTACACATAAAATAATCATTGCTTGCAGTTATATATTTTTTTTAATTTAAGATTCCTACCCTCTTTTAATACGTAGTAGTTTTAATTAAAAACTTTATGTATTCCTAAAAGGCCGCACTTTTTAAAAATTTTGCTTTTGAATTTATATATACTGAACTGAATTCAAAATATTCAATCAATTTTACTTTCTTTGAAATAGATTTTTTTATTGCCTTACAATGCTTAAATAAATAATTCTGTGAAAAATTATCTAATAATCATCAAAACACCATGTTGCTGCATGTACTCACAGTCCCCTAATTACCTTTCTGCATTTAAAAAATTATATGACACTATTTACCTGCCTAAAATGCATTAAAGTTCATATTTACATTAAAATACCATCCATTCCCTTAACCTCAGATTTGTGCAGTATGCTGCGAGAGCGAGGGTAGGAGCTACTTCATTGAAATGCAGTTATTGTATGCAAACTTCTTCAACTGAATGAAAGCATGGGGCAAATATTTTTGGACCATCTTGTTCAAAAGCTGGATGTAGAGTAAGTTTGCTTTCCAAAAGTTTCCATATCCCACCAACGATTAGAACTCTCAGTAACTCGAATGACTATTTTTATAAGAAACAACAGGGCGAACTTAATGCCGTATAGGCGTTCACCTGTTATTTAATTGCATAGTGTTGCTGACATGCACAGTTAATAACCCTACAATTTTTTTATTTTAAAATAATCATTTAATTTTACTGGTGTGAGTGATTAATTTGTTTTGTTTCTTAATTTTGATTTATGTAGGTCACCGAATTTAAAATTCCCCGTTTCAATCCCGTACCATTAATTCTGATTTTTTATTATTTTTTATTTTTTATTTATTTTTTTTTTTCAGAGTATTGATATTTTCCACCATATATTTCAGAAATTCTGGACATACAATATCTTTCAACCCAATATCCTTTTTCGTAACAGCAAAAAAGAATGTGTTTTGAAATTATATCTAATGCAATTTCAAAAGTTAAATACTTTGTAAATTATTAAAGGTACGTATATATTAAGACGGAAGGATCACTATTAATGCAATAATTCAACAGCCAATGAATCCTGGCCCTAGCTTACATAACATGGGCCAGGATTCGAACTTGTGTCACAGTGTACAGTGCTGTTGCTCTGTTGTATTAATTATGATTATGATCGTCGTAATATATAGGTAATTTTGACAATTAATAAATTGAATTCAGACATTAATTTATCTGTTCTTTGTTAATGTTTGAAAGAACTGTTGATAAGAGGTGAGATATTTCTTTAGGCGCCTGAAAATTGTCCCCCATTACAAAATTGGCCTGCAGGCTCGAAACAAAAATTGCAAAAGTAAATATAATAAATACATTTCTTCCTTAAAGCTTTGATATCATTTTAATATTTTACCGTCGTACTTTCGGTACTAATTATCATTGGTAATAATATTTATTATCTTTATTCATTCGAAAATTGCATCGCATAGTTTGAAATCTTTTATATACTACTTTTATTTAACCTAATAGCAAAAGTCATAACGTTTAAATTTCTGCTCAGCATTAAACAAAATTATTTATTTTTTGAAATCTAGTGAATAATAATAATAGAAATAACGGAAAATACAATTTTTCACATGGTTATAAATAATTATTAATAATTTTTGAACTATTAAATATCAAATTTGAAATTCTGCAAATACAAAAACAAGCGGAAAGCTCAATATTGTAAATAGGAACACAAGGCCAAATTAGGAGATTGATAAATTCACTATAAATAATACAAAAAAAAAAAAAAAAAAAAAAAAAAAAAACCTTTTTTTTTAAATCTAGCAACAGTACAAAATTAAGACTTTTTTTTCTTTCGTCTTATTGTGACATTGCGTTTAAATTTCTGAATTCCTTCAACTTAATTCCCAGCAAATCCTTTAAAGATTGAATACGGATTCCATTCGAGAAGGTACTGAAACTATTCCGAAATTTCCGTACATTTAAGGAAGTCTTCTTTAGTTCCCTTTGTTATTTTAATGATATTGGCTAACTTGTACAAGAGGCATTTCATTTGTCCCATACGTCCGGAAAGTCAAAAATTCCGCATGCAAGTTCCTTCCAAAATATTTATCACACTCAAGGACCATTCGGTATGAGTAAATAGGCGTGAGCTTTAAAATATCGATTTGGATGTGGGTGGAGCTATGATGGATGAAACTGAAGAATACCGTACGGAAATGAATGAGGGGGGGGGCGTAAGAGCATTACTGTCTCAATATTCTAAAAGGAACATTTAGGGAATCCGATCCCCTTTGACGTCAATAAAGGAGATTATTCTCTTGACGACCTCGCAACTATCTATTTCCCCGCCATTACACCAGTTCTCAGCAAACTGTCGTTTAACGAACCCCGTGTTTCACATTCTGTGGAATTATTTCTCGAAATTTGATTTAGTTTAATTTCAAGAAAAAATTATCAAGTGGCTAATTTACCAAGTGTAAATTTTTCGTTTTATGTTCAATTTTTTCAAGATGAGTTAAACGCTGATTGACACAGAAACTGAAAAAATATAAATAATATATTTTAAGTAACTATTAAGAAAGTATACTCCTGTATTAAATAAATGTTAAGTAAATTTTAAATAATTTTTCAATGATAACTTAAAATGATTTTAGCTTTATATCGAATTTTTAACTGTCTGTTACTCGTGAATGACGCTGCCAAGACGGAGAGTTCGGCGTTAGTCACCGATGAGTGACGTAACAGTCAACGTGTTAAATAAAATTTTCTGATGTAGTTTCAGGATTTATTGCCCGTAGCAATTTTTTTCCGATTTCTGACATTCACGTCTAAAGTATTACTTGATTTCAGCTTATGATTTTTTTTCCCAGTAGCTATTCAAATGTTTTATACGTGTATAGAAAAAAATCTTTTAAAAATTTTATTTTTAAATGATGAGTAATAAAAGAGCGTTGATAATTTTGTTTCATAACTATAAATGAAGTTACCTCAAATAATTTAAATAAATTGTTAGATGCCGTTTGACATTAGCAGAAATATTTTAAAAAATGTTTAGTTAAGAAATTCGTTATTATATGAACAGTTTTTTTTTTTCAATTCTTCAAAAAAAAAAAAAAAAAAAAAAAAAAAAAAAAAAAAAAAAAAAGTATTTAAAGTATTTTGGTGATGTGATTACAAATTAGTTATTTGTAACATTTTAATTATACCGCTTGGGCTCTTTCATATAGTTTCTAGAAATTTTTTTTATGAATTATTTAATAAATATACCTGCATTTTGTCAACATAAAAATTCATGTGTTTTTATGATTTATTTTACTTGGTAATATAATGTTTGCTTTGAAAATTTTTTTGTGTATGTATAAGAAAATAAGCAGTTTACGTTTAAAAACACTTAAATTCAGACATAAATTTCAAATATGAAACAAATAAAAAATAATTACAAATAGTAAGCATGAAGTATTCTATTTTATATTATTGTTTATATAAGCACAGTTTTAAATTTTTTTTTAATTATTTTACTTTATAAAATCTTTTTTAAAAACCATTAATAGACTTCTTTGTAAAATTTTTTCTCTTATTTATTTGAAATTATTTTATATATTTAAGAAGAAAAAAAATTATTCCTTATGTTTGTCAGAAAGAATGTAATTTAGGCAAGAATTTAAATAGACAATGCGGGATTTCTTCCCTCCTTTCCCTCATTAGATGAAAAACACTTTAGACGAGAATCTCTAAAATTAGGAGATATTACGATAGACAAATCACTGGAAATAAATTTGAAAATTTTAACATAATTAAAGATTATAAGAATGCCCTGAGAAACTTACCTCTGATGAATAGTAATAATGCTTATTAATAATATAATAATGATGATGAATATAATACAAATAGTAATACTGATGAATAATATTATCACTTAATAATCTTTTCTTTGAATTCTATGCACGTAAACAAGATACGATTCATGTTATTCGTTTACTCATATTAGGCAGTCGATTCATTTAATGAATTTTGTTGGATGCATCGCTCCGCATACCTACTTCATCGTTTTTTTAATCTATATATATATAAGAAAGCCTGGATTTCGTATTAATCACTGCTCAAAAAAATCTACCGAACCAAAAATCTTGAAAATTGGGGTAAAAATACTTCTTGTAACACCGAGTGCCGCTAAGAAGGGATTTTCGAAAATTCCAATCCTAAGAAGGGTAAACAAAAGAACAAACTTTTAAAAAATTTCTTAAAAATCGGCTTTTGTAGTTATTTTTCAACCGATAACATATTTTAGTGAATTTTTTCATGCTGAATCGAATGGTATTAAGCAAATTCTTTTAAAACTCATAGTTTGTGAGATACTTCAATTTTCCTATTTTGGCGATGTCTTCCGCGCATAAACCTGAAACTTTCAATCCTTATCTATCATATATATATTATAAAACAGAAGTTCTGAAACTTCGGCTCGAGTGTTTTCAAAAACTACCCGATGAATTTTTTTTTTTTTTTTTTTTTTTTTTTTTTTCTTTCAGATTGCATCATTTGATAGGAAATATTTTTGCGGAGGTTTGTGATTCAAATATACAGGGATAACTCTGATTTTTGGCAATAAATTTCGTATTCTTCGGTTATTTTAGACGAAAGAGTTGCCAATAGCTATTTGTTTGGCGAAAATAATTATTGTTAAAAAAACTGGAATGACTATATTTATTGGGCAGTAATATAAATATCTATCAGATTTTAATAAAATCAAAATTGATTCAAACTTTCAGCCTAATGAACTAAATTTTGTCTGCTATGATTTTTCAATTTTATTATTATTATTTTTTCATTTCGATTTTCAGTACGATTTTTGATGTGGTTTTTAACGATTTTTTGTGCGTTTAGCATCTGTTTTTTGTCAATTTTGTCAAGATTAGTACAGATTTTTGGACGCATCATGATCTTATCAATTTTTAAATTGCATGTAAAAAGGGCAAAAATCATAAAACTAATGAATTAGCACTAAAGGAATTATTTTGAATATCTACAGTAACCTACACTAATAAAATAACTAAACGCACTGTCTGTGTGCATGTATGTTTTGTGCGATAGCTAGCAAAATCTACGGCACTTACGAGGCTCAAAACTTTTTTGGAAGTACCCCAAAGTCCCTCCTGATGTATCTGACATTGAGATTTTCTAAATTCTAATTATTACTTGAGTTACCTCTACCGTTTCACATTGCAGTCCTTTTGAACATTTTTACCGCTAAATATTATTTGTTCATGTTTTATATCCATTTTTCACTCAGTCAGTGGCCGTGTATTTAAGACAACGTAATTTCACATATTTCGAGTTAGAGAAAAAAAAATCACAAATTTCATGTTCCTTTAATATTATTATTTCAGAACCGTGGAACGCCGGGCGGATCAGCTAGTATATATATGAAGAAAAAAGAAAAGAAAGAAATTTGAATGATAAAAATCTTAAAAGAAGCCAAAAAAAAAAAAGACCTTTAATAATATAAAATTCGAAACTGCCTTAAAATTCCAATCATGTTAAATATTTGGCTAGCAAAAGTATCATTTTTTACGAAAATGCAGCTAAAACATATATCTTATGATGCGAATAATTCGGAATTCTCATGATAGACCACTGGTAGAAATAACATGTTGGGGCTGTATTGCTTTAAAAAAATGAACAAAATTCTATTTGGAAATATTTAATGCATCTTTTGTGCTACGACAGATTTAATTTCGGATTTTGTATTGCTAAAATATTTTATTTGGTTTCCACTCGAATTGATTAAACTAGTATTACGAAAAATTCTACGTTTTTATTTTTTAATATTAAAATACTGTATTTGAACATATTTATACATCTTATTTCGTTATTATTATCATTTCATTTTCTTTAATATTTACTTTGTTTTTCTGATAAATAGTGTAACGTTAGAAAAACATCAATTTACGTTTTAAATGAAAACTCCATGCACTGAGATTTCTCAAGAAGATACTAAAATCCACAAGGCTACTTCCACGTTCTTGTAGAAAAAATAGCTTTATTTAAATATAGAAAGTTTATGTTTACATAACATGAAAATTATCTTCCGGAATTTCTAATTCCAAACAATTTCAAGCTAAAAGCTAGAACAACTGTACCATAGAAATATTAATAATCATTTCTGAATATTGATAATAGATGGCAGCACCAAACAAATGTTAAAACTATATGAAAAATAATACGGTGAGAAGATTAGGTTGTTGTTGTTGTATGTATGTCGGCCAATTATCTACACTATGGGATATAGGCCCTAAGGGGTGGGATGCCCTCCGTGGGGGCCTTTCTAAGGGTACCTAACCCGTATTTACGCAAGGTTCGAAGAAAACCACGGAAAACTCCGAACGGTTAGTCCGACGGTCGCGATTCGGTTCGAACCCAGCACCTACCGTCTACCAGTTTGAGGTCAGAACCTCTCGGACACTGGTGGGGCGTGAGAAGATTAGGAAACAGAATAATTTCTGATGCTTTATTTTCTACCTAACCGTTTATTATTTAAAATATGAATACAAATATGAACGTATAAATTACAATATGTCATGTTCTAAATTATGTATGTGTATGTGTATTTTTGTCGGCCGATTATCTACGCTATGGGATATAGGCCCTATGGGGTGGGTTGCAATCCGTGGGGGTCTTTCTAAGGGAACCTAACCCGTATTTACGCAAGGCTCGAAGAAAACCACGGAAAACTTCGAACGGTTAGGCCGACGGTCGCGATTGGGTTCGAACCCAGCACCTACCGTCTACCAGTTTGGAGGTGTTCTAAATTAGTTCTTAATTTTAGTGAATAGTAGCCTTTTTTTTCTGAATATCTCTCATTAATAAATTGATTTTTATAACGATATTATTTTTCATTTTAACGATATTATTTCATAACGATATTATTTTTCAAAAATTGAAATGATTTTTTTATACGATTTTATACATAAAATGCTAGTTTTGAAAGAGGTTAAAGGCAAAACAGAAATAAACTATACAACGAAAAAAATGATTGATTTATGTGTGATATTCATGCAATTTGCAATAGATGGCAGCACCAATAGTCTTTATACAAGCATGAAAATACCAGAGTAATTTTTTGATTAAAATTGTAAACAATGCAAAGATTAAATGAATGATTTATGTCATCATATATTTCTGATATTTATTCAATTTACAATAAAAGGCAGCACCAAAAATCTTTTACACGTATGAAAGTAACACAGGAACCCGCTGATAAGTATTGTTTATGACTTCATTGTCATAGTTCAACTAAAGTTCACATTTTTTGCTTAACTGTTCAAACAGCACTCTTAAACAAGGTACATTAGTTTCAATCCTTTCATTTAAAGTTGTTTAGATATCATATTCGTGATTAAATTGCGTGAGTCGCATGTAATTTCTTAGTTTCAGTGTTGAATTCAGGGGGTGGCCCGGGCGGGACATTCCCCTCTGGAGCTATAAAATGTTCCTCCCCACAGTAAATTTTGGTCAAAAAGTACAATTCCCTCCGGAACTCTACAAAATCCCCCCTCCCCCCCGGATTCACTGAAGTCACTGAATTATTTCATAAGATAGACATTTGGAAATAACAATACTTTATTTTCCCAATTTTATTAAGCAAAAATGTTATTTTATATTTTGGCGTATTTTAATTGCAGAAATGTAAATTCGTCCAAATTCCATAAATTGTTTTTAAACAGCAAATATATTAAGAATAACACTAATAATAATTACCTCTTAATAATAAATATGTTTTATTTGGTTCAATTTTGAACCTTCGAATTTGAATAACACTTTATATAATGAATTTTACAATTCATTTTATTTGTTTGTAATTCTTTTATCGCCACTTCACACACACACACACACACACAAAATTATAATATATGTATATATATATATACATATTTAATATGTAATATCGTTTGCATAAATGATTTCGTGTAACAAGAATAAATTGAGTACTTGAATTCTTAACACTGAAAAATACTTTTATAATTGAATCTTAATAATTGATTTTTCACAAATTTTAATCCATTAAAAATATGCTATAATTTTTATAAAAATGGTATTTTAAAAATTTCATTAAAAATCGTGAAAGTATTATATGATTAAAAGGAATGACCACAAAAATAGGCACCATTTCCAAACAATCTTAATAAAGTATTTTATTAAAGTGCATATTTTCCTCTCAAATAACAAACATTTTTAATATAAGAAAGTTTAATTTTTTTAGCGGTTTTAGGTATGAATTCTGCAGTTATTTTCATCAATATAAAATGTAAAAAGTTGTCGTATTCACCTGCTTTTCGTTCATTATATTTCCAATACAATGTAATACTTGCTTAAAAAAAAAAAAAGGCCAAGTTATTTATTTTTGTTTTAGTTTTTACGTAAAAATCTTGTATGTAAAAGTTACGACGTTAATATTCGATTTTCCTTAAATTCGTCAAAGTATTTTATATCATTTTTCACGTGGAATTATTGCAATTTTGGTCTCCAAAGATTTTTGAGATATTTTAGTGGAATAAAGAACATATATTTCATTTATTTAATTAATCCTGATTTTATCTCTAATTACCAGCTCAGTGATTTTTTTTTCTTCTAAAAATATACGTATTTGACTTTTATTTGAAAAAATGTATCCATAATAGAAAAACACGTAAAATAAATTAAAATAATAATTTTTAAGATTATTCTGTAAAAATATAACATTGTGTAAATGTACACATCATAGTTTTTTTTTTATGTTTAATTTCAGGTCAAAATGCAGGATTTTATTTTATTTTAATTTTATTTATTTATTTATTTATTTATTGTAAAGTTTATGACAAAATGTAATGTGTGTGGCCTACTAGAGGATTCGCTTCGCTCATCCGAATTATACTTAAATCAAAAAGTTCTATAACTAGTTCAATTCCTTCTGTGCTATCTTTATTTTAACAGTATAAAAAAAGGTAAAACAAAAGAAAAAATAACTAATAATATTTAAATTACTATCTTTTTTCTTTATTTTCACATAAACAATGTCTTTAGTAGTTTTAAGTCCATTCATATATAGGTTTTTTTTAATCACATTCCTATGAATTTCCATGGAAAGACGGTAAATTCATTTAGTTTAGAATCACCAAATGATTTGATCTATCTTTATCCTTTCGTCCTCTTCAACTTGACTCTATCGACATTTTAAAATTTCCCTTAAATGCAACTGTTTCCATTTAAATTTGAGTTTTTGTAATACCAGTAATTGTTTGAATAATAACTGCAAATTCGAAAACTAAACATTTAATTTACAGTACAGTTAATTACAAGCAGCATTTCACTTTAAGCTTTTTCGCGACAAATTAGTAACTCATTATATTTCCACATGAAAAAGGAGACAGTGTATCAAATTAAGCCATCTATAGACATATTTTTCACAGAAAATCAAACTCATATTCTTAATTTTTTACAGAAAAATATTGTGCAATTGATGTGTACAGTTAAAATTTCAATAAATATAACTTTAAATGTCCAAAAGTGATATTTGCTTTGTTTTTTGTGACCAAAAAATGGCAAAAGAATTATGCAAATTTCAAGTCATAGAAGTAGAACCTTTTTTGGCCAATTATCAACACGAGTTATATAGGCGCTGAAGGGGGCGGAATGCCCTCCGAGGGGGTTTTACTAAAAGAACCCAATCCTTATTTATGCAAGGTAATCCAAGGCTCAAAGAAAACCTCGGAAAACTCCGAACGATTGAGCCCACGGCAGCGATTGGGTTACATCTTCTTAAATAACATAATTTTTTAAATGGAAAGCATAAGTATGAAATTAATTATATT
Organism: Maratus speculifer; assembly: GCA_964019185.1. Taxonomy (NCBI): domain Eukaryota; kingdom Metazoa; phylum Arthropoda; class Arachnida; order Araneae; family Salticidae; genus Maratus; species Maratus speculifer. Next base: position 5,379,364 of record CAXHSM010000010.1, read on the forward strand.
CTTAATTCAAATGTTATTCCTCTACATAAATCATATTTAAAAAATTTCAAAATCGTATTTAAAAAAAAAAAAAAAAAAAAAAAAACCTTGAACATGACAAAGCTATGTTTAATGTATATAAGCTAACTTTGTGTTCATATTTACAACACACAAAAGTCTACATCCTTTTCTTTCTAAGTGCAGAAATCTATCTTATTTTTACACAATCTTAAAATAAAATAATGAACTTTTAAATACTAAACTCACACCATAAAAAATATGATATAATATATTATTTATAAATAACAGTGTTTTAGTCCAAGTATAAATTTTTGTGGAACACTCCCGTAAATCGGCCGCTGTTACTCGCAGCCGATTAATTTTAAATAAACTGATCTTTGTTGTCCAGTAGGGTAGGCGGAGGCTGTTACTGGCAACCGATTTAGTTTAAATAAGCTAAGCTGATCTTTGCTGTCCACTGCGGCCGCGTACGTTTTACCATGGCCGAACTCGATCTTCCGTCACGCGCTAAGATCGAGTGTAGCGTTGGTTTTAACACAGGGTCATAGAGTTGAATTGGTTTTTCAAAAATATGCATTGAAGTATTAATTGGTTTTTCAAAAATATGCATTGAAGTATTAATTGCTATAAAGGACGTTAAATACTAATAAAAACATTCAAAGATCTTAATCATTTTACATGTTTCGATTGAATTTACTCAATCATCATCAGAAAAAAAGAAAATACAAATAAACACAAAGATGGAAAATGACAATAAGCTATTACAAATGAAATTTAAAAATTTTAAAAAAATAAAAATCACGCGCGTTATATTTTAATTAAGTATCACGTTGTTTAATTTTTAAATTATTTAACAATTCAATCCAAATGTTTGGGATTTGAAATGACAAGGAATCATTGCAGACCATTGAGCTTCTGACGTAAATTTCAATACTCTCTCTAATAAAAAATTGCAAATAAAAATCTGACCTATAAATTAATTTACTTTCATTAAACAAAATATCTATATTTTCTATTTGATTTAGCCTAGATAATGCTGTTTTACCTCTATTAAATTTTATATCTGCAATGTGCTCTTTACATCTTATTTGAATTTTCTTTGAGTCATGCCAATATAATAATTCTTAAAACCACCTTCTTTAAGATATGGAATGATGTAAACACCTGATCGGTCAAATTTGTCAATGGGGTCAATTCTAGTTGTTAAAATTGATTTTAATTTTGGAGGGGGTCTAGCAATTAAATTTAAATCAAACTTTTTTAATTGTGTTTTAGCAGACTCGAAGAAATTTGGATAATAATTTATAACAACCCTTTTCATGTTATTTTCATTGTCGGTTTTATTTTCAAAAACTGCATTGTTCATTTTGTTACTAAACTTTTTAATTAATTTATTAACTATTTTAACTTCATATCCGTTGTTAATAGCTATTGTTTTAATTTTATCTAATTCATCATTTAAATTGTCAGTAGAACAAATTCTAAAAGCTCTGTTAATAAGGAATCTAAATGTAGATAATTTATAAGAATATGGAGTGCAAGCATCAAAAGGTATAACATTTAAGTTTGTTATTGGTTTTCGATATACTGAACGAATTAGTTTATTATTTTCTCTTTTCAACTCAACATCAACCCAATGGGATCTCCAATTTCAGGCCTCCTTGCAGAATTCAAATTACGTCCCCTTGAATCAAAAATTTTCAATACTTTTAAATTATTACCTTTAGTTTGGCTACGTTATGTAGATGATATTTTTATTGTTTGGCAGGGGGGAGTTGATAAATTGTTAATTTTTATTCAACAGTTAAATGATCTAGATAATAAGATTAAATTTACTTTCGAACTTGAAACTGATAATAAATTACCTTTTTTAGATGTTGAGTTAAAAAGAGAAAATAATAAAAAATTGAAAATACATAAAGAAATGGGCACCTCATTCTTGTTGTACACGATGTGTTACAAACCTCCGGGCGTGGATGAAAGGTACACAAAAGTGTATGTCCTTTGCTACACTGTTAAAAATCTGCTGCATTTTGCTGCAACGCATTCCACCGCTTGTATATAATATCTCTATTCCAACCAAGGAAAAAGCTCCATTTCACGGCCAAGTAACCGTTTTCTATACAAGCAGGGGAGTGCGTTGCAGCAAAATGCAGCAGATTTTTAACAGTGTATACCCATGATGTAGCGCTTGCCGAAGGATCAAATAACTGACTTCTACTAATGTATTACAAAAATTGAAGGATTCTCTGCAAGAAGTAAACATAAAATTAAGTACCCGAACTTAGATTCAGCAATTTGACCAGCATTAGATATTGATGATTTACAAATACTGAAACCTACAGAGAATTTTACATACGACGTTGCAGCAGTATAAATATAAATTGATTAAACTGAAACTTCCTCTACATCTGATATGAAATATTCTCCTGGAATAAATGAAGAACCACACCTAATTACTCAAAAAGAATTAAATGATTTTATTAGAGACTCAAATTTATCAAAGAAAAACTCAGAATTACTTGGAACAAGATTGCAAGATTGGAATCTCCTGAAAAACAATACACACATATCTGTTTATCGAGATTGCCATAAGAAATATTCGACATTTTTTTTTCAAGAAAAGATGAGTTATGCTATTGTAATGATATTGGATTGCTTAATGTCTGCTTTAAATTGTCAATATAACTCGGAACAATGGCCTATAAGAGAGCAGCCACAGATAAGAAATTTACCGCTATATAAGATATGAAATTTCTTATTAATATAATTTCTTTTTACAAAAATTCTTCAATATTTTTCCGAAACTTTATAAGCAATGCATACTTTTAGTGTTTTAAATAGTAATTTTAAGCTTTATAAGTTATTATTTAAAAGTTTGTCATTACTAAAATATCAAATGATAAATTTCATAAGGTATATTTGTTGAATAAATACTACAAAATTCAGATTTTCAAGATTTTGAATTTTTTAAAAATTTGTGGGTGATGGAAACTTTTTAATGGCATATTCTTTCACAGCACCTTCTAAAATATAAAAGTCACAACATACTTAGTTAGAAACAGAAACCTTGTTTATCAGTGTTATTTAATAATTTTAATTTTTTATCATAATTTTAAAAGAGTTTTAAAAATTCGAAATAAATAATAAAAGTTCATAGTTTATCATAATTTTAAAAGGTCTTTAAATTTTAAATAAATAATAAAAGCTAATACTTTGTCATAATTTTAAAAGAACTTTAAATTTTAAATAAATAATAAAAGCTAATACTTTGTCATAATTTTAAAAGAACTTTAAATTTTAAATAAATAATAAAAGTTAATATATTTTATGATTTGATATTTTATAATGATTTAGTAAATTTAATTTTTCTATTATTTAAAATTATTATAATCAGATGATCTGTATTCTACAAATATTTCTTAGTAAACTAAGTTCAGTTCAGCGTAAAAAAGCATGATTATTTAACAAACAACTTCAAGCAATTTACCCCCCCATACTCAGTCATTTTTATGAATTCATCCTTGTAGACTTGAATATCAAATATAGCATTTATACACACCTCCTAGAATGTATAAATAATTATAGTAAAACGTAAAAGCGCATAAACATTCATTTTCTACCATCATCGCTAATACACTATACATCGGATAGAATATGCAATCTGAAATCTTTTGTGTGTGCCTATGAATGCTATGCACTTACTAGCCCTGTATATACGTTACGCATAAAGCAACTTATTGTAAGCCTCGACGTATATTAGTTACATCAAAATATAGAGTTTTTTAAAATTCACAATTTAAAGGGCCTTTAAATAATAACAATATTAACATTTATTATTTCTTCAAAATTAGATGATTTTTTACATTTATGATATAAAATTTTAAATTATTAAATATTTAAAATTATGAAACAAATATTATGAAAATGAAAACTGTGAAAAAATATTTAATTATTATTAAATTTAAAATTGTAAAAAAAAAACATTAAATTTAAAATTGCAAAAAAACATTAAATTTAAAATTGTAAAAAAAACATTAAATTTAAAATACCGCATTTAAATTAAATTTAAAATTGTTATATATACATACTCTCTCTATATACACTATATTGCCATTGATTATGGGACACTTGCGATTTTAGACATTTTACTAAATATCTAGAAAAATACATGAGGAATCATCTCGAAACTCTTAGTGTATAAATATAATAGTATACCTCATACATCTCCGTGAAGATTTTTTACCGAAACGCCATAGGGGACCGTCAACAAATTAAAAAAGAATGAATATCTATTGAATTACCCTGTCAAAACTAATGTAGCAAAAGCGCTCAAACTCTAGATTATGATTGAATGCCTTATTGTAATACACTGTATTCATTTTTATGCAAATAGCATGCACACTCGCAGAGTAATTAAGGTTTTTATAAAAATGGTCCCAAATTTTTCCAAGTTTTTCCATTATAATTTTCAGAGTTCTTAATATAAAATAATATTTTTTTCAGAAAATATGACAAACAACATTGCACACAGTACCCTGTAATCAGAATTAAAAAATAATAAAAATTGTATGAAAAATGAGTAGGTTTACTATATAATTTTTTACTGCGCATGCGTCAAAGATATAAAAATTTATTTGCATATTATGTTAGTTAAATGTATAGAACAACTTTTGTAAAAGTCTCAAAATCATAGCTTGAAAATTCTGAAAGTAATCGTCTATAGAAAAAGGACAAAATCCGTTGTTTCCAAAATGAAGCGAAAAAATGAGGGATTTTATCTAAATGCAGTAGTACATCCCATATTGTGTATTCTATATTGACACTAATCAATGAATATATGGATACAACCCCTCTTGTTTTTGCTACATTTTGAGAATAACGGATTTTCGACTTATTCAATTGACGATTATTGTCAGAATTTTCAAGTTATGATTTTGTGACTTTCACAAAAGTTGCTCTATACATTTAGCTAACATAATATGCAAATGAAATTTTGATATCGTTGACGCATGCGCAGTAAAAAATTATTTAGTAAACCAACTCATTATTTATACAATTTTCATTATTTTTTAATTCTGATTACAGGGTACTGTGTGCAATGTTGTTTGTCATATTTTCTGAAAAAAATAATATTTTATATTAAGAACTCTGAAAATTATAAGGAAAAAACTTGGAAAAATTTGGGATCATTTTTATAAAAACCTTAATTACTCTGCGAGTATGTATGATATTTGCATAAAAATGAACAAGGCTTATTACAATAAGGCATTCAATCACAATCTAGAGTTTGAGCGCTTTTGCTGCATTAGTTTTGACAGGGTTATTCAAAAGATATTCATTCTTTTTTAATTTGTTGACGGTCCCCTTTGGAGTTTCAGGAAAAAATCTTCACGGAAATGTATGACTTATGCTATTATATTTATACACTAAGAGTTTCGAGATGATTCCTCATGTATTTTTCTAGATATTTAGTAAAATGTCTAAAATCGCAAGTGTCCCATAATCAATGGCAATATAGTGTATACCGGGTGTCCCAAAAATGACTGATGGATTTTAAAATTCAATAACTTGCAAACGGTGACAGCTATTTAAAAAATTTTTGCAGGAGGGCTATGTATAATGTCAGGAGTTTTTTTTACCGCAATTCTTGATTTTAGTTCGAATTTCAAACAGCAGATGGCGTTGATGGCGGTTGGCGGCCAGTTGACGCCGAGACTTACTTCATTCAGCTTTGACGCAAAAGAAGGAGATTAAGGCTATGGAGTACGTCTCATTCTACAGTACAGTCTTGCTCTCAGACACCGATTCTGGACACATTCGATATGATTTCAATGGAATGTGTTGTTGCCATGGAAAAAACAGATTTTTCGATAGTGGAATACAGCGTTCAGAAGTGGGCATAAATTTCGCAAGCAGTATTTGAGTTTGCAGAAAATTTTCGTTTAGGAAGTTTTATTTTCCCGGATTAAATTACTTTTTTATGGCTCGATTTAAAGAATATTTTGTGCATCATATTTTAAAACTAGATAAAGAGATTTTTTCAATTTGATGATTTTTGTTATATTCTTAAGAAATTTTACATCTTTTAAGAAAATTCGTCAGTAGATTTTTATGAATCTTCAAAAAAGAATCATGAAAACTGTTGATAGTTTGAGTTTGAGTTTGAGTGAACAATGCTTTGAGGTCTATAGCTACAATGGCTGTTACCTCGAATGATCCATAATGCACAGAAACAAATACAGAACACTTTATTAATACAGGAAATACAGTACATACATTTTTTAATACACATCACAGGGACAACACAGACACCCATGCCGCTAGCTGGACTCGAACCAGGATCCAGCGGCGTGGGAGGAGCTGACGCTGTTGATAGTACATTATTCTGTAAAATAACTACCAAAAACAAATATTATAAGTTGCCTTCTTTAACCCTTTTCAATAAGATTAGTCTATCGTTGCATTAAAATAGAAAAAAAAATAAATGTGAGTTAATTAAAATTTATTTTCCCAGATTAAATTACTTTTTATGGCATGAATTAAGGAATATTTTAGGCACCGTATTTTAAAACTACACTGTTAAAAATTTGAAACCTTTGCTGCATCGTCACTCCTCTACTTTTATAGAAAGAGATTATTTCACTGTATTATGGAGCATTCTCATTGGTCAAAATAGAGATATTCTATAATAGCAGTGGAGTGACGATGCAACAAAAGTTTCCAATTTTTAACAGTGTAGGTGAAGACATCTTGCTACAATCTTGCTCTTATACTGTAAAAATCTGCTGTATTTTGTTGTATACGCACACCGCTTGTATAGAAACGGTCACTTGATTGTATTATGAAGCATTGTTATTGGTCGGAAAAGAGATATTATATACAAGCGGCGGAATGCGTATGAAGCAAAATGAAGCAGATTTTTAACACTGTGGGGCCCGATTCTTAATCTACTGACGAATTTTCTTAAAAGATCTAAAATTTGTTAGAATATAACAAAAATTATCAAATTAAAGAAATCTCTTTATCTAGTTTTAAAATATGATGCATAAAATATTCTTTAAATCGTGCCATAAAAAGTAATTTAATACGGGAAAATAAAACTTCCTAAACGAAAATCTTCTGCAAACTCGAATACTGCTTGCGAAATTTATGCCCACTTCTTAACGCTGTATTCCACTATAGAACAAACTGTTATTTCCATGGAAACAACGCATTCCATTGAAATCATATCGAATGAGTTCAGAATCGGGCCCCACAGTGTTAAAAATCTGCTGCATTTTGCTTCATACGCACTCCGCCACTTGTATATAATATCTCTTTTCCGACCAAAAACAATGCTTCATAATACAATCAAGCAACCGTTTCTATACAAGCGGTGTGCGTATGCAACAAAATGCAGCAGATTTTTATAGTGTAAGAGCAAGATTGTACACTGTTAAAAATCTGCTGCATTTTGCTGCAACGCACTCCCCTGCTTGTATAGAAAACGGTTACTTGGCCGTGAAATGGTGCTTTCTCATTGGTTGGAATAGAGATATTATATACAAGTGGTGGAGGGCGTTGCAGCAAAATGCAGCAGATTTTTAACAGTGTAGCAAGATGTCTTCACATACATTGTTAAAAATTGGAAACTTTTGCTGCATCGTCACTCCATTGCTATTATAGAATATCTCTATTTTGACCAATGAGAATGCTCCATAATACAATGAAATAATCTATTTCTATAAAAGTGGAGAAGTGACGATGCAGCAAAGTTTTCAAATTTTTAACAGTGTAGTTTTAAAATATGGTGCCTAAAATGTTGCTTAAATCATGCCATAAAAATAATTTAATTCGGGAAAAAAATTTTAATTTACTCACATTTATTTTATTTTTTTCTATTTTAATGCAACGATAGACTAATCCTATTGAAAAGGGCTAAACAAGGCAACTTATAATATTTGTTTTTGGTAGTTATTTTACACAATAATGTACTATCAACAGTTTTCATGAAAATTTTTTTGAACATTCATAAAAATCTACTGACGAATTTTCTTAAAAGATCTAAAATTTCTTAAGAATATAACAAAAATCATCAAATTGAAAAAATCTCTTTATCTAGTTTTAAAATATGATGCATAAAATATTCTTTAAATCGTGCTATAAAAAAGTGATTTAATCCAAGAAAATAAAACTTCCTAAACGAAAATCATATGCAAACTCAAAAACTGCTTTCGAAATGTATGCCCACTTCTGAACGCTGTATTCCACTATCGAACAATCTGTTATTTCCATGGCAACAACGCATTCCATTGAAATCATATCGAATGAGTCCAGAATTGGTGCCTGAAAGCAAGACTGTACTGTAGAATGAGACGTACTCCATAGCTTTAATCTCCTTCTTTTGCGTCAAAGCTGAATGAAGCAAGTCTCGGCGTTGACTGGCCGCCAACCGCCATCAGCGCCATCTGTTGTTTGAAATTCGAACTAAAATCAAGAATTGCGGTAAAAAAACTCCTGACATTATACATAGCCCTCCTGCAAAAAATTTTTTAATAGCTGTCAACGTTTGCAAGTTATTGAATTTTAAAATCCATCAGTCATTTTTGGGACACCCGGTATGTATTCATATACTCGTGTATATTATTTTTTTAAATTTAAAATACTGCATTTAAACTAAATTTGAAATTACAAAATATTACTCCTCTCCCTGTTTTAATTTCCTATGTAGTAATACTCATTAACATTTTTTCTGCCAAAATAGATAAATAAAATTATGAAACAAACAATTTTCTAAATTTAAAATATTGTCTTTTTAATTAAATTTAAAATTTTTATAAAGTATTACTCCTCTCCCTAATTTTAATTCCCTAAGAAATAATACTGATTAGAACTTTTCTGAAAAAAAAATAATAATAGTAATTTAAAATTATGTAATAAATAAATTTTTAAATTTAAATTACTGCAATTAAACTAAATTTAAAATTACAAAATATTCTTTTGGTAAATTCACATTAATAAAAATTGTTAATACTGATAACAAATATTAAAAATATATATAAAATTTCAATTGTTCTCCTCAAAATAAACTTGATTAAAAAGTTATAATTAAATTTTATTATAATAATAAAAAATACCAAGTAGCAACGTCATGTCCAGAACGGTATGCGCACGCGCTGATCCTACAGGGACAAGTGATCAAGATGAAAAAGTGTGAACGCTAGAGGTTTGTCACAGTGATCGACTTTTCATAAAATCTGCTAATCAATTAATCGACGAGGATAACTTATTGCCGTATAGGCGATCACTCGTTACTTAAACGAACAGATGGAATATCCGGATGACAGCACAGAAAACGCATATTTCTGTGTAAACAAAAGGTTACTTAATTTTAGTGGTTTGAGTTGAATATTTTGTCAAAGGATTACTTTGCTTATTAATGCTATACTAATCTTTCAGATTCAGCCGTACTAATTTTTCAGATTATAGTTTTCTCATATATTCATACAGCTGATTTCTTTCAGCTCCCCCCTTCCCCTTTTTAAAGAGCTGGATAGATATCCGTCAAGTTATGGGGAAAATCTATCCCTGAGTAATTTTATACGGAAAATCTAATGAATTTTTTTTTTCTTGATTCTTTGTGAATGTTTGAACAAACATGCCTATATAACATTTGAGATAGTTCTATACGCTGGTGAAAATAATCTCCGATTTTAAATCCTAAATCCTATATACAGAAAAAAATTATAATAATAAAACTAATCTTTATATATAAAAATCTTCTGTGCGTGTGTATGTAATTGAACTCCTCCTAAACGACTAGACCGATTTTGATGAAATTTTGTGTGTGGGTTCCAGTAGATTTGAGAATGGTTTAGATTCACATTTCGTCGAAATTGATTCAATACTTTTTTAGTAATTAGTCAAAAACTAATAGTTAGTGATTTTTCGCTAATTAAAAGTGCCATATATATTAAAGAAAGTCAGGATTTCGTATTAATCATAGCACAAAAAAATCTACCAAACCAAAAATCTTGAAAATTGGGATAAAAATACTTCTTATAACATCGAGTGCCCTAAGAAGGGATTTTCGAAAATTCCCCCCCTAAGGAGGGTAAAAAAAAGAACGAACTTTTAAAAAATTCCTTTAAAATCGGCTTTTGTAGTTATTTTTCAACTGATAACATATTTTAATGCCTTTTTTCATTCTGAATCGAATGGTACTGAGCAAATTCGTTTAAATCCAGTTGTTCGTGAGATAATTCACATTTTCCTAATTTGGCGATGCCTTCGGCGCAAAAATCTGAAATTTTCAATCCTTATCTAGATATATAAAAGAAAGTCAGGATTTCGTATTAATCGCAGCACAGAAAAATCTACCGAACCAAAAATCTTGAAAATTGGGGCAAAAATACTTCTTATAACATCGAGTGCCGCTAAAAAAGGATTTTCGAAAATTCCACCCTTAAGATGAGCAGAAAAAAGAACGAACTTTTAAAAAATTCCTTAAAAATCGGCTTTTGTAGTTATTTTTCAACTGATAACATATTTTACTGCATTTTTTCATTCTAAATCGAATGGTACTAAGAAAATTTGTTTAAATCCAGTAGTTCGTGAGATAATTTACATTTTCCTAATTTGGCAATGTCTTCGGCTCAAAAACCTGAAATTTCGAATCCTTATCTTTATATATATAAATCTTCTGTGCGTGTGTATGTCACTGAATTCCTCCTAAACGACTGCACCAATTTTAATGGAATTTTGTGTGTGTGTTCCAGTGGAGTGGAGAATGGTTTAGATTCACATTTCATCGAAATTAATTGAGTACTTTTTTAGTAACTAGGCAAAAACTAATAGTTAGTGATTTTTCGCTAATTAAAAGTGTTGAATATTGTTGTCCCGCTTCTGTCAAACGTGTATGCTTTACAGTAATATAGCCTGTATTATAATTTTGATTAACTGACTTCAGAAAATCGTTAACTTTTAACAAAAAAGAGAGAAATAAACTTTTCTATCAAAAATTGAACCGACTTCAAAAAATACTGAAGAGTGAAAAATAATTTCCTTACATAATTGTAATAAGAAATTAAATTAAGAGCGTAGTGTTTATCGTGCGTATTACTATATTTAAGTACATTTATTTGATTTTCTGGTGTCGGTGCCAGGAAGGACAACGTCTGTCGGGTCCGCTAGTATATATATATTTTCAAAGTGTCTTAGTGTTTTATCTGCGGAATTTTCGGTAATAAGTTTTATCGGTAATAATATTTATTACCTTAACTTATTAAAAAATATATCACATAGTTTTTTTTTTTAAATTGTCTTTTATTTAAAAATATATATGTATAATCTTCTGTGCAAAAATTGTTGCCGTTGTTTTCTTATATATTCATAGCTGCCAAATTGTACGGATTTTTCATACCTCTAAAACTTTATGGAAGATTATATCTAATTAAATCGATGAAATGTATGCAAATTTAGCATTTAAATAAGTCAAAAAAAATTCTTAAATTTTAATGGTGAGAAAATCGGTACAAGTTGGAAGCTATATATATTGAAACTTCATGGATACTACTTGTGTTCAACCCATTAATAAAAGTCATTTTCTTTATATTTTAGTCAAATAAATAATGAATCAAATTACTGTCTCCTTCAAATCTACGTATTAATAATATGAAGAATAAGAACAATAAATGAAAATGCAATTTTCCACATCATAGAAGTAACAAATTCAATTTTTTGAACAATAAAATATCAAAATTGATATTCTATAAGATATAGGCAAAGTGAAAGCTCAATCTTGTAAGCGCAAAACCACTGCTTAGTTTGAAGATTAAAAAGATCGTTTTGTGTCACCAGAATGACAAAATATTTTTTTGTCTCATCATAAAAATTGTCTCATTCAAAATTGATATTCTATAAGATATAAGCAAAGTGAAAGCTCAATCTTGTAAGCGCAAAACCACTGCTTAGTTTGAAGATTAAAAAGATCGTTTTGTGTCACCAGAATGACAAAATATTTTTTTGTCTCATCATAAAAATTGTCTCATTCAAAATTGATAATCTATAAGATATAAGCAAAGTGAAAGCTCAGTCTTGTAAGCGCAAAACCACTGCTTAGTTTGAAGATTAAAAAGATCGTTTTGTGTCACCAGAATGACAAAATATTTTTCTGTCTCATCATAAATTTTGAAATCTGGCAACATAACAGAATAAGCTTTCTTCTTCTTACTGTGTTACGAAATTCTAGATTCCGCGAACGCAATGTGCTGGTAAATTTTTAATGGCGAAGAAAACAATATCTTTGAGAAGGTTATGAAATTATTTGGATGCTAAAAAGAAATAATTCCGATACAAGCCGACTGCAAAATTTTAGTATACTATATAGAATATATAATTCATCGCATTTATCGTTACTATAATTTCCACATTATGGGATATTTCGGCAATAAACGATTTGTTCTAGAAAGGGTAAACTGCTGCATTGCTGCCAACTTTCAACTAATCTTCCGTAATACCTGGATTAGTTTGATCCAGGTTTACGTCATTTCAAACCAGAAAATATACTTCATGAATCTTTATTCAGTTAGTTTCAGGTCTGTTAGTGAAATATACTTAATTTCATTTCTTTGAAAAAACTCTTGTTCGAAACTCATTAAACCAGGGTTAAATTAACAAACGTATTACGGATAATAGATGTCAGGTTGGCACCTATGCTGCTGCTTAAATAAACCCGTGTATTTTTTGTATCCACACTTTTTCAAAGGTAAAAAATATAATTACATTTTATTGAGACAGGAGGTTTATAAGTATTGGAAAAAATATTGTGCGCCAGATGCAAAATTTTTTCTAATCCCGCCCTTTTTTAAAAAAATTAATTAAAGAAAATAAATACTCTCCTCGCAGTTTCAATAAAAGAGATCCTTGACACATAGAAAAAATTTTAGTTTTGCATGATCCAGCGCTTATCTTACAATATTAAGGAATTGCAAATATTTACAAAAATGCGTTTATTTATTTATTTATTTATTTATTTATTTATTTATTTATTTATTATTATTTTTTAATAATTTATTTTGCATTTTCTGAATTACTGGTATTTTATAAATTCCGTTTCTAAATAGTTAAACACTTGAAGAAGTTGTAGTGATTTTTGTCTCACATTGCACGAGTTAGTTGCAAAATTATAAACACATTTAATTAAAACAATGTTTTATGAGATGATAATGAGATGATCATTTAAAAAAAAATACATATAAAGAAAATAAGATTTTTATTTGTCGAAATATACTTTTGTTTTGTTACAAGGTTTTGACATCTGGAAATGTGATTGACCATAACTTTTGACGTCAAAGTTGCTGTCTTTTGCGGAAATAATATTTCTCGAAAACAACTGTGACGGTTCATTCAATGACGCTTATGTGCTTTTCTATAAAAATTAATAGAAATATGTTAGTTTAATTTACTGTTTGCATATATTTTTATCCTGTCAATCATTTCTAAATAATAACCTGCGAATGTAATCTTTTAACACTTTAGCGGCAAGTATTTACGTCTCTGTAATGTTGAACTTCCGCCGGAATTTTTGAAAAATCTTGCTTCAAAATAAGGAAAAGCATTTTCCACTTTTTTCTAGCAAAGTTGTAACAATAAATTTTAAGTGAAATTTTCTCGTGAAAATCTTCATCGAAATTAGGTGGCGTATAATATATACCACCGCCCTCCAAAGGGGTAACGTGTAAATACGCATTTCTTTTACCCCTTAAAAATTAATAAATAATAACAATAATAATAATTTTTATTATTTGGGGGCGGGCTGTGTGGATATTCTGCGTTTCGTGGGCGTCTACTGATTTTTAAAAAATCATCTAATTTCGAAGAAAAAAGGGGAAGGGAGAGGAATAATGCGATTTTTTATTTTTTTTATTTTTATTTTTTGTAGCTATTACTACAGGACAAAATACTAGAATTAAACAAATAATCGTAAATAATCTTTTTGTGCTGGCTAAGCAAAATACGGGGAAGTAACTTAAATTTCATGTGGGGGGGGGGGGGGATTGTATGCTATGATGATAAACCAATTATTGCATCTACAAAATATCAAACAGTGCATAAATTTTATCAATATTTCTAATAAATCTAATATATTTTTTAAATTATTATATTTCTTTCAAATTAATATTTTTTACATAATTGTTAACAATAGAAATATTCTGATATTTTAAACTTTTTAATTTCAAAAATATTTGAACTTTCTAACAGTTTCGCAGTTTGTGATAAATATATAACGCAAGGTTCGCACACTCTTTGGAATTTCCAAGGACTCTGGTACCACTATTAAAAATAAGAAACTTTACATTTAATTTTTAAACCACAATATTCGTAACCCCCACCGTCATTCACGGATTTTACGGTATTTCTCTGCAGTGAAACACTTCGAAAATATTCTTAAAATTTAGTGGTAGAACTGTGCGAACCCTGATAACGTCATATAGAATTTTTTGGGGGGGCACCATTAATAAATAACAAATAAGATTTGACTTTTTTAATTGAGTATTTTTTTTTTTTGGTATTTCACAAGTAAAAGGGATTAATTAAAAAACACGAGCATTCCAAATGAAACTTGTTTAGGCTATACGGTTTTGAATGGGTAAAGCAGTGAAGGTTATTTTACCCGGGAATTGATGTTTTAATTTTCATAACGGAAGGCTAATGTAGGAAGTTCTTTCTTTTATTCTTTATTTTTTATTACAATAAAACAACAAATGTGAAAAATATAGGAACAAAAACGTAATTTGCTGAATAAATTAAAACGAAATCTGTTTATTTCCTACATTTTTCAGGGACATTTTTAAATATGTTTCATTCAGTTAGATCTGCGTTAAATGTTAAATTTTTGTAACAAATAAGTTGAATATTTGTTACAAAATTGAATATTTAAAAATAAAAACAAAATTCAAACATTATAAATATATAAATAGACTAAAAACTTATATTTCCTTCAAATTAAATCGAAATAAATATCTAACTTTTTAAAAAATGTTTATTAATGTATTTCATTCAGTTAGTTCTATGTTTAATATTACATTTTTGTAACAAGGAACTAAATCAATTGAATATTTAGAAATAAAATCAAAATTCAAACAATATGATAAATTAAATAGTCTGAAAACTAAGATTCTCGTTAAACTAAATCGAAATAATTCTTAAACTTTTTAAAATGTATTTTATATTTTACAGGTGTTTTGTCATTTTATACGCACTCATCATAAATAAAATATAAAATCTGCAAATGTTGCATGTTGTAATAAATAAATGAAAATTCTAAATACCTCTTTAAAAAAATATGTATCTTATTTAGGTATCTTATTTATTTATTTTGTACGGAACCTAAGTTTTTAATGCGTTATCATATTGTTTGATTATTATTTTTCTTTTCAGATTCAATATTTTAACTTATTTGTTACAAAACTTTAACATTATCCTCTTCAGACCCAGTATACCCTATAAAATGCACAATTTTACATTTTTTTAAAAAAGGATTTAAATGTTAACAAGTAAGAAAAATCATGCTTCAAGCATATATTATGAAACACTTTCCAACATTCACAATCTTTAACAAAACTTTACTATCCAAGGAAACAAAGTATTACTGTCCTAGACAAATCCGCATTCCAATACTTTTGAACAACCCTGTATTTGATCTGTCGGTTGATAAATAGACTATATAATGGGGAAATTTAGTTTAGCAAGAAAATGCCTACCTGATTGAAATTTTCCTTTCTACAATTTGTACTAATAGATGGAATCATATTTGAATACTATTATTCAGCCCTGCAATTTACTTAGTACCTTTAATACAAGAAAGTGTTTTTCTAAAATTTTGTTCAAGCAAAAATACTCTTTAAACTACTTAAATCACATTTCCAGAAATTATAATCCAGAGATGATCACGTATCCTGCTCCTTGCGTGACTCTGCATATAATTTTATCTATATTCTACAAATATTTCTTAGTAAATTGAATGCAGTTCAATATAAAAATGCATAACTCATTTAAAAACAACCTTTTAAATAAATTACGCTCATATTCAGTAACCTTTCCAAAATCTTTTATGTAACCCTGTATATATAAATTGTGTTAATATTAGAGTTTATATACATTATATAATATGCATACATTAAGTAAAACTTAAAAGCGCATTTCAGAATTAAAAATCCATTTCATCCATCCAACAGCAACCATCTATGTTATACAGTACATCGGATATAAAATAATATTTGAATTCTTTTGCGTGTCCCTGTAAATGCTATGCACTTCGTATTATGCATGAAATAACTCATATTAAGCCTCAGTGACGTATATCAATTTGATTATTGCATGAAATCACCCACCATAACTAAAATATGTCGATAGCAATACCCCCTTTATCAAGGGTGCAAAAATCTAGGCGCCAGAGGGTAGTCTCTCACCAATAAATTTTAAAGTTTTTTCGCTCAAAATTTAATAGTATTCTAGCAGGAATTTTACACGAAATATTAGACGAAGAAAAACGAAATAAATTTTGTGGTGAGGAACTGCCTGCTGGCGCCTAGATTTTTGCACTCCTGCCCTTTATTATTATACAATGGGACTCTTTTATGTGGCCCTGTAAATCAATAATATCAATTATTTTCACTGCATATTTTAGTGCACTTCGTAGATGTATATAAACTTGAATATGTGTGACTGGGTGCAACATCTTTAAAATTCATTTGAAACGATTTTCCCCCATAGGCCGTAATGTAATGGAAAATTTTTGACTGTCCCTTTAAATAAAATAATCATGGTAGAAACTTCTTTTTCAATAAGGTTCATGCTAGTGAAAACTTCAATAATGTCCAAAAAATTCATGGCAGTCCGAGTATATATACGAAAGTTAGAGCGCGGACAGACGGCCATCCGGCCAGACGGATAGACGAACAAATCGCCAGAAGGGCAGATAAATCAAAAGTGTAAACACTTTTCAACCTTGTTGGAAAGTGTTAAAAATAGTGTGAATGGGGCCTAACTAGCAGAACTGAACATAATAGTTATTTGTTTTTTTTTACAGCGCTTTTTAGCGAGATATGTATCATATTAAAGCGGGTTGCTGCAATAATCTTCGAAATATACAAAAATGAAATCGTAATCAATTCATCTGTGTGTTAAGATATCAATTTTGGAATCCATTAGCAATAAAAAGTTATTAAATGTATAATTATGTCATTGTTTTTTAAGGCAAAAACGAAAAAAATAAGATAAAAAATTTCCAAGAAATTGTCAAAATGTCTTTATTGAGTTCTCCCGTATCATGAATTTTTATGTGCAAATAATGAATTTTAATTTTTTTTTTCGCTTTTCATCTTTTTTAGTTATTAGTTTGTTAAATACTATTTTAGAGAGATTCTAGTATTTTAAAAAAGGAAATAAAACTAAGTAAATGATAGTTTGATATAAATAATTATTGATATAGTATGCAATAAAAATAATTTATAAAATGAAAATGAAAAACTAGTTGGATGTGCCAATCCCAAAACTTTCTTCTATCTCATACGTACATTTTGATATTTAAAAAAAATAGTTACTCTTTTTAATGCTTTAATAATTTTAATTCCATACCATTCCAACTTTGATTTTCATCTTAATTTTCTGCTTCAGTCAATTAATCGGAGTAAAAACGGAATTCCGTCTCTGCACGAGCCGTTGGAAAATACAATGATAGGCAGATATTTTTTTTCATATTCAGTACTTGCCTTAACAAAAAATAATCATATACGAAAAATTTAGTTCAGTTCTAGAACTAACTTCATACACTTTTAGGTGGTGAAATTTTGAAAATGGCATAAAATTCGCTATTGTAGCACCCCCTTCCGTCGGATTTCTTTCAAATTCAGGGAGGATCAATTTGCCATAGCCATACACTTACACAAAAAATGGTTCAATTCGATGCATAACTTCATATACTTTTGGTCGGTACAATATTGAAAAGGACACAAAAATCTTGATTGCAGCGCCCCCTTCTGGCGGATTTTTTCAAATTCAGGGAGGATCAAGTAGCCATAGTCATACACTTACACAAAATTTTGGTTCAATTCGATGCATAACTTCATATACTTTTGGTCGGTAAAATATCAAGAATGTCACAAACAACGCGATTGCAGCACCCCCTTCCGGCGGAATATTTCAAAACTGAAGGAGGGCCTGCTTGCCACAGCCAAAAACATTCACAAAAAATTTGGTTCAATTTTATGCACAACTTCATGCATTTATTGATGGTAGAGTGTCGACATACGGACACATACACAGACACACGGACAGACAGACATTTTGTAAAAACATGTTTTTTGGAATCTTTGACCCCTAAAACGTGTAAATCCGTCGAAAACCGGAAGTCGAAAAAATTTAGATTACAATACTTTCTTTTACTGAAAATAGAAGAAAGTAATAATATTATAACACATAAATAACAAAAGTAATTAAAACAACTAAATCATTCGATCAATCGATTTCATATGACTATTCAATTTAATCGATTCATTTCATCATCTTCTAACAACTACCTGTAAAAGTTTTAAAAAATGTTTATAATAAGCATTATAGAATTTCTTTTGATATTTCCCCTTAGAAACAGTGTAAACTCAATATTTCAATAAAAACTGCAAGCGATAATCATCTTAATTTAAAATTCACACCGTAAAATATTACAAAATTATTTTTATAGTATTAGTTCGTGTTTTTCCTTCCTCATGTATTGTTCTTTCATCGGGAACTTTTCAAAGAAATCAGTTGCGTCTCTCGCAACTGATATATCCATAAGGAAGTTATTAGGCATGGTCATACCCACAACTGTTGGGAGGTTAACTCATTTCATCAATGAGACGACATAGTGTTGGAATGTTATGCCATGTGAAGGCATGAATAGGTAGTTCCTCAATATGAATAATAAAAAAAGAAGTTAAAAGCTTTTTCTTTCAGTTATGATGTATTTAGTTGGAATATATTCTTAATATAATGAACAAAAAACATTTATTTGATGAAAAAACAGTAGAATAATATGTTGCACATAATATTAAAACACTTCAAAACAAAAACTTCAGAGGGGAAAAAAACTTTGGTTTAAAAAAAAGAAAAAAAAATCTAATTTTAAAAATTTTGACTCTATTCACAAAGCATCAAAATAAAGAGAAATATTTTGAAATATATACTAGCAAAAGCCATGCTTTGTTTGGATTCGCGAAGCATTATTTTATTAAACAGATATTTGAACGTAACAATATTTTTTTTAATATTATTTTTGCATCTTTATTTAAAAAAACGTTATTTTATGTTTTGTCACATTTAAATTTTTTATTTATGATGTAAGACTGGCATAATAAAATATTTTCAAAGCAAACTTTTACAAAATATTTTTAAATTTTCAACTAAAAGCTCTTTTAAAGATGTTTTTACAATTTCCAGTAACCACTGGTGTTTTTTAAAGTTGTCTGAAATATGCATGTTTCCAATTTTTGTAATTAACATCAAATAATCTTTGATAGTTATTTTAGAATAATATATTTGAAGAGAGCTTGAAGAAAGTTACTTCTTCAAAATCCTATTTTCTGGAAAAACATTTGAAATCTGCTCTCGTTGATACTATGAATTTTTAACTGTAAAACTTTTTATTCTAATTTCTTCGTTTTTATACATGTTAGCATATGAGAATTTTTGATAATGTTGAATTTTTCGTAAGGAAAATTACTATTAAATGCTTAATTTTGAAGAATTTTCACTCTCGACAACGTTACGTACGTTTTTAAGCCAACTGGTGTCTATATATTCTCAATATTTACAACTGCTTCATCTAATGTTAAACCTTGGGTATTTATGAATTATAACAGCAAGAGCTAACTACAGAAGAAATTCTTTCCTTGAGCAATTTATGCTTTCATTTTTCCAAAAATTAATTATTGGGGGAATTGGTACGCACCAATTCTTATAAGTTAAATTACTGTAGTATTCAAATTTATCCATGATTATTCAGGATATCTGGTCTGGTGGCTTGTGATTTTCTTTAATATATGCAACAAAGTCTAAAGTCCAGTTCACTTAACCTTTTTCGGTCCACAAATAAGAATGTAATATTACTTTAGATCCAAATAATAAAGTAAGAAATGGTTAAAGTCTATTTGTCGTTTCTGAATCGGCCAACTTTGCTTTAGTATACATTTATAAAGAGCTTGAATCGAGGCAACAACTTCACGCAGTTCTTTTAATTTTTCATTTATATAACAAATTTAACAATTAATTTTATTTGTTTACAATTCTTTTGTTGCCACTTTACAAAAAAAAATCCATAATACAATTCTTTTATAATGTTTAAGTGTCATCTGTGCAAACGATTTTGCGGAATAATGAAAACATACTTTATTTATTAAATTAATCATGATTCTATCTATAATTACTTACTCCTTGATTTATATTTTTTTCTGAAAATGTACTCGTTTCATTTTTTTATTTATTTGCTAAAATGCGTCCGTATTGGAAATGCATGTAAAATAAATTAATTAAAATAATAATTTTTTTAACGTTTTACTGTAAAAAAATTATATTGTGCAAATCTTCAGATCATAATTTATTTTTATGTTTAATTTGAAGTTAAAATATTGAATAGTTTTTTTGTAAAGTGTACGACAAAATGTAATTTGAGTGGCCTAGTAGAGGATTCGCTTCGCTCATCCTAATTAGTTTTAGTTTGAGGCTGTTTTTAATGTATAACAGTGTTCTCGCTGACATTCGATCAACGTTAGTAATTTGGCTAATTAAAAATAAAAATCATTTGCCAAATGAAAAAAGTATTAGCAAAATAGATTTGCAATGTAGCACAATATACATATGTATACATATCCATCTTTAATCTTTTAATGTATCCCTTTTTTCAAATTTGTCCTAAATAACCTAAGTTTTTATAACTGCGACAGCGATTGTCATTAATCTAATTTCAACTATCCGCTACAAATATATTAAAAATATGTATGTATTAAAAATGTGTATATATGTATACGTATGAAAAACGAAAAAAAAAAAAGAAAAAGCAAAAATTAAGCACTAGCAATTTGGCGAATCTAATCGCTTATTTACATGCCAAATTAAGAATTGGGTCACAATTTGGCACAAAGGCGAGTGACAGCGAGAACCCAGATGAATAATAATTACTCATTTGGAATAATAATGGATTTTTTAATCCATGACAACATTTTGCTGACAATTGCTTCCAGAGTCATAGATCAACCGATTGTTCTGAGTCTGTTCCAGTAAGGCTGCGGGCAAACAGCATTGCTTTCAATTACTCTAAAAGAGCAATAAATCTATCTTTGAAGATGCAGTTTCCGACTGTCGGTGGGAGGAGAAGAAAAGGATGCTGGTTTTCGAACCTCTTTAACCCGGTAAGTCTCCATCAAACTGAACCACCGCGCCAGTTCAGCGCTTAACTCTCAGTTGAATGTGAATCCTAATTTACCGTTAACTTAACCTGCCGAGTTCGAAGAAGAAACCAAAATAAAAGTTAAGTTACTCAACCTTAATATGGAAGAGAGGTTATTCGACCGCGCATGTGCAGTCGAAGCAAAGATGGCGGCTGTTTTGAATTGAACATTGGTGGATTTTTTTCCAACAGAGCTGTTTGTAATTTATTAAGTAAACGAAATGTTAATTATAAAAGATGTTATAAAAGAATGTGTTAGTTTAAATTTTTGAGGGTTTTTTCAACATTTTACCTCTATAAACGAAAATTATATTAATTTGTGATGAGTCTCCAGGCTTCGTAGGCTTCAGTTTGCCTAGCAATTTTGATATCAGGTAGCGCCATCTATTGCATGCCAATAGAAACAAAGTTCTGCAATAAAACATTTTGGTTACATAATTTAGATTTTTTTTTTAAATAATAAAAAAGAAAAGCAGTTTTTTTTCCTACATTTCACTTTCAGCTTTTTTATATTTGTTTCAAGCATGCAATCATAAAAAGCAAGAATTTTGTGATCGCAAAATAATAAGCCGTTGAACTATAATGCACTATAATAATTAATTTTCTTACTTGTTTTAAATAATTACTTTTGTTTAGAAGCATTTTTCAAAAGATTTATCTTGAAAATTTTCATATTTAAAATTTACGCATCAATTACTTTAGTTAAATTAATTAAAACATTACATTTACGTTAGAAAAACATTAGAATGGATATTTGAGAAAATAGATGTATTTTCAATATTTTAATATTCGTTGAAAAATAAAAAAATAAACTAGCTCGTTTTTCCTTTTATTCAAATTACTATTGCTAGCCTGGTCAGAAAATCGTTTAAATAATTTAATGATTAAAGAAAAAATATAATTTTTTTTCATCAAGTAACTTTTATGAAAGAATTTTACAGTAACGCAAAATCTTGTAAAAATAAAAGTCTTATAACTGTATCGGTGTTTCTAATCTTTGAATCTAATTTTGGGAACGAATAAAACCACAAAATCTCAACGGTAATTTGAAATTTATCTATCTAGAAATTAAGTACAAGTATGCATTTAAAAACTTGTTTTTGCTTCGTAATTAAAAATTGGTGATACGTGAGTACAGAACTCATGAACGGGATACGTACGTCATGTGATTCGTTTGGCCAATCAGATATGTTTATTTCAACCTGAAGTTTACAAACCCGAGGTTGACTGATCTCGGTTCTGAAGTTAACGATGAATTTCAAATATTAACCGACGGTTAGATTTGCTAACCAAAGGTTTCTCAACTGCGAGTTGAACAGCGGGTTTAAGGTTGATGAAGACTTGCCCGGTAAATGATTTTTGAGAAAAGAACCCTACCGAATTGACAAAGGAAGGGAAAGTTTATCTCCCCCATCTTCAGTCGTAAAGCTGTCAACTGATTTCGAGTTCGATTTCTCTCTTGAAGTGCAGATTCAGTTCACTGAAATAGCAATTTTACATCAAAGTGCCGACACGAAAGATAAAAAAATAGCGACGCCTGACGCAGGAAGTTATTGCTATGTGCCCGGTCCTTAAAACAAGAAGAATTGTGTGGTGCTGCCATCTGGTGAAAAGTTCAAGAACAAAAGACTAATTTTCTAACACATAGTAGTTCGACTCTCGACTTATTTTCGGAGGTACGATTTATTGGTTGGTTGTAAAGATGATGCAATTCTTTTTGTCGTATCAGATGAATTACGGAGAAAATAATTTTTGAGCATATTCTTGAATTATTTTGTTTTTAACTTTATTTAAAAGAAGTCTTTCGTATTATACTTTGTTGGATGAGAACAGGAACACACAAACTAGATATCTGCATCGACCGAAACTTCAAGACTATTGACAGGCAAATACAGAAATAATCAATGGTCTATTCCGGCATAAAATTTAGAAGTTCGACCCGAATCCGGCATAAAATTTAGAAGTTCGGCAGGTACAAAAAAATTAGTAGCCCAACTCGGTATAAAACTTAAAAGCTTCACACGATCCCGTCTTGGCTCATAAAAAAAATTAATGACCTAACTTAAGCTGGAAAAATAGTTAAATTCTTGGCATAGGCCCGTCCCGGTCCCTCTAAATTTCTAGAAAACATGGATTTCTTCGTCGATATGGTTAAAAAATTTCCATAATTTCTGTACCAGACTTCTGACCAAAAATAGTTATTTTAGCCTTTCTTTTAGCTTATAATCTTCCACTTTAAAAAAGCGCCCCGTGCTTTAATATTTATTTTTCAAATGAATATCTAATTGTTTGTAAATCTTTAAGTTAACATTAACATCATTAATCCATATTCTGGGTATATGAGACTTAAGATTCTGAAAAATGCTATACAGTAAAATTTCCTTCGGCGAAATCGCTTAAAAAAGAAAAAAATATATAAACATTATAGACTAGTTTCCTCCTTAGTAGGTTTAAAGGTATTATATTCTTTTCTCATGTATTATTATATTCATTTTGCATGCATCAACACATTTTTTTTCATTTAAAACAAGATTAAGTTATAGGCAGGTTACTTTTCACATGTTTTATCGTGGTTTAATTTTAATGTCTAGAAAGTACAATTCTTTAACAGTAATAAATTTCCCAATTTAGTTGAATATTGACGTTAAAAATAAATATTTGCTTTTTTTCTTAAAATTTTTGGGGCAAGCCAAGTTTTTCCGCATTTGTTAACGTATTATAAAGTTGCTTCTTTATATTTGAGCTTTTATGAATTACGGGGGAAAGTGCAAAATTTTTATTACACAGCTGCAAAAGTTATTGTTTTTTAATCCTCTATTTTTATATTTTATTCAAAATTAGGTTATTTTTCTAATGGATGTTGAAGTATTTAAGAGATTAAGTAATCATCAATTTTGGTATTTGGTATTTTCTGTCTTACAAACACTTACTGATTTAAAATATTCTGTAAATTTTCCCCATAATTATGCATACAATCTTCTTTAAAAGCACCTTAATTGTATATTAAGAAAAATCGGAATTTTTCGTAAAATTTGGATTTGAATTAATTATTTTCGCGTGCGTCGAGACTAGACTTCCAGTCGATTACGGGAAAACTGTAATGGATTACGATTATCATTACTTCCAATTTCTAAAAACAGATTACGATTATGTCTATTTTTGTATGTTGAATTACGATTACATATTTGATTATCTATTTTTTAAATTCTAGATTACGATTACGTTAAGATTACCATTAAGATTTTTTATTGGATTACGATTACCAAACTAGTCTTACGATTACAGTTCAGTTACACTGATTTCATAATATGTATGTTACAAACTAGAATCCTGCACTGTGTTGTGTAACCTGATTTTACCCAAAACAGACCCATATAAACAAATACACTGTCAATTCTTATTGCATTGTTTTCACCGAGACTTAATATTAAAATTATTTTGTTTGAGTCAAGATTCCGGAATACATGTTTCGTTTTGTGAATATTTACTATATTCTGAAAGAAAAATAATCTTAGAATTAAAAAACAGTTACAAATTTACAATTTTTTTTCTTTCTTTCTTTCTTTTTTCCCGTTTTATTGTTAACCCCTTGGGGACGAGCGACCACTATATATGCCGGCACCGATTGTACTCAGATCCCGCGAGACTACTATTCATGCCGATCAAACGGAACGTTTTGTTTTTCAGAGTTTAGCATATAAAAAAATTTATCCTAATTCTATTTGAATGTATATTAAGGAAGAAGACTTCTCCTTCAAACTAGAAAAGCTAATGAAAACATTTTTTTTTCTAATCCACGCGAATTTAATTTTTTATGGAAATACTACAATGGGAAAAAGATTATTTTTTCATCACGTCTTTGTGTTTCATAAATCTTTTTACGCGTCTAGTAAAACTTTATTTTTCTTTATTAGAAAAAATTCTACTGAACTTGAGAGGGAAAATTTTGCGGTTAAAGAATACGATCATTAGAAAGCATATAATTCACTTAAGTAAGCATATTAGTAAGCATATGCACGTTTACGAATGACAACATGAACATCTGATTCATGGCTTTATTTTTCGCGCTTTTATCTCAATCAGAAATACTATTTAGTTGCAAAAATCGACGTCATCAAGATTTCGTGTTTTCTTTCTTTTAGAAAGAAAGATTTATCTATTTTATCTTTTTATTTTATTTCAGAAGTGCTTCGCAGTTAAAAAAAAATAAGAAGAAAGAAAGAAAATTTTTACATACTGATTGTGAGAGCTGATACGCTGATAATATATTCTCAGCGCCACTAAATTAAGAATATTTTTCTGCTTTCCTCTTTTGATTTTACTTTTCACGCTTGTTTAAATTAATTCGTTTTAAATTAATAATAAATATTTACGCGATATCTTTTATAAAAATTCTGACTATTTTAAAGACTATGCGCATACATTAGCATGCATATTTTGAATCAAAAATCCGTTTTAGCTGTTATAATTGTATATATTCCATGCATTATTTGATGTTCAGTTATATATTTTTTTTCAATTTCAAAAATACTTTCAACATTAATGGCATTTTTATCAGTATATTTAAAATTACTATTTAATTTCATTCACTATTAATTACTTTTAATTTCATAACTTTATTTATAGTTTTAAATATTTAATACATAGGATATAACTAAAGATATTTTAACATCAATAAATTCTTTGATGAATGTATTTTAATTTATTATTCAAGTTAACTCATTATTATTAAACAATCCTTATCTATCAAATTACTTATGTTATGCTATAAGTGATATATTAAAATAAAATGGCTAAAAACAACTTTTGTTTAATATATCACTTGTAGTATAACATAAGTAATTTGATATTTTAAAGTGATGATTCATATTATACATAATTTTATTTAATATTTCATTTTATAATATATTACTATATATATCTATATCTAGCTATAATGAACAAATTCAGCGAAATGCATATTTTATTTTAAGGTATAGTTTTATTAACTTTTCATTTATTACTATGCAATACTTTATATTTGATAAATATTTTATGATTTATTATATTTTCATATATAATTTTTGAATTTTCAGAACTGCTTTTAAAGAAACATTTCAAATTTGTGTTTTATGTATGTTTCTATAATAAGAAATAAACACTAACATGCAGAAGTTTTCACACGTTTTATTTAATTAGTCTTATTTGTTAATAAAACAACTTCATTAAAACGCTTATTTTGTTTAAGAAATGTCTTAAAAATTATTTAGAAGCAAAACTATTGCTGTTTTAACAAAAATATTTTTTAAATTAGGAAAATATTTCGTTTGTTGCTATATTAAACTTACATAAGTGATCTGTGATCATACTGTACTATTTTGAGGGCTAAATAATTCGTTAAAATGTTTATTACGTATATTTAAAAAGTCATTTTTATATAAAAATATCGTTGAAAATAACTCATTTTTTGTGTGAATATACATAGTAACAACCTACTCAATGCATGTAAATTTCAAAAGGTTACATGGAAAAATGATTTTTTTACAATTTTTTAAAGAACACATTACACGAGTTAGACTTAGCTGCACAAAATCCTTCGGCCCTGAAGATGAAATCGAATTTCCCCGCTCCGTCCTCAGATGCGCGCTACGAAATGCGCGCGCCGTCGCGAACTGGTTAAGGGTCATTAAATGATTTAAATTAAAACAGATGTTCCTCCCAATTTAAATGAGCGCTTCTTAAATGTCTTCTGATATGAACTCAACTGATTTCATTAGTACGAAGTCATTTTGAAATTAAGCGCATTTATGAGGATGTTTGAACAGAATAGTGAAACGTATGGTCGGCGCTAAATCGCACAACGCTTAGGGATAAACAAACTGAAGCTCCTCCCATACTAACATCTTCTACAGGCGAATCCCTTAAAAATACGTTTTGTAGGGCTCTTTAAATTAATTAAAAAATTCTTTTTGCTTCAATGAATTAAAAACACTTTTTACTATATTCTTAAAATAATAATAATAATAAAAATCATAAAAATGACTACCCATAACATTTTCATTTTGTGATATGACATCATAAGTTAGTAAAATTTAAAATAATTTTTAAGTAAAATTAATAATAATAATAAAAGTGATAGGGGGGAAATATATTTAAACACAAAATATCTAATTTATATGCTTTAGAATTGAAATTATGTATCGTAATTTGACTTAAGACTAGCCTCTTTTAATATTAACACGTTTTTGTGTTACTTAAAAGAAATTTGTTTCAGATTTACTAGTTTACGATGTCATGCAATAAAAGAAAAAAAATAGGGTTGGTCAGAGAAAATTCCATGTTTATTTATTATTATTATTTAGGAATTCAAGGAAGAGTTTTATTTTATTCATTGTTTTTGCATCTCATTAAAAAACAAGAAAAGACACCCCTAGAATTTTATTTTCATTCTAATATATTTACTTTCTAATAATTTTAGCTGTCAATTACTTCCCAATACTTTTAGCTAAGTGTTAATTAAATTTTATATTACGCTAAAATTGTAAATGTATTTAAAAACAAACCTTTTTACTAAATTTTAAAGCCCAATTATAAAAATACATTATCTTTTTTTTTTTTTTTTTTTTTTTTTTTTTTCTTAATCTGACTCGCATTTAAATACATTTATCAGAAATAAGTTAAATAAATTGTACATTTTTTTAGCTGTTTTTTGCTTGAAAAATTATTTATTTTCTCTGGTAAATTATCAAAAGTGGTTAAAATAATTCTTTTATAAATACTTTTGTATAAATCTGTCTATTTTATTTATAAAAATCATTCAAATAATTAAGTAAGATTCGGATACATTTGAAATTAATTGGTATCGTAATTGAAAGTAATTGGTAACTAAAATTATTAGAAAGTAATTGTTAATATTATTTTTTTCACTGTTTCTCTCTTTTTCTTTTATTAAGCATAAATTCAAACAACTACTACGAGAAATAAAATCCTAGGAGGTTCTCGAAATTGAAATTTTTGATTACTAACAAGATGCAAAAATAATAAATTGAAAAAAAAAAAAAAAAAAAAAAAAGATCGTATTTGAATTCTTACATAATTATAATTGAATATGATTTTTCTATTAATGCATGACATTAAAATTAATAAATCTCAAATAATTTTTCTTTAAAGTAAAAAATAAATAAATAAATAAATAAATAAAAATAAATAATAAAGAAAGAAATAAAGAAATAACAAATAAATAAAATGTATTAATATTAACAGATGTTAGTCTTAAGTCAAGATAAATCATAAATTTTTTCAGATTTTTAGGGGAAAAAACTATTTATGCATACATTATATTGCACACAAATATACTTGACACAAATGTACACAAATATACTTGAATTAAATTTCAACGTAAAGCAAATAAATGAAATGTTTGATGTTAAAGTATATTTCTTCATTCTCTCTTTTTTAACTTTAAATAATTTTTATGCAAATTCACTAGCTTATGATGTCATATCATAAAATGAAAATTTTATGAGTAGGCACAGAAATAACTATATTATTATCATTATTATTATTTTAAGTATAATTTAGAAAGTGTTTTTAATGAACTACTAAGAAGAAAAAAGAAATGTCAAATTAGTTTGGATTTAAATTTTAACTAGGTTTAACTAAAACCTTCTTACTACTTTTTTAAGTTTAATTGTGAGAGTATACTTATATTTTTACGCTCTCTACGTATATCACGCTCTTAAATAATTATTTAAAAAAAAAAAAAGTTAAATAAATTGTGCAACTTTCTTGTTTTTTACATTAAAAAATCTTTTATATAATTAAACAAGAATTTGATACTGGCATTTAAAAATAACTGATAGCTAAAATTTTTAGAAATTATTTGTTATTATATTTTCTCTCCATTTGTCTTTTATTAAATATAAATTCAAAATATCAGAAATTCTGGTCAATACGCCCACTTTGACACCATTTTCTGAAAGATTTTTAAAAAAGTTGGGGGGGGGGGGAGGATGAATGTTAAAAAACTAGTTTCTGACCAACACCACCTACTAGTTTCATGCATTTCCGACAAAAATAAATTAAAACTTATGTCATAAATTTAGCCTTTTGGATTTAAGAACAGCCTTATCAAGATACAAAACAAAGAATTAGAAAAAAAAAACTTTGATTTCTTAGATAGTACAAATAATTAAAACTGATTTTTCCATGAACAGCAGTAATTTTTTTCAATTTACTTCATTATTTCATAAACTAGTAAATCATAAATAATATTTTTAAAGTAAAACAAGAAATAATAAAAGAAATAAATGACAAATAAATAAAACCTGTTAATAGTAACAGATGCTAGTCCTAAGTCAAGATATACATATATTCTTAGGTACAACTTAAGAAATTTTATTTCAAATTGAAGTAGCTTATGATTTTATATCATAAAAAGAAAATTTAATGGGTAGTGGCAAAAAGGACATATAATAATGATAATAATAATAATCACAATTATTATTTTAAGAATGCATAAAAGAGCTTTTAATCCATTGTTCAGAGAAAAAAAAACTATAATCTAAAATTAATTTGAAGAATCTTTCAAGATGTTATTATTTTAGGATTAAGCAGTAGATGGTCTTCGTTTCTAGTGTGGGAGGAGCCTGCTGTTTGTATATCCTGGAGCGTTGTGCGATTTAGCGCTCACCGAAACACAGCATGCATGGGCATCGGCATATGTAGGGGAAAGTAACCTTTCTCCCATTCACCTTAAATCTTGGAAAAATAAGCATGTGTTTTCTACTAAGCCTACTTACTTTTATTACCCTTCATTATAAGTGGTGAAAATGTTTGAATAAAAATCATTAGAATAACTGTCATTACATTTAAATATTGAAGAATGTTGTTTTCCAGACAAAAATACTTTTCTCTATTGTTACCGATACAAAAAATCAGTTTTTGGTGTCGAATTAGTATCGACAGTGTTAAAAATTATGTTCTGTAATATCCTTAATGAAATCTGAAATACATCAGTTGATGCATTGTCGGCTGACATTGTTTCAAAAATTCTTCGGATGCCAAAATTGAGTAGCTCCGCCCCGAATAACACCTTTGGATGAATATTAATAAATTTTATACATATCCTTGTAAATATTTATATATAGTACCCAATGCAAGCTTTCGACATTTATAAATAATATGCGGGCTCATATGAGGAATTTTTTACAAATAGTAATTTTCAATCAAATATATGATTTTTATTTTTGTAAAGGGGGTAGCGGGTTAAGGGGGGGTCTGGCGGCCCCCACCGAATCTGGTAAAATCGTTCCAAAAATCTTGAAGAGGGTCGAAAAACAAGCAGTATAAGCTTTTTACCGGCATTACAACCCCAAACGAAAACACAGTAATAGCGAAAAATATGATTTTTTGTGATTTTTATTTTTTTCAACCAGTTTAACTTATTTTTAAATGGTTTAAACGCAATTAAAAATTTGTTTTTGATGTGTGGAAGTCCCCTGAATTTTTTCAGATTTTTTGGTCAAGTTAAAACATGTTAAATTTAGGTTTAAATGCGAAAAAATCGTGAAAAACGCGTCATTTTCAAGATTCAACCCTCTAATTTTTAGGGTTGTTTTCATTTTCCCGAGGGGTGCTGTATAGTATAGATAGCGGCAATTGTCCCCTTTCGAATGCAGCAAACTGGACTCAATTTGGTCAATTTTGGTGAGCGGGGCGATTTTTTGAAAAAAACTCGAATTTTCAACCTTCGTTAAATTACGGCGCGTACTTGGTATAATGCGTCTTTGCTATAAAAAATATATCTCTATAGGGGTTTTTGAGATCGCTGATCACGAATTTGATGTCAAAAAAATTTTTGACAACAAATTCACCCATAAATATTTATTAACACAGGTTTGATAATGTAAAAATATTAATGAAATATTAACTAAACTAAGTTGGGTAGTAGAGGCTGTTCATGGGATCATTGGCAGCAAATTCCAACTCTTGCATCATGAGTTTGACAATAAACGTTTGCTATCAGCTAAAACTTATTGCAAAATAGTGAATTTTCTGGTTAACTTGTTCGGAAAACGACTCGATTGTGATAGCGAATTACAAGATGAGATCACTAACGAAATGTTGTTCAGAAAAAACATAAATAATGATTTAGCGAAAGTGGTAGAATAGAAAAACTGGAACAGAAAAAAAAGGATCTTCAGACCTCTGACGTCAAATGATGTTGTAGACTTTCCGGAGTTGACAGAAAGAGATCTGAAGATACTTTTTACAGGGTCTTACCAGTTATCACAGACCGTTTCTTATTTAGCAGAATTATGTACTGAAGATGGAGTTCTTAATATGCATTACTTGTTGGAAGATAAATCAATTTTGAAATGCGAAGTTCAATCGAGGCACATAAGTCGGAAAAAATACAGGTGTTACGTAAAATACGTTCCTAACGCTATTGGAAGAAGTGATATAGAAGAATACGCATGCGATTGTGCGAATGGCCTCAGAACTGTCGGTTGTTGTGCACATGTGGCCACTATCATTTACTTCTTAGGGCATGCGAGATATTTGTCGCGAATTATTCGTCCAGCACAGATTCTCACAAATCTTTTCTCTGTTCAAAGCGTTGAACCTGTTATTGAAGAAGAGAGTGACGAGGATTAAAACTGTAAAATTGTTAACTTAGCTCTGTAAAAAAGTATTATGCTATTTTATATTACTGTGTGACTATTACGTAAGCTTGAATAAAATATGATTTATACCAAAAAATTTAGTTTCATTGATTATATTAATTGAACACGATATTAAAATTGTTTAAATACTGTGATTCAATGATATTTTTTACATTATCAAACCTGTGTTAATAAATACTTATTTTTGAATTTGTTGTCAAAAAAAATTTTTGACATCAAATTCGTGATCAGCGACCTCAAAAATCCCTATAGAGATGTATTTTTTATAGCAAAGACGCATTATACCAAGTACGCGCCGTAATTTACCGAAAGTTGAAAATTCGAGTTTTTTTCAAAAAATCGCCCCGCTCACCAAAATTGACCAAATTGAGTCCAGTTGCCTGCATTCGAATGGGGACGATTGCCGCCATCTATACTATACAGCACCCTTCGGGAAAATGAAAACAACCCTAAAAATTAGAGGGTTGAATCTTGAAAATGACGCGTTTTTCACGATTTTTTCGCATTTAAACCTAAAATTCACATGTTTTTACTTGACCAAAAAATCTGAAAAAATTCAGGGGACTTCCACAAATCCAAAACAAATTTTTAATTGCGTTTAAACCATTTAAAAATAAATTAAACTGGTTGAAAAAAATAAAAATCACAAAAAATAATATTTTTCGCCATTACTGTGTTTTCGTTTGGGGTTGTAATGTCGGTAAAAAGCTTATACTGCTTGTTTTTCGACCCTCTTCAAGATTTTTGGAACGATTTAACCAGATTCGGTGGGGGCCGCCAGACCCCCGTTAACCCGCTACCCCCTTTTATAATCGATTTTTAACACTCTTTTTATAATCCGAAAATTATACAAAAATTCCTAGTTATGCATCTTTGATGTCTATATAAACTCATTTAATGGCTAATTCGGTACAGTAATTTTTGAGAAAATGGGTTTTTCAAAAAAAATCAAAAAAACATTTGGTACTACCCTGTTATCCAGTCGACCAATTTCGCCGAATTATACAAATCGCCAAACTAATAGCCAATTTATACATAGTGACATAATTTTTATTTTAAATAGCGAAAAAACAAATAATTAGTAGAATATTAATAAAAAGTCAATATTAATAAAAATCACTTAATGACATTTTAAACACATGAATCGTATTTAATGTCAGTGAATGTGTTATTCACAGTCATCCATTATTGGCATTTAATCTTATAGTTTGGCGATAATTCTTTGGTCGACGGGATAATCTAGTAGTAGCAAACATTTTTATCCCATAAAATATCAATATTTATAAAATGATAAAAGGGGAAATATATTGTCAGATAGGTAGACACACACACCTGGGAAAAAATCACGAAATTTGATTGAAAGGCATGTTTCTAATGCTTATCCGGCTATGCCCTTTTTAGAACTATTTTCTAAGTAAATGACCAATAGTGACCCAAAACAGACCCATTAATCGATATTTCTCGAACATGAGATCTAGCCTAGTGATCATCTCGTGCTCGAAAACGGTACAACATAAAATTTTCTCATATCGTTTTAGCCCTAATTGGATAAAATTAGCTTGACCCGGACCTTTAGTCAACAAAAACGATTCCCTAATAGATATTCCTCGGACTTGTAACCAAGCCCAATGATCTTCTAGTGCTCTGTAACGGCATTCATTTATGCTGTCAGAATTGGGTACTGCTACTGAAAAAAAAAGTTTGAGTTTGTTTTAATATGTAGGTGGCCCTCTAATAAAATTTTATATACATCATTTGAAAATAGACTTCATTTCCAATAGTTTGGTACTAACCACCGTATTGTACGATATTTTTTTGCAAAGTTAGTGAAGGTGTTTACTTTTTTTCCACAACAGTATAATCAATAAATTATGAATATAAGTACATCAATGTGAAGTAGCGTAGTAATTATGTGCTTTCATTAGTAATGGAAACAAGAATGCAGTGTTAGTAGGAGATGTTAACTTTTTTTTTTTTTTTTTTTTCACGACGGTAGGTTAGTGATAGTGAGCTTATTCAAAATAGAAACCAATTTTAAAACATAATCAGCTCACACCAGCAAAATTATAAAATTATTTTTTATTTTTTTAAACTGTGCTTCAGAATGTGTTGAGTATATCTCTCAGCGCCGTAGTCAGTAGTGCCGATGAGCCCTTGTCAGGGCTTCGGAGGACATATTTCGGTAGGATGCTGAGAGGGAGCTGGTGTGACGTCCTGACTTTCTTAAATTAAATTAAGCTAGAGCTACCACTTTTTCTCTAATTTAAATTTTAATTCGCAGTTTTTCACTGTATTTTTTGTTTTTTACTCACAAACTCAGGAAATAGGTTTTTTTTTTTTTTTTTTTTTTTTTTTTTTTGTGCGTGTAAATTAATTGCTATTACATTTGTGCTGCTCGTTTGCCCGGACTGAGAGTTCCCATTTAGTGGTGTCGGGGATGTGGGGCTGAGGTCCCAGGATCCTCGAAAAAATGCTTCGAACTGCTGCTAAGTGTGCCAAGTTCAAAAAAGTTGAAACTTAAATCAACAAGTGAGCACCAGTAATGGCAATGAGTCCTCCTCGTTAACCCTTTAAGGGGGCTCAAGGGTTGAAAACTTTTAAAAAATCGATTTTTTATAATCTAGTTTGATTATTCAATTAATTCTTAACTCAATGCAAAAAACCGCATAAAAATATTAGCATTTTTAACGGAGTTATAAGCATTTATGTATCAATACTTATATAGCCGCATCCATATAATTTCAAATTTAAGTCGTATTTTCTCAAAACTTGATTTATGACGACTAACACCAAGATTTAAAAAAAAAACTATTTGATGGAATAGCTTTTTTTTTTTTTTTTTTTTTGCATGCATATAACATTATTATCTAGATTATGAATTAAGGATATAACTATCACTTAATAAAAACATTATTAAAAAACCTCTCAAAGTTGAAAATTTAAAAAAACCCAAAAAAATACAACTTTTTTTCCATTAAAAATACTCAAAATATTAAACTATCTAAAATATATTAATTCATAATCTAGATAATAATGTTATATGTATGCAAAAAAAAAAAAAAAAAAAAAAAAAAATTAAGCCATTCCATCAAATAGCTGTTTTTTTAATCTTGGTGTTAGTCATCAAAAATCAAGTTTTGAGAAAACGCGACTTAAAGTTGAAATTATATGGATGCGGCTATGAAAGTGTTGATGCATAAATGCTTATAACTCCGTTAAAAATGCAAATATTTTTATGCGGTTTTTTGCATTGAGTTAAGAATTATATGAATAATTAAATTAGATCATAAAAAAATCGATTTTTTGAAAAGTTTTCAACCCCTGAGCGCCCTTAAGAATAGCTAAATAATCCCTCAGGCGTAGGAGGTCTAACTCAGAGCAAAGAAAGTAGAATGATTTTAATCATGAAAAGATTTTAAGCTGATTCCTTCACCTTACTCGCAGCGTAAATACTAATAAAATTTGTGTTATATCTGCTATTCCGGAAGTCATGTAGGGTGGGAAGTGACATTGAACTGATAAAAGGTTTGAAACATTATCTCATTCATTATATGAAAACACATTTTATCCAAATGTTTAAATATTCAGTTTAATTCATGTCTTTGATAAAAATGTGCAAGAACATCACATAAGTTAGAAGTGTCTTAGGTTTTTGTCTCTTCTGAAAAAGTTGTACTTTTCAGGTAAAAATCTTATTATTTCCTAAAGCACTAAAATAAATAAACTCCAAAAACTAATCATGCAAGCGCCTTATCAGGATATACCTATATACAAAATTTCAAGTGGATCCGATATTTTTATCATGAGTTATCGCGTTACGCACGAACATACAGAACGGACGGGCACATAAGCTCTCAGGCTATGATAGCCTGTGAGTTAAAAATAATATTGCCCAGTTAAACTGATGGCATTGAGCTCACAGGCTATGCATACAAATTGTACATTACAGCCTTGTATTTTCGTTAATTCCGTTCGAAAAAAAAAATTAAGAAGGGGAAACAGCTCTGCCCTTTCTCTTTTTTTATACTTAATCATCGAACTTCATCTAAACTATCAAGTACATGCTTTATCATATTAAAAAATCTATATCCAAAATTCAGAGCAAATCGGATAATTCTTAATAAAAACTCATTTAGCATTTATATAATTTAAGAGGAGTTATTCCCCTCTTTTATACTTAACCATTAAACTTCCAAAACTATTCAGAGATTTGAACGAAATCTGACAATTCTGATTGAAAAATCCATTTATGCAAGTTAAGGGGAGGGGCATTAGAACCCCCGTTCCCCCTGTTTATACCTATTCAATGAACACCTGATAACAGCCACGGACTCGCCTCATCAGAATGGTCCTATATCTAAATTTTGAACGAAAACTGTTAATTCTGCATGAAAATCCCGTTTATATCAATTAAGGGGAGGGGCATGAGCCCCCCGTTCCCCCTGTTTATACTTATTCAATGCACACCTAATAGCAGCCACGGTATCGCCTCATCCGAATGATCCTATATCTAAATTTTGAACGAAAACTGTTAATTCTGCATGAAAATCCCGTTTATATCAATTAAGGGGAGGGGCATGAGCCCCCCGTTCCCCCTGTTTATACTTATTCAATGAACACCTAATAGCAGCCACGGTATCGCCTCATCCGAATGATCCTATATCTAAATTTTGAACGAAAACTGTTAATTCTGCATGAAAATTCCGTTTATATCAATTAAGGGGAGGGGCATGACCCCCGTTCCCGCTCTTATACATATCGAATGAATTCCAAAAACTAATCAGGGAAGCGTCTTATCAGGATATACCTATATACAAAATTTCAAGTGGATCCGATATTTTTATCATGAGTTACCGCATTACGCACGAACATACGAACATACATACAGAACGGACGGGCACATAAGCTCTCAGGCTATGATAACCTGTGAGCTAAAAACAGGATATGCTCTATACCTGATAGTTACTTTTCCTTTTCACTTACCAATTTCATAGTAGGCTTTTCTAAGTACTGAAATAACACAGCGAGAGCTTTTTTCTTATTGCCTGTATCTTCCTGTAAAACCGATTAATGAGTTTTATCAATCAATGTTTTTGTAGATTCTGTTTATTAAACTCACAAGATTAAATTTAAGTTAAATGAATGAAGTTTTGCACAGAATATATATTGAGTGCAAAATCTTTTATAGCTTAACACATTCGCTGCCGATCACGCAAAAGCGCGTGATATGGCGCCGACGCTAGGAAGCCACTCACGTTCCTGCGCGTGGTGTAGGGTTATGTCCAATAGCCAGTCACGCGCTGGAGTGGGAAAATCTTTCACTGATTCTTTGTTATAAAAATTAAAAGGGCTTCTGGGAAAAACCCACTTCTACACTGTGGTATTAACTATCATCATAGCTTCACGTAAGCAGCAGCGAACGTGTTAAGCTTTTATAGTTACGAAAGAACAAGGACATTTATTATTATTATTGAGTCAGGATGAGCATTGTTTTAATCCCTATACTAGAAAATTTAAGAGAAGCTGCTTGGGAGAAAAATGGGAATTTCAAAAATATGATAGTTTATTGTTATTGTCGTTATTCTTACGAATGAGACAAATACAAATTTGAGACGAAATAACATCTCGATTATCTATTGTTATTGGAGAAACAAATGCTGGCAATTACCGTAATTTCGGGTGTATAAGCCGCAGCTCAAATAATTCTTTTTCGACCCAGAAATTTTTAAAAAATAAATATAACTAGTCAGATCGCCGTAAATATATCTCTTCAATCACTAAATAAGATTTCTGGGTCTAAAAAGAATTGTTTGAGCTGCGGCTTATACACCCGAAATTACGGTAATTAAAAAAAGGGATGGTGTAAAGTTAATTTTATTTCTGGAATAATTAGAGCAACAATTGTAATATTTTTTGTGCTAAATTATGTAAACGTTTTAATTCTTTTTGTGGATTAGATGTAATGTAAGAAATTTTATTAATCTGACGTACCTCATATGTTAACTGAATTTAATTGTATTAAAATACATTTTTTATGATTAAGAGATAAAATATATCTTGAGTTCTTTTTTCTACATTACTCCAGTTACAGCACTAATTATTTATATTAAGAATTAACGATAACAAAATTTAATTAAAACAGATTTTGATTGTTTATTTTATATTAAATGGGTGGATTTAAACGCTGCTAAGTAATCTAGATCCATTTTTATTAAAAAATAAATAAATAAATAAATGATTTCGATGTCTGTTGAAATGGAAAGAGTTGCATTTAACCTCTTCAGTCCTAAGACACATTTTAAGGGGCACTACGAAAAACAGTTTTAAATTATTATAAAACGTCTCCAAACATGCATTAATTTGTATATCGATGCTTCTATTATTGACGCATCTATTAAAAAAGTCTAGATGTGATTTTAACAATTCTCGAAGAAGTTAAATTAAATTAAAGGGTAATTTTTAGTGTCGCCTTTAGGCGACATCAGAACTGAGGAGGTTAAGTGGAAATTTAAACTGGCGATAGAGTCAGGTTAAAGAGAACGAAGGTAAGACAGCTTATTACTTACTTTGAATTGAAATAATCAAATCATCTGGTGAATTAAAAGTAGATGAATTCCATGATGGAAATTCATGGAAAGTGAAATAAAGATATGTTTACATTTAAATGAATGCAATTAAAATTAATAATGACATTTTCGTTTTTGCAGTTATTATTCAAACAGTTACGCATAATACAAAAACCCAAGTTGAAATAAAAAAGAGTTGCATTTAACCCTTCCATGCACTGTGTGTCACATCTAGCATATACGTAAAAGCACTCTAATTCTCAGTATGTGCTAAGAATTTGGATCGCTGTAACTGATCAAGGACAGTCCAATTTATGAAATAACACTCATTTTCGGCACGTCAGATGGCTGCACTTGACAAAAAAATTAAAATTTATTCTTCTAGAAAAAATAAATAAATAAATAAATAAATAAATAAATAAATAAAAGATCAAGTTGTTAAGGCAGGTTTTACTTTAATATTTGTTACTAAATACTTAAAAATATTAGTATAAAGCAAATTGCAGAGTGTTAAGCAGCTGAAATGAATTAATTTAAGCAAATTTAATTGCAAAATAGAGCAATAAATTATTCTAAAATCCTAACTGAGTAAACAGGCTACACGCTATTTAGCGGAAAATTTGAAATTTATTTTATTTTATTTTATTTATTTATTTGTTATTTTTTTCAATTATAAGACCGATATATAGATTTCAAATAACTTTTTTTTTCATAAAAACAGGAAAAAAAAAAAAAAAAAAAAAAAAAAAAACGTGCAATGAAGGTTTAATGGGAAATTTAAACTGCCGCTTAAAGAAAACGAAAAAAAGATATCATATTTCTTTGAATTTAAATAAGGACGGAACAAATTATCTGGTGATTCTAAAATAGATGAATGCACAGTTTTTTTTTTTTTTTTTTTTTTTTTTTTTTTTTTTTTTGAGAAAAAATCGTAGAAAGTCCAATAAAGTTACTGTCCCTTTATACGAATATAATTAAATTTAATAAAGCCTTTGTATGTTTGAAAATAAGGAGAAAAATATTGTGTTTTAACTATTTTAGATAAAACAGTACGTTATATATTATTTTTCACTATATTAAAATATTATTTTGTAGTTATGTTAGTGTTTTTAGTTATTTTTAAACTATTTTAACAGCTTTTATACTGTCAAAGTAAAGATAGCACTGAAGGGATTGCATACAGTTGTAGAACTTTTTGATTTATATGTAACTGATATTGCTAACTGAAGATATATATTTTATAATAATGAATTATACTGATAAAACTAGCAAATTACGTGCGAACGCATGCAATTTAACTACAAAAATTATATTTAAAATAGAAACAACTTTGAAGGAAAGATTGATACTAATATACCTCGTTTAAAAGAGTGAGTGCTGTTTGAACAGTTAAACAGAAAATGTGAACTTTTGTTAAAGTAGGACAGTGAAGTTAAAGAACCTTATTAAAACCAAGGCCAACTTATCATAATATCAAGGCCTCGCATTCAGGAGAAAATCTATTGTTGAAATTGTCCGTATAATTGCCAACTTATTATATGACTTTGTCTCATAAGTAACGCCACCTGGTGCATACTACTGCTAATATTCCATGCACAAATTCATAGAAAAAAAATGGAAAATATTCAGGTTCTCACATTAGATGGCGCTACCTACGGGAAAATTATGTGATTTTTGACCACGTGTACTGCGGTCAAAGGAAACTTGGCGAATGACAAGCCTTGTTATTATGATAAGGTAGCCTTGATTAAAACAATACTAATCAATGGGTTTCTGTTTCACTTTCGTGCTCGTAAAAGTCTTTTCGTGCTGGCATCTAGTGCAAATTGCACGAATATCAAAAATATAGAGTGACATAAATCAGTCATTTAATCTCTGTATTGTTTGGTTCTTTTATACCTGTAACCTCTTTCAAAATTAACATTTTATAAATAAAATTGTATGAAAAAAATTATTTAAATTTTTTTGAAAAATAATACCGTTTATGCTTCCATAGAAACCTGTATAGAAAAATCAGTTTACGAATGACAGACATTAAAAAGGGACTATTATTTACTAAGATTAAGAC
The DNA here is from genome assembly GCA_964019185.1 of Maratus speculifer. NCBI lineage: Eukaryota > Metazoa > Arthropoda > Arachnida > Araneae > Salticidae > Maratus > Maratus speculifer. The sequence continues at coordinate 5,420,131 of CAXHSM010000010.1, forward strand.
CTAACTTAGAACATGACACATTCTAATTTATATGTTCCTATTTGTATTCATATTTTAAATAATAAACAGTAGAGGTGGAAAAAATAAGCATTAAAAATTATAGTGTTTCCTAATCATCTCAGTGGCATTTTTGCCGTTCCTGACCGATATTGCAAAATAACAAACAGAGCATGCGTGCGGACTTAGATTGAAATTCTCTCTCTAGAAAAATTCTACATACAGGGTTACCATATTCGCGATTTTATCTTATCAGACGTGACATTTTCATCCCATATTACATTATTAATTATTTTATTTTTATTAACAAAAACACTGCTTTAGAAATAGTTTCATGTGATTTTTTAGAATTTATTACTAACGCAATTAGGATATTACTTATTACTGAACAGATAGAGAGTTAAATTTTGCAAATGAGCTTATCAATGTAGATGCAAATATATATTATTCCTTTCCTCTATGTATATTATTCCTTTTCTAATGCAAATATATGTTATTCCTTTATAATAATAATAAGAATGATTATCTTAATTTACATCTTGTATGTTCTGCTGCCAAAATAATACATCTTTAAGGAAACATTAATTTATTTTAAGTAATACATATAAATTTAAATGTAATAATTTATGATTTTTACAAATTATTTAGTGTATTATTATTTTAGATCTTATATTACATTTTATGTAATTTTATTAAATACTAAATACATTTTTGTTGAATATTATTACTATGGTCTTCCTTTTTAAATACGGCTTCATAGAACTGTTTTTTTTTCTTAATTTAGTTATAAGAAATTAAATTAAAAAGCTATCTATTCAGATAATTATAGTCTTTTAATAAATTCGTTTAAATAACTGGATATAGATGGCAACATAGAAGAGTTTTCTTTATTTTTCACTTTTTTATGGATGTAAATAATTCAGTTTTAACTTTTTTTTTTTTTTTTTCCTTTTTAACGATAAAAAAAATATTTATTTTAACTTTTTAAAAACTTTTGTTATGTTTTAACTTTAATTTAACTTCCTCTCTTTGCTTTTTTACATCTATCAAAAATACATATTAGTTTGCAAGGATATAGATTATTATGATTATTATTAAGATTTTTTTAAAATTTAAAATAGAGTTTTTTAGTTATACCATTATCAAATTAAGTGAGATAATTATTTATAATTAATAAATAAGCAGTGTCTAGGTATTCCAACTATCTAATTATATTTAATATTTAATTATCAAATTATTTATTGATAGTATACTATTTAATATTACTTAATTTTCATACAATTTATAGCATATTTAATATAAAATAAAATAGAAAATTTGATAAAGATAAATTATTATATTTTGTAATAAATAATTATGAAATAATTGTTATTGTTATATTATAAAATTAAATGTGACATAATTTATAGATAATGTATATATAGATAATAATATAGATATAGATATAACAAATTATCATATTTGCTGATTTAATAATGATAAATATAATAGTACAACAATAACTTAGATCATCATCAAAGTATTATTATATTAGTAATGTAATAATATCCATATATTTCAATAAAGGAAATTTCACATAAAAATATTTCATTGAAAATTAATGATAATTTATATTTATTTATAAAATGTTACCTTCAGATAATAAAGAAAATAATATTTATTATCAATTACATCTGTTTTATTTATAATGAAAATATTTGATATTTAATGTTGATAATAAGTAAATACTAAAATATTATAGAAATAAATATTCAAGTAAATAATTTAATGATAATATGTATATATATATTTAATTATTTAAATACTGCAAATCAGCTTATATTTTTTTACAAAATACTTAAAAAGTTATAGAACAGTTAAAAAAATTTAATCAATATACAATATTTCATAAATTATTATAATTTTTATTTTTTATAGCATGTACTATAAAATATCTCTCTAACATATATTTTAAAATTATAAATAAGATATTATAAATTTATTTATCTAATATAGATTAATATTTATTATAAATATTATTTGCATTGATACCACAACAATATTAATATTTGATAATATTTAATTACAATAAATTATTAATGATAAAAAAAATTATTGTAAAGCATAAAATATTTCAATAAACTATTTAAGTATCTTAATATAATTAAATCGGAAACAAATTTAAAATAAATTAATATTGGAGATTTCAATCGCTAGATTCACGAAGAAATAAAATATCAAAAGAAAATCTCAAGTATTAAAACGCTTCTGTAAATCTAATAAATAATAATAATTTTCTTGCTAATGTTGTTAATTACCATTTATTATCTGTATCGCATTTTTGAACGCCAAAAAGTAATCGCCAATTTAGTATCATGACGTATGCAACTTCGGTAAACCTGTACAATTTTTCTAGTAGAGAGAATTTTAATACGAGAGAGAATTAGTAGAGAGAATTTTAAAGAGTCCACACGCATGCGCAGTTTGTTATTTTGCAATATCGGTAAGGAACGGCGAAAATGCATCTCAGTGTATTACATTTCATAAAGTATAAATATTAATATGGTGCTGCCATCTGTTATCAACATTCTTAAATAACTATTATTTCTACCGTACAGGTTTTTAAGCTTTTAGACTGAAATCGTTTGGAACTAAAACTACCGAAAGACAATTTTCTTGTTATGTAGTCACAAACTTTCCATAATTAAATAAAAGCTTTTTGTTCTGCACGAACATGGTGGTAGCTTGGTGGTCCGCGGCATTAGATTGAGAAATCCCAGTGTACGGAGTTTTCTCTTAACAAGTGAATTCATGTTTTTCTGCCGTAACAATTTTAATCAGAAAAACACTTTTTATGTTGTAAAGAAAATGCAGACAAAATATTCAAATGCAGATCTTTTTTTCTTAACTTAACAAATTATGTTTACACACAGTTAAATCCAGCAAGATCACACAGCGCAAGTACTAAATAAAAATAAGAAAAAAGAAAAAAGAAAAGAAAAAAGAAAGAAAATAAAAAATGTGAATATTGAATTTGAATGATGAAAATTTCAAGAGAAGCTAAATAAAAAAAAATTAATGTTATGAAATTGAAATTTGGTTTAGAATTCTAATCTTGTTAAATATTTGCTATCAAAAGTAGCATTTTTCGAACGAAAATGTAACTTATGAAGCGAAAAGTTCTGAATTCTGCTAAACAGAGCCATGGTAGAAAAAAACATTTTTTAGGTTCTACAGTTTTCAAACAGTTAAAAAGATGTTTGAATCTAACCAAGGATCACTCATATAATAATGAAAGTAACATCTTCTAATTCCTTTATACCGAGAATTGCAGAATACCAACCGTTTCTCTTTCTCATACTAAATATTTTTTTTCTTTTAAATATTAGAATAAAAAAGAATATTGCCCAGTTAAACTGATGGCATTGAGCTCACAGGCTACGCATACTAATTCTACATTACACCCTTATGTTTTCAAGGGTTAATTCCGTTCGCAGAAAAATTAAGGAGGGGGGAACAGCTCCTCCCTTTCCCCTTTTTATGCTTAATCATCGAACCCTCTAAACTGATCAGGACATGCTTTATCATAAAAAAATCCATATCCAGAGCAAATCGGATAATTCTTAATAAAAATCCATTTATATAATTTAACAGGAGTTATCTACCTCTTTTATATACTTAACCATTAAACTTCCAAAACTATTCGGTTGGTTGGTTGGTTGATTTTTGTCGTCCGATTATCTACGCTAATGGGATATAGGACCGGGGGAGTGCCCTCCGTGGGGGTCTTTCTAAGGGAACCTAACCCGTATTTACGCAAGGTTCGAAGAAAACCACGGAAAACTCCGAACGGTTAGGCCGACAGCCGCGATTGGGTTCGAACCCAGCACCTGCTGTCTACCAGTTGAGAGGTCCGAACCTCTCGGCCACTGGTGGGGCCCAAGAAAAAAAAACTATTCGGAGATTTGAACGAAATCTGACAATTCTGCATGAAAAACCCATTTATATAAATTAAGGGGAGGGGCATTAGATCCCCCCCATTTCCCCTGTTTATATTTATCCAATGAACACCTAATACCAATCACGGAAGTGCTTCAGAAAGATCCTATGTGTAAATTTTGAACAAAAACTTATTTCTGCATGAAAAACCCATTCATATCAATTAAGGGAAGGGGCATGAGCCCCCCGTTCCCCCTCTTATACATATCGAATGAACTCCAAAAACTAATCAGGGAAGCGCTTTGTCAGGATATACATATATACAAAATTTCAAGTGGATCCGATATTTTTATCATGAGTTATCGCGTTACGCACGAACGAACATACAGAACGGACGGGCACATAAGCTCTCAGGCTATGATACCCTGTGAGCTAAAAATGAACAAAATTTTATTTGGAAATGTTTAACACATCTTTTGTGCAACGACAGATGTACTTTCGGATTTTGTATTGCTAAAATAGGCACTACTCTGTTATCCCGTCGACCAATTTCGCCAAATTATGCAAATCACCAAACTAATAGCCAAATTATACATGTTGATATAATTTTTATTTTAAATAACAAAATAATAATAATAATAATAATAATTAGTAGAATATTAATAAAAATACAAATAAAAAGTCGAAATAAAAATCACTTAATGACATTTTAAACATGTGAATCGCATTTAATGTCATTGAATGTGGCATTCATGATCATCCGTTATTGGCATTTAATCTTATAGTTTGGCGATAATATTTTGGTCGACGGGATAACCTAGTAGTACCGTAACATATTTTATCCGATTTCCAAAACTCGAATTGATTAAACTAGTATTACGAAAAATTCTGCATTGGAATCTTTTAATATTAAAATACTGTTATAGAATAGATATATACATATTTATTATTATTATTATGAATATTCTTTAGTATTTACTTTGTGATTCTGATTAAAAGTGTAATGGTAGAAAAACATCAATTCCCCTTTTAAACGAAAACTCCACAGACGTGGATTTCTCAAGCTACGGACCACCAAGCTACCACTATGTTCATATTGAAAAATAATGCTTTATTTAATTATGGAGAGTTTATGATTACATAACACAAGTGAAAATTATCTTCCGGAATTTCTAGTTTCGAACGATTTCAAAAGCTGTACCATAGAAATAATACTTTTTTAATAATGCTGATAATAGATGGCAGCACCAATCAAATGTTAATACTTTATGAAGGGTTATCAGGACTCTTTAAAATGGGAATAAATGAAAACAGACTATTTTAAATTTTTAATATCTTAAAATGTATGCAATTTAAAAACATAAATTTCATTATGATGAAAGATATAATCCTATTCTTTCATGTAATAATACCTTTAAAAAATTTCAAGATAATGAATTAATATTTACAGAAGACTCGACAATGTCAGATATTATACGGGCCGAACCTTTTTTATATTGGCACGATCACAAAATAAATATAACAACTAAAATGAAAATTTTAAAGCCAGATTATCATAAATACATTGAACTTAAACAAATTTATATTTAAAGCGTTTTTCTATTTTTAATAGAAAGTTGTACTTAAGTAAAGCAAAATTTTGAAAATTTCAACAACATAAACATCTAAAAAACAAATTTTTTTAATTAATAAAAACAAAATTTTGGGTCCAGTTTATACAAATTAACACGAAAAATGTGTTTTGAAAATTGTATGGAATAATAATAATAAGTTTATGAGATATCCATTGCGTTATACTCAAAAATGGCATTTGGAGTAAAATAACTTCGGAAAGTTTCGGAAATGCCTCTTCAGCTATTGAGCGATTACATTCCAAAAGCCATATCTTCTGTTCTAATTGAGAATTTCAAGGAAACAATTATATCAAAATGTTCAGAAAAGATATAGTAGTTTAACGTATTAAAGGAAAAAAAATCGAATGTTTGGAAGCTTTAAGAGTCCCTTGAAAAGTAATACTCTGAGAAGATTTGGAAACAGAATAACTTTTAATGCTTTTTTTTTTTCTACTTCCTCAGTTTATTACTTCAAATATGAACATAATAAGAATATGTCATGTTCTTAATTAGTTCTTAATTTTAGTAAACAATAGCCTTTTTTTCTGAATGTCTGTCATTAATAAATGGATTTTTTTTAATTAGCTTTATATAAAAGCATAAACAATATTATTTTTTAAAAGTTACAATGATTTTTTATACAATTTCAATCGTAAAATGATAGTTTTGAGAGAGAAATAAAGGCAAAACAGAAATAAACTATACAAAGTATAATTGATTGATTTCTATCGGTAAACATTTCTCATATTCATGCAATTTGCAATAGATGGCAGCACCGAAAATCTTTCAGAAAAGTATGAAAGAAACACAGGAACCTGCTGATTAGTATTGTTTGCAGCTTCATTGACATATTTCAACAAGAGTTCAGATTTTCTGTTTAACTGTTCAAACAGCACTCTTAAACAAGGTACATCAGTTCCAGTCCTTTTATTTAAAATTGTTTCGGTATCATTTAGTTTAGATATCGTTTTCGTGATTAACTTGCTTGAGATCGCAATGTAATTTCCTACTTTCAGTGGTGAATTCACGGGATGGGCCGGGGGGGGCGGGGGCATTGCCCCACGGAGCAATAAATTGTTCTTCCCCCCGAAAATTTGAAATTTTGCTTTTTCAATGGTGAAAATGTACAATGTCCCCCCCCCCCCAGCCACTGAAGTCCCTCCCGGAGAAAAGTGTCTGAATTCAACACTGTCCAGTTTTATCAATATGGTTATTATAAAATATGTACCTTCAATTCACAATATGTACTTGCAAAAACCATCCTTTATTTGGAATCGCGAAGCATTATTTCATAAGATAAGTATTTGAAAGTAACAATACTTTTTTTAATTTTTTATTTTGTTTATTTATTTATTTATTTATTTATTGCATTTTTATTAAGCAAAAATGTTATTTTATATTTTGGCCTATTTTAATTTTAGAAATGTAAATTCTTCCCAATTCCATATATTGTTTTTAAACAGCAAACGGTACTACTCCATTATCCCGTCGACCAATTTTGCCAAATTATTTAAATCGCCAAACTAATAGTTAAATTACACATATTGACATAATTTTTGTTTTAAAAATCGAAAAAACAAGTAATTAGTTGAATATTAATAAAAATACAAATAAAAAGTCGGAATAAAAATCACTCAATGATGTTTTAAACACATGTATCGTATTTAATGTCATTGAATGTGACATTCACGATCATTCTTTATTGGCATATAATCTTATAATTTGGCGATAGTTTTTTGGTCGACGGGATAACCTAGTAGTACCCAGCAAACATATTGAAGATAATACTAATAGTAATTACCTCTTAATAATAAATTTATTTTATTTGGTGCAATTTTCAACCTTCGAATTCGAATGATTCTTTATGTAACGAATTTAACAATTCATTTTATTTGGTTGCAATACTTTTATTGTCGCTTTGAAAAAAAAGAAAAAAAATTACATGTATATATATATATATTTTTTTTAAATGTGCAATATCGTTTGCGTAAATGATTTCATATAACAAGAATAAATTGTGTATTTGAATCTTAACACTGAAAAATACTTTTACAATTAAATGTATTTCAATTTTCAAAAATTTTAATTCATTAAAAATATGCTGTAATTTTTATAAAAAAAAATATTTTAAAAGTTTTATTAAAAAATCGTGAAATTATTATATGATTAAAAGGAATGACCACAAAAATATGCATCATTTCGAACCAATCTTAATAAAGTATTCTATTACAATGCATATTTTCCTCTCAAATAACATACATTTTTAATATAAGAAAGTTTAATGTTATTTAGCGGTTTGAAGTATAAATTTTGCAGTTATTTTCAATAATATAAAATATAAAAAGCTGTTATAATTATCTGCCTTTCGTTCATTATATTTCCAATATCACGTAATATTAAAAAAAAAAAAAAAAAAAAAAAAAAAAAAAAAAAAAAAAATAGTTTTAGTTTTTACGTAAAAATCTTGCATAAAAATTTATGACGTAATATTACATTTTTCTTAAATTCGTCAAATTATTTTATATCATTTTTCACGTGGAAATATTTCAATTTTAGTCTCAAGGTTTTTCAGATATTTTAAAAGAAAATATATTTTATTTATATATTTAATCCATACGTAGGAATCTTGTATAGAAAAGTTGTGACGTAATATTCTTTTTTTCTTAAATTTGTCAAACTGTTTTATGTCATTTTTCATGTGGAAATATTTTAATTTTAGTGTCCAAAGGTTTTTGAGATATTTTAAAAGAAAAGATATTTTATCTATTTAATTAATCCAGGTTCTATCTGTAATTAGCTACTCAGTGATTTATTTATTTTTTTCTGAAAATATACGTGTTTCATTTTTCTTTGCAGAAATGCGTCCGTAGTAGAAAAACATGTAAAATTAATTAAAAGAATAATTTTTAAAGGTTATTCTGAAATATATAATATTGGACAAACGTACAGATCATAGTTTGTTTTCATGTTTAATTTCAAATCAAAATGTAGGATAGTTTTTTTTTTTTTTTTAAGTCTATGACAAAATGTAATTTGAATTGTCTATAAGAGGATTCGCTTCGCTCATCCTAATTATACTTAAATCAAAAAGTTCTATATCTAGTTCAATTCCTCCAATGCTATCTTCACTTTAACAGTATAAAAACAGTTAAAACATGTGGAAAATATCTAACACTGTTTGTTAAATTACTATCTTCTTTCTTTATTTTCAAATAAACAAAGTCTTTATTAACTTTAAGTGCATTCGTGTAGTAGCATTTTTTAATCCACATTTTATGAACTTCCATCGAAAAAGGTATATTAATCTAGTCCAGAATCACCAGATGATTTGATCCATCTTTATTTAAATTCAAAGTAAGTAATAAGCTACCTTTCCTTCGTTCTCTTTAACCTGACTCTATCGACAGTTTAAATTTCCTCTTTATACAACTCTTTCCATTTCAATTTCAGTTATTTTTTTTCCACGTAATTGTTTGAATAATAACTGCAAATTCAAAAATTAAACCTTTAATTTACAGCTCAATTAATTTCATGCAGCAATTCACTTTAAGCTTTTTGGCGACAAATTAGTAAATCATAACAATTGCAGAGAATGAAGGAGACAGTGCAATAGGTTACGTCATGTATAGGCGCATTTTTCATAGAAAATCAAAAACATAATCTTAATTTTTTTTTTATTTTTATTTTTAGTTTCGTAAACACGGGTTAGGCTCCCTTAGAAAGACCCCACATAGGGCATCCCACCCCATTCGGGCCTATATCCCACGTGTCGGCCGACATAAAATAATCCAAACCAAACCAAACTCAATTTTCCATAGAAAAATGTTGTGCATTTGATGTGTACAGTTAAAATTTCAATAAATATAATTTAAAATGTCCGATGATGATATTTGTTTTATTTTTGTAACCGAAAAATATCAAAGAATTATGTGAATTTAGAGTCACTGAAGTAGAATCTCTTTTGAATAGGGTTGTAATTTGATGGAAAATTATCAACACGAGATATATAGGCGCTAAAGGGGGGATGCCTTACTAAAAGAACCCAACCCTTATTTACGCAAGGCAATCCAAGGTTCAATGAAAACCTCGGAAAACTCCGAACGATTATGCCAACGTCCACGAATGGATTACGTCTTCTTAAGTATCATACTTTTGTTAAATGGAAAGCATAAGTATAAATTAGTTTTCTTTTTAAATCATGTGTTATTTCTCTACTTAATCATGTTCGTATTTTAGAAAAAGTCATTCAACATGAAGAAGTTATTTCTAATATATCCATACCAATTTTGTGTTAATATTTACAACACAGAAACGTCTAAATCCTTTTCTTTGGTGCAGAAATCTAGCATATTTGTACAGAATCTTAAAACAAAATAATGAACTTTTAAATATTAAACTCACACCATAAAGTTTGTAAAATAATATTTTATTAGTAAATGATGATGTTTTATATTTACATTCTATTTATAATAAAATAAACACTCATGCAAGTCGGCCGCTATTAATAGTAGCTGATTTGTGTTTTGTTATCTTAACACTAGAACGCCCGGATGGAATCGATTCGACTCCAATCATGTAACTTAATTTCAATTCGAACCAGAAAAAAATTCTTGAAATAATTTAAATCTAATCCACGCAAATTGACGTTAAATAAATTAATTAAATAATTTTGAATAAAAATTCTGATGAGAAATATTATTTTCAAACTTGAGTAGAATTTCCGGGCGTTCTAGTGTTAAATAAGCTGATCTTAGCTCTCCACCTGCTGCCACTAATGCTTTATATTCATTCATAGGGTTGGTCTGGTTTTAATTATGACGGCCGATTATCAACACGATTACCCTAGACCCAAAGGAGGAGGGGGATGCCATCTTCTGTGGAGGTCTTTCTAAGTAGGGTTGGGCATTTCGATTCATCTTGAGGAGTCGACTCTGACTCGATTCACTTAGTTAATGAGTTGAGATAGTGAGTCGACTCCCGACTCACTTACGATTGGTTGGTTGGTTGTAAAAATGACGCAATTTTATGTCTTCTATCACGTATATCGCACAAAAGAGAATTTTTAAATGTATGCTCGAATTATTTTGTTTTAGTTTTTAGATAAAAGATATATTTTTGTGGTAAGAGCCGAAATTTTCAGTCCTGTACCGGCGCAGAACATATAAAAAATAATGACCTGGTTGGTAAAAAACATAAATGTTCGGCCAACTTGCTTCGTACAGAACAGTTATGACCCGACAAGAAAAAAAGTTAAAATCTTCTTCTTAGCCTGATCGGGCATAGTTAAATTTTTAGAAAATATGGATTTTTCCGTTTGAGAAGTTCTAATCAAAAATTAATATTTTAGCCTTTTTTTATGTTTATAATCTTTATTTTTAAAGAAGAACCCTATGCTATGATATTAATTTTTTAATTAATGTTAATTTGTATGTAAATGTTTCAGTTGATATTAATATTGTTAATCCACATATTATGTGCTATTCTATGCATTAGAGGCTTAAAAATCTGAAAAATGCTACAAAGTAAAATCCTCCAAGACGGAATAACATTAAATAAAAATTCGCTATAGACGAGTTCCCTTCCGATCGCTACGAGGAAGAAAAGGTTAGACACGAACCAGTCTTTTAGTAAAAAGTAAGTCTCGAGATCGGCTTGGGAGAATGCAATGACAAGGCCCAATCCGAGGCTTGTAAAATAAAGTAAGGCCCGACCCAAGTGCCGCTAAAAATAGGCCGAAGCTTCGAGCCAGGATCCGGCAATCACAGCGTTTAAAATTATTAGACCGTTTTCTTTCCTTTTTTTCCTTTCTTTTTTATGAGGGGTGGGGTGGGGGGGGGTTCTTTACTTAAAAATTTAAAACGGATACTTTAAGTTCATTATGTTCTTATATTTATAAATTATTAGTTATTCACAAATACCCCCCCCCAAAAAAAAGAGAAATATTAGTACAAATTAAGTTAATTGATTTTTTTTTTTTTAATATGTGTGCGTTTACATATAGGTCGTGTTGGTTATGTTGGAAAGATATCGTATCATCGAATTAAAAAGAAATTAATTACTTTACGTTTAGATTCTGTAGAAAATATAATGCAAAAAATATATCTCCCCCCTCCCCGGTCTAGTCTATTTCTGAATTTATTAAAACTAAAATTATGAAAAAAAGGGGGCAACAGTAGTTTTCTCGAAAATAATAGCGATTATCCTGAGTCTCATTGTTTTGTAGAAAATAGCATTTTTCGTTTCACATAATCTTTATATTGCAGGGCTCAATGTCAGCATGTTTTAAATGTACAATTATAAAATTGATAGCCTAACTATTGAGGGGATTTCGAATCAAATAACGTTTTCCATTTGTTTAATAAATGAACTGCTAATCAAACTAAATACGAAAAAGAAAAAATGGAGCTGTTGTAGTGTGTTTGAAGAGGTGAAGAGATATTAGAAAATTTAAGATTCAATTCTAGAAAAAAAACTCAGCATTGACATAATTTCTGATACATTTTTATTTAGAACTTTAAAAATTGACAGGCAGCTATAGAGGAGATGAAAAATCAAACAGCATTTCCATTTTTAAATAAATACATTACATATGAAGAAAAAATGTATTCTTGTCATGAAACGACAGGTTTTTCTCTTTTCCCTTGCAATATAAACTTCAATTTTAAGAGTAATTTTCTAATGTATTTTGCCAAAAATTGGAAAGCGCCAAGCAATTACATAATTTCTGAATAAGAAAACTTTTCAATTTAACGAGTTTTTTTTTTCCAACTAAAAATGAATTCAGAAATGTGTAAGAAAATAGCTTTTTTGAATTTAAGAACAGATTTAATAAATTAAGAGATATATTTTCAGAAATTTACTTTATATTATACAGCTTTAAAAGCTAGGACATTTTTAACCCTCTTTGTTTTCTTTTTTTCCAATAAAAAGAGAAATATTAGTACAAATTAAGTTAATTGATTTTTTTAATTTTTTTTTTTTTTTAATATGTGTGCGTTTACATATATGTCGTGTTAGTTATGTTGGAAAGATATCGTATCATCGAATAAAAAGGAATTAATTACTTTACGTTTAGATTCTGTAGAAAATATAATGCAAAAAATATATCCCCCCCCCCCTCCCCGGTCTATTCTATTTCTGAATTTATAAAAACTAAAATTATGAAACAAAAGGGGCAACAGTAGTTTATTCGAATTTTGCTGGAAAATAATAGCGATTATCCTGAGTCTCATGGTTTTGTAGAAAATTGCATTTTTCGTTTCACATAAGCTTTATATTGCAGGGCTCAATGTCAGCATGTTTTAATGTACAATTATAAAATTGATAGCATGACTATTGAGGGGATTTCGAATCAAATAACATTTTCCATTTGTTTAATGAATGAACTGCTAATCAAACTAAATACGAAAAAGAAAAAACGGAGCTGTTGTAGTGTGTTTGAAGAGGTGAAGAGATATTAGAAAATTTAAGATTCAATTCTAGAAAAAAAAAATTCAGCATTGACATAATTTCTGATATATTTTTATTTAGAACTTTAAAAATTGACAGGCAGCTATAGAGGAGATGAAAAATCAAACAGCATTTCCATTTTTTAATAAATACATTACATATGAAGAAAAAATGTATTCTTGTCATGAAACGACAGGTTTTTCTCTTTTCCCTTGCAATATAAACTTCAATTTTAAGAGTAATTTTCTAATGTATTTTGCCAAAAATTGGAAAGCGCCAAGCAATTACATAATTTCTGAATAAGAAAACTTTTCAATTTAACGAGTTTTTTTTTTCCAACTAAAAATGAATTCAGAAATGTGTAAGAAAATAGCTTTTTTGAATTTAAGAACAGATTTAATAAATTAAGAGATATATTTTCAGAAATTTACTTTATATTATACAGCTTTAAAAGCTAGGACATTTTTAACCCTCTTTGTTTTCTTTTTTTCCAAATTACATATTTTTTTTAACTAATGTTGAAGAGTCTAAAAATCTAAGTAAACGATTACATTGCTGTTGCTATTGTGTATTTTCTGTCTTGCGAATACATACTAAACTAAAATATTGCTCATGAATGTGCATAAAATATTCTTAAGAAAATTATTGTATGATAAGAAAAATCGGATTTTTTTTTTGTAGAAATTGAACCGGACCGGGTAAGTTTATTAATTTATTTATTTGTACGGGTCGGGACCGGATAGAACTTTTTATTTTACATTAGCCTGGGGTAGCTTTGGCTTGTACCGGGCCTGGTTGGACCTGTGAGATCCTCTAAATAAATTATGAATATTTGCAAGTTTTCTGTAATTTTAATAAATTTCATTTTACAAATCTATCAAAATGTTCAGTATCTGGGACATAATTTACTCTTATACGATCATAAAAAAGCGGCGGGAAGACTAATTTTTTAATTTTTCCCCTCATATTTACAGTTTTTATAATTGACTTCCTTTTGAAATTCTATTTATAAAATCATGATATTATACTGAATAACTGCCAGGTTTTATGTTTTTATCCTACCACTATTTAAAAAATAATAATAATAAATAAATAAAATGCATTTTGAAATCATCGGAAATTTAGGAAAACAAGCAAATTCACTTCATAAAAAATAACTGTAAAAAAAGCGTAAAATTTGACAGCTATGACATTGTGATCCCCTCTCTTCCCGATTGACACTCAAAACTTATTTACGCCACAAAAAAAATAAATAAATAAATAAATAAATAAATAAATAAATAAATAAAAAATAAATAAATAAAATAAAATAAAATAAAATAAAATAAAATAAAATAAAATAAACAAGAAATATTATCTGAATCTGGTTTAAAAAAAGGAATATTTAAAAAAAATCGACTATCTAAACTTTAAAAAATTATATGAAAATTATATCCATTTTTACATTATCTGCAAACACTTATAACTTATAAAATATATATATATATATATATATATATATTAAAAGAAAAGAACATTTTCGTAATCAAATGAAGGACAACACTTTATCTAAAATACATCAATCATAAAATAAACTCATAAAACTTTTTAGCAGTGGTGAATTCAGAAAATGGCCCAAGGGTCAGGCATTCCCGCGGAACAATAAGACCCCCCCCCCCTTGAAATACCAGGCAGTTTGCGTTTTAAATGGTAACATAGTGCAGTCTTTACTCCACCCAAAGTTCTTTATAACATCCACCTACACCCACATGTATCTCCTCTCGAAAGAAAATGTTTCTTAATTTAACACTGTTTTTTAAACAATTGCCATAAAAATAAAATTTTATTTCTCTCTCTTCAACTTTTTTTTTTCTATATTGCATCAGATAAAGGCAGTTGAAAATATTTCCCTAACCAGTTCTACTTTCTTTTAGCAAAAAATACAAACATAATATCTGTTTTGTTTGATCGTTCGATCTTTCCTCAATACGGAAATCGGCACAAGTTTATCATAAATTCAATTAATCTTCCCAGAAATATCCTGCTGAACGCACCTTTTTCCATAAATTCAATTAATTTTTCCAGAAATAACCAGCAGAACGCCCTTTTTTCTCTGTCCCTCCCACTCTTTTCATTCATTCGGTATCTTCCTAATTACACGTGAAATGCACATCTACACTGCCTCCGCTTTTCCCAAAATCTCCAACCGCAATATAAATTCAAACCAAGACATTTGTTTTTTGCTAAAAAGCCCAGCGCGGATTCGAAGAGTCGAAATCTGATACCGAGTCGAAAGAGTGGTTTTCAAGGAGTCGAAGAATCGACCACCCAATCTTCAACTTTCGACTCTCCAAGTCCGACACTCTGTTAAACTGGTCCAACCACTCTTTGAGTGAGTGAGTTGACTTTTCGACTCTTCGACTTCGAATCCCAAACTGAGTTGAAATGAAAGTTCGACTCTTTTGAGTCGACTCCGTTAGCCAGATAGGAGTCGATAGTTCGATTCACTTGTAAGGAGTTGAGATTTAGAGTCGACTCCTCGGCTCCTCGGCCAACTCTACTGTCAACCTGCGGCCGCCTACGTTTTACCATGGTCGAACTCGATCTTCCATCACGCGCTAAGGTCGAGTGAAGCCTTGGTTTTACACAGGGTCATAGAGTTGAATTGGTTTTATTCATAACGGCCGATTATCAACACGAGGGATATAGGCCCAAAGGAAGTGGGGGAATGCTTTTCCTTGGAGGTCTTTCTAAGGGAGACTAACCCATACTTATGCAAGGGAATCCAAGGTTTGAAGAAAACCACGGAAAACTCCTAAGAGTTAGGCCGATGGTCGCGATTGGGTTAGAGACCAGCACCTACCGTCTATCAGCTACGAGGACTCGATCATAGGGTGTTAGGCGATTACAATGTACGCTTGAGCGTTTCGATTCATTCTGAGGAGTTGAATTACTTGCCGATGGTTGCAAAGATGACGCAATTCTATACCTCATATCGTATATTAGATAAGTTTTGTGCGGATGCTCTAATTAGTTTGCCCTTTTTTATATATAAGATGCAATTTTTTTTTTTTTTGTATTAGTGTGTTGGACCGGAACTGGGAGCGGCCAAACTGTACGGCCCGAAATTTTCAAACATGGATCAGCCGACAGATAAAGAAAAAAAAATCGTCCCGGACTGTACAAAAAGAAATAATGGCCTAGCCTGGTAAAAGACTTAGCAGTTCGGCAGTTTGTTCGGCTCAGAACAGTTACTGGCCGACCCGGAAAAAAAGTTAAAACTTCCACTTTTGCCCGATCCGACATCACTGAATTTCGACAAAACATGGATTTTACGCCAGTATCGATAAGAAATTTTCCTTACGATGAGTTCTGACCTAAAGTATTATTTTTCTTTTTATTTATAAACTTCATTTTTAAAGGAGCGTCCTAGGTACAATATTTATTTTTTTTAATGTATCCCAATTCGTATGTAAATGTTTTAGTTAGCATGAATATCGTTAATCCACATTCTGCGTACTGTGTGACTGAGATAAGAAAAACCGGATTAGGTTTCCTGCTTTCAAAGATTCCAAAACTTGTTCGGAGGGCACTTCATGCATAGGAGCTTAAGGACAAAAAGACCGCTTACACACACATATTTACATATATAAATCCATTACTTGCATTACAATACATGAATCCTTGAATTTAATAGAAAATTACCAGATTTTAAAAAAGGGAAAAAATTAATACAAATGGAATTTGCAGAACCAAAGCAGAATCCTCAAGCCCCAAATACTTTGGAACTGCAAATGAAGTGTGTGGTTTCATCTTCGTATTAGCCATAAAAAAAGCAAAATAATACGAACTTGGGGCTACCAACACACATAAAACCAAATTAAATGAAAAAAAAACAACAAAAACAAAACACAACAAAATTACTAAAATGAGTAGAAAAATAAAAAGTTAAATAAATAAATAAGGAAAATGAATAGGAAAACTATACCATACACCATAGTTTACCCTTTAAATAGTAAAACCAAATTATTTAATTTGACTATGCTAACCTAAACTCAATATCTTAACATAAGATGAAATATGAAATAAAAATAGACAATTAATATATGGATTTTAGACATTTAGAAATAGTATATTAGGTATCCAATTAGTTAAAATTTAGGTACAAGTTAATCCTGAAAATAGATTAAATTACATTAATAGAATTAATAGATGTAATTATACAATTATCGATTCATTAGTGTCAACTAAACATCCTGCATAAAATGTTTTGCAATTTAGCAAATTCCTCTCCCCCTCTCAGGTTTAAAAAAATATTTTTTAATTTCTTTCTTTCTTTCTTTTTCTTTTCTTTTCTTTTTTTTTTTTTTTTTAAATAAAACACCCATTGCGCATTTTTCAGACAACCCCCGTATATTTAACATCTACTCACCCAGCCATCCTATCATGTATATTTTTTATATACTTTTTACATTATTTATTTTTTTATGTTATTTTTATGTTTTAATACATATATATATATATTTTTTACATTTTTTTACGCAGTGTGATAATTATTTTTAAGATCGTGTAATAATTAGATATATATGTGTATGTATGTATATGTATTCATCTGTGGGTGTTTCTGTGTGTGTGTGTGTGGTGTGTGCTTATAAAATTGTTTATTAATTCAAACTTTACTATAAATTTCAAATAATACAGTTATACTGTTAATTATAAGAATTATAACCTCAAAAAATTAATTATATATCATATAAAAAATTTATTGAAGTTTTGTCAGTTTTATGATTTTAATATAATTATTTAAATAGAGACTAAAAATGAGCTATTCTTCAGCAAATTACGTGGATGAAATTATGTGGATAAAGAAATAGACAAAACCTTCCTAGAACTAAACAAATAATAGCGATATTTTATTATTTTATGTATTTTATATTTTCTAGAAATATTATATTAATAACATTTATGTAACTTTTATCTTACAATTTTGTATTCAGAACAATTTGTATAACTGGAACAATGAAATTTGATAACATACATATACGAAATTTGAAACATATACATATATAAGTATTTTACTATGATAAATTTATTATTATTATTATTATTATTATTATTATTATTATTATTATTATTATTATTATTATTATTATTATTATTATTATTATTATTATTATTATTATTTATTATTATTATAGTAGGTTATGATATTAAAGCAGTGTTATTTTTAACTCTTACCTTCACAATTCATTTACATAATCTGTTAATGTCACAATTCTGAAATAAAGTAAGCAAAGCCTCCAGTACAGATTGCATGAAAGCAATTTTTTCTTTTCGGGAATTAAAAACCAGTCTAACTTGTTGCTGTTTTGGTACAAAATGAAAGAAATATATTTTTATACACAAAGCATCATCCAATATTGCCGGCTTTCTTTTTTGTTTATTTTTTACTCAAATTATGTACGAAATATCCATAATTATTATCTTCGAGGTAAACGGCCACAGAAATCTCTCATTAAATAAACAAAAATTGCAAATTCTTTTCGAAGCAAAAATATTTTTCTCTTTTGTCTCGGATACAAAACACTAATTTTCGATATGGAAATAGCATTGAGAGTTGAAAAACATGGCCTATGTTCATAATTGTTTCGAAAATACATCAGTTGACGTATTGACAGTTGACTCTCTTCCAGAAATTTTCGGCTGTCAGAGCTCCACCCCAAATAACGCCTTTAAATGGATTTTTATAGTTTTAACACATATTTTTCTAAACATTCATATTGTTATTCCCGATGCAAATTTTCGGCATTTATATATAGAATATACGAGACCATATAAGGATTTCTTTCAAAAAAAAAAAAAAAAAAAAAAAAAAAAAAAAAAAAAAAGTAATTTTTGAAAATTATTACACATGTTTTTTTTTATTCTTTTTTATTTTTTTATTGCTATTTCACACAGTTTTTATAAACATGAAATTGTACAAAAAAATTCCAGTTATGCCTTTTTGTCATCTATATAACCTCATGTAGTTTTCGGTTCAGTAGTTTCCATGAAAATTAGTTTTTTAACGAAATCAAAATATCATTTTTATTTACTAAAATATCATTATTTATCAAGTGATAATTCGCGTATTATAATGTCAGTTAGGTTAACACTTCAGGGGAAAAAAATATCACGAAGTTTGATTGAAAAATACGTTTAAAGAGCTTATCCGACTATGCCCTTTCGCTCGTACATTCAACGCTATCTGTAGGAACCTTGCAAAGTCTAGAAAAATAATTTTACACATTTAAGCAAGAGATTTAGAACAATGGAGATATTTTCCAAAAATGTTTAGAAAAGAAATAATTTTTAAGCTTGTTTACATTTTTAGAGTATTAAGAAGGACTTTAATTCCTATTAAGCAAACAAAAACACGATCAAAATTTCTCTTTTTTAATCATTTTTGGACAATATATCCCCTATAGAAAAACTCTCTAATTTATGGATGTCTTTTCTAAATGTGTAAAATAATTTTTCGATTTCATTACGTTGCCAGATTTCAATATTTATCGACAATCAGAAAATTAAATGCACTCTCGGGGAAATCCCCCTTTTTTCTTTTTAATCTTCCTCTTCGGCCTGGCGCAAGTTCACGTTTAAAATATTGAGTTAGATTATATATTAGATATTATAGATGTTTTGTGCTGAGAGAGATCCTTAATAAATGCTTCACGTGTTTAATTGCCATTTAACGTATTTACCTTTCCAAAATTAATTTGCAGTTTTCATTTGTTTTGCTCTCATAAAGAGCTGAAACGTCAATGCGAAAGAAATATTTAACTCATACCGGTAAAATTTTACAGAATTATTTATATGTCATAATACAATGTTTTTTTCTTTTTGGATGTGTTTATCAGTGGTAAAG
Source organism: Maratus speculifer (assembly GCA_964019185.1). Taxonomy (NCBI): domain Eukaryota; kingdom Metazoa; phylum Arthropoda; class Arachnida; order Araneae; family Salticidae; genus Maratus; species Maratus speculifer. The sequence goes on from CAXHSM010000010.1 coordinate 5,439,994, forward strand.
GTAATTAAATAACGAGTAAACCCTTTGCAGCAGGATTTCTCGCTAGATTTTTAAAATTGTTACTTGAGTAGGTTCAAAAAGACGTAAGAAAAAGAACCGGAGAATGACACATAAAGTGTACTTCCTGTCAAAGCTCGACTATCAGCAAAAAGACATTCCCATTTTAAGGGTGTACTCCAATCCACAGAGTAGTAACAGAGAATCAACTTTCATATACTGTAATGGCAACTTGTTTAACATGGGATTACGCATAGACAGTAGCGAGATGAGCGGATCACTCTGAAACTACGATCATAACATAAGAGAGGTTGCTAATTCGGCGAAACATCGCTTCCTTGGCGACAAATGATAAAAGAAAAAAGAAAAAAAATACAGCGACGGCTTACTGCTTCTTGTTTTGAAATTTATGAAAGAGTTATTTTAATATGAAATAACTTTGACGTATTCGTCTTGCAAACAATACATGTGTCTCTTCGTAACATAACGACCTAATAATTTAAACTTGAAAATTCAAGAATAATAACAGTAATAATTACGAATCAATATAAGCGCGGAAATCTAAGATCAAATAGCATAAGCACGTGTGCAAAGATAATCAAATCAGCATTCAGCAAGAAGCGCCAAACCAGAATAGGGTTACAGTTAAACAGAAATCACGAGGATAAAAACCGCCAACGCGATGGATTAGTTTTTAAGTGATCCACTGATGGCGTTCTTTTCAAGTCGAGTTGAGGCTCTGTTACGTACTCTGTGCTCCAATCTAATGAAAAAACCCGTTCGCGAATACTAATCTTATGGTAGAAATTTATAAAAATATCTCCGGTTGCATTTCAATATTTTTAAATGATTTTTTTTAATTTAATTTATTTATTTTTTGCATTGGACAGTTGAAATTGATCTGAATGCAAGGAGTTTTTTTTTCCATTTTAATTGCAGATTTTTTATAAAGGTGCTTTCGCTTTCCAAACCAGTTCCGAAAATGAAAGCGTCCTCATAAAAATATATGTGTAAACAAGATTTTAAAAAAAATAAAAAACAGTCTGCATACTGACAATCTCAGCTATTGAATGAAAAAAAAAAATAATATTAAAATACAACCAAGATATTTTTTTTAATTCCGTCCATAGAATTAGTGTTAGCGAACGGGTCTTTTCCTTTGAATGAAGTAGCTTTTTAATAGTTGATACAGATGGCCATGCTAGCCATGATAAGAATTAAATTTATTCCGTAGTGGGTCCGGCATTTTACGTTTAGCTTTTCATTCTGCTTTCATCGCTTTGAATTTTTTGTTTATTTTGCGGCAATATAATAGTAATGAAAATAAGAAGTTTTCAGTTCTGTCATTAAACAAACGCGTAGAGTAATGAAATACCTAAATTCCGAAAATTGTAATTTTTTTATTATTTTTTTAACATTATTTATAATATGTAATGGCATGAAATGCAAATAATATTATAAAAAAGATTAATATCTTGCATGCAGTGTTGGGTATGAAAGTGCTCACTGAACGAAAACTCACGAATTTCGCTCACTATTTGTGAACTTTGAACTGAACTTCGTTCACTATTTTATAAACGAGTTTGAACTGAACGGAAACTCAAAAAATAGACGAGTTTGAACGAAATTTACGTTCAATTTTTTCATAATTTATTTAAATTTTTCCAGACCTTAATACACTTTTTCCACTTTCAAATGCCATTTAGAGGCCTACACGAGCCTCAGGACGAGTTAAGTCTGGATATCACTTCTCTGGGTAGTATCCTATAGTCTTACTTCTTCTGCAGACTCGGGTCGCGCCGAACTGGACTTGGGCTGTATACAATTTCACCGAAAATAGATATATACTGTAAACTCTCTGTACAAGGTGGACTGTGTAAGGCGGAAATATATCTAAATCGGAAAGATTTTCAAGTTCCTGCGAATCCGCAGACAGAGTAGAATTTGTCTAAGACGGAATAGCAAAAAAGGAGCAATTACTAAAGCACAAAACTCAGACCAGCATTGTCTCGAAGGGTATGCACATAGACATCCAGAGAGTGCAATCGCGTGTTTGTTCCATTTTCAATATTGTACCGACCAAAAATATATGAAGTTATACATCGAATTGAACCAAATTTTTTGTGTAAGTGTATGACTATGACTAATTGGTCCTCCCTGAATTTTGAAAAAATCCGCCGGAAGGGGGCACTGCAATAGCGAATTTTATGCCATTTTCAATATTGCACCACCTAAAAGTTTACGTTCTAGTAGTTAGTTCTAGAACTGAACTAAATTTTTGTATATGATTAGTTTTTGGTGAGGCAAGTAGGTCCTTCCATAATTTGAAAAAAAAAATCTGGCTAGCATTCTTTTGTCCGTCGGCTCTTGCAGAGATCGAAATTCGTTTTTACTCCGATTAACTGTCTGAAGTAGAAATTTAAGATAAAAATCAAGGTTGGTATGATATTGAATTGTTATTATAAAATTATTAAAGCATTAAAATGAGTAACTTTTTTTTAAATATTAAAATGTATGTATGAGATAGAAGAAAGTTTTGGGAATGGCACATCCAACTAGTTTCCATTCAAATGCCGTTTAGAGGTCTACATGGACTCGGGTCGGGTCGAGTCTGATCATTAGTTTTTTGGGTCGTGCCCAGGTCTTCCTTTATCTGAAAGCTTGGACTGGACTTATTTTTGGAACTGTACTTTATTCTTAAGCGAAGTGTGCACAAATCGAAATTTTTTCACATTGTCTCACAACCTTGCTTGTATGAAAATCATTGACCCGTCCCAGTCTGATTTGTATAAAGATTTGTTTAGGGAACAACCTCTTTGGGTCTACACTTTTTGACGAAAATACATATATTTTTAAATTACCATTATTCTACAGTTAAAATTTTCTTTAAAGAATAATACATGTTGTATTTCTAGAATCACGGAAAAAAGCGCACGTTCACTAGAAAAGATATTTAAATATGTATTTTTCTGACACATTTCAGAAATAATGCAAATATATGTGAAAAAAATTTCTTTGACACCCTCAAGAATAAGAAGGGGGGGGGGAGATTCAGTATTTGCCAGCTTAGTGAAACGCAAACATAAATAGTTCAAAAGGCGTTTGCTAATTAGTTTTATAATTTCAAACAAGATATCAAAATTAGAAAATGCAAAAGAGTTTTTATGTGTAAAAAGCTTAATATTATTTCTAAATATATTGGTAACTTTCGTCAAATCTATCAGAAATAGAAAGTGCATTATAGTATTTTTAGTAAAGTTTGAACAAATTTGCCAGTTCAGTTTGTAAATTTGCCAACTTTACAGTACTATCAAACGTTTGGAGGGGAGGAGGCTCCCCCTTGTGCCCCCCCCCCCCTTAGCGAGGCCCCTGAATATAAATGTTATAAATAGTTGTTAATTTGTTTACGCTTGTTTTACATATTTTTTAGGATAAATTTATAAATTAAGGTTATATATTCTCGGAGCGCATTAAAACGAAAAAGGTATGTTTTTTCTTATTCAACCGACTTTCTTTTTGTAAGGAGGTCCCTTCGTAATTCTAGCGTCTTGTCTCACAAACATCTCCTAACTTTTCTCCGAATGCTGTTGTATTTGTATCGTCCGTACAATACCGGTACTTCCGTTAAATTTCTCCCAACCCAACAAAAAGGGGAGAAAGCGTGTTGGTGTTGACGATTTTTTCGTGTCCTTGACAATTACAAGCTGATAACCAAGTCACCAGTTTAAGGAAACGTGTTAGAATTGGAATAAAATGTGGTTCAAAGATTATAGGACAAAATGTACCATTTATTTATTTAGAAATATTTTATTCGAGTTTTTCCTCAACCAAGTGCTTATTTTTTCCCCAATAACCCATTTTTAACAAATTTTTATTTTAGATAGATATAAAATAATATTTATAGATATTTATGGGTGAAATCAGCTTCGCATAATCCTAGTTTGAAGATATTTTTAAAAATTTCCACAGAAACACATTCTGTCGCTGTGTGTGAAACTCGGTGATCTCACGAAAAGTGCAAGAAGAACGTAATAATTTAATCAATAACAGATTTTATTATAGCTTTTAGTATAGTTGCAGCATTACAAATTATTATAATTGAGACATTTAAAAACATAGTTAGGATGATTGGATAGTTCAGCTATATCCCTAATTCGTTGCTTTTTCACTTTTTAGATTTTGGTTGCAGATATTTTTTAGAATTTCACTTCCATTTTCGGAGCCGGTTTCGAGTAATTTTATAAAAAATGCTTGAAACGAAAAATTGAAAAAGTAAAAATAAGAGCTATGTAGAGCACCTTATCCAATTAAAACAATAAATAATAAATAAATAAATAAATAAATAAAAATAGAAATAAAAATGTCGAGATGTATCCTTAGTGATTCGGTCTACAGGCAGAGGCATGCTTCGAAGTTTAAAACTCTTTCTTCAACAAAAACTAAATCAAAAATAGAGAAAACCCAATTTAACAATTTTATATGACCGCTTTTGACGAGTTTTTAATTTACACCTCGTGAAAGAGCTGGTTTTATCAGAATCATGTTAATGCAATAATAATTTTTGAAGTCGTTTTTGTTTTTTGCTGTAACTGTTTGTCCCATTAATAAATTTCTAATATTAATGCATACATAACATTAAAATGATTTACAATAAATCTAAGGGATTTGATAACTTGTAAATTTACGAAGCTTTAACTTCAACTTTTCCTTTTTTCCTATTTTTTCGCTTTTTATTATTATTATTATTATTTCTATAAGAGCTGATTTTATCAAACACTTATCAATATAGTTGTAAATATTGAAAATATTTATGATAAATATAAACAGATTTGATATTTGGAGAATTCGTCAGTTCTAAAGAAAATCAAATTAGTCAGTAATAATTTATAACTTCATCTTTTCTAAGGGTTCCAAGAGCATTATTAGAAAATTCTAACATAGAAAAGAATATAATTGGTAGTATTTTTTTAGAAATCGGTGAATGGGGGGGGGGGGAATGAATGGAAAAAAGTGACAAAGAACTGGAAAATGTGACAAGTAATATTTAATAAATATTGAACTTGTCGAAAAGTAAGAGTTAAAAATTAAAGTGGTAACAAAAACTATATTTTTTATGTTCTGACCATTGGCATTATTATCTTCAGATATTAATAGAATAAATTATGAGAATGACAAAAACCAAAATGTTGTTATTGATGTTATTATTACATTAAAATATATTTCATTTTAATTATTAAAATATAAATATTAGGTGATATTAAATATTAAATTTTGTTTCATTAGGAAGAACTGATTAAAAATATATATATATATATATACTTTATTAACTGAAAGTGAATTAATAAAAATAATTGTAAAAATAAATAAAATTAAGTATAAATTTAAATATAAATTAAATAAATAATAATTAAAATAAAATAATTAATCAATATATTAGTATAGTATAAAATAATTATATAATAATAATAATAATATAAATAATAGTAACAATAATAATAATAATACCAATTATTATTATTATATATAATAATTTATATATCATATAAATATATTTACATAGTATAGTAATAGTATATTTATTAGAAGACCCACTTCATATTTATGTATGTTATGTTTAAAATATTTTACAAAAAAAACAAGACTTTATATTATTATTAAATTATATATTAAATTACATATCAAATATATATTTTCATAATACTGTTTATATTCATTCCACAGAGCTTCATAATTCAAATGGTGATTTATTTAGTTTATTTTAAATAAGAGTTAATTTTTCGTGTTCATTATGCATGCCACAAGACAGTTTATATATTGTTCTCACTGAATTTTTAATTTTGGTAAATATTTATTTTGAATTGGATTTATTAATGGATTTATTATATATGTATATATAATGTATAATAAAAATGTGTAAAATACGTAAAATAAATGAGTGTGTATATTATTAATAAATAATTTTATTATTACATTAATAATAATAATAATATAATTGTATATGTCAAACAATACATTTATGTATATATTTATATATATTTATTTATATATATATTATATAATAAAATATATAATAATAATAATTTATAAATATAAAATAAATATAGAATTAAAAATAAATGTATAAATAAATAAAATTAAATATTAAAAATTATACTCATTTACAAAAAATTATTTAAGGGTGTTCTCAACTGCTCCGCTCAACAAGCGCAAAACGTTTTGACACATTTACAAATTCATTTTTTAACAAAAAGATATAAAATTGGAATGCCTGACTATGGAAGCGATTTCGAATCGAACTTATTTTTCCCTTTTATGAAAATTAAATTACCTATCCACTTCTAAACTATTTCGATGACGTGATCACCCTTTTTCTGCTGCTTTTCGACCGGTTTTTCTGCTTTCGTCCGGAAATGTGCTCAAAAACGTTCACTTTGAAGGCTTGTTATGAAATACCTATTCCTTTTTTTTTTTTTTTTTTTTTTTTTTAAATCAGAAAACTGAGTGCAATTAGACAGTTTCTGAATAACAACACCTGCTAGTCTCATGCATTTTCGAAGAAAAATAAATTAAAGCATGTGTCACAAAGTTGCCCTTTTGGATTTAAGAACAGCCTTAAAGATTTATAATATTTTAATAAGTGATAAGAAATTAATAAAAATAAATGTATAAATAAATAAAATTAAATGTTAAAAATTATACTTATTAACAAGAATTTAGTTTTAAAATTATAATATTTTATTATCCGCCATTACTGACATTATTGCCATGTACTCCCCAGCAGATTCGCTGTATATCCCCAAGGATACGCGTACCCTGGTTGGGAACCACTGCCCTAAGAGAATGATACAAATCAGCCACTTGTTATCACTTTAATTTTTATCATTGATTTCGACATTGCTTTTCTCGACGGGGACAAGTCTGTTCAAAAATCAGTAAAATTTGGCTTGATTTTGCGAAAAAGCACATACTTTTTTAACTTGCCATTATTATACAATTAAAGAGAGGAATTTAAGAATCGTAGATTCCAGGCTTATTTAAGTAGAGTTAAACATGTGGAACAAACTGCCTATGACGGAATTTTCTTTTAAACTGAAAACTGAAAATTTCTTTTAAAGTTCTTTTAAACTGTTCATCTATGCAAAATGAATACAATAATACGGTAGAAAAAATATGTTAAACATTTACACCTGTTAAAAAGAAAATGTAATTTTTTTCTTTCCAATGCGGTTTCATCTTAGAAGTTTTTACTTTTACTATATATAATTTTTTAGATTTTTATGTCTCCATAACATGGAAGATGGATTAATAATACTAATGATAGCTGAAACATTTACATACAATTAACAAAGGTTCATTAAAAGCATAAACATCGCAGCCTACGGCACTTCTGCATAAATGGAAATTATAAACAGACTAAGGTAAGTTTGTTTGGCCAGAAGGGTAAATATCAATGTCTTGTAGAAATGTACTCGGGGTCGGGCCGGGTTCGGTGCGAAATCTCAACTTTTTTTTCCGGGCCGGGCCAAGCTCGGGCCTTGATTTTAGCTATTATATCGGGCCGGGTCGAGCCGCTAAATTTTCTCTACGAGCCGGGCTGGGCTCGGGCCGAAATTTTCATTTTAATATCGGGGCGGACATTTTTTTTTCTATGCATCGGGCCTGGAAATTTCCGTCCATGCATACCTCTATCTTACATATCGAATAGTCAAATGATTAGTTCACAAAATTTTGTAAATTTGGACAATAATATCCAAACATTAAAAAAAAGAAGAACTTTTTAGTGAACTTCGTTCACTTTTACAAATGAGTTTGATTTGATTAAGAATACATTACCTAACGGAATTTAGTGTAATCCTATAAAATAAATAAATGGTACGCACATAAAATAGCTATTAATAGTTAATTCTGTCATTTGGATATAAATAAGTGTGCAAATTGAACCTCGATCGGGATATTACTTCCAAATGTCTATCTTATGAAATAATGCTTCGCGAATCCAAACAAAGCATCGCTTCTTCTACTAGATATTGTTAATTAAAGATATACATTTTATAATAATCATTGATAAAACTAGTTGCATTCACTAGTTGATAAAACTAGTTGCATTCAGACACTTTTCTCCGGGAGGGACTTCAGTGGCTCCGGGGGGGGGGTTGTACTTTTTGACCATTGAAAACGCAAAATTTCAATTTTTCTGGGGGGGGGCATTTTATTGCTCCAGAGGGGAATGTCCCGCCCGGGCCACCCCCTGAATTCAACACTGAAACTAAGGAATTACATGCGACCTCACGCAATTTAATCACGATAACGATATCTAAACAACTTTAATTGAAAGGATTGAAACTAATATACCTTGTTTAAGAGTGCCGTCTGAACAGTTAAGCAAAAAATGTGAACTTTTGTTGAAGTATGACAGTGGAGTCACAAACAATACTTATCAGCGGGTTCCTGTGTTGCTTTCATACGAGTAATAGATTTTTGGTACTGCCTTTTATTGTAAACTGTATAAATATCAGAAATATATGGTGACATAAATCATTCATTTAATCTTTGCATTGTTTACAATTTCAATCAAAAAATTACTCTGGTATTTTTATGCTTGTATAAAGACTATTGGTGCTGCCATCTATTGCAAATTGCATGAATATCACACATAAATCAGTCATTTTTTCGTTGTATAGTTAATTTCTGTTTTGCCTTTAACCTCTTTCAAAACTAGCATTTTATGTATAAAATTGTATAAAAAAAATCATTTCAATTTTTGAAAAATAATATCATTTATGCTTTTATAAAAAGCTATTTAGAAAAATCAATTTATTAATGACAGATATTCAGAAAAGGCTACTATTCACTAAAATTAAGAACTAGTTTAGAACATGACATATTGTAATTTATACGTTCATATTTGTATTCATATTTTAAATAATAAACGGTTAGGTAGAAAATAAAGCATCAGAAATTATTCTGTTTCCTAATCTTCTCACGCCCCACCAGTGGCCGAGAGGTTTTGACCTCAAACTAGTAGACGGTAGTTGCTGGGTTCGAACCCAATCGTGACCGCCGGCCTAACCGTTCGGAGTTTTTTGTGGTTTTCTTCGAACCTTGCGTAAATACGGGTTAGGTTCCCTTAGAAAGACCCCCACGGAGGGCATCCCACCCCTTAGGGCCTCTATCCCATAGTGTAGATAACTGGCCGACATATATACAACAACAACAACCTAATCTTCTCACCATATTATTTTACATATAGTTTTAACATTTGTTTGGTGCTGCCATCTATTATCAATATTTAGAAATGATTATTATTAATTCTATGGTACAGTTGTTCTAGCTTTTAGCTTGAAATTGTTTGGAATTAGAAATTCCGGAAGATAATTTTCATGTTATGTAAACATAAACTTTCTACATTTAAATAAAGCTATTTTTCTACAAGAACGTGGAAGTAGCATTGTGGATTTTAGTATCTTCTTGAAAAATCTCAGTGCATGGAGTTTTCATTTAAAACGTAAATTTATGTTTTTCTAACGTTACACTAATTATCTGAAAAACAAAGTAAATATTAAAGAAAATGAAATGATAATAATAATGAAATAAGTATGTACAAATATGTTCAAATACAGTATTTTAATATTAGAAAATAAGAATGCAGAATTTTTCGTAATACTAGTTTAATCAATTCGAGTGGAAACCAAATAAAATATTTTAACAATACAAAATCCGAAATTAAATCTGTCGTAGCACAAAAGATGCATTAAATATTTCCAAATAGAATTTTGTTCATTTTTTTAAAGCAATACAGCCCCAACATGTTATTTCTTCCAGTGGTCTATCATGAGAATTCCGAATTATTCGCATCATAAGGTATATGTTTTAGCTGCATTTTCGTAAAAAATGATACTTTTGATAACAAATATTTAACGTGATTGGAATTTTAAGGCAGTTTCAAATTTTATATTATTATAGGTCTTTTTTTGGCTTCTTTTAAGATTTTTATCATTCAAATTTCTTTCTTTTCTTTTTTCTTTATATATATACTAGCTGATCCGCCCGGCGTTGCACGGTTCCGAAATAATAATATTAAAGGAACATGAAATTTGTGATTTTTTTTTCTCTAACTCGAAATATGTGAAATTACGTTGTCTTAAATACACGGCCACTGATTGGGTGAAAAATGGATATAAAAAATGAACAAATAATATTTAGCGGTAAAAATGTTCAAAAGGACTGCAATGTGAAACGGTAGAGGAACTACTCAAGTAATAATTAGAATTTAGAAAATCTCAATGTCAGATACATCAGGAGGGACTTTGGGGTACTTCCAAAAAAGTTTTGAGCCTCGTAAGTGCTGTAGATTTTGCTAGCTATCGCACAAAAACATACATGCACACAGGCAGTGCGTTTAGTTATTTTATTAGTGTAGGTTACTGTGGATATTCAAAATAATTCCTTCAGTGCTAATTCATCAGTTTTATGGTTTTTGCCTTTTTTACATGCTATTTAAAAATAGATAAGATCATGATGCGTCCAAAAATCTGCACTAATATTGACAAAATTGACAAAAAACAGATGCTAAACGCACAAAAAATCGTTAAAAACCACATCGAAAATCGTACTGAAAATCGAAATGAAAAAAAAATAATAATAATAAAATTGAAAAATCATAGCAGACAAAATTTAGTTCATTAGGCTGAAAGTTTGAATCAATTTTGATTTTATCAAAATCTGATAGATATTTATATTACTGCCCAATAAATACAGTCATTCCAGTTTTTTTAACAATAATTATTTTCGCCAAACAAATAGCTATTGACAACTCTTTCGTCAAAAATAACCGAAGAATACGAAATTTATTGCCAAAAATCAGAGTTATCCCTGTATATTTGAATCACAAACCTCCGCAAAAATATTTCCTATCGAATGATGCAATCTGAAAAAAAAAAAAAAAAATCCATCGGGTAGTTTTTGAAGACACTCGAGCCGAAGTATCAGAACTTCTGCTTTATAATATATATATGATAGATAAGGATTGAAAGTTTCAGGTTTATGCGCCGAAGACATCGCCAAATTAGGAAAATGTGAAGTAACTCACAAACTATGGGATTTAAAAGAATTTGCTTAATACCATTCGATTCAGCATGAAAAAATACACTAAAATATGTTATCAGTTGAAAAATAACTACAAAAGCTGATTTTTAAAGAAATTTTAAAAGTTTGTTCTTTATTTTACCCTCCTTAGGAGTGGAATTTTCGAAAATCTCTTCTTAGTGGCACTCGGTGTTACAAGAAGTATTTTTACACCAATTTTCAAGATTTTTGGTTCGGTAGATTTTTTTGTGCAGTGATTAATACGAAATCCAGACTTTCTTTTATATATATAGATAAGGATTGAAAATTTCAGGTTTATGCGCCGAAGACATTGCCAAATTAGGAAAATTGGAGTATCTCACAAACTATGAGTTTTAAAAGAATTTGCTTAATACCATTCGATTTAGCATGAAAAAATACACTAAAATATGTTATCGGTTGAAAAATAACTACAAAAGCCGATTTTTAAGAAATTTTTTAAAAGTTTCTTCTTTTGTTTACCCTTCTTAGGGGTGGAATTTTCGAAAATCCCTTCTTAGAGGCACTCGGTGTTACAAGAAGTATTTTTACCCCAATTTTCAAGATTTTTGGTTCGGTAGATTTTTTTGAGCAGTGATTAATACGAAATTCAGGCTTTCTTTTATATATATAGATTAAAAAAACGATGAAGTAGGTACGCGGAGCGATACGTCCAACAAAATTCATTAAATGAATCGACTGCCTAATATGAGTAAACGAATGACATGAATCGTATCTTGTTTACGTACATAGAATTCAAAGAAAAGATTATTAAATGATAATATTATTCATCAGTATTACTATTTGTATTATATTCATCATCATTATTATATTATTAATAAGAATTATTACTGTTCATCAGAGGTAAGTTTCTCAGGGCATTCTTATAATCTTTAATTATGATTAAAATGTTCAAATTTATATCCAGTGATTTGTCTATCGTAATATCTTCTAATTTTAGACATTCTCGTCTAAAGTGTTTCTTGATTTCATCTAATGAGGGGAAGGGGGGAAGAAATCCCGCATTGTCTATTTAAATTCTTGTCTATATTACATTCTTTCTGATAAACATAAGGAATAATTTTTTTCTTAAATATATAAAATAATTTCAAATAAATTAAGAGAAAAAATTAACAAAGAAGACTAGTAATGGTTTTTAAAAAAGATTTTATAAAAGTAAAATAATAAAAACAATTTTTTAAAACTGTGCATATACAAACTATAATATAAAATAAAATACTTCATTCGTTCATATTTCATTTTTTCGTTTCATATTTGAAATTTATGTCTGAAATTAAATGTTTTTAAACGTAAACTGCTTGTTTTCTTATACATGCAGAAAAAAAATTTCAAAGCAAACATTAAATTACAAATTAAAATAAATCATATAAACACATAATTTTTTATGCCGACAAAATGCAGGTATATTTAAATAATTTATATATATATATATATATATATATAAATTAGAAATTATATGAAAGAGCCCAAGCGGTATAATTAAAATGTTAGAAATAACTAACTTGTGACCACCAAAATACTTTAAATATTTTTTTTTTCTCTTTTCGAAGAATGGAAAAAAAAAATCGTTCATATAATAACGAATTTCTGAATTTCCTAACTAAACATTTTTTTTTAAATATTTCTTCTAATGTCTAACCGCATCTAACAATTTATTTAAATTATTTGAGGTAACTTTATTTATAGTAATGAAACAAAACTATCAACACTCTTTTATTACTCATCTTTTAAAAACAAAATTTTTAAAAGATTTTTTTATACAGGTATAAAAAGTTTTAATAGCTCTGGGGGGAAAAAAAATCATAAGATGAAATTTAGTAATACTTTAGACGAGAATGTCAGAAATCGGGAAAAATTACTACAGGCAATAAAACCTGAAAATACATAAAAAAATTTTACGTAACACGTTGAATGCCACGTCACTCACCGGTGACTGACGCTGAACTTTCCGTTTAGGCAGCGTCATTCACCAGTGACAGACAGTTAAAAATCCGATATAAAGCTAAAATTGTTTTACGTTATCATTGAAAAATTTTTTTTAATTTACTTAACATTTATTTAATACAGGATTATACTTTTTTAATAGTTACTTAAATCATCATGTATATTTTTTTTCAGTTTCAGTGTCAGTTACCGTGGAATTCGACGTGTTAAATACATTTCAAAAATATGCATTAAAATATTTAATTGCTATAAAAGACGTTAACTACTAATAAAAACATTAAAATATCTTATTAATTTTCAAAAATATGCATTAAAATATTTAATTGCTATAAAGGACGTTAAATACTAATAAAAACATTAAAATATCTTATTAATTTTCAAAAATATGCATTAAAATATTTAATTGCTATAAAGGACGTTAAATACTAATAAAAGCATTAAAATATCTTATTAATTTTCTTATTAATTTTTTTAAATTATTATTATTTTTTTATACACACATATATATATATATATATATATATATATATATATATATATATATATATATATATATATATATATATATATATATATATATATATATATATATATATATATATATGTGTGTGTGATATTAATAATATGTTTTTATTAGTATTTAACGTCCTTTATAGCAATTAAATATTTTAATGCATATTTTTGAAATGTTTTTAATGGACGTATATGAAAACTTATATTATAATTAATGTGTTAAATACAGATTGAAAATATAATAATAAAACAAGAAATGTACCCTTGGTGAATTAACCACTTGATAATTTTTTCTTGAAATTAAACTAAATCGAATTTCGAGAAAATAATCCGCAGAAAGTGAACCAAGAGGTTCGATATACGGCATTTTGCTGAGAAAATACTAGGGTGGGGAGATAGATATTTGCAAGGTGGTTAAACAAGTAATCCTTTTTTGTGGCGTCAAAGGGGTTCAGAATCCCAAAAATGTTAGGCCTTCTACAATAATGAGACGGTAATGCTCTAACGCCACTCATTCTTCTCCTTATGTTAGACTTCAATTTGATCCGTCATAGCTCCACCTATATATAAATCAATATTTTAGTGCACACGCCCTTTCATTCATAATGAACGGTCCTTGAGTGTGACAAATATTTTCGAAGCAACTTGTATTCGAAATATTAACTCTTTGAATGTATGGAACAAATAAAGTGCCTATTGTATAAGTTATTATTATTAAAATTAGACAATATTATTAAAATAACAAAGGGAACTAAAGAAGACTTCCTTATATGTACGAAAATTTCGGAATAGTTTCAGTGCCTTCTCGAATAGAATCTGTATTCCACTTTTAAAAGTTTTGCGTAGAATAAAGTTGAAGGAATTCAGAAATTTCATCAAACAATAACACAAAAAGGGAAAAAAAAAAGGAAAAAACTGAATTTTGCATTGCTGCTAGATTTTCAAAATTAATTGTCAATCAAAAAAAGAAAAAAAGTAAGGTGGTTTCTTGAATGATTTATTGTGAATTTATAAATATTCTAATTTGGCCTTGTGTTTCTGCTTACAATATTGAGCTTTCCGCTTATTTATGAACAAAGAAAGTTTCAATTTTGATATAATTGATTTGAATTATACATGAATAATTTGAATAATAATATGAATAATATGAATAATAATAAATGAAAAATATAATTTGAAAATAGTTCAAAAATTTTTAATAATTATTTATATCGATGCGAAAAATTGTATTTTCTGTTATTATTATTATTATTATTATTATTATTATTATTATTATTATTATTATTATTATTATTATTATTATTATTATTCACTAGATTTGAGAAAATAAATAATTATGTTTATTGCCTGGTAGAAATTTTAACGTTATGACTTTTATTATTAGGTTAAATAAAAGTAGTACATAGAAGATTTAAAATTGTGCGATGCAATTTTCGAATGATTAAAGATAATAAATATTATTACCAATGATAATCTGTACCGAAAATACTACACGTAAAATATTAAAATGGTATGAACTCTTTTAGGAAGAAATGTATTTATTATATTTATTTTTGTAATTTTTGTTTCGAGCCTACAGGTTAATTTTGAAATGGGAGACTATTTTCAGGTGCCTTAAGAAGTATGTCATCTCTTATCAACACGTACTTCAAACATTTACAAAAAAAAAAAAAAAAAAAAAAAAAAAAAAAAAAAAAAAAAAAACTCATAAATTAACGTCTGAATTCAATTTATTAATTGTTAAAAATACATATATATTAAGACGTACATAATCACAATTAATGCAACAGAGCAACAGCACTCTACACTCTGACACAGGTTCGAATCCTGCCCCCGGTTACGTAAGCTGGCGGCAGGATTCCCTCAATGTTGGATTATTGCATTAATAGTGATCATTCCTGTCTTAATATATACGTACCTCTGAAAATTTACAAAGTATTTAACTTTTGAAATTCCATTAGATCTTCCAGTAAAAATAATTTCTTAAGAGATTTTTTTGCATTAGGTTGAAGGATATGTCTAGAGTTTCTGACATATATGGTAGAAAATATCAATAATCTGAAAAAAAAAAAAAAAAAAAAAAAAAAAATAATGGGACGGGATTGAATCTGCGAATTTTGTACTTCATACACTAACATGAAGAAATCAAAACAAATTATATACTACACCAGTAAAATTCAATAATTAATTCGTACTAAAATAATACGTGTTTTCCCATCCGTTAACATTACTTACAGTTTTTGCTCATATTGTAGGAATGAATCGGCTGCTAGTAACAACAGCCAACTTACACGAAGTTTGCATATTTTGTTAAATTTCAAGTAGATATACTGTCAATTATTAATAAATTAACATGATACAATTTTTATGGTGTGAGTTTGATATTTTAAAATTTGGTATTTTATTTCCAGATTGAGTATTCCTAAAATGAAAATCATATATACTTATGTGTGCTGTAAATATTAACACAGAATACGCATGTTAAAAAAAAACTTTTTCATATTTACAGATCTCTTTATTAAAATGCGATGATGATTTATGTAGAGAAATAACACATGATTTAAAAAGAAACTTTATTTTACCCTTATGCTTCCATTGAATAAAAATATGTCATTTAAAAAGAGGTTCTCCTTCTATGGCCTTAAATGTATTTATTTTTTCGATATGTTTCGGTTACAAAAATAAGACAAACATCCCGTTTGGGCATTTTAAAGTACATTTATTGAAATTTTAGCTGTACACATAAATTGTACAATATTTATGTTTAAAATAAAAAAAAAAGAAAAAAAAAAGAAAGAATATGCGTTTGATTCTCCATGAAAGTTATGCTTGTAGATGGCTTAGTTTGTTGCACTGCCTCCTTTCTCATTAAATATTTAGTTTTCAAATCTGCAGTTATTATTCGAACAATTACATGAAAGTGCAAATTGACATCTAGAATGTCAAAAACATAAAGTGTCATAAATCAATCATTTTTATTTTCGTTTTATTATTTTTTTTTGGGGGGGGGGGGCTTTTAATCTTTTTAAAATTGACATTTTATGAATGAAATTGTATATAGAAAAATTATTTTAACATTTTAAAAATAATGACGTTTATGCTTTTATAAAAAGCTGTTTAGAAAAATCAATTTATTAATGACTGACATTAAAAAAAGGCAATTATTTACTAAAATTAAGAGCGAATTTAGAACATGGCATGTTCTTAAAATATTTTAAATAATAAGCAGAAGAGATAGGAAAAATAAGCATTAAAAACTATTCAGTTTTCCAATTTACTTAGTGTATTATAATTTCAAAAAGTGTTAACATTATTTTGGTGCTGCCATCTATTATCAACATTCTTAAATGACTATTATTTCTATATAACAGGTTTTCAGTCTTTTAGACTGAAATCTTTTGGAACTAGAAATTCCGGAAGATAGTTTTCATGTTGGGTAATAATAAACTTTGTATAATTAAATAAAGCTGCTTTACCTGCATGAACATGATGAGAAAATGCTATTTATGATAACATATATTTAACTTGATTAGTAATCTATAGCTATATTGAGTTTTGGATTACTAAACTGTTTAATTTGGTTTCTTCAGAAATTGTTATTATTCAAATTTCTTTCTTTTTTTTTTTTTTTTCATGTTTTTAGTACTGATACTGGTTGATTTAACGGTGTGCAAACATCATTTTGCAGGTTAAGAAAAAAAATCAAGATATTATTTTAGTAGTCACGATTTGTCTTTTCGTATAGAATAAATCGATGATTTTCTTTCTCAAATTGTAATAGGAATGATTTTCAATAAGAAGTTGAAAGACATTTACAATAGAAGAATCAGCAAATTCTGTTGGTACATATCGATTGTAGATGGCAGCACCAATCCAAAAATTTTCACTTTCATGTTATATGAAACAAAATTATCGAAGAGATTGATTTTTGATAGAGAATACAACCCCCCCCCCCTCACTTATGTTTGGTATTTAAAATAGTGCAGTCATAGGTCTTTTGGCCTCTCCAATTGCCGAAAGGTTCTGACCTGTCAACTGGTAGACGGCAAATTCTGATATTCGAACCCAATCGCGGACATCAGCCTAACCGTTCGGACTTTTCGTGGTTTTCTTCGAACCTCGCGTAAATACGGGTTAGATTCTTTTGGGAAGACCTCCACAAAGGGCACTCCCCTCTGGGCCTATATTCCTCGAGTAGATAATCGGCTACACAAAATAAACCAAACTAACCATAGGTCTATTTGAGCAAAATTTATTTTAAATTTCAATTATTATTAACTTTGATTTTTTTTGAAATGCTATATTTCGTTTCTTAACTGACTAATAGAACAATTTTTAATAACTATATTTACAGATTGTTAATTTTAAAAGGCTAGAAGTATTATTTAAAAGATAATTTCAGTCATAAAATATTAACGTTGAGTATTACGGCTGAAGTAAAAAAAATTGCAAACCAATGAAACGGTTGCTTTATGTATCCATATATTTAAAAAATCGCTAAGCGATAGCCCCACCGAAGGATATAAAGAGACATTATTGTATTCACTTTATGCCTATTATTATTATTATTTATTTTCTGCATACCCACAAAAATTTCCAAATACAGTCGAGCCTCTCTACAACGGAACTCCATACATCGAATCTCTATATAACGAATTTTTTTGTAGGAACGGTTCCCTTTTCGCATGATTACATTAAAAACAGTGTCTATATAGCGAAATATTGATCTCCATATAGCGAATTTTTTCTTTAAATTGGTCTTAATTTACTCAGTTTTAAAAGGCTTCGAAATCATATGGAATCAATTTTTCATCACTTATTTTTGATTTATCGGCAATGCTGAGGTTTTTTTTCTTTATTATTTCTCTCCTTGTTCTTTAAATCCAACGAATTCATTCCATCTCCCACACACCTTTCCACATCCTTCTCAAAATAGAGTCAATTGGATTGATGCACATGTAAGAGGAATCAATGAGAGGCTTTCAAATGGAGGAAAATGTTTACTACAATTTTTCATTCCTTGCTAAAATTTAAGTTTTTTTTTTTTTTTTTTTTTTTTTTTTTTTTTTTTTTTTTTTTTTTTTTTTAAGCGTAAAAATTTTAAAACCAAAACAACAAAAAATCACCGATTTTTTCGTCTGAAATTAATGCAAGTCTTCCTTATTTGATTTTCATTAAGCTTTCAAATAAATGTCTGTTCTCTTTTTTGAAGAGCTTAAATAATTAAGAAATAAAATATTAGGTTAATATTTACTTTTAAACATTTCAAACTATTAATTCAAAAGTTCAAAAATAACATTTGTTCAAATTTCACACATTAAATACAATTTTTAACATCATTCTCTATACATCGAATTTCTCTATATAACGAATTTTTTGCTGAAACGGTTGATTTTGTTATATAGAGACTCGACTGTACTTGTCTTCTTGTTATTTTATGGCAAACTCTTCGTTATTAATTAAGGTTCAAAATAAATAGGTGGAAATATTTATAGATATTTATAATAAGAAAAACAAATATGCGTTGATTTTAGGATTTTAAGAGCTAAATGAAAAATACAAAAGAAACTTTTTAAAACCGGAGATATTTTTTTCTTTATTTAAAATCTAAATTGATAAAACCAATATAAAAAAAGAGAAAGAAAATAGCTTTAAAACATGCATATAAGAAACTGACAAGACAATCTGTTATACTGGGAGTTGGTTTACAATGGGTGTTTGTGTTATTTAAGATGGCCGATTATCTGCACTCGACTGAGATCGATTTTTAAAAAATGCCATGCTTGAAAATCATTTTAAAACCCCATAAAAAGTGAGAAGACTGATACAGTTTTCAAACAAATTACATTTAAAAGTAGATTTTAATATATTGGTAATAGATGGTAGTGATATTATTATAATTTATTCATATTATATTAATTAATATAATATCTTTAATAAAAAAAGAAATGTGGATTAATTACATTATATAATATTAATATTAATAATATTATTATCTTACTACAATAATATATAATTGTATTATATTTTACTTATATATGTATATACATTTATATATAATAATATTAATTATAATTATATTTATATATTAATAGATGACATATATTATATAATATAACGTATAATATCAAAAGTAAGCAACCTTTAGGTGACAGGAAATTCTAATTTTTTTTAAAGAACTGTTTATAATTAGAACGTAAACGAAAAGGATAAGAAAATTAGGAGAGGATTTTTTATTAAAGGGGTGGGGCTATGTTTCGAAATTATAAAATTTCACGGAATTTTTACAATGTGCAAAATACAATAAGATCAAATTAACACTTTTTGGTTTTAAAATTCTTTTTCATAAAAGCTAAATAGTTTCCATTAATAGGAATAATAAACTAATGAAACCTATTTTATTATTAATTACATAACACACATATTTAATTACATCATGCATAATTATTAATTATGTTTAAATGATTTATCACCGATTTTCATACTCAAATGACTATGACGGCGATTTTTACACTTTCAAAAAAATTTTCGAAAATTGTTTACTGTACCACTATAAAATAAGTAAGTAATGAAACTGACATTATGTATTAAAATACAACCACAATTCAACAAATTGTTTTCATTGTAACATTTTTATGCTTCACTAAACTAGCATTATTTTCCCAAACTAGCAAAAGTTCGCCACATCTAGGTTGGATTGGACTAGGTTGAATCGAGTGACTACGATATCTATGAGGAACAGAGTTATATCCAGACGCTAGTCATGACGATACTTTGCGATAATGCGTCAATGACGACAGCTTGCACGATGTACAGGGGTGCATCGTTTCTGTCGCCCAGAGATAGCAAACTCTCCGATAATAATTGCATATTTATCGGTTTCATTTAGCAAAGAAACCGATTGACAAAAACCCTTGAGTGAGTTGGACGTGTTGTGGAAAAAAATTGCTTTAGAATGTATACATAAATATACGTTCAATATTTTACGGTGTTAAATTTAAAATAAGTTATTTGTTATTTCTAGTAGCGATGAAATAGTAAGTAATTAATATACTATATATATACAGGATGATTCTATTTTTTTTCTACAATAAAAGAGGGGTGATAGTACACATAAGGATAAACAATATTAAATAGGAGACCAAGGGTCCCAAATGTTTTCCAAAGGAGATAGCTGCCATTAAAGTTTAGGGACCAAAATTTCAAATAAACATAAAAAATGGAAAAATCGGTCGATTGATTTGCGGTTTTCACTAAAGTTATTCTGTATGTCGACATTTTCTTGAAATTAAATTATAAAGATAAATTTCAAAAAATGCTGATAGAGGGCACTTTAGAATTTGGAGTAACGAACAACTATTTTTTGCCGGTATTTTTTGCATCTCATTAAATGTTTTCGTAAGCTTAAACTCAAACTTAAATTTTGAGCTCAAAATCTGAAAAGTTGGGATTGGTTAAGTAGCATAAATTAACTGTGTTCAGAGGGTTCAAATTTCAAATGATTATAAAAAACAGAAAATTTGGTTCATTGATTTGCGGTTTTCACTAAAACTATTCTTTACGTTGGTATTTCCTTAAAAATAAATTATAAAGATAAATCTCAAAAAATGTCGATAGAGGGCACTTTAGACTTTGGACTAACGAACAACTATTTTTTGCATCTCATTAAATGTTTTTGGAAACTTAGACTTAAACTTAAATTTTGAGCTCAAAAATAGTAGGGAGTGGTTATATAGCACAAACTGAACTGTGTTTAAGGGGGGAGGGAAGTTCAAATTTCAAATAATTATAGAAAATGGAAAAATTGGTCGATTCCTTTGCGGTTTAAAATAAAACTATTCTTTAAGTCAGTATCTTCTTAAAAATAAATTTTACACATAAATTAAAAAAAAAAAAATCCGTTAGACGGCGCCTTAAACTTCCAGAGTAACCAACGATTAATTTTAACCATTATTTTTTGTTTATATTTAAATGCTTGCAAAAGCTTATTAAATGTTTTCAGAAGTTTAGATTTAAATTAAAATTTTGAGCTCAAATTCTGAATCGTTGGGTGGGTAAAGAAGCGCGTATAAAAACTTAAGTGTATTCAGGAGTTGAAATTTAACCATTCCCCCTCCTGAACACAATTCAATATTTCGCTACTTAAACACACCCAACGATTCAGAATTTGAGCCCAAGTTTTAAGTCTATGCATTTGAAAGCATTTAATGAGATTTAAAAAAAAATAACAGTAAAAAATAGTTGTACACTACTCCAAAGTCTAATGCGCCCTCTATCGGCATTTTGTGAAATTTATCTTTAAAATTTATTTTCTAGAAAATGCTGATTTAAAAACTAGTTTTAGAGAAAACCGCAAACGAATCGACCAATTTTTCCGTTTTTTATAATCATTTGAAATTTGAACCCTCTGAATACAGCTCAGTTTGTGCTACTTAATCACTCCCAACTATTTAGATTTTGAGCTCAAATTTTAAGTTTGAGTCTAAGCTTACGAAAATATTTAATGAGATGCAAAAAATACCGGCAAAAAATAGTTGTTCGTTACTCCAATGTCTAAAGCACCCTCTATCGACATTTTTTGAAATTTATCTTTATACTTTAATTTAAAAAAAAAAATGCCGGCATAAAGAATAATTTTAGTGAAAACCGCAAATTAATCGTCCGATTTTTCCGTTTTTTATGTTTATTTGAAATTTTGGTCCCTAAACTTTAATGGCGGCTATCTCCTTTGGAAAACGTTTGGGACCCTTGGTCTCCTATTTAATATTGTTTATCTTGATGTGTACTATCACCTCTTTTTTATTGTAAAAAATTTTTTTTGGAAACACCCTGTATATATAAACTGTTTAATTGACACCAATATATGGATATTTGTCTAGTTATATCTATAGTTAAATAGCTATATTTTAATTATCAAATTATTTTTAATGTTATTGATATAATTTTTGATATTATTATTAATAATATTATTATTATTAAATATATTTTTTTTATATTTTTTTCTATTTTATTTTATTTTATTTTATTTTTAATTTTTATTTTTTAATTTTTATTTTATTTTATTTTATTTATTTTTTTTTTAATTTTTATTATCCTATATTAAGATAATGAATTTTTAACATGTAAAGTCACAATAAATGTTACTGATTAAAGTAACAAAATGGTGTTTTAAGTTATATGTTAATATGAATGTTATCTCTTAATTCTAATTTTAATTATTTTATTAATTTAATTTTATGTTAATATCGATTATTAATTATTTTCTCCGGTTCAATTATATTTCCATTCAGCTTTATCTTTTTTGGTTGTTATGGATAACTATTATTTTTACTTACTTTCAACTCCTTTTTGTAAAATATCTTTGTTCCTTGTTTAATAATTTGGTTTTTATGTGCTGGTAGCCCCAAATACGTATTATTTTGCTATTTCATGGCCAATACGTGGATGAAACCGCACACTTCTTTTGTAGTTCCAGAGCATTTGGGGCCTGATGATTCTGCTTTTGGGGCTACAAATTCCATTTGCATTCATTTTATTTATTTATTTATTCAGATTTACTCGTTACACTATTTTTTATTTTATTATAATTCAATTCAATTCTAATTCTTCGTTTTGGTTTATTGTTTTATTGATAAAATCCATTGGTGAATCTTGTCTACTTTTAATGGTATTATATATATATATATATATATATATATATATATATATATATATATATATATATATTTGCAGTCAAGTTTTAAAATTTGACTAAATGTAACCAAAATTTAGTTTAATATTCGTTTCAGACTAAGAGATAAAATTTTAATTTAAATTGGACGAGTTAAAATTTGATTTACTTTGGCTAAGGTGAAAAAAGCAGGACATTCTGTGTCCCGCTTAGTAGTTCTTTGGAACGGGGTCTCTAGAACCGTCAAAATCTTGGCATTACCTGTAAATGGAGTAAATTACACTGTCTCTCGATAGCAACATGCCCGCGTGATGTTGCTTAACTCCTTGAGGGGCAATCACAAATCAGTAATGTCTCTGTAACATTAAATTCTCCATTGGAAAAATCGAAAATTTTATTTTTTAAATAACAAAAAGTATTTCTTTTTCTGCCAGAGTTAAAAAATATAAAATTTCGTGCAAAAATGCTTTTGCGAATTTCGTTTAAATTAGATGGGATAAAATATATCCCAATTTAATATTTTTTAAGCATAAAATATACCAATTAAAAATAACTTTCATTTTAGTTCAAAATTCACACCAGATATTTACAAAAGTAATATGTTTTAGTAAAAAAGTCTGTGCGTAGTAATTAATTCTATTTTATGCAAAAAATATTCATGTCATCAGCTTCTAACAGCGCTGATTGCAATTGTATAAAAAATAGGAAATATTCATATGTATTCCATTTCTATCCTTCCTTTCTGTATAATGGCCACATTGATCCGGGTAACTACTTCGTCTTTTTTGGTGCGTTCGTAATTATATAAATATGAAGACAAGTGTCTAGCGATCACACTTTTTCATTGTGATCCCCTGATTCTGTGGGATCAACGATTGCACTTACCGTTCTGCGCATTACGTCGCTATTTTTTTAAATGATATTCTACGTAAGGAATAACTAAGAACGTAATGATCTAGTGGTACGAAGTTGAACTTCAGGTTAGAAAGGTTTGAGTTCGGGTCCATACAGATTTAAAGGTGTCTTTTTAATCAAAATTATTTTGAAGAGAGAAATTGAAAATTTTTATTTTGTAATTTTAAACTTAGATTAAATGCAGTATTTTAAAAAATATATTCATTTCATAATTCAACATTTATATATATATATATATACATTTTTTTTCCTTTTCAAAAAAATTCTAATGAGTATTTTTCCTTAGAAAATTTAAAAAAAAAAGCGAAAATTACTGTTTTGTAATAATTTTAATTAAAAAGCAGCATTTTAAACTTAAAAATTTATTTATTTCACACTTTTATTTATTCGTTTTTTTTTTTTTTTTTTTTTTTTTTTTTTTTTTTTTTTAAGAAAAATTTTAATGAGTATTACTCTTTAGAAAAATAAAATAGGGAGAAGAGTAATGTTTTGTACTTTTAAATTTAGTTTAAATTCAGTATTGTAAATTAAAAAACTTATTTTCTAATAATAAACTATTTTATTGTTATTATTATTATTATTATTATTATTATTATTATTATTATTATTATTATTATTATTATTATTATTATTATTATTATTATTATTATTATTATTATTATTATTATTATTATTATTAGCAGAGAAGTTTTATTTTGAGAAATATTCCTTAAGAAACAGAGAGAGGAGTAATGTTTTATTATAATTTAAAATTTAGTTTAAAAGCAGTATTTTAAATTTCATATATTTCTTCATTCTTTTTCATTTTTTCTTTTCTTTCTTTCTCTTTTGTTTCCTTTTATTTATTTTTTATTTATATGTTTATTTATTTATTTATTTATTTTATTTATTTATTTATTTTATTTATTTATTTATTTTATTTATTTATTTATTTATTTATTTATTTATTGTCAGAAAAGTTCTATTGAGTACTATTCCTTAGGAAACTAAAACAGAGAGAGGAGTAATATTTTATAAAAAAATTTAAATTTAGTTTTAATGCAGTATTTTAAATTTAAAAATTTAATTACTTCATGATTTCAAATATATATATTTTTTTACATTTTTTAATTTAATAATATTTAAATATTTTTTCACAATTTTCAGTTTTAAAATATTTTGTTTCATAATTTTAATTATTTAAATTTAACTTTTTTTATTATAACTTTGAAAGAATATTAAATTATGAATAAATATTAAATGTTAATATTTTTATCATTTAAATACACTCGAAATTCTGAATTGAATAATACTAATTTTATTTCAAAGGGCAGAGACGCTTGGAATCTATTCCTTGTGTACAGTATTCGTCCCTCCCCCTTCGAAACTGCACAATGCCTTAAAAGAATGTGTATACTCGTTCCTATCATTTGATTTCATTTTCAGAGGACAGCAGTAATTTCGGCAACCTCACATTATCGGTAAAGTATTGTTGCACTACCGTTTAGCGATCACAAGGTAGTAGGGGGAATGTTGAATACAGTGTAGGAGGAATAGATTCGCAGTGTCTCCGCCCTCTGAAATGTAATACGTAGATTATGACGAAAATTTTCATTATTTTACATAAAACAGAATAATATATTTCCTCCCAATAAAATCTGGCTTTCACCAATTAATTGTAAATCTGATTACAACAATATTCACCACACAAATCTCATTTTAGATACAAACCATTAGTGATTTTCTTTACTTTTATAGAGAAAGTGGGCGTTGCCGCAAATATCCTATTGTCTGTCTCCACTGCTATATAAACACACATATAAATACATATTTTATTAAATCAAAAATAAGACCTAAAATTAAAAAAAAAATAAGTAAATTTGTCAATTCTACAATATATTGTTATACATTGTGATAGGATTCACAAGCTTAGTAAAAAAAAAATCCATTTTGGAAAAAAAAAAGTATATAATACTAGATTATACAGTCGGTTTTTGTTATTTCGAAATCATTTTAACTTGAGTTCGTTTAATTCGAACTGACCAGAATTCCACTTTTTCATTTTTCTTGACTGTCTCACTATCCGCAGACATTAGTTTCGAAATATCCGAAACCTTAAAACTGCGGTAGATATTGTTCGAACTTCGCGAAAAATGTAATTACTAGATGAAATCAGATTCTGGCGATCCTTCTGCTATGTCCCAAGTGCTTTCCCCATCCAGATAAAAGTCAACTGTCAATTGTGTGTTTGCGTACATTTATTCCTGATGCAGCCGTCATCTGACAAAGAACTTAAGTGTTTGTTACAACCGGCTAAAAAGTCAAAAAGAATAGGACTAATTAAGCAAGAATTGATAAGTATTTTTCACAGTGATTGTAAATAGTATGAATATTTTCTTAAATTATCATCTAATTTCAGGTAAGAAAATTATAGTAGAATAAATTAAAATGCAGTTATTTTATAATATATATTTAATTTTTATGTTTAATTTACATTATTTTAATATTATATTTAGTTTATGTATTTATGTCTCTTAATTAAATGTTAAGTCATATTCTAACAATAATAACCGAAATATATAAAAAAAATATATACTATAACATTGATTCCTTTGTAATAGTATACCTTTAAACATGTTTTCTTTTTACGCTTTCCATAAATCGAACACTTCTTATGGTCCCGAAGAATTCGAATTAACGTGAGCCGACTATAGTTCATTTGCAAGGTGCCAAAAATCTGTTTTATCTACTCCCACAATGAATAATCTTTGTCAACCGATAACATACATGAGAAAATGTGTGAAAACTGACTTGGTTTACTGTGGGAGTAGATAAAACAGATTTTATGCATTTTCTAAATGGATTATCTATTATTATTATTATTAAAGTATTATTACTATTATTATTATTATTATTGTTGTTGTTGTTGTTGTTGTTGTTGTTATTATTATTATTATTATTATTATTATTATTATTGTTATTATTATTATTGTTATTGCTTTTTTTTACAGAATGGACTATAATTGAGAAAAGCTCATATATTCGAAAAGTAATGTTAGTACTTATAAATATATTCGAAAGTTTTATACGATTGTTAACAGAGTATTGTTTTATTACTATTGTTGTTATCAAGGGTTTATTTTTACGGAAATCGTTTTTATTTAAGACTGATTAGCCTTTCTGCTTGTCCTTTCCCAGTTTGATTTTTGTCAAAGTGGAATAGGCATGGTTTTTGAAATACAAACAGTTTCGGTCCTGTTCGAATACTGAGCAACAATATTTTTGTCGGTAACGAGTATTCTCCAAAATTACTGTTGTCAGCCGAAAATGAAATCAAATGATAGCAACGAATATACACATTATTTTAAGGTAATGCCCAGTTCAGTAGGGGGAGGGGCGGGTACTGTACATGAGGAATATATTCGCAGTATCTCCGCTCTTTGAAATGAAATAACTAGATTATGACGAAAGTTTTCACTATGTTATATAAAACAGAATAATGTATTTTCTGCTAATGAAATCTCCTGTTCAACAATTTATTATAAATCTGACTATAAAAATAATCACCAAACACTATATCTTATCTGAACGATCAATGATTTTCTTTATTTTTTAGAGTAAACGCAGTGAAAAAAAAATCATTTTACATGACTGCTTTCTATTTAACAAATGTTTTATAGAAGAAGAGGTTCTACATCTATGGTTTAAAATTTGCATAGTATTTTTAATATTTATTGCTCACAAAAATAAAAGAAATATTGCCTTGAAACATTTTAAATTATTTTTATTGAGATTGTAACTGTACATACTAATTGCACAGTATTTTTTGCGTAAAAATGGACCATTATGTCTTGTGCCATTACATATGACTCCATAGACCTATAATCAGACAAACGTCTTTCTCCCTTACAAACATATAAACAAAGTTGGTCTCCCTATTTTAATGGGGCATTAAATTCTCTGAATCTCACATCAATGTTTAGTTCAAAATGCTGATTTTTGGAAAAATGGTGGTGGTTTCGATAGCTCACTTTTTTGCCAGTTTAAAAATATTTTGCGAGTTTCAGGTAATATTTGATAACCGAAAATTTTACTTTCGGTATTATAAGATCTAGTAAATTAGCTTTCTTAATAAAAAACAAACAAACAAAACCATAATATATACATATAGTATATAAATTTATATATAGGACATGATTCATTTAGTTTTTTAGAAAAAGAATCATCCAGCTTAAAAGCGATGTTTTGAGAATAGAATATGAAAGGACATATTCATTACGTTCATTGATTGGCGTTACATTCAACGAGGAAAAAAATACTTTAAGGATTTGAAATGTAACTCAACCGCTTGAGGACAACAATCTCTTTGCTTATAACGAGAGAAAAGGAAAAAGATCGAAAATTTTAACTTAACATATGAGGCACCTAGGATTAATAAAACGTCATATATTACATATAATTCCACAAAAAGAATAAAATTCATAAAAATACATAATTTAGCACAAAAATTGTTACAATAGTTGCTCTAATTATTCCAGAAATAAAATTAACTTTACACCATCGCTTTTTTTAATTAATCGCCAGCATTTGTTTTTCCAATAAGAATAAATCATCGAGATGTAACTTCGTCTCAAAATTTATATTTGTCTTATTGGTAAGAATAACCACAATAACAATATCTAAATCATCATATTATACCTCTGAAATTTCACTTCTCTATCAATCAACTTTTCCTACACTTTCTAGTCAAGGGATTAAAATAATACTTTTCCTTACTCAATAATAATAAAAGTCCCTGCTCTTTCGAAACTATGAAAACTTGAGCTATAAAAGGTTTTACACTCAATACTTATTCTGCGCGAAACTTCATTCATTTAACTTTAATTTAAACATATGAGTTTAATAAACACAATCTGCAAACACATTAATTCATAAAACTCAGGTATCGTTTTTTTTGGATGATACAGGCGGTAAGAAAAAGCTTACGTCGTGTTATTTTATGAAAGTCTGCTATGGAAAAATGGTGAAAATGATAAGAAAGTATCATCTACAGAGCCTATCTTGTTCTTAGACTTCACATTATATGTAAGGTGTAGGAAAGTTGATTCTTAGCTGGACTTCTAGCTTCATAGGGATCAACTTAAGATCTATTTTTAAAGAGTTAACGAGGAGGATTTATTACCATTACTGCCGTTCACTCGTTTATATAAGTTAAAATTTCCAATAAAGTGTTGACATGCTGAAGCACATTTTTTATATGTAAAATATATTTTAAAAATTTTGTTGGTGTGAGTAGAATATATTTAAATCTTGGATTCTATTTTGAATTAGCTCACTAAAGTACCGTCGTAGAAAAAAAATTTAAACACCCCCTACTAACTATGAATTCTTGTTTCCATTACTAATAGAAGCCCATAATAATTACACTACTTCACATTGATGTATTTATATTTATAATATGTTAATAGTACTATTGTGAAATAAAAAGTAAAAGCCCCTACTAACTTTGCATAAAAATATCTTAGAATAAAGTAACTGGTACAAAACGATTGGAAAAGAAGTCTACTTTCAAATGATGTATATAAAATTTGCTTAGAGGGCCATCTACATATTAAAATAAACGCCGTTTTTTTTTTCAATAGCAGAACACAATTCTGACAGCATAAATGAATTCTACACTCTTCAGTTAGACTAAAAACAAATTTTTATGCAATTCGTACGATAAGTTTTGAGAAAAATATTATTTTAAAACAAGTATACTTTAGGGGCTGTATTCAAATTGAAATTCGGTACTCGATTTTTGGCCGAGAGATCTCCCTTATTAACTAACTAGGCGCCACTCAATCAGTCATTGAGGACTGCTAAATACAGGTTAGCATAAGAAGTTTCAAAATACATAGTCTCTATCATAGATAGCCCTCTAAACCACCATTTGCAATTTTTTAAACATAATTTGTAAACTAGTTCAAATGAAAATTTTAAATTTTGGAATTCCGTAAAGCAGAACTTAATAAATTTAAATCCATTAGCAAAATTGAAATTTGCAATTCGAAAGTTTTTCGTATATCAATTTCATAATTGATATCATAAAGTTATAAAATTTTTAATTCAATGTATTTATATTTGGATATTATAGAATTATTGCAACAAATAGGAAATAACACATTAGGAGTATAATTTCAGGAAATATTAATAAAAACATGAAAATATAATTTAACATTTATTTATGAATCACTATATTTTTAATGTTTATAATTCAAATACTTATCCTTCAAATGACTTGAAATTTGGTATCTAGACATAGTTGCAGTAAACATTAAAAACATGTACTTAAAACTGGGTATTGCTATTGAAAAAAATTAAGTTGGAGTGTTCGGTACCAGTAACTTTCTTCTACAATAGTTTGTTGAAAGTGGGTTTTTTTTTTTACTGCACAACAAAAATCTATCTCGTTCATTGAATTAATACATTTATTGAATGTTAATTTTTTTGTAATTTTTTATCTTTCTTTTTTCGATCACGGTGATACACAATAAATTAATATTTAATTTGTTGTGATTTTATGCGACAATTTTAAGGAAATTTTGTTTATTTATCACAGCTAAACATTTTTTTAAAACAATTTTTTCTACTGTATCAATAACTGTGCACAGGCTTAAAACAATAGCCCTACAATAATTTAAAAAGATAAAATTACAACATAAAAAAAGTACCGCACTAAAGATTTTTTGCACAACTAATTGAAATCAGCTCGACAGGATTAATTTTCAATATGTACTTCATTCGTTACAATCAGATTTATAATTATTTGATAAACGTCAGATTACATTCGCTAAATATACATTATTCTGAGTTAAATATCATAATTAAAATCTTCGTTATAATTTATTTATTTCATTCCAAAGGGCGGGGACACGCTAAAATTATTTCTCATACACAGTCACCTCCTTCCCTCCCAAACTAAAACTGGACATTGCCATGAAAAAGCGTACGCATTCCATGCATCATTCGAGTTCATTTTCAGATTTCAATAGTAATTCCGGCAAAATTTTTTATTTTTTTCCTTCAACGTTAATATTTTACGAATGAAATTGTGTGATAAGTATTCTTTCTAGTCCTTTAAAGTGAACTGTCTATATAAATAAATTTATTAAATTTTTTTTCTGTAAAGTCAGTTAAATTACTAAATATAGCTTTTCAAAAAATAAAAATTAATAATAACGGAAATTTAAAGTAAACTTCGTACAAAATTAACCCATGCACTATTTTAATTACTAAACTAGTTGGATGTCCCAATCCCAAAACTTCCTTCTATCTCATATGTACATTTTAATATTTAAAAAAAAAATATATTTACTCATTTTAATGCTTAAATAATTTTAATTCAATACCATACCAACTTTGATTTTCATTTTAAATTTCTGCTTCAGTCAATTAGTCGGAGTAAAAACGAATTTCCGTCTCTGCACGTGCCAATGGACAATAGAATAATAGGCCGATTTTTTTTTTTTTTTTTTTTTTCTTTTTCTTTTTAATTCAGGGAGGACCTACTTGCCTTAACAAAAAATAATCATATATAAAAATTTTAGTTCAGTTCTAGAGCTAACTTCATACACTTTTAGGTGGTGCAATATTGAAAATGGGAAAAATTTTGCTATTGCAGCGTCCCCTTCCGGCGAATATTTTTAGGTAGATTTCGTATAAAATACTACCTATTGCATTCTCTCCCATGTTGGAATTTCTGAAAAATTGTTGCGGATCTACACGAATCATGACTCCTAGACCCTAAAACTACCATCAGTAAAAAAGTTTATGTTTATATATATATATATATATATATATATATATATATATATATATATATATATATATATATATATATATATATATATATATATATATATATATATATATCGGTGTATATCACTTTCTTCTAGACACGATAACTTTCATAATTATGCTCAGATCTTCTTCAAACTTTTACAGAAAATCAAGAAGCTTAAAATCTCGGTCGAGTTCGTTAATGGGCAAAATCGGACCAAGGGGGTGGAAGTTAGGAGGGGTTTTGTGAAAACAGAAAAAACGCGATAACTTCTATATTAAAATAGATATAGAATCAGTTTAAAGTTTATATTACTTCTAAAGAATGGGCCAAAAGTTTATGCATGACAGATTTTTTATAAAGTTAAAAATGGGCTCAAGGGGCGAAAAAAACATGGTTTTTGGGAGTAAAAAATTCATAACTTCGTCAATTCTCAAGATATCAAATCCAACTAAATTTTATATAAATGTACTCAATATTATCTAAAACTTTTGTATTTACAAGTTTTTGATAGGACCAATTTTTATCGATGAAAAAAAATTAAAAACGAAAAGAAAAAGGGGGGAGAAAAAAGAAAAAACCCATAACTTACTCAATTTTTAAGCAATCAAATCTATTTAAATTTATTTTACATCTTCACAATAACATCTACAACTTTTATATAGACAAGTTTTTCATAGAACCAATTCTTATAGCAAAAATAAATTAAACAAATATAGGAGTTGGAGAAAAAACCTCAAATCCAAACTGCTTATATTCTGACTCATTTTAAAATTCATTTTTGATTTTAAACGCATCTAAATGACAGATCCTCTTATTTAGGAACTATACAATGTGACGTATTGGCCAATTTTTTGATAAAGGCAAAATATATTTTAAAAGGCTGCCAAAAAAGGTATTTTGAACAGATTTCCGGAAGTTATCGTCATTAAAATATTGATTAAGTATAACAAATTGCGTTTTTTCTGAGTCATTTTTAAATTCATTTTTGTTCTCAAACCCATCCAATTTACAGGTCCTATTATTTAGGAACTATATAACTTGACGTATTGGCCAGTTTTTTGATAAAGGCAGAATATATTTTTAAAAAGGCTGCCAAAAAGGGTATTTTGAATAGAATTTCACGAAGTTATAGTGATTGAAATTTGAGGAAATTTAAGAAATTGCGTTTTTACTGAGTCATTTTTAAATCTTTTTTTGTTCTCAAACGCATCCAATTTACAAGTTCTCTTATTTAGAAACTATATAATGTGACGGAGTGGCCAGTTTTTTGATAAAGGCAGAATATATTTCAAAAAAGGCTGCCAAAATGGGCACTTCGCACAAAATTTCCCAAAGCGATCATGATTAATGAACTGTGGGTATTCAAATAACCAATTGGTTATTTTATGACTCATTTTTAAATCCAATTTTGCTCTGAAACGCATTCAATTGACAGTTTTTTGTTACTTAGGAACTATATAATGTGCGTATTCGTCGATTTTTTGATAAAGGGTGAATATATATTTTTAAAAGCTGTCAAAGTAAGCATTTCGCAAAAAAATTTCCCAAAGCGATCATGATAAAAGAATTGAAGTTGTATTCAAATAACAATTTGTTTATTTTATGACGCATTTTTAAATTCAATTTTGCTCTCAAACGCATTCAATTGGCAGTTATTTGTTATTTAGGAACTGTGTAATGTGCCGTATAGGTCAGATTTTTGATAAAGGCTAAATATATATTTTTAAAAAATCTGTCAAAGTGGGCACTTCGCATAAAATTTCTCAAAGCGATCTTGATTAAAGAATTGTGGATGTATTAAAATAATAAATTGGTTATTTTAAGACTTATGACTCATTTTTAAATTCAATTTTGCTGTCAAACGAATTTAATTAACAGTTTTTTGTTATTTAGGAACTATATAATGAGCATATTGTTATTTGTTATTTAGGAACTGTGTAATGTGCCGTATAGGTCAGATTTTTGATAAAGGCTAAATATATATTTTTAAAAAATCTGTCAAAGTGGGCACTTCGCATAAAATTTCTCAAAGCGATCTTGATTAAAGAATTGTGGATGTATTAAAATAATAAATTGGTTATTTTAAGACTTATGACTCATTTTTATATTCAATTTTGCTGTCAAACGAATTTAATTAACAGTTTTTTGTTATTTAGGAACTATATAATGAGCATATTGGTCAATTTTTTTAAATAAAGTAAGAATATAATTCAAAATATGTTTCAAAATGGGCATTTGAGTAGAATTTCGTTTAAGACGATTTTGATAAAACTAGTTCTTACAGAAAAATGAAACTAAAAAATTTTTAAAAGCGGCTGAATAAAGTAGTTAAACTGGGTTTATTTCTAATCATTTTTTTTTTCTTTTTTGTTGAGATGAAAACTTTTCGAAATCTACCTCCGCCTATAGGCCATGCCGAAAGGGATTTTTCAGATTCAGAGCGATCCAACTAGCCATACACAAAAATACATACATACACAAAAAATTTTGTTCAATTCGATGCATAACTTCATACAATTTTTGATAGTACAATGGTGACACACGCACAGACAGACAGACATTTTGTAAAAACATGTTTTTTTTTCATCTCTGACCCCTGAAACGTGCCAATCAGTCGAAAACCGGAAGTCGAAAAAAAATTGATTACAATACTTTCTTCTATTGAAGATAGAAGAAAGTAATAAGAGTATGGGGAGAGAGATTCATCATCAGAAATCAGCAAGGGCGGATCCAGCCCTCAATTTAGAATGGGGGTCATGCCTCTTTTTCTTTGGGAGGAGGAGGATGGGATTCACATCACTTCTTAGTCAATTATTATAATAAAGATTATTCTTAAATTAAAAGTGGCGATTTTTTTGTGACGACTTTCGCTAATTCATTTTCATTCGTATATAGAATAAAATTTGCATTAGTATTTCTAAAATTACATAATTTACAGATTTCATTCAGATATGAATAATTGAAAAGTTTCTCGTTTTCTTATTAATACAAAAAATGATTCAGAAATGTTGTTAAGTTAGTATTTTACGATAATTTTTAGGACTTGGCAGACACGAAAATGTCGTCATGAAGGAATAATTAGCAATCGCGTCCAAAAAATTAGTTTAAAATGCGAAACTTCATGGAATTTTTTAAAAAGCTTTTATTTAAAAATTGTTTTTATATAAAAATGGAAAACACTTTTTAATCACATAGTTTAAAAAAATTACAATTACAAATTTCTTGAGTTTAAAAATACCATCACAAACGAGTCAGAAATTATACAATTTTGATATGAGTAGAGGTTTAAAGAATCAGAAAGATTAGCATTATTGATCGGAGTGGGGATTGGAAATAAATCTATAAAAATAAAGAGAGAAGGATGTTTGTCTCTGAGCGCTGTTCTGAAGAGACTGCTGCACGTAGAGTTACAAAATTTGGAGGGAAGGTACTTTTTTACATGTAGTTTTGCACCTCGAAGCCCAATTTTCGATTTTTTGTTTAGATTTTTTTAAATAACTTTTTAGGCGATTTTTAGCGTTATTTTTGCGGTTTTATCCCATTAGTGAAAGAAATACGGTTTCATTCCTTTAACCCAAGATAGCAATTTTTTTTCTCTTTTCAACAAAGTTTATTCGGAATTTGTACAGCGATTTTTGAATTTTTAACGAATTTTTAATGCGATTTTTAGTGTTTTTTTCTCATTTTGCGGCTATTTTTTGAGATTGATAAAAAGAAAATCGTTTTAAACTTTTAGCCTAATGCCCTAAATTTTGTGTTTGTTACGATTTTTAGATTTTGACGATTTTTAATGCGATTTTCAATGCGATTTTTAAAGTTTTTTAAAGATTTTTGCGTTTAGCATCTATTTTTTTCATAGTTGTTCTATCAAAAACTTGAGCTGTTGAGAATGCAATAAGTAGTATTTTTTTGTGAAATCTACCTAAAATGTCAAAAATTTAGGTACCACTATTTTCGAATAGCAATTTCATAAACTACCTTAAATTCTTGCTTAAGACTGCTACCCCCTCGAGTTATATATCACCTGATAGGTTATTTAACAGAGTATGGTTTTGATAAAATTTTTGAAGAATAGAGTGCTCTACCTGGTGGTGGAAAATGGAACAAATGGGACGCTATTTTTTAAAAATCTATAATAATAAAGAGACAAGTTTGTGTGTGTGTCAGCGCTGTTCTGAAGAGTTTGCTGTACGTAGAGTTACAAAATGTGGAGGGAAGGTACTTTTATACTTGTAGTTTTGCACCTCGAAGCCCGATTTTCAATTTTTTGATTAGATTTTTTTGATAATTTTTAGGCGATTTTTCGCGTTCTTTTTGCAGTTTTATCCCATTAGTGAAAGAAATACGATTTCATTCTTTTAACCCAATGTAGCAATTTTTTTTCTCTTTTCAGCAAAGTTTATTCGGAATTTGTACAGCGATTTTTGAATTTTTAACGAATTTTTAATGCGATTTTTAGTGTTTTTCTCATTTTGCGTTTGAGATTGATAAAAAGAAAACCGTTTCAAACTTTTAGCCCTAAATTTTGTGTTTGTTACAAATTTTAGATTTTAACGATTTTTAATGCGATTTTCAATGTGATTTTTAACGCTTTTTCAAGATTTTTTGCGTTTAGCATCTATTTTTTCATAGTTGTTCTATCAAAATCTTGAGCTGTTGATAATGCAATAAGTAGTATTTTTTTGCGAAATTTACCTAAAATGTCAAAAATTTAGTTACCACTATTTTCGAATAGCAATTTCATAAAATATCTTAAATTCTTGCTTAAGACCGCAATCTCCTCGAGTAATATATCACTTGATAGGTTGTTTAACAGAGCATAGTTTTGATAAAGTTTTTAAAGAATAGAGTGCGCTAGCTGGTGGTGAAAAATGGAACTAACAGAACGCGATTTTGCTAAAATTTGGAAATATAACAATGTGATTTATTTTAAATTTTAAAATGGTTTATAATACATGATAAAAAATGTAAACAAAGAATGGTGTGACACATTTCAGGGTGCGTGAAAGGGGGGGGGGCGCGAACAAAATTAGGAAATGTAATAAGGAGATCTGTTTTACACTTTAAGGTAGTTTATAACGCATGTTAAAATTTTTAAAGTACTGGCGGTGCTCTGGAGAGACCGCTGCACGAACTTATGTATGAAATTTTACACCTTGAAGGCCGATTTTCAGTTTTTTAAATTTAATTCATATGCGAATTTTAGTGCATTTTGAGACGATTTTTTCACATTAGCGAAAAGGAAAGCGGTTTCATCTTTCGACCTAAATTAGTGAATTTTGTTGGATTTAGTGAATTTTGTTGGAAAATTTATTTGGATTTCGTGCAACGATGTTTGGATTTTTAGTGAATTATTTAATGCAAATTTTGCCGCTATTATTCGACATTAGTAAAAGGAATTTTGCTTAAAACTTTCAGGCTGATGTATTAAATTTTAGCTGTTAAGATTTATGAATTTCAGCTAATTTTAATGCAATTTTTCGAGATTTTTTGCGTTTGATGTCGGATTTTTGTCAATCATGAGATATTTCCAATTACAACGTTTTACCCTATTAGAGTAAATTTTGACCCCTGTGATTTTTTAATATTAGTGATTTTTAATGCAATTTTTAGAAATTTTTCGAGTTTTATGGTGATTTTTTGGTATTCGGAAGTAAAAATATAATTCTAATATAATTTTAGAGATTTTTAACTCGATTTTTCAAGCATTGTTGTGTTCCGTGTCGATTTTTTATTATCTATAAAGGATTTCCTTTTACTACGTGATTATCCTGTCGACCAATTTCGCCAAATTATATCAATCGTGAAACAAATCAACTATTTTTTTTATCCCCACCACAGTGGTGTTTTAACAATTAAAAAATTATTTAGGTTTCAAACTTTTAGCCTAATATAGTAAATTTCACCATTTACCTTTTTTTAATTTTGTCGATTTTCAATGTGATTTTTGATATATTTTGTGTTCTGCGTCGATTTTTTTGTAATTAATGTAAAAAAGAATGGTTGCTACGTTTTACACGACTAGAATATTTTTTTTATTCACGGGATGTTTTTACATTTAGCGATTTTTAATGAATTTTTCAATGGTTTTGTATTGGTTTTTTGAATCTCACGGCTATTTTTTGAAATTTCGAAAAGGAAATTAATTTCAAACATTTACACTTCATTTACGAATTTTGAAATTTAGTGATTTTTTAATGCAATTTTTAGCAATGTTTTCATTATTTCTCACGTTTTGCGCCGATTTTTTCATTCGTATTTAAGAAATAATTCAGATTACACTATTTTACTCTATTAATGTAAATGTTGTCCCCCGCTATTTTTAAATTTGAAACGATTTGTAATGAATTTTTGAATACAATTTTCAGATGTTTTCGAGTCAACGGCGACTTTTTCACAATTGGATTTTTTTTTTTTTAAATAATTTGTAGCTTAATATAAATTTTGACATCAATGGTTCAGATTTTTTGTGTATTTTCATAAAATGTTTAGCAAGTTTTGTGTCGATATTTTTTAACTAATGAAAGAGTTCAGATTTCAATGTTTTGCCCCATTATGGTAAATTATGTCCGCAGAAATTTAATATAAATGTTTATCTTACTATGGCAAATTTTGTCCGGATTTTTGAATTTTACTGATTTTTAATCTGTTTTATAGCGATTTTTCAAGTTCTGTGACAGTTGTTGACATCGGTAAAAGAATTTCGGTTTCTAACTTTTAGCATAAATAGTACAATTTGTTCTCCACGCTTTTATGAATTTTACCAATTTCTAATGCGATATTCAATGTAATTTTTAGTTAGTTTGGGGGATTTTAGGTGTTCCGTGTTGACTTTTCCTTATTCATGAACGATTTCCGATTACAATATTTTCGACTGAATATTAAATTTTTACAGCCATGACTTTTAAATATTCAGCGATTTTTAATATAGTTTTCGATACGATTTTTAGCAATTCTTTTAAGTTCCTTGGCGATTTTCTGCCATTCAGAAACCAATTTTGATATCAAACATTTTGTTTAATGTAGTTATGTTTCGAATGCAATGTTTTATCTCTTAATATGATTTTGGCGTTCCCTGACTATATTTTGGAATTTATGAATGATTTCGATCATAACCCCCCCCCCCCCCGCCCTGCCTTAATATTATTTTTTTAAGCATTGATTTCCAAATATTTAGCTATTTTTAATGCAATTTTCAATGTAATTTTTAGCCATTCTTCAAGTTCCGTGGCGATTTTTTTACATCCGGAAATCGATTTCGATTTCAAACTTTTTGGTTAATATGGTTAATTTCTTGATTACAATATTTTATATTATAACAGTGAATTTTTACAATAGGGATTTTTTAATGTTTTGCGACTTTCATTACTGCAATTTTTGGGCTTTCTCAGTCTTTTTTTTTTTTTTTTTTTACATTTTTCAAAGGAATTCGATTTTAAATTTCTAGACTAATAAGAGTTTGGTTTCAAACTTTTATTCTTTACGGTAATTGTTTTGCTTTCTTATTTTGATCTACAGTAATTTTTAATGCAGTATGCTTTTTTTTTTTTTTTTTTTTTTCTTTGAGTTCACGGCGATTTTTTTCAGATACGGAAAAGGAATTCGGTTTTTTATTTCTTCGCTAATATGATAAATTTTCTCCTGTGCGATTAAAGATTTTTATTGCGATTTTTTAGCAGTTTTTTTTCGTATTTCAATGCTTTTTACATTATCAAATTAATTAGATTCAAAACATTTATCCAAGTAGAGTAAATTTTGAGTTTCGTGATTTTTGAAAATTTTGCCATTTTTAAAGCGATGTTTATGTTTCTTCGCGACCCGCTTCGATTTTTTAGAGGTTCAATTTTTGGACGAATTTATTAAATTCTGATTTCTTTTTTTCTTTTTTTTTTTTCAAAGTTTATTCGAATTTTGAAACACAATTTTTGAATTTTGTTTTATATTTTTATGAGATTTTTGATGTTTTTTGCGATTTGTAAGATTTTTCCACATTAGTAAAAATAATCCAACTTCAATTTTCTAGCCCATCTCTTTTCAACGAAGTTTAGACGAAATTCGTGCAGCATTTTTAAAATTTTTCGAGGTTTTTATTATGATTTTTAAAGTTTTTTCGCAATTCTTGCTATTTTATGATGAACCCGGGCAACGCCGGGCAGAACAGCTAGTTATAGATAAAACTCTAAGGTATATTAAATTTTGAAAGTAATTTTTTAAATATTTCAACAATTCAGGGAAGGAAGGTCATGATTCCCGCGACCTACTCATTGGAACCGCCATTGGAAAACACTCTGATTATTTTGTGTCATATAGCATTAAAGTGAAAAATTACGTTTGATGATGTCATCTACACTGTTAAAAATAAATCTGTGAATTCCAGGTGAAACTACCGGCAGCAATGTAGCCGAACTTTTACCGTTCCGTTAGTAGATTTACCGTTGTGGGAAATACAAGAAGGGAAAACTCCGGTGTAAGAATCAGTACCTTTCCGTTACAAAGTTTGATTTATAATAGTAATAATTTAAGATAATTTTTAAAAATGATTTACCGATTAATCTTCAAAGAATTCGAAATCACCGAGGGATTTTAAGTTGCTATGTTATTTTACTTAATTGTTACTTTGGATAATTTAGTTCACGCCGTCCTCAGGATCGAACTCGGGACCTTCAGACTGCGGAATAAACTCTTAGGAACTGAGCCAAAGTTGCTGATGCTAAACGGTACAAAGTATGTCTTTTATGAGTTAGTGGGAAAATCTGTTGTGCTTTTTAAAGATTTCCTTTCAAATATATTCCTTAGAATGTTTGTAAACGGATTATTTTAGACTGATACATAATACTTATTATTTTTTTTTAATTATTTTTAATTTTTTAAATAGTTTAAATTAAAAAAAAATCACTGTTTAAAACCACTGTTTTTTTTTAATAATTTTTTTTTATTAACAATTTTTTTACAATATATATATATATATATATAGACTTTTTTTTTAATTGTCGTACACTATTTCTTTCTTTCTTTATTTATTTTTCAGCTAATAAATTAAAAGATTTTTAATAAGAAAAAAAGAGAAAAATAAACAGAAAAAATGTAATTTAAAAGGAATTTTTTATGTTTCATTATTCCATGGCGCCAATGGGACTCGAACCCACAATCTGCGATCTCAGGCGATTAGCGGTGTGGTACTTGACCACTCGGCCATGGACCTCCCCACACAACGGAGTGTCTCCGTTTTTTGTTTTTATTTCCATCCGTTTCGTTATTTTCAGGACATATGATGGAATTTTGTGATTTGTAACGGAAAATACCCTTTTGTTGTTAAAAGGGAGCTTTTCTGTGAAATTCAGGAAAAAAATGTTCGTGAATTTCAGAATTTTTTTAACAGTGTATAATCATTATGTATGAATACAAATTTCCGATTCTTCTATTCTGTAATTCTTTCAACTTCTGTCTGAAAATCATTCCCATTTACAAATGGAGAAAAAATTCTTCCATTATTCTATCTGAATAAACAAACCTGAATTACTAAAATAACGATATCTTGATCGACCATTTTTTAACTTGCAAAATGATTTTGCACACTGTTAACCCTCTATATACTGACGGTACTTATAAGTACCGTTAAAATTACTTCTTATAAAATTCTTTTAATACGTCAATTGGTTGTTACTTTGTTCAGAGTGAGTTACAGATACATTACTTTATCTTGTTCCAAAAACATTATTGGTTACAGAAAATAAAAATATTTTTAAAAGGATGATTTCTTTTGCCTTTGTATCTTTTCAGCTTTCTTAGCGCTGAGGGGGATTTTTCAATTCGGAAATATATTTACATTTATATTCTAAGAGCATCCTATTTGTACCTTATTTAATTCTACAAAATACTAAGAAAGCAATTAAAATAAAAGATTTGAGTGGGGTTTTAATTATTGCACAAAAAACCTGTCAATTCAAATTTAATTAATCCTTTTAAATCCTTCAGTCTTTCTCAAATTCTTCAAAAACGTGTTGAATAATTATGAAAATCTTTTGATTTAGTTAAGCCGATTTGCGTAAAATGCTTTAGTATGTAAAATTTTCATGAAATCCTAATGTGGTAGAAAAAGGGTTAAATCAATCAAGATTACAAAGCACAAGAACTAAAAAAAAAAAATAAAAAAAATAAAAAAATAAAAAAAAAAAAAAATAAAAAATAAAAATAAAATAAGAAATGTGAATTTTGAGTTTGAATAGTGAAAAATTCAAAAGAAACCAAACAAATTATTTTAATAATGTAAAATTCAAAAACTGCCGTTGAATATTAATTATGTTATTTGTTGTCAAAAGTTGCTTTTCCTTAGCGAAAATGCAACTAAAAGATACATCCTATGAAGCGAATAGTTCTGAACAGAGCCCTGGTAGAAATAACACTTTTTGCGCTCTACATTTTTTAAACAGTTAGATAGACATTTGAATCTAATCAAGGGTCATTCATATAATAATAAAAGAAACATTTGATTCTTCCATTATACTGAGAATTGGAAAATACCATTTCTTCTTCTTTCTATACTATATATATATTTTTTTTATTAAAGAAAAAAAAACATTGAACAAAACTTTATTTGAGAAAATATTTAATACATCTTTTGTACTACGACAGATTTCATTTCGAATTTCGCATTGGTAAAATATTTTATTCGATTGCCAGGAGAATTAATTAGTATTACAAAAAAATCTGCATTTGAATTTTTTATTGTTAAAATCCTGTATTTGAATATTTTCTTTCTCATTTTCTAATCAAAAGTGTACTGTTAGAAAAACATCAAATCTTCTGTTAAAGAAAAACTCCATGCACTGGGATTTCTCAAGCTGATGCCGCGGTCCACCAAGCTACCACCATGTTCGTGTAGAGAAAAAAGGTTTTTTTTAATTATGCAAAGTTTATGATGATATAATATGAAAATTATCTTCTGGAATTTGTAGTTCCAAATAATTTTAATCTAAAAAAGGTTGAAAAATTCTACCATAGAAATAAGAGTCATTTTAGAATATTGATAATAGATGGCAGCACCAAACTAATGTTAAAACTTTATGAAAAATAACAGTTGGTTGGTTGGTTGATTTTTGTCGTCCGATTATCTACGCTAATGGGATATAGGACCAGGGGGAGTGCCCTCCGTGGGGGTCTTTCTAAGGGAACCTAACCCGTATTTACGCAAAGTTCGAAGAAAACCACGGAAAACTCCGAACGGTTAGGCCGACAGCCGCGATTGGGTTCGAACCCAGCACCTGCCGTCTACCAGTTGAGAGGTCCGAACCTCTCGGCCACTGGTGGGGCGAAAAATAACAGACTCAGAAAATTCGAAAATAGAATAATTTCTAATGTTGATTTTTTCTACCTGCTTTGTTTATTATTTAAAAATATACTAGGAATATTTCAAAATGTAGTTCTAAATGTAATTCTTAATTTAAGTGAATAATGGCCTTTTTTCTGAATGCCGGCCATTAAAATATTGATTTTTCTAAATAGCTTTTTATAAAAGTGTAAACGATGTTATTTTTTAAAAGTTAAAATGATTTTTATACAATTTCATTCGCAATATGTTAGTTTTGAAAGAAGTTAAAGGCAAAAAAGAAACAAACAATACAAAGAGTGAATGACTGATTTGTGTTACTATATATTTGTGTTGTTCATGCAATTTGCAATAGATGGCAGCACCAAAACTTTTTTACAAGCATGA
The DNA here is from genome assembly GCA_964019185.1 of Maratus speculifer. Lineage (NCBI taxonomy): Eukaryota > Metazoa > Arthropoda > Arachnida > Araneae > Salticidae > Maratus > Maratus speculifer. Next base: position 5,483,674 of record CAXHSM010000010.1, read on the forward strand.
AAGTAACAGAAGAGCCTTTTAATTAACATTGATTTTAGTGGATCCTTTAATTTCATTGTCTATTTTAACAAAAGTTCGCTTTTTTTATTTGATTGTTCAAACGGTACTCTTAAAGAATTTATATTAATTTCAATCCTTTCATTTAAAGTTGTTTCTATTTTATCTATCATGTTTGAGCAGTGTTGAGTTCAGACACTTTTCTCCGGGAGGGACTTCAGTGATCTCCGGGGGACGTTATAGAGTTCTGGGGAGAAAATTGTACTTTTTGACCATTGAAAACGCAAATTTTCAAATTTTCCGGAGGGGGGGAGGTACATTTCAGCGTTTCGGGGGAGGAATTGCCCCCGGGAGGAGGGCCAACCCCTGAATTCAACACTGTTTTTGTGATTAAATTGCGTGACGTCGTACGTCATTTTCTTGTTTTATCACTATGATTCATTGTTATAAAATATATACCTCCATTTAACAATATCTGTTCTATTTAAATGAAAATTTTTTATAACTTATTCAATGCATTCACTTTCTTTAATGCTACCTCTATTTTAACAATGTAAAAACAGTTAAAATATTTATTTAAAACTCTGTCTTTTTCAATTTCTTTTCAAATAAACAAAGGATTTATAAACTTCAATTGCATCAATATTTAGCTAAACGTACCTTTGTTCCACATTCTATGAATTTCTATTAAAACTAGTTGGATGTGTCAATCCCAAAACTTTCTTCTATCTCATAAGTACATTTTAATATTTAAAGAAAAAACGTGGTGACCCCAAAGTTACCCACTATCGAATTTCCTCGAACATTTGACCTAACCTAATGAGATTCTGGTATCCGAAAAGTCTAAAACGCAAAATTTAATTAATATTCTGAGAAAATGAGCTTAGTAGTGCCTCATGTTGGGTAATTTATACTAAAACCTAATAAGCATCTATTGATGTCAAGACCTAACAAAATCTGAAATTTGATGCAATTTCGTCCATTAGTTCTTGAGATATAGTTATAACAAAAAATTTGCAAAACGTAGCACAGCAACATCATATCTTGGACAATTTATGCCAAAACGTAAAAAAAGCGTTTAATTATGTTATGGTGTATAAGAATCTGAAGTTTGATGAAATTCTGTGAATTAGTTTTTGAGATATAGCTAGTTAAAAAAAACGTGTAAAATATAGCACAGCAGCACCATCAGTTGAAGGATTAATAACAAAACGTAATCATCGTGTAATTATGTTATATGTCATTTTGTAACAAAATCTGAAGTTTGATGAAATTCTGTGTGTTAGTTGTTGAGATATAGCTATCGGAAAAATCATGCAAAATGCAGCATAGCTGCACCACCTGTTGCAAGGTTAATACCAAAATGTAATCAGCGTCTAATTATGTTATATATTCTAGTGTAACAGAATCTAAAATTTGATGAAGTTTTCTGAATTATTTCTTGAGATATAGCTATCGCAAAAATCGTGCATAATGTAGCATAGCAGCGCCACCTATAGGACAGTTCACACCAAAACCTTATCAGTGGCAATGTATCTCAAGGTATTGCGGAATCGTAAGTTTGGTGAAATTCTGTGCATTAGTTCCTGAGATATACCTATCATGAAAAGCATGAAAAACGTGCCATAGCAGCGCCACCTGCTGGCCAATTTACACCAAAACTTATCAGCGTCTATGTATATCAAGGGGTCACAGAATCTGAAGTTTGGTGAAATTCTGTGCATTAGTTCTTGACATATAGCAATCTTGAAAATCATGAAAAACGTAGTATAGCAGCGCCACCTGCAGGCCAATTTTCACCAAAAACCAATAGGTACTAATTCATATCAAGGTCTAACTGAATATAAAATTTTATTAAATTTCGAGCATTAGTTCTTGAGATAGAGCGCCCACAAATTTTTTGTCACATACAGACAGACAGACAGACAGACAGACGGACAGACTCACAGACAGACATTTTCTAAAAATAATCAAAACGTGTTCAGGACCCTCTAAAACGTATAAATCCGTCGAAAACCGGAATTCGAAAATTTTCATGAATCCAATACTTTATTCTTGTAAAGATAGAAGAAAGTAAAAACGGTACATTTATCTAGTCCAGAATCACCAGATGATTTGATCCATCTTTATTTAAATACGAAGTAATAAGCTATCTTTCCTTCGTTCTCTCTAAGCGGTATCGACAGTTTAATCCCTTTAAATACAATTCTTTCCATTTCAACTTAAATTTGTGCATTACGAGTAATTGTTTAATAACAACTGAAATTCAAACATTAAACATTTAATTTACAATAAATTTAATTTGCGACTCAAAAGTTCAAATACGCCATTTGATGGAGAAACGATGCAACTTCTGGCTTCAGCATAGTACCGTGCAAGTGTGTTACGTTACATGCATTGTAAATTTGTTCATAATGATTATTCTTTTTCAGACTTTCAGATTTTGTGAGATATTTGTGTCCTATGTTATATGACAAATCAATATTTACCCTAAATTGATTACTTAATACTTGCAAACGTATTTACAACAAAGAAGTATTTCAGTGGCGCTTTATCATTAGTTAAAATGAAATTAAAGGCACAATTTTCCTGTACCGAAGATTGCGACCAGTGCTCTATACGCCGTTTTAATTCCCTATTCCATGCAGCATTTTACTTGAAAACATTTCGCGGCAAATACCACATGCACAACTAGCTTCGCCATTTCAACTTAGAGTAACGAAATTAAATTAGTCACACATTATATATATTCACAAGGGGAAGGGGAAGGTGCAACAAGTTACATCATCTATAGGCATAACTTTCGTAGAGAATCAAACACAAAATCTTCATTTTTTTGCACAAAAATATTGTGCTTTTAATGTATATAGAGATGTAAATTTTCCGGAAAAATATAAGTGGTGGAAAAAAAACTGGTTTTTTACCGTTTTTTCGGAAAAAAACGGAAAAATTGGAAAAGTTGATTTTATATGATTGTTTCTCCCAGATAAATTATATTTTCTTAGAGAATATTAAATAATAAACATTTTTTCCCATTTATTTGTATTAAGTGAAAATTATTTTCACTTAATATTACAAAAAAAAAAAAAAAAAAAAAAAAAAAAAAAAAAAAAAAAAATAGCCTGCTTTTAAAAGTTTTTTTTTTTTTTTTTTTTTTTTTTTTTCACAGCCTAAGAATTTTTAAAACACTATTGTTTGTTATATCATATCTCTGTTGAAATGATTTTTCAGTTACATGTTTAACTACCAATTGACCTAATGTTAGAACTTGAGCCAGTCTGCAGTTTGGAATGAAATAAATTATGCATTCCATTTACATAAGTATAGTTTTTAAGTAAATGATACTAGTTTAAAGAAATTGTTGCAGTTTTGTCATTATATTCAATATCAGTATTCAAAAACCTTCATTGCTTGTTTAAAAAAGCGTTTATTTTTACATTATTACACTTTTTTCTTACAATTGTAATTTTATTTCCTTTAAAAAATATGTTTAGTTTTGGTATAGCTTTTCAATCTCAACTCAGCATCAAAACTAAATTTTAGTTTGGCTTACTCAGGTCTGCAACTAAAAAATAGCATAAGATTTATTGACTGTTAGATTTTTACTCACTGAAACCAGAAAAATATATTTTTTTAAGTTTAATTAAACGTAATTTTTTTCTTTTCATCCTGAAATCTGGTATTCTATTCTTGAGTAAGAAACCATATTCAATAATGTTTCCATATGGTGATTTCATATTTCTAAGAATGGAACTCAAAAGTTATGAAAACAGAACACTACAAATAGAAAATGCTCGCTATTTGAAGAATTAACAAAAGCAGTTACATACAGAGATAAACTTCTAGTGTGCTTTAAAAATCTACAAAAATTCAAAGTTTAATCAAGAGGGAATGTATAATTTGGAACATAAGTTACTTGTAATAAAATATGGGTTGTTTTTTCATCGCAGTTGTACTTTTCTAATGCAAACTGCCCATGTTTTTGCAACATTACTTTATATTATGGAGGTAAAATGGAGGTCAATTTTAGATTCAATACCTTGAAAAAACATTCAATTAATCAGCTATAACGAAATCTTGAAAAATGCAGCATAGTCAGGGCTGGGGAATTACATCATTGTACTCGCCACTGGCGAGTAAATTTTCCTTCAGGGCGAGTGAAGTTTTAAGTTATTTTTTCAAACTTCAAACTGTAAAGATGCCAGAATCTTTATTTATTTATTTATTTTTATTAGTTCCCTATATTTTGCAACTTTTGTAATATAAATATTATACTAAATTCTACGCTATAGAACTATTATCTTTTCTCTTGTATATATTTCTCATTTTTATCGAACAAAAATATGAAAATGCATTGTAGTAATAGTAATTAACTGTTTTTTTCAGTTGTTTAAATTTTGTCTTAACTATTTTCAACTGTATATTGTATTTTGCTGGCTGGTAAAATAAATCCCTGGCTGGTGAAATTTTTCGAAAATTCCTCACCTCTGAGCATAGTAGTGCCACCTATAGGGCAATTAACACCAAAAACTAAACAACATCAATATATATCAGGAACTGTCTCAAGCTGTAGTTTGATAAAAAATCGTCCTTTAGTACTTGAGGTAGAGCTATTGTGATAATCATGAATAATGCCGCATAGCAGCGTCATCTGTTGAGCGATTTAAACCAAAAAGTAATGTGCACAAAGTTATATTAAAGATTAACTTAATCCGAAATTTTATGAAAATACATACATTAATTCTTGAAATAGAACTATTGTGGAAATTATGAATAATGCAGCTTAGCAGCACCATCAATTGGGCGATATACACTAATAACTAAACATCTCGAGTTTATATCAAGGTGTAACTGAATCTAAAGTTTGGTGAAATTATGTGCATCAGTTCTTGAGATCGAGTGCCCATAAAATTTTTGTCCCATACAGACTCACAGAGTGATAGATATTTTCCAAAAATTATCAAATCGTGTTCAGGACCTTCTAAAACATTTAAATACACCAAAAACTGGAAGTCAAAATTTTCACGAATTCAATACTTACTTCTTGAAAAGATAGTAAAGAGTAATAAATTCATGCTTCGAATTTTATGTTAAAATTTTAGTTTTACCATTTCTATTAATCAGCATATTATTGAAATAATTTTGCACATGAATTAATTTTTAAAAAGAGATGTTGCATTTAATTATATATCTAGATTTTTTTCATGTAATCCTGTTTTTGTGAAATTGTGAATTGTTTTCTTATACAAAATATGTGAAGGGTCTTGTGTTTCAAATAAGAAAAAAATGTGAAGGATACTTTCAAGTCTTCTCAAACAGATTTCTGCTCAAAGATCAGAATACCAACATTAAAGTTTTCATGTGGGACACTCAACATAAAAATAAATAAAATAAAAAGTATGAGAATGTAGCTATTACAAAATTTTCTCTATATTATTTCATAAATGAAATTTCAATTTTTCCACTTCGGAAAAATTAAAAAATAAGCCTTTGGAAAAAACCCGAAAAAAAAACCGATTTTTTCCCAATTTTTCCGGGGGTTTTCCGAGCATTCACATCTCTAAATGTATACAGTTAAAATTTCAATAACTATAATTTAAAATGTCCAAAGGTGATATTTCTTTTACATTTATAACCAAAAAATATCGAAAAAATTAAGAAAATTTCAGTCCACAAGAGTAAAATCTTTTCTTAAGTAACATATTTTTGTTAAATGGAAAGCATTAGTGTAATATGGAGCTTCTTTTTAAAACGTGTTATTTTTCTGCTTCAATCATCATCGGCAGGGATGTAAAGAAGGGTATACGGGGGTATACGTTTTATACCTTCTGGATTTTTTAAAGGAACACCGCATACCCTCTGTTTCTCAAGAATGCTACAGTATACACCTCTGTCTTAGCGTATACCGTCTGTTTATAGCGTAAATCCTCTGTTTTTTTTACGACTACAACCTTGATCCTAGCATCTTTATAAAAAGACCTGTGAATATGAAAAAGTTATGTTCTAAATATACATGCTATATATGCAAATCTTGTGTTAATATTTATAACACATAAAAGTCTACATCCTTTTCTTTATAGTAGTACACAATTAGAAAATAAAAAATTAATAGTTTAAATTTTAAACTCACACCATAAAATTTGAAAAATAACATTTTATTAATATTAAACAGTGCAATTCTGCGTTGACAGGTTTCACTCATAGAGAAATCACGCAAGTCGGCCGTTTAAGTAGCAGCCGATTTATTTTTATAAACTCCTCATCTCTATTACACATTACATTATGAAAGTTTCAAATACTAATTTGGAAATGAGACCTGCCCCTTTAGCCTCAAAGATTCGGAATGCTCCCAAAACCGATCTGCGCAACTTCTCGCGCATTTTCTCGCATTCCAACGATTCCTTATATATATTTTCATAGTGTCGCCATCTAGGGAGAAGATAATTAAATAATAATGTTCATCTAATGCCGTTGACTAAATCACACTATGTTTTATAAAATTATAAAATGTATTATACAAATAATTTATTAGGAAAAAAAAATATTTAGCAGAATTTTGTTTTTATGCACCATCAGATTTTAAATAACTATATACGAGAATTGTTTTAACTTGTATTAACTGAATTTGTAAATTTTAGTTTATATTTTTTTACATTTATTAGAGCATTCCAGTTTGTAATCAATAATAATTAAAAATAAAAAAGAAGAGAACGAAAGAGAGAAAAAAAAACAAGTTTTCATCTAACATAGTTTTTTTTTATTGTTTGTTTAAATAACCCATTAGTTAGATACTGAAAATTGAAGAGAAATTATAACAAACCACTAAGTGATAACATTGATGATATATATAAGCAATAATACTTATTAGTATTATGAATTATATGTATCAATAATACTGTTAACAAATATAAATTTTCATATATTTAATATATATATATATATACATATATATAATTTTATAATTATTATGTATACATATATATACATAACACTAATATTAATAATTTCAATTATTAATATTAATTACATATATTTAAATAATTATTAGATAATATCAATTATACATCTAAATAGTGATAATAATATAAGAAAAATATATTATTGTCGCCATTTAAATAATTATTAGTTAATATCAAATATATTTACTTAAATATTAATTAATATGTTTAAACAATAATACTTATTAATAATAGCTTAAAAATAATAATTTCAATTAATAAAAATATATATGTATAATATATATATATATATATATATATATATTTATAATTATTGTTATCTTTCTATCTATTATATGTATATATATATATATATAGACAATTGTTAGTTAATATCAATTATACTTACTTAAATATTAATTAATATGTTTAAACAATAATGCTTATTAATATTTGTTATATATATAGATAATTTCAATTAATAAAAATATATAAGTATAATATATATATATATATATATATATATATATATATATATATTAATTATTATTATTATTATTAAAAATATTAATTATATATTTAAACTATTATTAATTAATATCAATTATATATTTGAATAGTGATTATAGTTTCAGAAAAAGATATTATCGCTACTTAAATAATTATTAATTAATATCAATTATACATGTTTAAATATCAATTAATTATATAAATTTAATATCATGAATGATTATATATTTGAATAGTGATAATAACATACGAAAAAATAAAAAAAAAAAGAAAATTTTAATTATATTTGCGGGATATTAACGTAATTAAAGATTTTCTTTTTTTACTTATATTATTATTCATATTTAAATATTTAAGTACTATTTACTATCAAAATTTAAATACGTAATAATTTTAATAGTGAATAGTTATTATTGTAGTTTACATTAGTTATATACACTACTATATAACTAATGTAAAGTAATAACCATTAATTAATTATATTTAAATAAAATACATAACTATTAATAGTTATGTATTTTATTTAAATATAATTAATTAATGTTAATTAATATTTTTAATAATATTTTAAAATATAATAGAATTTAATTTTTTTAATTATTCAAAGTTATTTAAAGCTAAATTTTATGTATTAAAAATGTAAATTAAATTTTTACAAATTTTTAATGAAAATAAAAATTTTATTTTGTAAGTAGCAATAAAAAATACAATAGCGCAGTAACTAACACACATATATAATATATATATACGTATATTATATATATATATATATCTTATACTGTAAACATAAAACAATAATTGATTTTTATATGTTTATAAATATTCTTTATTAACAACTTAAATGAAGACCAAAACAAAATTCTATAACAGATAAAACAGCAGCAAGGACACAACTCATAATCTATCGATTACGACGATGTTACCTTAACCACTGCGCTATGCCGCTCATGTACAACCTTAACTTTATACAAAGAAGTTCATGTGCCGCGAAAGTGTAAACAAAACTTCCGGAACAGCAACAATGCGCGAGAAGTTGCGCAGATCGGTTTTGGGAGCATTCCAAATCTTTGATGCTAAAGATGCTAGTGGGAGAGTGCCCTTCGTGGGGGTCTTTCTAAGGGAACCTAACCCGTATTTACGCAAGGTTCGAAGAAAACCACGGAAAACTCCGAACGGTTAGGCCGACAGCCGCGATTGGGTTCGAACCCAGCACCTGCCGTCTACCAGTTGAGAGGTCAGAACCTCTCGACCACTGGTGGGGCGTAAAATAAATAGGAAATATTCATATCTATTCCATTTCTGTCCTTTCTTTTCTGTATAATGGCCACACCGTTGGCGTGTCTACTTCATCTTTTTTGGTGCATTCGTAGTTATAGAAATATGAAGACTGGCGTCTAGCGATCACACTTTCATTTTGATCCCCTGATTCTGTGGGATCAGCGCTTGCACTTACCGTTCTGCGCATTACGTTGCTATTTTTTAAATGATATTCTACATAAGGAATAACTAAGAACGTAATGATCTAGTGGTACGAAGTTGAACTTCAGGTTAGAAAGGTTTGAGTTCGGGTCTATACAGGTTTGAAGGTGTCTTTTTAATCAAAATTATTTTTAGGAGAGAAATTGAAAATTTATATTTTGTAATTTTAAACTTAGATTAACTGCAGAATTTTAAATTTTAAAAAATATATTCATTTCATAATTAAACATTCATATATACATTTGGTTTTTGTTTCCTTTTCAGAAAAGTTCTAATGAGTATTTTCCTCAGGAATACAGAAAAAAAAAAAGCGAGAAGTAATGTTTTGTAATAATTTTAATTAAACCTAATCCACCCACTCAGCAGCTTTACAAGCTTCATGAATTAACCAATAACATTTCATCTATCATTGAAATTTTGAAAGCTATTAAATCTGAACTGCAAGTCAAATCTTTTGACGAAATTCCCCAAAAACTCAACAGCGTCTATGAGAAAATTAAAACTAAAAAAGATCCTATCTCTAAATTACTAACTTTCAGTGAGTTGTTAGTTAAGTCTGATTGTAATTCTAATTAATTTTTAGTGTTACTTATACCACTTAATTATTATCTTAACTCTTTATTATAATAATAAAAAAAAAAAAGAGAAGATGTCAACGAAATGACAAACATTAGTTAATTATTTTTATTTCTTAATTTTTGTAATGTATTGTAAAGTAATTTTGTAATGTTTTTAATGCGTGGTACCTGAAAAGAGCCTTTTTTTAAAAAATTCGCTTTGCCGCCTTAGCAGTTTACCCGTTCTTGTTGATCTTGAACTCCATATTTTTAGACTTTTTTTCTTTTTTTCTTCTCCTGCGGGCTTGCCCCGCCCCCCTCTTCTCGGATTGGCTGCTCCGGCAGCCACCCCACTTAAATACACTTTCCTCAACTTCTTCCTCTCATTTCCGTCTCCACCTCTCTGGCGTGCAGACGCGCTCCGGGAGCTGCCGACATTTTAAGCCTATTATTATCATAATAGATTTGTGATAGCATGTAGTGCCAACACCCCCTATAGTCAAGGCCTTCACACCGTTTCAAAATGGCCGATCGCGATGTCCGACTTCCCACGTCCATAATATGAATTTACACAAGCTCACACAAAGTTGCATTTCTTGTAATTTTCAAAATTTTTAGTTTACTTTTTCAGTTAATTGAATGTGTAATCAAGTAAATAATTGTCATTTCCTATAAATATAAGTTGTAATTTAAGAAGGTTACTTATTGTTTAAAAAATATACTAAAAAGGACTTAAAATACAAATTTTTATAAGAGGCAAAACTGCATTAGATTTGAGCTTTGGATTTTTAAATAGATGTGATTTAATTTATATTGAGAAATAGAATATTTCTTTTACATTATCAATATCACACTATTTTAAATAAGTAGGATAAAAAAAAAGAATGTATATTAAAGCATCAAATGAACTTATACATTGAAGAAAAGAAAGAATGAAAATAATAGAAAGAAAAGAGAAAAAAAAAACTCAGCAAAAAAACTTAAGGTTAAAATTATAACAGTACATCATTTTTTCTAAAAAATATATTAAAATTTATATTTTAAATTAGCTTCATAATCCTGAAGCTAAATTCGTTTACATGACTGGAATTTGATGACATGATTAAAAAAAAAAAAAATGTACTAAATAATGTGTTGTGTGAGAAGAGTTTTTCATTTCAAATACACCCCCCCCCCCCACACACACACACGTTTCCCATGTGTCTTATTTGTTTACTTTTTTCTTATTTGATGAGAATTATTTAAAGACAGAATGCTAAGTGTTAGCTCATTTACTTATGTCATTGTCTTAATATCATTATTATGTAATAATTTCTGTTATACATATGTAAGATATAAAATGTTTTTTGTTAAATCAAAACAAATAATAATAAATAAATAAGGTATATTTTATTTGCTTCCTAGCTTTAACTTTTTTATTATTCAGTATTTCCTTATAAGATTGTTTAATCGTATAAATTAATATTAAATATAATATCAAGTGGCATTGGAACAACGAAAAAAAAAAAATGCAACAACTTATCAAGTTATAAATTATTTTTAAATTAATATTACTATTCTAAATTATTATTATTATTAAAGAAAGCATCTGTTCCTTATTAATTTATAAATTGTTTTTAAATTACAATTATTATTATAAATTATTATTATCAATATTATTGAAAAAAATCTGTCATTTGCCAATCTATAAATTATTAAAGTATAAATTTTAAAGTATTATTATTATTAAGGAAAAAATGTGTTCAGTATCAATCTATAAATTATTTTAAAATTATAATTATTATAAATTATTGTTAAAGAAAAAAATATATTCCTTATCAATCTATAAATTATCTTTAAATTGCTATTATCATTATACATTATCATTATTATTAAAGAAAGCATCTGTTCCTTATTAATTTATAATTTATTTTTTAATTACAATTATTATTATAAATTATTATTGAAAAAAAAATCTGTCAATTGCCAATCTATAAATTATCAAAGTATAAATTTTAAAGTATTATTATCATCAAGGAAAAAAATGTGTTCGGTATAAATCTATAAATTATTTTAAGATTATTATTATAAATTATTATTAAAGAAATAAAATCTATTTCTTATCAATCTAAAAATTATCTTTAAATTGCTATTGTTATTATACATTACTATTATTATTATTATTAAAGAAAGCATCTGTTTCTTATTAATTTATAAATTATTTTTAAATTACAATTATTATTATAAATTATTATTGAAAAAAAAATCTGTCAATTGCCAATCTATAAATTAATAAAGTATACATTTTAAAGAATTATTATTATTAAGGGAAAAAATGTGTTCAGTATCAATCTATAAATTATTTTAAAATTATTATTAGTATAAATTATTATTAAAGAGCAAAAATCTATTAATTATCAATCTATAAATTATCATTAAATTGCTATTATTATTATACTTTACTATTATTATTAAAGAAAGTGTCTGTTCTTTATCAATTTATAAATTAGTTTTAAATTACTATTATTATTATTACTAAAAAATATCTACTAATATTAAAGAAGAAAAAAATTTGTTTCCATAAAAATAACTTTCAAATTAAGAGTACTTTCAAATAACTTTCAAATTAAGCTAATATTACTATGAACAATACAGTTGTATTTGTTAGGGCCAAATATCAGCACGAGGAATATATGCCCTAAAGAGGGGGGGGGGGGGGGGGAGATATTGTTGAATTAGAAAAGCTTTTTGAAAAATGTAATTAAACGAATGAAAACAACAATTTGGTTTGGTTTATTTTATGGCGGTCGAGTATCAACACGTTTGATATAGGTCTGAATGGGGTGTGGGTTCCCTCTATAAGGATCCTTGTAAGGAAGCCTACCCCGTAATTACGCAAGGAAAACCAAGGTTCGACGAAAACTATGGACAACTCCAGACGATTAGGCCGACGACTGCAATTGTGTTCGTACCCAGCACGTGCCGTCTACCCATTTCGAGAACATAACTTCACAGTCGCTGTTGGGGCTCAACAATAAAGTAACAAATGAGAAGTGGCTGGCTGTCTGATTTTTCTTAGTTTGACAATAATTCGAAGTAGAAATTGACCAGAAAGTTTTTCAAGGAAGAAAACCAGAATTTCCTTACACAAAAGTGAGCTTTATATATTCTCGTAGGAAAAATAGGGGGAAAAGAAAGAATTTTTTTTTTCAAAGTAATTACTGGTACTGCATTTGAAAAATTCTCTGATCATTGGCGATATTACTTCCCAGTTCCCGTGAACAGGTATATCTAGTCTGAAAACTGTACTTTTTACTGCAGTAGCAAGATTATTTAAATTAATACAATTCAACAGAAATGTGAAGAATTGAAACAATGTGTAATTTTTAATACTCTCAAGAATTATATTCATACACTTAATAATGTTTTTACATGAAGTTGGAAAAATTATTATTATTATTATTATTATTATTTTTTTTTTTTTTGCATTTAATAATAATTACAGAAAAAACATTACAAATTTATCCTTTTAGCTCCGCGGTCAGGTGTTCAGATTAAAATGCCTTCTCTTGCTGAAGGCTCCACCTGTGACTGACAGGCTCTGCTTTCGATGGTGCTGGGGTCCAATACAATCGCACCCGTCGGCTTAATCGTTTGGATGTTTCTCTGTTTTTCTTCGATCCATGGATATCTATTCGTAAATACTAATTATATTCATTTAGAAAGACCTTCGGGGCGACCATTCTCCCCCTGGGCCTACACCCCTCGTGCAGATAATCGGACAACATAAAAACAGCTTTTGCAGCAGGTGTTTGATCATCATGAGTACATCCTGAAAATGAAAGAGATTTAAAAGTTTCCTTTTAAAAATTATAAAAAAGATATGCATTAAGCAAATTTTTAAAATTCTGTTTTTTTTATAAATTATGCTATTAATAGGCAGATATTAAGAGATTTTCCTTCTGGAAAAGAAAAATTACATTACGAGGCCATTTCTGTAACAATAAGAAAGAGAACTTCTTTCCTTCTTCCTGAGATCTTTGCGTAATTACGGATTAAGTACCCTTAGAAAGACCACCACGAAAGGCACTACCCCCTGGGCCTATATCCCTCGAGTAGATAACTGGCCGACACAAAATAAAACAAACCAAACCTTCTTCCTCAGTACTGAGAATTGGCTTAATCTAATGGCATTTTAAAGTGTTTGGTGCTATTTACATGTTAGGCATACATCAGATTTTTAGAACTCGTTTAAAATTTCGTAAAGATTGTATTATTAGTTTAATATTTTTAAATTAAAATTAAAAGTTAACAGTGCATATCATTTTATCTAAAATGTATTGATGGTCTTAAATATTTCTTACTGTGTTATAATATAAATATTGATATCTGTTGAAATCTGTAGCAAAGTTTTCCGTAAATATTTTTCAAGAATTTTTTCTGTATATAAATAATGTTAACCCCTTGAGGGGTGCGATGGTATTTCTATGAAACCGCTTAATTTTTATTAGTAAACGCCACATTGGCTCCAGGATTTTAGTAAAAAAAATCTCGATTTATTAGATGCGTGAACTAAAACTTTTTTTTTTTTTTCTTATTTAGATTTTTTTTTTTTTTTTCAAATTCCGGTGTCACACGCTAATTTTAACACTTAAGTAACGAAAGTGCTTTGTGCCACAATTGGTTAAAAAAATGTTGTAAATAGAGCCTGAGAGATAGCAAAATTAAATAAATTAGCAATTACTTTGATGCTTAAAATGCAAGATGTAAATGAGTTAACGAAAAAAAAAAAAACTGTTCTAATGAAAATTTCTTCAATAATCAAGCTTACACATATTATACTGTTATATTTCAACGGAAGACCACAAATGTATCAAAAACATTAACTTTGTTGAGTAGAGAATTTTTATTTTATTTTTATTTATTTATTTATTTATTTATTTTTGTGTGGACTGCCTTAAAATAGTTGATTTCAGATGAAAATGGGAACAATGTATTTTCTTTAGTTTTTAGAAAGACAACGAAAAATTTAGAGAAATATACTTGAACGAGTCTAAGCCACACCAGGAAAAAAATATTTGTAGGATTGGAAAGTTTCTACAGATGCAAAATTCTGAAAATTTTTCAAGAGAAAAAAGAGGGGCCACCAAGATGATATTGTGCTTTTCTTAGATTCAGAGATTAATGGGGTGTTGTGTTGCATAGAAAAATGAGCGACTATTTCGCTATTTCTATTTTAACTGAAACCGCCAGAAAATTTTTGTCTACAACACAGTCAAGTAAAAAGTTATGAATAGTTAGTTTAGAAGTTAATTTAATCAAAAAAAAAAAAATTGATAAACCTGAAACTGATTTCATAAAAACCTTAATTTCTCTGCGCGTATACATGCTATCCGCACAACAATGAACACATTTTATAGCAATAAGCCACTTAATCATAATCTGCAGTTTGAACGCATTTGCCATATTTGTTTTGACGGGGTTATCCAAAAGATATTCGTTCATTTTTAATTTGTTGACGGTCCCTTATGGAGTTTCGGGACAAAATCTTCGCGGAAATGTATGACTTGCACTATTATGTTTACACACTCAGAGTTTCAGAATAATTCCTCATGTATTTTTCTAGATGTTTAACAAAATGTCTAAAATCGCAAGTGGCCGGTCACCTTCGGCCATTTATATATATATATATATATATATTATATTTTTTATGTTACAGTAAAATTGGATAATTTGTCAATGTGAAAAATAACACTAGTAAGTCTTGATTACCTTCATTAGTAGCTATATCGTAATATTTATAATATATATTCCATAACAAAAAATAAGAATTTATATTATAATTATTTTGCTTATGAGACGTTGTTTTATTAATAAAAAGATTTAAAATTCATTAAAAATTTTTATTTACATGTTTCAACTCTTATTAATCGAGTCATCTTCAGAATGTAAGTAGGAAAAAAATAACATCGATTAAATAATATTTATAATTATAATATGATATAATTATAGTAATTATAGTATAATATAATAATAATTATTATAATTATTAAATATTATTTAATAATTGTTTTTAAATTACTATTAGTTACAAACTGAATAGTTTGTCTTCTAAGCATAGGCGTAAATTTCTTTAAAATAGTTTTAAAGATTATTTTTTTCAAATTATTCTGCCCTCTAACGATGTTTATACAATCATCTAAATAATTGCACGCCCATCATGCTCATATGCCCCTCCCCTTTTTGTTGCCGGATTACAAATTTAAAATTTTAAAATTCTTTTAACCGTCTCGATTGTTTGTTTTTCTGTAACTGCAAATAAATAATCAAATCATAACCAGATGCAAAAACATGGCTTCCAACTTCAATAATATTAAATAAAGTTTTGCATTTTAATTCAATAAGTTATTAGTAATTAAATAATACAACTATGTAGTATAATTTACCATAAATCAAAAGATCACAGGAACACACTTCGGGGATTAAATCTTAATATGCCGACAGCAGCAATATAAACACGTGTCTGTAAGGGCACAAAATTTCAAACTAGATGTAAGAATTGAGAGGAGAGCAAGCAAACAAAGTGACAGTTGGTGCTAACTAGTTCATTCAAAGTTTTGTTATTTAATTGTGTTTATATTTTGTTGTGTTGTTACTATTTTTTTTATTTATTGCATTTATTTCAGTGTTGTTTCATCTATTTATATTAGTGTCCTACACCTAAAATAATCACTGCTTGTAGGTGTATTTTTTAAAATGTAAGTTTCCTACCGTCTGTTAATACGCAGTAATTTTAATTTAAATTTTATGTAGTCCTACAGGTCTATACTTTTTAAAATTTTGCTTTCGTCTTTGTATATACTGAACGTAATTCAAAATATGCAATCAATTTTACTTTTTTGAAATAGGTTTTTTTTTTTTTTTTTTTTTTTTTGTCGTTTTAAGTTCTTAGAATTCTTTAAATAAGTAATTCTGCAAAAAATTATCTAATAATCATAAAAACACCATGTTGCTACGTGTAGTCACAGTCCCCTAATTGCCTTTCTACATTTTTAAAATGATATGATACTTTTTATTTTCCTACAATACTTTGCAGTTCATACTTACAACAAAATACTGTCCATTTCCCTAACCTCTGATTTAAGCAGCATGCATCGAGAACGAGGGAGGAGCTACTTCGTTCGTTATTGTGTGCAAACTACTTATACTGATTGAAAGCATGAGTCAAAATAAGGAACAGATGCTGTAGCTTCCCGAGAGCCACCATTTTGTTTTCCTACTATTTCTCACAAATTGTTATTATTATTTTGAAATTATTTTATTTTATTTTATTTTATTTATTTATTTATTTTTTATTTTTTTTTTTTTTTTTGAGGAAACATAAAATAAATATTTTTAAGGCTCATGCATACTAAAAAAATATTTACACTTCGTTTGAATGATTTACATAATAAATGAATAAGTAAATCAAACGATTTTTACTATTAAAAATTTGCTCTTTCAATCTTTGAGTTTCTACAGTAGATTGTCTTGTTTAATTTCATAACATTTTTCGAAATGTGTGATTCAATCTTTAAATAATCATTTCTGTTCATTTTGTAGTTTAAGGTAAAATAATAATGCATGAGGAATAACAGGGAAACAAAATAGCGGCTTGCGGGAAGATACGGCATCTAAGCCCAAAATATTTTGGACCTTCATGTTCAAAAGCTAGATGTACAATAAGTTTCATTTCCAAAGTACTCCTTCCAAACCCAGGATTTACTAGAATTCTCAGGAACCCAAATGACTATTGTTATGAAAACCAACAAGGCGAACTTAATGCCGTACAGGCGCTCACCTGTTATGTAAACAGTAACACGGTAGTGTCCATAATATACTGGAAAACACATATTTTTTTATAAAAAAAATAATGATTTAATTTTACTGGTGTGAGTGTAAAATTTGTTTTGTTTTCTTAATGTTGATTTATATAGTACAAAATTCACCGATGCAGTAGCGCACCCTTAATTCTGATTTTTTTTTTTTTCCAGAGTACTCATATTTTCCACCATATTTTTCAGAAATTCTAGACATACAATATCTTTCAACCTAATGCAAAAAAAAAAAAAAAAAAAAAAAAAAAAATCTGTTACAAAATTATATTTATTTGGAGATCTAATGGAGTTTCAAAAGTTAAATACTTTGTAAATTATTAAAGGTGCGTATATATTAAGACAGGAATGATCACTATTAATGCAATAATCCAACATTGAGGGAATCCTGGCGCCAGCTTATATAACCGGGAACAGATTTCGAACCTGTGTCAGAGTATACCACTGAGCTCCATATAATAGACCGGAGGGCTAACTCGCTATTCTGATACATTGAATCCAGCGGTCTGCCCATGAATACAATGCCAAAGATTTTCCGACGAAAATCTTTGGCAAAACATAGATTTCCTCCCATAGGATAGTATGGGGTAAATATTTTAAAATTAAATTTTCTTTTAAAATTAAGACGAAATAGCTACAATTTTCACTGATATGTATTCTTTTATTAAAAATCTATTGATTTTGCTTAAATTCATAGCAAATTTTCAATTTGAAGTTAGTTAAAAAGGAAATTTTAATTTAACTCAACAAAAAATAAAGAAACGTTTGCTAAATATTGCTCATAAAAATATCAAAAACACATAGAATTAAACAAAAATAATAAAAGGTTTGCGAAAAATCTTCAAAAAATGCTTGTAATAGTAAGAAAAATAGAGGACTCATTACTTGCGCGCATTGTAAAGTGTGATGCGGTCCCGGCAGAAAGTGGTTTGGCCGGATCGGCGAATAGGCCCTCCGTATTATATATAGAGCTCAGTGGAGTATACAGTGCTGTTGCTCTGTTGTAATAATTGTGATTATGTTCGTCTTAATATATATGTATTTTTAACAATTATTAAATTAAATTCAGACGTTAATTTATGTGTTCTTTGTAAATTTTTGAAAGAACTGTTGCTAAGAGGTGAGATGTTTTTTTAGGCGCCTGAAAACACTCTCCCATTTCAAAAAATACAAAAATAAATGTAATGAATACATTTCTTCTTAAACGAGCTTATACCATTTTAATATTTTACCTGTAATTCTTTCTGTACAGATTATCATTGGTAATAATATTTATTAGCTTTATTCATTCGAAAAATTGCATCGCATAGTTTTAAATCTTTTATCTATTATTTTTATTTAACCTGATAGTAAAAGTCATAACATTAAAATTTGTAGCATACAATAAACGGAATTATTTATTTTCTCAAATCTACTGAATAACAATAATATGAATAACAGAAAATAGAATTTTTCACATCGATATAAATCATTACTAAAATTTTTTTAACTATTATATATCAAAATTGAAATTCTGCAAGTAGATAAACAAGCTGAAAGCAGAATATTGAAAGCAGAATCACAAGGCCAAATTGGAAAATTTATAAATTGACTATAAATCATACAAGAAACCACCTTTTTTCTTTAAATTTTCTTCTTTCTTAGGTTGACGTTTAATTTTGAATTCCTTTTTTTTTTTTTTTTTTTTTTGTGTGTGTGTGTGTGTGTTATTGTTCGATGAAATTGAATGCCTTTAATTTTATTCTACGCAAAACTTTTAAAAGTGGAATGCATATTCTATTTGAGAAAGCACTGAAACTATTCAGAAATTTTCGTACTTTTAGGGAAGTCTTCTTTAGTTACCTTTGTTATTTTAATAATGTTGACTGATTTTAATCATAATAACTTAAAGAAGAGGTATTTCATTTGTCTCTCATACATTCAAACAGTTAAAAATTCGAATAGAAGTTGCTTCCAAAATATTTGCCACACTCGAGGGCCGTTCAGCATGTATGAATGGGCGTGTGCAATAAAATATCTATTTGGATATGGGTGGAGCTATGATGGATAAAATTGAAGTATACTGTACGGAGAAGAATGAGTGGTTTTAGAGCATTACCGTCACAATAACCTGGAAGGCCAAACATTTGGGGGGAATCTGAATCCCTTTGACGTCACTAAAGAAGATTACTCGCTTGACCACTTTGTAACTATCTATCTCCCCGCCTTAATATTAGTTCTCAGCAAACTGTCTTTTAGCGAAACTCGTGGTTCACATTCTGTGGATTTTTTTCTCGAAATTAGACTTAGTTTAATTCCAAGTAAAAAATTATCGACTGATTAATTCACTAAGAAAAAGTTTCTCATTTTATCATTACCTTTTCGGTCAGGCTGTATTTAACTCGATGAGTTCCACGATGACTGACACTGAAAAATATATATATATAATGTTTTAAGTAACTATTAAGAAAATATAATCCTGTATTAAATAAATGTTTAAGTAAATTTTAAATAATTTTTCAATGATAACTTGAACTTGAACTTGATGAGGCATGACATGGACTTCCTAGTTGCGAAGCAACTCCACGCCCGGGCTATGAGTGATTGGCCAGCACATCTTGAGGTAAGCCTTAAGAAAAAAGAATAGTTGCAGATCGAGTTCTGCAGGAGTGTAGGTCTAACCGTAGTGCGAGCACTACCAACACCCCCTATAGTCAAGAATTCCAGAAGTTTCAATATGGCTGCCCCTACAGTCCGAAGGTCCGACTCCCCTTTTACCGGTGACCTTTATTCGCAAATACCTAGTCAGTGTGCGTCAGTCCAGTGCTAGTACGGCATGTTTCAATCTGACGTTTCGCCATTTTCTATTTTGTTTTGCGTTGTACTAAATTTGGATATTATAAAGGCTAAAAGTAAGTGTTATCTCTTTTTCCTTATATCATTGTTTTAACAAAGCTTTAAAGATAATTTCTGTTAAACACACTTGTAAGATTAGTGATTACCGATTTAGTTTTCAAACTATATGTATTGCAACAGTGGTTTTCAAATCATTTACATCTATGGTGAATTAGTATTTTGTTTAAAATAATTATAAAAAAATATAATTTTCTGAATTCTCATCTGAATTTTTATCCTGTTGATTTTAACTTTTAGTATTTCCTTACGGAATTTTGTTATTATTTATATGTAATATATCTTTATCTGAAAATTACTGCCCTTTAGCAATTGTTTATTTCTTTGTTTATTAAGTATTTTTCTAAATTCCAGTTTATTAGTTTGAATCCGAATTTACTTATTAAATTATATAATTTTTCTCGCTATCAGTTTAAGAATAGTTTACTATAAGTAATCTGGGTGCGCTGTTTAAATTAATTCATAAAATATTCAAAGAGTTTGTTTATTGCTATTACAGCTTTCATTAGCATATTAATTAGCTTCAGCTGTTAAATTGCTTTTGATATTTTGACAATTATCTTTTCCTTCTTTCTACTATACTTTTCTATACTCTTAATTTGAAAGTTATTTTTATGGAAACAAATTTTTTTCTTCTTTAATATTAGTAGATATTTTTTAGTAATAATAATAATAGTAATTTAAAACTAATTTATAAATTGATAAAGAACAGACACTTTCTTTAATAATAATAGTAAAGTATAATAATAATAGCAATTTAATGATAATTTATAGATTGATAATTAATAGATTTTTGCTCTTTAATAATAATTTATACTAATAATAATTTTAAAATAATTTATAGATTGATACTGAACACATTTTTTCCCTTAATAATAATAATTCTTTAAAATGTATACTTTATTAATTTATAGATTGGCAATTGACAGATTTTTTTTCAATAATAATTTATAATAATAATTGTAATTTAAAAATAATTTATAAATTAATAAGAAACAGATGCTTTCTTTAATAATAATAATAATAGTAATGTATAATAACAATAGCAATTTAAAGATAATTTTTAGATTGATAAGAAATAGATTTTATTTCTTTAATAATAATTTATAATAATAATCTTAAAATAATTTATAGATTTATACCGAACACATTTTTTTCCTTGATGATAATAATACTTTAAAATTTATACTTTGATAATTTATAGATTGGCAATTGACAGATTTTTTTTTCAATAATAATTTATAATAATAATTGTAATTAAAAAATAAATTATAAATTAATAAGGAACAGATGCTTTCTTTAATAATAATGATAATGTATAATGATAATAGCAATTTAAAGATAATTTATAGATTGATAAGGAATATATTTTTTTCTTTAACAATAATTTATAATAATTATAATTTTAAAATAATTTATAGATTGATACTGAACACATTTTTTCCTTAATAATAATAATACTTTAAAATTTATACTTTAATAATTTATAGATTGGCAAATGACAGATTTTTTTCAATAATATTGATAATAATAATTTATAATAATAATTGTAATTTAAAAACAATTTATAAATTAATAAGGAACAGATGCTTTCTTTAATAATAATAATAATTTAGAATAGTAATATTAATTTAAAAATAATTTATAACTTGATAAGTTGTTGCATTTTTTTTTTTTTTTTCGTTGTTCCAATGCCACTTGATATTATATTTAATATTAATTTATACGATTAAACAATCTTATAAGGAAATACTGAATAATAAAAAAGTTAAAGCTAGGAAGCAAATAAAATATACCTTATTTATTTATTATTATTTGTTTTGATTTAACAAAAAACATTTTATATCTTACATATGTATAACAGAAATTATTACATAATAATGATATTAAGACAATGACATAAGTAAATGAGCTAACACTTAGCATTCTGTCTTTAAATAATTCTCATCAAATAAGAAAAAAGTAAACAAATAAGACACATGGGAAACGTGTGTGTGTGTGTGGGGGGGGGGTGTATTTGAAATGAAAAACTCTTCTCACACAACACATTATTTAGTACATTTTTTTTTTTTTAATCATGTCATCAAATTCCAGTCATGTAAACGAATTTAGCTTCAGGATTATGAAGCTAATTTAAAATATAAATTTTAATATATTTTTTAGAAAAAATGATGTACTGTTATAATTTTAACCTTAAGTTTTTTTGCTGAGTTTTTTTTTTCTCTTTTCTTTCTATTATTTTCATTCTTTCTTTTCTTCAATGTATAAGTTCATTTGATGCTTTAATATACATTCTTTTTTTTTATCCTACTTATTTAAAATAGTGTGATATTGATAATGTAAAAGAAATATTCTATTTCTCAATATAAATTAAATCACATCTATTTAAAAATCCAAAGCTCAAATCTAATGCAGTTTTGCCTCTTATAAAAATTTGTATTTTAAGTCCTTTTTAGTATATTTTTTAAACAATAAGTAACCTTCTTAAATTACAACTTATATTTATAGGAAATGACAATTATTTACTTGATTACACATTCAATTAACTGAAAAAGTAAACTAAAAATTTTGAAAATTACAAGAAATGCAACTTTGTGTGAGCTTGTGTAAATTCATATTATGGACGTGGGAAGTCGGACATCGCGATCGGCCATTTTGAAACGGTGTGAAGGCCTTGACTATAGGGGGTGTTGGCACTACATGCTATCACAAATCTATTATGATAATAATAGGCTTAAAATGTCGGCAGCTCCCGGAGCGCGTCTGCACGCCAGAGAGGTGGAGACGGAAATGAGAGGAAGAAGTTGAGGAAAGTGTATTTAAGTGGGGTGGCTGCCGGAGCAGCCAATCCGAGAAGAGGGGGGCGGGGCAAGCCCGCAGGAGAAGAAAAAAAGAAAAAAAGTCTAAAAATATGGAGTTCAAGATCAACAAGAACGGGTAAACTGCTAAGGCGGCAAAGCGAATTTTTTAAAAAAAGGCTCTTTTCAGGTACCACGCATTAAAAACATTACAAAATTACTTTACAATACATTACAAAAATTAAGAAATAAAAATAATTAACTAATGTTTGTCATTTCGTTGACATCTTCTCTTTTTTTTTTTATTATTATAATAAAGAGTTAAGATAATAATTAAGTGGTATAAGTAACACTAAAAATTAATTAGAATTACAATCAGACTTAACTAACAACTCACTGAAAGTTAGTAATTTAGAGATAGGATCTTTTTTAGTTTTAATTTTCTCATAGACGCTGTTGAGTTTTTGGGGAATTTCGTCAAAAGATTTGACTTGCAGTTCAGATTTAATAGCTTTCAAAATTTCAATGATAGATGAAATGTTATTGGTTAATTCATGAAGCTTGTAAAGCTGCTGAGTGGGTGGATTAGGTTTAATTAAAATTATTACAAAACATTACTTCTCGCTTTTTTTTTCTGTATTCCTGAGGAAAATACTCATTAGAACTTTTCTGAAAAGGAAACAAAAACCAAATGTATATATGAATGTTTAATTATGAAATGAATATATTTTTTAAAATTTAAAATTCTGCAGTTAATCTAAGTTTAAAATTACAAAATATAAATTTTCAATTTCTCTCCTAAAAATAATTTTGATTAAAAAGACACCTTCAAACCTGTATAGACCCGAACTCAAACCTTTCTAACCTGAAGTTCAACTTCGTACCACTAGATCATTACGTTCTTAGTTATTCCTTATGTAGAATATCATTTAAAAAATAGCAACGTAATGCGCAGAACGGTAAGTGCAAGCGCTGATCCCACAGAATCAGGGGATCAAAATGAAAGTGTGATCGCTAGACGCCAGTCTTCATATTTCTATAACTACGAATGCACCAAAAAAGATGAAGTAGACACGCCAACGGTGTGGCCATTATACAGAAAAGAAAGGACAGAAATGGAATAGATATGAATATTTCCTATTTATTTTACGCCCCACCAGTGGTCGAGAGGTTCTGACCTCTCAACTGGTAGACGGCAGGTGCTGGGTTCGAACCCAATCGCGGCTGTCGGCCTAACCGTTCGGAGTTTTCCGTGGTTTTCTTCGAACCTTGCGTAAATACGGGTTAGGTTCCCTTAGAAAGACCCCCACGAAGGGCACTCTCCCACTAGCATCTTTAGCATCAAAGATTTGGAATGCTCCCAAAACCGATCTGCGCAACTTCTCGCGCATTGTTGCTGTTCTGGAAGTTTTGTTTACACTTTCGCGGCACATGAACTTCTTTGTATAAAGTTAAGGTTGTACATGAGCGGCATAGCGCAGTGGTTAAGGTAACATCGTCGTAATCGATAGATTATGAGTTGTGTCCTTGCTGCTGTTTTATCTGTTATAGAATTTTGTTTTGGTCTTCATTTAAGTTGTTAATAAAGAATATTTATAAACATATAAAAATCAATTATTGTTTTATGTTTACAGTATAAGATATATATATATATATAATATACGTATATATATATTATATATGTGTGTTAGTTACTGCGCTATTGTATTTTTTATTGCTACTTACAAAATAAAATTTTTATTTTCATTAAAAATTTGTAAAAATTTAATTTACATTTTTAATACATAAAATTTAGCTTTAAATAACTTTGAATAATTAAAAAAATTAAATTCTATTATATTTTAAAATATTATTAAAAATATTAATTAACATTAATTAATTATATTTAAATAAAATACATAACTATTAATAGTTATGTATTTTATTTAAATATAATTAATTAATGGTTATTACTTTACATTAGTTATATAGTAGTGTATATAACTAATGTAAACTACAATAATAACTATTCACTATTAAAATTATTACGTATTTAAATTTTGATAGTAAATAGTACTTAAATATTTAAATATGAATAATAATATAAGTAAAAAAAGAAAATCTTTAATTACGTTAATATCCCGCAAATATAATTAAAATTTTCTTTTTTTTTTTATTTTTTCGTATGTTATTATCACTATTCAAATATATAATCATTCATGATATTAAATTTATATAATTAATTGATATTTAAACATGTATAATTGATATTAATTAATAATTATTTAAGTAGCGATAATATCTTTTTCTGAAACTATAATCACTATTCAAATATATAATTGATATTAATTAATAATAGTTTAAATATATAATTAATATTTTTAATAATAATAATAATAATTAATATATATATATATATATATATATATTATACTTATATATTTTTATTAATTGAAATTATCTATATATATAACAAATATTAATAAGCATTATTGTTTAAACATATTAATTAATATTTAAGTAAGTATAATTGATATTAACTAACAATTGTCTATATATATATATATATACATATAATAGATAGAAAGATAACAATAATTATAAATATATATATATATATATATATATATATTATACATATATATTTTTATTAATTGAAATTATTATTTTTAAGCTATTATTAATAAGTATTATTGTTTAAACATATTAATTAATATTTAAGTAAATATATTTGATATTAACTAATAATTATTTAAATGGCGACAATAATATATTTTTCTTATATTATTATCACTATTTAGATGTATAATTGATATTATCTAATAATTATTTAAATATATGTAATTAATATTAATAATTGAAATTATTAATATTAGTGTTATGTATATATATGTATACATAATAATTATAAAATTATATATATGTATATATATATATATATTAAATATATGAAAATTTATATTTGTTAACAGTATTATTGATACATATAATTCATAATACTAATAAGTATTATTGCTTATATATATCATCAATGTTATCACTTAGTGGTTTGTTATAATTTCTCTTCAATTTTCAGTATCTAACTAATGGGTTATTTAAACAAACAATAAAAAAAAACTATGTTAGATGAAAACTTGTTTTTTTTTCTCTCTTTCGTTCTCTTCTTTTTTATTTTTAATTATTATTGATTACAAACTGGAATGCTCTAATAAATGTAAAAAAATATAAACTAAAATTTACAAATTCAGTTAATACAAGTTAAAACAATTCTCGTATATAGTTATTTAAAATCTGATGGTGCATAAAAACAAAATTCTGCTAAATATTTTTTTTTCCTAATAAATTATTTGTATAATACATTTTATAATTTTATAAAACATAGTGTGATTTAGTCAACGGCATTAGATGAACATTATTATTTAATTATCTTCTCCCTAGATGGCGACACTATGAAAATATATATAAGGAATCGTTGGAATGCGAGAAAATGCGCGAGAAGTTGCGCAGATCGGTTTTGGGAGCATTCCGAATCTTTGAGGCTAAAGGGGCAGGTATCATTTCCAAATTAGTATTTGAAACTTTCATAATGTAATGTGTAATAGAGATGAGGAGTTTATAAAAATAAATCGGCTGCTACTTAAACGGCCGACTTGCGTGATTTCTCTATGAGTGAAACCTGTCAACGCAGAATTGCACTGTTTAATATTAATAAAATGTTATTTTTCAAATTTTATGGTGTGAGTTTAAAATTTAAACTATTAATTTTTTATTTTCTAATTGTGTACTACTATAAAGAAAAGGATGTAGACTTTTATGTGTTATAAATATTAACACAAGATTTGCATATATAGCATGTATATTTAGAACATAACTTTTTCATATTCACAGGTCTTTTTATAAAGATGCTAGGATCAAGGTTGTAGTCGTAAAAAAAACAGAGGATTTACGCTATAAACAGACGGTATACGCTAAGACAGAGGTGTATACTGTAGCATTCTTGAGAAACAGAGGGTATGCGGTGTTCCTTTAAAAAATCCAGAAGGTATAAAACGTATACCCCCGTATACCCTTCTTTACATCCCTGCCGATGATGATTGAAGCAGAAAAATAACACGTTTTAAAAAGAAGCTCCATATTACACTAATGCTTTCCATTTAACAAAAATATGTTACTTAAGAAAAGATTTTACTCTTGTGGACTGAAATTTTCTTAATTTTTTCGATATTTTTTGGTTATAAATGTAAAAGAAATATCACCTTTGGACATTTTAAATTATAGTTATTGAAATTTTAACTGTATACATTTAGAGATGTGAATGCTCGGAAAAACCCCGGAAAAATTGGGAAAAAATCGGTTTTTTTTTCGGGTTTTTTCCAAAGGCTTATTTTTTAATTTTTCCGAAGTGGAAAAATTGAAATTTCATTTATGAAATAATATAGAGAAAATTTTGTAATAGCTACATTCTCATACTTTTTATTTTATTTATTTTTATGTTGAGTGTCCCACATGAAAACTTTAATGTTGGTATTCTGATCTTTGAGCAGAAATCTGTTTGAGAAGACTTGAAAGTATCCTTCACATTTTTTTCTTATTTGAAACACAAGACCCTTCACATATTTTGTATAAGAAAACAATTCACAATTTCACAAAAACAGGATTACATGAAAAAAATCTAGATATATAATTAAATGCAACATCTCTTTTTAAAAATTAATTCATGTGCAAAATTATTTCAATAATATGCTGATTAATAGAAATGGTAAAACTAAAATTTTAACATAAAATTCGAAGCATGAATTTATTACTCTTTACTATCTTTTCAAGAAGTAAGTATTGAATTCGTGAAAATTTTGACTTCCAGTTTTTGGTGTATTTAAATGTTTTAGAAGGTCCTGAACACGATTTGATAATTTTTGGAAAATATCTATCACTCTGTGAGTCTGTATGGGACAAAAATTTTATGGGCACTCGATCTCAAGAACTGATGCACATAATTTCACCAAACTTTAGATTCAGTTACACCTTGATATAAACTCGAGATGTTTAGTTATTAGTGTATATCGCCCAATTGATGGTGCTGCTAAGCTGCATTATTCATAATTTCCACAATAGTTCTATTTCAAGAATTAATGTATGTATTTTCATAAAATTTCGGATTAAGTTAATCTTTAATATAACTTTGTGCACATTACTTTTTGGTTTAAATCGCTCAACAGATGACGCTGCTATGCGGCATTATTCATGATTATCACAATAGCTCTACCTCAAGTACTAAAGGACGATTTTTTATCAAACTACAGCTTGAGACAGTTCCTGATATATATTGATGTTGTTTAGTTTTTGGTGTTAATTGCCCTATAGGTGGCACTACTATGCTCAGAGGTGAGGAATTTTCGAAAAATTTCACCAGCCAGGGATTTATTTTACCAGCCAGCAAAATACAATATACAGTTGAAAATAGTTAAGACAAAATTTAAACAACTGAAAAAAACAGTTAATTACTATTACTACAATGCATTTTCATATTTTTGTTCGATAAAAATGAGAAATATATACAAGAGAAAAGATAATAGTTCTATAGCGTAGAATTTAGTATAATATTTATATTACAAAAGTTGCAAAATATAGGGAACTAATAAAAATAAATAAATAAATAAAGATTCTGGCATCTTTACAGTTTGAAGTTTGAAAAAATAACTTAAAACTTCACTCGCCCTGAAGGAAAATTTACTCGCCAGTGGCGAGTACAATGATGTAATTCCCCAGCCCTGACTATGCTGCATTTTTCAAGATTTCGTTATAGCTGATTAATTGAATGTTTTTTCAAGGTATTGAATCTAAAATTGACCTCCATTTTACCTCCATAATATAAAGTAATGTTGCAAAAACATGGGCAGTTTGCATTAGAAAAGTACAACTGCGATGAAAAAACAACCCATATTTTATTACAAGTAACTTATGTTCCAAATTATACATTCCCTCTTGATTAAACTTTGAATTTTTGTAGATTTTTAAAGCACACTAGAAGTTTATCTCTGTATGTAACTGCTTTTGTTAATTCTTCAAATAGCGAGCATTTTCTATTTGTAGTGTTCTGTTTTCATAACTTTTGAGTTCCATTCTTAGAAATATGAAATCACCATATGGAAACATTATTGAATATGGTTTCTTACTCAAGAATAGAATACCAGATTTCAGGATGAAAAGAAAAAAATTACGTTTAATTAAACTTAAAAAAATATATTTTTCTGGTTTCAGTGAGTAAAAATCTAACAGTCAATAAATCTTATGCTATTTTTTAGTTGCAGACCTGAGTAAGCCAAACTAAAATTTAGTTTTGATGCTGAGTTGAGATTGAAAAGCTATACCAAAACTAAACATATTTTTTAAAGGAAATAAAATTACAATTGTAAGAAAAAAGTGTAATAATGTAAAAATAAACGCTTTTTTAAACAAGCAATGAAGGTTTTTGAATACTGATATTGAATATAATGACAAAACTGCAACAATTTCTTTAAACTAGTATCATTTACTTAAAAACTATACTTATGTAAATGGAATGCATAATTTATTTCATTCCAAACTGCAGACTGGCTCAAGTTCTAACATTAGGTCAATTGGTAGTTAAACATGTAACTGAAAAATCATTTCAACAGAGATATGATATAACAAACAATAGTGTTTTAAAAATTCTTAGGCTGTGAAAAAAAAAAAAAAAAAAAAAAAAAAAAACTTTTAAAAGCAGGCTATTTTTTTTTTTTTTTTTTTTTTTTTTTTTTTTTTTTTGTAATATTAAGTGAAAATAATTTTCACTTAATACAAATAAATGGGAAAAAATGTTTATTATTTAATATTCTCTAAGAAAATATAATTTATCTGGGAGAAACAATCATATAAAATCAACTTTTCCAATTTTTCCGTTTTTTTCCGAAAAAACGGTAAAAAACCAGTTTTTTTTCCACCACTTATATTTTTCCGGAAAATTTACATCTCTATATACATTAAAAGCACAATATTTTTGTGCAAAAAAATGAAGATTTTGTGTTTGATTCTCTACGAAAGTTATGCCTATAGATGATGTAACTTGTTGCACCTTCCCCTTCCCCTTGTGAATATATATAATGTGTGACTAATTTAATTTCGTTACTCTAAGTTGAAATGGCGAAGCTAGTTGTGCATGTGGTATTTGCCGCGAAATGTTTTCAAGTAAAATGCTGCATGGAATAGGGAATTAAAACGGCGTATAGAGCACTGGTCGCAATCTTCGGTACAGGAAAATTGTGCCTTTAATTTCATTTTAACTAATGATAAAGCGCCACTGAAATACTTCTTTGTTGTAAATACGTTTGCAAGTATTAAGTAATCAATTTAGGGTAAATATTGATTTGTCATATAACATAGGACACAAATATCTCACAAAATCTGAAAGTCTGAAAAAGAATAATCATTATGAACAAATTTACAATGCATGTAACGTAACACACTTGCACGGTACTATGCTGAAGCCAGAAGTTGCATCGTTTCTCCATCAAATGGCGTATTTGAACTTTTGAGTCGCAAATTAAATTTATTGTAAATTAAATGTTTAATGTTTGAATTTCAGTTGTTATTAAACAATTACTCGTAATGCACAAATTTAAGTTGAAATGGAAAGAATTGTATTTAAAGGGATTAAACTGTCGATACCGCTTAGAGAGAACGAAGGAAAGATAGCTTATTACTTCGTATTTAAATAAAGATGGATCAAATCATCTGGTGATTCTGGACTAGATAAATGTACCGTTTTTACTTTCTTCTATCTTTACAAGAATAAAGTATTGGATTCATGAAAATTTTCGAATTCCGGTTTTCGACGGATTTATACGTTTTAGAGGGTCCTGAACACGTTTTGATTATTTTTAGAAAATGTCTGTCTGTGAGTCTGTCCGTCTGTCTGTCTGTCTGTCTGTCTGTATGTGACAAAAAATTTGTGGGCGCTCTATCTCAAGAACTAATGCTCGAAATTTAATAAAATTTTATATTCAGTTAGACCTTGATATGAATTAGTACCTATTGGTTTTTGGTGAAAATTGGCCTGCAGGTGGCGCTGCTATACTACGTTTTTCATGATTTTCAAGATTGCTATATGTCAAGAACTAATGCACAGAATTTCACCAAACTTCAGATTCTGTGACCCCTTGATATACATAGACGCTGATAAGTTTTGGTGTAAATTGGCCAGCAGGTGGCGCTGCTATGGCACGTTTTTCATGCTTTTCATGATAGGTATATCTCAGGAACTAATGCACAGAATTTCACCAAACTTACGATTCCGCAATACCTTGAGATACATTGCCACTGATAAGGTTTTGGTGTGAACTGTCCTATAGGTGGCGCTGCTATGCTACATTATGCACGATTTTTGCGATAGCTATATCTCAAGAAATAATTCAGAAAACTTCATCAAATTTTAGATTCTGTTACACTAGAATATATAACATAATTAGACGCTGATTACATTTTGGTATTAGCCTTGCAACAGGTGGTGCAGCTATGCTGCATTTTGCATGATTTTTCCGATAGCTATATCTCAACAACTAACACACAGAATTTCATCAAACTTCAGATTTTGTTACAAAATGACATATAACATAATTACACGATGATTACGTTTTGTTATTAATCCTTCAACTGATGGTGCTGCTGTGCTATATTTTACACGTTTTTTTTAACTAGCTATATCTCAAAAACTAATTCACAGAATTTCATCAAACTTCAGATTCTTATACACCATAACATAATTAAACGCTTTTTTTACGTTTTGGCATAAATTGTCCAAGATATGATGTTGCTGTGCTACGTTTTGCAAATTTTTTGTTATAACTATATCTCAAGAACTAATGGACGAAATTGCATCAAATTTCAGATTTTGTTAGGTCTTGACATCAATAGATGCTTATTAGGTTTTAGTATAAATTACCCAACATGAGGCACTACTAAGCTCATTTTCTCAGAATATTAATTAAATTTTGCGTTTTAGACTTTTCGGATACCAGAATCTCATTAGGTTAGGTCAAATGTTCGAGGAAATTCGATAGTGGGTAACTTTGGGGTCACCACGTTTTTTCTTTAAATATTAAAATGTACTTATGAGATAGAAGAAAGTTTTGGGATTGACACATCCAACTAGTTTTAATAGAAATTCATAGAATGTGGAACAAAGGTACGTTTAGCTAAATATTGATGCAATTGAAGTTTATAAATCCTTTGTTTATTTGAAAAGAAATTGAAAAAGACAGAGTTTTAAATAAATATTTTAACTGTTTTTACATTGTTAAAATAGAGGTAGCATTAAAGAAAGTGAATGCATTGAATAAGTTATAAAAAATTTTCATTTAAATAGAACAGATATTGTTAAATGGAGGTATATATTTTATAACAATGAATCATAGTGATAAAACAAGAAAATGACGTACGACGTCACGCAATTTAATCACAAAAACAGTGTTGAATTCAGGGGTTGGCCCTCCTCCCGGGGGCAATTCCTCCCCCGAAACGCTGAAATGTACCTCCCCCCCTCCGGAAAATTTGAAAATTTGCGTTTTCAATGGTCAAAAAGTACAATTTTCTCCCCAGAACTCTATAACGTCCCCCGGAGATCACTGAAGTCCCTCCCGG
This sequence comes from Maratus speculifer, assembly GCA_964019185.1. Taxonomy (NCBI): domain Eukaryota; kingdom Metazoa; phylum Arthropoda; class Arachnida; order Araneae; family Salticidae; genus Maratus; species Maratus speculifer. Next base: position 5,516,334 of record CAXHSM010000010.1, read on the forward strand.
AGAAAAGTGTCTGAACTCAACACTGCTCAAACATGATAGATAAAATAGAAACAACTTTAAATGAAAGGATTGAAATTAATATAAATTCTTTAAGAGTACCGTTTGAACAATCAAATAAAAAAAGCGAACTTTTGTTAAAATAGACAATGAAATTAAAGGATCCACTAAAATCAATGTTAATTAAAAGGCTCTTCTGTTACTTTCATGCTTGTAAAAAAGTTTTGGTGCTGCCATCTATTGCAAATTGCATGAACAACACAAATATATAGTAACACAAATCAGTCATTCACTCTTTGTATTGTTTGTTTCTTTTTTGCCTTTAACTTCTTTCAAAACTAACATATTGCGAATGAAATTGTATAAAAATCATTTTAACTTTTAAAAAATAACATCGTTTACACTTTTATAAAAAGCTATTTAGAAAAATCAATATTTTAATGGCCGGCATTCAGAAAAAAGGCCATTATTCACTTAAATTAAGAACTACATTTAGAACTACATTTTGAAATATTCCTAGTATATTTTTAAATAATAAACAAAGCAGGTAGAAAAAAATCAACATTAGAAATTATTCTATTTTCGAATTTTCTGAGTCTGTTATTTTTCATAAAGTTTTAACATTAGTTTGGTGCTGCCATCTATTATCAATATTCTAAAATGACTCTTATTTCTATGGTAGAATTTTTCAACCTTTTTTAGATTAAAATTATTTGGAACTACAAATTCCAGAAGATAATTTTCATATTATATCATCATAAACTTTGCATAATTAAAAAAAACCTTTTTTCTCTACACGAACATGGTGGTAGCTTGGTGGACCGCGGCATCAGCTTGAGAAATCCCAGTGCATGGAGTTTTTCTTTAACAGAAGATTTGATGTTTTTCTAACAGTACACTTTTGATTAGAAAATGAGAAAGAAAATATTCAAATACAGGATTTTAACAATAAAAAATTCAAATGCAGATTTTTTTGTAATACTAATTAATTCTCCTGGCAATCGAATAAAATATTTTACCAATGCGAAATTCGAAATGAAATCTGTCGTAGTACAAAAGATGTATTAAATATTTTCTCAAATAAAGTTTTGTTCAATGTTTTTTTTTCTTTAATAAAAAAAATATATATAGTATAGAAAGAAGAAGAAATGGTATTTTCCAATTCTCAGTATAATGGAAGAATCAAATGTTTCTTTTATTATTATATGAATGACCCTTGATTAGATTCAAATGTCTATCTAACTGTTTAAAAAATGTAGAGCGCAAAAAGTGTTATTTCTACCAGGGCTCTGTTCAGAACTATTCGCTTCATAGGATGTATCTTTTAGTTGCATTTTCGCTAAGGAAAAGCAACTTTTGACAACAAATAACATAATTAATATTCAACGGCAGTTTTGAATTTTACTTTATTAAAATAATTTGTTTGGTTTCTTTTGAATTTTTTACTATTCAAACTCAAAATTCACATTTCTTATTTTATTTTATTTTTTTTTAGTCCTTGTGCTTTGTAATCTTGATTGATTTAACCCTTTGTCTACCACATTAGGATTTCATGAAAATTTTACATACTAAAGCATTTTACGCAAATCGGCTTAACTAAATCAAAAGATTTTCATAATTATTCAACAAGTTTTTGAAGAATTTGAGAAAGACTGAAGGATTTAAAAGGATTAATTAAATTTGAATTGACAGGTTTTTTGTGCAATAATTAAAACCCCACACAAATCTTTTATTTTAATTGCTTTCTTAGTATTTTGTAGAATTAAATAAGGTACAAATAGGATGCTCTTAGAATATAAATGTAAATATATTTCCGAATTGAAAAATCCCCCTCAGCGCTAAGAAAGCTGAAAAGATACAAAGGCAAAAGAAATCATCCTTTTAAAAATATTTTTATTTTCTGTAACCAATAATGTTTTTGGAACAAGATAAAGTAATGTATCTGTAACTCGCTCTGAACAAAGTAACAACCAATTGACGTATTAAAAGAATTTTATAAGAAGTAATTTTAACGGTACTTATAAGTACCGTCAGTATATAGAGGGTTAACAGTGTGCAAAATCATTTTGCAAGTTAAAAAATGGTCGATCAAGATATCGTTATTTTAGTAATTCAGGTTTGCCTATTCAGATAGAATAATGGAAGAATTTTTTCTCCATTTGTAAATGGGAATGATTTTCAGACAGAAGTTGAAAGAATTACAGAATAGAAGAATCGGAAATTTGTATTCATACATTATGATTATAGATGACATCATCAAACGTAATTTTTCACTTTAATGCTATATGAAACAAAATAATCAGAGTGTTTTCCAATGGCGGTTCCAATGAGTAGGTCGCGGGAATCATGACCTTCCTTCCCTGAACTGTTGAAATATTTTAAAAATTACTTTCAAAATTTAATATACCTTAGAGTTTTATTCTATAATTTATTTCCAATCCCCACTCCGATCAATAATGCTAATCTTTCTGATTCTTTAAACCTCTACTCATATCAAAATTGTATAATTTCTGACTCATTTGTGATGGTATTTTTAATCTCAAGAAATTTGTAATTGTAATTTTTTTAAACTATGTGATTAAAACGTGTTTTCCATTTTTAAATCAAAACAATTTTTAAATAAAAGCTTTTTAAAAAATTCCATGAAGTTTCGCATTTTAAACTAATTTTTTGGACGCGATTGCTAATTATTCTTTCATGACGACATTTTCGTGTCTGCCAAGTCCTAAAAATTATCGTAAAATACTAACTTAACAACATTTCTGAATCATTTTTTGTATTAATAAGAAAACGAGAAACTTTTCAATTATTCATATCTGAATGAAATCTGTAAATTATGTAATTTTAGAAATACTAATGCAAATTTTATTCTATATACGAATGAAAATGAATTAGCGAAAGTCGTCACAAAAAAATCGCCACTTTTAATTTAAGAATAATCTTTATTATAATAATTGACTAAGAAGTGATGTGAATCCCATCCTCCTCCTCCCAAAGAAAAAGAGGCATGACCCCCATTCTAAATTGAGGGCTGGATCCGCCCTTGCTGATTTCTGATGATGAATCTCTCTCCCCAAACTCTTATTACTTTCTTCTATCTTCAATAGAAGAAAGTATTGTAATCAATTTTTTTTCGACTTCCGGTTTTCGACTGATTGGCACGTTTCAGGGGTCAGAGATGAAAAAAAACATGTTTTTACAAAATGTCTGTCTGTCTGTGCGTGTGTCACCATTGTACCATCAAAAATTGTATGAAGTTATGCATAGAATTGAACAAATTTTTTTGTGTATGTATGTATTTTTGTGTATGGCTAGTTGGATCGCTCTGAATCTGAAAAATCCCTTTCGGCATGGCCTATAGGCGGAGGTAGATTTCGAAAAGTTTTCATCTCAATAAAAAAGAAAAAAAAATGATTAGAGATAAACCCAGTTTAACTACTTTATTTGGCCGCTTTTGAAAAATTTTTAATTTCATTTTTCTGTAAGAACTGGTTTTATCAAAATCGTCTTAAACGAAATTCTACTCAAATGCCCACTTTGAAACATATTTTGAATTATATTCTTACTTTATTTAAAAAATTGACCAATATGCTCATTATATAGTTCCTAAATAACAAAAAACTGTTAATTAAATTCGTTTGACAGCAAAATTGAATTTAAAAATGAGTCATAAGTCTTAAAATAACCAATTTATTATTTTAATACATCCACAATTCTTTAATCAAGATCGCTTTGAGAAATTTTATGCGAAGTGCCCACTTTGACAGATTTTTTTAAAATATATATTTAGCCTTTATCAAAAATCTGACCTATACGGCACATTACACAGTTCCTAAATAACAAATAACTGCCAATTGAATGCGTTTGAGAGCAAAATTGAATTTAAAAATGAGTCATAAAATAAACAAATTGTTATTTGAATACAACTTCAATTCTTTTATCATGATCGCTTTGGGAAATTTTTTTGCGAAGTGCTTACTTTGACAGCTTTTAAAAAATATATATTCACCCTTTATCAAAAAATCAACGAATACGCACATTATATAGTTCCTAAGTAACAAAAAACTGTCAATTGAATGCGTTTCAGAGCAAAATTGGATTTAAAAATGAGTCATAAAATAACCAATTGGTTATTTGAATACCCACAGTTCATTAATCATGATCGCTTTAGGAAATGTTGTGCGAAGTGCCCATTTTGGCAGCCTTTTTTGAAATATATTCTGCCTTTATCAAAAAACTGGCCACTCCGTCACATTATATAGTTCCTAAATAAGAGAACTTGTAAATTGGATGCGTTTGAGAACAAAAAAAGATTTAAAAATGACTCGGTAAAAACGCAATTTCTTAAATTTCCTCAAATTTCAATCACTATAACTTCGTGAAATTCTGTTCAAAATACCCTTTTTGGCAGCCTTTTTAAAAATACATTCTGCCTTTATCAAAAAACTGGATAATACGTCAAGTTATATAGTTCCTAAATAATAGGACCTGTAAATTGGATGGGTTTGAGAACAAAAATGAATTTAAAAATGACTCAGAAAAAACGCAATTTGTTATACTTAATCAATATTTTAATGACGATAACTTCCGGAAATCTGTTCAAAATACCTTTTTTGGCAGCCTTTTAAAAATATATTTTGCTTTTATCAAAAAATTGGCCAATACGTCACATTGTATAGTTCCTAAATAAGAGGATCTGTCATTTAGATGCGTTTAAAATCAAAAATGAATTTTAAAATGAGTCAGAATATAAGCAGTTTGGATTTGAGGTTTTTTCTCCAACTCCTATATTTGTTTAATTTACTTTTGCGATAAGAATTGGTTCTATGAAAAACTTGTCTGTATAAAAGTTGTAGATGTTATTGTGAAGATGTAAAATAAATTTAAATAGATTTGATTGCTTAAAAATTGAGTAAGTTATGGGTTTTTTTTTCTTTTTTTCTCCCCCCTTTTTCTTTTTGTTTTTAATTTTTTTCATCGATAAAAATTGGTCCTATCAAAAACTTGTAAATACAAAAGTTTTAGATAATATTGAGTACATTTATATAAAATTTAGTTGGATTTGATATCTTGAGAATTGACGAAGTTATGAATTTTTTACTCCCAAAAACCATGTTTTTTTCGTCCCTTGAGCCCATTTTTAACTTTATAAAAAATCTGTCATGCATAAACTTTTGGCCCATTCTTTAGAAGTAATATAAACTTTAAACTGATTCTATATCTATTTTAATATAGAAGTTATCGCGTTTTTTCTGTTTTCACAAAACCCCTCCTAACTTCCACCCCCTTGGTCCGATTTTGCCCATTAACGAACTCGACCGAGATTTTAAGCTTCTTGATTTTATGTAAAAGTTTGAAGAAGATCTGAGCATAATTATGAAAGTTATCGTGTCTAGAAGAAAGTGATATACACCGATATATATATATATATATATATATATATATATATACATAAACTTTTTTACTGATGGTAGTTTTAGGGTCTAGGAGTCATGATTCGTGTAGATCCGCAAAAATTTTTCAGAAATTCCAACATGGGAGAGAATGCAATAGGTAGTATTTCATACGAAATCTACCTAAAAATATTCGCCGGAAGGGGACGCTGCAATAGCGAATTTTTTCCCATTTTCAATATTGCACCACCTAAAAGTGTATGAAGTTAGCTCCAGAACTGAACTAAAATTTTTGTATATGATTATTTTTTGTTAAGGCAAGTAGGTCCTCCCTGAATTTAAAAAAAAAAAAAAAAAAAAAAAAAAAAAAAAAAAAAAAAATCGGCCTATTATTCTATTGCTCATTGACTCGTGCAGAGACGGAAATTCGTTTTTACTCCGACTAATTGACTGAAGCAGAAATTTAAAATGAAAATCAATGTTGGTATGGTATTGAATTAAAATTATTTAAGCATTAAAATGAATAACTATTTTTTTTTTAAATATTAAAATGTACATATGAGATAGAAGGAAGTTTTGGGATTGGGACATCCAACTAGTTTAGTAATTAAAATAGTGCATGGGTTAATTTTGTACGAAGTTTACTTTAAATTTCCGTTATTATTAATTTTTATTTTTTGAAAAGCTATATTTAGTAATTTAACTGACTTTACAGAAAAAAAATTTAATAAATGTATTTATATAGACAGTTCACTTTAAAGGACTAGAAAGAATACTTATCACACAATTTCATTCGTAAAATATTAACGTTGAAGGAAAAAAATAATAAATTTTGCCGCAATTACTATTGTAATCTGAAAATGAACTCGAATGATGCATGGAATGCGTACGCTTTTTCATGGCAATGTCCAGTTTTAGTTAGGGAGGGAAGGAGGTGACTGTGTATGAGAAATAATTTTGGCGTGTCCCCGCCCTTTGGAATGAAATAAATAAATTATAACGAAGATTTTAATTACGATATTTAACTCAGAATAATGTATATTTAGCGAATGTAATCTGACGTTTATCAAATAATTATGAATCTGATTGTGACGAATGAAGTACATATTGAAAATTAATCCTGTCGAGCTGATTTCAATTAGTTGTGCAAAAAATCTTTAGTGCGGTACCTTTTTTATGTTGTAATTTTATCTTTTTAAATTATTGTAGGGCTATTGTTTTAAGCCTGTGCACAGTTATTGATACAGTAGAAAAAATTGTTTTAAAAAAATGTTTAGCTGTGATAAATAAACAAAATTTCCTTAAAATTGTCGCATAAAATCACAACGAATTAAACATTAATTTATTGTGTATCACAGTGATCGAAAAAAGAAAGATAAAAAATTACAAAAAATTTAACATTCAATGAATGTATTTATTCAATGAACAAGATAGATTTTTGTTGTGCAGTTAAAGAAAAAAAAAAAAAAACTTCTTCTACAAACTATTGTAGAAGAAAATTACTGGTACCGAACACTCAAACTTATTTTTTTTTCAATAGCAATACCCTGTTTTAATTATATATTTCAAATTTTTGCATCAAACTATGCCTAGATACAAAATTTCAAATCATTTGAATGATACGTATTTGAATTACAAACATTCAAAATTTAGTGATTCATAAATAAATGTTAAATTATATTTTCATGTTGTTATTAATATTTCCTGAAATTATACTCCTAATGTGTTATTTTCTATATGTTGCAATAATACTATAATATCCAAATATAAATACATTCAATTTGAAATTTTTATAAATTCCTTCATATATTCATACGAATTATGAAATTGATATTCGAAAAACTCATGAATTGCAACCTAAAATTTTTCGAATGGATTTATTTTTATTAAGTCCTGCTTTATGGAAATATAAAATTTCAAATTTTCCTTCCAGGTTGTTATCAAATCATATTTAAAAACGGCAAATGGTGGTTTAAAGGGCCGTCTATGATAGAAGTGACTAGGTATTTTAAAACTTCTGATGCTAACCTGTATCTAGCAGTCCTCAATGACTGTTTGAGTGTCGCCTAGTTAGTTAAAAGGTGGTCAAAAATAGAGTGCCAAATTTCAATTTGATACAGCCCCTAAAATATACTATTTTTAAAATAATGATTTTCTAGGAAACTTATCTTACGAATTGCATAAAAATTTGTTTTTAGGCTAATTGAAGGGAATAGAGTTCATTTATACTGTCAAAATTGGGTACAGCTATTGATAAGAAAAAAAATAGAATTTGTTTTAATATGTAGATGGCACTCTAACTAAATATTATATTCATAATTTAAAAGTAGACTTCATTTCCAAACGTTTGGTACCAGTTACTTTATTGTACGATAATTTTTTGCAAAGTTGGGTGTTTACTTTTAATGTATTATGAATATAAATACATCAATATGGTGCGTAATTATTACGTACTTCCATTAGTAATGGAAACAAGAATGGAGAGTTAGTAGGGGGTGTTTACTTTTTCTTCCACGACGCGACGGTACGTTAGTGAGCTTATTCAAAATAAAAATTAATGTTAAAATATATTATACTCACACCAGCAAAATTGTAAAGTCATATTTAATTAATATTAAATGTGCTTCGGGGTATTCAGCTGGAGATCATTAGTTCAAAATTAAATCAACGAGTCAGCGCCTATAATGGCATTAAGTCCTCCTCGTTTACACATTACACTAGGGTTGGGCCTTTCGATTCATCTTGAGGAGTCGACTCTGACTCGATTCACTTAGTTAATGAGTCGAGATAGTGAGTCGACTCACTTACGATTGGTTGGTTGGTTGTAAAAATGACGCAATTTTATGTCTTCTATCACGCATATCGCACAAAAGAGAATTATTTTGTTTTAGTTTTTAGATAAAAGATATATTTTTGTGGTAAGAGCCGAAATTTTCAGTCCTGTACCGACCCAGAACGTATAAAAAATAATGACCTGGTTGGTAAAAAACATAAATGTTCGGCCATCTTTTTTCGTACAGAACAGTTATTAACCCGACAAGAAAAAAGTTAAAATCTTCTTCTTAGCCTGATCCGGCATAGTCAAATTTTTAGAAAATATGGATTTTTCCGTTTGAGAAGTTCTAATCAAAAATTAATATTTTAGATTTTTTTTATGTTTATAATCTTTATTTTTAAAGAAGAACCCTATGCTATGATATTCATTTTTTAATTAATGTTAATTTGTATGTAAATGTTTCAGTTGATATTAATATTGTTAATCCACATATTATGTGCTATTCTACGCATTAGAGGCTTAAAAATCTGAAAAATGCTACAAAGTAAAATCCTCCAAGACGGAATAACATTAAATAAAAATTCGCTATAGACAAGTTCCCTGCCGATCGCGACGAGGAAAAAAAGGTTAGACCCGAACCAGTCTTTTAGTAAAAAGTAAGTCTCGAGCTCGGCTTGGGAGAATGCAATGACAAGGCCCAATCCGAGGATTGTAAAATAAAATAAGGCCCGACCCGAGTGCCACTAAAATTTGGCCGGAGCTTCGAGCCAGGATCCGGCAATCACAGCGTTTAAAATTATTAGACTGTTTTCTTTCCTTTTTTCCTTTTTTTTTTTGAGAGAGGGGGGGGGGGTTATTTACTTAAAAATTTAAAACGATACTTTAAGTTCATTATGTTCTTATATTTATAAATTATTAGTTATTCACAAATATCCCCCCCCCCAAAAAAAAAGAAAAATATTAGTACAAATTAAATTAATTGATTTTTAAATTTTTGCAAAAGATATATCTCCCCCCTCCCCGGTCTAGTCTATTTCTGAATTTATTAAAACTAAAATTATGAAAAAAAGGGGACAACAGTAGTTTGCTGGAAAATAACAGCGATTATCCTGAGTCTCATTGTTTTGTAGAAAATTGCATTTTTCGTTTCACATAAGCTTTATATTGCAGGGCTCAATGTCAGCATGTTTTAAATGTACAATTATAAAATTGATAGCCTCACTATTGAGGGGATTTCGAATCAAATAACGTTTTCCATTTGTTTAATAAATGAACTGCTAATTAAACTAAATACGAAAAAGAAAAAATGGAGCTGTTGTAGTGTGTTTGAAGAGGTGAAGAGACATTAGACAATTTAAGATTCAATTCTAGAAAAAAAAAAAAAAAACTCAGCATTGACATAATTTCTGATACATTTTTATTTAGAACTTTAAAAATTGACAGGAAGCTATAGAGGAGATGAAAAATCAAACAGCATTTCCATTTTTAAATAAATACATTACATATGAAGAAAAAATGTATTCATGTCATGAAACGACAGGTTTTTCTCTTTTCCCTTGCAATATAAACTTCAATTTTAAGAGTAATTTTCTAATGTATTTTGCCAAAAATTGGAAAGCGCCAATCAATTACATAATTTCTGAATAAGAAAAATTTTCAATTTTACAAGTTTTTTTTTTTTTTTTTTTTCAACTAAAAATGAATTCAGAAATGTGTAAGAAAGTAGCTTTTTTGAATTTAAGAACAGATTTAATAAATTCAGAGAAATATTTTCAGAAATCTACTTTATATTATACAGCTTTAAAAGCTACGACATTTTTAACCCTCTATTTTTTCTTTTATTCCAAATTAGATTATTTTTTTTAACGAATGTTGAAGAGTCTAAAAATCTAAGTAAACGATAACATTGCTGTTGCTATTGTGTATTTTCTGTCTTGCGAATACATACTAAACTAAAATATTGCTCATGAATGTGCATAAAATATTGTTAAGAAAATTATTGTATGGTAAGAGAAATCGGATTTTTTTTGTAGAAATTGAACCGGGCATTAATTTATTTATTTGTACGGGTCGGGACCGGATAGAACTTTTTATTTTACATTAGCCTGGGGTAGCTTTCGCTTGTACCGGGGCTGGTTGGATCTGTGAGCTCCTCTAAATAAACTATGAATATTTTCAACTTTTCTGTAATTTTAATAAAAGTCATTTTATAAATCTATCAAAATGTTCAGTGTCTGGGACATAGTTTACCCCTTATGCGATCATAAAAAAGCGGCGGGGAGACTAATTTTTTAATATTTTCCCTGATATTTACAGTTTTTATAATTGACTTCCTTTTGAAATTCTATTTATGAAATCATGATAATATACTGAAAAACTGCCAGGTTTTATGTTTTTATCCTACCACTATTTAAAAAAAAAATAATAATAAATAAAAAAAATGTATTTTAAAATCATCGGAAATTTAGAAAAACAAGCAAATTCTCTTTATAAAAAATAACTGTAAAAAATAAGCGTAAAATTTGGCAGCTATGACATTGTGATCCCCTCTCCTCCCGATTGACACCCAGAACTTACTTGCGCTACAAAAAAAAATTAAATCAAATAAATAAAATAAAATAAATAGGAAATATTAACCGAATCTGGTTTGGAAAAAGAATATTTAAAAAAATCGACCATCTAAACTTTAAAAAATTATATGAAAATTATATCCATTTTTACATTATCTGCAAACATTTATAATTTACAAAATACAAATTTATAAAATACATATAAAAGAATATATTTGTAATCAAATGAAGGACAACACTTTATCTAAAATACATCAATCATAAAATAAACTCATAAAACTTTTTAGCAGTGGTGAATTCGAAAAGTGGCCCGGGGGTCAGGCATTCCGCGAAACAATGAGATCCCCCCCTCCCCCTGAAATATCAGGCATTTTGTGTTTTAAATGATAAAAGAGTGCAGTCTTTACCCCACCCAAAATTCTTTATAACATCCACCTACACCCACAGAAATCTCCTCTCGAAAAAAATGTGTCTTAATTTAACACTATTTTTTAAACAATTTGCTATTAAAGTAAAATTTTATTTCTCTCTCTTCAACTTTTTTTTTCTATATTGCATCAGATAATGGCAGTTGAAAATATTTCCCTAACCAGTTCTACTTTCTCTTAGCAAAAGATACAAACATAATATCTGCTTTGTTTGATCGTTCGATCTTTCCTCAATACGGAAATCGGCACAAGCTTATCATAAATTCAATTAATCTTCCCAGAAATACCCTGCTGAATGCCCCCTTTTCCATAAATTCAATTAATCTTTCCAGAAATAACCAGCAGAACGCCCCTTTTTCTCTGCCCCTCCCACTCTTTTTATTCATTCGGGTTTTTTACTAATTACACGTGAAATGCACATCTACACTGCCTCCGCTTTTCCAAAAATCCCCAACCGTAATATAAAGTCAAACCAAGACATTTGTTTTTTGCTAAAAAGCCCAGCGCGGATTCGAAGAGTCGAAATCAGATACCGAGTCGAAAGAGTGGTTTTCAAGGAGTCGAAGAATCGAAGAGTCGACCACCCAATCTTCAACTCTCGACTCTCCAAGTCCGACACTCTGTTAAACTGGTCCTCTTTGAGTGAGTGAGTTGACTTTTCGACTCTTCGACTCCGAATCCCAAACTGAGTTGAAATGAAAGTTCGACTCTTTTGAGTCGACTCCGTTAGCGAGATAGGAGTCGATAGTTCGATTCACTTGTAAGGAGTCGAGATTTAGAGTCGACTCCTCGACTCCTCGGCCAACTCTACATTACACTAGTTTACAGTATATCTGTTGCCGAAAAAATTCTAGCTGTTGCTGGCTACATATGATATGCTGTTTTCAAAAATATAATTAGAATATTTTAATCAGCTCTACTTTCTGAGATTTAGCTATGTAGGTATTAAAGAGAAAAAAAACATGTATTTACTAAGAAAAACTTTACTAAAAAAATAATTAGTCATTGAGTTCTAAAAAAATTCGTTTTAAAGCTCTTCTCCGATGTGTAGACTTTAGAAAATGACGTATCAGAGACCAACAATAGTCAGACATGATATTCGTACCCCAGAAACCCTGATAGAACTCTTCCATGACGCGTAAGTCCTGATGCATACGCTCTTCGTTCATATTTCCTAAATTTTCCAAAAATCTGTCTAGGTGTCTACTGAGGAAGTGGAGATTTATGCTCTTATTGCACCCAATATTTTTTAATTGTAGCAGAAAGTCTTCTACAAGTTCAATATAATTTTCAGATTTTTCATTTCCAAAAAACTTATTTTAGTATCTGAGGCAAGCAATTTTTTTCTTTTAGTCTTGATGCTAACAATTCTGAAACTTGTTTAGAAAGATTTAAATCTCTTAGAAGATCATCTAACTCATTTTGGGAAAAGCATTTTGGCTCATTTGACATACTTTCAAAATCCGCAACATTTTGTGAAGAGCTTGGTCCTTCAATATCTTGTTCTAATGGTTCAGATATATTTTTAGACTCTGAAGAGTCAGGTAAACGGTGAAACTGGACATTGAACACAACTAATACTTGGGTAGTGCTCATATTTTTTAATTATAGCAGAAAGTCTTCTACAAATTCAATATAATTTTCAGATTTTTCATTTCCAAAAAACTTATTTTAGTATCTGAGGCAAGCAATTTTTTTCTTTTAGTCTTGATGCTAACAATTCTGAAGCTTGTTTAGAAAGATTTAAATCTCTTAGAAGATCATCTAACTCATTTTGGGAAAAGCATTTTGGCTCATTTGACATACCTTCAAAATCCGCAACATTTTGTGATGAGCTTGGTCCTTCAATATCTTGTTCTAATGGTTCAGATAAATTTTTAGACTTTGAAGAGTCAGGTAAACGCTGCACTGGATGTTGAACACAACTAGAACTTGGGTACTGCGATTTAGTTCGATTTTTAGTGTTTAAACCGTTTACGTTCACGCTACAAAAATAACCGTCTTCGAGATGATTTCGTGGTTCTCGCCAAATAGTCGGTGTTCCAAATTTAAAGGCACGTATCTTAAATATTCCACACACGATTTGCAAACAGAATTGGGTACCCAAGACTTCTCATTTTTATCCAAGAGCATCCCAAAATACTCAAAATAGGTATTTTTCACCATCTCTGATATAACTTTTCTACAATTGTTAAACACATATTCGACGCATATATAGCAAAAATGATCTGGATTGTTTAAATAACGCATTCTTGAACAACTCATGGCGCAAAAACCTGAGAAACTAATCTTAAAACAGTAAAATAAGCCTGTTATCGATTAATATATATGCTTAAATGATAAAAATAAAAAACAAAGTAACTCGAGCTGCTCAAAAGATTTTTCGGTTAGATTTGACAAAAACAAGTCATAAGTTAATATTATCAACCACAGAATTCACGGCAACAGACAGAAAGTTTAATTTTGTAAACTAGTGTTATTATTAAAAAATAACAATAACAATATCAATAAAAATGCCATTAAAAAAATAAAATACCTCAAGGAAAAGAAAATCCAATTATTAATGTTCGGACAAAAATACATTGCAATTATAATATTTAATATTTTTCAAACATTAAATTACAGACTAAAATAAATCATGCAAACACACACAAGTTTTATACTGAAAAAATGCAGGCATATTTAAGTAATTCATAAAAAAATTCTAAAAATTACATGAAAGAGCCCAAGCGGTATAATTAAAATGTTAGAAATAACTAATTTGTAACAACCAAAATACTTTATTTTGTTTTATTTTATTTTTATTTTTATTTATTTATTTATTTATTTATTTATTTATTTTGAAGTGTTAAAAAGATAGTAGTTCATATAGTAACGAATTTCTAATTTCCGAACTAAACATTTTTTAAAATTATTTCTTCTAATGTCAAGCGTCACCTAACAGTTTATTTAAATTATTTCAGGTAATTTTATTTGTAGTTATAAAATACAACAATCATCGATCTTTTCTAATACATTGAATGTTTATCTCTATGCTTATTAGCTTTGAAAATCACAATCGAAATAACAATAAACACAATTTTTAAAGGTGTCTTTTTATATAAGTATAGATAATTTGAATAGTTATTGATGGGGGGGGGGGGGTCATAAGCAGAAATCAAGTAATACTTTAGACGAGAATGTCAGAAATAGGAAACAAGTTGGAAATTGCACGTGAAGCGTAGCAAATTAGGTGCGTTCGTACGATAACGAAGTTTTAAAAATATTACTTTCATATATCAATCTCATAAAATTGTAAATAGTGAATTACAATTAAAACGCTCATCAAACAATGTTCTCCCTATACCATTATGTAATGGAATACTTTTGTGTGGCCTTGTAAATCAATAACAAATGTTCCTTGCACCACAAATTATGTAAGATGTATATTATAATATGTACTTTATAGTTGCATATAAATTTTATTAAGTTCGCATGAGTGTAACACGATTAAAATGCATTTGAAACATTTTTACCCATTGACCGTAATGAATCGAAATAATTTTGATTGTCCCTGTAATTGATCTATTCATCCGATTTTCATAAAATTTGAAATAACTCGATAAAATTATGTGATAATTATGCATTTTAAATTTCAAACGTATAGAATATATTTGAAAAATTTTCCCCATTGACCATAATGTAATTGAATACTTTTGATTCCCCCTGTAATTGATCTATGCACACGATTATCAAAAAAATTGAAATAACTCGACAGAATTATGTAATAATTGCGTATTTTAAATTTCAAACGATTAAAATGCATTTGAAGCTTTTTTCCCCATTGATCGTAATGTAATGGAATACTTTTGATTGCCCCTGTAATTGATCTATGCATCCGAGTTTCATAAAATTTGAAATGACTCGACAAAATTATGTAATAATTATGTATTTTAAATTTCAAACGATTCGGTTGGGTAGTTTTTGCGTTGTTATATGCGGACAGACAGACGGACGGACAGGCGGACGGACGGACGGACAGACGAACGGACAGACGGACGGACTGAACGACCACTATAGGTGCTACGTATTATATAATTACGAACGCACCTAAAAATTGCTACAGGCAATAAATCCTGAAACTACATCAGAAAACTTTACTTAACACGTTGACTGCCACGTCACTCATCGGTGACTGACGCCGAGCTTTCCGTTTAGGCAGCGTCATTCACCAGTGACAGCCGGTTAAAAAATACGATATAAAGCTAAAATTATTTTAAGTAATCATTGAAAAATTATTTAAAATTTACTTAAATTTTATTTAATATAGGAGTATAGTTACTTAAAACAATATATATATTTTTTCAGTTTCAGTATCAACCATCGTGAAACTCATTGTGTTAAATACAGATTGAAAAGATAAAAATTAAACGAGAAACTTTCCCTTGGTGAATTAACCACTTGATAATTTTTTCTTGAAATTAAACTAAATCAAATTTCGAGAAAATAATCCGCAGAATGTGAACCACGAGGTTCGCTAAACGACAGTTTGCTGAGAACTAATATTAAGGCGGGGAGATAGATAGTTATAAAGTCATCAAGCGAGTAATCTTCTTTAGTGACGCCAAAGGGATTTAAAATCCCTAGCTGTTAGGCCTTCTAACATATTGAGATGGTAACGCTCTAACACCACTCATTCATCTCGGTATGGTAAATTTCAGTTTCATCCATCATAGCTCCACCCATATCCGAATCGATATTTTAGTGCACACGCCCATTCATTCATACTGAACTGTCCTTGAGTGTGACAAATAGTTTGGAAGCAGATTGTATCCCAATTTTTAACTGTTTGGACGTATGGGACAAATGAAATGCCTCTTGTATAAGTTATTATTACTAAAACTAGTCAATATAATTAAAATAACAAAAGGAACTACAGAAGACTCCCTTAAATGTACGAAAATTTCGGAATAGTTTCAGTACCTTCCCGAACAGAATCTGTATTCAAATTTTAAAAGTTTTGAGTAAAATAAAGTTGATGGAATTTAGAAATTTCATCTAACAATAACACAAAAAAAACGAAAAAAAAAAACCTTAATTTTGCATTGCTGCTAGATTTTCAAAATTAACGGTCAGTCAAAAAAAGAAAAAAAAGGTTATCTCTTGCATGATTTATAGTGAATTTATAAATCTTCTAATTTGGCCTTGTGTTTTTGCTTACAATATTGAGCTTTCCGCTTGTTTATGTACTCGCAGAATTTCAATTTTGATATTTAATAGTTCAAAAAATTTTAATAATTATTTATATCGACGTGAAAAATTGTATTTTTTGTTATTACTATTATTACTATTCACTAGATTTAAGAAAATAAATAATTCTGTTTATTGCCTGGTAGAAATTTTAACGTTAAGACTTTTACTATTAGGTTAAATAAAATTAATATATAAAAGATTACAAAGTATGCGATGGAATTTTCGAATGAATAAAGATAATGAACATTATTGCCAATGATAATCTGTACCAATAGTATTACAAGTAAAATAATAAAATGTTATGAACTCTTTTAGGAAAAAGTATATTTATTATGTTTATTTTTGTAATTTTTGTTTCGAGAACGCAGGTGAATTTTGAAATGAGAGACTATTTTCGGGCGCCTATAGAAATATCTTACCTTTTATCAACAGTTCTTTCAAACATTTACAAAGAACACATAAATTAACGTCTTAATTCAATTTATTAATTGTTAAAAATACATATATATTAAGACGAACATAATCACAATTAATACAACAGAACAGCAGCACTGTACACTATGACACAAGTTCGAATCCTGGCCCCGGTTAATTAAGCTGGGGCCTGGATTCACTCAGTGTTGGATTATTGCATTAATAGTGATCATTCCTGTCCTAATATATATGTATCTTTAATAATTTACAAAGTATTTGACCTTTGAAATTCCTTTAGATCTTCCAGTGCAAAAAATTTCGTAGGAGATATTTTTGCATTAGATTGAAGGACATTGTAAGTATAGAGTTTCTGAAAAATATGGCAAAAGATATCTGTACTCTGAAAAAAAAAGAGAGAGAGAGAGAGAGAATTAATAGTACGGGATTGAATCTGTGAATTTTGCATTAAATAAATGAACATTAAGAAAATAACGCAAATTATTCACTCACACCAGTAAAATTAAATGATTAATTTACAATAAAATAATATGTGTTTTCCCATTTATTAGTGATAATCGTTGATGTTCTATTTACATAGCAGGTGAACGCCTATACGGCACTAAGTTCACCTTGGTGATTCTTATAAAGATAGTCATTGAGTTTCTGTAGCGCTCCTGTTGTGGGAGATGAGAAACTTAATAAAACTTATCTCACTGTACATCTAGCTTTTGAACAAGAGGGTCCAAAAAGTTTTGCTTCATGTTTTCATTCAGTTGAAATAGTTTACCGACAATAACTATTTGAATGAATTAGCTCCTCCCTCGCTCTCGCTGCATGCTGCTTAAATTAGAGGTTAGGGAAATATACAGTATTTTAATGTAAGTATGAACTTTAATGCATTTTAGGAAGGTAAATAGTGTCATACAATTTTTAAAATGCAGAAAGGTAATTAGGGGACTGTGAGTACATGCTGTTTTTATGATTATTAGATAATTTTCCACAAGATTACTTATTAAAGAATTATAAGGACTAAAAACAATAATAAAAGAAACCTATTCAAAAGAAAGTAAAATTGATTGCATATTTTGAATTCAGTTCAGTATATGCAAATCCAAAAGCAAAAATTTAAAAATGTGCGGACTTCTAGGAATACATAGAATTTTTTAACTAAAATTACTGCGTATTAACAGAGGGTAGGAATCTTACATTTAAAAAAATATAACTGCAAGCAATGATTATTTTATGCATAGGACAGTAATATAAATAGCTGAAACAACGCTGAAAAATAGGCGATAAATAAAAAAAATATAGTAACAACACAACAAAATATAAACTCAATTAAATAACAAAAGTTTGCATGAACTAGTTAGCACCACCTGTCGCATTCTTTGAAAGTTCTCCTCTCAATTCTTACTGCTGGTTTGTGACTTTGTGCCCTTACAGACTCGTGATTATGTTGCTGGTGTCGACACGTTAAAATTTAATCCCCGAAGTGTGTTCCTGTGATCTTTTGATTTATGGTAATTAATACTAGATAGTTATATTATTTAATTACTAATATATATATATTGAATCAAAATGTAAAACTATATTCAATATTATTGAAGTTCAAAGGCATGCTTTTGCATCTGGCTATGATTTGATTATTCACTTGCAGTGACGAAAAAACAAACAGTCGAGACAGTTAAAATTATTTTAAGATTTGAAATTTGTAATCCAGCAACAAAGAGGGGAGGGGCATATGAGTATGACGGGCGTGCAATTACTTAGATGATTGTATATAAATCGTTAGAGGGCAGAATAATTTGAAAAAATTAATGTTTAAAACTGTTTTAAAGATTAAGACTCTTCCTCATCTAAATGTTACGCCTATTTTTAGAAGGCAAACTAAACAGTTTTATTGTAAAATAAGAAAATCTAATATATATACATATTTATCTACATATCTATCTGTGTGTGTGTGTACACACTGTATGGCCAAAGATGACTGTCAACTTGCGATTTTGTTAAATATTTAGAAAAATACTTAAGGAAATATCCTGAAACTTTAAGCGTGTAAATAGAATAATACAGGCCATACGTGTCCTTAAAGATATTTTTGCAGAAACTCTACAGGGGACCGTCCACAAATTGAAAAAGAACGAATAACTTTTGGATAACCCTGTCAAAACTAATGTAGAAAAAGCGCTATAACTATAAATTATGATTAAGTAGCTTATTGTAATATACTGTGTTTATTTTTATGTGGACAGCATATATAATCGTGGAGAACTTGTTTTTATAAAAATAATCATAAAAATTTTAAGTTTTTTTGCTTATAATTTCCAGAGTTCTTAACATAAAATAATGTTTTTTTCTGAAAGTATGATGAACAACATTGTACACAATACCTTGTCATCAGAATTAAAAAATAATAAAAACTGTATAAAAATTTGAGCAGGTTTACTAAATAATTTTTCATTGTGCATGCGTAAACGCTATCAAAATTTCATTTGCATACTGTGTTAGCTAAATGTATAGAGCAACTTCCTTAAATAATTCAAAAACATAGCTTGAAAATTCTGAAAATGACCGTCTATACAATCAGCTCAAAATCCGCTATTCCCAAAGTGAGGAAAAAAGATGAGGGATTGCATTCATATGTCCATTGATTAATGACAATATAGAATACACAATATGGCACGTACTACTATATTTGGATAAAACCCCTGATTTTTTTTATTTATTTTGGGAATAACGGATTTTTAGTTGATTCTATAGACGATCAATTTCAGAAATTTCAAGCTATCTTTTTGAAATTTTTACAGAAGTTGCTCTATACATTTTACTAACACAATATGCAAATGAAATACTAATATCGTTGACGAATGCGCGAAAAGAAATTATTTACTAAACGTGCTCATTTTTTATGCAATTTTGATTACTTTTAAATTCTGATGACATGATATTGTGTACAATGTTATATGTCATATTTTCAGAAAAGAACATTATTTTATATTAAGACTTCTGCAAATTATAAGAAAAAAAATTGCAAAAATTTGGGACTGTTTTTATAAAAACCTGAATTTCTCTACGAGTATTCATGCTATCCACATAAAAATAAGCACAATTTATTACCATAAGCCACGTAATCATAATCTACAGTTTGAGCACTTTTGCTACATTTTTTTTGACAGGGTTATTCAAAAGATATTCGTTTTCTTCAACTTGTTGACGATCCCCTTTAGAGATTCGGGAAAAAAATCTTCATAGAAACGTGTGACCTGTACTATTATGTTCACACATTTAGAGTTTCAGAATAATTCCTCATGAATTATTCTAGATGTTTAATAAAATGTCGAAAATTGCAAGTGGCCGGTCACCTTTGGCCGTGTAGTGTAAAAAGATTGAAGAGTTACATCGAAAGAAAGAGAAAAGGTTTGAAAAAAATTCTCTACTTTAGACAAAAATATCAGTTGTAATCGAGTATATTGACAATAGATGAATGCACTACACTTATTTAACTTTTTGCAGAAAGTAATACGTTTACCAGAATTTAAAATAACTTTAGTATTTCAATGCTAATTTTTCTCTGTTTATTATTTAAAATATCTCTACAATAAGTATGTGCAAAATTAACTCTTAACCCTTTCCGGCACACTGTGCCCGGTCTGAGATACCTAATTTTAATTCCAAATTTGCAAATAGCACCAGTACTATTTTAGTAAAATTTTGCTTTTACAATAAAAGCTTAAATTAAGGAATTGAAAACATTAAAAAAATTCGTTTGTGAATTCCGGTGTCAGTCGATAATTTCTCATTTTAGTATAGATTTTGCCGGAAAGGGTTAAACTTAGTCATTAGAAACTTCTCTCTCTCTCTCTCTCTGTCTGTGTGTGTGTCTTTCGTCATGGCCCACTAGATCTATAGAGGCCCATCTATTCGAGATTAACCCTTTCCGGCGCAGACAAATACTAATCGTTAAATGAGAAATTGTTGATTGACACCGGAATTTACAAAAGACTTTTTTAGAAATTAAGAAGTCCCTGATTTAAGCTGTCTTTGTAAAAGTAAAATTTTACTAAAATATTATTGGTGCCGTTTGTAAGTTTGGAATTAAAATTAGGTGTTGCCGGAGTGGTAACACTGCGCCGGAAAGGGTTAAAGTATGAAATCTCCCGCCAGAGGACTCTGATACCTTGCTCAAGTTATTCTGACCAATTGTGCAAACCCTGAACCAAAACAATGACCATGTGCCGAGCCATGTGCACCGAACAGAAAACAGCTTACTCAATGCTAATTTGGGTAGGGTTTGCGTCACGTGGACTCACATGTGGTCCAATGAAATGGTTCAGGGTTTGAAGCTGAATTCAGCTTCACTTTTTCGGCGGTTTTTGGCGAAATGGGTCGGCCTTTAGTATATACTCCGCAATGCTTTCATTAACAAACTGACTTTTTCTGTACTGCATTTGTAAAGAGTATTTATCGACAAAAAAAACTTTAATTCTGTTTTTTTTTCTTTTTCCTTTTACGATATTCTTATGCAATATTAATTTGGGGGAAAGTTAAAATTTCAAAAGAAATAAATAATTGAATTATGTATTAATAATATTTTAATAACTGATTAAAAGTACAATAGAGAATTAATGTAATACAGGAATTTTTCGACTAGTGTCAATATAGCGAATTGTTTTATTCGAAATGTCTGCCAAAGTTTCCAAAACGTAATCTTCCGTTTTATAAGGGTAGTTTTTTTCTCTCTTTCTTTCTTTCTGAAGTCGTCTTTCGTTAACAAACTGACTTTTCCTGTACTGCATTTAAAAAGTATATTTATCGATATAATTTTCTAAAATTCTAAATATGTATATTTTTTTATAATATTTGTTATTCAATATTAATTTGGAGAGGGAGTTACAGTTGAAAAAAATATATATATAAATAATGATTTATAGATTGATAATATTTTAATATTCGTTAAAATTCCAGTAGATGGCAGCACCAAACACCATTTAGCTGAATTAAGGGCCAAACAGACCTGACCACTTTTTGCTGTTTATCGTGACGACACCGGGTGACGAGTGGTCGGGGAAAACCAGGAAAAACACAGTCAATAAAAGAGGAAACCACCAGTAATTTCTTACAGAAAATACTTCTAATAATATAAAGAGATTATATAAACTGATATTATCTTTAACAAAATAATGGTGTTTATCATCTATATTGACTATGTTTTTATCTAACCACTCGCCACCCAGCAAAAAAGTTTTTTTTTTTTTTTTTTTTTTTTTTTTTTTTTTTTTTTTTAATTTTTAATTTTTAACGGGTTTTGTAGGAAAAAGGCGGTTATCTGGCAGAAAGGGGACCATTCCGTCAAGTAGGGTTGATCTGCTTATCTTCCAATTCATTTGTTGATTCCCTTCCGTTCTATTCTATTCAGTTGAAAGGAAGAGTATTTCAGTGTGTACGCAGCGACGCAGCCTTAATGTACAGGAGTTTTTCAACTTGTGTCAATGTGGCGAATTCATTTATTCCAAATATCTACCAAAATTTCCCAAAAGTAATCTTCCGTTTTCCTAACTAGTAAATCTGCAGATCAAGAGCCTCAACGTCAGCTTTTCACATCTTTTTTTTTAAAACACACTTAGCGTAATATTCAACTTCCTGGAAACTGTAATTTAAAATTTTCGAATTACGTAATCTATACTAATAAAAGAACAAAACGCTCTGTCTGTCTGTGTGTGTGTCTGTGTGTGTGTCTGTGTGTCTGCGATGGCTAGCAAAATCTACAGCACGTACGAAGCTCAAAATTTTTTTGAGAGTAGCCCAATGTCTCTCCTGATGCACCTGAGGCTTAGAATTTCAAAATTCTATTTATTAACTGAGTAATTAATTAAATTCCAAAGCTCACTCGCATAAAAAATCGCCTTTTTTCGCTTTTTTTCCATTTCATTTTCTTATGGTTGATTGGTTGCATAAAATGTTCGCAAAAATAATTAAAAAAGCTGGGACAGACCTTTAAAATTCATAGACTGGCAAACTGTCAGTTTAAATGAGGATTTTTTTTTTTTTTAATTAGAGCTTCTATACACCATGGAGAAAAAGATAGGTGGAGGCGAAGTAAAGCGAAAAAAGGTTTGCAACACGGAGTAAGAAGTGTCTTACTCCGTGGTTTGCAATATTAAACCATTTATCGCTGAATTTTAATGTCTCAAACAAAAACACGAGGAAGGAATTTTGTATTGATAAAACGAATTGAAAGAAACGAATTTCAGCTGAAGCATATTTTACGAAGAAATAGTAATTTTTTAAAATGGTTTTTTTCTATTATATTATTTAGGTTAAAGTTAAATTGCATTTATGTTATGGTTAGAATAAGGATATGTTACAATAAAGTGAATACATTTAGGCTAGGTTACATTTCTGTTATATTTAATTTACGGTAGGGTAATGTTAAGTCGCTGTTAGGTTACAGACAGGTTCTGGTTACGGTATAAAAGTTTAAGGTTAGGAATTTATACACAGAGTGAACCTATACGCAAGATTTGATTAAAAATAACACTTACTTTTGTTAAATAGCTCTGAAATTATAGTACTATATACCAACCTTTTAGCTACCATCGTGTATCGATTTCATTCATGGTATAGTTGGATTTAAGAGTGATATAAGTAGTTTGAAATTCAAAATATTTCACTTGGGATTTGTATGTGAAAATAATAATTAGTTACGTGACTTTACAGTGATTTTTACGGGTAAATATCAACTTTTTTACACGAAAATCATGCAATCGTTGGATACATATTCCCTCCCGCGTTTTTCATTGCTCATTTTCAGTATTTTTAGAGCTTAATATTAGTTGTTTTTAAAACCGATTTTTCGCACAGTCAGTGGCTACGTATTTCAGACAATGCATTTCTGCATGTAACGAGTTAATGATAAAATCATACAAATTTCAAGTTCGTTTAATATTGCTAATACGGACCCGGGCAACGCCGGGCGGATCAGCTAGTTATTTATAAGAATAAGATAAGAATAAGAAATTTGAAGCCATCAAAAGCCGTTAAATTAAAGATTTAGTTATGTTAGGATATTCTGAAAAATTAATGATCTATTATTTTTGTTTTTTTTATTATACCACAGTAGATTTCTTCAGGGGGGCGGAGCCCCCCTGAACCCCCCCCCTCGTAGTCTCATTAAATTTAAATTTCTAACTTTCTATCAATCTGCTAATGGTTATCGTATATCTGGTATTTCTTTCTACATTTTGATTTATAAGGATAAGTGAGAGTTTTAATAAGCATTTTTCATTATCCTCATACTTCTAGATACCTTCCCACCAACAACAACTAAATCTGATGTATCAGGAACTTTTGAAAGTGTAAACTCAGTAATCTAGGGTTTTACAATTTTGTTTCCGAAAAAAAGGATGTTTTGATTGCATTTTGTGGCAGTTATCGCGGACAGACAGACAGAACAGACTGACAGGCTGAAAACGATAAATTTTGTGTCGCCAAAATAAGCCTTCACTGAAGTTTCGGCAATGACGTCATTATTCATGAGTTATTGCTATCCATGTTTCTAATATTTTTTACGACTACTATAAACTACCTGTTTTATTTCAATTATGACGTCAAATTTTATCAGGTGAAATAATTGTTAAAAATATAATTATTTTTCATTTCTTTTACTTCTAATTATGCCCCCATTTTTGTCAGAAAAATTCTTATTAACGAAACAAATTTCCGTGTTTTATATTTAACAAAGCACTATTTTTATTTTTATTCTGACGTCATATTTATTTTTTCTTAGTTTAATTTTTTGAATAGAAATTGCTCAATTAAAATTTATTGCCGTTAAAAAATTATTCCAGATTTTTATTTTTATTTATTTATTTTTTTTTATGCAACGATAAAGGAAATTTGTTAAATTTTATCTAAAAAATCGCTCTTGATTCTGTATGAAAAAGAAGGAAATTTTGAATGATTAAGGAAAATATTTGAATAAAATTAATAAAACATAGCCTATATTCTTTTCTGGGCTATGTTATATTTATTCGCAAAGATACAAAGACATTAATTAATTTATCAGTTTTGACGTAGACTTCATACAAATTTTCGTCCACGCTTTCAAATTTATAGCATTAAAATATAATAAGGATTAGGATGAATGGTTGCTTAGCAACCATTAAGAGAAAATAAAGAAAATGAAATAAATACATTTTAAATAAGTAAATCTCTAAAACAAATTAGTTTATATTATTGGAACACATTTATAAAAAATCTCCAAAATTTACAGTAATAACATTAAAAATCTGACAAATGCATAGACAAAATTTCAAAACAAAACGAATAATTTAACTGGTAAATTTCAGTGTCCATTTATCATTGAATTCCATTAATGAAATGTGTCATTTTCTCTCAAGGAAAAAAAAAAATTGAAAATCATTGGATTTGCCATAGAAAAGCATTATTGCGCAAAATAAAATATTCTTTATTTTCGGAACGAATGAATAAATCCAACAAAAAACTATACAGCTTAATCCCAGTGCCTCACTAACATACCCATTTAATTTCAAGCCAATCGGATGTTTTTTGCATTAGTTATCGCGGAACAGACAGACTGACAGACTGACTGACAGACAGACAGAAACCAAAAAATTTCGTGTCTCCAAAGTAAGCCTTCACTGACGTTTCGGCAATAATACTATAAATTTTTTGATTAAAAACAAAAAATGCTGAATTATGTCTCTCTTTTTACTTAACCATCATACGTAGTATAGGGTAAATCTTGCAATCGTTTTGGAAATCAAAAAAAAATTTTTGACCGATTTACACGTTTCAAATAGTGAAGATACCAAAAAACTTATTTTTTGAAAAAAAAAAAAAAAAAATGCCATCCGTCTGTCTGTAAACGATCTATCAGTACAAAAAACCCTTAACGGGTTAAAAGCTTGTGACGCAGCACTTTATCTTATATATCTAAGAATTTTAAATTTGGGACTTAAAACTAATGATATCAAAATTTATGTGACGCTATGCTATTAATATATATATATATTAAAATTTATTCATTAATGCTTTATCATTTACATCTTTCATAACTTCGAAATATGAATCTTAAAAGTTATGATATCAAAATTTAAGTGACGCCTTGATGAGACTTTAAACGATGTTTTAAAATTCCATTTATTTATTTATTTATTATCTAAATACATTTACATATCTAAACAATACTTTTCATTTTCCAATGCACTGTTAAATACATCACTTTCACTGAATATATATAATGCACTGAAATGTTTTATTTGAATAAATTGGTTTATCTTTTGTGCTACGCTATCCAAAATCAAAAGTAACATTTAAATAAATATTTTTGCACCATTGTATCTAAACTAAGTTAAATATATGCAAATAGATACAATGACGCAAAAATATTTATTTAAATGTTACTTTTGATTTTGGATAGCGTAGCACAAAAGATAAACCAATTTATTCAAATAAAACATTTCAGTGCATTATATATATTCAGTGAAAGTGATGTATTTAACAGTGCATTGGAAAATGAAAAGTATTGTTTAGATATGTAAATGTATTTAGATAATAAATAAATAAATAAATGGAATTTTAAAACATCGTTTAAAGTCTCATCAAGGCGTCACTTAAATTTTGATATCATAACTTTTAAGATTCATATTTCGAAGTTATGAAAGATGTAAATGATAAAGCATTAATGAATAAATTTTAATACATATATATATTAATAGCATAGCGTCACATAAATTTTGATATCATTAGTTTTAAGTCCCAAATTTAAAATTCTTAGATATATAAGATAAAGTGCTGCGTCACAAGCTTTTAACCCGTTAAGGGTTTTTTGTACTGATATCAGTGCTTTTTTTAGGTTAATAATAAAAAGATAAAAACAAAAAAATAAAGACTAATGCAAAGAATTCATATTCATGATTTCTGATCACCTTTAATTACCCCTCCCCTCATCCACTTAAAAAAAAGATATTTCATATTTTATTAATGTGTGCTGTACTACTTGATTTTGTTAAAAACAACCCTGTAGTAAAATACGTTAGTAAAAGATAAGAAGGTAATGTACATTCAGCACCATACATCTCAGAAAGGGTTTTATAATCTATGCTGTATGTATTATTTCTCATTCTTGTTAACTATGTTTATTCTTTACACATGGTGATACATATACTGCAGATGGATTAAAATGATCAATACAATATTCAGAATGTGCTGAAAAGTATTTCATAATCTACGCTGCATGCATGATTCTTGTTAATTATGTTTCAACCTATGTATAGGTTGGTAATATTGCAGATTGATTAAGACTATATGCGTTACAATATTCAGAATATGCTGGAAATGTTTCATAATCTATGTTGCACACATGTTTTTCTTTCTTGTTAGTTATGATTTGTTCTTTATATAGACTGGTAAAATTACTGCAAATAGATTAAAATGATAGGTTTACAATATTGAAAATGTATTGGAAAGTGTTCCATAATCTATACTTATGCGTAATTTTTCATTCTTGTTAGTTTATTTATGTTTTGCTGTTTGCATAGGGTGGGAAGATTACTGCACAAAGATGAAAATTATAATTTAGGTTTAAAGTATTATTAAGGTTTAAAGTATTCAGAATGAATTGAAAAGTATCTAAACATGCTGTATGCAAAAATTTTTGTTGTCGTTAATTATGCTTTGTTTTTTGCACAGAATGGTAAAATTCTTATACATGAATGACAATAAGTTTACAGTATTCAGAATATGTAGGAAAATGCATCATAATCAATGCAGTATGCATGATTCTTTGTTCTTGTTAGTTATGTTTTGTTCTTTGCACTGGGTGGAAAAATGACTGTACATGGATGAAAATAGTAGGTTAATAGTATTCAGAATATGTTGGAAGTTGCATCATATTCTATGCTACACATATAACTTTTAATTTTTTTTTTTCTTTTCACAATGATAAAATTATTGCAGATGGATGAAGGCATTTAATTAAATCAGGCTTATATTAAAATTGACAATATATATTCTAAATTAATCAATGTACCTATCATTTGTACAAAAGAATGTCCTGATTGGTAATTGCCCCAGTGTAATTGATAATTACAATGTTCCCAGGGTAGTTATTGAGAATCAAAAATTTTTAATTAAGCAAACTTTAAATAATATTTTAATCAAAGCCTATATTTTATTGAATAGAAACATGGTGAATCATTAACCATGCTAAATTTGGCCACATCTATCGTAAACATTAAAAAGATATTTAGATGTTAGTGTTTTTTGATCAGAAATTACCCCGGTCCACCCTATAAGTTTCATACTTCAATTAGGAAAATGTTTAACTGACAAAGAAAGAAAATCAGGACTCTTATTTATTAAATATTTTCATTTCATATGAAACTTTCCATTCTTGGGCGACTTAACTTACAAAATAAAACTAATATACTTTTATCGAACATTTCAGTCACTAAGCATAAAACATGCAAAGTACATAAATTTAAACATTTCATGTTTTTTTAGATTTTAAATTTTTTTTTAAACATAATTTTGTGAAAAAAAGCAGACAGCTATTAAAAATTATGCCATATTTGCTTCGGGTTTCTTGCAGTGCAATACATCAAAAGTCTTTTCTAGATTTTCAACATTGTACGTAATATTTTGACGACTTGAATTTTTTTTATTTTTTTCTCATAAATCATGTAAATAACATTTATCCATTAAGAACCACATTTGATTTACTAAACAGCTGTAAATACAATAAACAACTCAGAAAGCATCTCAGGGATTTATGGAAAGAATTTGCATGTGCATATTTAAGCATTATTGAGATTTACTTAACTAAAACAGACTTAAAGAATCTAGTAAACATTTTAATTGTTAACACTATAGATTATTAAAAAGCATCATGAAAGATATAATTTATCTAAGCGAAACTTTTTTATCCAACATTTCAGTTGCTAAAATATGCATAGCTTGCGACCAAGAATTGTGAAAATAAAATGTTGCAGACTTCTGGATACTGTTTATATTTTAAAAGCAGTAATTTGAATGTAATAATGAACTAGAAATCATAATAAATGCTTAAAATAATGTATAATACAGTCAACACTGTGAAATCCACAAAATATACCATATGGAATCCATGTTAGAATGTAAACATTGAAAAACGACTCAACGTATAGGCTCATGGATGAAGTTAAGTGATACTTTTTTTTCATGAAATAACAATTTTTTTAATGAAATAAACTACAATGCAAGAAAATTCAAGTATTTTTTACTCTGCATTTAAAAATAATAATTTGAGCAAGGAAGTGATGTATGCTCGATTGGTTATGCTTAATGTAAATATATTCTTTATTAAAACAGTGATAAAACTTTAACAATAAATGATTTTATCTCTACAAACTTTTTGTTTATTTCACAATACAGATGAATATTTCCTTCAGTAAATTTTCTTGAAGCAGAAAATTTTATATTGGTTCAAGGAGTAATTTGTGTTCATAGACTAGTGGTAAAAATTACTGATAATAAACCAAAACAAAATACAGTACAGGGCTTGTCAATGGCTTTCACCTGGCAATCTCACAATATTTGGAATATGCTCCTCCCCCTCCTTTAATTCATAAGTTTTCAAAAACATAAACATAACAAAATTTTAACAATGACATGTAGAGTATGATCAATGACAATACTGACAAGTACTACAATGACATGTAGAGTAGGGGTGCACAACTTTTTCAAGAGACGGGCCACTTACAAATATGTCTGGGTCATCGAGGGCCACAGCAATAACACGGAGATATTTCGATGAGGTTATCTGTGGCCTATATAATCTAATAAATATGATTTCAGAGGAGAGTGGGGAAGTTATTCCGTTAAGTTCATTAACCCAACCAAAAAATCCGATTCAATCTGTAAGGCTATATCAGCGGTTTTTATATTTGTATATATAACAGATACAGCAAGAATTATTTTCTAGATGCACTGATATTTCTCGGTTTTATTTAGGAGAGTAAATTTTGTTTTATTAAAATTGCTAAAAAAAACATAAGTGGTTGGTGCCGAAAAAAATGTGAACTTTATCAATGAAGGAAAAGGAAGCAGCTGATCAACAAGATTCGTCTATGCCTGATCAACGAAATTTGCAATATTTCGACGCTTGATCGACCAAAGTTGCACTTTTTACAAAATCCATCAATATAGTTCCTAACTTTTACGAAACTCATCTACAATATTCACGAATTTTACAAAGCCGATCGATGGAAATCGCGATTTTTACAAACCTGATCGATGAAATTGTTTGCAAATTTTCCTCACATGCTCGATAAAATTTGCAATTTTCTCGCTCTTGATCGACGTAATTTGAGATTTTTTTTTTGCCTGATCAACAAAATTCACGATTTTTACAAAGTCAATCGACGAAATAAACGAAGTTTAGAAATCTGATTGAGAAAATTCATGATTTATAATTGCATGATCGACGAAATTCGCGATTTTTTCGAGCTTGATTGACATAATTGACGATTTTTTGAGTCTGATCGAAAAAATTCGCAATTTTTCTGACTCTGATGGACGAAACTCGCGATTTTTCCGACATTGATGGACATAATTCACCATTTTCTGAATCCGATCGAAAAAATTTGCGATTTTTACGTAGCTAATTGAGAAAAATCATGATTTTTATGAAAAATATCGAGAAAATTTATGATTTTTCCCTCCCCCAATCAACAAAATTTGCGATTTTTACGAAGCCGATCGCCAAAATCTGCAATTTTTCTATAACTGATCGACGAAATTCGCGATTCTTCCTCGCAAGACCGATAAAATTTGCATTCCTCCAGGACCAGATTGATGAAATGCATGATTTTTCTGTACCTTATCAACAAAATTCGCTATTTTTACGAGCCTTATCGACTAAATTTACGATTATTATAAATTCGATTGACAAAATCCGAGAATTTTACGAAAGTCATCGATGAAATTCTCGATTTCTACAAAGTCGATTGGGGAAATTCGCGATTTTATTTGAGCCTGATTGACAAAATTCTTGATATTCCTCTGTCTGACCAACGAAATTAGCAATTTTTCGTGACCCCGTTGACTAAAAATCGTGATTTTTCCGTGTCCGATCGTCGACATTTATGTTTTTTCGGCTGTAATTGACGAAATAAGTATTTTTCCGCTCCCAAACAACTAAATTCGAAACCTTGAACTAATTTTGACGAATTCTGCCGTTTTTTACGCAAAAAGATGGAAGTCATGAATTTTTTCTCTTGATAAATCAAAACTCACGATTGTTTCGCAGCCGATGTAGAAATTTTTATTTTTTCTTTACATCATCGCAAAATTTGCATTTTTTTCATGCCTTATCAACTAAATTTGCAATGTTTTCATCCCCGATCAAGAAAATTCATGATTTTTTTTCGAGCCGGTTCAACGAAATTCGCATATTTCTCACGCGATAATCCGAGAAAAGAAAACGAGATTTTTCCGCAGCCGATAAATTTAATGCAGATTAATACCTATGCTGACAATTTTTTCTTACTCGATCAATGGAATGTGCGACTTTTCGCGTCCAATCCGCGATCAGGAAAATTCACGATTTTTCAGTGTCTGATCGACAAAACTTGCGATTTTTTTCGTGCACGACGACGAAATATGCTATTTTTTCCGAGCCTTATGGACAAAATCAGCAATTTTTCCGAGCCTCACCAAAGAAATTCGCTATTTTTCTGCAATTGATCAATGAAATTTGTGATTTTTCCATGCTCAATCAACGAAACTTGAGATTGTTGAGTGACTGATGAAATTTTATATTTTACCGCGGCAATTTAACAAAATTTAGGATTTTTTTCTGCGACCTATGCACAAAAATTGCAATTTTTTTCCAGTTGTAAATTGACGAAGTTCGCGGGCCACACGTTAACCCATCGAGGGCCAATTTTGGCCCGCGGGCCACAGGTTGTGCATCCCTAATGTAGAGTATGTACAATTTCATCTTTTGCAATTATTTAAACAAAAATTCCTGCATTATTCAATGGTAGCAATCAACAAGTAAAACTATATAATTGTACCTAAGTAGTATTATTTTATCCTTTTACACAAATTTTGATTGATATGTTTAGAAAAACCTGAAATTTTAAATACTCGTAGTAAATAATAAAGAAATAATAATAAAGACTATAAAAAATAATAAAGACTCGTTTCCTTCCCTCCAAAATGGCCATAATTTTCAAAAACACACAATAACAAAATTGTAACAATCACATGTAAAATATGAATAAAAGCTTACCTTTGCAATTTTGTTAAAACTAATCAAAATTATTTTTTTAGAAATTTATTGTTGTTGTTTGCAATCGTTTTATGATTTGTTTCAATGGTCATTTCATGAAATGTGTGCGTATTCCCATAATCTATAGACAAAATCTGTGATTTTTTTCTGCAAACATTTGTTGAAGTTTGCAATATTTTTCTATGACAGATTGCGAAAATTCACTCTGATACTGCAATCTTTTGATAAAATTTGCAACATGTATTTCTGCCTTTTTTTTGATGAAATTTACAATATTTTCCCTCGACTGCTTACTGAAATTCATACTTTTTTCAGTGATGGTTTCACAAAACTAATTTTTTTATTAGATAGGTTGACTAAATTTACATTTATTTTTGTGATCAATTTCCAAAATTCCCCCTCCAATCATTTCATGATTTTTTTTCAACTCATGACAAAATTTGTGTTTTTTTCTGCTATTGATTGACAAAACTTTATATTTTTTTGGCTATTTTTTTTTTTTTTTTGCAATATTTTTTAATAAGTTTGCAATATTTTTTAATGACACATTTTCAAAATTTGGTATGTGCTTCCAATTTTTGACAAAATCCATTATGGATATCGTGATTTTTTTCACAAAATTTATAGTTTTCTCAATTATTTACCAGAATTTGTTCTTTTCACCATCATATGCTGAAGTGTGCAATATTTTTTCAACAAACAGGCATCATTTGCAATAATTTTCTGGAAAGATTCTACTTTTTATGACATTTGAAATTATTTTTTGCAATAATTTGATAAAATTAGTATTTCAAATTTCAAGATTGTCAAAATTCAAGAATTTTTTTCAACATATTATAAAAAATTGTGAAATGGGGAGTTGTATGGCATGTTTCGTGCATCCAATGATGTTTTTTCTGTTTTTAATGGGCATGCAATGCTAATACATGCATTAATGACTGCGGCATTGATGAGTTTACTGCATTTTAGAGATTCCTGCACAGTAAGTTTCATCGATCCAATAATGGTTTCTTTGGTTTTTAAAAGCACACAGTGCCAGTGCTCTACACGCAGGGGTAGGAGTGAGCAATTCATAAAATATAGGACATTTTTTGTAACAAATATAGAACATTTTGAAAATAATGTTATTGAAAATATTTTACTATATAATACTTTTTTAGCACATAATCCATGTTTGTTTAAAAATTCACAAGTTAACAATATTAAATCAAGATGCAATTTTAAAAAACAAACATAAAATGAATTTTTCCATTGTTGTTCTTAAGTCTCCTGCTTGAAATCATTGTTAATTTCCTTTAAAAAATGAACCAAGGTCATGAGGTATGGCATATGATACTTTCTTTGACCGTAACTGTGTACCTTGGGGCAAAAAGGAATCTTAAAATTTCACAAAATAAATTTTGTGTTCCATCTGGTGGCTGAAATTAATAATAAGAGCCATACAAATAATCCATAAAATCTTGGAACGACAAATCCCTTCATTTAAAATTCAAGTACTCAACTTTTTTTTAATTTGATATTAAAACTTTAGCTTTATCAATCAGTAGAATCCACGAAGCGAAATAAAGACTACTTTGTTTTTCTGAATTATCTTTGTGCTCTGTTGTTTTGACATGATGCATTAACTGTGAATAATCACTGTTGCTGATGAGAACCAGACATGGTAATCATTTTTATCCTTCACACATAATTCGGCGATTTTTTCTTTTTTTACACACCCATCAATCTGATCTATCCGAGCATCAGAGTATTTCATCCATCTATGTTCACATTGTGTCATTGCGTTAATGTAATGAAATAAACATACTTTTCTAGATTAAAATAAAATTTAAAATAAATAAAAATTATATATTGCAGTTGAATACAGGATAAGCATAAGAGAAACTAAAAAAAATCACAATGTAACAGGGGTATGCGAAGAGAAAACTGCGCCCGGGGCAAAGTGTCAGTTTGGTGCCCCCCTCCCCCCTCCAACTTTTTCTTGTGACAGGCCAAAAATGACATTTGTAGTACAAATTTGACGCCCCCTAAATTTCCACAGCCAGGGCGACTACCGCTTTCACACAGCGCTGCAGCAAAACACAAAAACACATTGAAGATTAGAACTAACTCAGCGAGCAAACCGATGCACATGAAAACATCAAGTCATTCAAAACCATTTCTTTACTGGTGTCACATCCAAAAGAGAAAAAAACGGACACCAAAGCCTAGGAAACTGAGCAGAGACATCAATGTTTAATCTCCCTGGGTACAAAGTCATGTTTAAAAATTCAGCAATCTATGCCACAGCCTACTTCTCATTTGTACTTTGTGTACTGACTGAAAGTATGAGCAATATGTGCAGGATTGAACTATTGCTGCTGCATGGAGATACCGGAGGAAAAAAAAAAAAAGAAGCAATTGTAAATGCTAGCAGGTAATGACATTAATACGAAATATATGAAAAAGTCAATAAATATAGGAAATATAGGACAATTAAAGAAATATAGGACAATATAGGACATTTTTGAAGATTATTTTATAAATATAGGATATATAGGAAATATAGGACAACTCTGGCCCCTGTACACGCGAGATTGCAATGTTGATAGGTTTCGTATATTTCAGTGATTCCTGCATAGCGAATTTCATGGATCTAATGATGGCTTTTAGCGCTCATACACGAAGCTCCGTGTGAAATGGGGGGGGGGGTGAAGGGGGAGGTTCGCTCCGGGTGCAGAAATTTTGAGTTTTCCAAATTTTTACTACCAAAATCATTTTTAGCCTGTCACAAGAAAAAGTTTGTGGGGTGGGAGGGGGAAGGGGGGGCGCCAAATGACTATGCGGTGGCCGCAGTTTTCTCTTTGCACATCCCTGCATACACGCATTAATGATTGTGGTGTTGACGAGTTTCTTGCACAGTAATTTTTGTGGATCGAGTGATGTCTCTTTGGCTTAAACGAGCAAACTGTGTTCATAGACGAATTAATGTTTGTGTAATTGACAAAATTTGTGCATTTTAGTGATTCTTGCTCAATATTTTTTGTAAATTCAGCGATTTTTTTTTTATATAATGGTCACACAGCGGTTATACACACGTTAGTGATTGTGCCAAAAAAATCCAAGGAGTCTAAAAAATTTTAAGGACTTGCCACTTTTGTTGTTATGTATGTGGCATGCACTTGCACACCCCAATTTTTAATGCCCCATTTGGAGAGAAAAACATTTCAAACAAATTTTTCTCTGTTAGAATCTAATTATTGGTGCTGAAACTGCACAGAATTAATAACTTTGGTAAGTTCAAATAAAAAAATTCACAATTTTCCTATGCAGTGACCAATGGTCATATATATACACAGAGATCAGTCAAACTGACATCAAAATCAATTGTAAACATGGGATGAGAAAAAAATTAATAAAGCATCCCCAAAAGTAAGTATGAAATCTAAAGATCGAGGTAGTATCTGATATAATTATTCCCGACCCAGAGTTGTTTTTATTTACGACAATTTTTTAGCTGTTTACATTATAAATACATGCTTCCTGATGTATATGTATGGAGTGCAATACAAATTAAACATTTTACTATTTTATTTTGAGTTTTCTTAAAAAAAAAAAAAATCATTTTTAATGAAAATGCAGGTTAAATTAAAGGTATGACAAAATGAAATTTGTTGGGGGGGGGGGGCATCGCTCCCCCCCTCCAAACCAGTGTTGAATTCAGACTTTTTTCTGCAACTTCATCGGAGACATTCAATTGTTCATGAAAAAACGCGAATCTCATTAAAATGTCGCTAAAAAGTGCTAATTTTGTCAAAGTGTCGCGGAAAAAGAGCAAATTTCTACAAAAGATCGTGGAAAAAGCACGAATTTTGTCAAAGGTCGCGCGAAAAAAAAGAATTTCGACAAAGGATCGTTAAAACACGCGAATTTTGACACAAGATCGCTGAAAGCGCGAGTTTTGTCAAAATGTCGTGGAAAAAGCTTGAATTTCGTCAAATGTTTGAAAAAAAACATTAATTTTGTCAAAGTATAGCGAAAAAATAGCAAATTTCGCCAAAAGGTCATGGAAAAAGCAGTAATTTTGTCAAAGGGTTGGAAAACGGGAAGGCAAGGTATCAAGGAAAAAGTACTAATTTCGATATAGGATCGCTGAAAAATCATGAACTTCGACATAGGATTGTTGAAAAAGTGCTAATTTTGTCAAAGTTTTGCGAAAAAGCGGGAATTTCGTCAAATGATCACGGAAAAAGCGTGAATTTCATCATAGGGTCGCGGAAAAAATGCGAATTTCTACAGAGGTTCGCGTAAAAAATACGAAATTCGACATAGTATCACTGAAAAAACGTGATTTTTGTCAAAGTGTTGCGCAAAAAGTTTGAATTTTGTCAAAAGTTCGAAGAAAGAGCGCTACTTTTTTCAAAGGGTTGCAAAAAACTGCTAATTTTGTCAAAGTACAGCAAAAAAGTGCGAATTTCACCAAAGGGTCGCAAAAAAACGCAAATTTTATCAGAGGATCGCATAAAAAACGTGAATTTTATCAGACGATCGCGTAAAAAACGCGAACTACGATATAAGATGGCTGAAAAGGCGCGATTTTTGTCAAAGTGTCGTGTAAAAAAACTTGAATTTTGTCAAAAGTTCGTGGAAAGAGAGCTAATTTTTTCAAAAGGTTGCGAAAAAGGAAGGCAAAGGAACCCTGAAAAAATACAAATTTCGACATAGGATCTCTGAAACACCGTGAACTTCGACATAGGATTGCTGAAAAAGTGCTAATTTTGTCAAAGTATCGCAAAAGAGTGCGAATTTCGTCAAATGATCACGGAAAAAGGCGTGAATTACGCCAAAGGGGCAGAAAAAAAACACGAATTTTGATAGAGGATCGCGAAAAAAAAAACTCTCAAACTTTGACGTAGGATCGCTGAAAAGCACGTATTTCGACATAAGACCACTGAAAAAGCGCATCTTTTTGTCAAAGTGTCACGCAAAAAGCCCGAATTTCGTCTAAAGTTAGCTACTTTTTTCAAAGGGTTGCAAAAAAGTGTTAATTTTGTCAAAGTATAGTGGAAAAGAGCGAATTTCGTCAAAATTCCGCAGAAAAAGTGCTAATTTAGTCAAAGGGTTTTAAGAAAGGTATGCAAAGAATGGCGGAAAAAGTGTGAATTTCGACATAGGATCGCTGAAAAAGCGCCAACTTCGACATAAGATTGCTGAAAAGCGCTAATTTTATCAAAGCACTGCGAAAAAGTGCGAATTTCGTCAAAAGGTCACGGAAAAAGCGCTTATTTTGACATAGGATTGCTGGAAAAGAGTGAGTTTTGTCAGTGTTGTGGAAAAAACTTCAATTTCGTCAAAAGGTCGAAGAAAAATGAGCTACTTTTCTCAAAGGGTTGCAAAACATTGCTAATTTTGTCAACGTATCGCAGAAAAGAGCCAATTTTGTCATAGGATTGCGGAAAAAACCCGAATTTTGACAGAGTATCGCGGGTAAAAAACGCGAGATTTGTCAAAAATGCCAAAAAATGCGAATTCCGTCAAAGAGCGCGAATTTAGTCAAAAGGTCGCAGAAAAAAAGCCTATTTCGTTTGAAAAAAGCATTTCATTTAATCATTCGTTTAATAATAACTGTACAAGTAGGTATTTCATGAACAGAAATTATGACTATGTTGATTCTATGCTTCTTAGTATTGCCCCCCCCCCAAATGATCCTCTGGATCCGCCCCTGTAAACAAGTATATCATTTTATAAACATATCCAAATTTCCAAAATGTCATAACTTTTTATTTAACTTGTGCTGTCTTTAATAATGTGAATTTTTGTTTAATTTCTTTAAAAGATAAACAAAATTGCATTGCTAATTGGTCTCTATTACACAAATGTACTTGAATGGAAAAGGATTATAATCAAGTATTACTGTAAATAAAAACAAGATTGATTGAAAATTTGGTGGACAAAGTTTGAAATTTCAAACCTTTATCACTTAAATTAAAAACATTCTTAACGTTATTTATATGCGTAACGAAAGAATAAGAGTTGAATATAAGGGGGGAAAAAAGTATAAGTTACATTAGAAAGTCCCGAAAATTTTAAAAAGTAAAATTTTGATAAAAATTTAAATACTGAGATGCTTGATTTTTTTTAATTTGAAAAGAATGTAATCAAAAGCAAGCTATAGGTATGCATATTTCGAAAAAGATGTTGTTTTGAGGCAATTTTCGTTAACTTAAATACAAACGATTCACAAATAAACTATTTTACACACGGGATCGGGAACAATTTTCATTTTGTCATACCTTAAATTTAACCTGGATTTTCATTAAAAACGAAAAATTTTGTTTATTTATTTATTTATTTATGAAGAAAACTCAAAATAAAATAGTAAATTGTTTAATTTGTATTTCGCTCCACAGACACGTCAGGAAGCATGTATTTATAATGTAAACAACTATAATGTAAACAGTAAAAAATTGTCGTAAATAAAAAATACTCTGGGTCGGGAATAATTACATCATATACTACCTCGATATTTAAGATTTCGTACTTACTTTGGGGCATGCTTTATTAATATTTCATATTTCTAATCCCATGTTTACAGTTGAATTTTGACGCCTCGCGTAGCTTTGAGAAGCTTCTTACCGTCAGCGAATTCGATTACGATTCAAAACAAAAACTATCCAAAGGCGTATGAATACATGGACAAATTATTAAAAATAATTTTTGTTTGTAAACTTTAAAAAAAAACATAAGTCGAAAGTATATTGAATATGTATAATTAAAAAATATTTTCCTATTTTAAAAAAGGATTCAAAATATTTTTTCCACAAAATGCAAAAATATCTAATATAAGAAACGTAATATTTTCTGCTTTACGAAAAATAAAGGCAATATAAATAGAAATTTGATTTAGTATATATTTAATGAATGTTTTAAAGCACATGATAAGATGTTTTTGTAGTTTAAAAAACATTTATTGCTTCGATTCGGGTGTTTTAACTGTGACCCTAATTAGATAAGGTTTTTCACTCAGGCTTTGTCTGCTTACCCATAGAATAACATGTAATCCGCGAGCTAATATAGTCCAATTTTCCAAGACCAATATATAACAAACAAGAGTTTTCCTAGAAACTAGGCAAGTCTTATTCCCTCTATCTTAAAGAGATTCATATTATATATAAGTTTTAATAAAATCTCCCAGCCCGTTTTCTAGATCTCATTATCAGGAACAAACACCATCTATTTCGGTTTAAAAATGGTTATCGAGATCTAAAAATATACGGCACGTAGAAATGTAAAAATTATAGGATAGGATTAGACTGGGAATATAAGACTATATTAAAAAAATTGGACCATTCTGACCAATATTTGCTGAGTTATTAGAAGGCGGCTTTTTAGATTTCCTTTGAAGTTGAGTTAGCTGTATATATGAAGTTCCGCATCTACCTTACGTGGATACCTTATGACGATGGTAGGTTTAAAGCTGCGTCACTTGAAGGCTGCCGCCTTCTATGATTATAAGATAACTTAGAAAGAAAACCTGTGTATTGAGCCTGATGGCTGTTTAAATGTTTCAGTGCATGACAACTTTTGTAAATCTGCTTTCCATTTTAAGAAGAATATTTTCAGTAGTCTAAAAAGCTGATAAATATGGTTTGGTTTATTTTGTGTCGGTCGATTATCTACTCTAAAGATATAGGCCCTGGGGTGAGGCCCTTCGTGGGGCTCTTTCTAAGGGAACCTAACCCGTATTTACGCAAGTTTAGAAAAAAATCACGGAAACTCCGAACGGTTAGGCCGACGGCCGCAATTGGGTTCGAACGCAGCACCTGCCGTCTACCAATTGAGAGGTCAGAACCTCTCGGTCACGCTAATAAATATGTATTTCTATTCAGTTTATTTTACTGTCGCCTTTTTTTTTTATCTGGCAGTTTTAGAGGAGAAGTGTCAAATGAAAATACACAATACTTCTTGAAACATGAAAAGACTCTACTGCTAAATTCAAATCATTCCAGGAATTCTTTGTAAAAAACTTTATTTGAGAAAAAGATAATTGTTCATGCAGTGTTCTAACAGAAAAATTAGATATTTCAGATTGCAAATTTTTCAAATTATTTTGAATAGCCATGTGAAAGCATATTATATTTATGAAACTAAACCGTATATTTATTTATAGTACTAGTAATCAAAAGATTGCTTATTAAGATTTTCAAGGTATCATTGTTTCACTAAGTGGATAATTTTATTAATGGTTCATAAAACATAGCTTTTAATAAAAATGTTTACATTTTAAATGATTTCAATTTTCTATATAACTGATTGTAATTATTTAATTTAAATTATTTTTAAAAGAAGTTATAATACTTATATATCCAACAATGTTTACTTTTTTCAATATATATGCATGTATGTGCAATAGGAAAATACATCTAAAAAAAAACTGATTAAAAAAAAGAAAAAAAAAAAGGTTTTAAGGGGGTTTTACCAACGCTGTTGTAAAGATAGAAAAAAGTGAAAAATCCTGAACGGGATGGGAGGTCTAGTTTTTTTCTTTTGAATTTTTCCATAAATTAGTACTTTATAATTATTACTTAGGATGTATCAGCTTATAAAATAAAATCAAAACAATTCGAAAGTTCGTAAATAAAGTTGGACAATTATTAATTTATCTACTTTTTTTAGAGGGGAGGGGAGGCACAAATGACACAATTTTAAGATAGTTTAAAGTTAAAGAATTATGAAATCTAAGTACAAAAAATTTCTGTAATATGGCTTTAGATATGTTACTTACTTTTATTTTCCGCCAATTTTAAGATTGTTTAAAGTTAAAGAATTATGAAACCGAATACGAAAAAATTTTAGTAATTTGCGTTACGTTACTTTTACGATACGTTACTTTTATTTAAAAAAAAAAAAAAATCTTGTTCCAATTTCATTTCTGTAATTTTGATAAGGAAATGCTATCACTGCAGTTAAACTAGATAAAATTAGTGAGATTTAAATTTTAAAAATTCGATTTCAATTTAACAACAACAACAAAAGAAGACTTTATCTTCTTTTATTTAATAACCAAATAATAAATAAAACAAAAATGACATCTTCAATGTTCCGCTAATGTATTTTAATTTCAAGTTGATAGATGAAGCCACTATTTCAATTGACTGCTCTACCTTTCCTTACCTGCTAAAAAAATGAAATGATCCCTCCTCATTGGGAGGGAGTTTGTCATTGAAGGGCTAGTTAAATGGAATCGAAAAAGGAAATCTACACGAATGATTTTTCTATCTACAGAAGGTTGAGGGAGGAACAGAGTATTGTTTTACCCCTTCCCCCGTAAAGAAGCGGAAACGGAAGGCGAAGTTTTTCGAAGTTCTTTATCAGAAGTCGATCTCTTCTCGGACACTCGTCTTGAGTCATAATACTGATTTTGAACAGTGATATCGGATCAGTATCCGATATTTTCTTGAGACAAAAGCAACGAATTGTCTGGGCTCGCTCATATTATAGAAATAAATCGGCTGCTAGTAACAACAGCCAACTTACATGAAATATGCTTCGGATCGTCAAATAACAAACAGAAATGCTGTCAATTATTAATAATTTAACATGATACAATTTTTATGGTGTGAGTTTAATATTTTAAAAGTTGGTAATTTATTTCCAGATTGAGTATTCCTAAACTAGATTTCTGCACTTAAAATGATAATCATATGTACTTGTGTGTGCTGTAAATATTAACACAAAATACGCATGTTAATTTTTTTTTTCATATTTACAGATCTCTTTATTAAAGTGCGATGATGATTTATGTAGCGAAATAACACATGTTTTAAAAAGAAACTTTATTTTACCCTTATGCTTTCCATTGAACAAAAATATGTCATTTAAAAAGAGGTTCTCCTTCTATGGCCCTAAATTTATTAATTTTTTCGATATTTTTCGGTTACAAAAATAAGACAAACATCACGTCTGGACATTTTAAAGTACATTTATTGAAATTTTAACTGTACACATAAATTATACAATATTTATGTGTAAAAAAAAAAGAAAAAAAAAGAAAGAAAGAATATGTGTTTGATTCTCCATGAAAGTTATGACTGTAGATGGCTTAATTTGTTGCACTGCCTCCTTTCTCATTATATATTTAGTTTTCGAATTTGCAGTTATTATTCAAACAATTACATGAAATAAAAAAGATTAAAAAAAAAAAAAACTCAAGTTTAAATGGAAAGCGTTGCATTTAACGGGAAATTTAATCTGTCGACAGAATCAGGTTAAAGAGAACGAAGGAAAGATAGCTTATTACTCGCTTTGAATTAAAACAAAGATGGATAAAAGCATCTGGTGATTCTGATCAGATGAATGTACCGTCTTTCGATGGCAGTTCATAGAAATTATTAATTGCAGATTAAAGGTACGGTTATCTTTATTTGAATGCAATTAAAATTAATAAAACTTTTGTTTATTTGGAAAAAAAACCCATAGTATTTTAAATAACAATTTCAGTTATTTTACAACTGTTTTAACTTTTGTAACGCATGTACAGGTAGCATTAAAGAAATTGCATACATTGAATTGCATATTACCTTTTTCATTTAAATATAATAGATATTGTTAATTGAACGTATATATTTAATAATAATCATATTGATAAAACTAGGAAAATGCATGCAACCTAACGCAATTTAATCACGAAAATAATATCTAAAACAAGCGATATAGAAACAAATTTAAATAAAAGGATTGAATGTAATATTCCTTGTTT
The DNA here is from genome assembly GCA_964019185.1 of Maratus speculifer. NCBI lineage: Eukaryota > Metazoa > Arthropoda > Arachnida > Araneae > Salticidae > Maratus > Maratus speculifer. The sequence goes on from CAXHSM010000010.1 coordinate 5,559,180, forward strand.
AAGTGTGCTGTTTGAAATATTAAACATAAAAATGTGAACTTTTATGAAACATATGACAGTGAAATTAAAGAATCCACTAAAAACAGTAATAATCAACAGGATCATGTGTTACTTTCATATATGTAAAAAATGTTTGATGCTGCCATCTAGAGCAAATTGACATCTAGAATGTCAGAAACATAAAGTGTCAAAGATCAATCATTTTTATTTCCGGGTTTTTTTTTTTTTTTTTTTTTTTTTTTTTTTTTTTTTTTTTTTTTTGCCTTTAATCTTTTTAAAATTGACTTTTTATGGATGAAACTGTACATAAAAAAATTACTTTAACATTTTAAAAATAATAACGTTTATGCTTTTATAAAAAGCTGTTTAGAAAAATCAATTTATTAATGACGGACATTAAAAAAGGCTATTATTTACTAAAATTAAGAACGAATTTAGAACACGGCATATTCTTAAAATATTTTAAATAATAAGCAGAAGAGATAGAAAAAATAAGCATTAAAAACTATTCTGTTTTCCAATTTACTTAGTGTATTATATTTTCAAAAAGTGCCAACATTAATTTGGTGCTGCCATCTATTATCAACATTTTAAAATGACTATTATTTCTATATAACAGGTTTTCAATCTTTTAGACTGAAATCTTTTAGAACTAGAAATTCTGTTTTCATGTTGAGTAATAATAAACTTTGTATAATTAAATAAAGCTGCTTTACCTGCATGAACATGATGAGATTTGTGATAACATACGAGGATAATTTGATAAGTCCGTGACTTTAAAAAAGGTGGCAGTCTGATCGCATAATTATTATTATGTTATCAATTTTTCATTACCTGTGGCAACACTCGTGAAAGTTGCAGACGATATTTTAAATACATTGTGTTCTATTGCATTCGAAAGCAAACGATTGTCGAATTAGTTCTGATTATGGAGAAAAAGGAATTTCGTGTGTTGATAAAACATTACTTTTTGCGCGGTAAATCATTAACCGAAACTGAAGAAAAGTTGAGAAAATATTATGGAGACTCCGCTCCTTCACATGGTATGGTTCACAAGTGGTTTACAGAATTTCGCTGTGGCCGTACGAACACAACAGATGCAGAGCGTTCTGGCCGTCCAGTTGAGATCACGACCGAAGAAATGATCAATAAAATCCATGATATCGTCTTAGAAGATCGCCGCGTGAAAATTAGTGAGATAGCTAAGAAGGTAAACATTTCAAATGAACGTGTATTCAATATTTTGCATGAATATTTGGGTATGAAAAAGTTATCAGCTAGATGGGTGCCGCGATTACTGACAGTGGATCAAAAGCGAACTCGTGTAACTATTTCAAAACTAAGTTTAGACAAGTTCAAGTGCAATTCAAGCGAATTTTTGCGGCGTTATGTTACAGTTGATGAAACATGGATACATTACTACACACCAGAAACAAAAGAACAGTCTAAACAGTGGACTTCTCCAAATGAACGTGCTCCGAAAAAGGCAAAAACCGTTCGATCGGCCGGGAAAATTATGGCAACAGTTTTCTGGGACTCAAAGGGCATAATCCTTATTGACTATTTGGAAAAGGGAAAAACGATCACAGGACAGTACTATGCTGATTTATTAGACCGGTTTAATGCAAAACTAAAAGAAAAGCGGCCCCACTTGTCCAAGAAAAAAGTGCTTTTTCATCACGACAATGCTCCAGCACATTCGTCTGCAATCTCAACGGCTAAACTGGTTGAATTACGATACGAATTGCTCCCCCATCCACCCTACTCACCTGACTTGGCCCCCATTGATTTTTTCCTTTTCCCAAATTTAAAAAAGTGGCTTGGAGGAAAAAAATTTTCTTCAAATTCTGAGATCATTACTGCCACAAATGCTTATTTTGAGGAGTTTGAGAAATCTTATTTTTTGGAAGGATTAAAAAAGTTAGAACATCGTTGGAAAAAGTGTATCATTATGAAAGGAGATTATGTCGAAAAATAAAATGCACTTTGGTATGTATATTGGTTTTTTCATTTCAAAGTCACGGACTTATCAAACTACCCTCGTATATTAAACTTGATTAGTATTCTATGGCTATATTGAGTTTTGGATTACTAAACAGTTTAATTTGGTTTCTTCAGAAATTGTTATTATTCAAATCCAATATTCAAATTTCTTATTTTTTTTCATGTTTTTAGTACTGATGCTGGTTGATTTAACGGTGTGTAAACATGATTTTGCAGGTTAACAAAAAAAAAAAATCAAGATATTATTATTTTAGTAGTTATGATTTGTCTTTACGTGTATAGAATAAATCGATGATTTTCTTTCTCAAATTGTAATAGGAATGATTTTCAGGTAGAAGTTGAAAGACATTTACAATAGAAGAATCAGCAATTTCTGTTGGTACATATCGATTGTAGATGGCAGCACTAATCCAAAAATTTTCACTTTAATATTATATGAAACAAAATTATCGAAAGGATTGATTTTTGATGGAGAATACCCCCCCCCCCCTATCAATTTTGTTTGATATTTAAAATAGTGCAGTCATAGGTCTTTCTGGCCCCTCCAATGGCCGAGAGGTTCTGACCTGTCAACTGGTAGATGGCAAATTCTGATATTCGAACCCAATCGCGGCCGTCAGCCTAACCGTTCGGACTTTTCGTGGTTTTCTTCGAACCTCGCGTAAATACGGGTTATATTCCCTTAGAAAGACCTCCACGAAGGGCACTCCCCCCTGGGCCTATATCCCTCGAGTAGATAATCGGCCACACAAAATAAACCAAACTAACCATAGGTCTATTTGAGCAAAATTTATTTTAAATTTCAATTATTATTAACTTTTATTTTTTTGAAACGCTATATTTCGTTTCTTAACTGACTACGAGAACAATTTTTAATAACTATATTTACAGATTGTTAATTTTAAAAGGCTAGAAGTATTATTTAAAAGATAATTTCAGTCATAAAATATTAACGTTGAATATTACGGTTGAAGTAAAAAAAAATTGCAAAACAATGAAACGGTTGCTTTATGTATCCATATATTTAAAAAATCGCTAAGCGATAGCCGCACCGAAGGATATAAAGAGACATTATTGTATTCACTTTATGCCTATTATTATTATTTATTTTCTGCATATCCACAAAAATTTCCAAATACTTGTCTTCTTGTTATTTAATGGCAAACTCTCCGTTATTAATTAAGGTTCAAAATAAATAGGTGGAAATATTTATAGATACAGTAAAACCCCGATCTATCGTTCCCTCATCCATCGTTTTTCGCATTGATCGTTTTATTTTTACGGTCCCTGCACGAATTATGTTTAAATAATGTTACAGAAACCCGCAAGCATCGTTCTTCAAAAAGTTGTTTTCCCGCATTCGTCGTTCTAATTTTTTCTCTTCTCCAAGATGAAATTGGAAGTTATGCGAATTCATAGGACACACAAACTAGAATTACTTCTTTTATCCTAAAATAAATCATTTGAATTGTTTGTATTGATAATGGCAGCAATAATGCAGATGAAGAGTGGTTGTATATAGCAGAGGATGCGATTACGATTCCACTGATCAAGATGTTGAGATCTGTGGTACCCTAAACATAGAAGAGATGTGTAATGAAAAAAAAAATAATAAAACAATGCCAAAGAAGCAGAAGATAACGTTCATGCCAATGAAGCTTAACAACCATAGTTCTAAACTAATGCAATTACGGCTTTTGAAACTTAATAAACTATTATATACGCATATAAAATTACAGAAAATGACCAGAAAAAAGTTGTATATCTTGAAAATTTATTTTTTAATTAAAAAAATGAACAAAAAAACAATTGATTTTTAAAAATAAATATTAATTTTCTTTAACTTCGATTTATTTCTTTTACAGTTTAATAAGCAGCATATTAGTATTTATTAGTACGCTGTATACATTGCATGCAGTAGTAAGCATAAATATTGTGTTTTTTCGTGTTTTGAAGTTAACCCGCATTCATCGTTTACTCGCATTTATCGTTTTTTTCCCGCACCCCCTTGAAAAACGATGGATCGGGGTTCTACTATATTTATAATAAGAAAAATAAATATGCGTTGATTTTAGGATTTTAAGAGTTAAATAAACAATACAAAAGAAACTTTTTAAAACCGCAGATATTTTTATCTTTATTTAAAATCTAAATTGATAAAATCAATATTAAAAAAAAGTGAGAGAAAATAGCTTTAAAACATACACATAGAAACTGACAAGACAATCTGTTATACTGGGTGTTGGTTTACAATGGGTGTTGGTGTTATTTAAGATGCCCGATTATCTGCACTCGACTGAGATCGATTTTTAAAAAATGCCATGCTTGAAAATCATTTTAAAACCCCATAAAAAGTGAGAAAACTAATACAGTTTGCAAACAAATTGCATTTAAAAGTAGATTTTAATATATTGATAATAGGTGTTAGTGATATTATTATAATTTATTAATATTATATTAATTAATATAATATCCTTAATAAAAAAAGAAATGTGTATTAATTACATTATATAATATTAATAATAATAATATTATTATCTTACTAATAACACAATTACTATTAATTATATGTTATAAAATATTTCACTACAATAATATATAATTGTATTATATTTTACTTATATATGTATATATATTTATATATAATAATATTAATTATAACTATATTTATATATTAATAGATGAAATATTTTATAATATAACGTATAATATCAAATGTAAGCAACCTTTAGGTGACAGGAAATTCTAATTTTTTTAAAGAAGTGTTTATAATTAGAACTTTAACGAAAAGGACAAGAAAATTAGGAGAGGATTTTTTATTAAAGGGGTGGGGCTATGTTTTGAAATTATAAAATTTCACGGAATTTTTACAATGTGCAAAATATAATAAGATCAAATTAACACCTTTTGGTTTTAAAATTCTTTTTCATAGAAATTAAATAGTTTCCATTAATAGGAATAATAAACTAATGAAATCTATTTTATTATTAATTACATAATACACATATTTAATTACATCATGCATAATTATTAATTATGTTTAAATGATTTATCACCGATTTTCATACTCGAATGACTATGACGGCGATTTTTACAATTTCAAAAAATTTTCGAAAATTGTTTACTGTACCACTCTAAAATAAGTAAGTAATGAAACTGACATTATGTATTAAAATACAACCACATTTCAATAAATTGTTTTCATTGTAACATTTTAATGCTTCACTAAACTAGCATTATTTTCCCAAACTAGCAAAAGTTCGCCACATTTAGGTTGGATTGGACTAGGTTGAATCGAGTGACAACGATCTCTACGAGGAACAGAGTTATATCCAGACGCTAATCATGACGATACTTTGGGATAATGCGTCAATGACGACAGCTTGCACGAAGAGAAAATTTAAGGTATTTCGGTTAAGGGAATAACGGGGATAACCGGTAGAGTTGGCCGAGGAGTCGAGGAGTCGACTCTAAATCTCGACTCCTTACAAGTGAATCGAACTATCGACTCCTATCTAGCTAACGGAGTCGACTCAAAAGAGTCGAACTTTCATTTCAACTCAGTTTGGGATTCGGAGTCGAAGAGTCGAAAAGTCAACTCACTCACTCAAAGAGTGGTTGGACCAGTTTAACAGAGTGTCGGACTTGGAGAGTCGAGAGTTGAAGATTGGGTGGTCGACTCTTCGATTCTTCGACTCCTTGAAAACCACTCTTTCGACTCAGTATCAGATTTCGACTCTTCGAATCCGCGCTGGGCTTTTTAGCAAAAAACAAATGTCTTGGTTTGACTTTATATTGCGGTTTTTGGATTTTGGGAAAAGCGGAGGCAGTGTAGATGTGCATTTCACGTGTAATTAGGAAGATACCGAATGAATGAAAAGAGTGGGAGGGGCAGAGAAAAAAGGGCGTTCTGCTGGTTATTTCTGGAAAGATTAATTGAATTTATGGAAAAAGGGGCGTTCAGCAGGATATTTCTGGGAAAATTAATTGAATTTTTGATAAGCTTGTGCCGATTTCCGTATTGAGGAAAGATCGAACGATCAAACAAAGCAGATATTATGTTTGTATTTTTTGCTAAAAGAAAGTAGAACTGGTTAGGGAAATATTTTCAACTGCCTTTATCTGATGCAATATAGAAAAAAAAGTTGAAGAGAGAGAAATAAAATTTTACTTTAATAGCAAATTTTTAAAAAACAGTGTTAAATTAAGACATATTTTTTTCGAGAGGAGATATCTGTGGGTGTAGGTGGATGTTATAAAGAACTTTGGGTGGGGGTAAAGACTGCACTATTTTACCATTTAAAACACAAAATGCCTGATATTTCAAGGGGGGGGGTCTCATTGTTCCGCGGGAATGCCTGAACCCCGGGCCACTTTCCGAATTCACCACTGCTAAAAAGTTTTATGAGTTTATTTTATGATTGATGTATTTTAGATAAAGTGTTGTCCTTCATTTGATTACGAATATATTCTTTTATTATATATATATATATTTATAAATGATAAATGTTTGCAGATAATGTAAAAATGGATATAATTTTCATGTAATTTTTTAAAGTTTAGATGGTCGATTTTTTTAAATATTCCTTTTTTCAAACCAGATTCGGATAATATTTCCTGTTTATTTTATTTTATTTATTTGATTTAATTTTTTTCTAGCGCGAGTAAGTTCTGAGTGTCAGTCGGGAGGAGAGGGTATCACAATGTCATAGCTGCCAAATTTTACGCTAATTTTTTACAGTTATTTTTTATGAAGGGAATTTGCTTGTTTTCCTAAATTTCCGATGATTTTAAAATGCACTTTTTATTTATTTATTATTATTATTTTTTAAATAGTGGTAGGATAAAAACATAAAACCTGGCAGTTATTCAGTATATTATCATGATTTTATAAATAGAATTTCAAAAGGAAGTCAATTATAAAAACTGTAAATATGAGGGAAAAATTAAAAAATTAGTGTCCCCGCCGCTTTTTTATGATCGCATAAGGGATAAATTATGTCCTAGACACTGAACATTTTGATAGATTTGTAAAATGACATTTTTAAAATTACAGAAAACTTGCAAATATTCATAATTTATTTCGAGGAGCTCACAGGTCCAACCAGGCCCGGTACAAGCGAAAGCTACCCCAGGCTGATGTAAAATGAAAAGTTCTATCTGGTCCCGACCCGTACAAATAAAAAAATTAATAAACTTACCAGGCCCGGTTCAATTTCTACAAAAAAATCCAATTTTTCTTAGCATACAATAATTTTCTTAAGAATATTTTATGCACATTCATGAGCAATATTTTAATTTAGTATGTATTCGCAAGACAGAAAATACACGATAGCAACAGCAATGTTATCGTTTACTTAGATTTTTAGACTCTTCAACATTCGTTAAAAAAAATAATGTAATTTGGAATAAAAGAAAAAAAAAAGAGGGTTAAAAATGTCGTAGCTTTTAAAGCTGTATAATATAAAGTAGATTTCTGAAAATATTTCTCTGAATTTATTAAATCTGTTCTTAAATTCAAAAAAGCTCCTTTCTTACACATTTCTGAATTCATTTTTAGTTGGAAAGAAAAAAAAAAAAAAAAACTCGTAAAATTGAAATATTTTCTTATTCAGAAATTATGTAATTGATTGGCGCTTTCCAATTTTTGGCAAAATACATTAGAAAATTACTCTTAAAATCGAAGTTTATATTGCAAGGGAAAAGAGAAAAACCTGTCGTTTCATGACAAGAATACATTTTTTCTTCATATGTAATGTATTTATTAAAAAATGGAAATGCTGTTTGATTTTTCATCTCCTCTATAGCTGCCTGTCAATTTTTAAAGTTCTAAATAAAAATGTATCAGAAATTATGTGAATGCTGAGTTTTTTTTATAGAATTGAATCTTAAATTTTCTAATATCTCTTCACCTCTTCAAACACACTACAACAGCTGCGTTTTTTCTTTTTCGTATTTAGTTTGATTAGCAGTTCATTTATTAAACAAATGGAAAACGTTATTTGATTCGAAATCCCCTCAATAGTCAGGCTATCAATTCTATAATTGTACATTAAAACATGCTGACATTGAGCCCTGCAATATAAAGCTTATGTGAAACGAAAAATGCAATTTTCTACAAAACAATGAGACTCAGGATAATCGCTATTATTTTCCAACAAATTTCGAATAAACTACTGTTGTCCCCTTTTTTCATAATTTTAGTTTTAATAAATCCAGAAATAGACAAGAGCGGGGAGGGGGGGGGGTAGATATATTTTTTGCATTATATTTTCTACAGAATCTAAACGTAAAGTAATTAATTTCTTTTTAATTCGATGATACGATATCTTTCAAACATAACCAACACGACATACATGTAAACGCACACATATTAAAAAAAAAATTTAAAAATCAATTAACTTAATTTGTACTAATATTTCTCTTTTTTGGGGGGGAGAGGGGATATTTGTGAATAACTAATAATTTATAAATATAAGAACATAATGAATTTAAAGTATCAGTTTTAAATTTTTAATTAAAGAACCTCCCCCCGCCATAAAAAAAAGAAAGGAAAAAAAGGAAAGAAAACAATCTAATAATTTTAAACGCTGTGATTGCCGGATCCTGGCTCGAAGCTCCGGCCTATTTTTAGCGGCACTCGGGTCGGGCCTTACTTTATTTCACAAGACTAGGATTGGGCCTTGTCATTGCTTTCTCCCAAGCCGAGCTCGAGCCTTACTTTTTACTAAAAGACTGGTTCGGGTCTAACCTTTTTTTTCTCGTAGCGATCGGAAGGGAACTCGTCTATGGCGAATTTTTATTTAATGTTATTCCGTCTTGGAGGATTTTACTTTGTAGCATTTTCCAGATTTTTATGCCTCTAACTGCCCATAGTATATAGATTAACAATATTAATATCAACTGAAACATTTACATACAAATTAACATTCATTAAAAAAAATGAATATCATAGCATAGGGCTCTTCGTTAAAAATAAAGATTATCAACATAAAAAAATCTAAAATATTAATTTTTGGTTAGAACTTTTCAAACGGAAAAATTCTTAACACTATCGACTTAAAAATCCATGTTTTCTACAAATTTAACTATGCCGGGTCAGGCTAAGACGAAGATTTTAACTTTTTTCTTGTCGGGTCAATAACTGCCCAGTACGAAGCAAGTTGGCCGAACATTTTCTTTTTTTACCAGTACAGGTCATTATTTTTTGTACGTTCTGGGCCGGTACAGTACCAAAAATTTCGGTTCCTACCACAAAAATATATCTTTTATGTAAAAACTAAAGGAAAGTAATTCGGGCATACATTTAAAAATTCTCCTTTGTACGATATACGTGGTAGAAGTCATAAAAATGCGTCATTTTTACAACCAACCGTAATCAAGTGAATCGAGTCAATAACCAAGTGAATCGAGTCAGAGTCGACTCCTCAAGATGAATCGAAATGCCCAACCCTATTATAGGCGCTCACTCGTTTGTGAAAGTTAAGAAAAACCCGTGCTTACTGTTTCACCAAAATACACATTTATTATTAATAGAATATTACTAAATTATTTTACTGGTGTGAGTAGAATATATTTTAAAATCATTTTATTATAAGTAAATCCATTAACATACAATAACGTACTTCATTCATTAAATAAAATTTAATATCACTAGGGGGCTCCGCCCCTCTGCTCGCTACGCTCGCCAACCCCCCGCGTAATCACTTCGCGATTCCAAGTTTCAGGCTTCCCCCTGCTTGCTGCGCTCGCCAATGCCCCATGGCAGGCCTGTCCAACCTTTCAGTCAGCAGGGGCGCACCCCAGTTCTTGAACTCAAAGAAGGGCGCAAATATTCATGTCACAGAAAATATGGTGCAGTATTATCGCGCAGTATTAGTGTATATATGCATGTCTTAACACAATACAAATCAATCTTAGAATGGTAGACTAAAGGTCTCTAGATTTCTGGAATTACATGCATTAAATTTCAAATTATAACATTTTTCTACGAGAAGTCTGTCCCAAAAATGTTGTAGGATGGTTTCAGAAACTGTAATCGCGCCTATCATAGCAATTGAAAACACAAAATTGATCACAAAAATTGAATTAACATGTGAATCAGAGATATTGCTAGCTTTCTTTTGGGATGTGATGAATACGCTTTCATTTATTTTAAAGACGTAAACGCCATAGATCGCTCAAAAAAAGCAAATTTCGTCAGCAGAAAGCTCAAAAAACGCAAATTACATCCATGAATTCCATAAAAATAGCGAATTACGCCCATAAATTGCATAACAAATGCGAATTACATTCATGAATCGTATAAAAAACGAGAATATGTCTATAAATCGATCAAAAACGCATATTACATTCATAAATCACATAGAAAACATGAATTTACGACCATGAATCGCGCAAAAAACGCGAATTATACCCAACATTAAATTGATTTGCAGAAAGTTTTTGACCCAATATTGCGTGCGCAGAATGTTTTTGGTTTTATACAAGTCTGGTGGGTGGTTCCAGAGATTCTGCATAGTTTTATTTATTTTTTGAGCAAATTGAAAAAAAAAAAAAAAAAAAAAAAAAACCTTTTTAAAGAGGGGAAATTAAGCCCCTGATCCTCGTACAAAACAGCCAGCGTGACAACAGCAAAAGAAAAAAAAAAAAAAAAAAAAAAAAAAACAAGGCTGAGCATTCATGCACATGGCGTCGTCAAAAGAGCATTGGCAGGTGAAAAACTTTTTATTTTTCTGTTACACATTGCGGACGAGCGACCGGTATATGTGCCGCATAATGTGCTCAGAATCCTTGATTATTCTCACTAGCAAATTTTTATTGTAAATTTTGCCTTATTTAATCCTCGTATTTTTTCGATTCAGTTAGGAAAATCTTTCCTTTTAAAAACCTATCTTTCCTTTTATCTTTCTTTTAAAATCTTTATTTTTAAAAACCGATAGAAAAAGTTTTAAAATTCTGTAAAAGGTCTGAAAGTCTGAAAGATCTGAAGTAAAGGTTTTGAAAAGAGCTATTTCTAATTCACAAATTTTGAAAATATCTTTAATCCATACATTAATGATTTTAAAGAAAACGAGGTGGAACCCGTCGAACTTCGACGAAAGAAAATGTTTTAGAAGGAACTATTTCATTGATTTATAACAACTTACAAAATTAGCTACAGTGAAAAATGCATCTTATATTGGTCAGTTTAACTCTAAAAGAAATATCATTCTAAGCTAAAATTAACAAAATATCATCTCTATAAAAGTCAGATGTGTCAAATTATTAAAATTAAACTTTAATCGCATATGTAGTAAGTAAAACATGATAAAGATAAGTTATTATGATGAAGTTATCAATTGAGGCTCTTATGTTTGGTAAAAATGAAAAAAAAAATAAATTGACACGATCATAAAATTTCACGTGAAATCTAAACTCGTCTTCTCAAAATTTACGTACGATATTTTAATTAATTTTTTTTTTCAATTTTTAGAGAAAGTGGCGCATTTCTGTTGCCACGATTACAAAATTCGCACAAAAACTATAAAAATAAATAATATCTAAAAAATAAATTGAGATACAGCTTCCAAACAAAGTGCAGTTAAAAGTAATTTTTTTTCTGTATACGCCGATATAAAAATTGAGAATGTGCGATATTCAGAAGTGTAAAATTTGCTGTAGCGAAAATTGCAGGGGAAAGTGTTGCCATTCCTAAAATGACGTATGCGCTACGCACAGATACGTTTGGCCTTTATAATATAGATATTCTTCATAATGGAATTTTACTTCTAAAAAGTAAGAAACCTTCAAAAGGGCGCCAAGAAAATCATCAAAGGGCGCCAGGGCGCCTGCGAGCGCCGCGTTGGACAGCTCTGGTCTACAACATTGTTAATATAAGTTAATAAACTTTCTTTTATTGATTTTATTTTTAGTGTAAATATTTTATTTTAAAATATAAAAATAAATATTTATACTGTTTAATAAAGAATGTTATATGAATAATATTCATTGTTTGTATTAATAATTGAACAGTGCAAGTTAAGTGCAAGTTAAGTTCCGTGCAAGTTAAGTTAAATTATTTTAAGATTTTGTAGAAACCTGTTAGAAGATTTTAAACTTACAACTTTTTTCTGAATCTAAAATGTGTTTGTTTTTTAATATTATTATGATGTATATTTTATTGAATTCAACATGAGCTGCTTTTGTGCCAGTTGCACTATTTTATTTACTTTTTCTGTTTATAAAAAAGGATTATTATTATTATTAAAATATACAAATAAAAGTCTACTTTACTGTAGCGAAAACCCCCATCCGCTAATATTCACCTCATTTAAGAATTTGTTTTTAATTTCTATTCATTTTACATACTTTTATTTGTATTTATTTATTTTCCATTGCATAGTTGAGGATGTACAAACAACCTGTTTTAAATAACATTTTGGTTGCTGGGCTTTTTCACGAGGATATTTTTATTTTCGAAACTTATTCTGAAAATTAAAATATCCTTATAAAATAAATCTGTATACAAAATTGTCTTTAATAATGAAATCTATCATTCAGCTATTTGCAAATTTATTTCAATAATCTGTAATATTTTTTCAATTGAACAAGCAACATATTTTTATATTAAATGCAACTCATGTATTTAGTTATAAAAGTGCATTTCATATTTGTTGAAATTTTTACAACCATGAAAATAAAAAATTAAAAAATTAAGCTCTTAGCGTTAATGATTCGATTAAGAGAAGGCTCTACCCTTTAAGTTAAAATATTGGCGATTTACTTCCCTCCTTTCAAACGTGAGGATTGTTACATTTAAAATCGTTACAGTATTTTTTGCTAGTTGAATGTAACGCCGGTCCATGAACGTAATGCTCTTTTAAAACTTTCAAATTATTTTTCTCAAAAAAGTTTTTTTTAAAAAACTGGTTGATTCTTTTTCTCAAAAATACTGGATCCATACATTTTTTTTTTTTTTTTTTTTTTTTTTTTTAAGAAAGATAATCTTTTTTGCTATACCACCGAAAATGTAATTTTTGGTTATCAATTATAACCTAAAGCTCAGAAAAGATTCTAAAAATGGCAAATAGGTGAACTTTATCAATGAAACTACCGCCATTTTTTCAAAAATCAACATTATGAACTAAATAATGATGTAAGATTCAGAGAATTTAATGCCCCATTTGCTTTTCTTGCTTCTTGCGAGGAAAGACGGTCACCCGATTGAAAGTCCATGATGCGCATCTGTAATCACACTGACAAAAAAAAATCTTTTTTTGCACAGAAATATACTGTGTAAAAAAAGACCCCCCCCCAATCCTATGATATTTTTTATTTGAATGAGCAAAATATTTTTATATTGAATTTTAACTGCACACATACATCGCACAACATTTTTTGGGGAAAAGTAAAAATAAATAAATAAATAAGCCTCGTGCTATTACAGAAACACGAGAAAGTTTCGTTATCCGGCATATTTTAAGTCCCGAACGGGCCGGATTGAAGGATGTTTAATCTATTATATTACCAATTCTTATATTTGTAATTCCATAAGTCTATTAAAAATTAACCTACATAATGTGCCTTATATAAATGTACCAGAAAATTGGCCATAACTAAAGTATATACAAAAGATATAATTTAGCAAAAACTGTTGCAAAATTATATGTATTCTTTAAATTTACACGAATAATAAAAAATCTTATTTTCACTACGAACGATCGAGGTTTATCTTTAACTTTTAGAGCCAACATTGCATTAAATGTTTCTTAGATTAAAAGAGGGCGTTGCCGCAAGTCTCCAATTTTCGCTTATCCCCGCCTACTATAAAAATACAGCAAGCGAAAAATTAGAATAATTTAAAAAAAATCTAAAAAAGAAAAAACATACAATTTTTAAAAAATGTATATTCGTCAATTCAACAATATATATATATTTTGCAATATGAATGGTTCACTATCACAGTCGACCATAAAAAGAAAAGAAAAAAAAAATAGAGAGACAGAGAGAGAGATATAGTACATTTAGAGGCTGCATAAAATCTGTTTTATTCACAACCACTATGAAAACTTTGTCAATCGATTTCATATGTAAGAATTTATGTGAAAGTAAGTCTGTTTCACTGTGGCCGCAGATAAACCAGATTTTGGGCACCTTTTAAATCTCAATGGAATCTCTCTCTCTCTCACTCATCCCCTCTCTCTATTTTATTTATTTTTTATTTTTTTACGAAATGGATTTAATTGTGAACCAATCATATAATTATTCGACGATAAGTACCACTATCTGAGTTTTGTCAAAATAGGAGTAAACATGATTTTAGGAATAAACATAGTTTCGGTCACGTACTAATGCTAATAAAAATTTTTGCCGATAACGAATGTTCACCGGAACTGCTATTGTCATCCGAAAATGAATTCTAATGATGCATCGAATACATACGCTTTTTCAGGGCAATGTCCAACTAAGTTAGAGAGAGGGGAGGGGGACACTGTATGTGAGACATAATTTCAGCGTGTCCCCGCCCTTTAGTATGAAATAAATAAATTATGACGAAGATTTTAATTATGATATTTAACACAGAATTATACATATTTTACGAATGTAAACTGACGTTCATCAATTAATTATTAATCTGATTATAACAATATTCATCAAACATCAATTCTCCCTGTTACGAACAATTAAAAAAATATTGAGAATTTATCTTGTCGAGCTGATTTCAACTATTTATGCAAAAAATCATTAGTGCGGAGCATTTTTATGTTTTAATTTTATCGTTTTATATTATCGTTGGGGTATTTGTTATTTTTTTAAAAGCCCGTGTACTCTTACAGATACAATAGAAAAAATTGAAAAAAAAAAATTTAGCTGTGATAAATAAACAAAATTACCTTAAAATTTTCACATAAAATCATAAAGAATTACATATGAATTTATAGTGTATTACCGTGTTAGTTAAAAGAAAAAAATATATTAAACATTTATTCTATGAACAAGTAAAAATATTGTACAATCGTTAAAAAAAAAAAAAAAAAAAAAAAAAAAAAAAAAAAAAAAACCTCTCTTTAATGACTTTTTTACAAACTATGGGAAAAACAACTAGTACAGAACACCCAAACTTTTTTTTTCAATAGGAATATTTTATTTTAATAAGATATTTGAAATTTATTTATAATGATATTTCGATTCAAACTATGCCTAGGCACCAGATTTCAAATCAATTGAATGATAAGTTTTTGAATTATAAACAATCGAAATTTAGTGCTCCTAATGTTAAATTACATTTTTATTAATATGTTCAAAAATCATACTCCTAATGTGGTTATTTTTATATGCAGAAATATTACTAAAATACCCAATTATAAATACATTGAATTTGAAATTTTTGAAATTTTATGGTATGAATTATGAAATATGTAATTATTATTCGAAAAACTCATAAATTACAGTGAGCAATTTTTTGATGGATTTGGATTTATTAAGTCCTGCTTTATGGAAATTCAAAACTTCCAATTATTTTTCCATGTAGTTTTTAAAATATTGGTTAAAAAACGGCAAAATGGTGGTTTAAGGGACCGTCTACAATAGAAGTCACTAGATATTTTAAAACTTCTTATGCTAACCTGTATCTAGCAATCATCGATGAATGCTTGAAGAGAGCTTAGTTAGTCAAGAAAGGGCTCTCTCGGTCAACAACAACCAAATATCGAATTTCAATTTGGATACCGCCCCTAAAATATGCTCGTTTGATAATAATTAATATCTCGGAAACTTACCGTACGAATCGCAAGAGAATCTGTTTTTAGGCTGATTGAACTTTGTAGAGTACATTTATCCTACCAAAATTGGGTACTGCTATTGTAAAAAAAAAAAAAAAAAAAAAAAAAAAAAAAAAAAAAAGAAAAAGAAAAAAAAAAGGTTAGGGTTTATTTTAATATGTAGATCCCCCCAAGCAATTTTTTTATACATCATTTAAAAGTAGACTTAATTTTCAATCGTTTTGCAGTTACTTTATTATACGATAACTTTTTGAGTAGTTAGTAGGGGTGCTTTTTTTCCCCAAAAAGGTGCAATAATATACTAAGAAATGTAAGTACAACCGATGTAAAATAGCATAATTATTATGTACATCCATTAGTAATGGAAACATGAATGCAGAATTAATAGGGGGTGTTTACTTTTTTTCCTATGATTGTGCATTAATGAGATCATAAAAAATGAAAAACCAATAGTAAAATATATTCTACTTACACCAGCAATATTATGTAATGACACTTTATTTATAGAAACTGTGCTTTAAAGTATCGAAAGTCAACATAAACTCTATTATATCAACGAGTGAGCGCTTTTAATGGCCCTCCTCGTTAAACTTTACAGAAAAGGTCTTAAATGTATACGCTTATGTATGTGATCCCTCAAAAGCAGGAGATAACAGGGACTGAATGTTCTTACTCTCGGCTCGTACAATAAAAACTGACAACAAGATGGGCTCTCTACCTCACCATTGCTTTTTCAGAGCTGCCAACTTCTACGCCTATTTAAATCACATAAACATGTTTAGAACCACAAAAATGTTTTAGTAAAATGTATCCGAAATATATTCAATGTTATCCATTACAGCAGATATTGTTAATCATTTACTAAAATTTCTGTTTTTCACATGTTTATTTGACTTTAAACAGGCGCAGTAGTTGGCAGCCATGCTTTTTTTGTCTTTTCACTTATCAAATTCAATTTTCTATTTACTAGTGAAATGGATACTTTTTCTCCGGTTTCATATCTAGCAAAACTCAATATCTATATATGTATTTGTATGTGTGTGTGTGCATAATAAATTTATTTGTTCTCATTTTCTAACAAGCGTTCATCAATGCAATGATATATATATATTTAATTACAGTGAAACCCCGATAATTCGGATTAATTGGGACCAGACCCAATACGGATTATCCGGAGAATTAGAAAAAATTGAATAAAATAAATCATTCATACATAAAATCACCTTCATGTTAAACTCGCTGAATATTTAAAGACAATAAAAATGTTTACTTTGTTTAATTCTTCCGAAAAGATTTCAGAAAAAGTTTTTTAAATTCAGAATACGACGATGAAACAAGTTAGTGCTATGAAAATTAGCCAATCGCATCCCAAACTTGAAAAAAAATGACCAAACCGATCCGGATTGTACGGAAATCCGGATTAACAGAGTCCGAATTGTCGGGGTTCTACTGTATTAATAAAATTAGTCTACTCCCAGTTCAGTTATTATGACAGAATTTCTGTAACAATTGAAACGGCCTATAGAGGCGCTGTTCGCCTTCGGTACAGAAAAAACGTCCTGTTAATTTTCCCTTTACTAATGTTAAAGTGCCATTGAAATAATTCTTTATTGTAAATGCATTTGAAAACCTCAGATATTCAAATTCGGATAACTTTTACATTGTCATATAACATAGAAAAAAAATATCACATAAAATCTCAAATTGTGAAAAAAAAAAAAAAAAAATGAACAAATTAAAAATACTTGTAATGCTATGCGCTTGCACAGCACTGTCATGAAGCGAGAAGTTAGATCTTTTTCCACCAGATGGCGTATTCGAGCGCTTGAATAGCCTAAGTGGTTATTTGACGTAATGGTTTAGAGGTATGACGTTGAGTTTCAGGTCAGAAGATTTTAATTCGATTCCATACATAACTAAAGATTTACTTTTAATCAAAAAAGAAATAGAAAATTTATATTTTGTAATTTTAAATTTAGATTAACTGCAGTAATTTAAATAAAAAAATTATTTATTCCATAATTTAACACACACACACACATATTTATATTTCAAAAAATATTCTAATGAGAAAAAAAATTCTAATTTTTCCATACGAAATTAAAATAGGGATAGAAGTAATGTTTTGCAATAATTTTAATAAAAAAGCAGTATTTTTAACTTAAAACTTTATTTATTTCATAATTTTATTTATTTGTTTGTTTTAAAGAAAACCTGTAAAAAGTATTAATCTTTAAGAAATTAAAATATTAAGAGGAGAATATTTTGCAGTTTTAAATTCAATTTAAATTCAGTGTTTTAAGTTAAAACTCTTATTTCATAATGTTAGATTATTATTATTATTATTAGCAGAGAAATTTTTCTGGGTATTACACCTTAGGAAACAGAGAGAGCAGTAATATTTCGTAATTATTTTAAATTTAGTTTAAATGCAGTATTTTAAGTTTAATATTTTTTTCGTTCTTTTTCTTTTCTGTACTTTTATTTATTTATATTTTTATAATTTATTTATTCATTATAAATATTATATGCAGAAAAGATTTATTGAGTATTCCTCCTTATAGTCCAATAGCCGACCGCATTAAACCACGGCAACTATAATACCGGCTTCTGAAGCTATCTGTGACGTCACTATTTACGTCGATGCTCGCTTCCGAGCGAACTGCGAAAGACTGTACATAAGCATTACATTACGAGATAATATCGAGCTATAATTATAACATAACAGCATGAAATGCAGTTGAATAGTCTGGACTTGTTTATTCTAAAGTCACTTTTGATTTAGAAGGAAGTTTTCATAAATAAGAATTTCAGATTAACAATAAATAAAGTACTTAAAGAATTTTTACTTTTTTCTCTAATGAAAAAATACCATTGCCTTAAAAAGCAAAAATAATTTCATTTGAGGTAAATCTGAAATAATACGATGAATTTATAATATAATATTCAAGAAAATACTATTCAAAAGTCATCGTAACGTATTTGCTTAAAAAGTCATTGATTTTTAAAACTGTCTTTTTATTACTTTGAAAATGTCTTTGTATCTAATTAATTTTTTTCGAATAAAATATAACAATACATTTTATAATGAAATAATCGTAAAAAATAAAAAAAATTTCTTAATAATCAATATTTAAAATAATCTGACATATTCTGTTAAAAAAAAATAAACATTTCTAATAAATAAGCATATTAAAAATAATAAACATTTCTACTTCCTAATATCTTAGTAATGAATTTAAATTAGCAAATATTTAATATATTTGATAATGAAATAATATTCAAAAATAAATAACTTCTATAATAATAAATACTCAAAAGATTTTATCTACTAAATAAAAAAAAAAAAAAAAAGAAAAGAAAAAGAAAAAGAAAAAAAAAGAAAAGAATTTTTTTTATGTCCAATTCTAAATATCTTGGCAATGAATTTGAATCAGCAAATATTGAATACATTTTCTAATGAAATAATCAGCAAAAATAAATAATTTCTCCAGTAATAAATATACAAAAACTGATGCACTAAGTTAAAAAATAACAATGATTTTCATTCAGGAATGAGTATATGAGTATATTCTCCAATATAACCAATGTTTAAAAGAGTTAATTCATATAGGTATTTAATTTATTTTCTTTAAATTAAAAAAATATATTACATGAAATTGTTTTTTCAGTTATGTAAAGCAATAATTATACAAAAGAAAAGTAAAATATTTAACTTACTTTACCGCATTCCTTTTCACATACTTTTGATACAAAAATAATTAATTTTATTTATAGGAATGAATTAAAATGAATGAATTAAATAAAATTTACTTTTTAAATTTTTTATATTTTTCTCAATTTTTTACTCTCTATTACATTATACGTTTTAGAGGTGGTATTTTTTGTCATTATAGTTTTTTCATTTATACGTTTCACATAATGGAGAAATTTCACGATTTTCATTTTCACTTTCATATTAAAGAGCAGAAAAAATCAAGAAAATTGATACCATTTTTATGTATATTTGAAGCTTTAATAATTCACTAAATGAATTTTAAAACTGCAGTTTTTGTCTTGGCGGGAAAACGCTGCATCGCGGACGAAAGCGGCTGTGACGTCATTTGCCATGTAAACACCGTCCTGCTATGTTGCTGGCTTAAGCGTTTGATATATTTTTTATATCTTTTTTAATTTTCTATACCAAAAATGAGTAGTAATGTGTGTTATAAATGTTGTATAGTGCCATGTGGCACAAAAAGTACAGTAAATTCGCCTGATAAGCACTTTTTTCCTAACTATTATGATAACGATAATTTATTCTGTTGTTAACTTGATAGAAATGTTTTTGTAAACTTATAATCTGCTATTCTTCATTTGTATGTGTATTTATTGATTAAATCTAAGTAAAATTTTAATGATTTTTGTTTTTTGGAAAATATGAATGAGGAATGTAGAACAGAAAAAAATTATGTATCATACATATATTCATTCATTTTTATATATGCATATTAAGAAGTGCCTTGTAGTAACCGATAGCTTATTTTTGAAATCTATATATACATTCATTATTCAATAATGATAATGCAATTTTTTGGAAACCTCTAATTTTGATATCCATTTTTAATGTATAAAATAAACATTAACATAAACAAAAAAAAAAAAAAAAAAAAAAAAAAAAAAAAAAAATACAATTACTCATGAAAACAAATTTTCACCTAAATCATATATCCTCAGAGAAGCATATTCAGAATTTTTAATAAGTATTTTTGCATTAGAAGCATATCCAGAAAGAAAAATGAGGGAGGGGGGGGGGGAGGAGAGAGGCAAGAAAAGGTTTGTTCTACATTAATGTACAAAAGTTTTAATACACAGGAGAATTCAAAGTTTGGGGGATTTTAAGGGACATTCTAACCCCCTAAATAATATTTTTGGCTAGTGAAATATTTTGGGAATAAAAAGTTCAATATTATGTTTATGTTGGGTGTAACAATTAAGCTTTTTTTCGTGAAAATTTATATTTTATCTCAACTGTAAAATAAAATTTCTACTACCGAAAATATAAGCTATTTTATGCCTAGTTTTTTATTTATTTATTTCAATTTATTTATAATTATTGTTTACCATTATATATTTTTAATGTATGTATATACTTTATGGAATTTCGAATGAAAATTTATTATTTCCTATAAATTATAAATAATAATTTTGATGTCAAATGTCCAAATGTATTTAACTTTAGATGAATTAAAATGGACAAATTATATTAGATTTTTTTTTCACTCTAACAAGAAAAAAAAAAAAGGGCAAAAGTTTTCAACTGCAAATTTAAAAATTGTCTGCTGATCCCAAATGGCATATAATGTATGATGCATACATTATATAATTATAATTCTTATAAGACATCGTTAGCTATACTTACACAATAAATCAAAATAAATATTTTTTTTTTATTTATATCTTTTATTTTCTTTTGAAGGCAAATGCTAGTTAAGAAGTTATGCTCTGTATAGAATTTTTTTCCAAATTAATATTCTGTTCTGAATATTTTTAATGTGTTGCCGATTAATTGCACATTTAGTAAACTTCAGAGTCAGTAATAATAAACGTTTTTCTATTTCATTATTTGAAGTATATTAATATTTAAAACAAACTAAATATTAAAAAGGTATTCATTTTGTTAACGCTTTTTTCTAATAAAATATTATGCGTTAATTGAAACAAGTATTTAAAATATAAAGAGGTGAACAATCTTATGGGAAAAAAAAATCTTCATAAATTAAACACAAAGTAACCTGTAATTCTGCCAACAGAAATTTCACTTGAAAAATAAAACAAGAAGTTTTCATTAAAAAAAAATAAGCGTAATTGTATAAAAAAAATATGGAATAGAAAATGTCAAGAGGTAGAATCGAACGAACACGCCACGGATTACTTGAAAGTATATGCAAACTCGCTATTGAAATTTTAGCAGCCAAAAGTAACCTGTCACGACTGCAAGATAAATTTCCTAAATTGTTTAAACTTGAACAAGTCACATTTGGTTCTATGTTTGTTAATTAGAAAACTGAATAAATCTGAAAATTTAGATTATTTCATGTTCGTTATTGAATGTTATATATTCAATGTTATGCATTCAATGTAAAAAGCTGTGCAGTAGTTTTTAGAAAATGATACACATCACAATCTTTTGTCCCAACTTGAGCTTATTTTTTTTCCTTATAGTATGTTTTTAATAAAAGTTTTGAGTAATGCTTTATATATCATACAAAAAAAAAAAAAAAAACAAAAAACAAAAAAAAAAACATCGGCAATTTCTGCATTTCTGCGCCGATGAAATCAGTATTCTTTCCTGAAAAACTAAAATGGAAAGAGAATCCATTCTTGGGAGGTTGTCGTCTGATCGCCCTATCACAAATCCTGCCGAAATCGACATTTTCAAATTAAAATTTTAATGAATATAAAAAGCAAACGACGTATTTTAAATTAAGATAAGTTAAGTCTTATTTTTTACAAATTTAAAGTTGCTAACGTTAAATAAATTTGTAGAAACAGATGAAACAAGGTTGCAAATAGAAAAAGCAATGAGAAACAGTATGCGCACAAAACCTAAACATTTTGACTTCGCGGCAAATGACATCACAACCAATCCCGTCGTGTTTTTGTATCACGTGGTTTTGTTTATGTTCTTGTGTTGTTAAAAACAGTAGTTAAAAATTATTTAAAATCATTTTAACGATTCTGAGTAGATTTTTGAGAATTTTAAGATAAACTTTATCAGTTACACACCAAAGAAAACGTATTCCTCCCGGATGAAACTTCTCCATTGAACCAAATTTTTTGTGTAAGTGTGTGGCTATGGCTAGTTGGTCTTCCTGAATTTGAAAAAAAAGCCTGAAGGGGGCGCTGCAATAGCAATTTTTGTGCCATTTTCAATATTTTACCGATTAAAAGTGCATGAAGTTTTGCATCGAATTGAACGAAATTTTTTGTATAAGTGTTTGACTATGGTCAGCAGACCCTCCCTGTATTTGAAAAAAATCCACCGGAAGGAGGCGCTATAATCGCCTCCTTCCGGTGGATTTTTTCATGTTCCCTCTTCTAGAACCGAATTCTGGCCTCATCCATATACAAATAATTAAATCATTACGTGTAGAAAAAGTAAATATGTGAGACTATTAACTTTAATGACATTTATTAAAGTTTTTTTCTTTTGATATATTTTAATGTCATTTTTTTTTCAAATTTATCATTCATATCAAAAGTATGATTTTTATCCGCAGAAATCTTCTACACTGAAGTACAACTCCCCTAACATCAGAATTTAGCAGCATAAGACCAGCAAAGGAGTATTTTATTATTCATAATAGTTGTAGTTCTTGTATATAACAACATACACACACAATTGTCCGGAGAATAACAGAGCCAAGAGCAAAATGTCATGAAAAAATAAAAAACCACTAAAGGATTCTTACACAACAATGTCATCAATCGAGTCAATTCCTCAAAATGAGTCAAAATGCTGAGCCCTACAATGTAATCCCCTTGCAGCCTACGATCGAATGTAAAACGTAAGTGAACAGCGGACCCAGTCGGACTACAAAGATCTATTTAGAAAAATTAATCGACAAGAATTAATTGCTGCCGATTCACACGAATCGATAACGAGTATGGAAATTCTTGGCACACCAAGTGCTATCATTTTTTGTTAAAATAATATTTCAAACATTTTATGGTGTCAGTTTAATATTTAAAAAATTGTAATTTTATGTTTCGATTCTGTATATATAAACTACATTTTTTCACTTAAAAGTAAAAGGATGGAGACTTGCATGTGCTGTAGATATTCAAAATTCGCATGTGACAAAATTCGCATGTTTATGTTAAAAATAACTTTTGCATATTCCCAGATCTTTTTATTAAAATGCGAAGATGATTTAAGGAGAGAAATAACACATGATATGAAAAGAAACTTTATTTTACCCCCGTGCTTTCCATTTAATAAAAATGTGTCATTTAAGAAGAGGTTCTCTTTCAATGACCTGAAATGTACTAATTGTTTTCGATATTATTCGGTTACAAAAATAAAGCAAATATCATGTTTGTATATTTTAAAGTATATTTATTGAAATTTTAATTGTACACATTAATTATTGCACAACATTTTTGTTTTAAAAAAGTGAAGAATACGTGTTTGATTCTTTCTGAAAGTTATGGTTAAAGGTAGCTTAATTTGTTACACTGTCTCCTTTCTCCCCTGGAAATGTAATTTGTTGCGAAAAAGCTTATATTGAAATGCTGCATGTAATTAATTGCAAATTAAATGTTTAGTTTTCTAATTTGCAGCTATTATTCAAACAATTACATGAAATAAGAGTTGAAACGGAAAGAGCTGCTTTTTAAGATAGGGATGGCCATTAATTAAAGTATTAGGATAAATACCGGTGTTACAATGTTAGAACCTAATATTGCATTAAAGAAGACTTTTCTGTTAAAATTTACTGGTGAAAAGTTAGGTCCGGCGGTAATTAGATTCGATACAAATAAATAAAAACAGCCGCAGTCTTGTGACACGTTCTCAGTTACTTAACTCGCAACCAGTGTTATACACTATACATTTTCTCCCCTTTATTCCTAATTCCATTAAAAAAAAAAAAAAAGGAAAAGAAAAAGGAAAACAAATTGTTCTGCACTGGATATAGAAAATACACAAAGGAAACACAGGTGTGAATGCAATGGCGGTGAATTCCTGTGCCTTACTTTTCTAAAAGTAAAAGTTGCAGTAGGTACAAGCTGCATTAGTCCATTTTTCAGTCCTGATGTATTCATATCACGACCAACGTCCTGATATGAATACAGCAGTTCGCCGATTATTCGAACCGGTCGGGTCCGAGGTCGATCCGGCTCATAGAAAATCCAGATAATTGCACGACTTTAAAAAACGGATATGACAGTGTTTTTCGGTAATTCCCCTTGACAATATTTCCAAACCCAGAATTGGCAATAGTGTATATTTTAGCATATTATAAATAGCGTGCTTAGAAATTTTACTTTTTTATATTTTTTTTCTTTAAAACTAGCACAAAGTTACATGTAATTTATAAGTTATTTATAAATTATATTTAACTTTGCATTTAATGCATTTATAAGTTACTTCACGTATATATACTCTCTCTGTATATTGAATACATTATAAAAATAATATAATACATACATTCTAAAATAAAATTCATCCAGACCATTTTGTCCATGTGCAAATATGCTTGATTACAAAAAATCAAATAAACTATCAGGACTATCAGTATTCCTAACATTTACACACTTTGAAACCACACATTAAAGGGACCCAAGGCTTGAAAACTTTAAAAAAAAAAAAATCGATTTTTTTATGATCTAGTTTGATTATCCAATTTATTCTGAACTCAATGCAAAAAACCGCATAAAAATATTTGCATTTTTAACGGAGTTTTAAGCATATATGTATCAACACTTTCAAAGCCGCACCGATTTAATTTCAACTTTAAGTCACGTTTTCTCAAAACTTGATTTTTGACGACTAACACCAAGATTTAAAAAAAAAACTATTTGATAGAATGGCTTTTTTTAATTTTTATTTATTTATTTATTTTATTTTATTTTTTATTTATTTTTATTTTTTTGCATGCATATAACATCATTATCCATAGAATGAATTAATATGTTTTAGATAGTTTAATATTTTGAGCATTTTTAATGAAAAAAAAGTTGTATTTTTTAGGGTTTTTTTAAATTTTCAAATTTGAGAGTTTTTTAATAATGTTTTTTAGTGATAATTATATCCTTAATTCATTCTATAGAGTAATGTTTCCGGGTAATTTTAAAGCAAAAATTAGGTTCTTACGTCAATTCAACGTTAAGACATCTTGCGGGTGGTGATAAAACACATATATATATTTTTTAATTGTGTTACGTAAATTTTGCTATATTTCTTATTATATTACATTTGAGTACTTCATTTCATAATTTTATAAGACTACAAACATACCTTTAAAATATCAGAAATTTTAAATTAATTACACTGAATACTTCTGTTTTTCTCGAAGCGAGCTCTGTTTACATGTTTTTCCGTATCGATCAAGCCCTGAGCCACCTTAAATCAAAAATCATTGTGACAGATTTCTTAAACATCTACAATAGAATTCTACAATAAATACTATCTTTTCAAATTTTTAGCATGAACGTGTGAAAATTGTAGGAACGTTGCGAGACCTAAAATACTGTTTTATAGTATATGCACAAAAAATATGCATCATAATCTGTACAAAATAAAATATATTTTTTTTATTTACATTTTTACATCATTTATAATTTTTGTACCCATGACAACAATAAACAAATATTTCTATTCGCTCCTATGAAAGAAAAATAGTTTTGGTAGTCGTAAGTAGTATTGACTATTTAGCAGAATGCTTTTGTCACAGTTATCTATCAGAATTCTTAAACAAAGATTTTCGCTTTATTTGTCACTAAATAACCGTTATTGTATAAAGTTGAAATTACTATTTGGAAGTTTTTTTAAATATTCTGATTAAAAAAAAACTTTTAAATAGCTACATTAATCGGAAATTTATTACATTATTTTCATGACTCTATCAGATCTGAGATGTTTGGTACTGCCATATCTGTAAAATAATATGAGCATAAAAAAATGTATCAATACATACATCAGTTAATTTTTCTATGTATAGAGCCATCCATAAATGATGTCACATACTTTTTGAATATTTTTGCCTCCCCCTCCCCTTTGTCACAAAGTGTCACACTTCATCATATCCTTTCTCTTGTCATACGTCACATACAGTAGAACCTCGATTCATCGTTTTTCAAGGGAAGCGGGAAAAAATCGATAAATGCGGGAAAACGATGAACGCGAATTAACTTCCAAAACACAATGCTTATGCATTAGTAATGCATGTAATGCATACAATATACTGATAAATACTAATTTCCTGCTTACTAAACTGTAAAAAAATTTGAAATTTGATATTTATTTTTAAAAATCAAAAGTTTTGTTTGGTTTTTCGTTAAATTTTTTAAATAAAAAAATAAATTTTCAAGGTATTTCGACATTTGTTTTGAATATTTTCTGTAAATTCATATGCTTGTACAATTTCAAATGCCGTTGCTTGACAGACAGGCTTAATAATATGGGATCAGCTTCATTAACATGAACGTTATCCTCTGCTTTTTCGTCATTATTTCCATTTTTTTTGCATTACCACACATTTCTCGTATATTTAGGACACCACTATGGCAACATCTTGATCACTGGACACATTATCGCAGCTTCTGCTATATACAACCACTTTTCATCTGCATTATTATCTCCATCATCAACACAAGCGAGTTATTTTAGGATAAAAGAAGTAATTCCAGTTTGTATATCATATGGATCCGCATGACTTTTAATTTCACTTGAGGTGAGAATTTTTTTTTTACAATAATGAATGCGGGAAAACGACTTTTTCAAAAACGGTGTTTGCGAGTTTCATTAACATTATTTAAGTGTAATTTGTATAGGGACCGTAGAATTAAAACGATCAGTGCGGGAACGATAGATCAGGGTTTTACGTTATTCTTTTATATTTTTACTTTTCTAAACATAATAGAAATCAATAATAATATATACAGGATGTTTCTAAATTCGTGGTACAAACTCTAAGGGTAGGTAGAGCCACGGCCGAACTCAATGTCCTCCTCTCTCTTTCTCCTTCCTTATACGGCCGTAACAAACACTCGAAAAGCCTTTGTTTTCGCGGAATCCTTTTTCATTCGGAGAATCGTAGAGGGCGCTTTTTAACGACTGAGGGGTATTTCAAAAGGGGGAATTTTCTTATCGCCTTGGACTGGACTATAGTATTTCGTTAAGCAAAATTTGAATGAATGTGCGATTTCGGATTTCTTTTTTAATAACAAAATGGTTCATTGCTGTGTTCCATACTGCACTTCCGATAAAGCAAAAAAAAAAAAAAAAAAAAAAAAAAAAAAAAAAAATACCAGGAATTTCTTTTTATGAATTTCCTTCAAATTTAGATTTAAGAAATAAATGGTTGAAAGCTATATCCAGGGAAAATTTTCATGTGAATGACAAATCGAATTCGTCAGTTGTCTGCAGTAAGCATTTTCGGGAAGAGGATTATACAAAGACTCCAAAGCGAAGACGGTTGCCAGCAAATGCAGAACCAAGTATATTTGAAAATTACCCATCTTACATGCAACCTAAACCTAGGAAAAAAAGAAAATCTGTTTTTCAAAGAAAAGAAGCAAGAAAAATCTGTCAAACGGAAACGAAGCTGTATAGATACAGATTATCCGAAATTAGATGAAAACTCTTATCCTTTGCTTTCAACAAAACTTAATGAAACTTGCGTAAATGATATTAGCAGCATTCTAAATAAAAAGAGAAACGAAATGAAGCTCTTAAAAAGTAAATTATGGAAAAAAATGCCGAAATTGAAAATTTAAAAGAGCAATTAAATAGAGTCGAAGAAAAAATGAGTTATTATGAAAAAAATAAATATCATTCTGAATTAGAGAAATTGATTATTATGGGTGAAGAAGTGGGTAACACGAAAGCTATTTTTATACTTAATCAGATTGATAACTTTTTTGCTAAAAGACCTACATGGAATGAAGAAGTTATTCGTGAATGCGTATTGTGGAATGCCTGTTCTGCCAAAGGATACCGATGTGTACGAGAAAGAAAATTGTTGACTTTGCCATCTAAAATTACTTTAACGCGCTATCTGGGGCCATTTACTGGAGAGCTAGGAATCACAACTTTAATAAAAGAAAGACTGATTGAGGAAGCAGATAAATTAAATTGTTATGAAAGATTCTGCTCTCTAATTATTGATGAAATGGCAATAAAACAAAATTTTCAGTATGATGATAAGGTTGACAATTATTTTGGTTTTCAAACCAATAGTGAAAAAAAAAATCCAAGGCAATTAGCCAATAGATTGTTGTGTTTTTTTATTAATGGTTTGTCTTCAAATTTCAAAATTCCATGTGGATACTTTTTTACTAAGCAACTTACTGGCAAGGAACTGCATAAATTAACCCTCGAAGTCTTATCAGAAGTTGAAAAATGCGGCTTTAAAATAATAAGATTGGTTACTGATAATCACAAAACAAATGTCGCCATGTTTCGCATTTTAAGGAATGGAAAGCTACATTATCAAGTACCTCATCCAAATGACAACACAAGGCCTCTCTTTTTAAGTTTTGATCAAAACCATTTGATCAAAAATATAAGATCCCAGTTGCTAGAAAAGATAATGGCCTATAAGGACGAAATTATTTCTGGAAAATACATAAAACAATTGCAACAAAAAGAAAATATCAAAGCAATTAGAAATTTAACAAGGCGACATGTCGAGCCAACTAATATAGACAAGATGAATGTTGGTCGGGCCGTAATGATTTTTTTTTTTTTTCCACCAGTAACTGCTGCTCTATCTTTTCTGTGTGAAAATTCAGCCAGCCACCCAAAAGCATATGAATTTAAAGATGCTTCCTGTACAATTGAATTCATGAAAAATATATACAAATGGTTTACAATACACGATGTATCGAATTGCGATCAGTATATAAATTCAAGAAATAAAAACAAAATGCCTTTCTTTGCCTTGGATGATGAAAGGCTTAACTGGCTAGAGAATGATTTTCTGGATTATATTATCTGGATTATTATGGATTATATTTTCTGGATTATCAACTTTATATATCTATATTTTTCATCCGAAGTACGGCATTAAATGTTCTAAAAAGTTATCCTTTCAAAGAGTTTTTTTTTCTTTTGATAAAGTTTTGGTTAATTTTCTTGATATTTTGAAACGGTAAATATTATATTAAAAAATGTTTTATTGTATATTTTATCATCAGAATTCTCAGTGTTTGAAGTAATCAAGAATTTAAATGTAAATAAAAGTAAAAATTAAATTATAATTTTTGTTTTCGATGTTATGGTAGAGTGTTATTAAAGATATTTTTAATTGCATAAAGCATAGTATTTATTTATCCCTAAATCTTTCAGTTTTTCTGTCTATAGAAAAAGAACGGCCATACAAAATATGCATACAATATATATCTTTTATAACCCATATACAGCGAGGTTTTTCGTATTTTTATGTGTAAAAGTAACGTTCAGTAAGCATTATTTACAGTCAGTATCAAGCCACCTAGCGGTGAATGAATGATTCCGAAACTAAGGGGTGATTGTCAAGGCCGTATAAAGAACGGAAGCGCTCATGTAGTTTGGCCGTGGTAGAGCACACAGTAATAATCATTTATTGTATTGCAATGATGGAACCAAGTGACACATTAAGGTAAAGGCACCAGGGGGCCAATTAGACCCCTTTTTTAATTTTCAAAATTTCTCATTCATACCAGAAAATTTGTATGCTATCCTTTTGTTGACATTTCATAATTACTTAATAATAAAATTCTTCTTTGGAAATTTTTGGTATGAAATCGAAATTTTTGAATTAAAAAAGCGCAAAACTGGCAAACTTATCGAAGAAATACATGATTAAAAAAAATATTTATTTACAATGTACTTTACAAATACATAGTAATGCATACAATAATATTACAATAAGTGTTCAAAATTGCGCCCACCAATTGTGATACATGCTGTGTAGCGTCGTTAGAACGATTGTCGTTCACTTCTAAAGATGTGAGGCATTTCCAGAACACGTGCAGCAGATTCGGATATGCGACATACTAGATTTTCGTCTGAGTCAATTGGAGTCTCATATACAAGACACTTTAGATTTCCCTATAAAAAGAAATCAAAACTCGATAAATCGGGAGATCGCGGTGGCCAAAGAATTGGTCACCACGTCCAATCCATCGCGTCTAAAATGTGGCATTCGGGTAACTGCGCACATCAGCGGTGAAATGTGCGGGCGCTCCATTATGTTGAAATCACATCCGGTTAGGAATAGCCATCGGAACATCTCGTAACACTTCTGGTAAAATTTGTTGCAAAAAATAAGGTAACAGCGATCATCCAGCCTCTTTGGTAGTAGAGGGACCAATCAAATACTTATTTACAATACCCACCCACAAATTCACGGAAAATCGTTGTTAATAAGCATGAGGCCGCGTTGCATGTGGATTATTGATTGCCGAAAAATGGAAATGGTGAGTATTAAATACACCCTCGCGGGTAAATATTGCTTCATCTGTAAATAGAGTATCAGCAGTAAAGTCTGGCTGCAATACTTGTTGCTGCAAAACCCGTTGGCGAAAGTTTAACCGCAGAAGATAGTCTTCCGGATTCAAAGTTTGTACACGTTGGAAACGGAAGGGATGAAATCGATTTTCACTTAGCACTCTACAAACGGTTGAATGACTCACACCTAAATTCTGTGGAACAAATCTTGCACTTGATTTGGGCCTTTCACTCACAAAATTCAAAATAATTTTTTTCAGGCTTACACTGCGTGCAATCCTTTCTCTCCCAGTTTCCTATCTGGTGGCGCGGAAAGAACCTGTTTCAGAAAGCTGATGGTGTAAGCGCTGAAACAGTCTGTGATCAGGCATTCTTCTGCGAGGAAACTGCTCGGGATACATTCGTAGGGCAGCGCTGGCGTTGTCATTTGCACGGCCATACATTAAATGCATGTTGGCTTTTTCGGCATATCTAAAGTCTTCAATGGCGAAAGAAATATTATGAAGAAATTAAAAATGGCGATTTCTTCTATTTGAATGCATGGTAGTGAGTGGCGACCAGTCACTTATTACCCTCTACCGCCAGTGGAATCAATCAAAAACTCCATTTATATTTCAAAAAATTTCTATTTCTATTTTCAATTAAAAAAATTCGATTACATACCAGAAATTTTCAAAGAAAAATTTTATTGTTAAGTAATTATGGAATATTTAAAATAAATTGCATAAAAATTTTCTGGCATGAAAGAGAAATTTTGAAAATTAAGAAAGGTCCTGATTGCATCCATGGTGTTTTTTCCTTAACGCGTCACTTGGTCCCATACATTCCTATACAATAAATGATTGTTACTTTATGCTCTACCAACCTTTAAAGTTTGTACCATAAATTTCGAAACACCCTGTATATTTAGGTAGTCGTATTTATTAATGAGAATTATATATTGAACACTAATGAGCGTACACATATATTATTATTATTTAAAGAAAACCTTTAATTTTAATTGCAGTTAACTTCCACTATTATGCACCTACAAATGAACCAGTAATTGGTAATGCCAGCATGTGAAAAATAATGCTTAAGATAAAAATTTAAATTAATATTTCTCAATTATTATAATTCTAGCATAAAAATTTCTTAAATTATTTTTTAATGCACTAAAAATATCTATTACATTTTATTAAACTGAATTATACTTTAATATTGTTTAATTTAATCGTAATTAAAATTTTATTTTATTAACTTAGTATTGAAAAATTACAAAGCAATTATCTTTATAAAACGTAAGATTACTTTTCGGAAATTTTAGTTGATATTTCCAACAAATAAATTGGCTATTGACACGAGTCCAAAAAATTCTTGTATTACATTATTTCCATTATACAATGTTTGGTACTGCATTCTATTGTGCTTTTAATGAGTATTAAAATATTATCAAAGCATGAATCATTTATTTATTTTTAAACATTAACTTTCTCTAAAATTAGTATTGTATTTAAAAAAATGTCGATAAATACATTTTAAATGTAGTTTAGAAAAAAGTAGTTTATAAACGAAAGAAGCCTTCACAGAGAAAATAAAGAAGTTTCTAAAGACTAAAATTAAGAATTCATTCGGAACAAAACTTTTTTAAGCAATAAAAAGAGAAAAATTAGTGTTAAAAATTATTCTATTTTATAACGCTAATTTTTCAAGGTTTTCATTTTTAACAGGGTAATTTTATTTTATAACTCATAAACGTATTATTTTCCGCAAATTGCAATATTAATCTGGTGCTGCTACCTGTTGTCAATATACAGTTGATTATTTTCTCTAAATTAGAGAAACTTTTTTCAATCTTTTTATTTCTCTTCAATATAACTCTTCTATCTTTTTTTTTTTTTTTTTTAATCAGAAAACGGTTTTTCTACAACTTTCGAAAAGTAATTTCACACTTATTTAATCACAAACTTTTCATAATTAAATAAGTCTAATTTTTCTGTACTAAAATGGTGGTCCGCGGACATTAACTTAAAATTTTCAACTATGTTTTTTTTTCTTTTATTTGTTTCCCCTACAGCTACACTTTTCATCAGAAAACATCGGTAATGAATAAAACAAATTCAAGTGCAAAACTTTATTCAACACAAAATTTGAATGCAGAATTTTTCGTAACAAAAAAAATCCGATTCAGTTCAAATGCAATTGGAATTAAAATTTTCAACAATATTAATGAAAACTACCCTATAGTACAACTTCTATCAATCGTTTTTTACATGAAAAATTACCTGAGGACACGATTTTCTCAAAACTAAAAAAGATATTTTAGTATCCCCAGGGTTTCCTATAAAAAGAGTGTCCAATGTATATGGATATTATATGCGATTCGCAATTTTTACAGACAGAAATGATGCGTAGAATTTATTTATGCATTATTTTAAAAAAAATCATAAGCTAAAATTACTATGGAAAATAAAGTTGCATTTTTGACGGCCAAATATCAGCATGAGGTATATAACCCCTATGTGGGAGAGGCGGGATGATTTTGTTGAATTAGAACAGCTTTTTTGAAAAATGTAATTTAACAAATGACAACACTTTGGTTTGGTTTATTTTATGACGGCCGATTATCAACACGTGGGGTACAGGCCTAAAAAGAGAAAAATTCCCTCCGTGGAGGGAGGGTCTTTCTAAAGGAACCTAACCCGTATTTATGCAAGGAAATCTTAGGTTCGAAGAAAACCACATAAAACTCCAAATGATTAGGCCGACGACCGCGATTGATTTCGGATCCAGCACATGCCAGCTACCAGTTTTGAGAACAGAAAATCTCAGTCACTGGAACAATAAAGTTACATAAGAGAAGTGGCTCGCTGTCTGATTTTTGTTTGTTTGACAATAATTCAGGGTAGACACCGACTCGGGAATTTTTCAAGGATGAACAACCAGAATATTCTTATACAAGAGTAAGCTTTATATATTCTCGCGAAAAACACAAACGAATTATTTTATAAAAGAATTACTGGTACTTAATTTGAAAAATTGCTGACCGGTCTCTGGGCTACAATTATTAAGCACCTCAGCGCCCGTGAAATGATTTATTCGTTCTCAACGGAATACTTTTTTACTGCAAAAGCATCGTTATTTAAATTAATGTAATTCAACAGAAATGTGCAGTTTTAAATCAATCAGTGATATTTAATACTCTCTAGAATTATATCCATATGCATAATAATGTTTTATATATCAAGATGGAAATATTCCTTTTTTTTAGCATTTAATAATAATTATAGTAAAAACATCATTACAATTTACATTTTTGTTCGGCGGTCAGAGGTTCAGATTGAAATGCTTTCTTTTGCCACAGATACCACCAGTAGCCAAAAGCTTCTGTTCTCGAAGCTCGTAGACGATAGATTTTGGGACAGAACATAATCGCGCCCGTCGGCCTAAACGTTTGGCGATTTCTGAGGTTTTCCTCGAACCATGGATATTTTTACATAAATACTGGTTAGGTTGATTTAGAAAGTTCTTCTCAATCGTTCTTTTTCAATTTATTGAAGGTCCACTAAGTTTCGAGACCCTGAGTTTCGAGACAGAATCTTCACGGAAATGTATGACCTGTACTACTATGTTTACACACTCTGAGTTTCAGGATAATGTATATATTTGTCTTGATTTTTAACAAAATGTCTGATATCGCAAGTAGCCGGTCACTTTTGGCCATATATATATGTATATATTAGATTTTTTATTTTACAATAAAACTGAATAGTGTGTCTTCTAAACATAATTGTTACCTTTAGAGGAAGAATGGTCTTAATCTTTAAAAGAATTTTAAATATTAATGTTTTCAAATTATTCTGCCCTCTTACGATATATATACAATCATCTGAATAATTGCACGCCCATCATACTCATATGCCCCTCCCCCTCTTTGTTGCCGGATTACAAATTTAAAATCTTAAAATTCTTATAACTGTCTCGATTGTTTGTTTTTCCGTAACTGCAAGTAAATAATCAAATCATAACCTGATGCAAAAGCATGACTTTCAACTTCAATAATATTGAATATAGTTTTACATATTAATTCAATAAGTATATATATACATATATACATGTATCTGTGGCTTCCGGTAATAATCAGGTAAGGCACATTTTTAATATTTTGAGTAATTAACGTTTAAAGTTTTCAAATGTCTTTTTATCATTACTTTTATAAAATAGATTAGAGCTTAATAATTTTCACTGCATTCAATTAGGATATAAGAACCTCTTTTTTTGCCAGAATAGTTCTATAAAAACGGTTTTTATTAATTGAGAACCAATTAATTTTTTTTTTTCAATTTTTAAATGAAAATTTATAGTCGCCCTATGACGATAAGTATTCGATTTTCATTTTTCAGTACTATGGCATATGAAAGTCCTCTTTTAAAGTTACATTTTCCCAAATTATCTAATTTTTTCAAAAATATATCTTACCTGGTTATTAAGGGAAACCACAGATATATTAGTAACTAAATAATAATACAACTATGTAGTATAAATTATCAAAAATCAAAAGATCACGGGAACACACTTCGGGGATTACATTTTAACAGGCCGACACCAGCAACATTAACACGTGTCTGTAAGGGCACAAAGTCACAAACCAGCAGTAAGAATTGAAAGGAGAGCTTTAAAAGAAAGCGACAGGTGGTGCTAACTAGTTCATTCAAACATTCATTGTTTGTTGTCTTTTTACTATTTTTTTATTTATCGCATATATTTCAGTGCTGTTTTATCTGTTTTTATTAGTGTCCTACACATAAAATAATCACTGCTTGAAGGTATATTTTTTAAAATCTAAGATTCCTACCCTCTTTTAATAAGCAGTAATTTTAATTAAAATTTTTATAAATCCTAGAAATCCGCACTTTTTAAAACTGCTTTTGGATTTGCATATACTGAACTGAATTCAAAATATGCAATCAATTTTACTTTCTTTGAAATAGATTTTTTTAAATTGTTTTTAGTCTTTATAATTCTTTAATAAGTAATTCTGTGAAAAATTATCTAATAATGAAAAAAAAAACACCATGGTGCTGCATGTAGTCATAGTCCCCTAATTACCTTTCTACATTAAAAAAATTATATGATACTTTTTTATTTTCGTACAAT
The DNA here is from genome assembly GCA_964019185.1 of Maratus speculifer. NCBI lineage: Eukaryota > Metazoa > Arthropoda > Arachnida > Araneae > Salticidae > Maratus > Maratus speculifer. The sequence goes on from CAXHSM010000010.1 coordinate 5,595,282, forward strand.
GCATTAAAGTTCATACTTGCATTAAAATACTGTCCATTCCCCTAACCTCCTAAGAGTATGTAGCGAGAGCGAGGGAGGAGCTACTTCATTCAAATAAAGTTATTGCGTGTAAACTTACTTCAACTGTATGAAAGCATGAGGCAAAATTGTTTGACCCTCTTGTTCAAATGCTAGTTGTACAATAAATTTCATTTGCAAAGTTTTCCATAACCCACGAAAAATTAGAACTCTCAGAAACATCAATGAAATGACTATCTTTAAAAGAATCAGCAAGACGAAATTAATGCCGTATAGGCGTTCACCTTTCATGTAAAGAACAAAAGAATAGTTGTTACTAAGTAATTAACGCATATTATTTTATTAGAAAATAATCATTTAATTTTACTGGTGTGAGTGTATAATTTGTTTTGTTTTCTTAATGTTGATTTATGAAGTATAAAATTCACCTATTCAATCCCGTACCATTAGTTCTGAGTTTTTTTTTTTTTTTCAGAGTGCTGATATCTTCCACCATATTTTTCAAAAACTCTGGACATACAATATCTTTCAATCCAATATCCTTTTTCGTAACAGCAAAGAAAAAAAAAATCTGTTACGAAATTATATCTAACGGAATTTCAAAAGTTAAATACTTTGTAAATTATTAAAGGTACGTATAGTATATTAAGACAAGAATGATCAATATTAATGCATTAATACGACATTGAGTGAACCCTGGCCCCAGGTTGTATAACCGGGGCCAGGATTCGACCCTATGTCAGAGTGTACAGTGCTGTTGCTCCGTTGATTATTTTCGTCTTAATATGCATGAATTTTTAAAAATCAATAAATTGAATTCAAACCTTAATTTATCTGTTCTTTGTAAGTAATTGAAAGAACTGTTGATAAGAGATGAGATATTTCTTTAGGTGCCCGAAAATAGTCTCCCATTTCAAAATTGACCTGTAGGCTCTAAACAAAAATTACGAAAATAAATATAATAAACAGATTTCTTCCTAAAAGAGTTCATACCATTTTAATATTTTACCAGTACTTTCGGTACTGATAATCATTGGTAATAATATTTATTATCTTTATTCCTTGGGAAAATGCATCGTATAGTTTGAAATCTCTTATGTACTACTTTTATTTACCTAACAGTAAAAGTCATAACTTTAAAATTTCTGCTAGACAATAAACATAATTATTCATTTTCACTAATCTAGTGAATAATAATAATAGTAATAACATAAAATACAATTCTTTACATCGATATAAATAATTATTCAAAATTATTAAACAATTAAATATCAAAATTGAAATTCTACAAGTACATCAACAAGCAGAAAGCTCAATATTGTAAGCAGAAAAACACAATGCCAAATTAGAAGATTTATAAACTCACTATAAATCATACAAGAAATCACCTTTTTTTTTTTTTTTTTTTTTTTTTTTTTTGTCTTTTTCTTTGATTGACGTTGAGTTTTAAAAATCTAGCAGCAATGCAAAACTGAGCTTTTTTTGTGTGTGTGTGTTATTATTTGATGAAATTTCTGAATTCCTTCAACTTTATTCTACGCAAAACAAAACTTTTAAAAGTGGAATACAGATTCTAATCAAGAAGGTACTGAAACTATTCCGAAATTTTTGTACATTTAAGCAAGTCTTCTTTAGTTCTCTTTATTATTATTTTAATAACATTGACTAATTTTAATAATAATAACTTATACAAGAGACATATCATTTGTCCCATACATTCAAACAATTAAAAATTCGAATACAGGTTGCTTCCAAAATATTTGTCACACTGGATTACCGTTCAGTATGAGTGAATGGGCGTGTGCATCAAAATATCAGTTTGAATATGGGTGGAGCTATGATGGATGAAATTGAAGTATACCGTACATGAGTGGTGTTAGAGCCTCAATATTGTAGAAGGTCTAACAGTTGGGGGATTCTGAGCCCCTTTGACGTCACTATAGAAGTTTACAAATTTTAACTATTTACAATAATTACAAAATATACGATACCTATTATGTTGGCAGACAAGTAATAAACCGATAACTGTAACCGATTTATCCCTAATTGTTAACATTTACATAAATATATCCGTTGATATTAATATATGTGGATACCTCAAAACGAAATTAATTGTTGCTGACTTTTATCTAAGTATTCTATTATTTGCGCCGATTTTATTAAGTTCACTCTTACCCTCCCTCTTTTACGCCCCATGTTATCTGATATATATTTTCTATAATATAACATAAACCGATTACGTAAAAATACTCAGAAAAATTCCATTCAGAGCTAAATCGTTGTTAAAAAAGTCGGCAGTTTTATACTCCTGCCAGTATTCAAACATCCAAAATTGTCGAATAGGGGAGGAGGGCATATATGATCAAAATTTTCTTCCCTCATAATGATTTATTATAATAGGAATATAGGAATAATAATATTTATAATGCTGATATTGTTAGTACAAAATAACAAATAGGGCAAAAATTAAAAAAATATATTTTCTTAATGCTGTATGTTTTATATATATTTATATATATATTGCCTATTTCAGACACCTATTTAAAAGAAAGGCAATGTAGCTCGAAAACTATAAACACTTTTATGCTCACCCCCCATCCCCCTCGCACACATTATCACCACAACAAGAATAAAAAAACTTTACAGGTTTTCATTTGTCATTTGTTTAATATAAGGGACTATCTAGCTTTATTGATATCATAGCGTGAGATAACATCACACAATTTCTAAATTTCATTTATTTGTGTTTCTTATAAACGCTTAACATCAATGCTTATTTGTTTCTGCGATAAATTTTCGCAGCGCGATGTGTGTTTTAGTCTGTGTTCCAGAAACCCATTTCGCGTTTTCACCGGGGTGTTTCGCTTTGTTTTTCTGAACGAGCAGCAGCGTTAGTTATGCCAAATCCGTATGCACATTTTTGGAGCTCTTACTGCCTCCTACTACCGAACCCGCAAATAGACAAACACTCAACATCCCAGCGCGCGCTTCACGCCAACCCCTCTAGCCAAGCTCTTTGGCGAAAAAATGAAGTTCGATGTGCAACGTGCATGCTACATTCTACTCTAGTACCGTAGTTTCAAGTTTACATGTGAAAATATTTGTATCCAATTAACTTGAATACTTTGGATACAAAATATTCAAGTAAAAGAATTTTTCCTTTTCAAAGTTTTCTATTATTATGAAAAAAAAAAAATCTGCTTGCTGGCTTGTTTAATCAAGATTATCAGCATAACAGCATCGTAGCGTACAAGGAGGATTCTAAAAGAAGATGAATTAAGGCTAAATTTTTATTTTCTAGTTATTTATGAGCCAAAAACTTTGAGGAGAGGCGATTGTGTCCATTATTAAATAATTTTAACCTATTATCAATCAGCAACAAAGCACTTATTATAACATACTCTAAACCAGTAACTAATTTGATTATAAATTATTTTATTATTAGAAAGGTCAACTTACAGAGCATTCACAATGCATGTATAATTTTTCAAAAGGTGATGTAAGCATTTTTAATGCGCACTTGTATTCTTATAAATATTCCATAAAAAAAGACGAACGGGATCAAAAGGATGAAATATGAAAAATCGAAGCAACTTCGGGCTTGCATGCTCTTCGAAATTTTTTCCCCCAAAGCGCTTGGCTACGGAGGTTGGCGTGAAGTGCTGGGACGTTGAGTGTTTGTTTATTTGCACCCCGCATAACAGACCTGAGTGCTGACAGAAAAATGACGGCTGTCCACTGCGGATTTTTTATTTTCAGCATCATACGACCAATTGAATTTTGACTCTAATAATTAAAAAAAAATAAATAAAAATTCGCTATCATTTTCAGAGATTAAACAAAGCAAAGAGTTCTTTTGTATGTATTTAAATATTAGTGTCCTTAATTTAGAGAGCCATACATGCGTTTATAAAAAGAATCCGCTTTTGGTAAGTGCCATTTTTGTGTCAGGGAGAAAACTGAGGAGGGTATGCTTACTAAAAGTAACGTCTCAAATCACTCGCTTTCAGGAGACGAATAGTTCAGTTTCGCTTCGCGATTCTGAATTTTCTTTACTATTGTCGTTTTTTCCATTTCTTACTTGACATTTCATCATTGTTATGATTAGGTAATCGAATCACATCTTTTCTATTAATTATTTTGTTAGCCCTCGTAATCTCTACTTTAGTACGAAAACCCGTTTTCAGAATTGGGTCTGATGGGGTCCCAAAAACAAGTGGAAGTGGACGCCATTTTTACTGGCTAAAGTGGGTTTCGTTGCTTACTTTCGAGGTACAGAATTTCGGATATGTCTTAAATCGCTATTTCTTTATACATATGATTGAGAGGTGCCCATTTTAAGCAAGCATTCAATTAATTTCATGTGTATCTTTTTAAAATACATTTCATCGCTTTAGTATATATTTGTTGACTAAAAGCAAGATTTTTTATTTCATCTTCTATTCCTATATCTTCGAAACTGGTAGACGGCAGTTGCTGGGTTCAAATCCAATCGCGGGCGTGGGCCTAATCGTTCGGAGTTTTTCGTGATTTTCTTAGAACATTGGATTTCATTGAGTAAATACGGGTTAGATTCATTAAAAGTCAAAGCAATGTTGTCTCTTCATGCCCTTCGGTGGTGCCATCTTTTAGCGATTTACTCAATAAATGGATATTTTGAGCACTTGTTTCATGGTTTTGCAATTTTTTTTGTCTTCAACCATAATATTCAGTGTTAACATTTTATGAATGAAATTGTGTGATAAATAATTCTTCTGGCCTTTCAAAATTAACTGTTAAATAACGAGTTCCAGTTAACCCAACAGAACAGAATTAACAGTAATTAAAAGTTGTTCTGCAAAGTCAGTTAAGTAACGAAGTATAGATTTTCGTAAAATAAAAGTTAACAATAATAGAAATTTAAAGTAAATTTTGAACAAATTGACCTATGACTGCACTGTTTTAATCAATAAACAGTAGTGGTGGGGATATTCACCATCAGAAATCATCCTCTTCGATAATTTTAATTTCATAGAGCTTTAAATAGACAACTTAGTCAGGTGCTGCCATCTATGATCGATGCGTATCAACAGAAATGACTCATTCTTCCATTGTAGAAGTTTTTTAACTTCTGCCTGAAAATCATTCGTATAAAAAATTGAGAAATGAAATGCATCCACTTATTCTATACGGAAAGGCAAACCATAGATGCTAAAATAACGATAATAAAATAAGTGATTTGAATATTGAATTTGAATGATAAAAATGAAAAAAAAAAAAAAAATCAAAAAAATTTAATAAAATAAAATTTACAATTGCCGTTGAATACTAATCATGTCAAATATTTGTTATCAAAAGTTGAATTTTTCTTAGAGAAAATGCAGTGAAAAGATAAATCCTATGAAGCAAGTAGTTCGGAATTCTGCTGAACAGAGCCCTGCTAGAAATAACATTTTTGGGTTCTACAGTTTTTAAAAAGTAAGAAATGTACTTGAATCGAATCAAGGGTAATTCATATAATAATTAAAGTCACATTTTCTTTTTCCTTTGTGCTTAGAATTAGAGAATACCAACAGTTATTCTTCCTATTCAACATGTTTTTTAATATTTAAAAAAAAAAAAATCCACAAAATTCTATTTGGGGAAATGTTTGATACGTCTTTTGTACTATGACGGATTTCCTTTCGAATTTTGTATTGGTAAAATATTTTATTCAATTTCCCCGTCAATTGATTAGTATAACGAAAAATTTGCATTCGAATGTTTTAATATTAAAATACTGTATTTGAATATATACACACACACATATGTATATATATATTTTTTTTAAAAAATTTCGCTTTTTTTATTTATTTATTATTTTTTTTTAATCAACAGTGTAACGGTATAAAAACACCCATACACCTGTTAAAAAAAAACTCCACAGACTGGGATATCTCAAGCTAATGCCGCAGACAACCAAGCTACCACCATTTTTGTGTGAAAAAAAATCGCTTTATTTAATTATAGTGAGTTTATTATTACATTACATGCGAGCACAAGAGCAATTTGTATGCGAGTACAAGAATAATTCTGCATGCATGTATATGTATATGTATATATATATATTAAGTATATTCTTAAAAAATGTATAGCTTTCAGCAAATAATTAAAGAAAATAACGAAAAAATAAAATAATAGACTCTGATTAAAAGCAAATAGGCCAATGACCCAACATTTAAAGCACATGGACAACCTATTGGCATTTTTGTTATTTGGATCCTTGCATTTTCATTGAGTACCCGAGTGAGTGTATCTTAGCAACAGTTGCCACATATGCTGAGATGGTAAGTCATTTAATCCTATTCGTCTGCAGAGGGGTGTATCTGGTTGAATTTAATAAGTATTAAAAAAAAGTTTTAAAGATTTAATGGGGTGGAACCATGGTCATCTTAAAAATTTTAATGTGTCGATTTAGACACTATTGAATTTACCACGGGTAAAGTGGGGTTACCAAAGTTATGTCTAAATCAATGTCTGAATTGTTGGAAATTTTTTTAACATTATTTAAAAATTGACACGGGTGAAATAACTCTTCTTATATTTTTTAATGAAATAGGAAAGAGGAGCACTTAAAAATGTTTAAGGTGGCCAACTCACTTGGTAATGTAATAGGTATGGAACATAATTTTTAAAGCAATACTGGTTAAAAATATTAAATTGAAAACAGAAATATTTAAATATAACATAATGTAAAATATAGTTACTATTTGCACTCAAAAATTTAAAATGAGTAATAAATTGCATAAATTCTATAAGAAAACAAATAATTTAGTAAAAAAATTGGTTGGGCTTTTTAAATTTTGTACAAATAAAACAGTTATCAGCACAAATATGACTAAAATATGGAGTAATGTAACACATATACTTACACAAATATCTATTTACAAATATGTGGATATCTCAATGTGCTCATCTGAATTTATAAGAAAGACTTGATGAAATAATACACTAAACTTTCGCAAATGTTAAATTGCACATACATTGATAGTTTTTTACTTTAAAAATATGTATTTAGTTTAACCAATTTATACACAATATAAAAAACATTTTAATCAATTAAGCTTACTTTTTGGTGATCGCACGTATGCTTCACCGGATGAATAAAAAAACAAAATTGTTGTCACTATAATTTATCACGATTTTAGCCCGTATGTAAAATATCAATCACAAAATTTCCTAAAATGTTAATAATAAACCTTAAATCCCACAAGAAATAAAAAACCAGTTGGATTTGCCAATCCCCAAACTTTCTTCTATCTCATACATATATTTTAATATTAAAAAAAATAGTTACTCATTTTAATGCTTAAATAATTTTAATTCAATACCTTACCAACTTTGATTTTCATCTTAAATTTCTGCTTCAATCAATTAATCGGAGTAAAAACGAATTTCCGTCTCTGCACGAGCCGATGGACAATAGAATCATAAGCAGATTTTTTTCTTTCAAATTCAGGGAGGACCTACTTGCCTTACCAAGAAATAATCATATAAAACTGTTTAGTTCAGTTCTAGAACTAACTTCATACACTTTTATGTGGTGCATTATTGAAAATGGCATAAAAATCGGTATTGCAGCGCCCCCTTCCGGCGGATTTTTTTCAAATTCAGGGCGATACAACTAGCCATAGCCATACACTTACACAAAAAATTTCGTTTAATTCGATGCATAACTTCATGTACTTTTGGTCGGTACAATATTGAAAATGGCACAAAAATCGCGATTGCAGCGCCCCTTCCGACGGATTTTTTTGAAATTAAGGGAGGACCAACTAGCCATAGTCATACAGATACACAAAAAATTTGGTTCAATACTATGCATAACTTCATATACTTTTGGTCGGTACAATATTGAAAATTGCACAAAAAGGGGGATTGCAGCGCCCCCTTCCGGCGGATTTTTTTTCAAATTCAGGGAGGACCAACTAGCCATAGTCATACACATACACAATAAATTTGGTTCAATTCTATGCATAACTTCATACACTTTTTGATGGTAGAATGTCGACATACAGACACACAGACACACACACAGACACACGGACAGACAGACATTTTGTAAAAACATTTTTTTAAATCTTTGACCCTAAAACGTGTAAATCTTTCGAAAACCGGAAGTCGGAAAAAATTTCGATTACAATACTTTCTTCTATAGCAGATAGAAGAAAGTTATAAAGCTAATAAAAATCTTTAAAAAATAAATATGGATTTTGTTAAAATCTTTAAATTCCATTTAATACAGTAAAATCATTTTAAATATATTACTTTGAAACTCCATGAACACTGTCAAAGTTTTAAAAATTACATTCCGATAACAGTATTTTTTGTTGTCTTTTTCGTTCTTAAATACTTTTATTGATACTTTCGGCAATAACACATTCCATAGTCAACATAAACTAAAAAATAAAAACATTGTTTAATGTAAAATAAATAATTTTTTTTCGAGAATATTTCATAAAATAAATGATGGAAGTGAGGGATCTGTATTTTTACTAACTGCAGTAAAAAATTAAAGGAAAAATAAACACTAAATCTGAAAAAAAAAAAAAAAAAATAAATAAATAATCAAAATTATCTGAACTTTTAAGATGTAAAACATCAATCCGAAATAAAACAAATAAAAAGAAACATACCTAATGACTTTTACAATTTGATTGCATATAAGTAGTATTCACGAAGTTTTGATATAGCAAATATAATCCCCTTATTATTATTATTATTATTATTATTATTATTATTATTTATTTATTTATTTATTTATTTATTTATTTATTTATTTATTGATAAAGATTGCATATTATAAAGGAAAAGGAAACAACCTAAAAAACGACTATTTGACAGAACTTTAGTTAAGATTGATTACCGAGATTGTTTATTAGCATTTTATAACGAGAATTTCGTCGATGAAATACTAACACGATATGAAGTCATTTGCATAAAATATAACTATGAATGTTATTATATATTTTTTAAGAATATATAAAGTAATTTGGAAATTGAAGATTATTTTCAGATACCTATAGAAATCTTTCACCACATTTCAACACGTTTTTATCAAACATTCAAAAGAATCAAACTGTTGAAATTTCATTAGATCTAGCATAAAAAATCTTTGCGTAACAGATCACCCCCGCCCCCATTAAATTGAAAGATTATGTCTATTTAGCTGTTTTGAAGAGAAAAAAAACCGGAGTGATCGTCAACTTGGCATTGGAATTAAATTATACTGGAGGGAATGTGAAAAATCTTCATTGCTTTAACAGACAGTTCACAAATGTTAATACATATTAAACTTACACCGCTAAAATTTTATAGATGTTTATAAATAAAGTAATAAACGTTGAACTGAAGGACGGTTGTGAAACAAAATCCATGCTTAAAATAGCGAGAGAGCGCCTATACGGCATTGAGTCTCCTCGTTTTGTTTTGGAATATGAAAGTATAACCTTAAAGGAGCTTAGCTAATTCTCTGCGAACAGCAAGCAATCACCAATGAGTGGAAATTTCTTATCGATTTCCCAGATGCACACTTGCCAACTTAGGACTTAATTTCCGTAAAATGTGAATTAATTTAAACAAGTTTCGTACCATACAGTTTTTTTTTTTTTTCAAAGAAAAGAAATCAAACAGCGCAAATACGAGAAATAAAATGGCTAGTGATACATTTAAAATATTTTCCGGTGGTTTAACTGGTTTAAAATAACTAACACTTTTCGAAATTAATGTCGAAAGTTGGCAAATATGCAAATGTGATTACACATCTGATATCATACTACCAATATCTTCTTATAAAATAATGATAGTTTTTGATATTTTTTCTTGATAATAAAAATCTCTCTCTCTCTGTCTTTTTTTTTTTTTTTCAAAAATTATTGCACCGAATTTACTTCCATTTCATATGAGTTACAGAGATACTACAGATGCATAACTGGTAAATTTGTATGGTATAATGCTGTGAAATAGCATAATTAAAATTTAATATCATATCTTATACGAAAATATTATTAGGGTTTTGTTCGTCTGACATGCATAATATTTTTTTGGAATTCAATTTTCTTTCAATTTTAAAAACTGTTGTGATTTATTAATAACTCAGCAATTTTAATTTCTTTTAAACATTTTTTTTCGCTTTTAGAAATAAAAAATCTTATTTACATATCAGCTATTTTTTATTTTTTTTATTTCGGATTTTCAAAAAAATTGAAATTTTGAATTTTAATTAAATAATTTAATTTAAACACATTTAATTTGATTTTAAATATTCCTTTTATAATTATTTTAAAATAGAATTTGTGTTGCTACAATCTGTCTACGAATCTAATCATTATAACTTAACAATCTGTATTTATTAATTAAAGTATAAGTTGTTTTGAAAGAAATATTAAACTGTGCTATCTGTGATCATACACACCCACTTGTTTTATCTAAGTTTCTAAATTAAAAGGAAAAAAATTCTAATATGGGAATTTTCCAGTTCGAGAAATTAGTTTTCGAGTATGCCTTAGTCTAGTTCAAGTATATTTCATTCATAAGTATAAGAAGGATACAGATTCCTAGTTCTATGATTTTAGTTAGCAACTTTTTTTTTTTTTTTTTTTCAATATAGATAAAGCACCGTTGCCATTTTTTACTAAAATCAAATATTTTAGCGCAGTTCTCAAAAGATTATTTTTCATCACTCAACAAAACGTAAATATAATAATAATAATAATAAACAAAATTATTTTCTTTCTAGGGGTGACGTAATTACATACAATAGCATATCAAGTTTGTACATTTTTATTAAATTAAAATAAGCGTTATTTCTCATAAAAACATATTTTTCTATTTTCCCTGTTCCTGTGTCTTGAACTGATTGGCATATATTTCCTTATTTTAAAATTTAAAATAAATGTCATGTAATTATTACGTTGAAGGTCTATACTCGAGCCATACACATTTACTATTTAACTATTCCCTTTATTAATAATATTTAGCATTTATAAACTTTATGAAGATGGCACTACCTCGTTTAAATATGTCAAATATTTTTTTAGGATTTAAATTTAGATAATTTAGTTATTTGCAAAAAAATTTCTTTAATTTTGGTTGTATTACTTTTTTTTTATCTGCAACATTACTTAAAAAAAGACAAATGAGTAAATAAAGAATTTTAAAATTATACCCTAAAATATTAAATTGCGCCACAGTGTGGCGTACATAGGGTTCTCACTACTGCACGTCTTTGGGCCAAATCGCGAATGGCGACAAAATGCTTCGTTTGGCAAACAAACGAACAATCAGATTCGTCAAATTGCGACTGCACTATTTCTGTTCTTTGTGTGTGTGCTAATGCAGTAGTAATTCTTCTTTTCTCTGCTGAACGATTCATTTCGCTTTAAAAATTCAATCGCATTGTGGCGTTTACATTTCTCTACATATAAAAATATTAAATGAGAAACAATGCAGTTTGGCAATAGCCAAATTCACAGGAAGGATTGTGCGATAAGTATTTCTATATTGCTAATTAATCACTAACCGCCGTCGCCTGAGTAAACACACGCACACACTGACACACACGCAAAAAAAATACTCGCATTAAGCACTAAATAGAGGAATGTTCTGCTGCTTTTGAAATTAGTTGTCTACCATACTATTTATGCAAAATGTTACTGGCCGGTCAGCTTTTTCTATTGGTTAGAGTAGAAATCTCAGAGTAATTTTTACTGTATATTTTCAAAATTGCAAATTAAATTCAGCTATTTTGAATTTTTATTTAAACTGCTAAAAGAATGTCTGAAAGTTTTATACATTTAAAAAACATTTGGAATATATTTCTTTATTTTTAATGCTTTTTGTAGGGGATAGTCGAATTTCCATTATATAAGCAATTGCAAATAAAATAATTTGTTTCAAAGTATGTTGAAAAGAAAAGAAACAGTAAAACTAAAATATACATTTTTCGACTTTTCACGCCAAATCTACTTTGCAAGCATTTTTTTCATTTGGCTATTGTTCTTTTTTTTCCTTATTCGCCATATCGCCAATGTTGGTCAAAAACCAGTACCCGTAAGACATGGTGACGTCACTGCGACGTCGTTATGAAGTCACATTGTGACTTTGTGACCATTGATTGTCGATGTGACGTCACGTGACGTTGATGTGAAGTCACAGTGACTAAAATGTGAAGTCGTTATGGCTGTTTTAGAGCTTTTTTGTTACGTCACAATGTGACCAATTTGTGAAAACTGTGTCATTTGTGACTACTTTGACATTAACTTTGTGACGAAACTGTGACAAAAGCGGCGATATTTAAATTGCCAGAAACATGTTTTTTAAAGTAAATAACATGTTTTGAAGAATACTTGTAATTTTCTAAAAATTATTAAGAAATTCACATCTCAGTCATAATGTGACGTCACTGAGTGGTGGCATTTTCGTCACAGATATAATGTGGCCAAAGTGACTCACAGTGACGTCACTGTGACCATGCATGCTATGAGGGTAAGGACCTTGGGCATAGATGAATTCCTGTTATAATATGGATACTCTCTTCTTTTAAGTAAACTTTCATCTCCTAAAATATTATAAGTGTAACATGATATATAAACGAGGAATTTTGTGCCGTATTTTTTAGTCATTTTGCCAATTCTCTGAAATATAAAAGGATAAGCTCCTGTTTTTCGTGCCTCCTGGATAATCAGGGTTTGAACAGAGAAAGGCGTTTCGACATTCAAGGTTAATATATAACAAGGAAGGACTCCGAACTGTGCATTCTCAGAATATGGTGAGAAAAACTATAGTTGTTATACTCACGTATGTAATAGAGGATCAGATAAATTTAGCGGCGGAATTTCAGCAGAAAAGCTGTAAAAAAATTAAATATTTTGAATATCTTGCGCGAAAATATGGAAACGACCTGTGATTTTGCGGACAGGATTTTTAATCGGCAACAGCAAATGATTTTATTGCATCTGAAATTATCTTTTAATTGTCACTTAGAATCTTTCATTATTCCCAGCAGTTATTTTTCACTGAAAAGTTTTACCTTATTTAACCAGAGCATTTTCGTAATTTTATTGCAAAAAATTTTCTGTTTGTAAAAACCGGTGATAAAAGATTAAAATCAAATAAACGATTTTCATATCAGAAGAGATTCAAGAGTAAGCGGCATATAAGAGTATTTTTTTTAAATTCTATTTTGTTGCCAACGAGCGATATATCGCCAAATAAACGAAAAGTCATTATTTTTTTTTACGAACGCTCTATTGACGTTCCGCCGAAATTTCTTCTATAAGCAAATATATCAATAAGAGAAGAATATTATATATCCATAAGAGAAGAATATTCTGTGATTTTTTAGCCTCCGATGCTATTTCTTTCAGACAAGCTAAAAATGTCGTGTCATCAGCCCTGAATTTTCTACTGAACCGATTTTGATAATTATTTTTTTAAATGAAAGCTATTTATTTGTAGTTCTGCCCATTTTAGCTATTTTTTAATTTATTTCCATTTTATATTTTATTTTTAATTTTAAAGCTTTTTTACGATATTTCTTCAAAATGGTGGCAACTTAGTTTAGCTTTTCTCTCGATAATAAAAATTTATTTTCCATTATTACTTTCCACAAGTCAGAAACTTTATTTCATCAGTGAACATGTCCTCGCATTTAAAAGAAAAAAGTTAATTGTTTTCGTAAAATTTAACCACAATAGAATGATTGCATATAATTATGCACTAATTGAGGCAAAAAAATATATTTACCGAGAAATAATATTAATAATGTAAATAAAATAAAGTTAAAAATAATGTTCATAAAATACTTAAACATTATTTTCTAAAGTACTTCATTTATTTTTAAAACAAGTATCAAAATGAAAATCACAATCAATAACATTATAAACATGCAATTTTTTTATTGATAAATAAGTACATAATAAAATAATTGTAATTTAAGAAATTACCCCAACCATTTGAAAAATGTTTCACTCGATACATTCATCTATCATTTTAAGCTAAATACCAGTTGTTTTATTGTGTATTATCCGTGCCACTGCTATAAATGACTTTATACATGCTGCAATTTGAAGGTACGGTTCGTTTAAGTTATATCACTCTATTGTCGCCAAGCATAAAAGTTGGCGACGAAAGAAACATTTCAAACTATTTAACATTGTTGGTGCAAAAGTAATCATTATTAAAATACAGCTTTGGCATATACTGTTATACTTGTAAGACTTTGGCATATATTGTTTGATTTTACAGAGCAGAATTTTGGTGATGGAGGTTTTAAACCAAAATCGATCGCAGCACATGCATCTGTGAATGGGTCCATCAGACATCGAATCAAAAAAGTTTTTTCCCAGTTTTTCCCAAGCCGATTGCTTTTTAGTTTTCTTTTTAGGTGGTGGAAAATCAAGAGTAATAGCTATAACATTTTCCGGCTTGTTAGAATCACTATTGGCACTCAAATTTTCCTGGTTAGAACCGACCGATAGTAAAACGCCATGGCTAGTGGATTGGTCGCCCTGGCGACATGATGTTTTACAATTAATCGGTTCGGCATTAAATTGCTTCCTTTTTCGTGATCGCCTTTCAACACGTAATTGGTTTTCAGCTGCTCAATAATCTTTTGATTTTATCATTTTCTGCATTGAAAGACGTTTTTGCGCCAAACCAAATACAGTATTACTCAGTTATCCCGTCGACCAATTTCGCCAAATGATACGAATCGCCAAACTAATAAGCAACTTATACATGTTGACTAAATTTTTATTTTAAATAGCAAAAGAAGAAATAAAAATCACTTTATGATTGTTTAAGTACGCGTATTGTGTTTAATATCATTGAATGCGATATTCACGTTCATTCATTTCTTTGGCTTCGGCTTTTTCCGTATCTGTTAATTTCCGTCTACCCATTTTTAAATTTGTTAGTTTTCTCCTTTATTACAATGATTTTAACCATTTTAATTTACTATTCAAATAAAAATTCTTCTAAAAGTAAAGAATTTAATTTAAATTCAAATAAAAATTCTTCTAAAAATAAAGAATTTAATTTAAATTCAAAAGTGGTAACATCATTCAAAAGTGGTAACATCATCGGGTCCATTCTCCCGAAAACAACAACCATTTTTCAAATGGTTAATAACAGAAAATAATTTATGATAAAAATTAATGTCTAAAGCAAAGTAAGAAATATTCCAAATGAGGAAAATGATGGCATTCAGCAACCAGATAAAATGAATTTACAATATTATTACGGACGCCTTTTTCATATTACTAATAACAGTAACTTTTAAAAAACATTTGAAAAGAAAATGACGTCACTATTTAAAACATCGCATTTTTACTCATAACGATATTACATTTCAATATCTCTTTTCATTATGGACACAGATGGAGATTTTACTTTCAGATGACTTCAGTTAGTGAAAATAATGTCATAGTAAAAATAAAATTAGTTTTTTTTTTTTTTTTTTTTTTTTTTTTTTTTTTTTTTTTTTATAAATCTATTTTTTTGTAGTGCATATAAAATAAAATTTCTGGATATCGCCGGCACTCAGATTACAATTTTAACTGAAGATGTACAAATATTTGCATGCAAAATTGTAACTGGAAAACTTGACATTAAGTTTGGAAATATATTTATTTTATATTGATTCAATAATGTAATTACTTTTGCTTTTTTTAAAGCCAAATCGATCGGGTCTTTTAAACATTTCATTCGCCGAATTCGACGGGATTCCACTCGTTTTATTGTTAAAATGCATTTCCTTTTTCCCAGAGTCTATAAAAAAGCGTTTAAACTAAAGAAAAAATCCGTTTTTGATTAATCTAGTCAATGAAGAAGTAGCACGTCAAATTGTATTTCTTTATTATTCCTCAATTCCAAAGTCTCAGAGAGAAACTGCTAATCAACTGGGTATTTCACGCCGTTCTATTTGCTATTATATTGATAAACACAAGAAAAATGAAGTTAGTTCATTGCATTCTAAACGGAGTCGCCCTTCTAAAAAACCTCTATCGATTTTTTTTCATTTATTTAATTTTTTTTTTTTTCTAATCGGAGGCGAAATTGAATTCTGCAATGGCAGTATCTACATTCAACTTGTTTTCAGATTTTTCTGAGTAAGCCCGTTTGGAAACCTTCCTTGTAAGATAAAAATTTATACTACGGATGCATATAAAGTTTGTTGCATAAGAATATATACTCACACTACAACACGGGGTTTGTTGGAAACCGTTAGTTTTCCAGACACAAGTTATATATATATATATTAAAATAAATAAATAAATAAATAAATAAATATATATATATATATAAATATATATATATATATATATTAAAATAAATCAAATTCAAACGTGTGAAATTTTGCTATATGTAAAGTGAGATTTTCCATAAAAAAATACTCATGGCGAAGCATTTTCTAATTTGGAAATTCCAGGACTTCTAGGAACCTGTACTCAGAACCACTGATAATGGACCTTATGCACACAAGCTGAGGTCGAGGCTAAAATTCGTCTGCTGGCGGTATTTACTGGCGGTGTTTAGCATTGCAGTCTATGGAGTGTCAGTTATTTATGCTTGTTTGTTAGAAATACTGGAAAAGAATTCTTTTTTGAAGCAGCATATACTTAATATAATGTAATATAAATTCAAAATTGTTGTTCTGATTGCAAGAAAATTCTGTAAATTTGTCAATTTTCTGTTAAAATGTATCCAGAAAGACTAAAGTCGTCTGCTAGCGATGTTTGCGCCTGCGCATTAAGGCATTCTGGCGGTGCAGTGACTAGAATAACAGGTTAGCATACCGCCAGCTCTGGCGTGTGACGTCACGTGCATAAGGTCCATTGTTTTACGAGGTAGTTTCTATTTGGTATCCCCTGGAATCACAAAACTGGCGCATGCGCATCTACCGTGCTCTTGGCTCGGCTCTCGCATTCGGAGAAGGCTACTTCTGATGTTTTTGTATGAATTTTATTTTAAGCGTCAATATATTTCTGAAAGCCTGATGGCGTGTTCCGTATGCTGTCTATCTCGAGACCGGAGATATTGGGTTCGAACCCAAGCTTTACAGCTGGGATCACTGTAAAGTTTTGAAAACAGAATAAAATTACATTTTTGAATGTTAAAGTTTTAAAAATATTTTTCAATGTTTAATTATTAATATTTAATTATCAAATAATTAATTATAAAGTATATTAGGAAATTAATTATTATATATCATTAATTAATTATATAAATGTATTACATAATAATTTATTATATAATATATTTACAAAAATGACAATTATATTATTATTATTTTTAATTGTCATTTTGTAATTAAAACTACATACATTTGTTTTTTGAAGCTGCAATTAATTATTATGTAATGTTATTAACATTATTATTAATAAATTATTAATAATTAATTATTATATAATAATATTAATATAATTATGTATAATTTATATTGAAAAATCAATTATAGCTTTCTGTAAATAAGTACTTATTAATTAATAATTATATAAATATATTACATAATTATTGTATAATATTTTTATATAATAATTATGTAACGTATGTATAATAATAATAATTACATTATTTATATTTTTTAAAAAATAGCATTTGTAATTAAAACTACATACAATTTGTTTTTAGCTGCAATCAATTATATTATATAACGCAATTAGCATTATTATTAATAAATTATTATGCAGCATGTAAATATTAATATTACTTATTGATTAATTATTATGTAGTAATATTAATATAATTATGTATAATTTATATTTAAAAATCTATAATAGCTTTCTCTAAATAAATAGTTTATATTAATTTAGTAGTAATTAATAATTATGTTATTTATACTTTTTATATATTAGTTTATATTTTTTAATTATATTATTTATATTTTATTAACTAATTAAAAAAAGGTGTTGGTTATGCGTATACATATTTCATAATTAATGCTTCAAATTTAAAGAAAATCCCAAATGTTTATGATTAATTTAGTATTCAGTATAAATATTTATTATTATTTATTTAAAATAAGTTATTTGTACAATATTAATACAGTTATAATTGGCATATAGTCTAAACATTTATTGTTTTTTATTAAAAAAGTAAAACTAAGTCCTTAGTATAAATGAAAAATATATGAGTATTTTATAATTAATAATATTTAGCAATATTTATTAAATAAATAGCATAAATAGATAATAATGAATTGTTAATGATTAATATAATTAAGATATAATATTACTAATATGAAACAGGTATAATTTCGTTGGATCCCCACACTTCCACACGCACTGACTTCTGATTTTATTACTTTCTGTTTTTATATGGATTAGAAGTGAAAATTCTTCCTGGAACTACTGCTTCAAAGACAAAATACATATACAGTGAAACCTCCAAATAAGGGACACTCCGAATAAGGGACACTTCTATTTAAGTGGCGAAACTTCTGGTCCCAGTCCCTTGGTATAGGACATTTAATGTATTTACCTTTGAATAAGGGACACTCGATTTAAGGGACACTTGAAAATGAAATTAAAGAGACTGGTTTTTGCTTTTCAGATAGTGAAGTAGTCTGTGATAAAAACGAAAATACAATTTTTTGTGAATTTATCAAACAGATAGACAGCTATGATGATACAGAGGCATACAACATAATTAACGACCATTTATTTACCCGCAATTCTGATTCGACATCAGTGCGTTTATCCACATTGAAAGTAATGATGAAAATTGTGAGGATGATTCTGAAAGTGGAGAAGTAAAGATAACTTTGAAATAAAGAGCTTTACATTTGCTTTTAGTCTGTTCTCAAATCCAAAAAAAAAGCAACTTTTACGACATAAGTTTTAATTTATTTTTATTCGGAAATGCCTGAAACTAGCAACTATTGTTGTTCAGAAAATATGCAGTAGACCAATTTTTTCTATTTTTTCACAAATGAAATAGATATTTCAGATAATATTGTCAAAGTGGGCATTTTGAACAGAATTTCCATGCGAAGAAAAATTAACTTCTCAAGAAAGAATAAAAAAGTCTGTTACGTGATCAAAATCGCTTATAACACAATAGGTAATTTATTTATTAAAAAAATAGAAAACACAGTTGAATTCCAAATCGTTTCCAAACGTTCCAATTTTGTACCTTTCAATTTAAAAATGAATTTCTTATGTGTGAAAACGTTTTCCGCTTGCTGAGTAGAGCAGTTGAGATATTTGTTGCCTTTTTATACTTTTTGCATGTACACAGTTTGCATAAAAATTACAAATTGATAATTCTACAAACTAGCAAAAGCCATGCTTTGTTTGGATTCGCGAAGCATTATTTTATAAAACAGATATTTGAAAGTAAAAATATTTTTTAATATTATTTTTGCATCTTTATTAAACAAAAACGTTATTTTATGTTTTGGCGCATTTTAATTTTTCATTTATGATGTAAGACTGGCATAATAAAATATTTTCGAAGCAAACTTTTACGAAATATTTTTAAATTTTCAACTAAAACCTCTTTCAAAGATGTTTTTACAATTTCCAGTAACCACTGGTGTTTTTTAAAGTTGTTTGAAATATGCATGTTTCCAATCTTTGTAATTAAGATCAAATAATCTTTGATAGCTATTTTAGAATAATATATTTGAAGAGAGCTTGAAGAAAGTTACTTCGTCAAAATCCTATTTTCTGGAAAAGCATAATCTGCTCTCGTTGATACTATGAATTTTTAACTGTAAAACTTTTTTTTTCTAATTTCTTCGTTTTTATACATGTTAGCGTATCAGAATTTTTGATATTGTTGAATTTTTCGTAAGGAAAATTTCTATTGAATGCTTAATTTTGAAGGATTTTCACTCTCGACAACGTTACGTACGTTTTTAAGCCAACTGGTGTCTATATATCCTCAATATCTACAACTGCTTCATCTAATGTTAAACCTTGGGATTTATGAATTGTAACAGCAAAAGCTAACTGCAGAAGAAATTCTTTCCTTGAGCAATTTATGCTTCTATTTTTCCAGAATTTAATTATTGGGGGAATTGGTACGCACGCAATTCTTATAAGTTAAATTATTGTAGTATTCAAATTTATCCATGATTATTCGCAATATCTGGTCTGGTGGCTTGTGATTTTCTTTATTACTTGCAACAAAGTCTAAAGTCCCGTTCACTAAACCTTCTTCGGTCCACAAATAAGAACGTAACATTAGATTCAAATGATAAAGTAAGAAATGGTTAAAGTCAATTTGTCGTTTCTGAATCCTCCAACTTTGCTTTAGTACATTTATAAAGAGCTTGAATCGAGGCAACAACTTCACGCTTCAATTCTTTTAATTTTTCATTTATATAACAAATTTAACAATTAATTTTATTTGTTTACAATTCTTTTGTTGCCACTTTACCCCCCCCCCCAAAAAAAAAAAAAAATCCATAATACAATATTTTTAAAATGTTTAAGTCTTAAGTGTCATCTGTGCAAACGATTTTGCTGAATAATGAAAACATATTTTATTTATTAAATTAATCATGATTCTATCTATAATTACTTACTCAATGATTTATATTTTTTTCTGAAAATATACGCGTTTCATTTTTTATTTATTTGCTAAAATGCGTCCGTATTGGAAATGTATGTAAAATAAATTAATTAAAATAATAAATTTTTTTAACGATTTACTGTAAAAAAATTATATTGTGCAAATCTACAGATCATAATTTATTTTTGTGTTTAATTTGAAGTTAAAATATTGAATTGTTTTTTTTGTAAAGTGTACGACAAAATGTAATTTGAATGGCCTAGTAGAGGATTCGCTTCGCTCATCCGAATAATTTAATGATTTAGTAATTATAATTACTAATTAAAATTTTTCAATTATAATTGAAAATTTTAATTAATTCCCTGTATTTCCTTTTGTCTGATTAATGTAATTTATACACATCGGGGCATTTAAATTTCATCTTTAATGTTTTGTTATTTTCATATCCTTCTGAATGATTAATTAAAAATAATATAAAAAACTCCAAATAAGGGACACCTCTATTTAAGGGACAAAAGTTCCGGTCCCATAGGTGTCTCTTATCTGGAGGTTTTACTGTAGTTTTTATCACAGATAGCATTCTAAAAAATATAAATAATATAATTATTAATTACTACTAAACTAATATAAAATATTTATTTAGAGAAAGCTATAATAGATTTGTTAATATAAGTTATACATAACTATATTAATATTACTATATAATAATTAAATAATAAGTAATATTAATGTTTACATGTTGCATAATAATTTATTAATAATAATGCTAATTACATTATATAATAATTAATTGCAGCTAAAAAACAAAATGTATGTTTTAATTACAAATCCAATTTTTTAAAAATATAAATAATGTAATTATTATTATTATATATACATTACATAATTATTATATAAAAATATTATATAATAATTATGTAATATATTTATATAATTATTAATTAATAAGTGTATAATAATTATATAATTAATTAATAACTGTATAATTAAAACTGCATAAAGAAAATAATTATTAATTAATAAGTATTTATTTACAGAAAGCTATAATTGATTTTTCAATATAAATTATATATAATTATATTAATATTATTATATAATAATTTATAATTAATAATTTATTAAAAAATGTTAATAACATTATATAATAATTAATTGTAGCTTCAAAAAACAAATGTATGTAGTTTTAATTACAAAATGACAATTAAAAAAATATATATAATTATTATTTTTGTAAATATATTAAATAAATTATTATGTAATATATTTATATAATTAATTAATGAATATATGATAATTAATTTCCTAAAATTTTTTTAGAATTAATTAATTGATAATTAAATATTAATAATTAAACTTTGAAAGATATTTTTAAAACTTTAACATTCAAAAATCTATTTTTATTCTGTTTTGAAACTTTACAGTGATTCTACCCGACTGGGTCTCGAACCCAACAGCTCCGGTCGTCAGACCGACAGCATACGGATCACGCCATCAGGCTTTCAGAAATGTTGACGCTTAAAATAAAATTGATACAATAACATCAGAAGTAGCCTTCTTTGAGTGCGAGAGCACGGTAGATGCGCATGCGCCAGTTTTGTGATTCCAGGGGATACTATGTAGAAACTAACGTTTTACTATATAGAGATAATATAGGGCTGAGTTCCCCCCTTTTGTCTACATTATATCATTTATATAGGCGGAGCTCCTGATTTATGGGTTTTATTTGAACTGAAATTAGGAGGAGTTGGGTAAGTTTTAAGTAAAAACTTGTAGTAAAAATTGGCAACGCAGAATCAAGAATATGCTTTTTAGATATTTATGAGGTAACAAGCAGAATATATATCTTGTTTTCGTAACTCTTGTAAACATGTGTCCATTATTCTGAATAGCAAATACAAAAACTTGTAGTAAAAATTGGCAACACAGAACCAAGAATATGCTTTTTAGATATTTATGAGGTAACAAGCAAAATATATATCTTGTTCTCGTAAATCCTGTAAAAATGTGTCCATTATTCTGATTAGTAAATCTTCTCGGGCGAGCTTTATCAATTTATGAGATTTTTTTTCTGAAGTATTTATTACTCTTTGCAAATAGTATGTTCGACCTATTAAAAGTCAATTCATACAAAATAGATTTGGTTATATTGGCTACTTAACCCCTTGGAAACGAGCGACACGTATGCGTGCCGCAAATAGGCTTAAGAATCCTTGTTTATCTCCATTAGTAAAATTTGCCTTATTAATCGTATCATTTTCTCGATTTAATAAATCACAAATTTCCGTTTTTAAAAACTGATGACAGAATATTAAAAAATTGCGAAGGGGTTAAGGGCACAATTTTCCTATACCAAGAACTGCAACCTGAACCGCAGTTTTAATTCCCAATTACTTGCAACATTTCACATTAAAATATTTCACGGTACACGTACACAACTAGCTTTGACTTTTCAACTTCAAGTAACGAAGTTATCAACTCGTAACTTATTCCGAAAGGAAAGGAGTCAGTGCAATAAGTTACGCCATCTATAGGTATAAGTTTCATAGAGAATCAAACACATAATCTTTTTTTCTTTTTTTACAAAAAATATTGTGCAATTAATGTGTACAGTTAAAATTTCAATAAATATAATTTAAAATGTCTAAAGGTAATAGTTGCTCTTTTTTTTTTTTTTTTTTTTTCTGTAACTAATAAATATCGAAAAATTAAGTAAATTTTAACTCATAGGAGGAGAATAACATGTTTTTGTTAAATGGAAAGCATAAGTTTAAAATGAAGTTACTTTTTAAATCATGTGTTATTTCTCTACTTAAATCATCGTCGTATTTGCATTAAAAGACCTGCGAATATGAAAAAGTTATTTATATATACATGCGAATTTCGTTTTATTATTTACAACACACAAAAGTCTACCGTAATTTCTCGCGTATACGCCGCAGCTTAGTAGTCTTTTCCAAAACAGAAAATTTATCAAAAAAAAAAAAAAAAGAAGTCAAACGCGTGCGAGGCACAAGGAAGTAAATTTTTTTTAAATAAATTAATTCTGGTGGGAAATCTAATTAACCAAGGTGTGGCGTTTAGCGCATAATTATGATATATCCTTTTCGTATTAAGAACATGTAATGAGTACAAAATCTGAAAATAAAATAACAAACATTTAAATATTAAACTCACACCATAAAATTTATAAAGTAAAGTTTTATTAAGTAAACACAGTAGTTTTGCTCTCTGATATTTAAAAAATCACTAGATTCATTCGTGATAGGGTTGGGCATTTCGATTCATCTTGAGGAGTCGACTCTGACTCGATTCACTTGGTTAATGAGTCGAGATAGTGAGTCGACTCCCGACTCACTTATGATTGGTTGGTTGGTTGTAAAAATGACGCAATTTTATGTCTTCTATCACGTATATTGCACAAAAGAGAATTTTTAAATGTATGCTAGAATTATTTAGCTTTAGTGTTTAGATAAAAGATATATTTTTGTGGTAATAGGGACCGTTCAAGTATTACGTAAGCACTAAAGGGGGAGGGGGGTGTCCAGTGTCTGCTTATTTTTTCTGTCAAGGGGGAGGGGGGTTCACGACAATTCTTACGTAAGCATTAAACAACGCAGCGACTGCAGTTCAAATTCAACAAGCAAACAAAGTATGATGGGGAAAGAGCGTTCTACAGTCCATTCGAAATTCGCCGTTTATTTTCAATTTTATCCTTTGCTTATCCATCGGCAATTGCATGACCCGGATCACCCACTCGTCCTTTGTCTTCATTGTTGTCTGTTAAGTTTTGTGCCAAGTCAAGTGCATTGATAGACTGTAAAAACACAGGAACCGGTGTGGCTGGGTTCTGTTGCCAGGGTAACTGGTCAGTTGACTTTATTTTAGGTAAGTCCGTTATTTTCTTTTCTCTCGTTCAATCGGTCATGGAATTCCGGGAATTTTTGCAGAATTTCTGTAATTTTTTTCTTATCTCTCCTACTGTCGAACTTCCTTCTCTACAGGTTTTAGAACTTTAGAAAGCAGGAAACCTACTTGGGGTTTTTCTTGTCTCGGATACATAGCAAAGTTATTTATTGTTTTAGTTCAGTTGCATAGTGAATTTACATAGTGAATTTTTAGTGAAAGAGTTTTGCTTTTAGTTGCATAGTGAATTTAGTCTGATTTAATTATGGATACTAACATTGACAAAGAACAAGGACCGTAAACCTGCAATACCCCAGGCCACTGTTCCAGTGAAAACATTATAATAGACAATGTTGAAACATGGGTTCAAGGATCTTGGACATCAGATTAAAATATGAACACCAAATTGAACTACAACATTTGTATGATTCATGTCAAAAATTTTAGTTATGATGCCTAAGTAAATTAAGACTTCTTGTATATCTTGTTTTATTGTTCAATGTGATAAATAACAATATGGTTAAACCATTTTGTATTCTGTGGTTTGTTTAATGCAATAAACAACAATATATTAAAACCATTTTATATATTTTGAAATCAGAATCCCTATATGCCTTGTAGCATCAATAATGTAATTGATTTGTAACTTTTTATAAGTCAAGAAGTATTGATGTATAAACTGTCATAAAATCTTACGTAAGCAAAGGGGGGGGTCTAGCATTTGCTTATATTTTCTTACAAGGGGGTGGAGGGGGTACAAAATGACTAAAAATATGCATACGTAATACTTGAACGGTCCCATAGCCGAAATTTTTAGTCTTGTACCGGCCCAGAACGTATAAAAAATAATGACCTGGTTGGTAAAAAACATAAATGTTCGGCCAACTTGCTTCGTACAGAACAGTTATTAACCCGACAAGAAAAAAGTTAAAATCTTCTTAGCCTGATCCGGCATAGTTAAATTTGTAGAAAACATGGATTTTTCCGTTTGAGAAGTTATAATCAAAAATTAATATTTTAGATTTTTTTTATGTTTATAATCTTTATTTTTAAAGAAGAACCCTATGCTATGATATTCATTTTTTAATTAATGTTTAATTTGTATGAAAATGTTTCAGTTGATATTAATATTGTTAATCCACATATTATATGCTATTCTACGCATTAGAGGCTTAAAAATCTGAAAAATGCTACAAAGTAAAATCCTCCAAGACGAAATAACATTAAATAAAATTTCGCTCTAGACGAGTTCCCTTCCGATCGCTACAAGGGGAAAAAGGTTAGACCCGAACCAGTCTTTTAGGAAAAAGTAAGTCTCGAACTCGGCTTGGGAGAATGCAATGACAAGGCCCAATCCGAAGTTGTAAAATAAACTAAGGCCCGACCCGAGTGCCGCTAAAAATAGGCCGGAGCTTTGAGCCAGGATCCGGCAATCACAGCGTTTAAAATTATTAGACTGTTTTCTTTCCTTTCTTTTTCTTTCTTTTTTTATGGGGGGGGGGGGGTTCCTTACTTAAAAATTTAAAACGGATACTTTAAATTCATTATGTTCTTATATTTATAAATTATTAGTTATTCACAAATACCCCCCCCCCCCAAAAAAAAAGAGAAATATTAGTACAAATTAAGTTAATTGATTTTTTAAATATGTGTGCGTTTATATATATGTCGTGTTGGTTATGTTGGAAATATATCGTATCATCGAATTAAAAAGAAATTAATTACTTTACGTTTAGATTCTGTAGAAAATATAATGCAAAAAATATATCTCCCCCCATCCCCGGTCTAGTCTATTTCTGAATTTATTAAAACTAAAATTATGGAAAAAAGGGGACAACAGTAGTTTATTCGAATTTTGCTGGAAAATAATAGCGATTATCCTGAGTCTCATTGTTTTGTAGAAAATTGCATTTCCCGTTTCACATAAGCTTTATATTGCAGGGCTCAATGTCAGCATGTTTTAATGTACAATTATAAACTGATAGTCTGACTATTGAGGGGATTTCGAATCAAATAACGTTTTCCATTTGTTTAATAAATGAACTGCTAATCAAACTAAATACGAAAAAGAAAAAACGGAGCTGTTGTAGTATGTTTGAAGAGGTGGAGAGATATTAGAAAATTTAAGATTCAATTCTAGAAAAAAAAAAAAAAACTCAGCATTCACATAATTTCTGATACATTTTTATTTAGAACTTTAAAAATTGTCAGGCAGCTATAGAGGAGATAAAAAATCAAACAGCATTTCCATTTTTTAATAAATACATTACATATGAAGAAAAAATGTATTCTTGAAGAAAATGATGATATGAAGAAAAAATGTATAAACGACAGGTTTTTCTCTTTTCCTTTGCAATATAAACTTCGATTTTAAGAGTAATTTTCTAATGTATTTTGCCAAAAATTGGAAAGCCAATCAATTACATAATTTCTGAATAAAAAAACTTTTCAATTTTACAAGGGTTTTTTTTTTTTTTTTTTTTTTTTTTTTTCTCCAACTAAAAATGAATTCAGAAATATGTAAGAAAGTAGCTTTTTTGAATTTAAGAACAGATTTAATAAATTCAGAGAAATATTTTCAGAAATCTACTTTATATTATACAGCTTTAAAAGCTACGACATTTTTAACCCTGTTTTTTTTCTTTTATTCCAAATTACATTATTTTTTAACGAATGTTGAAGAGTCTAAAAATCTAGGTAAACGATAACATTGCTGTTGCTATTGTGTATTTTCTGTCTTTCGAATACATACTAAACTAAAATATTGCTCATGAATGTGCATAAAATAGTCTTAAGAAAATTGTTGTATGCTAATAAAAATTGGATTTTTTTGTAGAAATTGAACCGAGCCGGGTAAGTTTATTAATTTATTTATTTGTACGGGTCGGGACCGGATAGAACTTTTTATTTTACATTAGCCTGGGTTAGCTTTAACTTGTACCGGGCCTGGTTGGACCTGTGAGCTCCTCTAAATAAATTATGAATATTTGCAAGTTTTCTGTAATTTTAATAAATGTCATTTTACAAATCTATCAAAATATTCAGTATCTGGGACATAATTTACCCCTTATGCGATCATAAAAAAAGCGGCGGGGAGACTAATTTTTTAATTTTTCCCTCATATTTACAGTTTTTATAATTGACTTCCTTTTGAAATTCTATTTATAAAATCATGATAATATACTGAATAACTGCCAGGTTTTATGTTTTTATCTTACCACTATTTAAAAAATAATAATAATGAATAAAAAAATGTATTTTAAAATCATCGGAAATTTAGGAAAACAAGCAAATTCCCTTCATAAAAAATAACTGTAAAAGACAAGCGTAAAATTTGGCAGCTATGACATTGTGATCCCCTCTCCCCCCGATTGACACTCAGATTTGACTTGCGCTACAAAAATAAATAAATAAAAATAAATAAATAAATAAATAAATAAAATAAATAAAATAAAATAAACAGGAAATATTATCCGAATCTGGTTTGAAAAAAGGAATATTTAAAAAAATCGACCATCTAAACTTAAAAAAATTACATGAAAATTATATCCATTTTTACATTATCCGCAAACATTTATAATTTATAAATATATATATATATATATATTAAAAGAATATATTCGTAATCAAATGAAGGACAACACTTTATTTAAAATACATCAATCATAAAATAAACTCATAAACTTTTTAGCAGTGGTGAATTCGGAAAGTGGCCCGGGGGTCAGGCATTCCCGCGGAACAATGAGATCCCCCCCCCCCCTGAAATATCAGGCATTTTGTGTTTTAAATGGTAAAAGAGTGCAGTCTTTACCCCACCCAAAATTCTTTATAACATCCACCTACACCCACAGAAATCTCCTCTCGAAAAAAAATGTGTCTTAATTTAACACTGTTTTTTAAACAATTTGCTATTAAAGTAAAATTTTATTTCTCTCTCTTCAACTTTTTTTTCTATATTGCATCAGATAAAGGCAGTTGAAAATATTTCCCTAACCAGTTCTACTTTCTTTTAGCAAAAAATACAAACATAATATCTAAATATCCTGCTGAACGCCCCTTTTTTCCATAAATTCAATTAATCTTTCCAGAAATAACCAGCAGAACGCCCTTTTTTCTCTGCCCCTCCCACTCTTTTCATTCATTCGGTATCTTCCTAATTACACGTGAAATGCACATCTACACTGCCTCCGATTTTCCCAAAATCCCCAACCGCAATATAAAGTCAAACCAAGACATTTGTTTTTTGCTAAAAAGCCCAGCGCGGATTCGAAGAGTCGAAATCTGATACCGAGTCGAAAGAGTGGTTTTCAAGGAGTCGAAGAATCGAAGAGTCGACCACCCAATCTTCAACTCTCGACTCTCCAATTCCGACACTCTGTTAAACTGGTCCAACCACTCTGAGTGAGTGAGTTGACTTTTCGATTCTTCGACTCCGAATCCCAAACTGAGTTGAAATGAAAGTTCGACTCTTTTGAGTCGACTCCGTTAGCCAGATAGGAGTCGATAGTTCGATTCACTTGTAAGGAGTCGAGATTTAGAGTCGACTCCTCGACTCCTTGGCCAACTCTAATTCGTGAAAGTCGGCCGCTGTCTTTGGCAGCCGATTTATTTGTATTATTTACTGTCCACCAAGTGTCGCAACAAGCGTCTGGATAGAGAACGGCTGCTAATTGACCACTGGTACGGGTCGGAGTTCCCAATGTTTCCCACAAGCGTTGCGGTATTTGATTGGCTTCTGGTGAACGCTTGTGGGATAAATAAAGAGGCTGATTAGCTGTAACCTGTTATGACGTTCTTTGACGTCAGAAATGCTAGTGGTCCATTGTTTGTAACAAGCGTCTAGGGAAAGAACGTCTGCTAATGGTACGATTTAGAAAATTTCGGCTTCTGATTAACTCGTTTCTGCGCGTGCGTCAGCAGAGGCGATAAAGGAAAAAGGTTGTAGTTTCTTCCTTCCAGTATACCGTACTGAGAAATGAATTTTCCCTTTTCGTTGTGGATTTGTTTATGAATTGTTTCAGAAAGAACCAAGTACATTTCTAAGCGTATAATGCGATTTAAACTTAAAGCTTTATATAATATAAAGTCATAATCAAACTATTTAACTGAAACTTTTTTATTTATTCGAAATTATTTAAATCAATGCAAAAATTTCAAATGGTTTTAAAAGTTCATCTTTTATACAAATTACAAATAAAAACAGTGCAAAACATAAACAAGATTAGAATACAAATAGTAAACAGTTATTTGTGCTTTTTCGGGATCTTAGTTTCAAACGGTTTTAAAAGTTCATCTTTTATACAAATTACAAATAAAAACAATGCTAAGCATAAACAAGATTAGAATACAAATAGTAAACAGTTATTTGTGCTTTTTTTAAATTTGCTTTATTTATATAGCTCTTTTGAATTATTATTAAATTCAAAATTTTCAGTGTTATAAATGACCGAATCTCTAAAAATAAATAAATAAATAAATATGTGTGTTGAGCTATTTCTAACTTATTTAGAGAATTTAAATGATTTAAAAAGGAGATATTTTTCCATTAACATCAATTAAGTAATAAAATGTTACCATTAATCAGAAATTATATACATATATGATTCATATAGTTACACAAATGATAAATAAAAACAATACTAAACATAAACAAGATTGGAAGACAAATAGTAAACAGTTTTTTGTGTTTTTTATTTATTTTACCCTTTTTTTAAAAATTTGCTTTATTTATGGTTTATTTTTGTCGCCCGATTATCTACACTAATGGGATATAGGACCATGGGGGAGTGCCCTTCGTGGGGGTCTTTCTGAGGGAACCTAACCCGTATTTACGCAAGGTTCGAAGAAAACCACGAAAACTCCGAACGGTTAGGCCGACAGCCGCGATTGGGTTCGAACCCAGCACCTGCTGTCTACCATTTGAGAGGTCTGAACCTCTCGGCCACTGGTGGGGCCTTTATTTATGTAGCTCTTTTGAATCATTATTAAATTTATAATTTTCAGTGTCATAAATGACAGAATTTGTAATAAATAAAAATAAAAATAAAATAAATAAATATGAATGTTGAGCTATTGATAACTTATCTAGAGTTAAATATTTTTTTTAAAAAGAGTTATTTTCCATTGACATCAATTAGGTAATAAAACGTTACCAGTAATCAGAAATAAAAGGGGTTCTGTGGTTAAAGCCCTTCTCAAAATTTCTAAAAAGTGATTAAATTTATACAAATTTCATTCTGATAAAATAATATGGTGTAATCTGATATGGTGTGTAAAAAGAAGGGTGAAAAAAATCTTAGCAATTACAAAATGTTTACCATTCATCTGTGTTGCAAGTTCTCATAATAAGAAACTATTTCAACATAAAATTAAAGAAAAAAAAAGAGAAATAATAGCACCAAAGTAATACATTTTTATTACTACTACTACTTTTTATGTTTTTTTTTTTTTTTTTTTTTTTTTTTAAGGTACTTTTTAAAGATACTTATGAACCTTTTAACACCTAAATGCTTAATTTATAATTGCCGTATGTACTTTTTATTATTTCGGTCGACATATAACTATTCGACATATATTTATATTCGACATATAAATGTCGCATATTTACTAAATGCTACTTTATGGGCATGTAATACTATAAAAGTGTTTACTTTATGAATAACAATCGATAAACCTCCTAGATGAGATTCTGGCTCCACTACTGAGTCAGACATACAAAAAAATTATTGGATAATTTAATTGAATTTAAGGTGATTTCATTTTATTATGATAACTAGTTCACATTTTCTTCTTTTTAAATTATACAGTTTTAGGGGTGATTAAGAAGAAATTCCATCGTTAAATTAATCTGTATGAAAGGATCATATAAGGCCGTAAAATTCAACAAAAACAAAAATGCCGTTACTAATACAAATTTATATATATATGTGTGTGTGTGTTCTTATCTATAAAAGATTTATCTGTAATTTTTGTGTTTTAATGGATACATTAATGTCTTTAAAAATCTAGATTGATGTTTTAATTGTAATGTAACTATTAAAGCATATTTTAATCAGAGCCGTAGCTAAGGAGCGCTGAGCCAGCGGCGTGCGAAAAGAAAATTGCGCCAGGGGCGAAGTTTCAATTTGGTGTCCCAACCCTCCCCATCATCATTTCTCTTTGTGACTATTGTCACAAAATTGAAAAGTGTAAAAACCCAAATAAATTCTATCGAATACGTATTTATCGTTTATTTTTCAATTTTAAAAGGTTTAATCTTAAAAACTAAACAATATAAAAGAACACTGTACTTATATGTTGGCAAAAGGGATCCGGACATACATGAAAAAAATTAAACCAACAATATTGTATAATGCCTTTTGGGCTCCAAGAAAGAAGCAATATACTATTTTAAGAATATATCTTTTTTTCACAAAAAATACCAATATTTTAAAATGTATAATTATTTACAATAAAAAAAAGGTTGAAAGAAACGACGATGGTGATATAAATTTGGCGCCTCCTCAATTTCCTCGGCCGGGACGAGCGCCCCTTTCGTCCCCTGCTTTGTACGGCTCTGGGCTCAGCCCTCCCTAAAACATTTTGAGTTGAAAGACCTTGGAAAGAATTCCAAGGTCACTAAATTAATTTCTGTTCTGAAAATCTAAATAAAACTCTGTTCAGAAATCTAATTTAGTTTGAGGCTGTTTCACAGTTTTGCAGAAATACTAACTAGTAATTATAAGTGCAGTCACAAAGAGAAATGGTGATGGAGAGGATTTGGGCACCAAATTGAAACTTTGTGCCACGTTGAATTGAATTGTGCTCCGGGCGCAATTTTCTCTTCCACGCCGCTGACTGAGCGCGCCTTAGCTATGGCTCTGATTAGAATTTGCTTTAATACATTGCAATTAAAACATCAATGTAGATTTTTAAAGACATTAATATAACCATTAAAACACAAAAATTAAAGATAAATCTTTTATAGACAAGAAAATATATACAGTAAAACCCCGATCTATCGTTCCCGCATCCATCGTTTTCCCGCATTGATCGTTTTATTTCTATGGTCCCTGCACAAATTATATTTAAATAATGTTAAGGAAATCCGCATGCATCGTTCTTTAAAAAATCGTTTTCCCGCATTCTTCGTTGTAAAATTTTTTCCTCTCTGAAATGAAATTGAATGACAAGCGCGTCCATATGAACCGACATTATTTCTTTTATCTTAAAATGTTTCATTTGTGCTTTTTCAAAGAGAAGGGGGGAAGAACAATGTTTAGCGCTGATATTATGACATGTATTACGTAATGAGGAACAGGTGATCTTGTTTGGAGAATGGGTTATTCCATTTTGCGTAAGGGGGAGGATATATGGATTTTTTAGCCAGCTGCTACATTCTAGGGTAATCTGTTGTGCGCAATGTAGGTGTTTAATTTCAAGAGTGTGAGCTTTTAATTTATACATTCTGCTCTAATTTTTATGCGTTCTGTGAGTTTTAAGTATGGCAAAATAAATTCGCACCTTAGAAAAAAGGATTCACATCATAGATGAAGTGGAAAAAATCCGTTTGAGAAAAAAATTAGCATCGCTAAACGTTTAGGTATACCGCCTTCAACGCTCAGTTCGATAGTTTCGAAAACGAAAGAAATTAGAGAGCAGGCTGTTAAATATGGAACTTTTGCAAAAAAGAGAAAAACAAGCAAAGTGTCTACTTACAGTGAATTGGAAAGAATTTTCTTCGCTTGGTACGAGCATACTCGGGCATCAAATATTCCTGTGGATGGGAATATTCTTCGAGATAAAGCACTTGAAATAGCGGCCTCATATGGCATGGATAATTTTTCTGTATCAAATGGGTGGATTTCACGTTTTGAAATTCGCCATGGATTTGTATCCAGGAAATTATGTGGCGAAAGTGCTTCTGTAGTAAATACTGATGAAATAGAAATGTGGTTCAAAAATCTTCCAAAGTTACTAGAAGGATACAAGGATTGTGACATTTACAATGCAGACGAAAGAGGCCTGTTTTATAAATGTTTGCCAGGCAGAACGCTAGAGTTCAAAGGAGAGTCTTGTCATGGGGGTAAACATTCGAAAGAAAGACTTACAGTGCTACTATGCACAAATAAACATAGGCGTAACTAGCGGGGGGCCGGGTGGGCCGGGCCCACCCCAGACAACCCACGGCCCCCCCTAGAATTTTGAACTCTTGTGGTAATCTTAGAACGTAAAAATTTTATTTTTTCGAGAGATTATACATGTCTCAGAGTGGGGAGCTAAACTGTCTATTTTTTCCATTTGTCTTAAGTCTATATTTTTCAGACTTAGTCTTTTTTCTCGCTTTTTTACAATTATTTCTTACTTATCGATCACCCCCAACAGCACATGGTAATAGTATCAGCTTTTAACAAAACCGGTCACTCCTTTTGAAAGAGGACTGCATTCATTTATACGATTGGAAATCAGCCGAAGGCTAAAAGAAATGGTCATTTCCTGTCACTGTCTCGGGTTTTTCAATATTACAACATTGGGGGGTCTTAATTAGTTACATCTGTTTCTTGCCCTTTTTTTGGAAACGGGGCTGAACTCTCAAATTCCAGGAAAAACACAAAAACACATGCTTCTGTTGTTAGTTGCTGTAGTGCTAAGGTGTTTTTTTTTTTCTTTTATTGTGCGTTTCGCTATGACTAATATTAAATCCTCTTCAGAGAAGAAAATTGTGAAAAAGATGGATATATGAGATCATTTTTTTAAATCTTCGAATTCCTTCAAGCATTCATTAAATCCAGGTATGTTTCAAAAGTATATAATTCATTTATATTTAAGTTTCTTGAAAGATATTTACATAAACGTTACAGTTTTCGTATATTATCCTTTTATTAAGTTTGTTCTCAAATCCAAAGGCACTATTTTCAAACAATGTTTAGATGCGTTCGTAATTATGTAAATACGTAGCACCTATAGTTGTCGTTCAGTCTGTTTGTCCGTCTGTCCATCCGTCTGCATATAACAATGTAAAAACTACCCAACCGAATTGTTTGAAATTTAAAATGCATAATTATTAAATTCCGATGCATAGATCAATTACAGGGACAATCAAAAGTATTCCGTTACATTACGGTCACTGGGGAAAGAAGTTTCAAATGCATTTTAATCGTTTGAAATTTAAAATATATAATTATTACATAATTTTGTCGAGTCATTTCAAATTTTATGAAAATCGGATGGATAGATTAATTACAGGTACAATCAAAAGTATTCCGTTATATTACGGTCAATGGGAAAAAGTTTCGAATACATTTTAATGATGGAATCTAGGAAAAAAAGTGACCGGAAAAAAGTGATCGGAAAAAAGTGACATAAACTACAAAAGCGGAAAAAAATGACGCGGAAAAAAGTTACCGGAAAAAAAATGACGCGGAAAAAAAGTTACCGGAAAAAAGTGACAAGGAAAAAAAGTTACCGGAAAAAAAGTGACAAAGAATTGATTTTGGGGATTTATTATTGATTTTGGGGATTCATTGGTTAAGTATGAAAGGGGGATCGGGGGGGGGGGCTCATAGTTTAGGTAAATGTGTTTTTCATGCTGAATTAACTGTTTTGGTTCAATTTTTGGATATACGTTCATCCTGAAAAGACGCTTGCTTGATTAGTTTTGGGAAGGGACGATTACCCGCCCCCTCCCCCATCCGTCCTCAATTAGATGAATGGGTTTTTATGCAGAATTGTCCAACGTGTGTCAAATTTGCATATAGGTTCTTTTCGATAAGGCTTATATATATAGTATATAATGCCTGAAGAGATTTAGGAGTTCTAATGGTTAAGTATAGAGGGGGAACGGGGGATAACCTTTCTTAAATTAAATTAATAACTTTTTACGCATAATTATCCGATTTGTTTAGAATTTTGGACATAGGTTCATTATGATAAAACGTATTTCTGATTAGTTATGGGGTTCTTCTGCTTATTATAAAGGGGGGCGAGCAATTATCTTCCCCTTAAACTAGATAAATAGGCTTTTATGCAGAATTATCCCATGTATTTCAAATTTTAAATATAGGTTCTTTCTGATAAGGTAGATCTCTGAATAGTTTTAAGGATTTAATATCTAAGTATAGAAGGGGAACAGAATATAACCCACCTTAAATTAAATTACTTTTTACGCAAAATTATCGGATTTGCTTCAAATTTTGGATTATAGAATCACTATGATAAGGCGTATCCCTGATTATATATGGGGTTATTTTGCCAATTAAAAATTGGGGCGGGTGATTATTCCCCCCCCCCTCTTAAATTAGATAAATTGTTTTTTATGCTCACTTATCCGATATATTTCATATTTTGGATGTATGTTCTTTCTCATAAAGTGAATACTGGAATAATTTTAAAGGTTTAATAGCTAAGTAAACAGTGGGGGAACGGACGATACCCCTCCCTTAAATTAATAAATGGCTTTTTACGCAGAATTATCTGATTTGATTTAAATTTTGATTGTGCGTTCATTATGATAAGGCGAAGCCCTGATTAATTGTGGGTTATCCCCCGTTCATCGCTCTATATACTTAGCCATTAAACCCTTAAAACTATTCAGGGATTCACTTTATCAGGAAGAACCTATATCCAAAATTTGAAATACGTTGGATAGTTGTGAAAGAAAAAAAAAAACCAATTTATTTTATTTAAAGAGTGGAGGATTAATCGCCCGCTTCCCCTATTTAATTAGCAAAAGAACCCCATAATTAATCAGAGATACGCCTTCTTATAATGAATATACATCCAAAATTTGAAGCAAATCGGATGATTCTGCGTAAAAAGCCATTTATTTAATTTAAGGGGGTTTATCCCCCCGTTCCCCATCTGTACATAGCCATTAAACCCTTAAAACTATTCATGAATTCACTTTATGAGAAAGATTCTATATGTAAATTTCGAAATACATCGGATAAGTGTGCATAATTTTTTTTAAATCTAATTTAAGGTGGGGATAGTAATCACTCGCCCTCCTTTTTAATTACCAATAGAACCCCATAACTAATTAGAAATACGTCTTATCATAATGAACCCATGTCCAAAATTCGAAGCAAATCGGATAATTCTGCATAAAAAGTCATTTATTTAATTTAAGAGAGGTTTCCCCCATCTCCCCTTTATACTTAGCCATTAAATTCTTAAAACTACTCTGGGATTCGTCTTACCAGAAAGAATCTATATTTAAAATTGAAATATATGGGATAATTCTGCATAAAAACCTATTTATCTAGTTTGAGGGGGAGATAATTGCTCGCCCCCCCCCCCTTTATAATAAGCAGAAGAACCCATAACTAATCTAAGATACGTCTTATCATAATGAACTTATGTCCAAAATTTTAAGCAAATCGGATAATTATGCGTAAAAAGCCATTAATTTAATTAAAAAAAGGTTATCCCTCGTTCCCCCTCTATACTTAACCCTTAAACTCCTAGAATCTCTTCAGGCATTTTATACTATACATAAGCCTTATCGAAAAGATCCTATATGCAAATTTGACACACGTTGGATAATTCTGCGTAAAAACCCATTCATCTAATTGAGGACGGATGGGGGGGGGGGGTAATCGTCCCTTCCCAAAACTAATCAGGCAAGCGTCTTTTCAGGATGAACGTATATCCAAAAATTGAACCAAAACAGTTAATTCAGCATGAAAAACCCATTTACCTAAATTTTGTGCCCCCTCCCCCCCGATCTCCCTTTCATACTTAACGAATGAATCCCCAAAATCAATAATAAATCCCCAAAATAAATTCCTTATCACTTTTTCCGGTAATTTTTTTCCTTGTCACTTTTTTCTGGTAACTTTTTTTCCGTGTCACTTTTTTTCCGCTTTTATACTTTATGTCACTTTTTTTCCGATAACTTTTTTTCCGTTTACCTTAATGATGTTACACTCATTCGA
Organism: Maratus speculifer; assembly: GCA_964019185.1. Lineage (NCBI taxonomy): Eukaryota > Metazoa > Arthropoda > Arachnida > Araneae > Salticidae > Maratus > Maratus speculifer. Next base: position 5,632,658 of record CAXHSM010000010.1, read on the forward strand.
ACACAATAAAATTGATATGCATCTAATGAGTACATATTATAATATACATTTTGCATAATCTGTGGTGCAAAGAACATTTGATATTGATTTACAAGGCCAGACAAAAGTATTCCATTACATAATGGTACAGGGAGAACATTGTTTGGTGAGCATTTTAATTGTAATAAACTATTTAAAATTTTATGAGATTGATATATGTTACTGAAGACTGTTGCAAGTTATTTTCTGTATAAAAGAAAGCAGATAGTTTTTACAGGGTCACACAAAAGATTTTGGCTAATATACTGTATCCGAAATACTGTGTACTATTATATCAAGATCTGAATAATTTTAAGTGCGTCCGTAATTGTATAAAAAACTAGCACTTATATTCGTCGTTCAGTCAGTCTGTCAGTCCATCCGTCTTTATAATCTATGCTACAAAAAATATATATTATTAATTTACACGGCCACTAAAAATTTCCCCTATATAATGATATACAAGGATTTATTGTTTAGGGCGTGTTTTAATTATATTCATCTATTTCACTTTTATGAATATGGTATACGTTGTTGAGGTGTAAATAAAAGTTGTATGTCCATGTATATTTACAAGAGTACCAAAAAAAAAAGATTTTGACCACTATATTATATCCGAAGTACTGTCTACTATAACGGCAAGATCTGAATATTTTTAAAACTTCGTTATCGTACGAACGCACCTCATTTGCTAGGCTTCATGTGCAATTTCCAACTTGTTTTATTAATTCTTTTTTAAAAAACGCATGAAATAGGCAAGTGGGTAAACGGGAAAAAAAGTGACCGGAAAAAAGTAACATAAACTAGAAAAGGGGAAAAAAATGACTAGGAAAAAAAAAATTACCGGAAAAAAAGTGAAAAGGAATTGACTTTGGGGATTCATTAGTTAAGTATATAGAGAGGATGGGGGAGGGGGAGGCACTTAATTTAGGAAAATGTGTTTTTCATGCTGAATTAACTGCTTTGGTTCAATTTTTGGACATATGATTACCATCCCCCACCCCATCCGACCTAAATTAGATAAACGGATTCTTAAGCAGAATTATACAACGTGCCTTTTTTTTAAAAAATATATATAGGTTTTTTCTGATAAGGATTATACACAGTATACTATAATGCTTGAAGAGTTTTGGGAGTTTAATTGTTAAGAAAAAAGGAGACGGGGGAAGCCTCTTTTAAATTAAATTGATAGTTTTTTATGCAGAATTATCCGATTTGCTTGGAATTTTGGACATAGATTCATTATGATAAGACGTATCTCTGATTAGTTTTGGGGTTCTTTTCCTTATTAAAATGAGGAGGGGGCAAGCAATTATTTCCCTCTCAAATTCGATAAGTCGGTTTTTCTTCAGAATTATCCGATGTATTTCAAATTTTAAATATAGATTCTTTCTGATAAGGTGAATCTCTGAATAGTTTCAAAGATTTAATAGCTAAGTGTAGAGGGAGAAACAGAGGATAATCCCCTTTAAATTAAAAAAAATGGCTTTTTACGCAGAATTATCAGATTTGCTTCAAATTTTGGATGTCCGGTACATATCGCGGGCGGCTAGTCTCTTAGGAAATTTGACGATCAGGGGATTTCTCGGTAAAGGTTTGCCGCAAAAATGCCCAAGTAAATTAAAAAGCGAGTTGAATGCAACGAACGCAAATCACAAATAAAAGGAAATTTTCTTTAATTTTTAAATTTAATGATTGAAAACAATTACGCCAGAAAACATAACACATTTTACCTTTTTCCTTATATTTATTACAATTCATTTTGCATTTAAAACTGGTTTATTTATGTATTTTTTACTTGCGAAAAAAGTAATATGCTAAATCATTTGTTGTAATTGTCATTTTAATTTACGCCGAATATTTATCATTTAAAACTGGATTTTTACTAATAAATGTCTCATATTACACATCACAAAGTATAATATAAAACATTTAAAAAAATATATGTTAGAAAATTTTAATGTATAAACTATGTTATGTGTCACGAACGAATGAACTAGTGAATTCATTAATTTGTAGTAGTAACAGTAATAATAGTAGTTTTTTATTAATAGCTTATGTTAGTAATTAGAAAGTTAATTGTTTAGAAACCTGTAGTTCTTGATAGATCTTCAGTGTTTGAACGCTTAAAAAATTAAAAAACAAATTTAAATTAAAAAAAATGATTTTAATAAAAACAGGATATTTTTTTTTTTCTTTGTTTGGATATTTATAGAATACTGAAAAATGCTATACAGAAACATAAACCATAGTTTTAAATGCAAACAGCTATTGAGGATATGTAAACAAACCCTTAAAACTATTCAGGGATTTTATTTTATTAGAAAGAACCTATATCTAAAATTTGAAATACATCGGATAATTGTGCATAAAAACAATTTATCAAATTTAAGGGGGGAATAATCGCCCGTCTTTCCACATTTCAATTAGCAAAAGAACCTCATAACTATTCAGGGATACCCCTTATCATAATGAACCTACATTCAAATTTTTAAGCAAATCGAATAATTCTGCGTAAAAAGCCATTTATTTAATTTAAGAGGTTATCCCTCGTTCCTCTTTTATACTTTACCATTAAACTCCCAAAATTCTTAGGACATTATATACTGCGACGACGTACTGACAACTTTAATCTGGGCAGAAGATAGATAGCGAAATCCCATTGTGAAAAGGGTGAAAGTATCTTCATTCTAAAACTGAGAAAAATAGCTGCAATTGACCTCAAGGAACTAGAAAATGATTTCACTGGTCTAGTGGCAATGAGCTGAGGGATGGGATTGTTGAGCGTAGAGAGGGAAGGAAGTAGTTGGAAGAGAGACACGTGCTGTTAATTTACTAGAGAGTACATAGATGTAAGGTGGCTTAGATGTGCTAAGCGAAACGTAATATTGGAGTGTGGCTCCTATGTAGTTGTAATGTCGTTTTATTTATTTTTTTATTAATTGATCTATAGTTCTAATAAAGAACTTGAACTAAAAATGTGTTATTGATGAACTTAACAAATAAACCAACTGAATAAAGAGAAACTGAGGACACGACACCACAATACTATATATAAGCCTTGTCAAACAGAACCTATATCCAAAATTTGACACACGTTGAATAATTCTGCTTAAAAACGCATTCATCTTATTTAGAACGGAGGGGGGGGGGTAATCGTCCATTCCCAAAACTAATCAAACAAGCGTCTTTTCAGTATGAATGTATATCCAAAAATTGAACCAAAACAGTTAATTTAGCATGAAAAACCCATTTACCTAAATTAAGAGCCTCCCCCCACCCCACCCCTTTCATACTTAACCAATAAATCCCCAAAATCAATAATAAATCCCTAAAATCAATTCCTTGTCACTCTTTTTTTCCTGGTAACTTTTTTTCCTTGTCCCTTTTTTCCAGTAACATTTTTCCTGTGTCATTTTTTCCTCTAACTTATTTTTCCTAGATTCAGGATTAAAAAGCTGTGTAAGTGAGAAATGTTCTTCATTCTTTAATAAGATCTTTCAGAAGACGATTCTCACATTGGATGATTTGAAACGAATTTGCGACATGGTAGCGACAAAAAGGAGGAAAATTGGTTGTCATGCGATCAAAATTGCTTATAACTCATTAACTAATTTATATATATATATATTTTTAAAATGGCGACTGTGTTGTTTATAAGCACCTTTATCTCCCCCAGCCACTGTTTTGAATCGAAAACTTGATGAATAAAGCCACTATTAGATTCACCAACATTTCAAAAGATTTTTGAGCCAACACTTGATTTTCTCCAACTTTTCGCGAAATATCCTCACAACACCCAGTGTGATAGCAAACAGCAATGTCCCCCAACTTTTTTCTGCAGTTCCAAAAAAATCTCTGCTAGCCAAGACTTTTCATTGTACATCGAGCATTTCAACGGATCAGAGATAAGCGATTGATAGGAATAGGCGATAAATATTAACGGCTGGTACTAGTAAGCATTGGTTTTCTTGCTATTCCTCCAACTTTGTGCAAATAATTATAACCTTTTTCTCTCTTTGAACGGGAAAAAGTTGGAATTAAAATCGGTTGAAAAGTTTGTTGCTCGTAAATTTTTTGAATCTGATAGCAACTAAAGACAGAAGAAAGATTTATCCAATTAGTTTCTTTGATAGATTATACGTTTTCAGGAATGTATTAACAAGTGAGCTTTTCTTTGAGTATTATCAGTTCTAACAAAACTATTTTTACTTTTTTCTATCTTTAGGGAAGAAAATATTGGATTCGTGAAAATTTTCGAATTCCGGTTTTTGACGGATTTACCCGTTTTAGGGATCAGAGATTCCTAGTTTTTAGTAAAAACAAGTTTTTACAAAATGTCTGTTTGTGTATATGTGAATCTGACTCTGTCTGTATGTGACATAAATTTTGTGGACGCTCTATCTCAAGAACTAATGCACGGAATGTAATAAAAATTTATATTCAGGTAGTCCCTAATACAAATTCATACTGATTAGTTTTTGTTGCAAATCACTCAACAGATGGCGCTTCTACGCTGCTTTTTTTTACGATTAACGCAACAGCTATATCTGAAGAACTAACGCACGGATATCAACCAAACTTCAGAATCAGTCAGTACTTACATGAACTGATATTGTATTGGTTTCTGTGTAAATCGCTCAACAGAAGGCGCTGGTATGCTAAATTTTTCACGATTTTTGCAATAACTCTATCTCAAGAACTATCGTACGGAATTTAATTAAAAATTATAATCAGATAGTTCTTGATATAGATTGATACCGACTAGTTTTTGGTGCAAATCGCTCGACAGGTGCGCTGCTATGGTGCATTTTTTACGATTTTCGCAACAGCTGTATATCCATAACTAATACACGGATTTCCTTTAAACTTCAGATTCAGTTAGTTCTCAACATGAATCGATGTTGTTTGCATTTTGGTGTAAATTACTCTACAGGTGGCTTTGTTGCATTTTTCACGATTTGCGCGATAGCTCTATCTCAGGTTCTCAGGTGTACGAATTTTCATCAAACTTTAGATTCAATAAATCCGTCAAAAATAAACTAGTTTTGTTCATGTTTTGTTGTCAGTCTCTCAATATGTGGCGCTGCAATGCTGAATTTTTCTCACTTCCAACAATAGCTCTATTTCAAGAACTAATCAGCGAGCTTTACCAAACTTCAGATTCAGGCATTGCTTGATAAATATTGTTGCTGTTTATGCTGTTATGTTGGCTGATAATTGTTGGCCGATTTTCGCAACAGCTATATATCCATAACTAATACACGGATTTCCTTTAAACTTCAGATTCAGTTAGTTCTCAACATGAATCGATGTTGTTTGCATTTTGGTGTAAATTGCTCTACAGGTGGCTTTGTTGCATTTTTCACGATTTGCGCAATAGCTCTATCTCAGGTTCTCAGGTGCACGAATTTTTTTCAAACTTTAGATTCAGTAAATCCATGAAATGAACTAGTTTTGTTCATGTTTTGTTGTCAATCTCCCATTATGTGGCACTGCAATGCTGAATTTTTCTCAATTCCTGCAATAGCTCTATTTTAAGAACTAATCAGTGAACTTCACCAAACTTCACATTCAGGTATAGCTTGATAAATATTGTTGCTGTTTATGTTTTGGTATGAATCGCTCAACAGGTGGCGCTTTTATGTTGCACTTTTTCAGATTTCCGCAATAGTCTTGTTTTAAGAACTGATGCAAGGAATTTCATGTCTTTAAAATCTTCACAATGATCATAAATTGCCATTTAATTTTGGCACTGAGGTAGTAAACTTTGACGCATTAAGGGTGTATTCGAAAAAATGTTTTTTCTCTCTCAGCAGCTCAAAATTTTCCTATACATTTTCAGATTCATTTATAAAAGTAAAAACATGAAACTTGCTGAGATAATTTTTGAAAATACGGTATAAGATGCCGAATGCCTTCATTTTTCTCTGAATTCATTAGAATTTGATTTATCGGCAATTATTTTCTCAGCATGCCCCTTTTTTTTAGTTCCCAGATCTTCCGCTTTGGTAAATTCGGTTCAAAAGACGTACTTTGATTGCAGTTTTTGTAATATTTTCTGCATTTATCAAAAAATCGCAGTCATGGGATCTAATATAGTTTCTAAATAAGAGAATTTCCCAGTTTAGTGCGTTTGAGAGCAAAAGTTAATCTTAAAATAAATCAGAAAAAGAAAGTTTTGGAATTGCCACATCCGACTAGTTACCAATACTATTATTGGTTGGAAATTATCAAACAGTTTACTATAAAACAACATTGTCACACTATTGTTGTTTTCCAAACAATAATAGTTTTTACAATTATTGTTTAAAAATCATAAAATAGCTGGGGCCGTGGCCCCCCCTAGAAAAATTCTCTAGTTACGCCTATGCAAATAAAGACAGTTCTGATAAACGAGTACCCCTCGTTATTGGTAAATCTGCTAGATCTCGATGTTTCAAGAATGTAAAGAAACTTCCAGTAGTCTACCATTCGAATGCCAAAGCATGGATGAAAAATTATATTTTTACAAAGTTTCTTCTTGACTTTGATAGATCACTCGGAGTTCAAAAAAGAAAAATCATCTTATTTATTGACAATTGTTCAGCTCATCCACCAGATACGTCGTTTTTGAAAAATATAAATGTCAAATTTTTCCCAGCTAATTGCACATCTGTCGTACAACCTCTTGATGCAGTGATAATCAACTGTTTTAAGAAATTTTACAGGAGGAAGATTGTGAAACGATATTTATGTTTCATGGAACAAGAAAAAGAACATAGACCAAAAATAGATATTTTGCAGGCTGTTCACTTTATACTTTCAGCATAGCACGAAGTAACCTCTTCAACCATCCAGAATTGTTTCGTAAAATGCGGTTTCTAGAGAAAAATTGATGAAGAATACTCAATAGAAGAGAAGGAAAATAATGACGATGGTACCAATAACGCTGATGAAGAGTGGTTGCGTATATCAGAAGATGTATCTGGTGTGAAATTTAGCGATTATATTTCCATTGATGAAGACGTTGCGACATGTGGTGTCTTAAGCATAGAGGAAATGTGTGATGATGAAAAAATGAAAATAGTGGCGAGGAAGCAGATGATAATGTTCATGTCGATGAAGTTGAGCCTACATCAATGCCAAGTCTGTCTGAAGCAATTTCGGCATTTGAAACTGTGCGAAATTTTATATATGCACATGAAAAAACAGAAAAAGATAAAAAAAATGTTGCACAACTTGAAAATTTGTTGTTTAATTTAAAAAAATGAGCGAAAAACCCAACATAAAATTGCTGACTTTTTAAAATAAATATCAATTTTCTGCAACTTCGATTTATTTATTTTACAGTTTGGTAAGTAGTGAATTAGTATTTATTAGTATAATGTATAAATTGCATGTATTAATAAGGTATAAACATTGATTTTTCGTGTTTTGACGTTAACCCGCATTCATCGTTTTCCCGCATTCATAGTTTTTTTTTCAACACACCCCTTGAAAAACGATGGTTCGGGGTTCTACTGTATATGTAAATTTGTATTAGTAACAGGCATTTTTGTTTTTGTTGATTTTTATGGCCTTATATGATCCTTTCATACAGATTAATTTAACGATGCAATTTCTTCTTAATCCTCTCTAAAACTATATAATTTAAAAAGAAGAAAATGTGAACTAATATCAATAGAAAGAAATCATCTTAAAATCAATTAAATTATCCAATAAGTTTTTTTTTTCTATGTCTGACTCAGTAGTGGAGCCAGAATCTCATCTGGGAGGTTTAGTGATTGTTATTCATAAAGTGAACAATTTTATAGTATTACATGCTCATAAAGTGGCATTTAGTAAATATGCTATATATAAGACCAACACAATAAAAAGTACATACGACAATTATAAATGGAGCATTTAGGTGGTAAAAGATGGTAAATAAAAACCTTTTAAAATTTTGAAAAAAAAAAAAAAAAAACATAAGAAGGAGCAGTAGCAGTAATAAAAGTGTATTATTTTGGTATTATTGCTTCTCATTTTTTCTTTAATTTTATTTTGAAATTTGGGTTCTTATTATGAGGAGTTGAAACAGATGAATGGTAAACATTTTATATTTGCTAAGATTTTTTTCACCCTTGCTTTATACACATCATATTTTAATTTTATCACAATTAATTTTGTATAAATTTAATCACTTTTTAGAAATTTTGAGAAGGGCTTTAACCACAGAACCACTTTTATTTCTGTTTACTGGTAACGTTTTATTACCTAATTGATGATAATGGAAAATAACTCTTTTTTAGGAAAACATTTAAATCTAGATAAGTTATCAATAGCTCAACACACATATTTAATTTTTTTTTACAAATTCACTTATTTATAACACTAAAATTTGTAAATTTAATAATAATTCAAAAGGGCTACATAAATAAAGCAAATTAAAAATAATAATAACAATAAAAACAACACAAGAAACTGTTTACTATTTGCCTTCCAATCTTGTTTATGTTTAGTATTGTTTTTATTTATCATTTGTGTAAAAGAGCAATAACTATATGAATCATATATATATATATATATATATATATATATATATATATATATATATATATATATATATATATATATATATATATATATATATATATATATATATAATTTCTGATTAATGGTAACATTTCATTACTTAATTGATTTTAATGGAAAAATAACTTATTTTTAAAACATTTAAATTCTCTAAATAAATTATAAATAACTCAACACACATATTTATTTATTTTTACAGATTCGGTCATTTATAACACGGAAATTTTTGAATTTAATAATAATTCAAAAGAGCTATGTAAATAAAAATTTTTTTAAAAAGTCCAAATAACTGTTTACTATTTGTATTCTAAACTTGTTTATGTTTAGCATTGTTTTTATTTGTAATTTGTATAAAAGATGAACTTTTAAAACCGTTTGAATTTTTTGCATTCCTTTAAATAATTTCGAATAAATAAATAAGTTTCAATTACATAATTTGATTATGTGTTTATATGATATAAAGCTTAAAGTTTAAATCGCATTATACGCTTAGAAATATACTTGGTTCTTTCTGAAACACTTCATAAACAAATCCACAACGAAAAGGGAAAATCCATTTCTCAGTACGGTATACTGGAAGGAAGAAATTACAACCTTTTTTCCCATTTCTCCTTTGCTGACGCACGCGCAGAAACGAGTTAATCAGAAGCCGAAATTTTCAAAGTCCTACTATTAGCAGCCGTTCTCTCCCCAGACGCTTGTTTCGTGGGAAATGGGGAACTTTATGAAACTTATTTATTTAAACCTATCTTATTTATCCCTTCTCAAAATTTCTTAAAACTGATTATACAAAATTATTGTGATAAAATTAAAATGTGATGTGTAAAAACAAGGGTGAAAAAAATCTTAGTAAATAGAAAATATTTACCATTCATCTGTTGCAAGTCCTCATAATAAGAACCTCTATTTCAACATAAAATTAAAGAAAAAGTGAGAAGCAATAGTACCAAAATAATACCTTTTTATTACTACTACTGCTCCTTCTTATGTGTTTTTTTTAGGTTTTTATTTATGAACCTTTTAACACCTAAATGCTGAATTTATAATTGCCGTATGTACTTTTTATTATGTTGGTCTTATATGTCACATATTTACTAAATGCTACTTTATGGGCATGTAATACTATAAAATTGTTCACTTTATGAATAACAATCACTAAACCTCCCAGGTGAGATTCTGGAAATCGCTCCCGTAGAAATTTTGAGATGGGCTTTAATCACAGAACCCCTTTTATTTCTAATTACTGGTAACGTTTTATAACTTAATTGATGGTAATGGAAAATACCTCTTTTTTAAAAACATTTAACTCTACATAAGTTATCAATAACTCAACACACATTTTTTTTTTTTTTTTTTTTTTTTTTTTTACAAATTTAGTCATTTATAACACTGAAAATTGTAAATTTAATAATAATTCAAAAGAACAACATAAATAAAGTTAAAAAAAAATTTAAAAAAAAACACAAAAAACTGTTTACTATTTGTCTTCCAATCTTGTTTATGTTTAGTATAGTTTTTATTTATCATTTGTGTAAAAGAGCTATAACTATTAGAGTTATATATATATATATATATATATAATTTATGATTAATGATAACATTTTATTACTTAATTGATGTTAATGGAAAAATATCTCCTTTTTAAAACATTTAAATTCTCTAAATAAGTTATAAATAGCTCAACACACATATTTATTTATTTATTTATTTTTACAGATTCGGTCATTTATAACACTGAAAATTTTGAATTTAATAATAATTCAAAAGAGCTATGTAAATAAAGCAAATTAAAAAAAAGCACAAACAACTGTTTACTATTTGTATTCTAATCTTGTTTATGTTTAGCATTGTTCTTATTTGTAATTTGTATAAAAGATAAACTTTTAAAACCGTTTGAAATTTTTTGCATTGCTTTAAATAATTTCGATTAAATAAAAAAGTTTCAATTAAATAGTTTGATTATGAGTTTATATCATATAAAGCTTAAAGTTTAAATCGCATTATACGCTTAGAAATGTACTTGGTTCTTTCTGAAACACTTCATAAACAAATCCACAACGAAAAGGGAAAATCCATTTCTCAGGACGGTATACTGGAAGGAAGAAATTTCAAACTTTTTTCCCTTTTTTTCCTTTGCTGACGCACGCGCAGAAACGAGTTAATCAGAAGCCGAAATTTTCAAAGTCCTACCATTAGCAGCCGTTCTCTCTCCCCAGACGCTTGCTTCGTGGGAAATGGGAAACTTTATGAAACTTATCTTATTGGTACATCTAGCTTTTGAATAAGAGGGTCTAAAAAATTTTCCTCATGCTTTCATTCAGTTGAAATAGTTTACAGACAATAGCTGCATTTGAATGGAGTAGCTCCTCCCTCTCTTTTGCTGCATGCTGCTTAAATCAGAGATTAGGGAAATGCACACTATTTTAATGTAAATATGAATTGCAATGCATTGTAGGAAACTAAATAGTATCATATAATTTTTAAAATGTAGAAAGATAATTTGAGGACTGTGAGTACACGTAGCAACATGGTGTTTTTATGATAATTAGATAATTTTTTGCAAAATTAATTATTAAAGAATTGTAAGGAATAAAAACGATTTAAAAAAAAATCTATTTCAAAATGAGTAAAATTAACTGCATATTTTGAAATCCCGTATTGTTTATTCAATCTATTTCTTAAATTACATTCTTTCTAATAAATGTAGAGAATCCTCTTTATCTTAAATACTTAAAATAATTTCAGATAAATTTAGAAAAAAAAAGTTATAAAAGAAGACGTTTAAAGGTTTTAAAATTTTTTTTAATAAAAGTGAAGTAACAAAAATAATTTTTAAAAACTGTCCTCATGTAAACAACGATATAAAGTAAAATACTTCATGATTACTATTCGTAATTATTTTTCATTCGTTTCATATTTGAAATTTTTGTTAGAAATTAAGACTGTTTTTAAGCCTAAACCGCCTATTTTCTGACACATACGGGATATTTTTACAATTAAAAAATGCTTTTTAAAAACCTAAACTGTAGGCTTTCTGGTGAACATAAGGATTCATTTTTACTCTTAAATACATGAAACAATATACAGATTTTACAAAATAAATAAATAAATAAATAAATAAATAAATAATAATAATAATAATAATCTAAGAAGAAGTTTAATTGTTAAAAAAAAAGGATTAAAAAAAGAAAGAAATAAAAAAGTAGTTGTAGAATAATATACAATAGTTGTAGTTGAAATACTAATTGTAAAATGTTGTAGTGTAAAATAACTTATTATTTGTACTCGTAATTATTTTTTATTTATGTTATATTTGAAGTTTATGTTGGCAATTGTGTTATGTTCAAACAAACAAAAAATTGTAGCATATAAAATTTGAAATGAAATCTGCCGTAGAGTATTTATCGCGTAAAGTAATTAATCTATGCCGCATATTCTAGGCGGATATTTTAGCTACAGAACTCGAAATGTATCCGGGCAAACCGGAACGATGTTCCGTTACATGAAGTTGTATTAAATGTCGTTCCGGTTTGTGCAATTTTTGAAACTACAGCTATATATATGTTGCTTATTGTGCTCTTTGTTTATGTACAACAGAAAAATGAAAAATTATTGATTTTAATAAATAACATGATCGATATTATTTCGTTTTCACTCCGATTAATTGACTGAAGTAAAAATTCAAAACGAAAATAGTAGTCCATATAGTATTGAACGAATAATATTGAAGCATACTTACTCTCGTTTTTATTTATTTATTTATTTTATTTTTTAATAAAAAAAACTTTCTTGAAACCAGAAAATTTATTAAACGAAATATTTCTTTTTTCTGGATGGTATTAATTGGATAATTAAATAAAATTTCTGGTTAACAATATGTTTTATTGTTTTTAAAAAAGCGGGAATTTGACATGTATGTCTGAAGTACTACTATTTGTAACTATTTTTTCAAATATTAAGTTATGATCTAAGAAAATTTTAGGATTAGCGCATCCAATTAGTTTAAATTGCTTTTTAATGGTTAGAAATAATCTTTCTATAATTCAAAAAGTAATGCGAAATGACTTTAAGGATCTTTACGGGATATAACTTTGGGTTAAAAATTTTAGATTGTTACTGTTTAAAAATAAATAAACTATGCGCTTAAACGAATGAAGAAAGAATTAATTACAAAATTAATTTATTGATTTTTAAATTTTAAAAATATCCGCTATAACTGTTCGCATAAAACTTGTAGTTTATGATTCTGTATAGTTTTTTTTTGCATATTATTCTGTAAATAATACCCTAACAAATATACATACATACATATATCTATATCTATCTATCTATCTATATATATATATATATATATATATATATATATATACATATATATATATATATCCTATTTTTACTAAAATCGGATATTTTTATTCAGATTTTTTTTCAATGCGTCCATATATTGAATAGCTATCGAGAATTGCAAGTTTCTAAAACAATTATCCCTGTAATTACTAACATAAACTAGTAATCAGAAATATTATAAAAACTACAGTTAATAAATTCCCTAAATAGTGACATACCATAGAGTTAGTACATTAAGATTTTCTAAGGTATATTTTTTAGATGTTTTGTATTTAGTAATATGGAACATTGATTAATATAAATCCAGTTTTCAATGAAAAATATTCGCCTTAAATTAAAGTTAAAACAAACAATTAAAAATTAGTATACAGAGGTGTGAAAATTATTAGAATAACTGTGAAATTTACAATAAAATCTTGATATATTATAGAAATAGCACATTATTTAAAAAATAATGCTACATTTAATATTTGTTAAAGACTTTTGTTAAAGATTTGATACGTTTTGGCATCCAATAGAATGTTATATTGGTTTTTGGCAATTACTTTGTATTTCGATGCCAGGTGCCAAATTCCAATGAGTCTTTCTATCAGATCTTTCTTGTTTGTAATGATGCATTTCTTTATTTTTTTTTCTTTACAATGATCCAAGATTCATGATGAGATTCATATCCAGACTGTTTCCAAGCCATCGAAGGGTTTCATTTTTTTTTTTTTTTTTTTTTTTTCATCCAAAAACTTAGTCACAGATGAAACTTTATGGGACGGAGCTTCATCATGAATGAATATAAAGTCTTCATTTAAGATACGGTTTTCTAATTGTAGAATTACTCTTTGTTCGAGCACTTTTTTACACTGATACTGGTCCATTATACCTTCTACAATGTATAAACGTCTAAAAACTTGAGAAGACATCACGTTTCAAAAAATTTCTTTAGTAAGATGTTTAACCGCTTGTGCTAAGCAACTTATGGAAATTTCCTCATTGGTACTTCTTCTGACATACTGACTGTTTTCTCCTGATATCGTAAAGATTGATTCATGAGAAAAACATACGTAAAGGATATAAAATTACTTAAGGTATGTAATTTGTAGAGAAATATTCTTATAAAGAAAATTTTAATCAAATTTATAAACAGTTCTGTATCTTTATTCAGTATGCAAAAAACATGATTTCAAGTAAAGAAATGAACAATTTAAGTTCAACTAATTAATTAAGGGGAAATTAATGTTTCTCTTTTTGTTCCAGCCAATTCCAAATTGTTTTGTACAACTTTTGCCCAGACAAGTCCCTTCTTTGCTACAGTAAATATGATTTTGGTCTTTTTTCGAGAATGGTGAGCACTCAGTCCAGCTGAGATATCCGGGCAAACCGGAACGATGTTCCGTTACATGAAGTTGTATTAAATGTCGTTCCGGTTTGTGCAATTTTTGAAACTACAGCTATATATATGTTGCTTATTGTGCTCTTTGTTTATGTACAACAGAAAAATGAAAAATTATTGATTTTAATAAATAACATGATCGATGTTATTTCGTTTTTACTCCGATTAATTGACTGAAGTAAAATTTCAAAACGAAAATAGTAGTCCATATAGTATTGAACGAATAATATTGAAGCATACTTACTCTCGTTTTTATTTATTTATTTATTTTATTTTTTAATTAAAAAAAACTTTCTTGAAACCAGAAAATTTATTAAACGAAATATTTCTTGTTTCTGGATGGTATTAATTAGATAATTAAATAAAATTTCTGGTTAACTATATGTTTATTGTTTTTAAAAAAGCGGGAATTTGACATGTATGTCTGAAGTATTACTATTTGTAACTATTTTTTCAAATATTAAGTTATGATCTAAGAAAATTTTAGGATTAGCGCATCCAATTAGTTTAAATTGCTTTTTAATGTTTAGAAATAATCTTTCTATAATTCAAAAAGTAATGCGAAATGACTTTAAGGATCTTTACGGGATATAACCTTGGGTTTAAAATTTTAGATTGTTACTGTTTAAAAATAAATAAACTATGCGCTTAAACGAATGAAGAAAGAATTAATTACAAAAATAATTTATTGATTTTTAAATTTTAAAAATATCCGCTATAACTGTTCGCATAAAACTTGTAGTTTATGATTCTGTATAGTTTTTTTTTTTGCATATTATTCTGTAAATAATACCCTAACAAATATACATACATACATATATCTATATCTATATCTATAATATCTATATCTATCTTATATTACCCTACAACATTAAAATTAGAGCCCTCCTAGTTGGATTGCAGAAATATTGATTTTTTGGATGTAAACTTAATTTTAGAGCGTAAAAAATTGGTTACAAAGATATTTGATAAACGGAACACTTTTAGTTTTCGAACTTTAAAGTTAATGAATTTCAATTCATGTGTTCATGTCTCAGTGAAAAGAAATATTTTCAGAAATGGTTTAATTCGTATTGATAGGTTGAGCTCAGAAATTGGAGATGCGATTAATGGCATTGTGGAGTGGTACAGACTGGGTTCTGAACAAGATTATCCTCGGAATTTTATGAAAAATATTATGAATGATTTTGTTAGGGGTAGTTGTCGTCGAAATGAACTGAAATCATTATTGAATGGATTTGATAGTTCGACAAGTTTAATGATTTAGTTTGAGGGTCATTTGAAGGTTATTGCTGGTCGATAGTTTAATTTTTGTATGGATTGCTTTTAGTTAAAATTCATTTATGGTTGTGACGGGCATGGGGGATATTGCATGCATAAAATCGGATTTAACCCAGCAGTGCATGTCATTAGCCATGCCGCCCGTCTCCTTGTTTGTTTATTTTCGAGTTTATTTTCGAGTTTCTTGTTTAAGCTATTTATGAGTTATTTTGTTGGATCAGTTTATAATTTATGGATTAGTTATTGTTCACGTAGTGGTTTTTCAATTTTGTTTAGCGGTTTGGATGTTCGTGAGTTTTTGCTTTTAAGAATATTTTTATAATTTATATATTTTTTTAGTTAATTACATATGGTGTGCAATTTGAATTTAATATATCAGTCTTATTTAAATATATATATATATATATATATATATATATATATATATATATATATATATCCTATTTTTACTAAAATCGGATATTTTTATTCAGATTTTTTTTTCAATGCGTCCATATATTGAATAGCTATCGAGAATTGCAAGTTTCTAAAACAATTATCCTTGTAATTACTAACATAAACTAGTAATCAGAAATATTATAAAAACTACAGTTAATAAATTCCCTAAATAGTGATATACCATAGAGTTAGTACATTAAGATTTTCTAAGGTATATTTTTTAGATGTTTTGTATTATGTAATATGGAACATTGATTAATATAAATCCAGTTTTCAATGAAAAATATTCGCCTTAAATTAAAGTTAAAACAAACAATTAAAAATTAGTATACAGAGGTGTGAAAATTATTAGAATAACTGTGAAAGGGCATTGCCGGATAAGCATTGAAAACATGCCTTTCAATCAAATTTCGTGAATTTTTTCCCGGTTGTATCTACCTATCTGACAATGTATTTCCCTAGTATCACCTTATAAATATTGATATTTTATGAGATAAAAATGTTTTTTCAATTTTTTAAAAACCTCAATTTCTCATAAACTACTGTACCGAATAACCTGCCATTAATTGAGTTGATATAAACATCAAAGATGTATAACTGCAAATTTTTGCATAATTTTCTAATTATAAAATGTGTGTGAAAAAGCGTTTAAAAAAGTCACAAAAATAAAAAGCACATCTTACAGTTCTCCGAAAATTACTATTTTCTTGTAAAAAATTCCTCATATGTGTCCGCATATTATATATGTTGCAGCCAATACCCGAAATTGGCCAATTCTAGAACTGGCCGGCCAATTCCCGAATTGGCCAGCAATGTTAAAAAATGACTGGCCAATTCTAGAATTGTCCAGCCAATTCGCGAACTCGCCAGATGCGATTGGCCAATTCGCGAAATAGATATAAGCCCTCGGCTTAATTCTTTCTAACATAGTTGAAAGTGTCTATGAATTCAAATAGTCTAGACGTCAGCCTGTCCGTGATCTAACTCGAGTAAAGTTTCCGGTTAACTTGTAATTGTCATCGTATTTGGTTTATCAATTAATTTCGACATTGAAAGGGAATTGTGTACTATTTTTGGTTAATTTAGCTGGGTACACAAAAATATTTCGTTTCAATATAATCAATGGGAATCTTTTTTACTGTATATTTTAATGCTACATTATCTTAATTACAAAAAAATTGGTACCTATGCATCATAATTCGGATGTTGGCCAAGGTTTCTCGGCCAGTTCGCGAATTGGCCGGCCAAGACCCGAAATACGTTGTTAATTTCATGTATTTGGGTTTTGGCCAGGAAGTTTGGCCAGTTCGGGTATTGGCCGGCCAGTTCTAGAATTGGCCAGGTTCCGGGTATTGGCCGCAACATATATAAATACCGAAGTTTTCAGTTGGGTATTACATATAAATATTTACAAAAATGTGTAAAAAATTATTAAAATTCATTTAAAGGCGTTATTTGGGGCGGAACTAATCAACTTCCACATTCGAAGAATTTTTGGAATATACACTTACAGAATTGGTGTGTTTTAAATTTTAATGAAGACATAGACATCATTCCCAACGCTGAGGATACTATATCGTTATCAAAATTTGTTGTTAGCTTCGCATACAACATCAGGGACGAATATTTTTGACATAGAATCTAACTACATTCTTCGATATCGAAATGTAACGATAGTGATCACAATCACTTTAAATGAAAAAGTTTTTCACCAATTTTTATAAAGAGAAATTATAATTAGTATTTTCAAGCTTGTTGTATAACGTTTATACTTAAGTAATAGTTACGAACTGCTGTTAATTTTGCTAAGAAATAGTTACCATATGTTATAGTTTTTTCTAAATATTTATTCATTTGGCAGCAGTAATCTTTTATCTGTCTTAAGGGAGATATTTGTCAAAAATTCTAAGACCATCAGAAATACTATCCAATCTATTCAGTAATTAATGCATAACTGTTGTGATTGAAGATGATTGTGATAATGATTAATTTCTTTCTCCAATCTTTTTTTCTATATTAACTGTTTTTATTGTTTAAATTTAAATTTTTATACATAAAACAATGTAATACATTATGAAGTGCCAGCTGTCTTTTTTTTAAGTGACAGTTCTTGAAAGTGAGGTCTAAAACACTGGAACTGACTATATCATTGATGTATACGTATTTGCATATAAGTTTATAATATATACGCAAAAAGTTAGCTGTCTTTACAATATTTTAATCTCCTGGTAACTTTCCCATTGTTTATGGAGGAATATTTATTATTTTTTTAAGTTTTTATCTCATCAAACATTAAACGGTTCAAAAATATTACAAATATATTTTTCCATACAAAATATCATGCAATGTTGTCACCTTTCTTTTTTTCTGTTCACTCGAATTATGCGCCTTTCTCTAACATTTATCTTTGAACTATACAGCACGGGAATTTGCCATTAGAAAAATAAAAAATTGCGAATAGCATGTACCTTGAATAAAATATTTTCTATTAGCACCCAGTCCAGGTAATATCTCATTATTTAAAAAACATATTAGGTTCGAATTGTCGCTATATAATATTCATTCATATTTATCTTATTTTATTGTAATTGCGCACTAAAAATTTAACGGAACTACTTACTCGTATTACCCTTTGTTAAAAGTGGTGAAAATGTTTGAATAAAAATCTTTCTATTAACTGTCGTAACATTTCGATATCGAATAATGTTGTTTTCCAAGCGAAAATATTTCTCTCTATTGTCTCCGATACAAAACACCAATTTTCGATATCGAAATACTATCGAGAGTGTTGAAAATTATGGCCTATGTGCTTAATGAAATCTAAAGTACAGCAGTCAACTCATTGTCTGCTGACATTGTTCCAAAAATTCTTCGAATGTAGAAGTTCGTTAGCTCCACCCCAAATAACGCCTTTAAATGAATTTTTATAATTTTTATACATATTTCTGTAAATATTTATATCTAGTACCGAACGCAAAACTTTGGAAATTATATATAATATGCGGGCACATATGAGGAATTTTTTACAAGAAAATGGTAATTTTCGGAGAGCTATAAGATATGATTTTTATTTTCGTAATTTTTTTAAACATTTTTTCACACACTTTTTATAATCCGAAAATTATACAAAAATTCCCAGTTATGCATCTTTGATGTCTATATACACTTAATAAATGACGCGCAATTCGGTACAATAGTTTTTGAGAAAACGAGGTTTTTAAAAAATTGAAAAACCATTTTTATCTCATAAAATATCAATATTTATAAGGCGATACTTGGGGAAATACATTGTTAGATAGGTAGACATACGTGGGGAAAATATCAAGGTATTTGGTTGAAAGGCATGTTTCCAATGCTTATCCGGCTATGCCCTTTACAATAAAATCTTTATATATTATAGAAATAGCACATTATTTAAAAAATAATGCTACATTTAATATTTGTTAAAGACTTTTGTTAAAGATTTGATACGTTTTGGCATCCAATAGAATGTTATATTGGTTTTTGGCAATTACTTTGTATTTCGATGCCAGGTGCCAAATTCCAATGAGTCTTTCTATCAGATCTTTCTTGTTTGTAATGATGCATTTCTTTATTTTTTTTTCTTTACAATGATCCAAGATTCATGATGAGATTCATATCCAGACTGTTTCCAAGCCATCGAAGGGTTTCATTTTTTTTTTTTTTTTTTTTTTTTCATCCAAAAACTTAGTCACAGATGAAACTTTATGGGACGGAGCTTCATCATGAATGAATATAAAGTCTTCATTTAAGATACGGTTTTCTAATTGTAGAATTACTCTTTGTTCGAGCACTTTTTTACACTGATACTGGTCCATTATACCTTCTACAATGTATAAACGTCTAAAAACTTGAGAAGACATCACGTTTCAAAAAATTTCTTTAGTAAGATGTTTAACCGCTTGTGCTAAGCAACTTATGGAAATTTCCTCATTGGTACTTCTTCTGACATACTGACTGTTTTCTCCTGATATCGTAAAGATTGATTCATGAGAAAAACATACGTAAAGGATATAAAATTACTTAACCTTTACGCACGGGCTTTCAAACAAGCGTACAGATCCTATGAGGGGCTATTGCTTGCCGGGGGTAGGAAATACTCCGTCGCGTTTCCCTCTAATAGATTTCAGAAGAGAAGCAATTACGAGAGCTTTCTCCTCGCTTTTCTTTCTTATCTGGGTGGCAGCCTCTTTAGATCTACATAGGTTTGGGTTTCGTAATCTTCGCGCCTCAATTGAAAATCTAGCGATTCACGTAGCAAATAGCTTATTTTAGATTTTCATAAATTCTTTTAATTTTTTATTAAGCTTTATTTGTAAATTTTACTTTATACAATTCTAAGCACTTTTTCAACTTCATTCTGAGATTGTATTAAATATAATAAAATCATTCCACATATACAAAAAAGCTTACAATTAAATAAACTAACACACACTCTTTGTTTCACATTCCATTCATTGTACATTGAAAGTAGCTTGGAGGCTTGTATCTTTTTAGATTTTAAACTAGAGTAAACAATTGTGTTACGAAGTATATGATCAGGAAAAAAAATGTGCATTAGCAGATTTGCTCTGTTAATATATCTTTTTAAAAAATCAGAAATTGTGTGTATATTTTATACTAATTTGTTTGTTTATTTTTAATATTTCATTAAAAACTTGACTTTAGAATCTCATTAACACTAAATAATCTTCAAAACATTAAATTTGTCATAATTTGCATTAGTAAATTACATTTCTGGAAATAAATGTGTAAGGGTAATACTGCGTTTAATTTTAAAATAAGTGATTAATGCTGATTTTTTCAGAGTAAAGTTTCCAAATTTTAAAAATAATGATAGACTTTTAAACTATCAAAGTGGTACATAGCTAGAAAACCCATTTACTATTTTTTTATGAGTTTCATCTTATTTTTTCAAAAATGCTGTTCAATAATTTATTTATATGTTTTAAACTGCAAAGAAATTGAAGTATCAAAATTAATTGTTGAAATTTATAAAGAAAAATAATTAAAGTATTTGAAAGTATTTTATTGAACGAGTGCTTTACTTTTCTCTGAGACAAGTAAAAATAGGATAAAATTATTAATTTGTCTTACTTTTTACCCTTTAGGTTTTAGTAAAGTATACAGGAAACCTAAAATGCATGATTAAAATTGTATTCTGAAGTTTTTGCTAACAGAGATGCATCTATTTTCGTAAAATGAATTTTCTGTTTATGCAAAAATCACATTTGTCATGTACGTATTTATTCAACTTGTTATAGTTTGCAAAATTTTTGTAAACGCTTTATTTTTAAAACTAATTTTAGTCTAATGTTTTCAAAATTCTTCCATTAAAACTTCTTATTTAAATGTTCTTAAATTATTACATTATTATTATTATTATTATTGTTATTGGCATAAAACTTTTTTTCTAACTTCACGACTTTTTAAGCTTTCTTACAATACAATATTTTTATAACTTTCTAATATAGTTGAAAAGTTATTATGAACTCACAACAACTGTGTGTTCGTACTTTAACTCGAATAAATATAGATTGATATAAAATTTCTATGAGGTTTACTGTGGGATATACAGCACTAATATTAAAGAGCGCAACATTTAGGATTCATTTACAAGGTCATTCAAAAATATTAGTTAAGTTACAGTCTATGAGGATGGATTTAAATAATACTGAATTATTTTAAACATAATAAAATTTATATAAATCACCGAGGTTTATTTTAATTCGCAAACTCTAGAATATAGTATATATGGAATTTAAAGTTCATTTAGAGTTTCTCATAAGTGAGTTTAGCTATAGTACTGCCCATGGAAAAATTAATGGATGTACATTTTCGGTAATAGTGTGCATTTTTAAATTGAAATTATTTTGAATCTAACATAGTTTACATAATTTCTATTGATATTTTGATCTTATACAGGGCTGTATAGAATATCTCAAATGCATTTTGGTTTATTTACCGAGATTTTTAAAAGGTAATTTTTTATTGTGCTTTATGTTAACTTTTAAACTCAATTAATTTTTATAATACTATAAAATATACATGCAAATCTGTAGATCATGTGCAAGATTGTACATAAAATTCAGAGATTTTTTTCCAACTATAGCCGATAATTGCAGAAATTGAGTTTTCAAACATATTACTGTGCATTTTTCAGATTGCATATTTAGACATACTCTTTCACTTAAAGAAAACTTTGAAAGGTATTCGAATATGTTGGATATTGCTCTTTTATCAGCGCTCGGCGCATAATTTTTCTTTCTACTACTGAGCATTGGATTATTCTTTAACACTCATAAAATTTTATAACGCAGAAAGTGTTATGATAATTATGCATGTTAAATGAAAAAAAAATGCGTAAAATATGCGCAAGAAAATATTTATTAAATTTTGTTTCGAATTTATTAAATTTTGTTCGAATTATTAAAAAGTTTCGAGCAGCTTAACAAGATTAAAATGCAGTTTGAATAATAATTTCTAACCATAGAGAGTAATGCATTTCAAATGTTGCATGCGTTTCTCTAAAAGGATTATAATTGATAAATGCATGCATTATTTTCAAACGGAAATTCTCAATCATAAATTCGCAGAGAGGGGTTTGGTGACATAAGATGTGTCATACATTTTAGTTTGGAGGGAAATTTGGGAAAAAGTACATTTTTCTGGGGGGGGGGGGGGATTTTAATTTCTTAATATTTCCCTTTTTTTTGCTGTTAAAAAAAAATCTTGATTTTTTTTAAATATCACTTTTAAATTTTTTCAATATTAAGAACTCATTTTGCTATACTCAACTCGCTATCTTTTGTAAATCTTGATTCTTTTAATATCGCTGCTAACATCCTGTGTTTTATTTCTTTAAATTCTAGAAAAGGGCAATAAGATCTCATTCCGCTATGCTCAACTCGCTATCTTTAGAATGTGCTGTAGATTATAAGAATATATTTTACAATTGATATTCTGTTAAGGGGGGAGGGGTCAATATTAAAGTATGAAGATTCTTTTTTTTTTGGGGGGGGGAGGAGATTTGCGTCATTGGATTTATGGGGAGGACGGTCACCACTGTCAATAATGATTCAAAATGCCATTTAAATTTCCTGACACTCCAAAAATACTCAAGAACATTAAAGGGCAAACAGACGAATGGACTTACAGTGGTACAGATATATACACGGGCAGACAAACGGATCGAAGTCGCATACCCTTTTTTTTATTTTATCGGAAAGTTGTAAAATTATTTCGAAAAACCTTATGCTTATTTCTTCTCCTCTGGATATTTTTCAGTAACAGTGAGTTAGGAAAAAAGTCACCTTTTATGTATTTTTCTATGTGTCGGAAAATTTTGAAAATACAGTCAAAAGACCATAAATAAATAAAGTAAAAAAGTTCAGTAAAAAAATATAGAACAGCATTTTCCATGTCCAGTAAAACCTTGTTTACAAAGCAATAAATACATAAAAAGGGTCTTCTTATCTCTCTGCTTAAACAATACATAAGCATAGTCTCTCACTCGTCGGTACCATGGTGTTGTGA
Organism: Maratus speculifer; assembly: GCA_964019185.1. NCBI lineage: Eukaryota > Metazoa > Arthropoda > Arachnida > Araneae > Salticidae > Maratus > Maratus speculifer. The sequence continues at coordinate 5,656,239 of CAXHSM010000010.1, forward strand.
ACAATAGAATGTCTCCTATCACAAGGGAACGGCTCTTCCTTTCCCCCCCCCGCCCCTCCCTTCTGCTTTTAACATGTTATGCTGTAAAAATCTTATTCAAACAACAAAACTTTCCAAGGTCGTGAAATTGCTTACTATTGATCACGATATTGTCCTGACAGATTTTCAAGTGATCCGATTACGAAAAAGAAAAATAGTGGTGACCTTGTAGGCTCTAAGACTTTTAATACTATTTAGAATTTTTATTTTATATAGGCTAAATACTATTTAATTACAAATTTCAAGGATTCCGGTAATTTGGTGTGATACAAAATATTCAAAATACTACTTTTCTGTGAATCTAGATATTAATACATTTATTGATGCAGTAAATTTACGATTATGAATATATTTAAGTCTTCATAATAAATATTTGTATGAAAGTTTTTCATATTTCTACTTTAAGCGAATTTGTAGTTTAATCTTCAGTTTTAGATGTTTTTAAAAATATTTTCATAAAATTTTGTGTGATAAACCGTATAGTTCATAAATAAATAGTTAAATAAATGTTGTATATACACATATAGAGCGATTGTCATATAGGCAAACGGATAGGTAGGCTCAACGAAGATTTGTAATTAGAATTTAAAAGACTTTTCAGAGAAATCTACAATTCTTCATGTTAAGAATAATACATGATAAATAGAAATCAACTTAAAGAAATAAATGAAACTCACCCCCCCCCCCCCGCCGCCGCCGGCCCATACAACTGTTTTAAATTTTTTAATGTGTGTGAGTTTTTTTCTTCAGTGAAAAGTAAACACAAATTGCGCAGTAATAGCTGCAAAAATTGTTTTTAATTCTATTCTTTCTTCAAGGAAAAAGAACATTTCTCTAATGATTAAAGAAGGAAGCTCCTTTTATTAACCTTGAAAATTTTGACTGATATCTTTCCCTGCAACTTCTTTTATGTAAAATTTCTGTTTACATTAAATATAGATAGACAGAAACATATCTTAAAAAGAAAAAAAATTCACAGCTACTGTAAGAATCTAAAATACAGACATTTATTAGCTAATTTAAAGCAGTAACAAGAGTTGGTATACTAATTGCACATAAAAATTACCTTATCTGATTATTTCTATACTGACAATGATGTGAAAACTGAAAAAAAAATTGCCATCATCACTTTTAGTTCATAATCATTACTTCTGAATAAACAAATCAATTTTTTTCTAGAATAAAAGAGATATATATTCCAAAGAGACTTTTCCAAATATTAATCCAATCACACAACTTATTGTGTATAACGGTAAATATGCTAATATTATAGCAAATTGTCATACTTTTTCAACATTAACTTCAAAAAAAGACTTTCTTTTTCCTTTTAAAAATTATAATTTGCATGTCATTACATAAGGAAAAAAGAACTTCAATTATAGGAAAAGGACAAATATCCCAAGATTTTAAAATGAACGAAAAATAATATGCCAACGTTAAATTGGAAGCACTAAATAACTTATTTTCTGAATTGCAAATATTATGAAAGAGCCAGGAAGTATCAGAATTAACCTGATTAGTAAAAGTCATTGCAAAATAATTTTAATTATATTGTAGGTATTTAATAAAATGCATAAAAGTATAGAAATAATTTAACGCTTTTTTAAAATTTATTTATTTTTTTATTTGCTTTTTTCTTTTTCTAACATTCCCCGAAAAATAATTAATAAAAAATATCGAATCAAATTTACTACAAAAATAAAGTTTAAATGATTATTTTAAATATATATATATATATATATATTGCTGATTCCTGATATAATTAATATAAAATAAAAAAAGGAAGTTATATTTTAATAATAGGATTTTTTGAGAAATCGAGAATTCAGATCGAATTCTGAATGAAAACCTTCATGCAATTAACATATTTAATTGCATGAAGAAAATTATAGCGATTCAAGTAATTATAGCGAAATCAAAAATATTCAATATTCTGCCAAGAAAATATATATTACACGAAATCATATTACGTAGCAATATGTGCTAAAAAAAAATTCTATAAAGTTACTAAGCTTTTCCTAAGAAACTGGAATTCCTAGAATTTTTTATGTAACGGTAACAGCAAAAACCCTTGTAATAGAATAGGTTACATGAATTTTTTTTTTTTAACAATGTAGCTTTATTTATAATCAGGTTGAAACCGTTTCATTAGACATTGAATAAGAGCATGAGGATTCTGTTCGGTACAATTTGAAATGCTTACCACAACAAATTATTTTCAGTTTATGCATCAATTTAATATGTACACATTTAAAAGAATTTTTTTATTGTATCAGCACTTTAATGTGCTATTTTAAAATGCAATATTAAAATCAACTGAAGAAATCCTTTTTAATATGCTATTATTAAAAGCAAATGAAATCTGAAAAACAAAATCCAAAAAAATAAATAAATAAATAAATAAATAAATAAAATAAAAAAAAATAAGTTTTTCAAAAAAAAAAAAAAAAAAATAGCATAACTGTTAAAGTTTTTAAAAATCAATTTATTCATAAAACATTTCAGTAGTGTAAGTTCTGTATTTAATAATTAGAATGAAAGTTTTTATAACAATTCCCGAGGCATAAAGGAATGTTGCAATCACCAGAAATTACCCAAGTTTTGGTTTCCTTTTTCAGTTTGGTGCAGTGTGCGCAACGGCCTCTTTTCTTTGCTTTAACTGGAAAATGCCCCACATTAGAATTCACAGATCTCAATGGGCTTGAAAATATTGTGTTTTTCCCATATACTTTTAAAATTTGTTCTACTAAATTCAGACGAAAATTTCTGTGGTATTGTTTTGATGTACACTTCGATGAATATAATATAAAAGCATTTAGCACTGCAATGCTAAAAAAATGAAAAAACAACTTTTTCGGCCATTTTAAAGTTTTTCTTGCAAATCCGTAAGAATTAGCCATTCTATCACTTAAATCGACAAATCCCATATTTTTATTGTAGCACTGTATAATTTCAGGTTTTTTTTTAGTTTCACTTTCCGTTTTATTCTGGGATTTCGATGGATCGTGAAATGATGATAGAACAAAAACATCTCGCTTGTCTTTCCAAGTGACTGCACATAATCCATTGGAATAGGATAAGACTACATCTCCTCGATTTTTAGCATTTAAGTCTTTAGGCATATTTTTTCTATTTTTTCGAACTGTTCCACAGCAATTCACTTGATATTGATCCCTTAAATGTTTTAAAAGTACTGGCGAGGTAAAAAAGTTATCTATAAACAAATTATGTCCTTTTCCCTTTAAATCGTGAATAAGATTTATGACAACAGATTCCGCAGCAGATTTTCCTTCAAGCGATTCAACTCTATCTTTGCCAAGGTATACCTTCATATCATAAGTGTACGCAGTTTCATCGTATAATTTGTAGATTTTAATGCCCCATCTTTTATGTTTTTTAGGTATGTATTGCTGAAAAATTACTCGGCCCTTAAATGTCACTATTACTTCATCCACTACACAACTTTGTGCTGGATTGTAAGCAGATTTGAAATTTTTTACAAGCATATCAAAAATATTTCTTATTTTCCAAAGCCTGTCGTATGACTCTTCTGTTTTACACGGAGCATTTTCATTATTTGCAAAATGCAAATATTTTAAAATTAGTTTAAATTTGTCTAAAGATATAATTTTTCTAAAAAAGGGTGTTTCCAGCATTGGTTTTGAAGTCCAGTAAATCTGCAATTTTGTCTTTCTCTACATGACCACATAAAAGTGTAGTGGCTAAAAAACACATCATTTCTGGTACTGTAGTACCATTCCATTTAACATGATGCGAACGTTTTGCAGTATTTTCATCCTCACACTGTGGGGGTTGATTTTGAACTTGATACCTATTAGTTTCCTTAACTAATGTATCTAAAATTTCTCTGTTAAAAAACAATTGAAAAAAATCAATCTCAGTTGCATTATCTGGAATATCAATTTTTATTCCAGACGTTGAATTAAATTTGTGCACTATTGGTACATTATTTTCGGGGTCCATTGTCCACACAAAATTAGTAGGAGATATCGAATCATTTGCTGTCGAATTTCCAGGTTCATCGGTACTAAAATATCTCTTTTCCCGAATTTGTTCTAAATTTTCCAAAAAACTTGATTCTAGACAATCAGAATCACTATCTGCAAAATTTTCATCTTCCGATAAATCGTCCCATCTTGCAACAATATCTTCTATGTCCTTTTGAGACAAAATTTTTCTCTTTTTCGACATTTGAAATTACAAATAAAACTTTAAAAAATTTGAAAATAAAGCACTACACAAAAATAATGTACGCATAAAAAAGAGCTGCTACCCCAACTGAAGTGTGATTGAAAGGAGAATCTTTCCTCATTCCGTCTTAAACGCGAAGTCATTATTTACGGATTTGACACTTTTACGACGGCAATCTCCGCCCCCATCCACTTTCGATTTTCCTACCCCTGTGTCCAGAGAAAGTGTCACAAGCCCCTCACAACATCCCTTTCTCTTCGGACACATGCTGTCACAGCCCCTCACAAGAGGTTAAGGTATGTAATTTGTAGAGAAATATTCTTATAAAGAAAATTTTAATCAAATTTATAAACAGTTCTGTATCTTTATTCAGTATGCAAAAAACATGATTTCAAGTAAAGAAATGAACAATTTAAGTTCAACTAATTAATTAAGGGGAAATTAATATTTCTCTTTTTGTTCCAGCCAATTCCAAATTGTTTTGTACAACTTTTGCCCAGACAAGTCCCTTCTTTGCTACAGTAAATATGATTTTGGTCTTTTTTCGAGAATGGTGAGCACTGAGTTCAGCTGAGATAAGTTTTCTACGAATAGAAGAATCGCACACATTTACTCTAAGCGCTAGCAAAGAGATTTTTTGTTCATGATTAGTTGCTCTTCTGTTAGTTTTAGCATTCTGAATTAATTTTTTTTTTCTGTTCTTGCTGTAAATTTAGTTTTCCTTCCGCATTTTCCAACTCTAGAATTTTCATATTCACATTTGAAAGCCAAAGACCTTCACACATACTTGCAAAATTTTTGCCGTTTTAGCAATTTCGTGCTGTGTATGATTATTTTCTTGGATGAGACACTTTACATCAGCAAGTTTTCTATGTGAAATATGAATTGCTATACCCATAACCACACAATAATTCTTGGACAATCGAAAATAAGCCACTAATTAGTATAAACTAAGCAAAACGGCAAAAATATTTGTTTTAAGAATAAATTAATACTGATTTCAACTCAAGAAAAGAAAGATATTGCATGCAAAGCAAGCAGAAAAGTTTAAATTTTTATTTTAAATTCGTTTGTTGATCAAACAAATTCGTTATGCAAAGCAAACAATTTGATTACTTTGGATCAAATATTTTTCTTTTTAAGAAATGGCAACATTTAACAAAATTATATCTTAAAACTGTTCTAAAGGAGTAAAAAATTGACTAGATCAACAAATCAAACTGCCTTTCATGAAACATTGTAAGTATATATAATATTAATCTAGGAAAACTGAAAAAAATCACAATTATTCTAATAATTTTACATCTCTGTACTACTTTTATCATAAATAAACAGGTTTTTAACGCAAAATCAATTGTAATTAACAATTATAATGAAAAGTTAAAATGTGTCATGATATTTTCTGACATAATTCTTTTCAATCATTAAATTAAAAAATAAAGAAAGTTTGTTACTATTATTATTTAAATTCAGTTGCATGGCTCTTCAGAAAAAAATTCTACTAGCTTCTTTATTTTTCTCGAGACACTTTGCAGCCATTTTTTTTTCCAGAATTCCTCTGGTCAACAAACTTCCAAAGAATTTGAAGGAGAGAGAGGAGTTACCTCTTCCGTCTCCACAAATGCACAAAAAAAATTTCTCCTCAAAAAGGGGTTTGCTGGCTGATTACTGCGAATGTCCCAGTTTTCACTCGCTGTATTTGTTAAGCTACACCCTTTAGAGAAACAAAAATCAACAAAACAACCGACGGCTACGTTGTATGCATTTAAGATTTTAATAATAGCTGAGTAGCCTAATAACAGCTGAGTGTTTAAGGCTGCGGGCAAACAGCGCTACATTCACTATCACTAAAAGAGCAATAAATCTATCTTTGTTTACGAACGGAACAAAAGTTTGATAGTTTTGGAACATCTTTAAATGGTTTTTGAGGTAGGAAGCCTATTGAATTGACAAAGGAAAGAAAAGTTTATCTCCCCCATCTTCAGTCGTAAATCTGTCAACTGATTTCGAGTTTGATTTCTTTCTTGAAGTTCAAATTCAGTGCACTGAAAAAGGAATTTATACATCAAAGTGCCGACACGAAAGATCAAAAATAACGACGCCTGACCACAAGAAGTTAGTGCTATGTGCCCGGTGCTTAAGGATATTTAACTGGGGAAAAATGAAAAATTGAAACAATCTACACGTGAAATTACAATCGGCTGGTCAGCCAACTTTCATTTAAATGTGCTACTTTAAAAGAAAATACATACAAGGTTTTTCTATCATAAGGTTGTTCCATTTGAAGGATAGCCAATCAGAGTAAAGCGGGAGTGAAACGTCACCAAGAGGACAAAAACGGAGGTGGATCAGCCGTGATAATGTAAATAGATGGGTAAAACGAAGAAAATGATGTAAATAAATTTTTTTAAAGCAGATCTTCGAAAGTAAATAGAATGAAATCATTCTATTTAAAGTAATTTGTTAAAAAACAGATTGCTTAATTAAATATAAAATGCTTAATGGTTAAATAATTTCGCGTTACGCGGTTCAAATACTTCGAATTCGCAAAAAAAAAAAAAAAAAAAAAAAAAAAAGTTTAAAAATACAAATGAAAACTTTTAAACTATTGTAAAATAAAATGAATCAATTAATTACAGAAATGTCAGTACACAGCAGTAGTAATAAAAACTTTGTTTTATCATAAAGAATACAGTAAATAAAATTCACATTCAGGATCAAAATAATACATAAATTTTATTCTGTAATTAAACATTCTATCATGAAAAAAATATGTATACATATTTTTTACATTATAGTATTTAAATAACAATAATAAATACAAAGTTTCAAATGAATTTCAAAAATATTAAAAACTGAAAAATTTTAAATAACTTTAGTTATAAAATTTCTATGTTATTATTTTATAAAATTTGACCATTGAAAATTCAAAATCTGAAATCTTCCGAAGGGGGGGGGAGCGTCCTCCCTGGACCACCCCCTGGATTAAGGCCCCTATCCTCGCTCTAAGAAACGCTCGCTAGCTAATGCTATTCCTATGGGGAAGCATTTTTCTAATAATTCTTTCGCATTTTCACATTTTTGAATAATTTTTTTTTGCATTGGATAGCTGAGGTGCATGCCGACAGCGCACATTTTTTACTTTTTCGATTTTGGTCGCAGATATTTTTTACAAAGTTAGTTTCACTTTCAAAACCGGTTTCGAAACTGAAAGTGCTTTTTAATAAAATATCTGCAACCAAAATCGAAAAAGTAAAAAAAGTACGCTGTCCGCATGCACCTCAGCTATCCAATGCAAAAAAAAAAAATTATTCAAAAATGTCAAAATGCGAAAGAGTTATTAGAAAAATGCTTCCCCATAGGAATAGCATTAGCTCGCGAGCGTTTCCTCGAGCAAGGACAGGGGCCTTAAACAATGGTTTATTCGGAGTTCGTGCAGAGATTTTTGTATCTTTCACGAATTTTTCATGCGATTTTTAGAGGGTTTTTTTTTCTAACGTTCCGTGCAATTTTTTGAGGCTGTTAAAAAAATCATTTAAAAACTTTTAGCCAACAATAACAGATTTTCTCATCTGCGAGTTCTTTCTTTTTTTTCCCTTTAATATTTATTGTATGTCGATTTGTCGGCAATTGAGAAAGAAATCTGGTTTAATATTTTAGCTCTATTAAGTAAATGTTTTTTCTTTCTTTTTTCCGTTTTATTAAAGTTTATTTGGAATTTCTAACGATTCTTTTAGGCAGTTTTTAGAGATTTTTGTGTATTGCAGAAATTTTTTGACATTCGTAAAAGAATTCGGTTTTAAATTGCAGCCTAATTTAGTAAATTTTTTCCTCTGTGATTTTAGAGTTCATCGTTGCGATTTTGTGGGAGTGAGCGTATTCACTAGGTTTTTTTTCTTTTTCTTTTCTTTTAAGATGATTTTCCAGGAGTTATTAGAGATTAATGTAGCGCATTCACTAGTTTTTTTTTTTTTTTTTTTTTTTTTTTTTAAACGTCTGTTAAAGAAATATAATACATAAAATCATTCACAAAAATAATCCAATTCGGAACAGCATAGAAAATACTATTGAGACGAGCCATGCGAGGCGAATTTGTCCTCTTCGTGACGTAATGCGCGAGCAGCTAGGAAATCGTTACAGTTGACGCATTGCTCAAATGGTACCCCCCTGAATACATAGAGTAGATATAATGTCCAAAATGTATTTATAATTTATTTAAAAATAATTTGTGGTGTGAGTTTTTATTTAAAATTTTGTATTTTTATTTTCGGGAGGGCTGTTTAAAATTAAATCTTTACAGTTATATATCCAAATGTGCACAATAAACAGGTAATAGCTTATTAAATTGCACTTATAAACTGATAATCTGCAATAGGTGATCATAATTTTTTTTCCTTTTTTATATCAATATAATTAGAAGATGTTTTAATAAGTTCACGCTGATCAAACTTCTTTCAATATATTATAGTAAAACAAAACAAAAAAAAAATGTTTATTTGAGAATTTTTTATTTTTAACTTGATAATAGATTTTCTACCAAATTACACCAATAATTAACTCTTTTTTAATATCTGATAAATGTAAGTGTAAGGAACACAATGAAAAATATGCTATAACAACACCTATGTAAATAACTAAATGTTGCTATTTTTATTTTGTAAGCTCCTAGTATTTTCAGTGCATAATTTAATTTTCTGATTAATAAAAAAGTTATTAAACATTTTTTAAAAATATTCAATAAAAAAAAATTGTTGAAGTTAAAAGTTTACTCACAAATATCCTTTATTTTTGCACAAAAACTTTATTATTTTCCTCTGAATGAAATACATATTTAAAAACCTGTATGCGTATCATTTTTCGTGTTGCTTTGTAATAATAATGACAATTTTTACACATAACAAACAAACGTTATATTAACTGTTTATACATTCATTACATTAAATGCTATTAACTTTAAGTGTCATTACATTATAGGGGCATTATTATTCTTAATAAATTTGAGGTAATGAAAAACACGATTATCCTGTCCTGAGTATGGAACATACACATAGGAAACAAGTGAGTTTCTCAGTCTAAAGCTGCGTTTACATTATGTGATCTATCAGGACCAGTGGCGTAGCTAGCGGGGAGTGGAGGGGACGGTCCGCCCCACCCAATCTTTATTTGCAAATATATGCATATAATGTTATAGGATTTTGGAAATAAATTCTGAAATAAAATGAAATTTTTAACGCACGACACAATAGAGTTAGTTTTCTTTTCTTTCAGAATGTGAAATTTATAAAGAATGGTGTGTCTAAATAAAACATGCACTAGGGAAAAAAAAAAAATATATTCAATGAGTGAGTAGCAAAAGAAAATTTTAAAAGAAATAATTTTCTTCGACATATTGACAGTACATAGACTTATGCGGACTATGGATTAAATAATAAATAAATTCTTTTTTTTTTTTTTTTTTTTTTTTTAAGCAGGAAGACAAAAGGCAATTGAGGAATGGTATGGTCGTTTATTACAACAATGTAAAATTGTGATTGAAAAAAATATGACGGATTAGAGGGGGGTGACATCATGATGATTGGGGGTGACACCATTTACATCCGCCCCGGGTGCCACCCATCCTAGCTACACCACTGATCAGGACTTCGAGGTCTGCGAGCTCCAAGGATCGTCAAAATTGTGTCCGCACTAGTTTCAGTTAAGTTTCAAAGAACAAAACTTACTTTAAAAATATTAGGTGGCAAACAATGTAAAATTGAATCCGTATATTCAATTAAATTCAATATAAACAGGAAAACGACAAAATTTATGGAAAATCTTAATACAGCACAGAATTGTAAGGGGAATTACTGCGATTTAAAAGTAAACACCGGAAAAAATGTACTCACAATTAATAAATCGTCTGTGATAATAAAATCTGCTATTTAAAATGGAGTCTAACCTACCGTTGTAGGTTTTTCTTCAGGTAAATCCTTAAGAAGAAAGACAGGGTGTTTTAAATTTTTAAAGCCATTTGCGCTGGGACGGGCAAAGGTGAAATCGAAGATTACATGGAAATGGTGGGCTCGTGGGATTTAGAACATTCTTCATTTAAATATATATAAAGCAAGTGGATAAGTGTAATCGCAGATTGCACAGAGGGTTTCGTTTCATATTTCTTTCAAAACGACTTTTCCTGTAATAAAAAAAAAAGTTGTGAATTTATAATGATTAAACTTTTAAATAGATGGTAGCACCAACAAATTTAATTTTAAAATAATTATAAAAAGAAGTTATTTATTTTAATCATATTAAAAATGTTCAAATCAAATTATTTAAATTAAATAAAAAAATATAAACTTTTGAAAAATCCGAGAACAAAAAGAAAAAAAAAACTGAGAGAATAAAGATTAAATTTTAAATTTCTAAAAACGAAAAAAATTGCTTAATGAAATTTAAAATAGTGAATCATTAATAAATCGCAATATATTTTTTTCTTAAATAGAAAGAAAATTGAATTTCGAAAAAATTTTAAATGTCAGATAAATGAAACACAAGTAATACAAACATTTAAATTAAAAAAGGAAAAAATCCGAAATTTTTAAATTACAGTCGAGTCTCTATATAACGAAATCCATCGTACCGACAAAAAATTCGTTATATAGACAAATTCGTTGAACGGCAATTTTTTTTCTTTCAATGTTTAAAATTTGAAACAGAATGGTTTTTGAGGTGTTTTATTAAGATTTTGAAATATTTAACGGATTTTTTTTTCAGAATCTCAAAAATGTTCCCCACTTCATTTTTCCCCCCAGTGTCTGATTGATTATTTTCAAAATTATTACTTTATCAGAGAGAGTTGTGTTTAAACTAGAAGCGATTTTATGCAAATGCAGTAGAAGATAAAACACCAGCAAAGATTATATTTAGTAACAATTCTTCATTCAAATGATCTCTCACAACAAAAAATGCTCCGAGTCGCCACAAACAACAAACATCCTCTCTAAACTCTAAAAGTAATGAGAGTTAATTTAGGTAGATAAAAACCTGCTGAAAAACGCCTTTTCTGAAATTCCCCCTTATTCCTGCCTTACTATCCAAAGAGAAACAAACACCATTTTAAAGACAATAATGGAATAGTTTTATCTTTTAGGATGCTTTGTGATAATTTCAAATAACCCCACTAGCAAGCAAATGTTTCAATCTTTTCCAAGAATGCATGCTCATCTTGGCTAAAACAAAGTCAAGTGTAACCGTGCAAAAAGATGTTTTTCTTGGGGGGGGGGGGGGAGAGTTGAATGCCTTTTTTGGATGTGAGAATAAGGTAGAGGAATGTAGCTATGAAATATAAACCAGAAATCAACGAAAAAAATTATTCTACACATATTTTAAAGTGTTTTCTGAACTTATGATTTTCAAAAAAAATCGTTAATGGGAGATATATATTTCGCTATATGGAGATGATTATTTTTAATGTAATCATGAAAAAAATTAACCGTTCCCATACAAAATTCCTTAAGTAGAGAAATTCGTTGGATGGAGTTTCGTTATAGAGAGACTCGACTGTATATCCATCTTAATATGATACTTTCAAGATCCAGCACCGGGACTGGAATTAAGCAGGATGCTTTATTAGAGGGATACTTTCAGTCCAAGCTACGATGTTTACACGAAAAACGTTCAAATTAAGGTCTTCTTTTGAAATGTTAATAGCAAAAATGAACGGATGATATTGAAGAAATTAATTTAGTTAAAATAATAGACTTTTTCCACACTGATAATTTAGTTTATTCTCTTTTCTATTTTGTAAGATATTTGTAATTTCAAAAATTAAATAAAGAAAAATGTATTATTTTATATATTTTGTATTTTGCAATAGCATGCTATTTATGCGTTTTAAAAGTATCTGATATCTTCAAGGATTTAAATTTACCTTCCTTGAATGTGGATACATATCAAGTAGAAACGAATTTTTGTCAGTTCTGAAGAAAGTGTTGAGTTTGTAATATATCAAATTAGGAGACCTTATGCGGATAAATCCAGATTATTTGGACAGAAATGATATGTTATAAAAAGAATATTGCCCAGTTAAACTGATGGCATTGAGCTCACAGGCTACGCATACTAATTGTACATTACAGTCTTGTATTTTCGTAAATTCTGTTCGAAAAAAACATGAAGAAGGGGAAACAGCTCTCCCCTTTCTCCTTTTTTATACTTAAACATTGAACCTCCTAAATTATCAAGGACATGCTTTATCATATAAAAATCTATATACAAAATTCAAAGCAAATCGGATAATTCTTAATAAAAAACCATTTAGCATTTATATAATTTAAGAGGAGTTATTCCCCTCTTTTATACTTAACCATTAAACTTCCAAAACTATTCAGGGATTTGAACGAAATCTGACAATTCTGCTTGAAAAATCCATTTATACAAGTTAAGGGGAGGGGCATTAGAATCCCCGTTCCCACCTGTTTATACTTATTCAATGAACACCTAATAACAGCCACGGATTCGCCTCATCAGACTGATCCTATATCTAAATTTTGAACGAAAACTGTTAATTCTGCATGAAAATCCTGTTTATATCAATTAAGGGGAGGGGCATGAGCCCCCCGTTCCCCTGTTTATACTTATTCAATGAACACCTAATAACAGCCACGGTATCGCTTCATCAGAATGATCCTATATCTAAATTTTGAAGGAAAACTGTTAATTCTGTATGAAAATCCCGTTTTTATCAATTAAGGGGAGGGGCATGAGCCCCCCGTTCCCCCTGTTTATACTTATTCAATGAACACCTAATAACAGTCACGGAATCGCTTCATCAGAATGATCCTATATCTAAATTTTGAACGAAAACTGTTAATTCTGCATGAAAATCCCGTTTCTATCAATTAAGGGGAGGGGCATGAGCCCCCCGTTCCCCCTCTTATACATATCGAATGAACTCCAAAAACTAATCAGGGAAGCGCCTTATCAGGATATACCTATATACAAAATTTCAAGTGGATCCGATATTTTTATCATGAGTTATCGCATTACGCACGAACGAACGTACGAACATACATACAGAACGGACGGGCACATAAGCTGTCAGGCTATGATAGCCTGTGAGCTAAAAAAATGGATTCAGCCTGCATTGACACTTAAAATAAAACAAACTAATATTGATTCCTACTTACCTATCATACGTGGTATAGGGTAAATCTTGCAATTCTTTTAAAAATCGATTTTTTTTTGTTTTTTTTTTTACGGATATACACATTTTGGACACTGGCGATTCCGAAAAACATATTTTTAGAAAAAATTCTGCCATCCGTCTGTTTGTGTTTCTATCTGTAAACGCTCAATCTTCCAAACAAATTGAGATAGAGACTTGAAATTTGGTGTGTGCTTAGTATGTATAATGGGAAGAAACACATTTAATATCAGTAATCTATGCCAGAACTATTCTTTCGGACTCTCGAAATATTCGTTCTCAGCTATATAAAAATTTTCGATTTTTTTATTTTAAGGAGTGAATACAAAAGATGATAAAATAAGGCAAATTTTGCATAAAGACGAAGTCGATCGAGTATTTAATGGCCGATAATCCTAATTTCCACACTCTTCAATTTTTCGTGACCTTATATTTCTTTCAAATTGCAAATCAAAGATATATTTTAATTGGACATAAAAAGCTTAATGTCACGCAGTAATATGTTAGTTAATATGATTATTATTTTTGGCATTATAAGGATGGTTCATTTATGCAATTCAGTAAAACTCGTGTAGTTAGGCGTTTAATATAATTTATCGAAATTGGTTCATCAGCAATTCATTAATAAAGCATTATTATGTGTTAAAAATATATCAATGTATGTTTAAATTTCATTTTGGAATTGCGATGCATTTTATTAAATAGTTTACCCATGTTTTATTTTCATATTTTATGTTAAGCATATCCATGATGGGTAAGTATTGTGGTGCCCCCTCCCCCCCCCCCGCAACGACTAGTTTATTACTTTGTTTATACTGAATGATAGTTTTATTTTCTTTACCCTTTCCGGCACGGGCAAAATCCATAGTAAAATGAGAAATTATCGACTGACACCGGAATTCACAAACGAATTTTTTAGGTATTTTGAAATCCTTAATTTAAGTCTGTGTGTAAAAAGCAAAATTTTACTAAAATATTACTGTTGCCATTTGCAAGTTTTGAATTAAAATTAAATATCCCATACCGGGCAAAGTGTGCCGGAAAGGGTTAAACAAGTCTAACGCTAATCAACTAATTTTAAATCTGTTTATATTAATACTCAAGAAATATCAGCTTTGAAGAAAAAATAATAGAAAATGATGTTGCAACGCGCATAAAAGAGGCGAAGAAAAAATGAAATTCATTTGAAACTGTTAAGTGAAAAATTTCGATCTTTTATTTTTAAAACTTGAGCAAGTTTTGCACCCCATATGATATTTTTAATGTACAATTTTAGTTTTTTGTTGAATAGTTTTAAAACTAGAAATATTATTGATTGATAATTCTAATACGCCTCTTAGGAAAAAGAAGTAGGAAAATATTTTGTAAAACAACAAAAATTGAAAAAAGTATTTTATAATCTTACTTTCGACCTAAAAAAATAAGTAAAAGTTTCCTTTTTTTTATTCTTTATTTCCCTTTTATACATTGTGTAGCTGATTGTAAGTACTTAAACGAAAAATGTTTAATGAGTGTCATATTTATATTACGATTTTAAATTTATATTATTGTGCTGTTATTTGAATAATATTTAACTCAACCAACCCTGACTGATAAAAAATGATTTACCCTAATTTCCTGCGTATAATCCGCGGATCAAACAATTCTTTTTCGACCCAGAAATTTTATTTTGTAATCGAAGGCAAATACTTACGGCGATCTAAGAAATAACATTTCATTTAATAAAATTTCTGGGTTGAAAAATGATTGTTTTATCCGCGGATTATACGCAGGAAATTAGGATTTCCTGCGTATAATCCGCGGATCAAACAATAATTTTTCGACCCAGAAATTTTATTAAATAAACTATAACTTTTCAGATCACCGTAAATATTTGCCTTCAATTACAAAATAGAAATTCTGGGTCGAAAAAGAATTGTTTGATCCGCGGATTATAGGCAGGAAATTAGGGTATAAATTATTGTATGATGTTAATGTTAGTGTATAAAATATATGTGTATCCTATATTACTGTTTTTGTTAAATAAAAATTGATTAAACAAACGGTTTAATCACTTAAAAGACTTTTTTTTAATTACGTACAATAAATGGAAAATGTTGGATAAACAGCATTTGTTTAGCTACTTCGTTATGTTAAGTATAATACACAATTGCATTTCTCGAGTGTATACCTATACGCCACACCTTAAGGTATCGTACCTCATACAAACGTCATGAAATTTTCGTGTCCTACCCAACACTATGAGATATAACTATTTTAAAAATCCAACGAGGACTCCTATGTGCAGGAGGTTACCCGTTGCGTAATTATTAATTGTTCTTTCAATCTTTCCGTCCAATAAATAGGAATCATGTATTAGTACTTAAAAATTATTCCTGAAAACTTTACCGGTATCGATTAAATATTTCTCTCTCGCTGACATTTATGTTACTTTATTTGAGCAAAACATACATCATCCACGAATTAATTTAGCAACATAAATAAATAAAATAAAAATTTAACACGAAAATCATTTATTCAGAATATCTCTCAACACAAAAAAACCTCTTTAATGTCTAATATATAATCTAGCTCAATATTTTAAGCATGAATCTGCGCAATACAGTAGAAGAAGTTTAAAAAGAAAAAAAAAGAAGGGAGGGGTTCAACCGAGTTGATTTAATTTTCTGATTGTGGATAAATATTGAAATCTGCAACGCAATCAAATAGAAAAAAAAATTACTTATTTAGGGAAAAAAATCTATAAATGAGAGATTTTTTCGACAACGAAGATATTGTCCCAAAATGTTTTAAAAAGCGGAATTTTGAGCGCATTTTTAATTGCTAAATAGGAATTAAAGTCCTTCTTAATACTCTAAAAATGTAAACAAACGTTAAAAATTATTTCTTTTCTAAACATTGTTGGAAAATATCTCCATTGTCTGAAAACTCCCTAATGTACGAAAGTCTTGCCCAAATGTGTAAAATTGTTTTTCTAGATTTCCTACTGACGATGCTGCAGGTACGCGAAAAGGGTGTCGCCGGATAAGCACTAGAAACATATCTTTCAATCAAACTTCCTGATTTTTTTCTCTCATGAATGTTTACCTATCTTAAAATATATTACCCAATTATCCCCTTGTAAATACTAACATTTTATTCTACAAAAATGATTTTTCGGTTCTTTAAAAATCTATTTTTCTCAAAAACTATTCTATCGAATTTCATGCCATTAAATGAGGTTATATAGATGCCAAAGATGCATAACTGAAATTTTTGTATAATTTTCTGTTTATAAAAATTGTGTGAAACAGCGATAAAAATATTTACAAAATTTAAAAAACCTAACAATTACCCGAAAATTACTATTTCAACGTTTACCAACGTTCCTAATTCAACGTTTAATTTTCCTAAGAAAGTAAATTGCTGTTTTTTCTTTAAAAATTATTATTTTTAATTTTTGTACATAACTATTATTAGAATTAGAAAAAAAAATTGTTCTGACAAAAAAAAAAAAAAAAAATGATTTTTTTTAATAATACATGTAACTTAAAAAAAATAAAATTGAATAAATTAATTTTTTTCGTTACCTTATGTTTAATTATTAATAAATTGAAATAGTTTTGAAGTGTTAGTTCATACAGAAAATGCATACATAATTTAAATTATTTTAAAATGCATTCTGTACATCTGTACTCTATTTATGAACTCTAGAAATATTGTTTGTGATGTTTCTAAATTTATTCTTTACATTTTTTCAATGATCCTTAACATGCTGAAAAGTCTGTAAGTTATGCTCAGTTAATTTGGCTACATTGAACCCATTGAAATCTTCCCCCATTGAAATTAAATATATTTGCATAATTAAATTTCCTAAAAATTATTCTCTGTTTAAGAACTATTAAAAACAAAGTTATACAGAAATTTTTTTTTTCTCCAGAATCTTTTGAATCTTGCAATATATCCAACTTGAACTTGATGCTCTATAGTTTAGCTTTTAGTTGAATCAAGTAGCGCTATTTCATTTGTAATGGCGTGACGAATGCTTATAATAATATAAAAAGCATTCATATTTTTACGCCCAGGTAAAATAAGAAATGTAAACCGAAAATAAATGAAATAAAAAATAAAAAAAGCATAATCCGATTAGTTTTATCAATAATTAAAATATTTTATCACTCTACGTGTTTGTTTAATGTCAAAATTGATTTAGCTATTTCATTTATTCCTTAAATCTTTTTTAAAGTACAAAAAATAAACTTTTAAATTTTTTTTCATGTATATTATTATATGCATTGAAAATGGCAAATATTTAAATGGATTTAATATAAATTTATTTTAAATTAACAGAAATGAAAAGCATTAAGTACGATTAACAACGCTTTACAATTCAAAATACTTGTAAAACAAAAATTTAATAAATTAAGATTGCCAATTTGAAACCATTTGTTTTAAAAAGTATTGTTTGAAATTTTATATACCACGGGTGTAACAAGATAGAGAAAAAAAACCCGCATAAAATAATTGTTCTAGAGAAGCAAATTCTAATACACAATGCAATATTACATTCTGAACCTAAAAACAGTTACAAACCATTTTTAAAAATCAACTACAATATTTTCGTCAAGCAAAACTCAAAAATAAATAAATAATTAATTAAAAAAAATAAAATAATAAATAAGTAGAATAAAATAAAAAATTGTCGAATTTCAGTTCTGATTATGCTGGAAGGTACATATGAGGGTAACCTACTGAATGTACCTACTATAAAAATAAGTTCCAAACAGTTTAAAATTATGTTTGTGAGGAATAATCTACACTTCCGGGCTACAAGAACGATGACACCCATATATCGCTTTTTCTTTTAGCCGCTTTGAATGTCTTCGCTTTATTATCCCGTTCGCGACGGCGCGCGCATTCAGATGTGCACATTTCAGGACGAAGCAGGGTAATTTGATTATAGATAATAGTAAAATTCAAATTTAACTAAAGGTTTAGCGATCACACTTTTTCATTTTGATCCTCTAGGATCAACGCTTGCGCATCTGTTCCGCGCAGCTGTTTTTCCTTTAAAATAACATTTAAATGAAACCTAGCGAATAATATTAATGATGTAGTTGCAGTGGCGCAGCCAAGGGAGGGGTTACCCCCCCCCCCAGGATCCAAGATTTTTTTCCCAGTCACTTTTTCAATTTTTTTTCTTTCTCTCTCTCCAGAAAAAACAACACTTTCAAACAGATTATCGGTTCGGAAGCATTCGACAAACCAAAAACTGTACTTTGAGCCATTTCTTCCCTTCCAATTGTCCAACCAAGGGGAAGGGGTTAAATGTTAAACTCCCCCCCCCCCAGTACCAACTCAGGTTCAGATATTTTTTCCCGTCATTTATTCGATTTTCCCTCTTTCTTTTCAAAGACAATGCCACCGATTCAAACAAATTATCCGATGCTTTTAAACGAAATCTGTATTTTAAGTCCCCTTTCCCACTCCCCATTTCTGAGAATTAGGGGTAATTCACAAGTTTAGAAATGACTGAAGTGTCTTTACGGAAAACAAGTTTCTTCACATTCTTTTGTTTTAAGTGAGTCTTCACTTACCTTGTTGGTAAGTGAAGATACCATATGTCTAAAATGCTAAAGATGTAAAAGTCATTTAAAAGAATAAGCACATTATAGTTAAGTAGCATTTAGCATACTAAGTAATGTCACTCGCACAGAGATCGATGATGTTACAACTCCCTCCTTACAGATGTGGGCCTCCCAAAGCTGGATATCTCTTTTGTCGGCTTTAGGACCTCCTATCTTCTGTTGACGTCGGAAAGAAGAAATAGACGGAATCCTGTCTTTTTAATGGTTTTTCTATTGACCCAGCAGAGCAAGGCAATTCTGCTTTGTACTAACCCATTACGAATTGACACTTAAAAAACCCTTTTATATAAGAGCCTATTTCGTAGAAGATATGGTGACCGAAACTGGAGGAATACAATAAATCCACCCTTTAGTTGTCCATCTGTCACTATTTAGAATGAGAGGTTGCAATGATATAAGTTTAGCGCCCTTCTTTTGCATCTACTATTCAGAAATTTGTATTTCACTTCTCTCTCTCTCTCTCTCTCTCTCTCTCTTCTAGTTTCATAATTGTCTGAGTTTGTGTGCCTTTTTTTACAGTATAGTTGAAAAGAAAAAAATATATATTTCGGTTTTGGATCTGCTTACCACAATGTCCGCTTCAAAACCTGGCAAAAAAAAGATTCAAAATGACAATATGTCGTACTTTGAGAAGAAAAAATCTAAGATAGCGAATAAGGATATAAGTAATGTAAACACTCCTCAATGTTCAAGTGAAAAAGATCTGGACTCTGTAGATTGCAGTGAAAACTCAAATTTAACACTACTCAACCTATTACTGCTGATTTAGGATTCAATAGTAGTTCTTTGAGCGAAAAAACTAATTTTAAAATAAACTGTACTGGACATGATTTTGGATTATGTATTGTATCTGGAAAACAAGTAAGAATTATTTATTTGTTTAATTTTATAATGCATTTCTTTTTTTCAAAACACATGTGCCTTTTTAGAGTGTAAAATTCTTCGATTTTTAAGTTCTTTTCTATACAATATTTTTCTCCTGCAAATTTTTTACTAATTTATCTATGTGTTCAAGTATAAGGATGTTATTATTATTATTACTATTATTATTATCGATTAAACTTTAAATTTTATTGATATATGGCTTCTAGGTATAGAGAAGTATTTGTCTAACTTATCCTGATTTTAAATCTGACAAACTATTTTTTGAATCGATATGACATGCATTTTTTGCTTAAAAGATATTTTAATTTATTTATTTAACTGGGGGGGGGGGGGGCTCAGACTCCTGCAAGCTACGCCCGCCAACCCCCATTTAGGTTTTGCAGCCTCTAGAACACATAGTAATGTGCCTCAGTTTAAAAAAAAAAAAAAAAAAAAAAAAAAAAAAAAAAAAAAAAAAAAGCAGGTTATGAAAGTTTGATGATATTAATCACTATAATGACGACTGCCTTCTATAATCGGGTTGTTGTGCTTTTCCAGTTAAAACCTGACTTTCTTTTCAACCAATCTTAATAAAGTATTCTATTAAAATGTATATTTTCCTCTCAAACTACATACATTTTTAATGCAAGAATTTTACATGTTCTTTTATGGTTTGAAGCAAATTCTTTAGTTATTTTCAGTATTTGAAATATTTCGTCTTCTCAAAATGCAGATATACATATGTTCCTTTCCTATTTCCTCCAAATTCTTAAATTTTTTAGAATGCATTGTTGTTAAACGTATTTTTATGTTTTATTTTTACTTTCGATGGAGGTTAAACTGGGGTTGCGACTTCCTGTAAGTACTCCTTAAGCACCAGCGTTGACTTGACTTGACATTTCCTTATTTAAATATTTAAAAAAAAATGAGAAATGATGACAGTGGCGCAGCCAAGGGGGTGGTTTTGGGGCTAAAAGCCCTCCCAGAGCTAAGAAAGATCGCTATAATTGCCGCTTATATGAATCAAAACCAAAATTGATATTTAAATGTTTTAGCGCATTTCGGAATCTGCCGCTTTATTGAATCAGATTTCATTTAATAAAGTGATTCAGTTAAATGGCGAAAATTCTACTTAAAACTGTAAAAGTGCATATTACATGGATTAGTTAAGTAAAAATTTTTTATTTGAACTAAATTACTTTTCTGAGACGCATTATATTAAAAAAAATAAGGATTTTCTGCCACACAGATGCTCTTTGACTTTAAGTATTATACATAGAATATTTTAATTAGTACTAATTCTATTAACCGGCGATTCAAATAACAGGCAATCCCTTTTATCAGAAATCAACCCCCCCCCCCTAGAACCAAATCCTGGCTGTGCCACTGTGTAGTTGTGGCACAAACCTCCAGGATATACAAACTGCAGGCTCCTCCCACACTAGAAACAAGGGCCATCTACTGGTTAATCATGAAATAATAACATTTTAAAAGATTCTTTAAATTAATTTTACATTTTTTTCTGAACAATAGATTAATAGCATTCTTATGTATTCTTAAAATAATAATTATGTCATTTCTGACTACCCATAAAATTTCCATTTTATGATATAAAATCATACGCTATTTTAATCTGAAATAAAATTTCTTTAAAAGAAAATAATTAACTAAAAATAAAAAATGAGAGGTGGGAGATATGTGCTAAAATCAAGTACAGTAAAACCTCCGTAACGGACACTCCCGAATAGCGGACACCTCTATTTAACGGACATTTTCCCAAGCCCCACTCCCAAAATCTAAATTTTCGTATGTTTAACCTCTGAATAACGGACATTCCAAATAGCGGACACTATTTTCGGCGATAAAGAATGAAAAAGTATTTTTTAACAAGAAAAAAAATGAAAAAATAAAATAAAAAAGTCTCTAAATTTATCATGGCAATGTGTCACAAATTTTGTGATCACAGATAAATGTAGAGGGTGGGCTGAGAATATTTCTCCTTCACTTTTATTGGTAAATTCAGGGAGGGACTGCTCCCAGAGTATTCAAATGTCTATGTCCTCGCGGAAGATTTTATGATTTTGTTTTTAATGAATAAATCCCTATCCCCGCTCGGAACTCTATAATGACCAATAACATTACATTCAAAAACAAACTACACATAATTGCAAGCAAAAATAAACTTCAACAGATTTTTTTTTATGTAAGAATATAATAAACAGCAGTTAAAAGTGCGCACAATTTTATTTCAATTTTTTTTGCTTAAAAAATAATTTTAATTTCTTATTAGTCTTATAATAGAGGTTTTAGAACATATTAATGAAAAATTAATGAAATATTAAGCCTTTCTTAGCGTTTTTTGTATCTCTGAGGTTTTCCCAATAGCGGACACCTCCGAATAACGGACAATTTCTGCGTTCCTAAGGTGTCCGTTATTTAGAGGTTTTACTGTATTTAATTTATATGCTTTACCATTGGAAGTTTTGTTTAAGAAAATATGGGTATCTTGACTAAGAACTAGCATCTGTTAATATTAACAGGTTTTATTTATTTGCATTTATTACTTTTATTTATTTATTTATTTTACTTTAAAGAGAATTTATTTCAGATTTACTAGTTTATGACGTCATGCAGTAAATTGAAAAAAAATTACGACCTTTCATAGAAAAATCATATTTAATTATTTTTATTACTTAAGAAATTTCTTTTATTCATTAGTTTTTTTTTACCTTGATAAAATTGTTTTTCAACTTAAAAGTCCAATTATATGACGTCGTTTTCAATTTAATTTTGAGGGAAATGCATGAAACTACAGGTGTTGTTGTTCAGTAACTAGTTAATCACACTCATTTCCCCGCCTTTTTTTTTCTTAAGTAGATATTTTAGAAAATAGTGTCGATATGGACGTTGTGAACTCAATTTCTAATATTTTGAATTTATATTTAATAAAAGAGAGATGGATAGAAAAAAATAATAACAAAAACTTTCTAATAATTTTAGCTGTCAGTTAATTTCAAATACAGTCGGCTCTCGTTATTCGAACTCGTTGGGATCACAAAAAATGTTCGAATTATCCGAAGTTCGAATTATGGTAAATATGAAATAAAAACATGCTTAACAGGATACTATTATAAAGGAATTAATGTTATAGTGTTTCTTAAATATTTTTCGTCTGTTATCAATAGAAAAAGACTTAATAATAAATTAGAATGTGTAAATAAATAAACTAATTAAATGATTAGAAACAAGCACAATGGAAGAAAAATTTGAGGTGTCACTGACGGACAGACAGGGCACCAAGAAAGTGGATATCAAATGCATTGGACTATATGTATACTTGTTCGGAACAATTTTCACAAAAATCAAAGAAAGAAAGTTATTCAAATGACTTGAAATCCGTGAGAAAGAAAAGAAAAATGAAAAATCGGAATTCTCGTCAGTTCGAATTAAACGAAGTCAAGAGCGAATGAGTTCGAATTAGTGAAAGTTTTTAACGTTATTCTGCCATTGAAAATTTCGGGACTTCATGTTTATTTCGAATTATTCGAATTATCCGATTTCGAATTAACGAGAGTCGACTGTACCTTTATCACAACCTTGTTTAGTTATGTAAATGGTTTTTTTTTTTTTTATGTGAAAAATAAGAACAAAAATGCACAAGTTTCTAAACTTTTTTTTTCTTTATAATTATTTAAGAGTGTGTTACATTAAAAAGTTTACATAAGCTCTTATATTTGGGCTTAGAAAAGTAGTAAGAAGGTTTTTGTTAAATCTAGTTAAATGTTAAATCCAAATTAGTTTTGCATTTCCTTTTTCCTCTTAGTAATTCATTAAAAGCATTTTTCATAGTATACTTAAAATAATAATAATGATAACAATATATTATTTCTGTGACTACCCATAAAATTTTCATTTTATGATATGACATCATAAGATGGCGAATTTACATAAAAATTCTTTGAAATTAAAAAAGAGAGAGAGGAAATATACTTTAAAATTAAATATTTCATTTATATGCTTAAGAATTCAAGAAAGATCGTTTTTTCAATTTATTATTTTTGCATCTTGTTAATGAGAAAGAAAAATTCATTTTAGAGAACCGATTGGGATCTTATTTTTCATAGTAATTTATACCTTATAAAAGAAAAAGAAGAGAAATAAAAAATACATAATACTCACTTTCTAATAATTTTAGCAATCGGTTACTTTACAATAATTTTAGCTAAGTGTTATTTAAATTTCGTACTACATTAAATTTGAATATAAATTTTTAAATATATTTAAAAGCAAACCTTTTTTACTATTTTTTTAAGTCCAAATATAAAAATTTATTTATTTATATATTTATTTATTTTTATCTAATTTCCATTACCTTTATCAAAATTAAGTTAAATAAATTGTTCATATTTTTAGTTGTATTTTGCATGAAAATTAATTTATTATCACTGGTAAATTATTAAAAATGGCTAAGATAATTCTTTTATAAACACGTTTGTACAAATCTGTCGGTTTTATTTATAACAATCATTCATATAATTAAGTAAGATTTGGATGAATGTATTTAAATGTAATTAATAATATTAAAATGAATATAAACTTCCTGGGGTTTTTCAATTAAGCTTTTCTTGTTTTTAATGAGATGCAAAAATAATGAATCAAATAAATCTCTTCTTTGAATTCCTAAATAATACTACTAATTAAACATGGATTTTTCTCAGACATTAAAACTTTTAGCAATAATAAAATAATCAGTTACTTTACAATACTGTTGGCTAAGTGTTATTTAAATTTTGTATTAAACTAAATTTGAATTTAAAATTTGAAATATATTTAAAAACACACCTTTTTACTTTTTTTAAAAAAGTCCAAATATAAAAATGTATTATTATTATTTTAAATCTAACTCGCATTTAAATTCATTTATCAGAAATAAATAAAAAAAATTGTTCATTTTTGTACGGTTTCTTTTTATTTTATTTATTTGCATGAAAGATAGCTTATTCTCTCAGGTAAATTATTAGAAATGGTTAAGTTAATTCTTTCATAAACACTTTTGTATAAATCTATTTTATTTATAAAAATCATTCAAATAATTAAGTAAGATTTGGATAAATGTATTTGAAAGTAATTGATAATATTAGAATGAAAATAAAATTTTTTAAAATACAAAACAGAACTTCAATGTTAAAGCATATAAATTAAATATTTAGTACTAAAATATATCCCTCCCTCTGTCTCTTTTATTATCATTAATTTTATTTAAAAAATATTATAAATTTACTAACTTATTATGTCATATCATAAAATGAAAATGTTATGGGTAGTCACAAAAAGAAAATATTATAATTATTTTAAGTACATATTGAAGAATGTTTTCATTTCATTAAAGCAAAAAGAAATTTTAAATTAATTTAAAGATCCCTGCAGAACGTATTTTTAAAGAATTTGCCAGTAGATGATGTTCGCTTATTAGTATGGGAGGAGCTTCAATTTGTTTATCTCTTTGCGTAGTGCAATTGAGTGTGACAATGACCCCAAGGAGTAAGGAGTAGACTATTTACTAACTTTTAAATATCAACAAGGAGAACTTAATGCCATACAGGCGTTCACCTGTTGTGAAAAAGAACTTCAAAACTTTAAAACACATTGTTGAAAACACATATAATATTATTTAAAAGTAATTCTTTAATTTTACTGGTGTGAGTGAATAATTTTATTTTTGTTATTTTAATGTTAGTTCATGCAGTACAAAATTCACAAATTCAATCACGTACTACTTATTATTATTTATTAAAGAATACTCATATATTAAACCATATATATATATATATATATATATATATATATATTTTCAAATAATAAACTAAACAAACAATATTTTTCTACCTATTGCCTCAGTCCCCCCCCCCCCCAAAAAAAAAAAAACCAAATCAGTTTCGAATTTATTTTCAGTGGAAGATCTAAAGGAATTTCAAATGTTCAATTATTTGTAAATTATTAAAGATAAATATGTATTAAGATAGCGATGATCGCAATTAATGCAATAACCCAACACCGAGTGAAACATTAGCCGGGCCAGGAAGCTGGGTCCACAGCGTACTGTTGCTCTATTGTATTGATTGTGTTTATGTCCGTCTTAACATACATGCAATTTTAACAATTAATAAATTAAATTCAGACTTTAATGTATGTGTTCTTGATGCTTGAAGGAACGTGTTGATAAAAGGTGACATATTTTTGCAGGCACCTGAAAGTAGTGTCCCATTTCAAAATTGACCTGTAGCCCCAAAACAAAAGTTACAAAAATAAATATAATAAATAAATTAAAAGAGCTCATACAGTTTTAGTATTTTACCTGTATTACTTTCAGTACTGATTATCACTGGTAATTACGTTTGTTATCTTTATTCATTCAAAAATTGCATCGCAGAGTTTGAAATCTTTTGCATGCTACTTTTATTTATCCTAATGGTAAAAGTCATAAAGTTTTTTTTTTTTTTTTTTTTTTTTTTTTTTTTTTTTTTTTTTTTGGCAATAAACATAATTATTTATTTTCTCAAATCTAAATAATAATAATTATAACAGAAAATAGAAATTTTCATATCGAAAAAAAAATTATTAAAAATTTCTGAACAATCAAATGTTAAAACTGAAATTCTTTAAGTTCATAAACACGCGGAAAGCTCAATACTGTAAGCAGAAACACAAGGACATACCAGAAGATTGATAAACTCACAATGGATTATACAAAAAACCACTTATTTTATTATTATTATTATTATTATTATTATTATTATTATTATTGACGATTAGTTTTTAAAATCTAGCAATAACGTAAAATATTTTTTCTGCCCCTTTGTGTTATTGTTCGATGAAATTCTGAATTTCTTTAATTTAATTCTCAGCAAATATTTTAAAAGTGGAGTACGGATTCTATTTGAGAAGGCATTGAAACTATTTCGAAATATCCGTACATTTAAGGAAGTCTTCTTTAGCTCCCTTTATTATTTTTATAATATTGGGTAACTTGCACAAAAGACATTTCATTTGTCCCATACATCGAAACAGTTAAAATTTCGAATACAAGTTGCTTCCAAAATACGTCACGCTGGCTACTTTCAATATGAGTGAATGGGCGTATGCAATAAATTATCGATTTGGAATTGGGTGGAGCTATGAAGGAGAAACTGAAGTATACCATACAGAGATGAATGAGTGGTGATAAAGAATTACCATCTCAATATTCTAGAAGGGAGAATTAGAAAATCTGAACCCCTTTGATGTCATTAAAGAAGATTATTCTCTTGACCACCTTGCAAATATCTATCTCCCCACCATTTGGTAATTTGGTATCTCTCCCCAGTTTTCAGTAAACAGTCTTATAGCGAAATTCGTGATTCAATTTCTGTGGATTATGTTCTCGAAATTTGATTTAGTTTGTTTTGAAAAATATATATATATATATATATATATATATATACATATATATCTATCTATATATATATCAAGTGACTAATTTATTCAGGATAAGTTTCTCCCTTTATCTGACATTTTCGGTCAGTCTGTATTAACACTGAGTGCCACAATGTCTGACCCTGAAACTGAAAAAAATGTACATATTGTTTTAAGTTATTATTAAGAAAGTATAATCTTGTACTAAAAAAATGTTAAGAAAAATGTAAATAATTTTTCTGTAATTACTTAAAACAATGTTTTTTTTTTTTTAGTTTTATAACATATTTTGACTGTCTGTCACCGGTGAATGACGCTTCCTGATCGGAAAGTTCAGTATCAGTCAAAGGGCACTCAACGTGTTAAGTAAAATTTTCTGATTTATTTTTAAGGTGTATTGTCTGTAGTGATTTTTCCCGATTTTGGACATTCTCGTCTAAAGTATTGCTTTATTTCAGCTAATGATTTCCCCCCCATTGACTATTCAAATCATTTATACGGTATAAAACGACATTGTTTAGGAATTCATTTTACTTTTATTTTATTTGTGATTTTTAAAGCTCGTAAGTATGGAGGTAATCATTCAATGCATTAAAAAGGATCGTTGATAGTTTTATTTTAAAACTTCAAATAAAGTTATCTCATGTAATAATAAATTACCAGATGCCTTTTGACATTAGAAGAAATATTTTTTTTAATGTTGTAATATGAAATTCAGAAATTCGTTATTATATGAATGATTTTCTTTTTAGTATATTAAGGGTGTTCTCAATTGCTCCGCTCAACAAGAGGAAAACGTTTTGACACATTTACAAATTCATTTTTTAACGAAAAGATATAAAATTGGAATGCCTGATTACGGAAGCGATTTCGAATCGAACTTATTTTTCTATTTTATGATAATTAAATTACCTATCGAGTTATGAGCTATTTCGATCACGTGATCACCCGTTTTTCTCCGTTTTTCTGCTTTCGTCGGGAAACGTACTCAAAAACGTCAGCTTTAAAGGCTTGTTATAAAAGATCTACTGTGTTAAAGAAAAAAAAACAGAAAATGAGTGCAATTAGACAGTTTCTGAATAACAACATCTGATATTTTCATGAATCTCCGAATAAAAATAAATTAAAACATACATATGTCACAAAGTTGCCCTTTTTATTTAAGAACACCCTTAAAAGAAAAAAAAGTATTTAACCCGTCAGTAGTCGCGTATCGGTCTTTTCGCAGTCTGTAGAACTTATCTTCTCCTAACTTATATCACATTACAAATACAACGGAGATCTACCATGTAGCTGACTTTAAAGCTTCCTCGACCACCGTAGTGAAGTAACAGGACACTTCTGTTTTTCTTTCAGGTACATTTTTAGAAACAATGTTGAAGTTGGCGAAAAAGTCTACGTAACAATCAATAATGTCAGTTCTTGTTACTTTTCCCAATTACTCCAGATCTCATGAATAAAATGCATAATTTAAGAAAGCTGCAAATTTTTATCTTCGTTGTAATGTTATTTTCGTATATTAGGTGAAAAATATTTCTTATTTTACTTATTTGGAATGCGGGGGGCTAGCGGCTAAAAGACCGAGCGCGACTAATGACGTTGTGAAAAAAGTCGCTACTACTCGCGGGTTAAAGTATTTTGTTGGATGCAAATTATTTATTTCTACCTTTTTAATTGTAATTTCTAGATTTTTTTTTTATGAATTACTTAAACATACTTTATTTTGTGAGTATAAAAACTTCTTATTTTATATGATTTACTTGAGTTCGAAATTTAATGTTTGCTTTGAAAAAGTTTGAATATAATGAATGCTATGTATTTTTATTTAAGCACTGATAAATGGAATTTCTTTACTTGCATTATTTAAAAAAAATGATATTATTATTATTCTAATAATTTTTTAATTACAATATACCTTGACAAACAATAATCTATGACTTTTTATTAATGAATATCTACAATTTATGAAATACTTTTGCATAAAGAACTCAAAACTCTTCAACATATGTATCCAATTCAACAATACAAAATTTCATAACACATTCCTGGAGTTATTTTTAAATACAAAAATACGAAATTGTTTCATACTGTTAAAAATAAAAATGATTCCGTGTATACCAGAATGTATGTAGTAATTTAGGTTGAAAATCAGCCTTAATTCCCATTGCCTGAATAAATTTCAAATATTACATAAATAAAAAATAATTACGAGTAGTAGAAATGAATTATTTTAATCTACAACCATTTTTTTTCTTACTTCCCTTTAAAAGAAAAAAAACTTTTTTATTTATTTATTTATTTATATATTTATTTATTTGTTTGTTTCATGTGTTTAAGTGAATGAATCTCTATGTTTATCTCAAAATCTGTTGTTCAAGTTTTCAAACAATTTTTTTTAATTGTAAAAACACGAAATTGTTTCATGCATGTAAAATAAAAATGATTCCATATATGTCAGAATGTGAGTAGTTTAGGTTTTTTAAAAAAAGGCCTTAATTGCCTACCTATATTTCAAACATAAAATAAATTAAAAAAAATAATTACGAATAGTAATAATGAATTATTTTATTTTAAACATTTTTTTAACAATAAATGTTTCTTCTTTTCTTTTCTTTCTTTTTTTTTTCTTTTGCAGAATTTGTATAAAATTGTTTCATGTATTAAGAGGGAAAAAATGAATTACTGTGGTCATCAGAAAACCTGTAGATTGTGTTATTAAAAAGCCTTTTTCAAACTGTAAAAATATATAATTTTTTCATACATATAAGAATGAAAAAGATTCCGTATGTGTCAAAAAATAATCGGTTTAGGTTAAAAAACAGTCTTAATTTCCACCGTAAATTTCAAATATGAAACGAATGAAAAATAATCTTAAAATTGGCCATCATGAAGTTTTCTATTTTATATCTTTGTTTATATGAGCACGGTTTTTAATAAACATTTTTGTTAATTCACTTTTATAGAACCTTTTTTAAAAACCATTAAAGTCTTTTTTTTTAAATTTGTTTGAAATTATTTTATATATTTAACAATAAAAATGATTCTCTGTGTTTATCATACAGAATGAAGTTTAAGAAATAATTTGTATAGACGATGCGGTATTTCTTCCGTTTTTTTTTTTTTTTTTTTTTTTTTTTTCTGCTTGTTTATTAGATGAAATCAAGAAACATTTTAGACGAGAATGTCTAAAATTAGAAGATATTACTATATAGACAAATCACTGGAAATAAATTTGAAAATTTCATCATAATTAAAGATATAACAATACCCATAGAAATTTATCTTTGATGAACAATAATGCTTACTAATTATATAATATTAATCATGATGATAATAATACTAATAATAATACTGATGAATGATAAGAACACTTAATAATCTTTTCTTCGAATTCCATGCATGTAAATAAGATAGGATTCATGTAATTCGGCCGCTCATATTAGTTCCGACTCATTTACTAAAAGTTGTTAGCCGTATCGCTTCGCATACCTACTTTATCTTTTTTATTTTACTATAATTTTTGACTATTTGAAAAATTGATGTTATCCTCGGTAGAGAACTGAGAAAAATGAATCTTTTTATAGGTTGATTTTTACAACTTATTTTATTTTATTCATTTTCTAAATGGTCCATGTTTCATGTCTAAAAATGGAATACTTATGCTGCCACAATAACAAAAAAAAAAAAAAAAAGAAAAAAAAATTAAATAAGTAAATAAATAAATAAATAAAATAAAATAAATAAAAATAAAAATAAAAAATAACATAAACTTTAAAAAAAGTAATAATTTGAAGAAAAAAAATACGTTAAAGATTTCAAACACATTTAAAAATCCCTTTTTATCTTTACGTAAAGGTGTAAAAATTTAAAGTGTGCGATGTTTAGAAGTTTAAAAGTTTGCAGTTCCGAAAATTCTAAATCGTTGGTCTAAAAATATTAATGTTTAATGCATGGCGTACGTAATATATGACTCGTTATGATCATCATAAAAATGATGATTGGTAATGATGTTTATTATTATTATTAAATTAAATACAGAATTTATTTATAAATCTTTAAAATTTTAGTCTTTGAAAATATCATTTTCCAAATAGTCGTTGTAATTTGCTAAATTACATTTTTTAAAAGCATTAGAAACAGTTTTTTCTCACTTTTTTCCGATAGTTTTTATTTATTTATTTATTTTTTGTGCATTTCGTTTACTTTTTATTTATTTTAATTTTTAGTTTTAGGGAAAATAGAACCCCAGATAATTCTACATGCAATAAACCATTGGCAGCAGTTATGCTGTAGAGCAGTTTGCATTAATATTACTAAAAATTTTAATTAATTAAAATGGGTAAATTTTATTAACTATTATTATAGATTTATTCATCAGCCTTAAATCTTTTTTGCTCTTTTTTAGAATCAATATTTCTATTTAATATGCAACCTTAATTTTAATAGCTACAAAAAGCATCTGAACATTTTGCCTTTAAATGTATAAACCTTAAAAAAAAACAACTTTTTTATTTCAGATATTATATAAATCTATTTGGTCGAGCTATGTTTTCAAAACAGACACATAAATTTTGAATTTTTGTGGTCCATCTCTCATTAAGATTTTGAAAATAAGATTACAAAAAATCATTTCTATTAAAAAAGTATCATTTTCTTGCTTGTTTATTATAAGTTTTTTTTTATAGCGATTTAGTTAAATTAATTACAGTATTACACATGCACCGGTCTATGTTTTTTCAAATATTATTATCTCTAGAGAAAATTTTTCAACAAATTTTAAAATTTTTACAACAAAAATTTCCTCTCGTGTCCGTTTAAACAAGAATTTTAAAACGAATCTAAAAAGATTTTTCATTAAAACAAGGGGGGGGGGGGGGGCTTGAAATTAAAATTGGACAGTATTTGTTATTTTATAATTAGATTTTCACAGCAATATTTTCACACTATGCTTCTTAAAATTTAAATGTATGAGATTAAATAATCCATCGAGTTACTAGTAAAGTAAGCAAATGTCATATAAATGTAATTGATATTCGCTTACTAAATGGAATAATATTATCACAATCTTGTTTAATATAATCATATAAATGTCTATAAATGTCACAACGAAGCATATATTGCAGTTTTTCAAGTTTAAGAGATTTTACTTTCAGAAAAATTTATAAATAAATAAAATCAAATTTGTGTAAAGAATATAATCTGAAGTATATACATATATTTTTTTTAAACCTAACTTGAAATTTGGATTTACATATTTTCAAAAAGAAAATATATTATTTCTTTTTAAAGTGAACTGATTTATTCTTTGATTATTTTTAATAAATATTGTTATTGAAATGATGATAGGATTCATTTTTATCCGGGTATGCATCAAATGTACTTTAATTTCCTCTTCTTTTTTCTTCAGGTGTCAGTAAAACAACCAACTTTTAAACTATGAATATAGTAAATTCTGACCATTTTGAATTTTATGTAATTTGTGCTTGTTGGTTATCTTTTCGAGACATTTGTATCTCGAAAATCAGTTTTAAAAAATCGATATTGACAATATTTAACGAAAAATCCTTTGGAAAAGATAAATAGTGACGTCACAATCCAGTTTGCAGCTTGTCCGGTGGCTTTCTCATAGGACTAGTTGATTTAAAGCTTTCATAGTGTATTATGTTAAAAGAGATGAAGCAGGCGGGACCGTGCTAATGTTAGAGATATTACGAGGAGGTATTTATGCTCACTCGATATTTTAACTTGTTACTGAATCTTGTATTTTGTTTAGTAATAGGAAACACATTTCTTGATTATTAAAAATAACCTATATATATTTTACTGATGTAAATATAATATTTTTTTTTAATTTTTAGTTCATAAACAAGTGCATTAACGTACTACAACAATTGATCTCGGTTATTGAATAAATAGCCAAACTAATAGCCAATTATATATATTAACATAAATTTTATTATAAATCACGAAAAAACAAAAGACTTAGTAGAATTTTACTAAAAATACAAAAATAAATCGAAATAAAAATCCCTTAATGACATTTTAAACACGTGTATCTTAATTAATAACATTGAATGTGACATTCACGATAATCCATTATTGGCATTTAATCTTATAATATGGCGAAAGTTTTATGGTCGACCGGATAAACTTAACGGGATATTATTTTAATAAGTATGGAACAAAACAATTTAAATAATTTTAAAGAAGATCATGGAAGTAAATAAGCATTTTAATAATAAATAAATAACAATAGTCGGGTTGCCATGTCAGGTAAAGTAACATCAATTTAGAGTCTGTTAATTACCTCGGTGCGTATATGATATCTGTGCAAAAAAAATTTCCAATAATCTAATAAATTGCCATTTGGCGACACTCAATTATCGAAGATTAGTCTAATATGATTTTAAATACTATCTAACAAAGGGGAATTACGAAGAAAATCGAAGAAGAAATGGCTAATTAAAAAAAACCTGTAATTTTTTTACAGAAGGCATTTTTTATTTGAAAATGTTGAATTTATCAATAATAATAACGCATAATTGCATAAACTTATTTTGAATTGTATTATTCCATCTTCAGTTTCTAAATTTTAAAACTGTAATTTTCCTGTATATGAAATTGACGAAATGGCGCAAGAAAAAATAAATTAACAAAAAAAATAGCTTGCTAAAAAAAGGGTTATATTCATTGATGGAATTCTTCAAAATTACGGAGAAAAACTTTTGAAAAAGTATGACATTAATTTACAATATATATGTGTGGCGAAAATTCACACTAAAGCTAAATCGTAAATATTTGATTCCAATTTTTAAAATACAAACTGTTATATACATAATTTATAATTGAATATTAAAATATACTCCAAAAATTAGCTACACTTGAAAAAACATTATTGCGATCATCAACAACCTAATGTCAGACATATGCATTTTTGGCTTGCATCTTTCGCGACAAAAGCAAAATAAAAATCACAAAGAAACAAATATATAACTCACAATTTACAATTACTTTTATAATCAGGTCTGTTCTTTTTTGCTGTAAAACATATACGGAAAATCAGTTTCTAAAATCAAGCGATATGGCGCCAATGGTTGTATCAATTGTAATATTTCACGATGAGTAATATTTTAAGCATTACAAATATTTCTTTCATTTTTAAGTTACATATATATTTTTTAATACTTTACCTCATTTAATCGTTTTTTTTTTCCAAATTACTATTAGTATTTATTTTTTGCTTTTATTGATAGATATTTATATTACTGCCCAATAAATATAGTCATTCCAGTTTCTTTAGTAATAGTTATTTTCGCCAAACAAATAGCTATCGGCAACTCTTTCGTCAAAAATAACCGAAAAATAGGAAATTTATTGCCAAAAATCAGAGTTATCTCTGTATATTTGAATCACAAACCTCCGCAAAAATATTTCCTATCGAATGATGCAATCTGAAAAAAAAAATCCATCGGGTAGTTTTTGAAAACACTCGAGCCGAAGTTTCAGAACTTCTGCTTTATAATATATATATGATAGATAAGGATTGAAATTTTCAGGTTTATGCGCGGAAGACATCGCCAAATTAGGAAAATGTGAAATATCTCACAAACTATGGGATTTAAAAGAATTTTCTATAATACCATTCGATTCAGCATGAAAAAATACACTAAAATATGTTATCAGTTGAAAAATAACTACAAAAGCTGATTTTTAAAGAAATTTTAAAAGTTTGTTCTTTATTTTACCCTGCTTAGGAGTGGAATTTTCGAAAATCCCTTTTTAGCGGCACTCGGTGTTACAAGAATTATTTTTACCCCAATTTTCAAGATTTTTGGTTCGGTAGACTTTTCTGTGCAGTGATTAATACGAAATCCAGACTTTCTTTTATATATATAGCTAAGGATTGAAAATTTCACGTTTATGCGCCGAAGACATTGCCAAATTAGGAAAATTGAAGTATCTCACAAACTATGAGTTTTAAAAGAATTTGCTAAATACCATTCGATTCAGCATGAAAAAATACACTAAAATATGTTATCAGTCGAAAAATAACTACAAAAGCCGATTTTTAAGAAATATTTTAAAAGTTTGTTCTTTTGTTTACCCTTCTTAAGGGTGGAATTTTCGAAAATCCCTTCTTAGCGGCACTCGGTGTTACAAGAAGTATTTTTACCCCAATTTTCAAGATTTTTGGTTCGGTAGATTTTTTTGAGCAGTGATTAATACGAAATCCAGACTTTCTTTTATATATATAGATTAAAAAAACGATGAAGTAGGTATGCGGAGCGATACGTCCAACAAAATTCATTAAATGAATCGCCTGCCTAATATGAGTAAACGAATGCCATGAATCGTATCTTGTTTACGTGCATAGAATTCAAAGAAAAGATTATTGAGTGATCATATTATTCAACAGTAACACTATTTGTATTATATTCATCATCATCATTATATTATTAATAAGCATTATTACTATTCATCAGAGGTAAGTTTCTCGGGGCATTCTTATAATGTTTAATTATGATTAAAATTTTCAAATTTATTTCCAGTGATTTGTCTATCGTAATATCTCTTAATTTTAGACATTCTCGTCTAAAGTATTTCTTGATGTCATCTAATGAGGGGAAGGGAGGGGAGAGAAATCCCGGACTGTCTATTTAAATTCTTGCCTAAATTACATTCTTTCTGATAAACATAAGGAATATTTTTTTTTTCTTCATAAATATATAAAATAATTTCAAATAAATTAAGAGAAAAAAAATTACAAAGAAGACTATTAATGGTTATTAAAAAAGATTTTATAAAGTAAAATAACAAAAACAATTTTTAAAAGCTGTGCTTATATAAACAGTAATGTAAAATAGAATACTTCATGATTACTAATTGTAATTATTTTTCATTCGTTTAATCTTTGAAATTTATTTCTGAAATTAAGTGTTTTTAAACGTAATCTGATTATTTTCTTATACATACACAAAAAAAAAAAAAAAAAAAAAAAAAAAAAAAATTCAAAGCAAACATTAAATTATTATCAATTTATTAAATTTATTATTTATTAAATAATTCATTAAAAAAATTTTCTAGAAATTATATGAAAGAGCCCAAGCGGTGTAATTAAAATGTTAGATATAACTAATTTGTAACCAAATCACCAAAATATTTTAAATACTTTTTATTTTTTTTATTTTTTTTTTATTTTATTTTATTTTTTGAAGAATTGAAAAAAAAATCGTTCATATAATAACGAATTTCTTAACTAAGCATTTTCTTTAAATATTTCTTCTAATGTCGAACGGCATCTAACATTTTATTTAAATTATTTGAGGTAACTTTATTTTATAGTTAAGAAACAAAACTATCAACGCTCTTTTATTACTCATCTTTTAAAAACAAAATTTTTAAAAAAATCTCTATTTTATATAGGTTTAAAACGTTTGAATAGCTACTGGAAATAAAATGAGATGCGGAATTCAACCAATAAAAAGATTCAGATAGTCTTCAGATTTCCCAGTTCTCTACCGAGGACAACAAGTATTTTCCAAATAGTGAAAAAGTGCAATAAATTAAAAATGACGAATTCGATGTGTGGAGCGATATGTTCAACAGAATTCATTAAATGATTAGCTGAAATCAAGTAATACTTTAGACGTGAATGTCAGAAATCGGGAAAAATTGCAACAGGCAATAAATCCTGAAACTACATCAAGGAATTTTACTTAACACGTTGTGTACTACGTCACCCACCTGTGACTGATTTTGAACTTTCCGTTTAGATAGCGTCATTCGCTAGTGACAGCCGATTAAAAATACGATAACATTTATTTAATACAGGAGTATACTTTCTTAATAGTTACTTGAAACATTATACAGTGAAACCTCCAAATAAGGGACACTCCGAATAAGGGACACCTCTATTTAAGGGACAAAACTTCCGGTCCCAGTCCCTTTGTATAGGACGTGTAATGTATTTACCTCTGAATAAGGGACACTCGATTTAAGGGACAGTTGAAAATGATATCAAATCAACTGATTTTTGCATTTCAGGTAATGAAATATGTCTGTAATGAAAGTGAAGATGCAGATTTTTGTGAATTCACCAAACAGACAGACAGTCATGTGGATAC
Source organism: Maratus speculifer (assembly GCA_964019185.1). Lineage (NCBI taxonomy): Eukaryota > Metazoa > Arthropoda > Arachnida > Araneae > Salticidae > Maratus > Maratus speculifer. The sequence goes on from CAXHSM010000010.1 coordinate 5,693,741, forward strand.
AGTGGTATACGACAAATTTGACGATTATTTATCTATCCACATTTCTAATTCAACATTCAGTGCATTTATCCCTATTGAAAGTAATGCTGAAAATTTTCAGCATTTTCAGTGGAGAATAGAAGAAAAATTATGAAATAAAGAACTTTACAGATGCTTTTAGGTTGTTTTCAAATCCAAAAGAACAACTTTTATGACATAAGTTTTAATTTATTTTTATTTGGAAATGCCTGAAACTAGAAGGCATTGTTGTTCAAAAAATATGTAATCAAGCTTTTTTTTTGTGCAAATACAATAAAATTTTCAGGAAATACTGTCAAAATGGACGCTTATTTGAACTGAATTTCCCCGTGAAAGAAATGTAACAACTCAAGAAAGCGTAAAACACGTCTTTGTCACGTGATCAAAATCACTTATAACTCAATAGGTAATTTATCTATCAAAAAATTTAAAACACAGTTCAATTCCAAATCGTTTCCATCGTCAAACGTTACAATTTTATACTTTTCTGTTAAAAAATGGATTTGTAAATGTGTCAAAATATTTTCCCATTAAGAAGAGCAGTTGAGATATTTGATGCCTCAAAAGGAGGCAAAGCAAATTAATACTTTTTTTTTTTTAAATATTGCTGATTTAGAGATGCACCGAATATTCGGAATCTATTCGGTATTCAACCTATTCGGCCATGTTACCGAATATTCGGTTAGGCCGAATATTAAACTATTCGGTTGAGCCGAATATGAAACTATTTGGCCTGCCGAATATCAAAGTATTCGGCCGAATCCAATACTTAATAAAATCTTTTCACTATTTTTACTTTTAACTGTCAATTTTTTAATTTATATTTAAAATAATTAGAAACAAAATTATTTTTAAATAAAATAGAATGTTTTTACATTATTTACTTGCTGTTTGTAAAGTATAACTTAAGAAAATTAACCATGAGAAGGATTAAAATGGTGATTTATTAGGATTCTCCATAAGAATAAATTATGTGCAGATGCAAGTTTCTAAATTTTGTTTAGTAAAATAATCTGTTTCTTGCTTTTCCCCAAATAAAAGTCCTTAAAGGAAAAAAAAAAAAAAAAAAAAAAAACTTTTGAGATTAGTAATAGCTATCAAGGCAGACAATTTTTGTTCATGAAACCATAATCATAATCAACTTATTGAATCATAAGTACATTGTATTTCATCTCATTCTAGGTCAAAACTAGTGTGTTCGTTTATTACATTAACAATGAATAAGATAACATGTTTTCAATTCGCATGCTTTGATTTCTGTAAAATATGATATGATGAAAAGGGTGGAAAATACCACCATTCATAAGAAAAGAACTATGAGCCAAATATGCTTTTATTCAGAATTAAGTTGAAAGTATTTGTACTTTATATTGAAAAAAAATCTGCCTTGAGTTATTTAAAAAGGACAATTATCAGACTATAACTTTTTTTCTTCAGACATTTTTTTCATTATTTTATTTTAAGATGTTTGTTTTGATTCATAAAAAATTTTATTAATTAAAGTTTCATAATTGGGCTTCTTAAATAACTCAAGGCAGATTTTTTTCAATACTAAATGTTCTTATAGCTCTTATATGTTCTTATAGCTCTTGTTTATCAAAATGTAAGTTTCTTTTATTAAATATTATGTAAAACTGTTTTAAAAAGTAACATTTTAACACCTTTAAATTTTAAAATATAAAAAGTATTTGGACAGCAGAATATTCGGTATTCGGCCCAACAATTACTATTCGGCTAGCCGAATATTCGGTATTCGGCTCACTTGTCGGCCGAATATTCGGCATTCGGTATTCGGCCAAAATCACTATTCGGTGCATCCCTACTGATAATGATGAACTAAAATTTATAAGTATGGTAAATAAACATTTGAAAGGTTTATACTGAAAAATTGAAAATTGCAAAACAATCCCTTTTGACTGATTACTTCAAGTAAAATTCTTTTAATTGTTTTACCCATTTTGCATGTATATTGTTTGCATAAAAATATAAATCAATAATTCTACAAATCATTTAATGATTTAGTAATTAATTAAAAATTTGAATTATTTTTCTTTTCTTCTTTTTGCCTGATTAACATGATTTATGCACTGCAGGTATACTTAAATTTTCCCTTTAATGCTTTGCAATTTTTAATTGCTTCTAAATGATTAATTAAAAATAATATAAAAACTCCGAATAAGGGACACCTCTGTTTAAGGGACAAAAGTCCCGGTATCCCTTATTTGGAGGTTTCACTGTATATATTTTTTTCAGTTTCAGTGTCAATCACCGTGAAACTCATCGTGTTAAATACAGATTGAAAAGATAATTATAAAACGAGAAACTTTCCCTTGGTGAATTAATCACTTGTTAATTTTTTCTTGAAATTAAACTAAATCAAATTTCGAGAAAATAATCCACAAAATGTGAGCCACGAGGTTCGCTATACAACAGTTTGCTGAGAACTAATATTAAGGCGGGGAGATAGATAGTTGCAAGGTGGTCAAGCGAGTAATCTTCTTTATACTCTAAGAGCCCATGAGTGGCACACCTTCTTTATTTTATAAAAGCTGAAACTTTCTAAGCGCAGCCTTCCAATACAGATAGGCATGATAGGTAATTATGAAATTTGGATCATGTTGTCTTTGGCAGTTAACAGGTAGCAAAGGTGTAAAAAATACCAACTTACTTTCGTCATTTTATAAAGCGTGATTTTTTTTATATTTCCTTTGGAATTATCCCATTAGTGCCTAGCGTCCCATTTTTGGGACAGTTTTAAAAAATTCAAGTAAGTGCTTTTCACACCAGTAAAAAAGAATATACATAAATACTTTCTTTCTCGAGACAAAGTTCTCAATAAATTAAGATAAAAGTTATTCTTGCTTTAAAAGTGGTGGGAAAACGCAAAATTTGAATTTTAACAAAGAAAATAATTCAGGCACTAATGGGTTATATTAGAAATCATGTCCTCCATCGGCAGACACTTCGTATGGCTCCAACCCCTTGGCAGACACCACTAAACTTTAATAATATGAAATTCTACTTTCGTCATTTTATAAAAGCTGAATTTTATATATGTTACTTGGTTAACTACCAGAAGATATTTCCTCAGTTGGCAGACACTTTCTATGGATCCTACCCGTTGGCAGATACTTCCTATTGTTCCAACCCCTTGGTAGCCAGCACCAAACATTAATAAATTGAAATTCTACTTTCGTCATTTTATAAAAGCTGAATTTTATACATGTTACTTCGGTGACTACCAGAAGATATTTCCTCAGTTGCTAGACAGTTTTGGTGGTTCCAACCCCCGGCTGACAGACATTTACGGCGGTTTCTCAATATACTAGAGTCTCTGGGTCAAACCATTTCAAGTGGTCCAGAAAATGGATGGAAAATATATTTTTTTTTTTTTTTTTTTTTTTTTTTTTTAACGAGGGAAGAAATGGAAAAAAAAGTAATAAAACATACAAATTTATTAGAGCAATGTGTCATAAATTTTGTGACCTCAGATAAATGCTGGGGAAAATCCTCCCTTCCACGCCCCAAAGCTGGGTATATAATTCCTTTTATTCCCTTTGCTACGCCCAGTCTTGAATTCAGGGTGTGACTTGGGAGGAGCAATCCTCCCCCTTGTCCGGAGTATTAAAATTATTAGGAGTGAAGAAACTGCCGAAAATTTCATCAATATTTATGATGAAAGAAGAAGAAGAATTAGAATACTGAAGAAGTATCGGTTGATATATGCGATTATATCCTTTCAGAATTTTAAACAAAAGTAGACAATTAGAGATACTGAAACCAAAAAAAAAAAAAAAAAAAAAAAAAAAAAATGATCTAGAAGGGTTAATGCTATTTATAGTATTCAAACTTCAGATTGAAAAACAAATTACGTGTAATCCCAAGCAAAAGTAATAAACTGTAACAGATTTTTATCGTAAGAATGAAATAAACAGTGGATAAAGATATACACAATTTTATTTTAATTTTTATTGCTTAAAAAACGTATTTTAAAATCTTTAATTTTAATCATATAATAGAGGTTTTAGGACATACAAAAGTCAATTAACACGAAATTTTAAGCATTTTTTTGCATATTTTAAATATCTGACGTTTCCCCAATAACAGACACCTCCGAATAACTTACAGTTTCTGCGTTCCCGAGTTGTCCGTTATTTAGAGGTTTTATTGTATATATATATATATATATTAATAAATTTAAACTTTTAGCAATAATAATTAACTAAACAAGCACAATTATTGAATAGAAAATATTATCAGTATTTTATTCTGAATTTTCTTGTTAAATGCGAGATGTCATTCGTTATTTAAATGATCATTGTTCTTAAGTCGAAACATCTGTCTAATAATGATAAAAACACATTTTCAATAAGTTCATTCATATTTGTTGTGAATATTATAAACGTAAAATTCTTCGACTATTAACAATACCTATATACATTCTGTTTGGTTTAAAGACATAGCTGATGTACAGTCGAATTAAAAATAAAATTACTTTCTTTTAAGTGTAAGACCTACACCATAAAATCTATCATGTAAAATAATAATAAAATAAATGTCTGTCAATTACTATCAATACTAACTTTTATGCGTATTTACTCATATTCATCGATTGCCCCAAGTTGGCAGCCGATGTAATCATTCATTTAACCCACTAATGCCTGAATTATTTTCTTCGTTAAAATTCAAATTTTGAATTTTCCCACCACTTTTAAAGCAAGAATAATTTTTATCTCCCACCACTTTTAAAGCAAGAATTATTTTTATCTTAATTTATCGAGGACTTTGTCTCGAGAAAGAAAATATTTATTTATCGTCCGTTTTTACTGATGTGAAATGCGTGTTTCCAGATTATGTCCTTCTGAAAGTCAGTTACCTGGATAGGTTTACAAAGTTAATCCATCAATAAAAATTTTGAAAATGTTTGGAGCTTTTATAAAATTTCCCATAATCTATCAGAAAAATACGGGGGGGGTGGGGACTCTTATGTACAAACACGTACGAAAAAGAAAAAAAGCATGTAGGCGGAACTAAAGATAACTGCACGCCTTTATTCAACTACGAAGCCGTTCGGCAATCTACCCAATGTAGGCTTTTAAAATAAAATCAGAAAAGTATTGAGGGTTAATTATTAATGTTGTCAATAAAATACACATTGACAATATCTTAAATGAGCTTTGAATAATTAGATGACAACTCTCTTTTCTTTTTCCTTTAATAATTGTTATTAGACGTGTTTCTTTGTTTTATTTCGAAGCTTGCAAAATGCCCTATTTTAGATAGCAAGTAAAATTTATTTCTCATCACACATCTTAAAATTCATGTGTGTGTAATGTTAAGTGTAAACCACAGGTTTCTGAAAAAAAAAAAAAAAAAAAAAAAAAAAAAAAAAAAAAAAAAGGTATCTACAAGGTTACAGGAAAGAAACCCATAAACATCGTATGAATATGGGAATAGATGTAAAATAAGTCATATTAATAAAAGTTTTTATAAGGTTTCGGCGCCAGTGTAGATTTAATGAATGTTTTTACTTTTTTGTCTTTCTGTCTTTGATTTTTTTAACAACATTTCAGTTGTCTTTTTATATATTCATTAAAAAAAAAAAAAAAAAGCATTATTTAGTACAAAAGCTCAAATAGGCGATCGAGGCAGTATGGTGAAACTCACTTCCAAAATCTTCCATAATCTCGTGTTATCAATGGAAACTACGTATTCGATCTCATCAAATGCAATAGAATCATCTTAGACTAGTGAATGATTTTTGTGCTTTGTAAAAAATAATTATTTTGATTTTGTGCAAAACTTTTGCAACATAAGAATTTAAATTTTTTTTAAAATAATTTATTATTTTTCTAACGATGAATTCGTTCCTGAATTAGAAACATAAATTTGAGTTCCAATTATTTAATTGCAGTAAAAATTTTAAAGCATTGCGCTATATATTTTTCGTTTAGCTTATGCATAAACTTTTATTTTAAACATGTTTGTACTTACAAGGGGACCACCAGACATGGTGCTCACAGATATTGATGATTTCAAAGTATGTTGTAAGGGTCATACCACTAACTATTCTGGTGAAAAAGTTCCTTCAAATGGGCCTTAGTTTTTGAGAAATTGGGGGTCAAAGTTCAGCGTATATTTCAAATACCTAATTGTACAACATCTGAATGTCAATTCGTGGCGCCGTGCCAAAGCACGTGTTTTTGAAGCAAAAGATTGTGAGTTCGAATCCATCTTCGTTTTCTATTTTCTTTTTTACACGTTACAAATTTTAAGTATTTTTATTACTAGGGAAATTGCTACAACTTTCATATTTTCTTAATAAATTGCATTTACATTTTTGAATCTTTTCATGAAAATTTATTTTTTTCTGCAATTTTTAAACTAATATTTCTTTTGATAACACAGCAAAACTAATTTAAGCCTAGAACTTTTTTTTCTTAAATATTATCTATATTTTTTACTTTATGTACAATTCTGAAATAATTATTTTTCTTTTTTCTATAGCTTTTTTATTTTATTTTATAGCATTTTAAATGAAAATTTATTCTTTTTTGTATAAATAATACAAAAATTATTAAAAAATGAAGTTTCACATAAATTAAATCGGATTTGCGTTTAGATTGAAAATTTCGGTAAAAAATACTGATTTTCTCTAAAAGTTCATAAACGTAAACTTAATTTCTTAAAGGGACAGTTTACCCCAAAATTGTTCAAAAAATCAATTTTTGTTTTGAAAATTTAAACGAAAGCCTGTTTAATTGTGAATATTTTAATACGTCTTTTTCATCCATACGACAATCATATCTTGACATGTTGTAAATTTTGTTAATACACCCTACGCAATTCCCACACAAATTATAACTTTTTTTTCCTTCTATGTTTTTATATTTACTTCGCTTTCATGTTTCAAATGTTAAGGCTTTTTTTTGTATTTGATACAGATATTTAAAATGTTTTGTACAATTTTATTGTTATATTATGTGTTGAATATGCGCATGAAATTAGACTTAACGTTATTATTATTATAATTGTTATTAATAAAAGTATATATGAAGATATGTTAAATTTCACCACTTTGCACAACTTATATCAATTAAAAATATATATTAAATGTAGCACTGCATTATCTAAAAATCCATGCACAGTATTGTGTAATACACATTTGAAAAAAAAAAAAAAAAAAAAAAAAAAAAAAAAAAAAAAAGCTGATTGATTAATCTAAAAATATTATTATTTAAAATTGTGGAGATTTTAAAACATTCAAATTTTCTTACACTTTGAGGTGCCTATTCGATCCAGAATATTGTTTACAAACTGTCAACAGATGGCGCCATACGCGCATCTCACAAGGACTCGGTGCAGGCTGTAAGAGACTGTCGGTGAGTTAGTTACTGAACTGCCGCCGCCCTACTTTTTCAAAATTTTAATTAAATAAGCATTTTTATTTAATTATTTGTTGCAAAATGTACTTTTAGTTGAACCCTGAACTGCAGTCAGTTCACCATTTGAGCCATATTTTTTAAAATAATAGTAATAATAAAATATTGAAAAAGTAAACTGTCCTGTTTAGAAAATATCAAAAGGTTCAAAGCTGTAGAATTCCCAATTCTGCTTAAAATTTGTAACTTATAAAAAATATAAATATAAGTAAAAAAGAAAATAGAAGCCGAGGATGGATTCGAACTCACTACCTATCGATTCACAAACGCGTTCTTTGGCACGGCGCCACGAAGTGACATCCAGGTGTTGTACTAATAGATATTTGAAATATACGTTGAACTTTGACCCCCAATTTCTCAAAAACCAAGGTCCATTTGAAGGAACCCTTTCACCAGAATAATTTGTAGTATGACCCCTACAACATACTTGGAAATCATCAAAATCTGTGAGCACCATGTCTGGTGGTCCCCTTGTTAGTATGTAGCTGAGTGAACGGGTGGAGGAGAGCGTGTTTATGTAAAACGGGGGAAATTCGAAATGAAAAATCTAAGAAACGGGTCGCTAAAAAAAAGAGGTTGAGAAGTGCTGACATGATATGTTACGCCTACTTCTGTGTTTAAGAGCCCACACTAGTCATGCGGTAAAAGCCGAACGCTAATGTAAAGTCTATGGGAGCGATAGTCACAGAAAAAGTACGCAAAAAGAACCCGGATGACCATGTAAAGTCTATGGGAGCATTCTTTTCTAATATCTCGCTCAAATTTTAATATTTTTGCATGATTTTTTTGCACAAGATAGCTGAGGGCAATCCACAACCGGGCTAGTTTTTACTTTTTCAATTTTTGTTTCAGATTTTCTTTAAAAAATTACTTTAACTTTCGAAACCGGTTTAAACCGGTTCTGAAACTGAAACTATCGTAATATAAAAAATATATAACCAAAATCGAAAAAGTAAAAACTAGCCCGGTTGTGGATTGCCCTCAGCTATCTTGTGCAAAAAAATCATGCAAAAATATTAAAATTTGAGCGAGATATTAGAAAAGAACGCTCCCATAGACTTTACATGGTCATCCGGGTCTTTTTGTGTACTTTTCGTGTGACTATTGTGGGCTCTTAAGGTACGATTCAAATGCTTGTTTTGCTGTCCTTTTGTACTTTTCCAGGAAACTTTTTCATCTGCACCCTTTTGCGGTTTATTCACAAAAGGGTGGTAAAGAATAAATATAGAGATATATGACGGAACCCAATTTTCGCCTTGTTTTAAAAAAATACAAAATATAAAATATGAACTTTAAAATGTTCAGGTTTACTTAAAAGGCGATTAAAATAATCAAGTAGAGATGTTAATAGTTTATATTATTTAAAAACATCTTTCAAGTCTTTAATAAGGCCTTCCTCGAAGAATATTTTCTTTGAGGAATTCTTTCAGATAATATTTGTATAAGTATTTGTATATCTATTTGAATATATGTATCTATATTATAAAGGCCAAACGTATCTGTGCGTAACGCATACGTCATTTTTCGAATGGCATCGCTTTCACATGCACTTCGTTTTTGCAATTTTCGGTACTGAATATATTACACTTATAAACACCGCACATTTTCAATTTTTACACCATCGTTTAGATAAAAATGTTTACTTTTTAAATGCAATCTATTTGAAAGCTGTATCTCAATTTATTCTTGACATATAAATTTTTTTTTATAATTTTTAATACGAATTTTGTAATTGTGGCAACAAAAATACGCCATTTTTTCTTACATTGATAAAAATTGAAATGTGCGCATGTAAATTCTGAGAAGATGATAATTATGATGGGTTTAGATTTCACGTGAAATTCTAAGATAGTGCCAATTTGAAATAAATTTTATTATTAGTATTTTTTATTTCCCATACGCATTTATATCAAAAAGAAGAGCCTCAATTGAAACTTCATCTTAGTAACTGATCTTTATTATAGTTTGCTATATATTTTTAGGTGAGCGCTAAATCGCACAACGCTCCAGGATATACAAACTGCAGGCTCCTCCCACACTAGAAGCGAAGGCTATTAACCATACTGGTTAATCCTAAAATAATAACATCTTGAAGGATTCTTTAAATTAATTTTACTTTTTTTTTATCAATGGATTAAAAGCACAATTATATATTCTTAAAATTATTATTATTATTATTATTATTATTATATGTCCTTTCTGTGACTTTCCATAAAATTTTCATTTTATGATGTAAAATCATAAGCTATTTTAATTTGAAATAAAATTTCTTTAAAAGAAAAAAAAATCAGAGGTGGGGGTCAATATAAAATATTTAATTTATATGCTTTAGCATTGAAGTTTTATTTAAGAATACATGTGTATCTTGCCATACAACTAGCTTTTGTTAATATTAACAAATTTTATTTGTTTGTCATTTTTATTTTTATTTATTTATTTTTATTAATTAATTTATTTATTTTTATTTATTTATTTATTTATTTATTTATTTATTTTTACCTAAAAAAATTTATTCAGATTTACTAGTTTATGACGTCATGGAGTAAATTGAAAAAAATTACGACTATTCATAGAAAAATCATATTTAATTATTTTTATTACTTAAGAAATATATATTTGTTTTTTTACTCATTAGTTTTTTATCTTGATAAGACTGTTTTTCAACTTAAAAGGCCCATTTTATGACATCATTTTCAATTTAATTTTGTCGGAAATGCGTGAAACTAGCAGGTGTTGTTGTTCAATAATTAGTTAATTACACTTATTTCCCCGCCTTTTTTTTTTTTTTTTTAAGTAGATTTTTCAGAAAATAGCGTCGATATGGACGTTGTGAACTCAATTTCTGATATTTTGAATTGATATTTAATAAAAGAGAGATGTATAGAAAAAATAATAACAAATAATTTCTAATAATTTTAGCTGTGACTTGTTTTCAAATACCTATATCCCATATTGTTTAGTTATGTAAGTGATTTTTTAATGTGAAAAACAACAGCAAAAATGCACAAATTTTTAAACTTATTTTTTCTTTATATTTAAGAGCGTGGTACATAAAAAAGTATACATATACACTTATATTTGGCCTTAAAAAAAATTGTAAGAAAGTTTTTGTTTAATCCAGCTAAAATTTAAATCCAAATTAGTTTTGCATTTCTTTTTTCTTCTTAGTAGTTCATTAAAAGCATTTTTCATAGTATACTTAAAATAATAATAACGATAACAATATAGTTATTTCTGTGACTATTCATAAAATTTTCATTTTATGATATGACAGCATAAGATAGTGAATTTACATAAAAATTCTTTGAAATTAAAAAGAGAGACAGAGGAAATATACTTTAAAATTAAATATTTCATTTATATGCTTAAGAAGTCAAATAAGATCTTTTTTTCAATTTATTATTTTTGCATCTTGTGAATGAGAAAGAAAAGTTCATTTTCGAGAACCGATTGGAACCTTATATTTCTTAGTAATTTATACCTCATAAAAGAAAAAGAAGAGAAATAAAAAATATATAATACTTACTTTCTAATAGTTTTAGCAATCGGTTACTTTATAATACTTTTAGCTAAGTGTCATTTAAATTTTGTACGACATTAAATTTGAATATAAATTTTTAAATATATTTAAAAGCAAGCCTTTTTACTATTTTATAAGTCCAAATATAAGAATACCTTTTTTATATATATTTAACTCACATTACCTTCATCAAAAATAAGTTTAAAAAATTGAACATTTTTTTAGTTGTTTTATGCATTAAAATTAATTTAATTTCTCTGGTACGATATTGAAAATGGCTAAGATAGTTCTTTTATAAATACGTTTGTACAAATCTGTTTATTTCATTTATAAAAATCATTCAAATAATTAAGTAAAATTTGGATAAAGGTATTTAAATGTAACTGATAATATTAGAATAAAAATAAACTTTTAGGGGTTTCTTCAATTAAGCTTTTCTTGTTTTTAATGAGATGCAAAAATAATGAATAAAATAAATCTCTTCTTTGAATTCCTAAATAATAATAAAAATTAAACATGGATTTTTTTCAGACATTAATTCTTTTAGCAATCAGTTACTTTACAATACTTTTAGCTAAGTGTTATTTAAATTTTGTACTACACTAAATTTGAATTTAAAATTTGAAATATATTTAAAAACAAACCTTTTTAGTATTTTTTAAGTCCAAATATAAAAATGTATTATTATTATTTAAAATCTAACTCGCATTTAAATTCCTTTATCAGAAATAAATTAAAAAAGTTGTACGTTTGTGTGGGGTTTTATTTATTTGCATGAAAGATAGTTTATTTTCTCAGGTAAATTATTAAAAATGGTTAAGATAATTCTTTCATAAATACTTTTGTATAAATCTGTTTTATTTATAAAAATCATTCAAATAATTAAGTAAGATTTGGATAAAGATATTTGAAAGTAACTGACAATGTTACAATTAAAATAAAATTCTTTAAGATACAAAGCAGAACTTCAATGTTAAAACATATAAATTGAATAATTAGTACGTACTAAAATATATCCCTCCCTCTTTCTCTTTTATTATTATTAACTTTACTTACTAACTCATGATAGCATATCATAAAATGAAAACGTTATGGGTAGTCACAAAAAGATAATATTACAATTATTTTAAGAATATATTGAAAAATGTTTTCATTTCGTTAAAGCAAAAAGAAATTTTAAATTAATTTAAAGAAACCTGCAGAACGTATTTTTAAAGGATTTTTACCAGTAGATGATGTTCGCTTAATAGTATATGGGAGGAGTTTCAGTTGGTTTATCCCTTAGCGCTGTGCAATTTAGTGCGACCATGACCCCAAGGGATTTACTGAATAGTTACTAATCTATTTTTAAAAATATCAACAAGGAGAACTTAATGCCATACAGGCGTTCCCCTGTTGTTTAAAAAGGACTTTAGAAACAAACTTTCAGACACAAAAACTAATATAATATCATAAAAAAAAATCCTTTAATTTTACTGGCGTGAGTGAATAATTTTATTTTTGTTATTTTAATGTCAGTTCATGCAGTACAAAATTCACAAATTCAATCCCGTACCACTTATTCTTTTTTTTTTTTTTTTTTTTTTTTTTTTTTTAAGAGTTCTGATATCTAGCGCTATTTTTCAGACAATAAACTAAACAGATAGTATCTTTTTATTTACAGCAAAAAAAAAATCAGTTACGAAATTTTTTTCAATAAAACATCTAAAGGAATTTCATATGTTCAATTATTTGTAAATTATAAAAGATAAATATGTATTAAGATAGACATGATCACAATTAATACAATAACCCAACATCGAGTGAAAGATTATCCGGGGCTAGGATTCGAACCTGGGTCCATATTGTATCGTTGCTCTATTGTATTGATTGAGTTTATGTCCGTCTTAATATACAAATACATTTAACAATTAAAAAATTAAATTAAGACATTAATTTGTGTGTTCTTTGTAAATACTTGAAGGAACGCGTTGATAAAAGGTGACATATTTCTTTGGCACCTGAAAATAATCTCCCATTTCAAAACTGGCCCTGTAGGCTCGAAACAAAAATAACAAAAATATATGTAATAAATACATTTCTTCCTAAAAGAGTTCATACCATTTTAATATTTTACTTTTCGTACTTTCGGTACTGATTATCATTGGTAATAATATTTATTATCTTTATTCATTCGAAAATTGCATCGAATAGTTTGGAATCTTTTATATTATTTAACCTAATAGTAAAAGTCATAATGTTAAATTTTCTACCAGGCAATAAACAGAATTATTTATTTTCTAAAACCTAGTTAATAATAATAATAGTAATAACAGAAAATAAAATTTTTCACATCGATATAATTAATTCATAATTTTTTTAAACAATTAAATATTAAAATTGAAATCCTACAACTGCATAAAAAAAAGCGGAAAGCTCAATATTGTAAGCAGAAACACAAGGCCAAATTAGGAGATTGATAAATTCACTATAATAAATACATAATTTTTTTTTCTTTTTCTTTTGATTGACGGTTAATTTTTAAAATCTGACAAAAATGTAAAATTAAGTTTTTTCCCCCTTTGTGTTACTGTCCGATGAAATTCCTGAATTCCTTCAACTTAATTTCCAGAAAAACTTTTAAAAGTGGAATATATATCCTATTACAGAAAGTATTGAAACTATTCCGAAATTTTCGTAGATTTAAGGATGCCTTCTTTATTTATTTTTGTTATTTTAATAATATTGACTAATTTTAATTATAATAACTTTTAGAAGAGGTATTTCATTTGTGCCATACATCCAGATAGTTAAAAATTCGAATACAAATTGGTTCTAAACTATTTGTCACACTCGAGGACCGTTCAGTATGAATGAATGGGCGGGTGCACTAAAATATCGATTTGAATGTGGGAGGAGCTATGATGGGTGAAACTGAAATTTACCATCCCGAGATGGATGAGTGGTGTTAGAGCGTTACCTTCTTAATATGTTAGAAAGCCTAACTGTTGGAGTGAATCTGAATCCCTTTGACGTCACTAAAGAAGATTACTCGCTTGACGACCAACCATCTGTTTCCCCGCCCCAGTAATACTTCTCATTAAACTCTCGTTTAGAGTATCTCGTGGTTCACTTTCTGCGGATTTTTTCACCGAATATGATATAGTTTAATTTCAAGAAAAAAATTATCGAGTGAAAAATTCTCCAAGAGCAAATTTTTCCTTTTATTATTATCTTTTCCATCTGCATTTAACACGGTGAGTTTTACGGTGATTGACACTGAAACTTAATGTATATATATAAAGTTTTAAGCAACTATTAAGAAAGTATAATCTTGTATTAAATAAATTTTTAAGTAAATTTTAAATAATTTTTCAACGATAACTTAAAACAATTTTAGCTTTATATCGTACTTTTAACTGTCTGTCACTGGTGAATGACGTTGCCTAAACGGAAAGTTCAGCGTTAGTCACCGATGAGTGACGTGGCAAGCAACGTGTTAAGTAAAATTTTCTGATGTAGTTTAAGGATTTGCCTGTAGCAATTTTTAACCGATTTCTGACATGCTCGTCTAAAGTATTACTTGATTTCTGTTTATGACTTTTTTTCCTCAATTACTTTTCAAATTATCTATACTTATATAAAAATACATCTTTTAAAAATTTTGTTTATTATTATTTCGCTTGTGATTTTTAAAGTTAATAAGCATAGAGATAAACATTCAATGTATTAGAAAAGATCGTTGATTGTTGTATTTTATACCTACAAGTAAAGTAACCTGAAAAAATTTAATTAGACTGTTAGGTGCAGTTTGTCTTTAGAAGAAATTATTTTAAAAATTGTTTAGTTAGGAAATTAGGAAATTCGTTACTATATGAACTACTATCTTTTCAAAAATTCAAAATAAATAAATAAATAAAAACAAAAATAAAGCATTTTGGTTTTTACAAATTAATCATTTCTAGCATTTTAATTATGCCGCTTAGGCTCTGTCATATAATTTTTTAGAATTTTTTTTTATGAATTACTTAAACATGCCTGCATTTTGTCAGTATAAAACTTATGTGTTTACATGATTTATTTTAGTATGTAATTTAATGTTTGCTTTAAAAAATATTAAATATTATAATTGCAATGTATTTTTGTCCGAGTATTAATAATTGAATTTTCTTTTCCTTGCGTTATTTTATTTTTTTAATGACATTTTTATTGATATTATTGTTGTTATTTTTTAATTATAATACGAGGTATATCCACAAAGTAAGTTCCGTTTGGTTATATAAAAAAAGCGTGTACAAATACAAAAACAATTATTAATTGTACAAAAATCTACAACTATGGAACTGCTTTTCCACATAGCTTCCGAAATTTTATAGGCACTTGTCGCAGCGTACCGCAAGATTTTGTATGCCTTCTTCATAGAAGGTTGCCGCCTGTGTTTTCAATCATGTGGCTGCATGTTCTTTCACCTCATCGTCATCATCGGTGAAGAATTGACCACCAAGGAAAGATTTGGGGTGAACTTTGCTTAACCTTCTCTTCAACTGCGTGAACTTATTAATCAGTAACCGAAGACGGGCGTCCTCGGCGTTCTTCATCCTATACTTGATCACGTCCTTCATTAAACTGTCTGACCCATCTTCTAACCATTTAGGCCCCCCCCCCCAGTGGCCGCGAGGTTCTGACCTCAGAACTGGTAGATGGTAGGTGCTGGGTTCGAACCCATTCGCGACCATCGCCCTAACCGTTCGGAGTTTTCCGTGGTTTTCTTCGAACCTTGCGTAAATACGGGTTAGGTTCCCTTAGAAAGACCCCCACGGAGGGCATCCCACCCATTAGGGCCTATATCCCAAGCGTAGATAATCGGCCGTCATAAATCAAACCAAAAACCAAACTTCTAACCATTTAATCACTCACAGCATTTTGACCGTAAACCTCGCAGATTTTAAGGTAATTTTCACTTGGTTTAACTTTTTTTGCATTGAGAAAATGAATCACAGATCTGATTTCACAAGCGGCGGCATTTTCAATTAAGGCTGACATTCTAAAGAAACACTTCAAATAACACGTCGGCAGCAGCGATCTGAAAATGGCAAACATTGCTTTTCCTTCACTCAGCGTAATTGGCGCGCATATTCGGAACTGCAATCGCAGTGTTACTGCGGATAGAAATAGAAACGGAACTTACTTTGTGGATATACCTAGCATATCTAGATGAAACATTAATTTTGGACTTCTAATTGATGAATGTCTAAAATTTAAGGAACACTGTTGTTGAAAGAACTCAAAACTGTTCTACATATATTCCCCATTCAACAGTACAAAATTTTGTAACACATTCCTGGAAATAGTTTTAAATGCGAAAATATGAAGTTGTTTCATGCATTTAAAAATGAAAAGGATTATGTGTATATCAGAAAATCAGTAATTTTGGTTTAAAACCAACCTCAATTACCCGCATAAATTTCAAATATAACATAAATGAAAAATAATTACGAGTACTAATAATGAATTATTTTATTCTACAAGTACTGTTTCAACTACAACTATTATATATTATGCTACAACTACTGTTTTTATTCCTTTCCTTTTTTTTGTTTTTTTTATTTTATTTTATTTTATTTTATTCTATTTTGTTGGTTAAATTTGAATAAAATTTTTTCAAGTATTTAAGAATGAAATTGAATCTCTATATTTATCAGAAAATCTGTGGTTTAAATTTTCAAACAGCTTTTTTTTTAAATGTAAACATATAAATTTCATACATTTAAAATAAATATGATTCCGTATGTATCAGAAAGTGAGTAATTTAGGCCTTAATTGCCTACGTAATGTTCAAACGTACAATAAAGAAATAACAATTACGAAGAGTAACAATGAATAATTTTATTCTACAACATTGTTTCTATTATTATTGTTTTTTTTTTTAACAATTAATTTTTTTTGTTCTTTTGTAAAATCTGTATTATATTGTTTCATGTACTTAAGAAAGAAATTAATCCCTATATTTATCAGGAAATCTGTAGTTTAGGTTTTTAAAAAGCCTTTTTCTAAACTGTAAAAATATAAAAATATTTCACACATATACGAATATAAACGATTCCGTATGTGTCAGAAAATAGACGGTATAGGTTGAAAAAGAGTCTTAGTTTCCAACATAAATTTCAAATACAAGATAAATGAAAAATAATTACAAAAAATAATCATGAAGTATTTTGTTTTATATCATTGTTTATATGAGCACAGTTTTCAAAAATTATTTTTGTTACTCCACTTTTATAAAATCTATATATTTAAAAGATCTGGCTGTTTTTTTAGTCATCAGCCCTGAGCTTTCTGCTGGCCCGATTTTGATAATTACTTTTTTAAATGAAAGCTGTTCACGTGTAGATGTGCCCATTCTGTCTAATTTTTGATTTATTTCAATTTTTATATTTTAATTTTAATTTTAAAAGTTTTTTGTGACTTTCTTGAAAATAGTGGCAACAGGTTACATTTTTCTCACTCTAATAAAAATTTATTTTGCTTTATTACTTTCCACCAATCAGAAACTTGATCTCATTGGTGAATGTGTCATCGCATTTCAAGGGGAAAAAAATAATGGTTTTCATAAAATTTAATCCTAATAAAATGATTGTACAATTATTCACTTATCGCGGTACAAGACACAGATTATTTGCTGAGTAATATTATTAAGTATTATGTAAATAAAATAACAGAAAATAAACTTCAATAAAATATATAATATCTAGAACGAAATTTTTTTGATGGAGAAAATGTCTTCATACAGAAACCAGATAAATGTGTTCCATGAATATAATATATAATGTTATAGCTGTGTCAGTGATCATGTCATATTCACTGACTTTTATTCCTGCATCTAAACTGAACTTCTATTTATTTAAAGGTCCTTGGTATCGAAAAGGAAAATGTTTCTATGAATTGCGCCATATTCTTTTAATTATAATAAATATTTTATGAAACTAGAGAATTTTTAAATAACAGCGAAAATCACGATATTATTTCGGAAAAAATGAGTGTTTCTAAATGTGTAAATGATGTCATATTAGAAAAAAAATAATTATAAAAACTAAGATATGCCAGTATTTATTTTTATTTTACATAATATCAAAAATTAATTAAAATCATTTCGTTGTTTTAAGTTATTATATAAAAGAAAAATAAATAAAATATTTTCTGCATATCAACAACAAACACAAAAATTTTATTTTTATACTTTTTAATAACAAAAATACTATTTTTCTTTTCGTTGTCATGACAATAAAATTAATTTTGACAAGTTCATGGAGGATACAAATCAATAAATAAATTAAATTTATTGCAAGTGCTGCAAATGTGTAATGGCTTGGTTATGCAGTTTAATAATTCCCTGTTACTATTAGAATTAAAATGTTTTGTTGAATTATAATTGTTACTAAGCGATATTTAAATGGAGAAAAAATAATCTATGCAGATTTTTTGAATTTCTCTTGTGAGGTATTACATTAACTACCTGAATAATTTGGCATTTAAATAATGTTTAAGGTTCTAGAAACCGTATTTAAAAAGATTTGTAACTGAAATTACGTCCACCATAATAATTTATAAATTGTTCCTTATCAACACTATTAAAATCCGACCGTATGTATGTTTGTATGTATGTATGTGACGCTATAACCTCCGATCCCAGAAACGGAGAAACGTCACGTTTGTTTTGAATTGAAAGAAAAAAAATCCAGGCATTCCGAGTTGTAAATTCGTCTGTCTGTCCGTCGTCCGTCCACCAGTCCTCAACAACTCAAAAACTACCCAACCGAAACGTTTAAATCTTAAAATATATAATTATTAGATAATTCTATTGAGTCATTTCAAATTTTATGAAAATTGGATGCATAATTCAATTACAGGGACAATCAAAGAGATTCCGTTACATTACGGTCAACGGGGAAAAATGTTTCAAGTGTATTTTAATGGTCTTACACTCTTTTATACATAATAAAGTTGACATGCATCTATGAAGTATGTACTATAATATACACTGGTGTCCAAAAGTTAAGCATAATTGGTAACTAAGTAAGTAATGAAAGAAATATAAATCGAAATGTGGTGAAACTCCAAGTGTGTAAATAAAATAGTACGCGTCATATATTTTCGCGAAGAGTTTTCCCCGAAATCGAGCAGGGAACCGTCAACAAATTGAAAAAGAACGAAGATCTGTTGGATAATCCTGTCAAAACTAATGTAGCAAAAGCGTTTAAGTTGCACATTATGATTAATTGGCTTATTGTAATGTACTGTGTTTATTTTTATAAGGATAGCATGTATACTCGTAGAGAAATTAAGGTTTTTATAAAAACAGCCCTAAGTTTTTTGCTTATAATTAGCAGAGTTCTTAATATAAGATAATGTTCTTTTCTGAAAATATGACAAACATCATTGTACACAATACCCTGTCATCAGAATTCAAAAATAATAAAATTTGTATGAAAAATGAGTAGGTTTAATAAATAATTTTTCATTGTGCATGCGTCAACGATATCAAAATTTCATTTGCATATTGTGTTAGCGAAATGTATAGAGCAACTTCTGTAAAAATTTCAAAAACATAGCTTAAAAATTCTGAAAATTATCGTCTATAGAATTAACTCAAAATCCGTTATTCTTAAAAGAAAGCAAAAAATCAGGGGTTTTACCTAAATATAGTTGTACGTGCAATATTGTGTAGGCATTAAACAATGGAATATGGATACAGCCTCTCATCTTTTTGCTTCATTAGGGAATAAAGGATTTTGATCTCATTCTATCAACGATAATTTTCAGAATTTTTAAGCTATGTTTTTGAGACTTTCACAAAGGTTGCTCTATACATTTAACTAACATAATATGCAAATGAAATTTTAATAACGTTCACGCATGCGCAGTTAGAAATTATTTAGTAAGCCTGCTCATTTGTCATACAATTTTTGTTATTTTTTAATTCTGATGACAGCGTATTGTGTACAATGATGTTTGTCATATTTTCAGAAAAGAACATTATTTTATATTAAGAACTCTGCAAATTATAAGTAAAAAAACTTAGGACTGTTTTTATAAAAACCTTAATTTCTCTACTAGTATACATGCTATCCTTGTAAAAATAAACACAGTACATTACAACAAGTCAATGAATCATAATGTGGAGTTTGAACGCTTTTGCTACATTAGTTTTGACAGGGTTATCCAAAAGATCTTCGTTCTTTTTCAATTTGTTGACGGTCCCCTGTTCGATTTCGGGGAAAACTCTTCGCGAAATAAATGACGCGTACTATTTTCTTTACACACCTGGAGTTTCACCACATTTCGATTCATATTTCTTTCATTACTTACTTAATTACCAATTATGTTTAACTTTCGGACACCAATGTACATTCTCTACAATCCGTGGTGCAAATAATATTTCTTATTGATTTACAGAGCCACACAAAAGTATTCCATTCCATACTTATACATTGAGGCACAGTTTTGGTATGCATTTTAATAGTATTAAACTATTTAATACTAACAATTAAACTGTTTAATGCCCGTAATTAATAAACTATTAAACTATTTAATGCCCGTCTCTCCGTCAAAATCGACCAGCGTAGCGGGCGAACGCCGCTAGTATATTTAAATAGAGTGGTACATAGCTTTTAACTAAGTTCTGTGTAGATTTTCAAGATAATTTATTATAATTAATTCATAATTTAAAATATTAACTAAATATAAATTTTATGATTCACTAAAATACGAATTTAAAAGGTATTATCCGAATTTTATACTTATATTATTGTTATCATATTGTTATGTTTGGGATTTAGCATTGTACTAAGAAATTAAAGGCTTTATTTCAAAGGTTTATAAGAGATATAATTTTAAATGGCACAAGTGAATGAATAAGTTGATTCACACTTCTGTAAATTTATTTGTTTATTTATTTTAACTTATTTATTTATGTTTTATACTTTTTTTTTTATTTTTTATCTATTTTATTTTATTTATTTATTTTAATCTTTTTATGTATTTTTTATTTATTTTATTTAATATTATTTTATTCATTTATTTTCTTTTCCTTTATTTATTTATTTTTAATATAATTTTGTATTTCTGATATAGAATACAGTTTAACCTTATACGTTGCACATAATTAAAAAAAAATTAATTTAAATTTTACACCGTGAATATCGAAAAGGAGAATTTTATATTCATCTAGAGCTTGTTTTCCTGAGCGATAAATTGAATAAAAATATTTAATTCATGTCAGTTGATTGCACACATTTTAGCAATCGATTGTATCAATCGATAAATCGGGAATGTTGTTTAAATGCAGCCGAAACCGTTTTGTGGCCAGTGTTATACTTCCAATTCCAATGAGATTATGTGATTGTGATGCTTATATGCAAAAATTACCATGATAGCTGTTTAAACATAAGATTAGGCATTAGAGGAAAGGCCACAGAATGGTTGCAATAAAACGAAGTTATGTGTTTATCACATTATTTTAGATGTTCTATTAAAAGTATCTAATAACATAAAAAATTCAAAATTATCACCCATGAGGGAAGTTACATATATCTATATCATAAAGGTGTCTGCGCGTAATGCATACCTCATTTTGCGAATGGCAATTCTTTGAAATTTGAAATGAAGTTTCAGTTTTGCAAAACTCGATACAACACTTTTTTTACTCTGACGACATAGGAATAGTGTATCATATTTATTGCATTCAGGTTATTTTCAGAAATTTTCATTTACACTAAAAAGAATATAAATAAATTTGTATCTGTTTCCAGCTAATACCAAACGAGACTTGAAGTTTTGAATTAAAATGATTTTGAAGTGATCAAATTAATATACCATTTAAAAAAATAAAAAAAGCGTGAACACAGATAAGAGAGGTGCATGTGTAAATTTTGAAATGCTAAAAATAATGTCGGGTTTAGATTTTACGGTGAAAAAATTCTATGATTTAGTCAAAGTAGAATACATTTTGCTATTTTTCGTTTCAGAATACCGCGCATAAAAGTCTTAATTGATAACTTTATAATAATAAAAATCTTTATTATATTTTATCGAATAAAATTTAATTTTAATAATTTTTACAACTTAATTTTATAAAAACAGTATTTTGTTAACTGAAGTATAAATATCATTTGTTTAAGAGTTAAAGTTAGCAATATAAGATGTATTTTTTATTTTAACTAATGTTGTAGGTTTTTTATAAATCAATGAAATAATTCTTCCAAAATGTTTTCGCCGAGGAATTTGGCGGAATTTACCTTAAAATCTTAAAACCAGTGCATATTTTTTCTTATTATAAATATCTGTAAATATCTTAACTCATTAATTTTAGCCTGAATTAATAATGGAACGTTTGTCAATAAATAATATGAAGACTAATATTTGTTTATGTTTAGAAGGAAAAAAAAGTCATAAAATCAACACAATAATGGCTGTAAATGTGCTTCAGTGGTGCCATCTCCTAGCAATTTAATTAGTATATAGACACATTTTTTTTTTTTTTTTTTTTTTTTTTTTAACTGTAATATTTTTTGTTCATATTTTATGAATGAAATTGGGTGATGAATAATACTTCTATACTTTTAAAATTAACTGCCGATAGATACAGTTATTAAAAATTTTTCTGGGAAGTCAATTAATTAACAAATATAACGTTTAAAAAAATAAAAGGTAATTAACAGGATAGTTTAAAGTAAATTTTGTACAAAACGACCCTTTCCTGCACTATTTTAATTACAAACAGGAGTGGTGGGGGTAATCATCATCAGAAATCATCCTCTTTGATAATTTTGTTTAACGCAGCATTAAAGAATAAAACTTAGTTTGGTGCTGCCCTCTATAAGATGGTGCTGCCCTCTATAAGATGGGGCTGCCCTCTATAAGATGGTGCTGCCCTCTATAAGATGGGGCTGCCCTCTATAAGATGGTGCTGCCCTCTATAAGATGGTGCTGCCCTCTATAATAGATATGTATCGATAGACATGACTGTTTCTTCTATTCTGGAAGTCTTTTAACTTCTGCCTGAAAATCACTATTATTACAGGTTGAGAAAGATAATATTCATTTTATTCTGTCGATTCATCCTGTCCGAAAATCCGAATCAGAAATAATAAAATCGGTCACGTGCGGTTTTTTTTTTTTTTTTTTTTCAAAATGATGCTTAAACGTCGTTTAATCAACCAAGATCACACAAAACAAGTACTAAAAAAATGAATTATAATAAGAAATTTGAAAAATAAAAATTTGAAAAGAAACCAAATAAAAAACTTTGATAAAATAAAACTCAAAATTGCCGTAGAATAGTAATCATGTTAAATATATGTTATCATAAGTTGCATTTTCTTAGCGAAAATGCTACTAAAAAAATATATATCGTATGAAGTTCTGCTGAACAGAGCCCTGGTGGAGAAAAACATTTTTTGACTCTACAGTTTTTAAACAGTTAGAAAGATATTTCCATCGAATCAAGGGTCATTTATATAATAATGAAAATAATATTTCCTTCTTCCTTTATACCGAGAATTGGAGAATAGCAACCGTTTCCCTTTCTATTATATATATATATATATATTTTAATATTAAAAAAATGAACAAAATTCTATTTGGTAAATATTTAATACAACTTTTGTGCTGCGACAGATTTCCTTCCCAATTTCGCATAGGTGAAATATTTTATTCCATTTCCATTCGAATAGGTCATATCACGAAAAATTCTGCATGCGAATTTTTAAATATTAAAATACTGTATTTTAATACATCTATACATTATTATTATTACTATTATTATTATTATTTTGCTTAGTCTTTAATACTTGCTTTGTTTTTCTGATCCACAGTGTAACGGTATAAAAACATCCATTCACGTGTTAAATGAAAACTCCGTAGACTGTTGTTTCTCAAGCTGATGCCGTAAACCCCAAACCTAACACAATGTTCCTGTAGAAAAAAAAGAAAAAGTTTTATTTAATTATAGAGAGTTTATGATTGCATAACATTAAAAACCATCTTCGGAATTTCTAGTTCCAAATAATTTCAGTCTAAAAGCTTGATAACCTGTACCATAAAAATAATAGTATTCATGAATGTTGATAACAGATGGCAGCACCAAATTAATGCAACTACTTTATGAAAAAAATAACATGCTTAGAAAATTAGGACACAGAATAATTTCTAATGCTTTTTTTGTGCCTTTCTGTTTATTATTTACTAGCGGCCCGCCCTCGCTTTGCTTCGCGTAGTCCCGTGTCAATACTGGCAACGCAAATTGTTACTCCCACTTCATCCCATTAAATTCAACTACTAAAACCATTACTCTCCTTTTAAGTAGTCGGGTAAAAAGTAGCCTGTATGTTAATCTAAGGTGCCAGATAATTCCATACAAAGTTTCATAAAAATCGATCCATCCGTTCTTACGTTATAGATGGTGTAACTAACACGACTTTGTTTTATGAATATAGATTATAGCAGCCCGCCCAGGCTTTGTACGGGTATTAAAAAAAAAATTCAAGTTATAAATTTTTACACACATGCTCATACTCTCTTCTTTGTGAGTGGAGTTTTTAAAAAAGTGTAAACTTATAAAAGAAAATTAGGATATTAGTATTATTTTTTATTTATTTGTAATTCATACACTACATTTTTACTTATTTACTTTTTACATTTTTACTTATTTACTTTTTACATTTTTACCTATTTATTTTATTTTTACAACAATTACAGGATGTCTTTATACACAATAAATCTTGTAGGGTTCAGCCTGCGTTTGCAATGTATAAGCGGAAAAGATGAAATTATTTAAGACATCGCATTAAAAACCTCAAAAATAACAGTATTTCTCCACTATTTAATGGATGTTATTATACATATAAACCTTCCTTTTGAATCACTCTATATAGTTAAAAAAAAACCGCATCAAAATCCGTTGGGGAGTTTTAAAGATTTAAGCGTACATGAGAATATAGGGACAGAAAAAGCGACTTTGTTTTATACTATGTAGTGATGATAAATCTTGTAGGGTTCAGCCTGCGTTTGCAGTGTATAAGCGGAAAAAAATGAAATTATTTACGACATCACATTAAAAACCTCAAAAATAACAGTATTTCTCCACTATTTAATGGATGTTATTATACATATAAACCTTCCTCTTGAATCACTATTAAAAAAAAAAAAAAAAAAAAAAAAAAAAAAAAAAAAAAAAAAAAAAACGCATCAAAATCCGTTGGGTAGTTTTAAAGATTTCAGCGTACATAGGGATATAGGGACAGAAAAAGCGACTTTATTTTATACTATGTAGTGAAAATATTCTAGGAATATGTCATGTTCTAAATTAAGTCTTAATTTTAGTAAATAATAACCTTTTTTATTGCTTGTAATTAATAAACTGTTTTTTCTAAATAGCTTTTTCTAAAAACAGAAACGATACTATTTTTTAAAAGGTTAAAATTATTTTTTACATACAATTTCATTCATAAAATTTTAATTTTGAAAAAGGTTAAATGCAAAAAAGAACCAAACAATGTAAAAATTAAATGGTTTATTTTATGTCAGTATTTATTTCTAATATTCATACAATTTGCACTAGATGGCAGCACCAAAAATATTTTACAATCATGAAAATAACAAAGGAACCTGTTGATTGGTATTGTTTTTAGTGGACCCTTTAGCTTCACTGTCATATTTTAACAAAAGTTCACATTTTCTGCTTAACTGTTCAAACTGCGCTTTAAAACAATTAATATTAGTGATATATTTACATAATATTAAACAGCACTTTTAAGAAAGGTATTCCTTTCAAAAGATTTCAGTTCTCTCCTTCAAAGTTGTTTCCATTTTAGATATCATTTTCGTAATTAAATTGCGTGCAGTCGCACCTCATTTCCACGTTTTTATCAATATGATTCATTATTATAAAACACGTACTTTTAATTCATAATATCTATATTCTATTTAAATCAAACATTTCCATAAGTGGTAAAATGTATGCAATTCCTACCATACTATTTTTATTTTAACAATATAAAAGCAGATAAAATAGTTGAAAAGTAACTAAAAACAATAATATAACCACAAAATAATATAGTGTAGTAATATATAATGTAGTGTAATAATAATATATAACATACTATTTTATCTAAAATAGTAAAAAAAAAAAATAATAAAACCTTTTTTTCTTCATTTTCCAGTAAACAAAGGCTTTGTAAACTTTAATTCATGCATATAAAGGTAAACATATCTTTGTTTCACATTCTACAAGCTTCCATCGAAAAACGGTATATTTATCTAGTTAAGATTCCTACCCTCTGTTAATGAGTAGTAATTTTAATTTAAATTTTATGTAGTCCTAGAGGTTCACACATTTTAAAACTTTGATTTCGGCTTTGCATATACTGAATTGAATTCAAAATATGCAGTCAATTTTACTTTTTTTGAAATAGATTTTTTTAAATCGTTTTTATCCGTAAGAATTCTTTAATAAGTAATTCTGCAAAAAATCATCTAATAATCATAATAACACGTATTGCTATGCGTAGTCACAGCCCCCTATTTACTTTTCTACATTAAATATATGATACACTTTATTTTTTTACAGTGCTTTACAGTTCTTACTTACATTAACACATTCGCTGCCGCTCCGCGCTAGTGCATGAAACTCCAATTCATTTAACACAGAGGGCGGAGTTATCGGCAGCGAACGTGTTAAAATACTGTTCCATTTCCCTAACCTCTGATTTAAGCAGCATGCATCGAGAGCGAGGGAGGAGCTACTTCGTTCAAATGCAGTTATTGTGTGCAAAATACTTATACTGAATGAAAGCATGAGGCCAAATATTTTGGATCCTCTTGTTCAAAAATAGATGTACAATAACTTTCATTTCCAAATTTTTCCTTCCATATCCCAAGAAAAATTAGCATTATCAGATACTCAAATGACTATTTTTAGATGTCTATATTTTGAAGAATCAACAAGGCGAACTCAATACCGTATAGGCGTTCGCCTGTTATGAAATGAACTTATAATTATGTCTGATACACAGGTAAAAGCCCACATATTATTCTATTAAAAAATAATCATCTAATTTTACTGGTGTGAGTGTATAATTTGTTTTGTTTTTTTAATGTTAATTTATGTAGTATAAAATTCGCCGATTCAATCCCATACCATTAAATCTGATTTATTTATTATTTTTTTTTTTCAGACTGCTGGTATCTTCCAACATATTTTTCAGAAACTCTGGACATACAATATCTTTCAACCCAAAATCCTTTTTCGAAACAGGAAAAAAAAAAAAGCTGTTACGGAATTATAACTAATGGAATTTCAAATTCTTTGTAAATTATTGAAGGTACGTATACATCAAGACAAAAAGGATCAATATTAATGCAATAATTCAACAGTCAGTGAATCCTGGCCCTAGCTTACATAACCGGGGCCAGGATTCTAACCTGTGTCAGAGTGTACAGTGCTATTGCTCTGTTGTGTTAATTGTGATTATGCTCGTCTTAATATATGTATTTTTAACAATTAATAAATAGAATTCAAACGTTAATTTATGTGTTATTTGTAAATGTTTGAAAGAACTGTTGATAAGAGGTGAGATATTTCTTTAGGGGCCTGAAAATTGTGTCCCATTTCAAAATTAACCTGTACGCTCGAAACAAAAGTTGCAAAAATAAATATAATAAAATACATTTCTCCCTAAAAGAGTTCATACCATTTTAGTATTTTACCTGTAGTACTTTCGGTACTGATAATCATTAGTAATAATATTTATTATCTTTATTCATACGAAAATTGCATCGCATACTTTGAAATCTTTTATATCCTACTTTTATTTAACATAATAAGTAAAAGACATAACGTTAAAATTTCTGCTAGGCAATAAACAGAATTATTTATCTTCTCAAATCAAGTGAACAATAATGATAGAAAAACAGAAAATACGTTTTTTTTTTCATATTCATAATAGAATTATTAAAAATTTATAAATAATTATTAAAAATTTTGGAATTATTAAATATCAAAATTGAAATTCTGCAAGTACACAAACAAGTGGATAGCTCAATATTGTAAGTAGAACCACAAAGCAAATTTAGAAGATTTATAAATTCACTATAAATCATACAAGAATCCGCCTTCCGAAATTTTCGTACATTTAAGGAAGTCTTCTTTAGTTACCTTTGTTATTTTAATAATCGTGACTAATATTACTAATAATATTTTATAGAAGAGGTATTTCATTTGTGCCATACATTCAGACAGTTAAAAATTCGAATAAAAATTGCTTGCAGAATATTTGAGGTCCGTTCAGTATCAGTGATTGGGCGTGTGAACTAAAATATCGATTTGGATATGGGTGGAGCTATGATGGATGAAACTGAAATTTACCGTACGGAGATGAATGAGTTTGTGTTACTGCATTATCGTTTCAATAATTCAGCAGGCCTAACAGTTAGGGAATCCTAACCCCTTTGATGTGACTAAAGAATATTACTCGCATGAGCTCCTTGTAACTAATCTGTCTCCCCGCCCTAATATTAGTTCTCAGAAAACTGTCGTTTAGCGAACCTCGTGGTTCACATTCTGTGGATTATTTTCTCGAAATTTGATTTAGTTTAATTTCAAGAAAAAATTATAAAGTGATTAATTCACCAAGGGAAAGTTTCTCGTTTAATTTTTATTTTTTCAATCTGTATTTAACACGATGAGTACCACGGTGATTGACACTGAAACTGAATATATATATATATATATATATATATATATATATATATATATATATATATATATATAATGGTTTAAGTAACTATTTGGAAAGTATACTCTTGTATTAAATAAATTTTAAGTAAATTTTAAAAAATTTTTCAATGATAACTTAAAACAATTTTAGCTTTATATCGTATTTTTAACTGTCTGTCACTGGTGAATGACGCTGCCTAAACGGAAAGTTCAGCGTCAGTCACCGGTGAGTGACATGGCACGCAACGTGTTAAGTAAAATTTTCTGATGTATTTTCAGGGTTTATTGTCTGTAGTAATTTTTCCCGATTTCCGACATTCTCGTCTAAAATATTACTTGATTTCAGCTTAGGATTTTTTTTTCTTCCAGTAATTATTCAAATTTTTTATACCTGTATAAAAAGACATCTTTTAAAAACTTTTGTTTATTGTTATTTCGTTTGGGATTTTTAAAGCTAATAAGCATGGAGTTAAACATTCAATGTATTAGAAAAGATCGTTGATAGTTTTATTTTATAACTACAAGTAAAGATACCTCAAATAATTTAAATAAATTGTTAGGTGCCAATTGACATTAGAAAAAATATTTTTAAAACATATTTAGTTAAGAAATTCAGAAATTCATTATTATATGAACGACTTTCTTTTCAATACCTCAAAAAAAAAAAAAAAAAAAAAAAAAAAAAAAAAAGTATTTAAAGTGTTATGGTGGTTACAAATAAGTTATTTCTAACATTTTAATAGTCCCACTTTGGCTCTTTCATATAATTTCTAGAATATTTTATGAATTATTTAAATATACCTCCATTTTGTCAGCGTAAAATCTTGTGTGTTTATATGATTTATTTTAGTTTGTAATTTAATGTTTGCTCTGAAAAATATTAAGTATTATAATTGCAATGTACTTTTGTCTGAGCATTAATAAATGGATTTTCTTTCTTTGCATCATTTTTTTTCAAATGACATTATTTTTTATGTTATTATTATTATTAATATTATTATTATTATTATTATTATTATTATTATTAACATATCTAGACGAAATCTTAGTTTTGGACTTCTAATTAATGAATATCTAAAATTTAAGGAATACTGTTGTATTAAAAACTCAAAATTATTTTACATATATACCCTATTCAACAGTACAAAATTTTGTAACACATTCTTGGAAATATTTGTAAATGCGAAAATATGAAGTTGTTTCATGCATTTAAAAACAAAAATGATTCCGTGTATATCAGAAAGTGAGTATTTTAGGTTTAAAAACAGCCTCAATTGCCCTTGCCTACATAAATTTCAAATATAACATAAATAAAAATAATTACGAGTAATAATGAATTATTTTACTTTACAACATTCTACAACTACTATTTCAACTACAACTATTGTATATTACTCTAGAACTACTATTTTTATAAAAGTGATTAATTTGGATTTTAAAACAGCCTTAATTGCCCCTGCATAAATTTCAAAAATAAATAAGTAAAACGTTTTTACGAATAATAATAATGAATTATTTTATTTTAATAAGTTGTTTCCATTATTTTTATTTTATTATTTTATTTTCTTAACAATTAAATGTCCTTCTCTCTCTCTCTCTCTCTGTATGTGTGTGTCTCTGTCTCTTTCTCTTCTAAAATTTTCATAAAATTGTTTCATGTATTTAAGAATAAAAATGAATCACTACATTCATCAGAAAACCTGCAGTTTAGGTTTTTAAAATGTCTTTTTATATTCTTAGTTCACTTTGATAAAATCTTTTTTAAAAACCATTAATCGTCATCTTTGTTAATTTACTTTTCTTAATTGATCTGACAATCTTTTAAAAAAATTAATAAGTTAAAATAAAATTAAACTGTAATAATGCTTT
The DNA here is from genome assembly GCA_964019185.1 of Maratus speculifer. Lineage (NCBI taxonomy): Eukaryota > Metazoa > Arthropoda > Arachnida > Araneae > Salticidae > Maratus > Maratus speculifer. The sequence goes on from CAXHSM010000010.1 coordinate 5,724,342, forward strand.
TCTGTGTAATACAAGTTGCAGATACTCATCCCCCCCTCCTCACAAACAGAAGATATACTGGGTGCAACTGCACATTACGATCATTTTGCTAATACAGAATATATCATTGAATAATAATACTAATAATGTCATTAATAATAAACTCATGATATATATAAATTGGTTAATTTCTTTTCCGAATGTTACAGGTCAAGGTATATACAATTAGAAAAACACGATAGATTTCCTACAATAGTTAAAATCTTTAAAAATAACTCTAAAAATTAAGTAGTACATTGCATGTATTAAATAGTACTTTAAAAAATTAACCTCTGGTAATGCCGTAGAGAAAAAAAGAATAATGTATTTAAGTAATTTTTTTCTCTCATTACAACAATTATTTAACTCAATATCATTTTTTCTTATTTATTTACCTTATCAGTAATTATTTTAATGTTAAAAAAGGGGGACAAACAAAAGTAAAATATTTTTTTCGCCCTAAGGAAAACTTATGCAATCGCCACTCCCTCACACAAGATACTCGGCAGTGTCATTTGAAGGTTTCAGTGCTTAGAAGTTTTCACATAGTGGTTCTTGTTTATTTCAAGTTTTATTACGAGGAGAACTTAATGCCACGAGGTGGCGCTCACTCGTTGGTTTAATGAGCTCGTCGCAGAAGAGACTACGGGCTGGGTATCACATTTATACTTATTAATACAAGACAATATAATATTAGTGGTGTGAGTAGAATATACTTTAATATTGGCTTTTAAGTTTGAATAAGTGAACTAATTTTCAAAAATATCCTATCTCGTTTATTGAATAAGTTTTTAATGCATGCTCTTTCTTTTAACACCATCATTCAAGGTAACTTTGATCCGTTGATAGTAACTTTGCCCGGGGCGTCCTAATTTTAAACATTTTTGGCTTTAAGAATCATTATAATCGTGCTGAACTCTGTTAGCAAATTTCTAAACTGTGGTTTTTACTCTGTATTTTAAATAATAAATTAGCAATATTAAACACAATTGATTGCGACAATTGTGTCTGCATCATGAGTTAATTTTGAATGTAGCTTTGAATTTGTTGTAATGAAATTAAATTTTTATAGTAAGTTGCAAAATACTCATTTATCATACATATTTTTATCTAAATGCTGTAAATGTGCTAATACTTTGAGAATATATGTTTACTAGTAACTAAAGCAATATAAAATAAAATCAAAACTACCACTTACCTTTTTTTCAGTATAACTTTGAGCCGGCTCAAAGTTAGGCATAGGTTTATTGTTTACTGATTTTAGGTACTAATTAATTATATGCAGACTAAAAATGTAATTAAAACTTTATATATGCATGTATTTAACTGATGTATATGGAGCTAAAAGAGAGCATATATGGATAGCCACTAAAAACATGCTTTTCGATAAAATTTTCTTATCCCCCCCCCCCAATTTAGTTACCTGTCTAACAATATATTGCCTTTTTTATCATCTTATAAATATTGATATTTTATGATATATATATATATATATATATATATATATATATATATATATATATATGTATGTATGTATGTATGTATGTATATATATATGTGTGTGTGTGTGTGAAAGCCGATTTTTAAAAACTATTTTAGTGCCATTAACTGAGGTTATATAGGTACCAAAAATGCATAGCTAGCAATTTTTTTTTTTTTTTTTATAATTTTCTTATGATAAAAGCTGCCTGAAATTTTCATTAGTAAAAATTACAAACTATCATATAATTATAAGAATATTTTCCATTTTCTTGTTGAAAATTCCTCATCTGTGCACGTACTTCACATTAAGTGCAGAAGGCGTGCATTTCGAAAATATTTGTAAAATGCAAAAATTCATTTAAAGACGTTCTTCGGGGCGGAGCTATTCATATTGGACAACCTATGCATTCGACATTTTTTATTGTTGTTTGATCAATATTAGTACTAATATGTACTACTGTAACTATAAATGTATTATTGAGTTAAAACATTAAAAATAGTTTTTCACAGGATTTTTATGTTTTATATCAACAATAAAAAGTTCTTTTTTTTTGTTGTTAAAAATGCTCATGCTTTTTTTCTTCCACTCTTTTTAAGCATAATGTGTCTTCTAATATCGTAAATTACACAAGTCTTGTGATGTTGGTGAACGTAAAGTACGGTTTTTTAAATATCTGAAAGAAAATGTTTGGTTCGAAGGTTTTTTTCAACTATAATATGTTTTTTAATAACTTTTTTGCATGGTGTTAATGACATGGTGCAAAGTTACAGTACATGACTGGATAACTTTGACAAGGTTAAAAATCAATTTTTTTTATTGTTTATAACATTATTGTTCCTTAATTTCTGATAATATATAATAATTTAGAACCATTTCTTACCTTTTATGATACTAGTTGCAGCAATGTTAGAGAAAAAATTATTTGATTTCAGAAAATGGAGAAAATGAGGATCAAAGTTGCCCTAAACGACTGTAAACACAATAATACACATTAAATTCCGATTTAATTCATTATGATTTATATGTGACAATTTTAAGGTATTTTTTATAAATTTATTACAGGTAAACTTTTTCCTTCTAATTGCTTTATGATATCTGAAAATATAAGAAATTTTCAGTTAAGGAAATGACGTATGCTTTTATTACTTCAGCTCGCATCAGTATTTTTCATTTAAATAATAATGATTCATATAGAAAAGTATCCCTCATCAAGTATTTTAAATATAGTCAGGTTGATACCCTTTATATACAGATCTCGGATGATTCTAGTTCTTTCTTTCTGATAGACAGTCTTGCTAGGTTTGATAATTAATTATATGTATAATCATAGAACCCATTATTTAAACATAACTTTCATTTTAATTTAAAACTGAAGCCAGATATATAAAAAGAAAGCAATATTTCTTTTAATAAAACCTACTTAACACATCTTTTCCTAAATAAATAAAACATAAGTGAATACAGAGGTTTCAGATTGGGGACTACCTCCTATTTATGGTTACATTTCGAAACTCCAAAAAAAAATTTTGTGACAAGCAGTTCGTGGGGAAATGTTATTCACTATTTTCAAGAAATTAGTACTTTTAGTCACCTGGCAAGACTGGATATGTCTTGAATTCCAGTTTGATTTGGAAAACGAAAGTAAAATGTAAAAATTGGAGATATGTATATTCTCTTGATCGTGTTCATCAATTGCAACATTTCACACATAACAGATGAATCAATGCCTACCTTTGATTACTCCCACCGAATTTAGAGAAATTCATGTGCGCCAGATTTTTCGAGTCATTGCGTACAAATTTATACCTAACACCTTTCTGTTATTAGTATAGACATGACAGAAATAGAAACAATTTATGTAACATTTTTAAGGATATCTAATTTGCGATTCCACATAGAATTGCCAGTTTGACCACCAATTTTACTCATAATTTTTCTGAGCATAACAGAAATGAAATGAATGATTTGATATCTATATTAATAAGAAACATTCAGCGATCGCGCAATTCTTCTTTAGGAATTTCCGGTGAAAATTTGAAAATTCGGAATAAAATTGGCCAAGCAGGCACGCTGTATAAAGAAATAACAATTGAACTTAAGAAAGACACGCAGTCGCATATTACAATCATAAAAGAAAGCCATTCGAAAACATTGAAACAAAATATTAAGCTAAAAAATTGTATTAAAAAAAGTTCTCACAAAGTGCAGTAAAACTCGAACTATCCGAACTCTGACTATCTGGACTGCTAATTATCCGAATTGCGTTTAGAATTTCAGAAAAAAAAAAAACTAAGACGGAATCGTAGTGCGATAAATGCTGTTTTTTTTATATTTTCGATTATAATTGCAGATATTTTTATGAGGATTTTTGCACTTTCGAAACCAGTTCCGAAAATGCAAGTGTCCCCATAAAAAAATATCTGTAAACATATTCAACAAGAAAAAAAAACAGCCTTTGTGCCGATCGATTTCAGCGATCTAATGCGAAAAGAGATCGTTTAAAAATATTGAAATGCAATCGAGATATCTTTATAAATTTCTTTCATGGTATTAGCATTAGCGAATAGGTTTTTTCGCTTGACTGAAATAGGCCTGTAGCGGCTCAGCTCGAGCTTGGCTGTAATTCTCTCCGCGTGGGAGAACTTTTTACTTTCAACGAATGGCAACTCAATTAATGGAATTATCCTTTTTAACGAAGCGCTCTCTCATTCTCGCAGTGACGTTTTCTCGAATATTATTTATGTTTGTGTGAAGTCATTAAAGTCTATTTTTCTATAAAATCCTTCTGATTAATGAGTCAATATTATTTAGCCACAAAATTACCATCACAGGCCCTTAACGGCTTCACAAAGAAACTAACAGACGTCCTACCAGAGCAAAAAAAGTCCTTTAAGGTCTACCTAATCTTATCTCTCTTTCATTGAATAATCTTTACCATTCAAAATATATAACATGAACTTTAAAATGTCTGGTTTGCTGAAAACGCGATGAAAAAAATCAAATAGAGATGTTAAACGTTAATTTTATTTAAACATATTCGCCTTTAAGGGGATAAGGGACCTTCAAAATCATGTTTTTTTATACTTTTTAAATTGTACTTTGAATATTATAGAAGGATACATTGTATGCATTATAGCACATATTTATCACAAAAAATGTAAAAAAAAAAAAAAAAAAAAAAAAAAAAAAAAAAAAAAAATGACCGAAAATATTGAAATTTTTGTAATATTTTACATTTAACGAGAATTTTTCAAAATGCTCCATGCGCATTATTTTTTCTCTGAATGCTTTAAAATGTTTTATAGTTATTCATCTCAATATATGTCATAAAACAGTGCATGGTTTTTTGAAAATAAAAATAATTGTAAAAATTATAGGTAGTTTATTGTAAAACTAGGTTCAAAAATGCTCAAAATTTCTGAAAAAATTAGAAATATTTTTTTTTCTTTTAGCTTTATATTCAGATATATGAAATTCCATGCACAGTTTTATTTATATATGTAAATCAAACTTGTATAAATAATATTGGAGATTTTCATTGCTATGGAATGCGCATGTGACATTTTGAAAAGTTCCCATTAAATCTAAAATATTACACAAATTTCTCTATTTTCTTCAAAAAAAAATTTTTTTTTGAACTTTTTTTGTGATAAATATTTGTTATAATGCATATAATGTACCCTTGAATAATATTTAAAGCGCAATTTTAAAAATATTAAAAAATGATTTAGAAGGTCCCTTGTCCCCCTTAATCAGGCTCTTCTTCAGAGAATATTTGTTTATGTACTTGTATATGAATATATGTGTTTGTATAAATAAAGAAAATACTCTCTGAGGAAGAGCCTGAATAAAGGCTTGAAAGTACTAAGATGTTTAAATAAAATTAACTATTAACAACCTTTAAAACCATAAAATGAATCGATACAAATGACAGTGATAATTATTTTTTTTCATGTTGCATTTTAAATTTAATTTTTATATTAAAATTATTAGCCAAACATTAAAAAAATCAATGCAGTATTAAAAGAAATTAAAAAGAAAATTAAAGAAACAAAGACTTACATTAAAAGAATAAAAACATTCCAATAATAAATCTCATTCAAATGAGACAGGTTCTTCTATTAATATATTTTAGCCATATAGCTCCACCCGCGAAGAATTCAGACTTTTTTCTCCGAGAGAGTGGCCTTTGATTCCGGAGGGAGGGGAGGAGATATTTGTATTTTTGTGACGATTGAAAACTCAAATTTTCAAATTTTGCGTGCCACCCCAGTGAATTCAACATTAGCTCCGCCCATTCTCATAAGAAAACAAACATACCGGACAGCTTTTTAACAAGTTTTATAAAAATGAAACCTTAGCAGGAGAAGCTGTAATATAATTTAGATTTTCTGTAGTTATTGTTTTAAAATAATAATAATAATAATAAAATAATGCGAAAAGAATATTGCATAATCATTCATTGAAGTTTTCGGGAAGATGGGAGGGGGGATATAAAAAAGTACTCATGTATTATATTTACTAGTGGGCGGAGCTACTGACATTGCTTATCAATTAATTATTAAATATAGTGTACACTTTTGAAACCGCGGCGTGTACGCGCGAAATTATTTACAAATAATCCCTGATCCCCTCCACCACTCTTTTTTTTTTCTTTTGTCGCCAACAAAGCGATAAACTGCCAAATACTGCAGTCGTATGGCAACCATGACAGGCGTTCTACCTTCCTTCTCTATACGGTTCTAGTTTCTATGTGAATCCAATGGTAAATGAAATTTAAATTTCAGACAATGGGAGTTTCCCTCTGAAGTCGTTTTATTCTGTGAGCGGTATTCAATAGAAGATAGTGGAGAGCTCTGCCTTAGTGGGTTAATGCTGTCCATACCATAAGGGATCAGGACTAATTACCAGTATCACCAGGATCAGGAATTTACTGGGCAATTCCCCTCACCACAATATGTCTTGTGGGTGTTTTTTCTCAAATGCATCACACTGAAATCAGTTGAAATCGGTTGTCTACAAGTGATTTCTTTTCTAAACATGCATGTACAATACGTTCAGTGTGCAATATACTGCTTCATATTAAAAGCTATTTCATATTTATTATTTTAACCCTTTGCTCCCCAGTGGTTTAGGTCTTGAACCACCGATCTTTACTCGCTTTTAATTCGTATATTTCAGTTCCCACCAGAAAATTAAAACAACAATATTTGCTTTCATCAATAACAGAACATTCCGTATTTAAATAAAACGAAATTAGCCATTGAATTTTTCTGGTGTGAAATGAACTACATAATTTATCGAACGTGTTCTAGCATGGGAATTAAAGGGTTAAGGCGTAAGTTTTTTGTTTAATAGATGTAATTTGTACTTAAAAATTATATCTGTATGAACAAATATTCAACTAGGGCAAGTAAAAAAAATATATATAAATACTCAAATAAGGCATATGAAGAGTACATTTAATAGTGTTTACCGAAGCTACATTTGTCACACTACTGTGACAAATGTAGACGACTGTTACGAACTGACGAAATAAAATCATTTCGAAGGCTCGAATCAATAATATCAAATAAATAAATACATAAAGAGTTTTGTTATGATACTAATATCCGTTTAGGGGATTTTTTAAAAATATAAAGCAGTCTAATAAGAAATAAAATATAAAACACAATTTTTTAAATAAAATTTATATAATCAGTACTAATATCGATAATAAAAGTTACCGAAATTCTTATAGATAAAATAATAAGATGATATGAATTTCTATACATTGAAATAAGAAATTATTCATTTTTATCGTTATATGTTCTTTCCTCCAGATACATTATCAAATGAAAATGGAAAGTTTATTATGCTTGCCTACAGCATTTTCTCCCTACAATTTAAAACATTTGTTTAAACATTCACAAAAGAATTAAAAATCGAAATGCCATCATTATGTAAAAATTACTTATATACAGATTTCCGTTATTAAATTGCAGATTCTTGTCCGTTTATCCCTTGTGAAAAAAAGGAGAACTAAAGTAAAAAAGACATATCCGCTGTTAATACAACAAAACAGTTTATTATTACAACTATATAAAAATATTCCATTCACCCCGGTAAATATAATCGATATTATTTTGAATCAGATTAAACACTGTTCCATGGATCAGGTTACCAACTTTCCTAGATTCAAAACAACGAGTGAGTGCCTTTGTGGCACTTTATTATCCTCGTTGAATACTCAGAGAGAGATCTACTCCTTATTAAACTTTCTGTCTGCCTGTATATGTCCTGAAGGTAGTCCTTTTACAAATCAGCCATTCACCTTCACCACTAGCGGCTCTTTCGAAGAGTGGCTTATTAAGTAACGGCTTAATCCATCAATACTGTAGGTGGGGAAGGAGGAGTAGAATAGACTGGGAGTAGCCCCTCACCTCGGTTCTGGCTAAGGTCGGATTTCTCCCTATAGTCTAAGGAGCTTTAATTACTCAACTTTGATGTTTAAAATAAAGTAATACATTGATTTTTTTTCTATTGAAAATAAGATTTTGTTTGATGCGTTTAATATAGTTTCTCGTTTTTACATACAATATAGAGAAATATTTTTTGCTGAATTTTATTTCTTGATTATTCATATGTTACTGTCAGTTTGCTCGTAAATTCGCACAGGACATATTATACAGACTATTTTAAAATAATCTTACGCAGAAACGTTTGTTAATTTATTCTTTTCATATTGAAATTAATATATGATAATTTTATGATATTTTTTTATTATAATTATTTTGTTGCATTATTACATATACTATACATTATTATTTATATTAAGTATCTTCCCCCTTGGTAGATTTCTTTTATTTTATAAAAAATATTAATAATAAATAGTTGAATTTGTTGATCAGGTTGTTTTTAGAATTTTATTATTTTTTCTTTTAAAATTCTAATATTAAAAAATGGAAAATGTCACTATAAATTAATAAAAGTAATAAAAAAAGTAAAAAAAAAAAATTGCCTTGCTTTTTACTTTTTTCTATCTTCAACAGAACAAAATATTGTAATCGAAATTTTTTTCGACATCCGGTTTTCGACGGATTTACACGTTTTAGGGGTCAGAGATTCCAAAAAACATGTTTTTACAAAATGTCTGTCTGTCCGTGTGTCTGTGTGTGTGTCTCTGTGTCTGTATGTCGCCATTCTACCATCAAAAAGTGTATGAAGTTATTCATAGAATTGAACGAAATTTTTTGTGAATGTTTTTAACTGTGGCAAGCAGGTTCTCCTTCAGTTTTGAAATATTCCGCCGGAAGGGAGCGCTGCAATCGCGATTTTTGTGCCGGTTACAATACTTTACCGACCAAAAGTATATGAAGTTATGCATCGAATTTAACCAAATTTTTTTGTGTAAGTGTATGACTATGGCTAATTGATCCCCCCTGAATTTGAAAATAATCAGCCGTAAGGGGGCGCTGCAATCGCGATTTTTGTGCCATTTTCAATATTGTACCGACCAAAAGTATATGAAGTTATGCATCGAATTGAAACAAATTTTTTGTGTATGTGTATGACTATGACTAGTTGGTCCTCCCTGAATTTGAAAATAATCCGCCGGAAGGAGGCGCTGTAATCGCTATTTTTGTACCATTATCAATATTGTACCGACCAAAAGTACATGAAGTTATGCATCGAACTGAACCAATTTTTTTGTGTATATGTATTACTATGGCTAGTTGGTCCTCCCTGAACTTGAAAAAAATCCGTTGGAAGGGGGCGCTGCATCCACGATTTTTGTTCCATTTTCAATGTTGTACCGACCAAAAGTACATGAAGTTATGCATCGAATTGAACGAAATTTTTTGTGTAAGTGTATGGCTATGGCTAGTTGGATCGCCCTGAATCTGAAAAAAATTCGCCGGAAGGGGGCGCTGCAATAGCGAATTTTTTGCCATTTTCAATATTGCACCGCATAAAAGTGTATGAACTTAGTTCTAGAACTGAACTAAATTTTTTGTATATGATTATTTTTTGGTAAGGCAAGTAGGTCCTCCCTGAATTTGAAAAAAAATCTGCCTATCATTCTATTGTCCATTGGCTCGTGCAGAGACGGAAATTCGCTTTTACTCCGATTAATTGATTGAAGCAGAAATTTAAGATGAAAATCAAAGTTGGTATGGTATTGAATTAAAATTATTAAAGCATAAAATGAGTAACTATTTTTTTTAAATATTAAAATGTACGTATGAGATAGAAGAAAGTTTTGGGATTGGCACATCCAACTAGTTTAAAATTTGAAATTCTGCTACGGTGTGAAGAGTTGAGCAAGGAGTAGGAGGGTAGAAGAAGCATTATTGTTTTTTACTGTAAATTAACCAAAATGGGCTAGAGATTTTTAAAACATTAAAAAAAATTTCTAACTTGTGTTTTGTGAGAGAGGATGGGTTTAAATAGAATAGAAATAATAATAATAATAAAAGTAAATGGAAATTTTACAAATTCTCACTCTATAAATAAATATTTTTTGCCATGTGAAGAGTTTGGGGCGGTGAGGGTTAAAGGGTTAAAATATCGATTAATGATTGTTCCCTTAAAAAAAAAAAAAAAAAAAAAAAAAAAAAAAAAAAAAAAATTGCAAAATGTCCAGAAATATTTTTAAACATTAAAGGAGTTTTAAACATAACAAATTCTCAACCTAAAACATGCTAAAAAGCTAGTGTGGAGATTCGAAAGATGAAAATAAAATTAAAGTAATGATAACATTATATAAACTTTAAATGATAAATAATGATAACTTCAAGTAATAAATAATAATTTTCATTAAAAATAAATATGCTCAGTTTTCGACAAATTTTGCTCACAAAATTTTTCTATTGCAAATAACAATATTGAAAAGGTGAGAATACTTAAAAAAATAATTATAAAGTAATAGTTACTATTATATGTTTATTTTAAAAAATCTAAAAAAAAAGGGGGGGGGGGTGAACCAAAAACAAGTTATAATAATAAAGCTAATCCATTTCTAACGTTTATAATGACAAACTGATAATATATATTTTTCTTTTACTTTTCTTTCTTTCTTTCTTTCTTTCGTTTAAGATGCGCTATATCGAGCATATTTGCAATAAATTTCAACGCAAAGAAAAATTGACTTTAAGATTTATAATTTTTCTCCCATTACACAAATTTCTTTAACAACTCATTTGGAAATCTATTTAAAAATTATTATAGACAAACATTTTTTCTAATCAGAACACTTATAATTATTTTTAAAATATTCTTTGATTATCCAAATTTAGATATGTTCAATGAGGCGAAAATGTATAATCCTTCTTATTGTTTTTGTAAAAATATATTAGTCCAGACATTACGTGCTCAAAAAGGACAAATAAATGTAAGTTTTGGTGTAGTTTTGATTTTTGGTTCCCTTTATGTTTTTTGGGTCGCTGAACACGAATTTGGCATTATCCAACAAAATTTCTCCCCGGAAACACGTTTTTTTGGCAAAAAACGTGGCTTTTTTTCGTTTTTTCTAAATAACTTCAAAATTATGCATTTTACATAAAAGTCATCAATACATAAATTAAAGAGCACAAAATTTCCTACACTTTATGTATTTAAAGTTTTTTTCTCTGATCAAGAGTTTAGCCGTGAGAGAGCCGCAAAAATGGGTGTGAAAAGCAGAAAATTCTGAAAAACGTGAATTACAGCACCGTACGTCGATGAAACATGAAAAACAATCATTTTACGCAAATTTTTCCCACTTAATAATACTAAATATATTATTATTGACTATATTTTATTAATCTGATGTTCATTGTTTCTTTCATTACTAAAAAATAAATAAAAATGAGCATATTTGTGATCAAAATCTTCATTTGCTATTAAAAAATAATAATAGTAATAATTTCTTAATTTACTTTTAAATAATGTAAATAAAATAACTAAAACAGGCTTTAACATGTAAGAGCCGACACGGATTCCAGATCTTAAAGTTCTAGAAGTTCAAAATGTGGGTGTGAAAATTAAAAAAATCCGGAAAATACGAATTATGGCACTGTACACATAGATTTAACATGAAAAATGGCCTTCTTCTTCTTCTTTTTTTTTTTTTTTTTTTTTTAGCAAAGATTGACTTTAAATAATACTGAAGGTATTATGATCGACTATATTTTACAATGAAGTTGCTAACAATAAAAACGACGACTCATTATGAATTATTATTTAATAATAATTAATTATGTACATTAGTAAGTACATTTACTTAAAAAACAAAGTTCTGTTTTCGCTTTCTTTTATTTTAGGATCCCTGCTTTTCACCGACATCTACAAAATAGAAAATAGACGAACGGGATTAGAGGGTGTTTTTATAACTATCAATATTATAAAAAAGTTTTTTTAATAGTAAATATTTGATACCTTGCGGCATAACTATTTCCCCTTCCATTGGGTCCTCTGATTCATTGTGTGGGCAACCCATTTCCAGATCGGTTTCAAAGTCTAGTTCATCCTCTTCGTTTTGACACACAACTGCGATATTTTTGCAGTTTCCCGAAGCAAATCTTCTATCCGATATCTTCGCAAATAATTTTTCCTGCTGCTTCAAGCACTCGCAGTCTCTCATCTCGATCAGATTTACATGTTTGCTGATACCATGCATTAGCCAGTATCTTCCCTCCTATATTCTTGAAACACACAATAGACTTTTTTTTCTGATTCTTTGCAATCAGTATGTCGTCTCCATATCTCTCAGTGAGGTTAAACTTTATAGTTCTCATATTAGGTTGATAATTCCCTGTAACCTGTTTCATTAGCTCTTCCATGGAGAATTGACACTCGTCATCATGATTTTCAAGGTAATCGTATGTGCTTTGCATTACTCTGTCGATTGCCTCGGCAAACGGACCACGTTTCTTCTGTTCTTGGACCTTCGGCCTCCTATAAATATATTTAAAACATTTCATGTGATATTGATCATTTGCTGCGATCAAATCATTCATTGATTCGATGCGCTGAATTATAGCCTGCCCATAATCATCATTGCGAGCTCTTGCTGCCTTCAGAATTGTACTCCCATGTGTCGCATATTGTATACAGTATTGTGTTCGCTTGGTGGATTTTTCGTTTGTGCTGCAATGAACTCTTCCGAAATGCACAGTCCACATGTAAAACAATTAGTTCGAAAATTAAACTGAGGAGTTGATGATCTTAAAATTTGAGAAGTGCTAGCACTTTGTACCTCAACTATCTTCACATAAGCAGTAATCATCCGTTCATTTACGTATGCTTTTCTACACTTAACATGTATATCTACTGAGGTTTTCCCCTTTAGAAAAACTGCCTTTCCATCTTTTCTTTCTGTATTTGCCTTGATTAACGCTGCAATACCTCGACTAACTTTCACTGAAGGAGTCTTCTAAAGGAGAGTCACAAATAAAACACAGCGACATCGCGCAAACTCACTTTAGCTGTTCACTATATTCACGAAGACACAAACAGTGAATTACTAAATTAAGTAAGCAGTTGCATATCGAAACTGAGAAGAATGTGTCCTCCTGATAAGCTAGTGATATGTGCGATGCATATTTCTAACAGAGGCGAGACTGGCGGGGAAGCGGGGGGGGGGGGTTTAGTATTCTACTGAACTTGGACATGGGATGTGGGGGTGGGCGCTTGACCAGCGTTATTTCACACTTTTACCCCTTCAATCAAGAGGGAAAGTGCAGATGGGATCAGTTAAAACCTGTTTTAGTTATTTTATTTACATTATTTAAACGTCAAATTAAGAAATTATTACTATTATTATTTTGTAATAGCAAATGAAATTTTGATCACAGATATATTCATTTTTATTTATTTTTTAGTTATGAAAGAAACGATGAACACCAGATTAATAAAATATAGTCAATAGTAATATATTTAGTATTATTAAGTGGGGAAAATTTGCGTAAAATGGTTGTTTTTCATGTTTCATCGACGTACGGTGCTGTAATTCACGTTTTTCAGGATTTTTTGCTTTTCACACCCATTTTTGCGGCTCTCTCACGGCTAAACCATTGATAATAGAAAAAAACTTTAAATACATAAAATGTTGGAAATTTTATGCTCTTTAATTTATGCATTGATGACTTTTATGTAAAATGCATAATCTTGAACTAATTTAGAAAAAACGAAAAAAAGCCAGGTTTTTTTTTGCAAGTTTTTTGCCAAAAAAACGTGTTTCCGGAGAGAAATTTTGTTGGATAATGCCAGATTCGTGTTCAGCGACCCAAAAAATATAAAAGGAACCAAAAATCAAAACTACACCAAAACTTGCATTTATTTTTTACCAAATGCCTGGACTATATAGCATTAAATATATATATATATATATTATCAGTTTGTTATTATAAATGTTAGAAATGGATTCGCGATTTTTTTCATTAGATGTGCCAAAAATTTCTTTGGTTTCCCTATTTATTTTTGACCCTTAGATTTTTCTAAATAGTAAATGTATAATAGTAACCATTACCTTTATAAAATTTATTTATTTTTTGTTAAACTATTCTCACATTTTGAATATTTTTATTTGTAATAGCAGATTTTTATGAGCAAAATTTATTGAAAACTGAGCATGTTTATTTTTAAAGAAAATTATTACTTATCAATTAAAGTTATCATTATTTATCATTTAAAGTCAATGTAATGTTATTATTTTAATTAATTTTATTTTAGTCTTTAGAATGTCCACACTAGCCTTTTTTGCATGTTTTAGGTTGAGAATTTGTCAAGTTTAAAAACTCTGATGTTTAAAAATATTTCTGTACTTTTTTTAATTTATTATAAAAAAAAGAATAAACATTAATCGATATTTTAATCCTCACTGCCCAAAACTCTTGGCATAGCAAAATATATTTATTTCTAGACAGAGAATTTGTATTATTTCCGTTTACTTTTATTATTATATTATTTATAATTTTATTCTACCATCCTCTTTCACAAAACACAAGTTTAAAAACTTTTTAATGTTTTAAAAATTTCCTGCCCATTTTTGTTAATTTACAGTAAAAAACAACAACGCTTCTTCTACCGCCTCCCCCACCCCCTTCTTCAACACTTCACACAGTATCAAAATTTCAAATTTTGAAAAGGGAAGGACATTTTTTTTTCTTATTCTTGTTGAATTTTCTGTTTTTTATTTATCACTTTTATTAATTTATAGTGACATTTTCCTTTTTTTAATATTAGAGCTGTAAAAGAAAAAATAATACTAAAAATAACTAGCTCAAAAATTTCATCTTACAATATTAGTTTAAACAATGATTTTGAAACAAACAGATGTTTATTTAAAGTTTACATGCAATTACATCAATACAAGAATAATAAAAGCAATGCGTAACAGCCACCCGATATTAGAATAATGAAATTATATCAACACATGTTCAATAACCTCAAATGTAAAATTCGAGCGGAACGATATGCGGAATGTTGAGTCATACAATTTAGATGGTAGCCCAGTTCTGAGGATAAGCTACTTTAGACTCCCTCTCAGACTCCTCTTTTCTTCTTTCCTCACCTTCTATACTGAGAGTTCAAAATGTTCAAATCTGTTACATATTAGAACTCTGAGAAATTTCAAAGACTAGTTTATCTTATATAAAATCGACAAGGAGAACTTAATGCCATACAGGCGCTCACTTGTTATTTAATTACAAATTTGAAAATTTTATTGAATAAGCTCATAAATAAGACACATTAATTCATTAAAATTAATCATTAAAATTTACTGGTATGAGCGTAATAATTTATTTTTGTTATCTTCGGGTCAGTTCATGCAGTATAAAATTCATAGGTTTAATCCCAAATCACTTATTCTGATCTTTTTTTTTTTTTTTTTCCAGAGTGCTGATAGCTTTCACCATATTTTACAGAAGCACTAAACAGACAAAATCCTTCAACCTAACGCAAAAAAACTGTTACGAAATTGTTTTCAGTGGTATATTTAATAGAATTTCAAAGTTGAATTCTTTGTAAATTATTAAAGATATATATGTATTAAGATAAACATGAATACAATAAATATAATAATCCAATATCGAGCGAAAAATGAGACGGGATCAGGATTCAAAACTGGGTCCACAGTGTACCGTGCTGTTAGAAAAATAAATATAATAAATACATTTCTTCGTAAAAGAGTTCATACCATTTTAATATTTTACCTGTAGTACTCTCGGTACTTATTATCATTGGTAATTCATTTTTCATTCTTTGTTCATTCAAAAATTGCATCGCATAGCTTGAAACTTTACACACTATTTTTGTTTATCCTAATGGCGAAAGTCACAAAGTTAAATTTTTTTCAGGTTATAAACTAGATTATTTATTTTCTCGAATCTTGTGAATAGTAATAATAACAGAAAATAGAATTTTTCACATCGATTTATAAATAACTATTAAAACTTTTGAACAATAAAATATCAAAATTGATATTTTATAAATACATAAACAAGCAGAATGAGCAATATTGTGAGCAGGAACACAAGGCCAAATAAATTATACAAAAAAACTCCTTTTCTTTGTTATTTAATTGACGGTTAATTTTAAAAATCTAGCAACAATGCAAAATATTTTTTTTGGCCCATTTATGTTATTGTTCGATGAAATTCTGAATTCCTTCTACTTTATTCTATACAAAATTTTTAAAAATGGAAAACAGATTCTATTCAAGAAGGTATTGAAAGTATTCTGAAACTTCTGTACATTTAAGGAAGTCTTCTTTTGTTCCCTTTGCTATTTTAATAATATTGTGTAACTTATACAAAAGACATTTCATTTGCTCCATACGTCCAGACAGTTAAAACTTCCGCATACAAGTTGCTTCTAAAATATTTGCCAAGGACCGTTCAGTATGAGTGAATGGGCGTGTGCTGTAAATTATCGATTCGGATATGGGTGGAGCTATGATGGATGAAACTGAAGAACACCGTTCGGAGATGACTGAATGGTGTTAGAGCATTACTGTCTCAACACTGTAGAAGGCCTAACATTTGGGATGAATCTGATCCCCTATGACGTCTCTAAAGAAAATAGCTTGCTTGGCCAACTTGCTACAATCTATCCCCCCACCCTAGTACCAGTTCAAAGAAAAATGTCATATACCGAAAGTCGTGGTTCAATTCCTGTACATTATTTGAACATGGACATGAACAGGCAATTCAGGAAGCATCCCAGTTGCGAAGCAACTCCATGCCTTGTCTATGAGTGAGAGTAGAGCACATCTTAAG
Organism: Maratus speculifer; assembly: GCA_964019185.1. NCBI lineage: Eukaryota > Metazoa > Arthropoda > Arachnida > Araneae > Salticidae > Maratus > Maratus speculifer. The sequence goes on from CAXHSM010000010.1 coordinate 5,741,085, forward strand.
TAAGCCTGTAAAAATCTAACTGTAGAACAAGTTCTACTATAAGAGGAAAAAATAATTGGATAAGACAAGTAAAGTTGGAACAAGTCTTTGAATCGACCTAGTGACCCACAGTAGCCGAGTGCCGGTGGCAACTATTGACACTCGTCAGGCCCTCATAAGGGCCGGCCCACACCGCTGAAAACCCGAGCTGTTCTAAGCACCAGGGGATCCTAGGACTGTAGGTCATTTTCTCGAAATTTAATTTAGTTTCATACTAGGAAAAAATTATCAAGTGACTAATTAACAGGGATGAGATTTCCACTTTTTTGCACACCAGTAAAATCTTAGAAAAATGCTATATTATTATATCGGAACATTTTCGTGATTTCAACTAACAACATTTTCTGTAAGATTTTAATGGTGTCCAAAAAAGCGGAAATCTCATCCCTACTAATTAATCAAGGGTAAGTTTCTCATCTTTTCAGTCAGTGGCGTAGCCAGGGAAGATATCCAAATATTCTGAATGCCAGTAATATTTTAAACTTTTCTTCTTATTGATTAAGAACAGCAAATTCTCCGATTCGATAAGACGAACAAAACTTTACAAAATTAATGACATCCTGGGCGTTTTGATCCCACTCTGGCTCTGCAAATGTTTTCAGTCTGTAATTAACACTTTGAGTGCCACGGTGACTGACACTGAAACTGAAATACATAAATTTATACTGTTTTGAGTAATTATGAAGAATATATAAACCTACTGTAAATAAATGTTAAATTAATTTTAAATAATTTTTCACTAATTATTAAAAACAGTATATGACTATTTAAACTAGACTAATATAAAACATCATCTTTTAGGAATTATTTGTGATTTTTAAAGATAATAAGCATGGAGATTAATATTCAATGTATTGGAAAGAATCATTGATAGATTTATTTCAAAATTACAAATAAAGTTATCAAAATAATTTAAATAAATTATTACGTAACAATTTTCTTTTCAATACTTTTAAATGAAGTATTTACAGTATTTACTTGGCTGCAAATTAGTTATTTCTAAAATTTTAATCACACCGCTAGGACTCTTTAATATATTTTCTAGATTTTTAAATGAATGATTTAAATATACCTGTATTTTGAAAGTATAAAAACTTGTTTGGTTATATGATTTTCTTTAGTTTGAAATTTAATGTTTGCTTCAAAAAACTTTAAATATAATGAACGCTATGTATTTTTATTTAAGCATTGATAAATGGAATTTCTTTCCTTGCATAATTTAAGAAAATGACATTATTATTATTATAACCTTTTTTAAATTGCAATATATCGAAACAAAACGTTAATTTGTTACTTCTTTTTAATAAATATGTAAAATTTATGAAATATTTTTGTATGAGAAACTATATATATACTCCATTCAATAGTACAAAATTTTCTAACACATTCTTGGAGTTATTTTTCAATGCAAAAATATGAAATATTTTCATGCGTTTAAAAATAAAATTGATTCCGTGTATATCAGAATGTGAGTATTTTAGGTTTAAATACAGCCTCAATTGCCAACATAAATTTCAAATACAACATAAATAAAAAATAATTACGAGTACTAATAATGAATTACTTTATTCTACAACATTCTACAACTAGTGTTCATCTACAACTATTGTATTTTATTCTACAGCTACTGTTTTTGTAACTTTCCTTTTTAAAATATATTTTTTTAAGCATTAAACGTTTTCTTAATTTTTTTTTTCTTTGTTACATTTGTATAAAATTGTTTTATGTATTTAACCACTTCAACGGCTCACTTCTAGAAGAAAAACTGCCCCACAAATCTTCTGTTACCCAGACAATTTCCGGCCGAAAATCCTCTCTTGTTCAAAATAAAAATGTGTGTTTCCCTGCATGGCTAATGCTTTCCCCTCTATTCATCTGTCAACAGCCTTTGTGTGCTCAATTATCTGTACAAAAAATCTCTGCGATAAAGTTGGCCAGTCTGGGAACTTGCGAAGGGAGTTTTGAAAGCCCTTCTAGTCAGCGTTTATAGGTATTTTTGACTCGATAATGTATTGCATAGAATAGTACTATTTTATAGAATTTTTTTTATTATGAATTTATTTGTCATTGATAGAGCATTCTTGCTTTTCTAAATATTTACGAAAAAAAAAAAATGTGAAAATGCATGATGTGTATTTTTAATTCAAAAATGAGAGAAAAAAAGGTGGGGGAGTAATAATCGAATATATATGTTATATATAGTTGACAACCGAATATATTTTTCTAATTGCAGAATTTTTCGTCTGAAAAACATAAAAAAACACATCATATACATTTTCAAATATCTGCAAAATTACTTAGTTTATTAATATTGTTGTTGGTGTTATTGTTATTATTACATACATCTGATGTAGTTTTGAAAGTCAGTGGATTAAATTTCTCAAGTCGGTGATAAATGAGAAATCCCATTAAAAATACTGAAAATATGTTTTTTTTCTTTTCTTTTTTTTTTTTTTGTGAAATAGAGAAACGATTTATTTTTTTAAATAGTTTATTTTTTTAAATAGCAAAGAATATTTGTTATTAATTTACAGAGCTTCACAAAAGTATCCCATTGCGCACATGTACAGGGAGAAATATTTTGGGAGCCAATTTTAATAATATTTTAATATTATTTAACAATATTTTAATAATATTTAATTAAACTGTCTCATATTTTATAAAATTTATATACGTTTCTGAAGATTATTAAAAGTTACTTTCTGTATAATAGAAAGCAGGTAATATTTAAAAGTACACATAAAAGATTTTGGATAATCTACTGTATCCGAAGTAGTGTATGACAACAGGATCGTAATATTTTGAAAACTTCGTTATAGTACGAATGCACCTGGTTTGCTACATTTGAAATAGAAATTTCAGACTTGTTTGTATCTGTTTTGGTAGCTAAAAGTTACTACAAGAAAAAAAAATGCTGTTTTCGAAAATAAATAAATAAATAAATGTTGTTTTCTAAATAAATAAATAAATGATGCATTATATTTGTTGCTTTAATTAATTTTTCAAACGTTAGATTTATATCTCAGCCACTGTAAAAGCTAAGGAGTATTAAAATTTCGTTAATAGTACTCCGGGAAAATATATCAATTTAAGCTGTTTTGCACGTGAATAATTATTGAAGCTATTTAAATACACTTTCAGCTATATCTAAATTATAAGTTAGTCTGTGTGAAAAGCGTGTGTTTTTGACAGCCGCTTATGTACACGAGAGGTATGACCGCAAAGGGGATATAAATCCACCTGGTTTTTTTTTATAAGAGAGCCTTACCAATATTCAAGGTTCAAAAGAAAAAAGTTGAACAAACTCCGAACGGTGGAGACGACGCTCACAATTGTATACATTACCCAACACCTCCCGTCTACCAGCTTTGAGAGTGCAATAGTTATGTTTGCGGCGATATTTTTTCAAGTATACAAAAGTATGTTTGGAGTACATTTTTTATATTCCTCTGTAAATTATATAGATATAAGTAATTATTTAAAAAAATCAAATGTAGATATTTTAAATCAAATGGCTGTTGTTGCACACACATATTGTGAATTAAATTTAGCCCTTTAAAAAGATTCTTACTATACTTTATTATTGCTTGTTGCTTCCAAACACGTCATTCTTATGGATTTGAAGACGAAGAATTGTTTCTTTCTTTTTTTTTCTTTTTTTTAATACAAATATTATCCATAATTATTATTATTTTCACATATCGCCAATTACAGAAATTCAATTAGATTTATATTCACTGCATCAAAAGTTAGGAATTGAATCTTCGCGACGATATGTTATGCTATTATTGATTAATTGAAATGGCTATATTATTAAGGAGGAAAAATACCAGAAGCATTGACAAACTTTCCGTTATTGTATTAAAAATTAAATTAAAACTATTAAATTAAAGAATCAGAAATACTCTTACAGAGATTTATGTAATTGCGAATTATTAAACGAACTTTCATGGTGAAATAAATTCTTATATTTTTGCCTCATTACTTTTCAGTTTAACTGGGTATACACGCCATTGTTTCTGATAGGTGCTATCAGAATTTTTGACTAATCGTCCGTGATCTCACCTATTGGCGTATCGTATAAATTATATTGTTTTATTATTTCATGCATCAGCGTTTTACATGATTGAAGAGGTGAATATTAACTACAAAAATGTGCTAATTACATAATTAATGATTATATATAAATTTCAGATTTTCAATTATTTAGTCTTCACATGGGACACTCAAGGCAGTAACGAACAATTTCAGAAACATGGGCCGTTATTAGCGGGTTTGAATATATATAATTATGATTTCTTATATTATTAATATTGCTTTATGCGTGATAAAATGTTATCAACGACAAATTTCTCTCATCTTCGCAATAACATATCTCACTCAATAGTCTTGGTTAAAAATTTTAATCTTTTAAACCAGTTAGAAGAATATACGAGTTTTTCGCCACCTTACTTTTATTTTACTTATTTTATTCATTTATTTTGTTAGTTTTGCGTTAGTATTAACCATTTTAGGAATTTAGAATTAAATATTATTCTTGCGGATATTTACCCAAATATATATTAATATTATTTGCATAAATATCGCGATATTGAAAAAAAAAAGCATTATATACTAACAGACTATATATGTTTACTGATATACATTGATTATATTGTTTCATTATATTCAGGGGTGGGGAATTTTTCAAAAATCTTACCAGCCAAGGTTTTATTTCAACATTTCATTTTTCGAAATTTATCTTTAAAATTTCTTTTCAAGGAAATACTGACATAAAGAATGGTTTTAGAGAGAACCGCAGACGAATCGACCAATTTTTCCGTTTTTTATAATCATTTGAAATTTGAACCTCCCCAGCCCCATTGAACACAGTTCAGTTTGCGCTACTTAACCATTCTCAACGGTTCAGATTTTCAGATCAAAATTTAAGTTTATGTCTAAGCTTCTAAAAAATTTAATGAGATGCAAAAAATAGCGGTAAAAAATAGTTGTTCGTTACTCCAAAGTGTAAAGCGCCCTCTATCGGCATTTTTTGAAATTTATCTTTATAATTTATTTTCAAGACAATACTGACATAAAGAATAGTTTTCGTGAAAACCTCAAACGAATCGACCAATTTTTCCGTTTTTTATACTCATTTCAAATTTTGGACCCTAAACTTTCATGGCGCCTATCTCCTTCGGAAGACGTTTGGGACTCTTAGTTTCCTATTTAATATTATTTGTCTTGATGTGTACTATCACCCCTTAAAGTTTTGCAAAGTAGTTTAAATACACCCTGTATAATCTCAAAATATTAGCTTATTTACAACATTTAGATAAAAGTATGTGTCATGAATAAGTATTTTTTTACTCACTGTAAAAAATTAATTTGATTACAACAAACTCAAAACAACATTCAAAGTTAACTTGAAAACCTATACTTTACAATAATAGCCGAATGATGCAATTAATTGTGTATAATATTGTTATTATTTTTTTTTAATACAGAGTAAAAAACTACTTTATAACTTTGCTAACAGAGTAACAGCACTAGAGATTATCTAAATTCTTGATGCCAAAAATGTTGAAAACTAGGACGTCGGCCAAAGTTACAATCCATGGATCAAACTTACCCTGAATGATGGCGTTGAAAGAAAAAGCATACGCTAAAAACTTATTCAATAAAAGAGAAAGGAAATTGTAAATTAGTGTACTTATTCAAACTAAAAAGCCAATATTAAAATATATTCCACTCACATCACTAATATTATATAGTTATACATTTTAATTCAAAAATGTGATTCACTGCTTTTGAATCATAATTTAGTCACATTTCAACCAACGAGTGAGCGCCGTTAATGGCATTAAGTCTCCTCGTTGTTATATAATACTAGATGTACACATTATACGATATTGTATTGTACAGGTGATCCACTGTGTGAGTAATTCTAAATAGCACCGAATCCCCAAATGGCATTGGTCGAGCATGCGTGTGAGGGAGTGGCGATTACATAAGTTTTTCTTCATGCGAAAAAAAATGCTTTACTTTTGTTTATCCCCCTTTTTTAACATAAAATATTTGACTGATAAGGTAAATAAATAAGAAAAAACGCTGTTTTTAATTAAATATTTGTTTTCATAAGAAAAATAAATAACTTAAGCATGTAGTTTCTTTTTTCAGTACCATTACCCAAGGTTAACTTTTTAAAGTACAATTTAATCCATGCAAAATGCTACTTAATTTTTAGTTATTTTTAAAGATTTTCATTATTATAGTAAATCTATCGTGTTTTTCTTATTATTTATACCTTTAAAAAATGCTCAATTTATTTAACTTATTTTTTATAAATAAATATTTAAGAGCGTGTTACATTTGGGCTTAAAAAATAGTAAGATATTTTTTAATGTAGTTAAAATTTAAATCCAAATTAATTTTACATTTATTTTCTCTTCTTGATAATTAATTAAAAACATTTTTTATAATATACTTAAGATAATAATAATGACAGTAATATAGTTATTTCTGTATCTACACATAAAATTTTCATTTTATGATATGACATCATAAGATAGTGAATTTGCATCAAAATTATTTAACGTTAAAAATTTCAAAAAAAAATTTTCCCTAAAAACCTAAAAAAAAAAAAAAAAAAAAAAAAAAAAAAAAAAAAAAAAAAAAAAAATTTGATTTAAGACTGACATCTGTTAATATCAGCATATTTTATTTATTTGTTTTTTTTTTCTTTAAAGAAAAAAAGATTATTTGAGATTTACTAATTTTAATATCATACATTAATAGAAAAATCATATTCAATTATATTATGTAAGAATTCAAAAAAGATTTTTTTTTTTTTTCAATTTATTATTTTAGCAATTTGTTAATAAACAAGAAAAGTTCAATTTCGAGAGCCTTCTACGATTTTATTTTTCATAGTAATTGTTTGAATTTATTCTTAATAAAAGAGAAAGAGAGAGAGAAAAGTATATATAATACTTACTTTCTAATAATTTTAGCTATCAATTACTTTTCAATACTTTCACATAAGTATTATTTAAATTTTGTGCTACACTAAATTTGAATTTAAATTCTTAAATATATGTAAAAACAAACCTTTTTGCTATTTTTTGAGCCTAAATATAACAAAACAGTATCTTTTTATTATTATTATTATTATTATTATTATTATTATTATTATTATTATTATTATTATTATTATTATTAAATAAAGTGTACATTTTTGTACCTGTTTTTTGTGTGAAAAATAATTTATTTTATCTGGTTAATTATTATAAATGTTTAAGACAATTCTTTTATAAATACTTTTGTATAAATCTGAAATCTGTCTATTTTATTTATAAAAATCATTCAAAAAATTAAGTAAAATTTGGATAAAGATATTTGAAAGTAATTGGTAGCTAAAATTATTATAAAGTAATTTTTATTTTTTTCACTTCTTTTCTCAAGAATGAAAATAAAATTCTAATGGTTTCTTCTATAAAACTTTTCTTGTTTTTTAATGAGATGCAAAAATAATGAATAAAATAAAGCTCTTCTTTGAATTCTAAATAATAAAACTTATTAAACATGGAATTATTTTCTCACCAGCTCTAATTTTTTTTAACTTATTGTATGACATTGTAAACTAGTAAATCTGAAATAAATTTCTTTAAAGTAAAACAATAAATAAATAACAAATAAAAACACAGTGCTAATATTAAAAGAGGGTAGTCCTAAGTCAAGGTACAAGACATAACTCCAATGTTAAAGCATATCAATTAAATATTTAGTATTAAATTATATCCCCTCCTCTCTCTCTTTTATTATTATTATTATTACTAATTTTACTTAAAAAGTATTTTAAATTTACCATTACAATTATTATTATTATTATTATTATTATTATTATTATTATTATTATTATTATTATTATTATTATTTTAAGAATATAGTGAAGAATGTTTTCAATTCATTAAAGAAAAAAAAAAAGGAAATTTTAAATTAATATAAAGAGCCTGTAAAACGTAATTCTAAAGGATTCGCCAGCAGATGACGCTCGCTTATTAATATGGGAGGAGTTTCCAAAACGGTTGACTGATTTGGCGTCTTATCGCGTAGATGGCGAGGCGAGTAATTTTAGTTTCTCAATCTCTCTCGCGGGAAAATATAAGAATAAAGCATTTAAAATTTGTTGTATATTAAAGGGTAAAATAATAACATGTAGGTATGCTTTTGTAAAATGCTATATTAGAATTAAAAAATTATTTCCATCAATTTATTTTTACTGATATGTTTCACATACTTATTTAAGATAGAAAATATAAATGGAACTAATTATATTTTAAATTTGATTTAGTGTGAGTACACATATATATTCACATTCATTAGACTGATTTTATTCTTTTTTTATTTTCACTGTGAAATTATGATTCATATTTTTTTAATAAAAAAGCTTCAAATGCTGATATTCTTTGCTGTAAGTTAATAAATTAAGGACACAGTTTTTACGAATTGATCGCATGTAAAATAATTTCTAATTAAAAATTTAAAAAAGGAAATAATTTTAAAAGAAGAATGAAATCCTTCCGCGTTTCCGGTTTCTTTTCTTTTCACTTTAACTCGCCCCTCCCCTCCCTCTAAACCCCTAAAAGATTCAATCAAATGATTAAGATTTGTAAAACATTTTTTTATTTACTTTCTTGCTTTTTTATTATTTTATTGAAACAATAAATAATCAATTATTTAAATCTCCACCTTTCGAAATTACCGATTTCGCCCCCTCTCCTCCCGAAACAAAGCACTCAAAATATAAAAAACTTAAACAATACTATTTCATTTTTTTCTGTTCTATTTGGAATTTTATAGTAATTGTAGAAAAATAATAAATTGCTAAATCAAACGCCCCTTCCCCACGCCAAATAAATAAATAAATAAATAAAATGAAATAAAATAAAAATAATATTAAAACATGACATATCCTCCATTTTTAGCTTAAAAATTAAAAATCTTTTAAATTTATAATTTTTTCTAATGTTTTTAATATTTTTTTACACAATAAAATTATAATTATAAAATCCTACCTCTCTCTTAATTTTTGACTCTTTCCTTTTTAACTCTCCTTTCCTTTTCCCCCGCAAAAATATAATATCTTTTTCAATTTCGATTAAAAATATCTCTATTCTTTATTTTAAGTTTCAATCAAATGCTTAAGATTTGTAAAACATTTTTTTAATTTTCCTGCTTATTCATTATTTTATTGCAACAATAAATGATCAATTATTTAACTCTCCACCTTTTGAAATTACCGTTTTCACCCCCTCCCCCCAAACTGAGTATTCAAAATATAAAATAACTAAACAGTACTTTTTCATTTTTATTTTTCTATTCTGTTTGTAATTGTACATAAATAATAATTTGTAAAGTCAAACACCCCACAACCCCACGCTAAAAGAATAAATAAATAAATAAATAAAAATAATAAATAAATAAATAAATAAATAAATAAATAAATAAATAATATATGCCACATCCCTCATTTTTATCTTACAAAATTTAAAATCTTTAAAACTTATGATTTTTTCTAACATTTTTGTTATTTTTTTAACAATAAATTTATAATTATAAAATCTCACCTCCGTCTGAACTCTTGGCTTTTTCTTTAACTATGTCCCCCCCTCCCTTCTTCTCTCACGCCGCAAAAGTATAATATCTTTTTCAATTTCGATTTAAAATATCTCTATTCTTTACTTCTTAAATATTAAATGAATCCAACCATTTAAATAAATATCTCAGACTCTAAAATAAAAAAATAAATGAATGAGGCGAAAGTTGCATAAATGAGAGAACGGGGAATTCTTGTCTTTTCTTTTTTCACCCTTCTGGTATAAAGCACGACATCAGTTTCGAAGAACCGGTTTGTTGTACACAAGTGATTAGGTTGGCGCGATATTTGGCGAAGTTTTCCAATCCAGATCTATTTTTTTAAGTATTTATACACAAATTATTCCCCTTTTCTCTATTTATATGGAATTTAAATACTCTAAACCCATTCCTGAACAGGTCAGAATAATTTTCTGCTAAACAAGCGTCCATTTTTAACGATTTTGTAGCTTTAAAGTCATTCAAACGTTTCTCGCCCCATAGGAATCAATGGGAAACAAACAGTAACTGGGAAACAAGATGCTTGATGATTCAGCCTGAGTTATAGGAGCCCTAGTCTGTGAGAGAATGATGATTGCATAAGTTTTTATTCATCCGAAGAAAATGTATAAAAACATTTCATATTTATTTACTTAGAAGGTGTCACAAATAAAAATTAAATTAAAAAGTTGACATGTTTCGGTTCATTCATAGGAACCGTATTCATAACATATAAAATCAGTAGAAAATTAAATGACACTGGATATAAATATAATTTAAAAATCAAAACAAAACATTGCGCCCGCTATGATCGTGAATATAGCTATTGCCAACGCGGAATATAAATATAATAAATTTTGACCATATATTAAATTTAAAATGTATAAAATTAAAATTAAAAAAGTAGAAAAACTAAATGACTCTGGATATAAAGGTAATTTTAAACCCCCAAAACATAAAATATTGCGCCCTCTATGATCGTGAATAGTCACCTTTTTTCATTCACGTATAAAAACATTTCATATTTATTTACTTAGAAGGTGTCACAAATAAAAATTAAATTAAAAAGTTGACATGTTTCGGTTCATTCATAAGAACCGTATTCATAACATATAAAATCAGTAGAAAATTAAATGACACTGGATATAAATATAATTTAAAAATCAAATTAATTAATTTTCTACTGATTTTATATGTTATGAATACGGTTCTTATGAATGAACCGAAACATGTCAACTTTCTAATTTAATTTTTATTTGTGACACCTTCTAAGTAAATAAATATGAAATGTTTTTATACGTGAATGAAAAAAGGTGATAATAAAAACTATTCACGATCATAGAGGGCGCAATATTTTATGTTTTGGGGGTTTTAAATTACCTTTATATCCAGAGTCATTTAGTTTTTCTACTTTTTAATTTTAATTTTATACATTTTAAATTTAATATATGGTCAAAATTTATTATATTTACTAGCTGATCCACTCGGCGTTGCCCGGGACCATAGATGCTTGCAAACAAATTGAAACTATTTACGAAAATCATGTTTTGGATGAATAAAAAATGTAGTCGTTGATTTTAGCTGTTTTGAACCACAAAAATAATGCAATATTTGAAGTTTTTTTTTAAATTCCTTTCTTTAATGAGGCCTACTCCATGCAAAATCTTCTTAGCACGCGCGATGTGCGCTGCACATCTGAACAATCCCTAAGAAAACATAAATTGAGTAATTACCCAATTTACTATTTTTTTTTTTTTTTTTTTTTATGGTGCCATGGATGGATTTTGAAGATCGATTGTAAATCAATCAAGAAAAATAAAATCATCAAAACAGGAAAAATTAATAAATGCGTATACAATTTGTTGCTATACTGTTAAAATTTTCAAATTTTTGCTGCATCGTCACTCTATCGCTTTTATAGAATATTTCTATTTTAACCAATGATAATGCTCCATAATACAATGAAGCAATCGTTTACTATAAAAGATGGTGGAGTGACGATGTGGCAAAAGTTTCAAACTTTTAATAGTGTTGCATTCAGCGGTGAAATGCAGTCTTAAAATCCAATATTTACATTCTGCTCTCATTGGCTGGTTGTTTCTTTGCCGCGGATCGGTGATTAGCTGCAAATAACCTCTAACCTGGGTACTTCCTTGCGTGGATTGGTGGAAAGCTGCAAATACCCTCTTACCGAGTGAGTTTTAATTTTTAAAATAAAATCTAAATTGAAATTTAAAAATCCGGCTGCGAGGTGCTCTTTCCGGTGTTAGCATCCACACATGATAAAAATTTCAGAGAACTGGGTGTTATAGTTTCGGCGTTACACGCGGTCAGGCAGGCAGACATCTCTTAATTTATATATATAGATATGCCGCGTTGGCAATGGCTATATTCACGATCATAGCGGGCGCAATGTTTTGTTTTGATTTTTAAATTATATTTATATCCAGTGTCATTTAATTTTTTACTGATTTTATATGTTATGAATACGGTTCTTATGAATGAACCGAAACATGTCAACTTTTTAATTTAATTTTTATTTGTGACACCTTCTAAGTAAATAAATATGAAATGTTTTTATACGTGAATGAAAAAAGGTGAAGTGATTTTGTTTTAGTTTTTGAAAAAACGAAAGCTAACAACAGTTTTAACACCGAAGAAAATGTTTAACTTTTGTTTGTCTTCTTTCTTTTAACATAAAAAAATTCAACAGATAAGGTAAATAAATAATAAAAAATTCTGCTGAATTAAATATTTGTTTTCATAAGGGAAAGAAAGTACTTAAATGCATAGTTATTTTTTTTTCTCACCATTACCACAGGTTATCTTTTTAAAGTACAATTTAATCCATGCAATATGTTACTGAATTTTTAGAGTTAGTTTTAAAGATTTTCACTATTATAGTTAATCAATCGTCCTTTTCTTATTATTTATACCTTGACCTGTAACTTTCGGTAAAGGAATTTATCAATTTTTATGTATCTTGAGTTTATTATAATTATTATTCAATAATATATACTGTATAGGAAAATGATCGTATTATATAGTTGCACCCAATCTATCTTCTGTTTGTGAAGGGAGAGGGGGGTTGAGATTCTGCAAATTGTACTCACAGAAAAGAATTATTACAGTTTATTTATTTTTATTATATTAAAAAAAAAGTTTGTAAAATTAAAGACATATTCTGCTAAAATAATAAAATTGGAATTAAAAATAAGATTTTTTCCGGTCATTTATCAGAGTAAAATAAAGCGAAATTTGAATTTGTTACTTAAAAATACCTTCATTTTTAGCTCACAGGCTATCAAAGCCCGAGATCTTATGTGAACGCCCGTTTTGTATCATTGTTCGTATGTTCGTGCGCGCGTGCACGATAACTTATGATAAAAATATCCGATCCACTTGAAATTTTGTATATAGGTAAATTCTGATAAGGCGCTTCCCTGATTAGTTTTTGAAGTTCATTCGATATGTATAAGAAGGGGAACGGGCGGCTCATACCCCTCCCCTTAATTGATATAAAGTAGATACTAGAAAGTAGTACATACAGAACTAATATTAATCAAACAAGAATAAAAAATGTCGAATGCATAGGTTGTCAAATTTGAATAACCCCAAAGAACATTTTTAAATGAATTTTATGCATTTTACACATATTTTCGAAAATATTTGCATGATATGTCCAATGCACGCCTTCAACACATAATATAAAGTACGCGCACAGATGGGGAATCTTTGACAAGAAAATAGAAAATATTCTTATGATTATATGATATAAATTTATTTTTGTAATTTTTTCTAACTAAAGTTTCACGCAGTTTTTATGAACACAAAATTATATATATATATATATATATATATATAAAAATACCAGCTATACATCTTTGGTATCTATATAATCTCAGCTAATGACAGTAAATTAGTTTGAGAAAATCAGATTTTATAAATACACACACACACACATATATATATATATATATTTATCATAAAATATCAATATTTATAAGAATATGATCGGGACAATATATTTTCAGATAGGTAGTCAAATCGGGGGAGGGGGGAAGAGGTGGGGAATCAGAAAATTTGATTGAAAGACATGTTTTCAATGGCTACCCATATATGCCCGTTTTTATTTGAATATACTTCAATTAAATACATACATATAGTTAGTTATATTTATAGTTTGCATATAATTAGTTCGTACCTATAATCAGTAAACAATAAACATAAGTCTAACTTTGGGACGGCTCAAAGTTATACTGAAAAAAGTGTAAATGGCATTATTGATCTTATTTTATATTTCTTTAGTTACTAGTAAATATATAATCTCAAAATATTAGCACATTTGCAGCATTTAGCTAAAAAAATATGTATGATAAATGAGTATTTTGTCACTTACTATGAAAATTTAATTTGATTACAACAAATTCATAACAACATTCAAAATTAATTTGAAAACAGTACTTCACAATAATAGCCGAATGATGCAATCAATTGTGTATAATATTGCTAATTTATTTTTTAAAATACAGAGTAAAAACCCCACTTTTAAATTTTGCTAACATAGTTCAGCACTAGAGATTATCCAGATTCTTGAAGTCAAAATTGCTGAAAACTAGGACGTCGGGCAAAGTTACTATCCATGGATCAAAAATATGCTGAATGATGGTGTTAAAAGAAAAAGCATACGCTAAAAACATATTCAATAAACGAGGTAGGATATTGTTGACAATTAGTGTATTTATTAAAGAGCCAATATTAAAATATATTTTACTCACACCACCAAAATTATACAGTTATACTTTTTTGAATAAAAAATGTAATCCAGTGTAATAGCATTTCAGTTTTTGATGGATTTCACCAACGAGTGAGCGCCGCTAGTTGCATTAAGTCCTCCTCGTTACTACATAAAACTAGATAAATACACAACTGCACAGGTGATCCACTGACTGAATAATAGTTCTAAGAACGGAATAACCAAATGACACCGCTTGAATATGTGTGTGAGGGACTGGAGATTGCATAAGTTTTATCAGTGCGAAAAAGTTTTACTTTTGTTTATCCCCCCTTTTTTAACATAAAAGTATTCGACTGATAAGGTAAAGAAAAAGAAAAAATACTGTTTAATTAAATATTTGTTTTCATAACAGAAAGAAATTACACAAGAACATAGTTCCTTTTTTTTTTCCCCACACCATAACCAGAGGTTAACTTTTTAAAGTACAATTTAATACATGCAATATTTTATTTTATTTTTATAGTTATTTTTAAAGATTTTCACAATTATAATAAATCTATAGTGTTTTTCTTATTACTTATACCTTAATCTCTAACTTTCGGAAAAGGAATTCATCGATTCATATATATCCTGAGTTTATTATTAATGACATTATTATTATTATTTTGATAATGTATATTGTATTAGCAAAATAATCGTATTGTACAGTTGCATCCTGTTTAAGAGAAGTAGTGAGTACATGCATGTATTAAAGAGAAAAGCGCTATTGCAGTTTATTATTATTTCTTTATTTATAACATAAAATAAAAAAGAATGTTTGCAAAGTGCATAAGTGGGATAAGCTTTAGAAACATGCCTTACAATCAAATTTCTTAAAATTTTCCCTGTGTGTGTCTACGTGTCATACAATGTATCTTTCCTATTATCACCATATAATATTGATATTTTATTAAATAAAAATGTTTTTTCGATTTTTAAAAAGGCCCATTTTCTCAAAAACTAATGTACCGAATCATATGCCATTAATTGCGTTTATATAGCCATCAAAGATGCATAATTGGGAGTTTTTCTATATTTCTCAGATTATAAAAAGTGTGTGAAAAAGCGATTAAAAAATTACAAAAATAAAAAGTATATCGTATAGTTGTCCGAAAATTAGCATTTCACTGTAAATAAATTCCTCATATGGGCTCGCATATTTTATATAAATGCCGGAATTTTACGTTGCATATAAATATTTACAAAAATACATATAAAACTTATTAAAATTCATTTAAAGACTTTATTTAAGGTGGAGCCACACAACTTCAACAACCAAAGAATTTTTGGAACAATGTCAGCAGACAATGTGTCTTCTACTGTATTTTAGATTTCATTTAGCATATGGGACATAATTTTCAACACTGTCATTGCTATTTTGATATCAAAAACTGGTGTTTACTCTCGGAGACTAAAAATATTTTTGTTTTGAAAACAATAAAATTCTTCAATATCGAAATGTAACGACAGTTATTACAATGATTTTTATTCAGATATTTTCACCACTTTTAACAAAGGATTATAAGAGTAAACGTACTTCCAATCTTTTTAATTTCGCGAAAATTAAATATGGATGTTATGTAACTAGAATAAAAATCTAAAGCGTTCTTTTAACTCTGTGATGTTATCTGGATTGTGTATTAATAGACAATATTTTATTATGCTAGTAGATATACGCTACTAGCAATTTTTTTTTTTTTTTAATGGCAGCTTTCTGTGGCTGTTTAAGATATTAAAGAAAGGTACACAATTTAAGTTAAAAGAAGAAGAAAAAGGGAGAGGGAATGAATAGAAAAGAAAACTGGCAACATTGGATGACATTTTGTACTAAAAAATATATTTCTATAATTTTGGATCGTTTAAGATTTGTTGATTTTTTTAAAAAAATTTTGTGAATATATTGTAAATTTATATGTAAACACATAGTCGGATTCAGTGCTGTACGCCTCACATTCGAGAAAAAAAAAATATTGGGAAAAACAGATGACACTTGATAATGCATTACATTATTTTATGCATAAAATGAAAATTTATTGCAACAAGTTTTTTTTTTTCTTTTCAAGAAACTTCCTCAACAATCACGTTACGGTTTATCATCCTTAGATGACATCGTAACAAAAAGAAATCACTCACTACATTAAACCTGTTTCTGATCGCGTCGGTTAACTATCACTCACACAAACATTTGCCACGATGGTAAACAAGGCATATCGATCGATTAGAAAACTTGGAATAAGGAAAGGGCATGTTTACAAACAAACAGTTCTGTCAACCAATCTACCGCTACATTTTTTGCCATAGCGATCATTGTAGGAATCATCTTGACGGCGTAGCCCAATCATATCATACTTACTTATGCATTGTGAAATTTAGACCAATCAAATTCCCGGAGCTTATCCGTACAGTGTCAGTCATTAAAGAACGGACAGGTTTTTCTCCCTTATCCACTCTAATTCGTCCACAGTGACGTCAGCTGCCCTTTCCTTATTACTAACTCTAATTTTTCTCTGTTAATAACTGGCGAAGAACATTTTCATTTAAATTTATTGTTATCACTGTCGTTTCATTTCGATACCGAAGAATGTGGTTTTTTCCATGACAAAAATATTCTTCTCTGTTGTGGTATGTGATACCTGCAACAATTTTTGATATCGAAGCTCTATTGTTAGCATAATCTACATGTGTTCATTAAAATTTAAAACAAAGCAATTGTGTAAATGTATACTCCAAAAATTCTTCAACTGTCGAAATTGAGTAGCTGCGCCCCAAATAACACCTTTAAATGACTTTTAGTAATTTTTATACATATTTTTGTAAATATTTATATGTAGTACCCAACGAAAACTTTTAAAATTTATACAGGGTGTATCTAAACTACTGGGCAAAACTTTAAGGGGTGATAGTACACATCAAGACAAATAATATTAAATGGGAAACTAAGGATCCCAAACGTCTTCCGAAGGAGATAGGCGCCATGAAAGATTAGGGTCTAAAATTTGAAATGATTATAAAAAACGGAAAAATTGGTCGATTTCTTTGCGGTTTTCATGAAAACTATTCTTTATGTCAGTATTGTCTTGAAAATAAATTTCAAGAATAATAGATAATGTCTTGAAGATAAATTTCAAAAAATGCCGGTAGATGGCGCTTTAGACTTTGGAGTAACGAACAACTATTTTTTACCGTTATTTTTTGCATCTCTTTAACTTTTTAGAAGTTTAGGCATAAACTTAAATTTTGAGCTCAAAATCTGTGGTTAAGTAGCGCAAACTGAACTGTATTCAATGAGAGTGGGTAAGTTCAAATTTCAAATTATTATAAAAAACAGAATAATTGGTCAATTGATTTGCGGTTTTTACTAAAATTATTCTTTGTGTCAGAATTGTCTTGAAAATAAATTATAAACATAAATTTCAAAAAATGTCGATAGAGGGCGCTTTAGACTTTGGAGTAATGTACAACTATTTTTTACCGTTATTTTTTGCATCTCATTAATTTTTTATTGAAGCTTAGACATAAACTTAAATTTTGTGCTGAAAATCTGAATCGTTGAGATTGGTTAAGTAGCGCTAACTGAACTGTGTTCAATGGAGGTAGGAAGGTTCAAATTTCAAATGGTTATAGAAAACGGACAAATTGGTCGATTCGTTTGCTGTTTTTTCTAAAACCATTCTTTATGTCAGTATTTCCT
The DNA here is from genome assembly GCA_964019185.1 of Maratus speculifer. Classification (NCBI taxonomy): domain Eukaryota; kingdom Metazoa; phylum Arthropoda; class Arachnida; order Araneae; family Salticidae; genus Maratus; species Maratus speculifer. The sequence continues at coordinate 5,759,210 of CAXHSM010000010.1, forward strand.
TGAAAATAAATTTTAAAGATAAATTTCAAAAAATTCCGTTAGAGGGCGCTTTAAACTTTAGAGTAACCAACAACAATTTTTCACTGTTATTTTTGTATCTAATTAAATACTTGCAAAAGCTTAGACTTAAATTTTGAGCTCAAATTCTGAATCATTGAGAGGGGCTAAGAAGCTTAAAGTGAACTGTATTCAGGTGTTGAAGTGTTACCCTGCCCACCCTACGAACACAGTTCAATTTTTCGCTACTTAATTACTCACAACGAATCAGATTTTCAGCTCAAAATTTAAGTCTAAGATTTTAAAACATTTATTTAGATTTTAAAAAATTAACGATTAAAAATAGTTGTTGATTACTCTAAAGTTTATGGCGCCCTCTAACGGAATTCTTTGAAATTTATCTTTAGAATTTATTTTCAAGGAAATACTGACATAAAGAATGGTTTTAGAGAAAACCGCAAACGAATCGATCAATTTTTCCGTTTTTTATTATCATTTGAAATTCGAACCTCCCCACCCACATTGAATACAGTTCAGTTTGGGCTGCTTAACCACTCTCATAAATCCAGATTTTCAACTCAAAATTTAAGTTTATGTCTAGGCTTCTAAAAAAATTTAATGAGATGCAACAAATAACGGTAAAATATAGTTGTACGTTACTCCAAAGTCTAAAGCGCCCTCTATTGACATTTTTTTTAAATTTATCTGTATAATTTTTTTAAGGCAATAGTGACATAAAGAATAATTTTAGTGAAAACCGCAAATCAATTGACCAATTTTTCTGTTATTTATAATCATTTGAAATTTGAACCTACCTACCCCCATCGAACACAGTTCAGTTTGCGCTACTTAACCACAGATGTTGAGCTCAAAATTTAAGTTTAAGTCTAAACTTCTAAAAAAAATTCAATGAGATGCAAAAAATAATGGTAAAAATAGTTGTTCGTTACTCCAAAGTCTAAAGCGCCCTCTATCGGCATTTCTGGAAATTTTTCTTTATAATTTATTTTCAAGACTATACTGACATAAAGAATATTTTTCGTGAAAACCGCAAACGAATCGACCAATTTTTCCGTTTTTTATAATCATTTCACATTTTGTATCCTAAACTTTGATGGGGCTTATCTCCTTCGGAAGTCGTTTGGGACCCTTAGTTTCCCACTTAATATTATTTGTCTTGATGTGTACTATCATCCCTTAAAGTTTTGCCCAGTAGTTTAGATACACCCTGTATATAATATGCGGGTACATGTAAGGCATTTTTTGCAAGAAAATTGCAATTCTCAGACAACTATAAGATATAATTTTTATTTTTGTAAATTTTTTATTCGCTTTTTCGAACACTTTTTATAATCAGAAAATTGTACAAAAAATATCAGTTATCATCTTTGATATCAATATTAACTCAGTTAATAGCAAGCAATTCAGTACAATAGCTTTTTTTTAAAAAATGAGGTTTTTAAAAAATAAAAAATAAATAAAAAAACTTTTTTATCTCATAAAATATCAATGTTTATAAGGCGATAACAGAGTATATACACTGTCAGACACATAAAAACCGGTGGAAAACAAAATGAAAAAAGGGCTTAGAGCATTGGAAAGATCAATAAAATTACTTGATTTTCTTTTCCTGGTGTGTCTACCTATATGAAAATATATTTTTCCTATTATCACCTTATAAAAATTCATATTTAATAGAAAAATAATATTTTATTGATTTTTCAAAAACTCATTTTCTCAAAAACTACTGCACCGAATAACATGATATAAACATAATCGGGTTCAGTACTGTAGACCTCACATTCAGTATCAGGGAGTTTTATAGGAAAAATCAGCTGACATTCGATAATGTATTACAATATTTCATGCGTAAAAATGAAAAATTTATTTTTTTTTCTTTTGCCACAAGTTTTTTTTTTTTTTTTTTTTTTTTTTTTTTTTTTTTTTCAAAAAGCTCCCACAACAATTACATTTCAGATTATCATACTTAGATGACATGGTAAGAAAAATAAATCACTCACTACAATAAACCTGTTTCTGATCGCAGCGGTTAACTATAACTTACCACGATGGTAAACAGGGCTTATTGATCGATTAGAAAACTACTAATTGTAATTTTCTTTATAAAAACTGGTGAAAAAAAAAATTTCTTTTATATGTTTTGTTATCATTGTCGTTACATTTCGATACTTAAGAAATTAGTTTTTTCTATGCCAAAAATATTGTTACCTGTTGTTGTATGCAACACCAACAACAAATTTTGATACCGAAACAGTATCGTCAAAGTTGAGAATGATGCCCATGTGTTCATTAAAATTTAAAATACAGCAATTCTGTAAATGTATGTTCTAAAACTTTCTTTAGTTTGCCGAAGATGAGTAGCTCCGCCCCAAATAACGCATTTAAACGAATTTAATAGTTTTAACACAAATTTTTATTAATATTTGTTTGTAGTACCCAACGCAAACTTTCGACATTTTTATATGATATGCGGACACGCATGAGAATTTTTTACGAGAAAATGATAATTCTCGGAAAATTTTAAGATATGATTTTTCTTTTCTTTTCTTTTCTTTCTTTTTTCTCCTTTTTTTAATTTTAATCGCTTATTTACACATTTTTTACAGTCAGAAAATTATACAAAATTTCTCATTTATGCATCTTTCAAGTCTATATAAACTCAATTAATAGCATGTAATTCAATTCTTTTGAATGAAATTAAAAAAATTGGTAAAATAATTTGGTCTTATAAAAAGTGATAATAGGGGCAAACATCGTCAGATCGATAGCCACACATGGGGAAAAAAATCAAGAAATTCGAATGAAAGACATGTTTCCAATGCTCATCCGGCAATGTCCTTCGATTTAAAGCCATGTTTCAAATTCTTATTCAAACTATGCTCTTACTATATTTGTAATATCTGACTTTATAATATGGTACAACAAACTTCGATCTTCTAAATGTTCCCTTTTCCCAACTGTTCCCCTTTTTCCTCATTTTTTAATATATGAAATGAAAGAGAAAAATGTCTTTGAATTAAAACATAGCAAATATTTTTCATTCTCAACTTATTAATTAATATTAAATAGACTTATCTGATATGTCATGCACAAATAAAATTATGTTTAGGGGAGCCGCGAGTGAAGATTTGTTTATAAGCAAATTCAAAATGCGATATAGTTTCTTCTATATGATCAGTAATCATATAGAATTTTTAAAAATTTTATCTACATTGATAAAGTTTCAAAAGCAATTTATTTATAAATTGGGTAAGTTTTATTATAATAATTAAGACTCAACCTATTTTTTTTATAATAAGCAACCTATATATTACGAGTACTGTTTAATGCTAATAATTATTGTAAATTGTCAATTTATAAATCTATATAATATTATTTTTGTTAATAAATAAATGTTTCAACGTCTTTAGGGATGACTGAGGTTCTCCCATTCGTCCCCACTTCAAATTGTCCCAATCATCTCTATTATGAATAGATTCAATTATCCGCCATTTTATCTGAGAAATTATTTTTCCACAAGTGTTAATATTCATTTATTTTAATCAATAGTATTGTGCCATCCTATAAATAACTGCAACATATCAATTTTGTTTAGATTCTTCAAGATATTCGATAATTTCTAATGTAAAAAAAATCTATTTAGTCAGTTTCAAAAAATGCAATTTCGCTGAAAAGTGAAAAAAAAAAAAAAAAAAAAAAAAAAAAAAAAAAAAAACATGTGGTTTGTTTTTGGTTTTAAAGGTCACTATAGTTGTGCCATGCATCAGAATAGAATGCAATTTTAAAAACAAAACGTTAATTGCCTTAAATATTGCGGATATCTATTTCTTCTCACAGCTCCTGTATACAGTTTAAAAACAACAAAATTATCTTTCAAATATTACACTCACACCATAAACATTACAAAGGAACGTATTATTTGTTAGACACAGTGTATTTGGTAGCTTTCATTACAAAAAGTAAAAACTATTGCAGCCGTCCGGAGGAAAGCACTTCCGGAAAATTTTGGTATATTTTCACCGATCATGACCCCCAGACCCCAAAACCACCCTCCGTTCAAATGTTGACATATATATATATATATATATATAACCATATATATATATCTGATTTTTGTCATGCGATAACTAACGTATTTATGAACCGATTTGAATGAAACTTGGTATGTACATAGTACATACAAATGTCTCCACCGAGTTCGTTGGTCAGCATCATCCGCCATTTTGTTTCAAAAGGCGGCCATTTTAAATTTTTAAAAAAATTTTAAATTTAAAATTAAATGCGAAAAAATCGAAATTTGAAAAATATTTTTCTTTTACGTGTTAGAACTTAAAACAACGATTCCAGAACACTTTTTATTTTGTCTATATCTTACAAAATGATTGAGTTATAGCACTTTGAATTTTTCTTATGGCTGACATTTTGAAACGATCTGATTTTTGTCACGCAATAACACGTGTATTTATGAACTGATTTCAATGAAACTTGGTATGTAGATAGTACATACAAATGTCTCGACCGAGTTCGTTGGTCAGCATCATCCGCCATTTTGTTTCAAAATGGTGGCCATTTTAAATTTTTTAAAAAATTTTAAATTTAAAATTAAATGCGAAAAAATCAAAATTTGAAAAATATTTTTCTTTTACGTGTTAGAACTTAAAACAACAATTCCAGAACACTTTTTATTTTGTCTATATCTTACAAAATGATTGAGTTATAGCACTTTGAATTTTGCTTATGGCTGACATTTTGAAACGGTCTGATCTGAACGATCCATCATGTTGCTTTAAAATGGCATACACTTTATGATATCGTGGAATTTGGCGACTCTCTAAATCGCTTAAAATAAAACCAGGTTGAATAAAAGATGACTAATTTCTAAAAATTCCTATTAATATTCTGTCTTGACATAAACTAGTATTCAATCTTATAAAAAATTTATAGGATCTTAATCTTATAAAAAAAATTATAAGATTATTTCCACTAATTTGAGCTTAGTATTTTTGAACAATGTAACTTACTTTAAAATAAATAAATAAATATATAAGTATATGAAAGCTACCTCTTCCTCCCGGCATTGCCGGAAGGACTTTTTCATTTACATCTAGTTGAAGCAGGGCTGCCAGATTGGCCTTTTTGAGGCCAAATCTTAGAAATCTGGACCTTTTTTCAAACTCGTTTGGCTTCCAAAAAATCATTTGGCCTTTTGGCTTTTTTCTGGCCTCTTTTTTTTCTTTAGTATTTTTGAAGTATTATTTACGTTATTCACTTTTAAGTAGCATCGAACTTGCTAATGAAGTTGTTTTTTTGATGTGATTTAACACTTGTTTGGAATCTTTCATAAATTTTCTTCTTGCCCGAAATAAGTAAACAGCTAGGCTAGCATGGAATGGGAAAAAACCAAGCAAATAACAGAAATCTTCGACATGAGAGTGGCGACATACCAGATATAAAATTTGATTATTTTAGTAAGCCATTTGCCGAAATAAAGATATAACTTTTTGCTTCAGGAAAATTCTCATGCAAACAGATTGAATTACATGCATTTTTAATTTTTTTAGAATGATTTTTTTTTTTGTTGTTTGTTTTGGTTTTTTTCCACATTTTCAGATTTTATCTGACATTTGTTATCTGTGTTACATGGCAAAGTGAAAATAATTCGAATTTGATTATTTTAAATTTTTATGCGCATTTATAATAAAAAAATATTTTAATGGCATTTTAGGATTAACTAAAAGGAAATTATCCCGTACAGAAAACTGCTTTTAGCGCTTCTATAGGTCGTTTTATGCCCCATAGACAATTTTTTTCATTTTAAAATTTGTTTGGCTTCTTTTTAGCCTTTTTTCTTATACCATTTGGCCTCAACTGATAAGTTTTATCTGGCAACCCTGAGTTGAAGATTAAAGTTTTCATTCATTTAAATCAGCTGTTATTACACAGCCAATTGTTATCTATCTTACTTAAAATAGTTCAGATTTATTTCTAACCTGGTTAGTGTTTATTTTTTCGATTTTGACTGCATAATTTTTGTTTTATATACATGTATATACACAGATAGTTTCATTTTTACAAATTTGTAAAGGGCTTAGATTTAATATTAGCTTGTGAGCTTCTTTGTGTGTCATATATATATATACATAAAATATGCACCTTTGTATAAAACGACAAACAAAATATTTATTTGGCGCTCTCCTTTGTCTTCCCTACTGGCGCCCAGGGCACATGCCCTTCTGCACCCCCCCCCTTCTTAATTTCGGCCCTGGTAGTAAGAATAAATTAATATATTGGAACTTCGAAAATCACATTCAGGCGCAACGTTGTAAAATGCCTTAAAACGGTTCTGAATGCAAAATGCATGAATACCACACACGCTAAATAAACATATACTTTGAAAAAAAAAAAAAAAAGAAAAAAAAAAAAAGAAAGAAAGAAAGAAAGAGAAAAAAAATACTTTTTTGAGTTTATGACGGCTAATTATCTTATCTACACTTGGGATATAGGCCCTAAAGGGGGGTATGCCCTCCATGGGAGTTATTCTAAGAGAGCTTAACCCGTATTTACGAAAGGAAATCCAAGGTTCGAAGAAAAACACGGAAAACTCTGAACGGTTAGGCCGACGGCCGCGATTGGATTCAAACCCGTCACCTGCCGTCTACCAGTTTCGAAGGCAGAACCTCTCGGCCACTGGTGGAGCCCCCCCCCCAAAAAAAAAAAAACATGAATTATACACAAGGTCCCACATGATATAGGTGTCATAATAGCTGGAGTTTTAAAGTACATGTGGATACATATATGGTATTGCCAATTTTATATATTTTCTTTTTATAGTTCCTATGGATTTTTGTATTATATTTCCCTATATATCTAAGAAGAGTTAAAACTTGATTAGATACCTTAAGGGGGGAAAAATGCTAAGATAATGTTAATATGTAATCTTTAAAAATCAACGAAAAAAAAAAAAAAAAACTACAATATTTAGAGAAATTTTATCTTGTACTTGTTTTAAAGCTTCATAATAGCACCTTCTTCAATGCCGAAAAATGACAGATAGAAATAGATAGATAGATAAATAGACAGATAGATAGCTCATTTGTAAAGTTTTGAAACAGGTGAATGTTAAATTTATTTTATTACTTGTTCTTTTCATTCAGCTGATTTACAATAGACTATTTTTATAATTAACTGTCTTATAAAAGTTTTTTTAATGCTAATTATTATTGCTTTTTTAAATACTTTTTAAATTGGATTTTATAACAAGAATAATGTAGGCTCAATCCCAAACATCATCTATACACAATTATACTTTTTCACAAGACACCTCCCCCCCACACACACACACATCACTACCATCCAATTTAAATCAATTTAATATGTTTGACAATTTTTAACTGTGCTATCTGTAAATTTTTATAAAATAATATTTTTATAATGACTGAAAATTAAAAATATATTTTCAGTAATTATTGAGACTTATTTTTATTTGTTACTTTCAAATTTCATTTTATGTTACTTCTAATGATTTGATATAAATGAAGAGGAATACTTAAAGATATTCTTTTGTGCGTAGAGTTTTTAAACATTAAATTTCACGATAACGTATTTATCAATGTCTTTTTCAATATATTTAGAAATCTTGCAGAGCTCAGAACTTTAAGCAAGCTGTTTATGCTAAAGAACAAGTTTGAAAACATTTATCAAACTCTTAAAAAATACTTAATTTGCTTTGACAAAATTTATATTATTTTTAGAGAAATAATTTCTTGGAGGAATGAATACATTTAAAAAATGTATTATATAGCAGGATATAAAAAAAGGGCGCCAAAAAGTACTACAGAAATAAGTACTAATGAAAATGTTGATGTTATTCAATCCAAAATGTTGAAGTCACTTTACGTAAAACCTTAAATTTGTTAATAAACATTAAATAATAACTTTCAGATAATTAGATTTTTTTTTTTTTCAGCCTGAAAATAATACAGATTTTTGTTATCTGCAAACTGCCTAGTATTTATTATCTTTACTATTACAATTGTTTTATCTTAGATCTAATATAAAGAGATTTATTTACACTCCCCGACCCCTCTTAAACCAAATAATTTTTAATATATGACCTAAATGAATTAAAAACTTTCACATAATCAATATTCAATTATACATATATTCAACCAGTCACAATGTGAAATGTTTTCAGCGTATTATTATTATTAACATGTTGTATTATTAAAAAAAAAAAAAAAAAAAAAAAAAAAAAAAAAAAAAAAAAAATCAAGATAAGATATTTATAAACTTAAAAATATAGTTTCAAGAATTATGATTTATTGATTTTTTTAATAATTCATACTATGTAATCAGATATATTTTTACTTTTTAAAAGCTTATCTGCGCAAGAAGAAAAAGAAAATCTCGATAAGGAACAGTGTTAATTAATAAAAGTAACTTTTCGAATTATTTCTTTTCAAATTTATTTATGTGTGCATTTAAAATTTATTTCAAAGTAAACATCAAATGACGAAAAAATTATTACGTTACATGCTATCGAAAATCAACAATTAGTGAATCGCAGAAATTCTCTAATTGCTTACTTGCAGAAAAAAATAAAAAATAAAAATAAAAATAAAATAAAATAAAATAAAATACAGCTATTTATATGCCAGATTTATTTTTTATTATTATTATGCATTATAAAATATAATTATTGGAGATTAATAGCGAAAATACAAAAACTTTATTATTAAATTTTGAGCTATAAATATGAATTTGATAAAAAATAAACAAATATTTTTCAATAGAAGCGACATCATTTCGCTTTTACGAGATTAAATTGAAAACTCAACACCGATTTACATTGGTATATCTTATCTTTGTAATAACTAAAGAAGTAAAATAAAAGTTTTATATCAGTACTAAAAAAATGTTAAGAATAGATTCATAATAATACAACATATCAAAAAGTACACTGAAAAAACATTTCACATACCTGTCTTTCAAATGAATCAGCTATCTTTATTTGTTTTTTAATTTCGGGTACTTGACTGTATGAATTATTTATGTTCTTTTGTTTATTTGCTTCGCAGAAATAACTTCACACAAATAACACATTGATAACTTCATTATAAATGTAAAAAAATAAAATAAAAAATCAGCGTCACATGTGTCTGCATGGGTACGCCGCCATCTTTTTTTTACAAACGAGTTACGAACGACGTTACGAAAGCTATTTACCTCTTGCAAAAATGATCACGTGACACGCTCAGTTACGATAGCTCAAACCGTCCGCAGGTTTGACATTAAGATGTACCAATAAGATATACCAATGCTTATTTAGTTTTCGTCCTTAAATATGCGGAGGAAAGGGAGTTACGAACGATAAGTGTTTGACGGGAATACGCGCGTATAAGGGCTATTTTTCTTTGCTTATGCTAAGTAAAACTTCATTAAACAGTGAGCTTATGATGACATTTCAAAATGGATTAAATAGAAAACTGTGAAAACTGGAATTGTCAAAGCTTAAATGGTGTATAGTTGTTAATTTCATAGATAACATTTAAGAGTTTAAATAAGAAAGCTTGAGGTATTCTTCCGAAAAGATTTCCGAAAATACTTCTTTATTCAAAATATGCGGCTGAAATGAATTTATGTTATGGAAATTTGCCGATCACTTCTCAAACTTGAAAAAAAAAAAATTCCACCAAATCAATCCGGATTAACGGGGTCCGGATTTGCGGGGTTCTACTGTAATAATAATACATCATAATCTAAACAAAATAAAATAAAAAAAAATTCGATGCATTTTTATATCAGCTGCCTTTTTTGTACCCATGATAACAAAGGACAAAAATTTCTATTCGCTTCAATGAAAGAAAAATAGTTTTGGTTGTCGGAAGTAGTGTTGAATCCAAAGGGTGGCCCGGGGGATACAACCCCCCCCCCGGAAATTTAGAGATTTTGGGTTTTCAATGGTCAAATATGCAACTTCCCCACAGAACTCTATAATGTCCCATCCTCACGGAAGTACAGAAGTCCCTCCCGGAGAAAAGTGTCTGAATTCAACACTGGTCGGAATATGTATTTGACTGTTTAAAATGGAATGCTTTTACTATAGATATCTATCAGAATTCCCAAACAATAATTTTCGCTTTATCTCATCACTAAATACCTGTTATCGGATAAAATTGAGGTTACTACTTGGAAGTTTTCCTAATTATTCTGATGGAAACATCTTGGAAATACATACATTAGTCGAAAATTTTTTAGATTATTTTCTTTTCTTGACGGCTATCAGATCTGAGATGTTTGGTGCTGCCATCTATGGATTATTAAATGAGCATAAAAAATATATCGATACATACATCAAGTAATTCCTGTATGTATCATTCGTTTTTTTTTTGGGGGGGGGGGGGGGAATCACCGAAGGGTCACCGAAGTTCGGAATCCCTCTCCGTAATGTTAAGTCTATGGGCATTGGATGCATTATAATATTCAAAATATCTCACCAGATAAATTAATATTTTTTATTTCTTCTTTTCGTGTTCTCTTTTTAAAAGATGTCACCTTTTGTATCGGTTTTTAAAATATTTCTAAAATCTATGTTTAATATTTAATACATTATGTTTTAAAAACTGTCAAACAGATAATAAAATTTTAACACTTCACATAAAATTAAGCGTAAATTTTAGAAATATTTTAAAAACCGACACAGAAGTTGACATCTTTTAAGAAGAGAACAAACACTGAAAGAAGAAATTAAAAATATTAATTTATCTGGTGAGATATTTTGAATGAAATAATGCATCAAACGCCTATAAACTTTACTATTACGGAGGGGAAATCGCAACATGCAGCATTATTTGAGCTAAATGGTATTTGGTGCTGCCATCTAACGGAATTTTAGAGAATATTAAAATATTATCAATACATAAATCATTATTTATATATTTTTTCTTTTTCCACTTTAACTCCCTCTCCAAATTAATATTGCCTAACAAACATAATATAAAAATACTTTTTAGAATTTTAGAAATTTTGTCGATAGATAAACTTTTCAAATGCGATTCAGAAAAGTCCTTCCGGCAATGCCGGGAGGAAGAGGTAGCTTTCATATACTTATACATTTATTTATTTATTTTAAACTAAGTTACATTGTTCAAAAATACTAAGCTCAAATTAGTGGAAATAATCTTATAAAATTAGTGATTTTATAAGATTGAATACTAGTTTTTGTCAAGACTGAATATTAATAGGAATTTTTAGAAATTAGTCATCTTTTATTCAACCTGATTTTATTTTAAGCGATTTAGAGAGTCACCAAATTCCACGATATCATAAAGTGTATGCCATTTTAAAGCAACATGATGTATTCAAAGTGCTATAATGCTATAACTCAATCATTTTTTTAAGATATAGACAAAACAAAAAGTGTTCTGGAATCATTGTTTTAAGTTTTAATACGTAAAAGAAAAACATTTGTCAACTTTTAATTTTTTCGCATTTAATTTTAAATTTTAAATTTTTTTAAAAATATAAAATGGCAACCATTTTGAAACAAAATGGTGTATGATGTTGGCCAACGAACTAGGTCGAGACATTTGTATGTACTATGTACATACCAAGTTCCATTGAAATCGGTTCATAAATACGCGTGTTATCACGTGACAAAATCAGATCGTTTCAAAATGTCAGCCATAAGAAAAATTCAAAGTGCTATAACTCAATCATTTTGTAAGATATAGACAAAATAAAAAGTGTTCTGGAATCGTTGTTTTAAGTTCTAACACGTAAAAGAAAAATATTTTTCAAATTTTGATTTTTTTCATTTAATTTTAAATTTTAAATTTTAAATTTTTTTAAAAATTTAAAATGGCCACCATTTTGAAACAAAATGGCGGATGATGCTGGCCAACGAACTCGGTCGAGACATTTGTATGTACTATGTACATACCAAGTTCCATTGAAATCGGCTCATAAATACGCGTGTTATCACGTGACAAAATCAGATCGTTTCAAAATGTCAGCCATAAGAAAAATTCAAAGTGCTATAACTCAATCATTTTGTAAGATATAGACAAAATAAAAAGTGTTCTGGAATCGTTGTTTTAAGTTCTAACACGTAAAAGAAAAATATTTTTCAAATTTTGATTTTTTTTCATTTAATTTTAAATTTTAAATTTTTTTTAAAATTTAAAATGGCCACCATTTTGAAACAAAATGGCGGATGATGCTGGCCAACGAACTCGGTCGAGACATTTGTATGTACTATGTACATACCAAGTTTCATTGAAATCGGTTCATAAATGCGCGTGTTATTACGTGACAAAAATCAGATCGTTTCAAAATGTCAGCCATAAGAAAAATTCAAAGTGCTATAACTCAATCATTTTTTAAGATATAGAAAAAATAAAAAGTGTTCTGGAATCTTTGTTTTAAGTTCTAACACTTAAAAGAAAAATATTTTTCAACTTTTAATTTTTTCGCATTTAATTTTAAATTTTAAATTTTTTTAAAATTTTTAAATGGCCGCCATTTTGAAACAAAATGGCGGATGATGCTGGCCAACGAACTCGGTCGAGACATTTGTATGTACTATGTACATACCAAGTTTCATTGAAATCCGTTCATAAATACGTTAGTTATCGCATGACAAAAATCAGATATATATATATATATATATATATATGTCAACATTTGAACGGAGGGTGGTTTTGGGGTCTGGGGTAGTGATGGGCGATTCTCGAAAATTTCCTACTCGATAAAAATCGTAATCGTAAAAAAGCGCATTCGATAAAGTCATCGATTAATTTCGAGAATCTACAATCGAGATGTTTTTACAATCGATTATTAAAATCTTTGTTATTACATGTTTAAAAAGCATAATTTAATAAATACATGGAAACTGAAAACAAATGAATTTAAAAAACAACAACAAACCAAAAGGATGTTTTAATGGAGCCGCAACAGTACAAAAGTCATGTAACGGCGTTCCTTGGTTTCAATAAGTTGTAAAGTCGCGAGTAGCAAAATGGCCAAAGAAAAAAATAATCAAAAGCACTCCTAGTGAAAGAACATGAACTAAAAGGATATTAAAAGTGATCAAAATCTTTTATTGATTTTTGTACATATACTGAGATGCGATCTACAATTCTCCCATTATTAGAAGACTCTCTATTGAAATTCATTAAACTGACCACTCGGGGGGGGGGGGGCAAAGTAGTGCAGGAGCAATGAAAATGCATAATATAAGTAAATGGTCATTAGGCTTTCCAACTATACTTGGCATGATGAGTGTCGGTTAAATTTATTAAAGAGTTTCCCGCGGGGGCAAAATGGGGCGGGATGAGCGCCGGAGGTATATAAAATAAAATGGTAATCACAGAGCTTTCTAATGATATATCACGAAAGAGGAGTCAACAAAAGATATAAAAACACTACCCTTAGAATTCCAACTATTGCAACACCCGGAATACAGCCTGTCCTCACAGTTTGTGAATTTTTCATACATTATAAATTATATATTGGAAGTCTCTATAAAAAAAATCAGATCTGAATTCACAAAAACGAAATGATTTCAAAAAAGTTTGAAAAGCGCTTCTCTAAGGAGGCCAAATTGAGGAAAAGAGAAGAACGATTCATAATATGAAAGAGTGATTTGAAAACTTCCGTTGATTTATCATATGACCGGTTCATAAAAAGCTTCATATTTACTCCTCACTATTCCACTATTTTTTTTCTACCCTGAATACATCCGGAAATCACGCAGCCTCGCTTTTAAATGTTTATATTTAATAAAATATTTTTACCAAAGGGCTCCATCAAAAAATCACATTTAAAATGAAATTTATTTTCAAAATAGCTACGATTTAAAAAATTCACCCTCATCGCTCCCCTCCCCCCTGCGGAAATTCAACCCCAGGAGGAGAAACGTTCATAATGTGAAAGAGTGATTCGAAAAACATTCCAAAAATCAATCACATGCAGGGTCCAAAAAATGTTTGGAATTTACTCCTCACCCGCAGGTTTAATTTTTCTCAACAGAATACACCCGGAAATCACGCATCCCCTACTTTAAAATGTTTATAATTAGTAAGTTTTATTAGAAGGTTCCATCAAGAAACCACTTCTAAAATGATAGTTATTCCCCCCGTCCTGAAATTAAACTGTAGGAATAGAAAGGTCCATAATGTGAAAGAGTATTCCGAAACCTTTCCTATGACATATCACATAACGGATCCAAAAAAAGTTTGAAATTTACTCCTCATCCGTGGCCGTAATGTTACTTTTTTTCCCCAGAATGCACCAGGAAATGCGCAGGGGAATGCACACAGTCCCCATTTTAAACTTATGTATTTATGAAATAATATTTACCGGAGCGCTCCTCTGAAAACCACATCTAAAATGATATTCATTGTCGAAATAGCTAAAATTAAAAAGAAAAAAGAAAAAATCACCTTCTTATCGCTTCCCCTCCCCATCCTGAAATTCAACTCCAGGAGGAGAAATATTCGTAAAATGAAATGATATATGTATATAAATGATAATGATATGATATATCCGATGATATATATATAACATGACGGGTCCAAAAAAGAGGTTGAAATTTACATGTCACCTGTGGGTTCATTCATTTTTCCCAGAACACACCTAAAAATGACGTACCCCCCCACTTTAAAATCTTTATATTTAATAAGTTATATTTACCGAAGAGTTCCATAAAAGAAACCTCCACTCTAAAATGATATTTGTTGCCGAAATAGACACGGTTCAAAAAACGGTAACGGTTCACGGTTAAAAAATTCACCCTCTTATCGGTTTCTCCCCCCCCCCCCTTCCTCCTGAAATTCAACTCCAGGCGGAGAAAGATTCGTAAAATGAGGTGCCAAAACATTCCGATGATGTACATAAAACATGACGGGTTTAAAAAAAAAAAAAAAAAAAAAAAAAAAAAAGGGTTTGAAATTTACATGTCACCCATGGGTTCACTTATTTTTCCTAGACTACACCTAAAAATGATGCAGCCCGCCCGCACTTTAAAATCTTTATATTTAATAAATAATATTTACCGGAGAGTTCCATAAAAAAAATCCACACCAAAAATAACATTTATTGTCGAAATAGCTAAGATTTAAAAAATTCGCCCCCTCATCGCTCCCCCCCCTACCCCCCTACCCCTCCCCTCCTCCCGCCTCTTAAAATTCAACTCCAAAAGTAGAAAGATTCATAATATGAAAGAATGATTAAAAGAGCTTTCGAATATGCCTCTCATTTCAACAAATTTCATCGTGATAAAGTCAGGCATAACGAGAAAATCATTTCATCGCGATGAAAATTAACCTCGATTGAAATAGGTTTATCGAAGGAATAGCTTCCAGAAGAAATTTAACCTTGATAAAAGCGGCACTCCGAGAATCTTGTGGTTTGCTGATGAATGCCTTTTTCGATAAGGATGATTTTCGTTCTCGCTGAGAATAGAGTTGACGAGCTTTATCGAGGCGTTTTGTCGATGAAGCTTTGTGAAATGAAAGTTTTATCGAAAAACGAAGTACAGAAAGAAGCATGAGAATATACAAGTTATCTTGTGAAATGAAGACCTAATTTTCAAAGTTTCTGGTATTTTAGTCTTACCATGCTGTCACGTACGTGGTACCCCCCAATAAATATTGTTTATTTAAAAAAAAAAAAAAAAAATTCAAAGAGGGGGGGGGTGGAGAGGGGACGAACATATGTTTAAAACAGTAGCGATTTCTACAATACTTATCAATTTAAGTGTGGGTTTTTTTCATCGAATCATTCGGTAATTATTTATCAATTGTAAAAAAATTTAAATGTCTGCTGCAGGAAATTGGGGCCGAAAGAGTTGGACTGATGGGGGTCAGGGGAAAGGGACAATTTTCACTTTTTAAGCCCGTCATATTGTATATCATCTTGAAGACCTCGAATTACTCTTTCATATTATGATGCTTTCTTACCCCCCCCCCTTCCGAATTTGGTTCCCACGGCGGGAGGGGAGGGTTGGCATTTTTCGAAGCTTTTTGTGTTTTTATCATTTTAGATCGAATTTTTTAATTGAAAACGTCCTTAGGCGTATTGGAAATTTTTTTGAGATGGAAAAAAACCGTTGAACTAGCCACATTGTTACTGTAACCTAGGCACATTGTTTTAAAGTTCCCTCTTTGAGGACATCTTCCAAAGGTGAGGGGCTTGACCCGCCCCCCCCCCCCCCCAACATACACTTTAAAATATTGCTCATTTTTTTCTCTACCAATTTTAACTTAAAAGTTTAAGCTATATGGCACAAGCGGGGGTATTGACCCCCCCCCCCCTGTTGGTTATTCACCAACATAATTTTGCTCATTTCTTCACTTCAATTTTTAAAAGGCTATATCTTTGTTTGTATGGGAGCTACAGCAGCGAAAAAAACTATAGCATAGCTAACTTTTCGTCGCCGCTGTTTTTGCAGTTTTATGGTTTTCCCCATAACACCGGGTTTTTTTTGGGGGGGGAGGGGGCCAGGGGGGGCATTTTTCATTTTTTGATGTAATATGTTTATTGAAAGCTTATGCTTCATACATTACCAATTTAGAATAAAAAAGTTTCTCCCTTCATTCTGGGTCACGTTACGGACCCATAAAGGGTTGAAATTTAAATTTCTCGAAATTCTTCGAAGTTTTCACTAAATTGGCATCTGGAAAACATCGTGCCAATGTGGTGCGTGTATGACATCTGCATCATATAAATATTGTTCACCACTGCTGGGACTCTGGCCTCCTCTCGCGTGTAGGCGTTATTTTACCGCGGTTACTTGGTCCTTGTATTTCCTGCACAATAAAATATTTCCTGACGATTAAAAAAATACACACGTAATTGTTCAAGTTTTGACTTCTGTCGGCAGTTCCAAAATGTTTTTTTTTTTTTTTTTTTTTTTTTGTTCGGATTTTGCAATAAATAATATTTTTAATATACATGGAATTTAGAAAATAAGGAAGTTGTTGTTTGGCATGTGACCACTTACTGATCTTATGCACCCGATGTTATATATTTCCCCCCCCCCCCAACTACGTTACCTTGGGGGGGGGGGGCAGTTTTCAAAATTTAACGTTCGATTCGAGCTTACGTTCGGTTGTTCGTTCAATTCAAAAAAAAATTTTCTTTCTTTTTCTTTGTTTACAAGATTTTGCTGTGCGTGCACACCGCGTTTGGTATATACAATGGCCATATACAATGAGAACCCAGTTCGAGATTTCATATTACAAGATTGCGTATAAGTTAGAGACACCAATGAAAGGAGGGGCTCACTAGCGAGTGAATCCGTCGTGTCTTTATTAACACCGACTCATTCACCTGTAGTAGACTCTTGATAAAATTGAATCCTGTATGGTATAAAAGCAATTGCAAACTGGAGTCATCGAGAAAAATTTTACACAATCGAAAGTTATCGAGATGTTCATACAATCGAGAAAATCGAGAAAAACTTCTCGTTATCGCCCATCACTAGTCTGGGGTTCATGATCGGTGAAAATATACCAAAATTTTCCGGAAGTGCTTTCCTCCGGACGGCTGCAATAGGTAGCTTTTTACTTTTTGTAATGAAAGCTACCTAAAAAGCCAGTTTGTTAACGAAAGACGCCTTCAGAGAGGAAAAAAAAAAGTGCATAAAGACTAAATTGAAGAATTAATTTAGAACATGACTTATTGTATATTGTATATTTTAAATAATAAACAGAGAAAAATTAGCATTGAAAAGTATTCTATTTTAAAATCTGGTAAACGTATTAGTTCTTCAATACGGTTAAATAATTGTGGTGCTGCCATCTATTGTCAATATAGTCGATTAGAACTGATTATTTTGTAGAGAATTTTTTAGTAGAGAAATTTTTTCAAATATTTTCTGTCTCTTTCAATATAACTCTTCAATATTTTTACACTGTATTGCCAAAGACTTGCGATTTTGGACATTTTATTAAATATCTAGAAAAAACCATGAAGAATTATCTAAGTGTGTAAAATCTAAGTGTGTGAACAGGTCACACAATTCTAATTTTATCCGAAACACTATAGGGGATCGTCAACAAATTGAAGAAAACGAATATCTTTTGGACAACCCTGTCAAAACTAATGTAGCAAAAGTGTTCAAATTTTAGATTATGATTAAGTGGTTTATTGTTATATACTGTGCTTATTTTTATGTGGATAGCATGAATACTCCTAGAGAAATTCAGGTTTTTATAAAAACAGTCCCAAATTTTTCGAATTTTTCTGCTTATAATTTGCAGAGTTCTTAATATAAAATAATGTTCTTTTCTGAAAATATGAGAAATGACATTGTGCGCAATACCCTGTTATCAGAATTTAAAAATAATAAAAATTGCATGATTAATGAGTAGGTTTATTAAGTAATTTTTCATTGCGCATGTGTCAACGATATCAAAATTTCATTTTCATATTGTGTTAGCTAGAGCAACTTCTGTAAAAGTTTCAAAAACATAGCTTGAAAATTCTGAAAGTGATCGTCTATAGAATCAACTAAAAATCCGTTATTCCCATAATAATAATAATAATAAATAAATAAATAAAATCAGAGGTTTTATCCAAATATAGTAGTACGTGCCATATTGTGTATTGTATATTGCAATTAATCAATGGCCATAAGGATACAACACCTCATCTTTTTCTTCACTTTGGGAATAGCGGATTTTGAGCTGTTTGTATAGACGATCATTTTCAGAATTTTCAGGCTATGTTTTTGAGATATTTAAATACATATTAAATTACTTTTAAGCGAAATTTGCTTCAAATCCTTATCACAATTTGTTTTTAAATTATTATTATGTTTTAAAATTTTTATTACATTTTTTTTTTCTTTCGTCTTCGTGGCAACAGAAGTATTCCATTTTTGGACATTAAACATGGACCAATCAGAAAACGAATGAAATAATTTTTATGTTTCGGAATTCAACCAATAAAAAGATTCAGATCTTCTTCAGATATCCCAGTTCTCTACTGAGGAGAACAACTATTTTCCAAATAGTTAAAAAGTATAGTAAATTAAAAAAGACGAAGTAGGTATGCGGAGCGATGCGATCAACAAATTTCATTAAGTGAATCGGCTGTCAAATATGAGCAGCCGAATGGCATGAATCATGTATTATTTGAGTGCATACAATTCGAAAAAAAGATTATTAAGTGATACAGTAAAACCCCGATAATTCGGATTAATTGGGACCAGACCCAATCCGGATTATCCGGAGAATTAGAAAAAAATGAAATAAAATAAAACATATTTACAGATAATCACCTTTATGTTAAACTTATTCAATATTTATAGAGAGTAAAAATGTTTACTTTTTTTAATTCTTCTGAAAAGATTTTAGAAATTGTTTTTTTTTTTTAAATTCGGAATACGACGATGAAACAAGTTAATGTTATGGAAATTAGCCAATTGCTTCTCAAACTTGAAAAAAAAATTTACAAAACTGATCCGGATTATGCGGAGATCCGAATTAACGGGGTTCTACTATCATTCATCAATTATCTTCATTATTGTTACGTTATTAATAAGCATTATTATTATTCGTCAAAGGTAGGTTTCTCAGAGTATTCTTATAATCTTTAATTATGATGAAATTATCAAATTTCTTTCCAGTTGTCTACTATAATATAGCACTTAACCCGTTCGCGACGGCGCGCGCATTTAGAAGTGCGCATCTGAGGACGGAGCGGAGAAATTCGATTTCATCTTCAGGGCCGAAGGACTTTGCGCAGCCAAGCCTAACTCGTGTAATGTGTTCTTTAAAAAATTGTAAAAAATTCATTTTTCCATGTAACCTTTTGAAATTTACATGCATTGAGTAGGTTGTTACTATGTATATTCACACAAAAAATGAGTTATTTTCAACGATATTTTTATACAAAAATGACTTTTTAAATATACTTAATAAACATTTTAACAAATTATTTAGCCCTCAAAATAGTACAGTATGATCACAGATCACTTATGTAAGTTTAATATAGCAACAAACGAAATATTTTCCTAATTTAAAAAATATTTTTGTTAAAACAGCAATAGTTTTGCTTCTAAATAATTTTTAAGACATTTCTTAAACAAAATAAGCGTTTTAATGAAGCTGTTTTATTAACAAATAAGACTAATTAAATAAAACGTGTGAAAACTTCTGCATGTTAGTGTTTATTGCTTACTATAGAACCATACATAAAAAACAAATTTGAAATGTTTCTTTAAAAGCAGTTCTGAAAATTCAAAAATTATATATAAAAATATAATAAATCATAAAATATTTATCAAATAAAAAGTATTGCATAGTAATAAATGAAAAGTTAATAAAACTATACTTTAAAATAAAATATGCATTTCGCTGAATTTGTTCATTATAGCTAGATATAGATATATATAGTAATATATTATAAAATGAAATATTAAATAAAATTATGTATAATATGAATCATCACTTTAAAATATCAAATTACTTATGTTATGCTACAAGTGATATATTAAACAAAAGTTGTTTTTAGCCATTTTATTTTAATATATCACTTATAGCATAACATAAGTAATTTGATAGATAAGGATTGTTTAATAATAATGAGTTAACTTGAATAATAAATTAGAATACATTCATCAAAGAATTTATTGATGTTAAAATATCTTTAGTTATATCTTATGTATTAAATATTTAAAACTATAAATAAAGTTATGAAATTAAAAGTAATTAATAGTGAATGAAATTAAATAGTAATTTTAAATATACTGATAAAAATGCCATTAATGTTGAAAGTATTTTTGAAATTGAAAAAAATATATATAACTGAACATCAAATAATGCATGGAATATATTCAATTATAACAGCTAAAACGGATTTTTGATTCAAAATATCCATGCTAATGTATGCGCATAGTCTTTAAAATAGTCAGAATTTAATAAAAGATATCGCGTAAATATTTATTATTAATTTAAAACGAATTAATTTAAACAAGCGTGAAAAGTAAAATCAAAAGAGGAAAGCAGAAAAATATTCTTAATTTAGTGGCGCTGAGAATAAATTATCAGCGTATAGCTCTCGCAATCAGTATGTAACACTTTTCTTTCTTTCTTCTTGTTATTTTTTTTTTTTAACTGCGAAGCACTTCTGAAATAAAATAAAAGGATAAAAAATATACATCTTTCCTTCTAAAAGAAAGAAAACGCGAAATCTTGATGACGTCGATTTTTGCAACTAAATAGTATTTCTGATCGAGATAAAAGCGCGAAAAATAAAGCCATGAATCAAATGTTCATGTTGTCATTCGTAAACGTGCATATGCTTACTAATATGCTTACTTAAGTGAATTATATGCTTTCTAATGATCGTATTCTTTAACCACAAAATTTTACCTCTCAAGTTCAGTAGAATTTTTTCTAATAAAGAAAAATAAAGTTTTACTAGACGCGTAAAAAGATTTATGAAACACAAAGACGTGATGAAAAAATAATCTGTTTCCCATTGTAGTATTTCCATAAAAAATTAAATTCGCGTGGATTAAAAAAAAAAAAAAAAAAAAAAAAAAAAAAAATGTTTTCATTAGCTTTTCTAGTTTGAAGGAGAAAAGTCACCTTCCTTAATATACATTCAAATACAATTAGGATAAATTTTTTATATGCTAACCTGTTAAAAACAAAACGTTCCGTTTGATCGGCATGAATGGTAGTCTCGCCGGATGTGAGTACAAACAGCACCGGCATGAATGGTAGTCTCGCGGGATCTGAGTACAATCGGTGCCGGCATCTATAGTGGTCGCTCGTCCCCAAGGGGTTAATTTTAGACATTATCGTCTAAAAAGGGTTCCTTTTTTTTATCGAATGAGTGGAGAGAGGGGCAGATAAATCCCGTATTGTCTATTTAAACTATTTCTTAAATTATATATATTTTTTTTCTGATAAAC
Organism: Maratus speculifer; assembly: GCA_964019185.1. Lineage (NCBI taxonomy): Eukaryota > Metazoa > Arthropoda > Arachnida > Araneae > Salticidae > Maratus > Maratus speculifer. The sequence goes on from CAXHSM010000010.1 coordinate 5,781,159, forward strand.
ACAGAGAATCATTTTTATTCTTAATTACAAAAATAATTTCAGAGAAATTACGGAAAAAAAAAAAAAAAAAAAAAAAAAAACATTAACAAAGATGATGTTTAATGGTTTTTAAAAAAGATTTTATGAAAATGAAGCAACAAAAATAATTTTTAAAAATCACATCACAATCTATGCTCACATAAATAATGATATAAAATAGAATACTTCATGATTACCTATATATATATATATACATATATATTTCATTTGTTTCACATTTGAAAATTATAATGGATATCAAGACTGTTTTTAAACTTAAACTGCCTATTTTCCGATACTACGGAATGGTTTTTATTCTTATATGTATGAAAAAATATTATAATTTTAAATTAAAAAAAGGACTTTATAAAAACCGAAACTACATATTTTCTGATGATTCATTTTTATTCTTAAATACATGGAACAATTTTATAGAAATTTTACACACCACACACACACACACACACACACACACAGTCTCGTGTAACATGGTGAGTGCGGACTAGGTCAGAATCCGGTTCACTGAGGACATCACAGAAAAGGTGTATTTAGCTAGATTTTTTTTATTTTTGAAATAAGTATATGTTTAACAATACGTATTTGATTTTGAAATTTTAATTTTTTAAATATGGTATTTTTACAATGTATCCGAGGACATACCCATACATGCACCGAACCGAGGACATACCCATACATGCACCGAACCGAGGACATACCCATACATGCACCGAACCGAGGACATATTCATACATACACCTGTCCGTGGACATACCCATACATACATCTATCCGTGGACATATGCATACACACATGTATCCGAGGACATATGCATACACACATGTATCCGAGGACATATGCATACACACATGTATCCGAGGACATATTCATACATACATGAATCCGAGGACATATTCATACATACATGTATCCGAGGACATATGCATACATACATATATCCGCGGACATGCCTATACATACATCTAACATTGGACATACTTTTATGACAATGGACATTAGATATCTGTAAGGGCCGGACCTCTGCCCGAAGCCCCAGCTTGAGCCCGAGTCCCGTCCGATCCGCAGACCAAGTTCGGACCTGTTCCCATTTACTGTACTCGGGCCGGGCCCGGGTCTTATTTTTTAAGGCTCGGAACTGGTCGGACCTAGTCAGTTTCCGAGCTGGGCTGGACACGGGCTTACTTTCTTCCTGAAGAATAAGGCCGGTCGCCGGCCTATGTGCTAGCTTTTTTTTTTTTACTTCATTCTTTCAAGACTTCACGGATCAAAATATTCAGTTCCGGCTTTGAGCCAGCCCGTATGAAAATCATGTTCTCGGCGTGATTATGTCCGTTCAAAGATCAATAAAATCTGGCCTGGCCCAAGAAATTTTGTAAAAAATTCTTATATTTTTAAATCGTTATTATTCTACAATTAAACATTAAAATTTGTTATTTTTAAAGGATCGCAGATTTCTTGGCATATTAAAATATAACTACTTTAAAATATAGTTAAACGTATGAAAAATAACCTGCCTAAGACGGATTTTTTATTTAAACTGAAAAATGTGTCATCCATGCAAAATGAATGCAGTAATATGTGAGAAACATGCAATACATTTACACATGCTTAAAAAAGCTTGTGCTTACAATTTTTTTAATGCGATTCCGTCTTAAAAGATTATAGTATGTACCTTTTTTTTTTTTTTTTCTCCATGTCACCATTACATAGAATAGAGATTAATGTTATTAATGATATTTGAAAGGTTTACATACAATAAACAGAGTTTCATTAAAAATATAATTATTGCATCCTGCGGCACTTGTTTATAAATGAAAATTATAAATATGAAAAAAAAAAGAAAAAAAAGGGGGGGAAAAGGCTAAGTTTTTATTTTTTTAGTCAAAACTACTCCTCTTTAATAATCAATGTTTTGTAGAAATTCATTCGAGAAGGGCCGTACGGAGCTCGGGCAGAAATTTTAACTTTTTTCTGGCCTGGGCCCGGTTCGGGCGGAACTTTTAGACATTATATCGGTCGGGCCAATAACTTTTTCATATGGGGCAGGCCGAATATTTTTCTACAGATCAGGCCGAGACCGGGCATGGAAATTTCGGCCGGTGTAGATGTCTAATGGATATGCGCATACACATTGGCGGATAATTTTTAAAATTTTTATGATAACTAAAGGTACGAGGATTTCGATTTCGCTTGCTCGCATTTAAAAATCCACAATCTAAATAGAAATGCAAGACTTATAAAAATCATAGGTAGCATATTTATGAGTCAGGTTTTCAATGAGATTTTTAGATCTGAACTACCAAACGCACCAAAAATTAATTCATACAATTTTTAAATATCCCGATATTGAGTAGATATTGATTAAGAAAAAAATTAAAAAATTGTCGAAGTCTTTTTGGCACAATTGGTACACATATTGGTATTTGAGTTTACAATAAATTCAACAGCCACTCAGAAAATTTAATAAAAAGTTAACTTTTTTAGCGCACGTGAAAATAAGCATGTACTTTTTTTCTAAATTGGTTCGTAAATTCTGGTGTCGGTGAATTATTTCATAATTTTAGAAACAGAATAACTCAGCGTCAGAAAAAATTAAAGGTCGGTGACCAGAGTGAATCTACTGGGGCTAAGTACTCCGCGTTTCTACGTACTTGCTTCTGAAAAGTAATTTCATGCGTACATTTCTTACAGGAAGCAAGCAGTGTGTACAAACGCTCGATTTAGGGATATTTTATCCATTGTCCCTTTGAGGTGGCCAGTATATTAGAACAAGTATTGCAACCCAGTGGAATTAAAAATTCAAGTAAAATTACAAAATTCTAAGTGGGGGTTCAAGGCAAAAGTTCCAATTCATACATTCAATTTCGAAATTTTCACTAGTTAATAAAGGATAAAAATAATGTCGAATTTTTAGGCCGCGATTGGAAAAATTGGGATTTTTGTGCAGAATTGTGCAAAAATTAGAGGAAGAGAATAATAAGTTATTTAGCACTGACATATAAAATAAATGGTACAGTTAAAACTGTAAGGGGAACGTCCATTCAAAAAGATTTTCCGAAATATAAATTGATTCGTATAAACAAACAGATTCCAAAACTGTAGTAAAATTTTTTCTTAAGGTATGCAAATCCGAAAAATTTGATTTTTCCTTTTTTTTTTTTTTTTTTCTTTTTTATTAAGCTTGTTCTCTCGTATATTTCTTAAATTTATAAACTGAAAATTCACTAACAGAAAACTTAATGCGGTTCAGGAAAAATATTAAGGATTTCGTGCAAGCAATTTTTGTGGGAGGAATAAACATCAAAAATTCGTTTTTGCACTTAAAATATTTTGAATGCATTTAACATGGTTGGATTGTATATAATAATAAGTTTCAAAAATATTTTTCCCCTTTTCAAGATACGTATATCTTGAAAATATGAAGAACAGATTTTTAATTAAAAACCATTCCACTATTTTCCACAATAATTTTGTGAAAAATTTGAAAAGTTGTTGAAAAGTTTAATACTTTAACGACTCCAGAAAAAATACAGAACGCGAAGGATTTCTTTTAGATATTTTTTGAGGTTGAGGGAAACGAAAATTCACCTCCACTATATATGTGTAAACTACAAAAATATTTTCGGTAACATTCGAGTAATGTATGGTTAGATTAGAGGAACGGCCGTAGCTAAGGGGGTGCTATGGGTGGCTCAGCCCCCTCCCCCCCTGGGGATTACTTTCCAGACTTTTTTTTTAAATAGAAAGATTACATTAAACAAAATTGCTTTAACTTTACAAATAATTGTTTTTAGTCTTAAATACCTTTCAGTAAGTTTTACATGGCGCATTATTTCTTTTTAAAAATTCTCTCGATATTTATAAAATTATTCGACCTCTAGAAATATGTGACTTTAATGTATCCTTGCATTTAGAAGTTTAAAATACATTATCATTTTATATATAAAGCTCTTTTTAGATGCAAAAAAATTTTTTTTAATATTATTTGTTCTTTTCTTTATAAAAGCATGCTAAAAGATATTTTTATCTGCTTAGCAATAAGTTGCATAAGAATTTTGATACTTTATTAAATATTACTAAAAAATTATCAGAAAATCAAACTATTTGTTAGAACTGATTTAAAAACAAAGCTAATATTAAATATATACAATAAATCAAATATTTCCCTTTTTTGCATAAAAAAAAGATTTGATGTGAATTTTAAAATTAATTAAGGCGCGGTAATATTGCTACTATAATTTTATGTTTCAAGACGGTAGGAAAGTTTTCAGGGAAATAAATAAATATATTTTAAGAATATTTCTTGTCAACAGTCTTATTAATCTAACAGTAAAGAACGATTTCTGAAAAATATATAGTTCAGGTGATGTCTAAATTAGTGTATCCATGGAAATAAGTATTTTTAAATGAGAAACACAGAGAAATATCTAGAATAAAGACAAATAAATTACAGCATACTTAATATACAATAAATTAGTGAGTCTACTATATTAAAATTGTATTTGTGCATGCGAAAACATGAAAGTGACCTCTGATAATAACAATAATAATAAAAAAAAATTAAAAATTTACAGTCAACAAAGTTGATCTTTCTGTCAAATTTATATGTAAAAGCATATAATTAGTGGAAATTATTATTTACGTGCTTTGAAAACAATAGTGGTTTTAATTTAGCAATGTATTTATGACATCTTTAATTGCTTTCTTGAATAGTTTTTCTTGAATTGCTTCCTGCAATCCTGTCTGTAAAATCGAATCTAGGAAAAACAGTGACCGGAAAAAAAGTTATCGGAAAAAAGTGACATAAACTACAAAAGCGGAAAAAAGTGACACGGAAAAAAAGTGACAAGGAAAAAAAGTTACCGGAAAAAAGTGACAAAGAATTGATTTTTGGGATTTATTATTGATGTTGGGGATTCATTGCTTAAGTATGAAAGAGGGATCGGGGAGGAGGGCTCATAGTTTAGGTAAATGGGTTTTTCATGCTGAATTAATTGATTTGGTTCAATTTTTGGATATACGTTCATCCTGAAAAGACGCTTGCCTGATTAGTTTTGGGAAGGTACGATTACCCCCCCCCCCATCCGTCCTCAATTAGATGAATGGGGTTTTATGCGCAGAATTGTCCAACGTGAAATTTGCATATAGGTTCTTTTCGATAAGGCTTATATATAGTATATAATGCCGGAAGAGATTTAGGAGTTCTAATGGTTAAGTATAGAGAGGGAACGGGGGATAACCTTTCTAAAATTAAATTAATAACTTTTTACGCATAATTATCCGATTTGCTTAGAATTTTGGACATAGGTTCATTATGATAAGACGTATCTCTGATTAGTCATGGGGTTCTTCTGTTTATTATAAAGGGGGGCGAGCAATTATACCCCCTTAAACTAGAAAAATAGGTTTTTATGCAGAATTATCCCATGTATTCCAAATTTTAAATATAGGTTCTTTCTGATAAGGTGGATCTCTGAATAGTTTTAAGGATTTAATATCTAAGTATAGAAGGGGAATAGAATATAACCCACCTTAAATTAAATTACTTTTTACGCAGAATTATCAGATTTGCTTCAAATTTTGGATTATATAACCATTATGATAAGGCGTATCCCTGATTACATATAGGGTTATTTTGCCAATTAAAAATTGGGGCGGGTGATTATCCCCCCCCCCCTTAAATTAGATAAATTGTTTTTTATGCTCACTTATCCGATATATTTCATATTTTGGATATATGTTCTTTCTCATAAAGTGAATCCCGGTATAATTTTAAAGGTTTAATGGCTAAGTAAACACTGTTGGAACGGATGATACCCCCCCCCCCCTTAATTAAATAAATGGCTTTTTACGCAGAATTATCTGATTTGATTCAAATTTTGATTGGACGTTCATTATGATAAGGCGAAGTCCTGATTAATTGTGGGTTATTTCCCGTTCATCGCTCTATACTTAGCCATTAAACCCATAAAATTATTCAGGGATTCACTTTATCAGGAAGAACCTATATCCAAAATTTGAAATACGCTGAATAGTTGTAAAAGAAAAAAAACAATTCATTTTTTTTTAAAGAGTGGAGGATTAATCGCCCGCTTCCCCTATTTAATTATCAAAAGAACCCCATAATTAATCAGAGATTCGCCTTCTTATAATGAATATACATCCAAAATTTGAAGCAAATCGGATGATTCTGCGTAAAAAGCCGTTTATTTAATTTCAGGGGGGTTTATCCCCTGTTCTCCCTCTATACATAACCATTAAACCCATAAAACTATTCAGGAATTCACTTTATGAGAAAGATCCTACATCCAAAATTTGAAATACATCGGATAAGTGTGCATATTTTTTAAAATCTAATTTAAAGTGGGTATAGTAATCAAGCGCCCTCCTTTTTAATTACCAATAGAACCCCATAACTAATCAAAAATACGTCTTATCATAATGAACAGATGTCCAAAATTCGAAGCAAATCGGATAATTCTGCATAAAAAGCCATTTATTTAATTTAAAAAGGGTTTCCTCCATCTCCCCTTTATACTTAGCCGTTAAATCCTTAAAACTATTCCGGAATTCACCTTACCAGAAAGAACCTATATTTAAAATTGAAATACATGGGATAATTCTGCATAAAAACATATTTATCTAGTTTGAGGGGGAGAATTGCACTTCCCCCCTTTATAATAAGCAGAAAAACCCATAACTAATCTAAGGTACGTCTTATCACAATGATCTTATGTCCAAAATTTTAAGCAAATCGGATAATTATGCGTAAAAAGCCATTACTTTAATTTAAGAAAGGTTATCCCCCGTTCCCCCTCCTATACTTAACCCTTAAGCTCCTAGAATCTCTTCAGGCATTTTATACTATACATAAGCCTTATCGAAAACATCCTATATGCAAATTTGACACACGTTGGATAATTCTGCGTAAAAACCCATTCATCTAATTGAGGATGGATGGGGGGGGAGGTAATCGACCCTTCACAAAACTAATCAGGCAAGCGTCTTTTCACGATGAACGTATATTCAAAAATTGAACCAAAACAGTTAATTCAGCGTGAAAAACCCATTTAAATAAACTATGAGCCCCCGCCCGATCCCCCTTTCATACTTAACCAATGAATCCCTAAAATCAATAATAAATACCCAAAATCAATTCCTTGTCACTTTTTTTCCGGTAACTTTTTTTCCTTGTCACTTTTTTCCGCGTCACTTTTTTTCCGTGTCACTTTTTTCCGCTATTGTAGTTTATGTCACTTTTTTTCCGATAGCTTTTTTTCCGGTCACTTTTTTTCCGTTTACCTGTAAAATCAGTTCAAAATGTCTATTTCAATGCTCTTTCTCTCTCTCTCTCTCTCTCTCTTTTCCCAGAAATTTTGTCTATATAAGTATAAAAGAAAGCGTTTCTCAAATTATTATATGAATGTCTTTAAAATTTACCTGCTTAAAAATAAAAATGATTCAATGATTACTTCACAAAATAACAAGTTTAAATGAGAAAATAGTCTAAATTATAATTTTAATGTTGAAAATGTAAAATTAATAAGAAAAGATCTTCGCAATCAATACTGTATTTAAAATTCAAAGTTAACCTCCGTCTTAATAAAACAGCAAAATTCCGCGAATTTAGTTGACGCTTTTTTTTCTTTTTTTTTTTTTTAATAGATATATATGTAAACTCCCACTTCTCACACGCAGTTCTGTTCACAACGCTGATGGGGATAAACACAACAAAAACTATTTACATAAAACCTAAAACCCTCTGTGGTTGTTTTCTTACAAAGAAGACTGTGGGTGCATCAAAAAATGCTTGGGGCGAATATCTGCTTTTCTTCTCTTTGGGTCGACGTCGATTGCAACAAAACATTTTCAGACCCCCGCGACTGGCTCTTTACAGGATATAATTAATCTTGCTTTTGTATTCGACAGCCAGCCTATTTTGTTCACTCTAAATTCGTACAAAATTATTTTTCGTATATGTTTTATGTAGTTCTGTGAATTTTCTGCAAAACACAAATTTTAAACTATTACAATTTTTGTATAATATTATAACATAACATTTTGTGTTTCGTTAGCATTTCATAATCGAAGGGATAAAAAAAGCACAAATCATGTATTTCTTTTAAAAATTTACATTAGAAATATATTTTTTCGTTATACGAATGTATAAATTGATAGCTAAAAGTGTGATGTCTAAAATGCTACATAAAAAATGTTAATGTCCTATTTGAGTGTATTATAGAAGCTGAATTTTAGAAGTTAATTTTAATGAATTTTACTACAATTCATTTTCAATAGAAAATGAAATTTTTGATAATTATGAATGAAAATAAATCAAATATTACTCACAAAAAAAAAAAAAAAAAAAAAAAAAAAACCTATAATAAAATTATTTTTATTTATTTACTTTTTCCTATTACAAGTCAGTCATTCAAACAAAAATAGGTTTGTTTTCAAAAAGCATTATTATTATTATTATAATTATTATTATTACTTTGAATCATTTCAACGAGTATTAATAATCAAAATAGAAAAACAGTGTACTAAAAAAACACGAAAAGTCTAAGATAAGTACCTAAGTAAATTTCACTACTACTTTGACTTTTGCAGCAAAATAAAGCTTGTAAAGCTGTATATTTGACACCAGAGCATATTAATCGATAAAGATAGAGGATTATTAAATGAATTCTTTATTTTATTTTAATTGTTTCACCTTTTAACACTATTATTTCGGAATAAAATGAAATAATTTTAAACTCGTATATTTGTCAATTTAGTGACAAACAAGTTGAAAATAGCACGTCAAGCGCAGCAAATGATGTGCGTTCGTACTAAGGAAATTTTAAAAATCTTCAGGTCTTGGTGTAATAGTATACAGAACTTCGGATAAAATAGAGTATCCAAAATTGTTTGTGTATTCCTGTAAGTATTATCTGTTTTATATTATACTGCAAGTAACTTGTAGTAAACCGTAGCAACGTATATCAATTTCATAAAATGCGAAATAGTTTAATATTAAAACGCGCCCTAAACAATGTTTCCCCTACCATTACATGTTATGGAATATTTTTGCGTGGCCTTGTGAATTAATAATAAATATTCGTTGCATCGCAGATTGTGCAGAATATATATTTTAGTATATACTTACATAGATACACATAAATTCTATGTTCGAATGAGCGTAACATCATTGAGTTGCACTTGAAACTATTTTTTTCCCATTTCCCTTAGTGTAAAGGAAAATTTTTTATTGCTCCTATGATTAAACTATGAATTCAATTTTCATAAAATTTATAATGACTCGACAAAATTATGCAACAATTTTATATTTCAAATTTTCAATATATTGTTATATGCGGACGGACGGATTGAACGACAGCCATAGGTGCAATGTATTTACATAATTACGAACGGACCTAAAAAGATATTATTGTTTTATTATTATTATTATTATTATTAAGATTTTTTCTAAAGAATCTCGTCTAAGATAATACAAATTTTCTTTTAATAAGTATAATGTGTGATTTTTATAATACTTTTAAAAAATTTGGATTTTTTTTTTTTTTTTTTTTTTTTTTTTTTTTTTTTTAAGCAGCTTAAATTACTTTTAATCTTAAAAATCCCATTTTTAAATTATTTAAGAAGCAGCGCTTATTTTATGAAAGAAATAGTCACTTAAATGACAAATTAAAATTTGTTTTGTGTTTTGGATGCTAAAGCGCCATTAAATTAAAAAACAGTATTGAACAGTCACTATGTGCTAAAATGTTGTGCTTCTTTTTTCGGAAATAAATAAATAAATAAAAATAAATACTATGGGGAGGGGGGTTTCGTTGTCTTAAGAAATACTTCTTGGAACCAAAGGACGATACATTCTAAAGATTTAAAATATATATATATATTTAAAACCGATAATATATACATATATATATAATCAGCTTTCAGAGATTTTATGGAGCAACTTTATATTCTAACGAAGCATACTAATATAAGGTTCGAAACACAGATTCTTTTTTCAAATAATTCTTTATCTACCCCCCCCCCCCTCTCACTCTTTTTTTTTTATGAAACATGTATTTATATGATATTATATAATGTTAAAAAGTAAAAAAAAAGAAGTGCTGACAAACTCACAATATTTTTTAGAAAATTTAAATTTAAAATTTTAAATATACTTAATTTTTGCTATAACTCTTGAATCATAAACCTTAGAGACCCTAAAAAAAAATTAGCAGGGCTCCTGATCCGTTATAAATATTTTAATAAAAACGATGAAATATGAGTTATTTTCAATGAACATGGCTTTAACGTGAATAAGTTTCGCGCATCACGTGTCGATACTAGTTTGACAACATCAATACAGAATTGTAACTTGTACAATGAATAGATTGGCATCGGAGAGTTACTTTGTGTTTAATCCAGGCATAATATTTTTTTAGCAGATTCGTGCGGGGCCGAGATTAGGCTTGAATCGTTTTTCTGTATGTAGTCGAGCCGGGCCGGAACCAAACTTAATTGTTCTCAAGATATTTAGGGTAGATAACATGATTGTAAAAGTATTAATATAAATAAAGAACTTATGTTAACTTAATCATTGGAAATATACTTCTTGATGGCTTTAAACTCACTTCTCAACAACGCGAAAGTTTGACAAATTTTCCGACTAGTTTTTAATTGTAGTATAAAATTGGCAAGCTTGACTATTGAAGAAATTTGGAATCGAATAGAGTTTTCCATTTTTGGTAAATAAGATATTTATGTAGATTAGATGAGATATAAGACATTCTTGTCACGTGGCTAAAGATTTTTCTCTCTTCCCATGCTGCCGCTTCTGGAAATCCGATTCAAAATGCTCACTTTGACAGTATATTCTTAAACTGCTTACATAAAAAAAATGGTTAACGCCAATCTATTACATATATTCTGAATAAAAACACCTGCTAATCTTATGCGTTTCCGAGTCTCCTTTGGATTTGAGAAAACCTTTAATAAAATGATACAGAAATATTTTCATAATGTTGCTTTGATTAATGTTGAATCATTTGAATCACTAAATCATGCGAAAAATAAATGTAACCGGCTTTCTTTACAATTCCAAACAAAAGAAATAAATTCTAAAGAAAAATAAATAAATAAAAATAAGCATTTCGATAGCGATATTATTACCTGGGGGGGGGGGGGAGAGAGGATTAGATGTATGATAGCGAATGATCTCGAAAGGAGGAGAAGGGTCCAATATTACGAAAAAGTTTATAACGTTTTAGTTGCTCAGTCCCTTGTGTTGTTAATTTAATTTTGACTAAAGTAATTTCAAAATACTATATACTTCAATGCAAAACTCATCCCTCAATTATTATTACTATTATTAAAAAAGCAAGAAAATCCGAAAATTTTGTCCACAAAAAAGTGTCCTTTTGAAAAACTTTGTTGAGTATGCTGGTTTCGGTATATATAAGATGAAAAAAAATATATAAATAAATAATAAATAAATCAATCGGACCTTTTAAGAGGTAGCGCCCTTTTTTACATTTGCACTGGGCTATAAGAGATTGGAAAAAAAAAATATATATATATATACCAATTTTACAATTTAGGTCAACAATGTTCTAGAATCGTAAGAGGCTATTTTTCAGAAACATTTTCTTTATAAATTCTTTTTCGAATACGCATGAAATTTTCCGAAACAAAATAATCGAATGGCGTTTTCCATTTTTTGTTCAACGCAAAAAATCGTTCACAAAATACAGTCAAAGTTGGTGTTTTGAACCGAATTTTTTGACATCATAGTGAGAGAAAGGGGGAAAACTTCACGAAAACGTCACGAAACAAAAATCCCTTATAACTCAATAAGTTATTCTTTTTAAAATCGCAAAGTAAAAAAGAAATTTTATTCCAAATTGCTTCAATATTTAGGCTTGCTAATTATACTTGCTAATTTTACAAATTACTGTTATGCAGAAAAACTAAACATAAATATCTTCCACCGTAGGAGTGTGATTTAAAAATCGGAGAAATAAATAAATCTCAAAGTATTTAATTGTTTACGGTACTTTAAAAAAAAAAAAATATGATAAATCCAGTGAACTCTCTACGTAAGCATGTTGTAGAACAACTTTGTGCAGCATATTAATATCAATATATCTTAAATAACATCATTAAAACACATCGCAAAAAATATATTACCATGCACCAAAATGTAAAGAATTTTTTTTTAGTGTCCTTATAAACGAGCTATAAATACTACACATTTCATTTTCCAATGTCCAATATTCCATAGTAAACTTCAATATCATATATCAATTAGATGGTAACTTACTAAATTTAAAGCACGAACTGACACACACAGATGGCCAGGAAGTCCGAAATTAAAGGGAAATTCTCAAAACGTGAGAATATTAAACGTTAACTTATTAGTGATTTTTCAAATTTTCAAATTGGAAACCATTTTTTTTTTTTTTTTTTTTACAATACAGTATATAAGTCTATAAACTTATATGCAAACATTAAAAGACAGCAATTATTCTGGAAAATTAATTATTAAAGCATTTAATTAATCAATCTACACGTGAAAGTTGAGCGTGCTTCTAAGTAAAATTATATTATTACAGGTATTAAATATGCTTTATTTACTCAAAATACATAATTATTTATGATAAAACATTATATTAAATATCTTATTATACATTTCAGGACATCAGATCCTCTGTAAAAATAAATTTACGGGAAAAAAAATCGGCGTTTAGATTGTTACGCAATCCGGACATTCCAGTTTCTTATTTAATAAACGTGCATTTATTGCAAACAAATGCTACAAAAACACATACAGATACTTTTAAATTAAACAGAAAGGATTTTAAAGATAGATAAAAGAGTTTAAAGTACTTACTTAATGTGTTTTGCGCTAAAATAGCAGCTTTGTTTAGATCGTTGCATTTGGGCATTTGAAAATGCAGAAAAATTCTTTCTAGAAAAGTCCATCTAAATTCAAAAAGCAATAAATTAATACTGCCATCTGTTAAAAAAATATCATCCATTTCCTTTATGCATTCGTTGTTCATCATTAGAATCTCCTGAGAAACAAGTTAAAACTTTTTTTTCTTAGTACATTGGAACAGTTAACGTTATGAATGTCCGAAATTGGCCACTTTAACCCAAAATAATAAAATTTTAAGATATTTATACAAAACTTTTACAATTAACTATATCAAGTTTTGTCTTTGGACAGAAGAGAAAACTAAGTGAAAAAAAAAATTAATGTTAATGATGATTAAATTTGCTTATTGAAACGCTTAAAGTTATGATGTGTATAATCTGCCGACCTTTTTGTAGTTTTGGGGTCTACAGATCATGATCGGCGTTGATCTGCAAAAATGTTTCAGAAATTCCAACATAGGAACGACCACAATAGGTAGTATTTCATACGAAATCTACCTAAAATTAAACTAACCCTTGAGAAAAAATTTTGCTTTTACTTGAAATGTGCAAATCCGCATTTCTAAGAAGTTGTTATAAAAAGTTTCAATTCATTTTTTGATAAAACGTTTTAAAATAATAAAATATAGCAGATTTTGTTTGTAAAAAGGTTAAAATTTTAACGGATGTGACATGTGTAATACCTGAGGGGGGGGGGAGGGGTAGGAGAAAAATAAGCTCAAATTTCAAATATGTGTACTGGAAATTTAGGTAATTAATTTTGTATGTAATATTTTAGTAATAAAGTATCTAAGGCGGAATTCATTTTTTATTGGAATTTCAAAAGTATTATTCTCTAAGTAATAGTAGGAGGTAAAAGATGGAGAGGAGAACGAAATTTTTGGAAAAAATCCAATTAATGAATAGTATGATACATTATTAATTCATAGTAAATGGTCCGATTTTGCACATTAATGAACTTGACCGAGATTTTGTGCCCCTTGATTTTACGTATCAGTTTGGAAGAGATTTGAGCAGAATTATAGAAGTTATCATGTCCAAGAAAAATTGATATAGATAGATAGATTGATTGATTGATAGATAGAGATTTTACTGGTCGTAGTTTTAGAGTCTGGCTGTCATGATCGGTGTAGATCTGCAAACATTTTTCAAAAATTCCAACATAGGAGCGTCCACAATAGGTAGTAATTCCTTCATACGATACCTACCTAAAACTATCTTGTAAACGGAAAAAAAAATGACCGAAAAAAAAGTTATCGGAAAAAAGTACGGAAAAAAAAATGACCGAAAAAAAAGTTATCGGAAAAAAGTGACATGAACTACAAACGCGGAAAAAGGTGACACGGAAAAAAAGGTGATTCGGAAAAAAAGTGACAAAAAATTGATTTTGGGAATTCATTGGTTAAGTATAAAAGAAGGATCAGGGGAAGGCTCATAATTTAGGTAAATGGGTTTTTTATGCTGAATTAACTGTTTTGGTTCAATTTTTGGATATACGTTCATATTGAAAAGATATTTGCCTGATTGCTTTTGGGAAGGAACGATTACCCCCCCCCCCCATCCGCCCTAAATTGATTTTTATGCAAAATTATTTAACGTGTATCAAATTTTGGATATAGGTTTTTTCTGATAAGGCTTATGTATAGTATATAATGCCTGAAGTGATTTGGTAGTTTAATGGTTAAGCATAGAAGGGGAACGGGGGAATAAGCTTTCTTAAATTGAATTAATAGCTTTTTATACAAAATTATCCGATTTGTTTGGAATTTTGGACATAAGTTCATTATGACAAGATTATCCTGATCAATTCTGGGGCTCTTTTTCTTATTAATAAAAGGGAGGACGGGCAATTATCTCGCTTCAAATTAGATAAATCGTTTTTTATGCAGAATTACCCGATGTATTTTATATTTTAAATGTAGGTACTTTCTGATAAGATGAATCCCTGAATAGTTTTAAGGGTTTAATGTCTAAGTATAGAAGGGGAATGGAATACAACCCCCCCCCCCTTAAATTAAGAAAATGGCTTTTTACGCAGAATTTTCGGATTTGCTTCAAATTTTGGATTATAGGTTCATTATGATAAGGCGTATCCCTGATTAGATATGGGGTTCTTTTGCTAATTAAAAAAGGGGACAGGTGATTATTACTTCACCCCCCCCCCCTTAAATCAGAATTTTTTTTATATGCACAATTAGCCAATATATTTCATATTTTGGATACAAGTTTCTCATAAAGTGAATTCCGGATTAGCTTTAAGGGTTTAATGGTTAAATATAGAGGGGGGGGGAATGGGAGATAACCCCCTTAAATTAAAATAGTTGTTTTTTTTATTCAGATTTATCCGATTTGCTTCAAATTTTGAGTGTAGATTCAGTATAAGAAGGTATTTCCTTGATTAGTCATGGGGTTCTTTTACTAATTAAAAAGGGGGAGCGCGGGTTATCCCCCTTCCTTAAATAAGATAATTATTTTTAGCACAACTATCCAACGTATTTCAAATTTTGGTTATAGGTTCTTTCTGATGAAATGAAGGCCTGAATAGTTTTAAAGGTTTAATGGCTAAGTATTGAGGGGAAACGGGGGATAACCCACAATTAATCAGGGATTCGCCTTATCATAATGAACCGACATAAAAATTTTGAAACAAATGGGATAATTCTGCGTAAAAAACCATTTATTTTATGTAAGGGGGGGGGGGATATCTTCCGTTCCTCCCTCTATACTTAGCCATTAAACCCTCTAAACTATTCAGGGATTTTCTTTATTGGAAAGAACGTACATCGAAAATTTAAATACATCGGATAAGTGTGCATAAAAAACAATTTATCTTATTTAAGGTGGGGGGGATAATCGCCCCCTTTTTAATTAGCAAAATAACCCCATAGCTAATCAGAGATACGCTTTGTCAGAATGAACCTACATCCAAAATTGATGCAAATCGGAAAATTCTGCTTAAAAAGCCATTTATTTAATTAAAAGGCGGTTATCCACCTTTCCCTCCCCACTTTACACTTAGCCATTAAACCTTAAAACTATTCCGGGATTCACTTAATGGGAAAGAACTTATATCCAAGATATGAAATACATCGGATAGGTGTGCATAAAAAACAATTTATCTAATTTAAGCGGGGGTAATAATCACCCGCCCCCTTTTTAATTAGAAAAAGAACCCCATATCTAATCAGGGGTGCACCTTATCATACATAATGAACCTATAATCCAAAACTTGAAGCAAATCCGGTAATTCTGCGTGAAAAGCCATTTATTTAATTTAAGGGGTGGAGGTGTATTCCATTTCCCTTGTATATTAAGACATTAAACACTTAAAACTATTCAGGGATTTATCTTATCAGAAAGTGCTTACATTTAAAATTTGAAATACATCGGGTAATTCTACATAAAAAACGATTTATCTGATTTGAAGCGAGATAATTGCCCGTCCTCCCCTCTTTATTAATAAGCCAAAAAAAAAAAAAACACCATAACTAATCAGAGATATTCTTATCATAATTAACTTATGTTCAAAATTCCAAGCAAATCGAATAATTCTGCGTAAAAAGCTATTAATTTAATTTAAGATAGATTATTTCTTGTTGTCCCTCTATGCTAAACCATTAAACTCCTAAATCCCTTCAGGCATTATATACTATATATAACCCTTATCAGAAAGAGCCTATATTCAAAATTTGACACACTTTGGATAATTCTGCATAAAAACCCATTTACCTAATTTAGGTCGGATGAGGGGACGGGGTAATTGTCCATTCCAAAACAATTAATTCAGCATGAAAAACCCATTTACCTAAATTATGAACCTTCCCCCGATCCTCCTTTCATACTTAACCAATGAATCTCCAAAATCAATTTTAATTCCCTAAAATCAATTCCTTATCACTTTTTCCCCATAACTTTTTTCCTTGTCACTTTTTTCCGTGTCACCCTTTTTCCGCTTCTGAAGTTTATGTCACTTTTTACCGATAACTTTTATTCCGGTCACTTGTTTTCCTAGATTCAAACTATCTATATTATAAAGGCCAAACGCAAAAAAATGCTGAAAGAAACAGCATTTTTATACGTTTCCCATTTGTTTACTGTTCATTTAAATTTTAAACACTAAGAATTAAGAATAAAAATACTTAGCTGTAATTTAAAATGTAAATAATAAACTTTTTTTTTCATTATTTACCGTGGTTAAGATCTTCGAAAGCTTTGATATGGTGAAGGTAGTATTGCGCATTCCAATAACAGCACAAAAAATAAATTGCTGCGAAGACCTTAAAAAAGTAAGGATTAATGAAAAATTTAGTAGATGGCATTTAGAAAGAAGATCCTTACAAGAGGAAAATTCTTTTACTATATATCATTATTCCCAACAATTCACAAGTGTAAACTTCCTTTGCACTCCTTTTTCTGCGTACTGCCATCAATAATGCGTTGTCTTTTATAGTGTCTCATTTCATTTTACACTTAAGAATTATTGTTTAATAAAAAGACGTAAATTTTGTAACAATAATTAATTAAATTCATAAATTTCAGTTTTGTTAAAGAAAGAAAAAATATATGCATTAAAAAATAAAATGAAAAACTTTTTCTCAAAATATGTAAAAATCGCTCCTTTTTGGTGAATAAGGATTGCAATTCTGATATACTTGAAAATAAACGTTGCTAGGATTGCTCACAGTAGCGCCAACATTTGTAAAATATAGGGTGGACTTGTTTTCAGTAGAATAAAATAGAGTTTTTCATGCTTACTTATAGGAGTGTATGTAGAGAAGAGTGGGGGAGAAGCGAATGAACAAAAGCAATAATTCGAGGTCAAGTTATTGTTTTTCGAAGTAAAATATAAAGTTATTATAATTTAATTAAATTAAATTAACACAAGTTCTTATTTATAAATACATTAATATTTATTATAAGTAGCAAAAAAATTGTTTATTTTTAAATAAATAACTAAAACTTGAAAATATTAAATGACAGGCTATTAAATATAATATAAAGTGAAATTATAATGCAATGCAGATCTGATGCAAAATATGCAGGAAATCTATCTTTGAAAGAAATTTAATTATAAATCCTCGAAGAAAGTAATCAGTTCTCCTGTAAGTTCAATTGAGGATTTTACTATTTTTCGAACAAAATTATTTTGAGAAAGTCAATAAAATCAAATTTGATTACTGCGATTAAATAAAAAATAAATAACACGAAATATTATCAAAAATAAATATACACGAGCCGATTAAATAAAAATAAATAGGCACGGCGATCAGATTATTGGGTGCTCTCTCGCGCCTCACGGGCTCATATAGGTTGGCGCCACTGATTGCTCATGCCTGTGACAAAATTTGGCTGTAAAACTGATTACGGAGGATTAGCTCTGTAATTGAAGTATTTAAAAGGAGTAAAGTATATGAGTTGCGTTACGTATTTTTCAGTTACTTTTGGAATACCAGATATTTAAATCCAAAATTTTCTATAAATATTCTATAATACTCTATAAAGAAAAATACATGAATTGTCTTAATTTTTATTTTATTATTATTATTATTTTTTTTTTATAACCTCAATACAGGACCAGAATATTGAAACTGCAAATAAAGATTATGGGGTACCACTTGAAGTTAAGGAACCAAATTGGATTAGTTTTAACGGACATTTTCCGATTTTTTTTTAATTCATTTTTGCTCTCAAATACACCAAACTTTCAAAATCTCTTATCTGGAAAGTACACAAGGTGCCGTCATTGTCGATTTTTGGTAATTGTAGAAAATGTTGCAAAAAAATGCTGCTAAAAACGGCGTGTTGGTCCCAATTTTCCGAAGTGGGAGATCTGCGAATGAAAAAAAAGGATCACGCTGAGAAAATAATTGTTTATAAATGAATTACTAATGAATTGGGCGTTAAAGAACATCACACGGCACCTCATACGTCTTTTCAAGAATCCCCTCAGCAAGTTTCATGTTTCTACTTTTAAAAATGTGCCTGAAATTGTATCGGAAAATTTTGAGCTGTTCAAGGTGGAAAAACGTTTTTTTTTTTTTTTTTTTTTTTTTTTTTTTTTTTTTTAATTATTAATACACCCTTAACAATAAATTGTTACATTTGTTAAATTAAATATTTACGCACTAATAATTAGTATACATATTAAAAGTCCATTATAATACTATAGAGATATGATTGCAAAAATGTAAGTGCGGTTGTTAAAAAATTTCAAACCATCACCCTTTTTTTTATTTTTATTTATTTATTTTATTTTTATTTATTTTATTTTAATTTATTTTTTGTTACAGAAATTTTAATGGGAATTTTAATATACAATTCAAATAGGAATATTCAATGTATTCAATTTGTTCTAATTTAATTTTTCCTAAAACTAGTATAAAAATACATCAGAAATGTATTTCAATTTCCTTGAAAAAATGTCTTTCTTGTAATGATATTTTCATTCCATATTTTTTTCATTTATAATGATAATTCATTCTTAAATCAAAAATTATTGCTATAGGGATGAATTAAAAAAAGATACACATGCGTTTTCAGTGAAAATACTCTTTTTTATATATTGGTTAGTTTGATGTAAATTTTACTGGAGATAAATCACTAATTTTATCCCAAATGATTAATACTTTACAATATGTACAACACGTATGGAAATAGCATTTAAAAATAATCTTCTGTAGAACATCTTTTTAAGGGGGGAAAAAATCCCCTTTTGAGATCCCCATTTTCAGTTATATGTAAAATGGGATTTCATACAAATATGTATTTTTAATATTCGTTGTATGCACGAGAAAAGAAACGAAAATTCATGTATTACAGATAGTTTATGATAAATACTTAACATTATTAATATTGTAAACTGAGTTGACACTTAAAGTTAATAATTAATAAACCATTTCTTATTTCATAAAATACCATAATATGTTTTTAATATCAATAATTAATAATGATAAATAGTAATAAATAGTCATCTATCAATAAAATCTAAAACATTTTTCCTATTTTAGTGACTTCTTACTTTTTAGTAATTCCTATTTGTATTTCAACTTTTACAGGTTTACAGATTTATTAAAGTTCTTCTATAATAAATGTATAGGTATAATTACAGAAAAAGGTTTCTTTAAAAATAATTTCTTTTTATTTACTTAAAATATTTAAATACGCTAATATAAATTCGCATTCTCAAATGTTCTATAATATAATTCTAGGCCAACTTTTATAACTTAATAAAACTACTTAAATTTAATACAGTATAACTTGTATAGGTATATTTCTGTGTGTATTAAAGTTTTATTATTATGTTATATTATTACAAATATTCAACATGTTTTACTACACTATAGATCAAAGTCGATCAATTATGGCGATTGGTATTTTAAATGTCCACTTTGCTCTGTTATATAATTGTATAAAGTGCATAATCTTATTTAATCCTTTCATCGTTAAGCTGTTTTAAAGTTTACTTCCTGAAAACGGTTTACTCAAACGATGTATTGTGTCTCCATAAATTTTCAAGGTTTCCCGATGCTAGTGCTTTGGAAGTGTTTCCGAAGAAAGAGCTCCCCCCCCCCCCTTTGCAATATTTCAAAGCAATCTTTTGAGACCATTGTGTGTTTCTTGCAAGGAATTTTTCTCCCCATGACAGCTTGTTTTCCAAACCCCTGAAAACCTGAACTAATTCGTAATCCTCTTTAAGAGAAATTTCGCCTTTGAGGTGCAAACAGTTTTAAAAACAGGCGATTCGCATTGAAGGGGAAAAAAAGTATAACATTTCCGCGCTGATTTAAAAGTTATCAAATAATTACTCATAAACTGTTTCGTAAATAACTTTCTTGATATAAATTATAATATTATATAAGTAATGCACGACCTAATAAGTTTTTAATTTTTTATTCAAGAAAGAGATTTAATGAAAACGTATTACTATTTTTACTGATATAATTTAATTGATTAAAATATCATCCCATATAAATATAAGCTAAAAAATCAGAATTTTTTAATGTGACACAACATGCAGTCGAATTCCGATATCGTTTATTACTTTTTTTTTTAACAAACCAGAACTACAAGGAATATTTTTTACAAGATATTGTAGATCGAAGACACTCTAACGGAGGAAATTTTAAAAGACTATAAAATATACAATTATTAAAAAGGAAGAAGCATGATTCCAAGACTATTTTATTAATACCGAAGAATGTAATAAAATGAATTAAAAGTTTTAAGTATTGATTCAGATCTATTACAAACATGTAAGATAAAATGAAATTTTTTTAAAGCTTCATGTTTGATAGATCTTTGGACAAGGTGAGGTTCATAGATAGTAGATTTAAAAAAAAAAAAAAAAATCTATGTTAAAAAAAAAAAAAAAAAAAAAAAAAAAAAAACTCTGAAAAATTGGATTATTTTTTAGAAAAAATAATAAAAGAAAACTCTACAGTGCTTTGTCGATAAAAATATCAGACAAAAAATGTATTAATATAAGAAAAATATTAGATAATAATTAAATATAATAGTTGTTAAATTTCAAAATTTAGAAACTGAAATATATATGATATATCTAATATCACACGAAAAAATTTTAATATTTTTAATTACAATTTACAATATATCGGATGTCACTTAAGTTTGCATCTGAATGAAATGTTGTTCTCACGCAGAAGTTTGAAAATTTATACTAAACTAATTGTAAATTTATTTTTAGAATTATAATATAATTTATAAAATATAATTTTTTAATGTGATTTGTAAAACAATTTATGAATAAATGATTTCTTTTTTTAAATTATTTAAATTTCTTTCAACAATTTATTTTGCCGTAACAATAAAATCTTTGCTGATACCAATCTACACAAAACTTTATTAAATAAAAACCTAAAAATCTCATAAGCTATAGAAAAGGACTTCGTGATACTACAGAAGAAAAAAAAATAGTTTCAAGTTCAAGTAAAACAGCTCCCTTCATCATTTGGAAACAACCGAGAGCGCGAAAGGTGCGTTCACGTGAACAAAAATAAAGGAATTTAACGGAAACTCTATTCTTTCCATCTGAGAAAATATGCCGTTTTACTTGCTGTTGAAACTATATTCATGATTTTTTATTCGCAAATCCTATTAAAGTAACAAGTGCTATAATTTCTATCTAAACATTTGCTTAAATGTTCTATAAGAAAATTCGGATTATTAGAATACTTTGAATATAGAATTTTTCTTATTGCAATACGTTACGTAGTATAAATAATATATATATAAACTGTTTTAACAAAATAATTTTCAAACTTTAAAATAGTTTTACTATTAAAAATTATTTTTTATTTACTAAGGAATTTATTAGATATTTAAATTTACTAACATTAAAACTAATTCTGATCACACTAATATTTAAATTTCTATTGAGTCATTAAAGTATTTAATAATTGACAAAGTCAGAATACGTATTTTTATATCTATAAAAAAATCAAACAAAACTGATAGCCTTTCTTTAATTAATTTAAACATTTCAGAAATATTTTTAAATTACAGAATTTTGCATACAATAATGCAGCCATGATTTTGTTTCAGGAAAGTGGGGAAGGTTGGGGCAGTGTCATCTGCGAGAAATACTTACATCCTCTTGCGTTTAGCTGGCTTAAAATTTTGAAATTTGAGTTCATAAAAAACTTTAAAATTGAAAAGTTTGTGATTTTTTTTAGATATACAGTCCTCCCCACTTAATCGGGTAACGGATAATCGAATACCCCGCTTATTCGAATAAAATCCTCCGGAACCGAATTTAATCCCATTGGGCTAATGTTATTTTTCCCCGCTTAACCGAATACTTTTTACGAAATGTCCTCGCTTAATCGAATAACAAATGAGTGAGACAATTTGAAAAATGGGCGTGAAAAACATGTTTCAATTGGAATTTCCGCCACACTTTTTGTCATTTTCGGTTGTTACACAGAAAACAAATTTCCAGAACTCCCAGCATGGATTTCGCGTAGCAGGTGTATAAGTACTGGTCAAGGGAGTTCCCTTCCTTGTTCATTTTTTCGAATTAATTTCAAAAATGGTGACATAAATCGGACAGGAATTTCGATCAATTTTGTATTTTGTTTATTTTCGTTTGTCAAAAGACTTCTTTTTCACTTTTTCGATTTTTTTACAATTATTTTTAATGGAGATATTTTCATTTTCAAAACCGGTCCCGAAACAGAAATCATCCTCATTAAAAATATCCGCGATAAAAATGGAAAAAGTTAAAAACGACGACGCCTTTTGTACAGATCGATCTCAGCTATCCATTGCAAATAAGATCATTTAAAAATATTGAAATGCAAAAGAGATATCTTTATAAATTTTTCTATAGCATTAGCATTAACGAGCAAATCCCCGAAATAACCCTTCAATAATAATGTATTGTCATTTAGAGGTTCAAGATGGTAATTATGATACCATTCGAAAAAAATCTCGTCCATTTTTTACTCTAAAATTTCACATAAACCGTTTTCATCTATTTTTTTAAACCTGTATAAATTACGTAAATGAAATTTTAATAACAAACTTTGAATCCAATTCACATGATCTGCATTAAATGCAATGTAAACAAAATGCATGTGTTTACTGTCATTGAACTATTGCGTATTTACATGTCATTTTGTTTTTATTTCACTTTGTATTATTCTATTAAAGTTTTTAACGATTTTCTTACTCTGGTAACTAAATATACTATATTTAATAATTATGTCATTTTATTGCACCTTAAATATTACATTTATATGCCTCCCCGTTTAATCAAATACCCCGCTTAATCGAATATTTTTTCTGGAACCGTCGATATTCGTTTATGCGGGGACGACTGTATAGCAAAGTATGAAACCGTATCTTAAATTTAAAGAATAAAATTTTTACAATAAAATGAGTGATATTAAATTTTATTTTTCTCCATCAAATCAAGATAATATGTATGCATGCGTATATAGTTCTAAACATATTGGGATGGGCGGGAGGGGGGGGGTAGGGGACGGTAGAACGCACAAAGTAACCGGAGAAATGTGACTGGAAAAAAAGTGACGGGTAAAAGGAGACAAGGGTAAGACAATACACAAGAAAAAAAAAAGAAACATTTGGTGATGCTTATACTAGTCCAGTATAGTAGCATTATAACGCAACTAGATGAATACAATCTTTTATTTTAAGTCAATGTCTGCAAATGAAAAGATTGAAATGTGGTGCAAATGAATGTTTGCACATGAGAATGCATTTTCCATAAGTACTTGATTTTTGACTTAATAAAATCATAATAATTTATTTATTTATTTATTTTATTTATTTATATAATTTTAAAGAAATTAATTAAAATAATAATGGCAGATTTTTATAAACTTAATAATATTTGAATTGTTTGTTAATTAGCATCAAATTTTACTTTTAATATTAATAAAAAATTTTAGACTCCTTGAAATAAAATTTAAAATTTTCCATGTTCTTATCAGCAGCATTAGTATTTTTAAATGCTAATTGAACAAACAAAAAATGATAATAAGCAAAGAACAAGATCAGAGGCCGTAGTTAGAAGGGAGTAATAGAGAGAGGTGGGGCTCATATTTTCTCTCTCTCCCTCTCTCTCTCTGAAGCAGAAAGATAAATCAATGCATATTCACACTCTAGATACTATGTTTCTTATTAAACTATTGTAATAACTTTATTTTATGCTATGAAAAGAATAGAACGATGAAAAAATCGTGTTTATACCTATTGCAAAGTTAATGTAATAGGACGAGCGAGTTTTGAAGCACTTATTTTAGTTAGAATTGAGTATTTCTGCAAAATTTTGAAAGGGCCTAAAAACTAAATTAGGTTTTTGAGCAGAGTTTCATTTGGATTTTTTGGAACAGATATTTATTTAGTAACTTGGGAATTTTTTCCAGGAAAGGCTAAAAAAAAATATTTTTTTTGTAGGGGGGGGGGGGGGGGCTGGGCCGCCTCTAGTATTCCTTTAGCTAGGGCCCTGAACAAGGTCTTTGTTAAATTAACACATAAAATAAGGAAATTAGAACAGTTTGTTATCCCCAACCCCTTTTTTATGTGTTATAAAAGCAATTTATTGTAATCAATTTTTTTTGGAATTTTTGGTTGCAGATCATGAAATTTCCAGATGTATTATTCTAATTATTAAAATCTGAAATAAAATAAACCTATAAATTAAATCTATAAGATATTAGAATAATGGAAAAAAGCGCACCCCTCCCCCACGCACACTGCCAAAAAAGAGAAAATCGCATTTATTTAATAGTATACATAACAGGAAAGATAAAGTTTTGCTTGTGGAATTTAGAATATGTAACAGTCATAGTAAAGTTTAAACCTATTTTTTAAATGGCATAAAGGCCATATTTAAAAATTAATTTATTTATTTCTGACTTAGTACAAAAAATGACGCCTAAGAATTAATTTATGAATGTCATAAATTGAGCATTGATAAAAACGAGCATTCTCGTATGTGATTATTCAAGCGATTATAAAGAGATATTTATCTATGAAAATTATAGAAATCAGATATTTGGTATTTCGTTACTTCTTAGTACTTAAATACGAAAAAAAAATCAATATTTATCAATTTCTTGTCACCTTTTTCTTCGTTTTTTTTTTTTTTTTTTTTCCCCGATCACAGATAAATAGACCAGAAGATATTATATTCTTCCATTATTTTGTTTGTATTTAAATGAGTAAAATCCAAGACGAAAAAAGGCAGCTGATGGAAAATGGGCAGAGGTTTTTAATAAAAACTATGAAAGCGAATATATTTTTCTTTTTTTAGATGTAAGTAGAATATTCGCATTTCGACATATCGTTCCTCTCAATTAAATGTTGCTCAATTTTCGTTAAAGTGAAATTATTTAAATTGAATAACAATTCCAAATTTATTTATTTTATTTATTTACTTATTCTTTTTTGCATAAATTAAAAATGTTTATGGATTTACGGCTTTTAATAATTAAAAATAGCGTTCATTTTATTGCTGGTCACAAGTTTCGCTAAAAAATTGAGAAATATTTACAAATTGTCTTCTTTTTTTTTAGCTAGAACTAACAATCTAAACATATGACCCTTTATTTGAAACTATTTAGAGGAGAAAAACGCAGAACTAATTATTATAAAAAAGTAAGACGACTAATACACAAAATGCTTAATTTTAATGTATTCTGAGTACTCACTAACAAAATGCTTAATTTTAGTGTATTTTGAGAACTCATACAAATAAAACTTTTTTTTAATGTATTCTGAGGATTCATATACAGAATGTTTTGAAACAAAGTACTGTGAGGTCTTTTACACATAATACTTTAAAAGATGGTATTCTGAGAACTCATACACATAATACTTTAAAATAAGATATTCCGAGGACCTATTCACACAACACTCAATTTTGAAGGATTCAGAGGACTCATACGCATAATACTTTAAAATAAGGTATTCTGAGGACCTATACACACAACACTTAATTTTAAAGGATTCAGAGGACTCTACACAGAATACTTTAAAATAAGGTATTCTGAGGACCTATACACACAACACTTAATTTTAAGGTATTCTGAGGACTCACACACATACACATATTTTTAACTGATTCCGAGGACTTACACTAACACTTAACTTTAAGGTAATCCGAGGACTTACACTAACACGTAACTTTAAGGTAATCCGAGGACTCATACACAGAACACTTATTTTTAACGGATTCAGAGGACTCACACTAACGCTTATTTTTAAGGTAATCCGAGGACACACACCTGATTTTTATTGCCATGGTACAGAGGACCACTTTTTCTACCTGATACACACTTAAAAATCGATACACAAACACGAAAACAGCAAAAACCTCCAACAGAGGACAAATTTTAGAAAACAATAAGAATTTGTAGAAAGCATAAAAACTGCTTAAAAACGAAGAAAATGACTTTTTTCTATCCGAGGACGTCCTCGGTTCCGTGTGTGTCCTCACACCCCCGGTGTGTAAACCTGTTTTCGTCCGCACTTTCCCTAAAATACGAACACACACACACACACACACACACACACAAAAAAAAAAAAAAAAAAAACGATAAAAGATTTAAAAAAAAAACTTTACTTGTAAAAAGAAAAAACTTAAAATAAAAATAAAAACAATGATATAGAGTAAAATAATTCATTATTATTTACAATTCGTATTTCCCCCCCCCAAAAAAAAAAAAAATTATTTTTAAAATTTATGTAGGTAATTAAAGCTGTTTTTAAACCTAAATTGCCCTCTTTCTGACGTATAGGGAATAATTTTTTTTATGTATGAAACAATTTCACACACACACATAATATATATATACAGATAGATAGATAGATAGATTTCAAAAAAAGGCTGTTTGAAAATCTAAACCACAGATTTTCTGATAAACATAGACATACATTTTTATTCTTAAATACATGAAACAGTTTTATACAAATTTTACAAAAAGAGGAAAAAAAAACACCTAAAAAGACGTTTAATGGTTAAAAAAAAAGATAAAAAAAGAAAAAAAAGGAAAGCATCAAAAACAGTAGTTGTAGAATAAAATACATTAGTAGTAGCCGAAATAGCAATTGTAGAATGTTGTAGAATAAAATAATTCATTATTAGTACACGTAATTATTTTTGTTATATTCGATAATTATGTAGACAATTGAGGCTGTTTTTAAACCTAAATTATTCACTTTCTGACATAAATGGAATCATTTTTATTTTTTAAACGCATGAAATAACTTCATACTTTTGCATTTAAAAATATTTCCAGGAATGTGTTACAAAATTTTGCGCTGTTGAATGAAGTATATATGTAGAACAGTTTTGGGTTCTTCATACAACAATATTCCTTAAATTTTAGATATTTATTAATTAGAAGTTCAAAATTAATGCTTCTTCTAGATATATAATTTAAAAATAACAATAATAATATCAAAAATAATGTCATTTGAAAAATAAGTAAATAAATAAATAAATAATGCAAGGAAAAAAAAATCATTTATTAATGCTCAGACAAAAATACATTGCAATTGTAACATTTAATATAGGCCAAAGCAAACATTAAATTACAGACTAAAATAAATCATATAAACACATAAAGTTTTATGCTGGCAAAATGCAGGTATATTTAAATAATTCATAAAAAATTCTAGAAATTATATGAAAGAGCCCAAGTTGTATAATTAAAATGTTAGAAATAACTGATTTGTAAACACCAAAACACATTAAATACTTTTTTTTTTTTTTTTTGGAATTATTGAAAAGAAAGTCGTTCATCTAATAATGAATTTCTGAATTTCCTAGCTGAAAATTTTGGTACTACTCTATTATCCCGTCGACCAATTTTGCCAAATTATTCAAATCGCCAAACTAATAGCCAAATTATTCACATTGATATAATTTTTATTTATAATTTTAACTAGCGGACCCGCCCGGCGTTGCCCGGGTCCGTATTAACAATATTAAACGAACTTGAAATTTGTATGATTTTATCATTAACTGGAAGCATGCAGAAATGCATTGCCTGAAATACGTCGTAGCTGACCTTGTGAAAAATTGGTTTTAAAAACAACTACTGTTAAGCTCGAAAAATACTTAAAATGAGCAATGAGAAACACTGGAGGGAACATGTATCCAACGATTGCGTTAGTTTCGTGTTAAAGTGTTGATATTTACCTGTAAAAGTCACTGTTAAATCACGTAACTAATTATTTTTTTTGCATAGAAATCCCAAGTGAAATATTTTGAATTTCAAACTAATTATATCACTCTTAAATCCGACTACACCGTGAATGAAATCGATACGTGATGATAAAAGATTGGTATATAGTATTATAATTTCAGAGCCATTTAACAAAAGTGTATATTTTTAATCAAAGCATGCGTAATGTTGACTCTGTGGACAAATTCCTAACCGTAAACTTTTGTAACGTAACCATAATCTGTCTGTAACCTAACTGCGACTTAACAGTACCCTACCGTAAATTAAACATAACATAAATGTAACCTAGCCGTGCTTTATTGTAACCTATTCTTATTCTAACCATCACATAAATGCAATTTAACTTTAACCTAACTTTAAATTAACCGTGATATAACTGTAACCTAACGTGAAATTAAATAAAATCAAAGACTTACCGTAATGTAATTGCAACCTAATCGCAACCCAAATGTTACCTAACCATTTATTGAGTTCATGTCCATGGAAATTATTTTGTCTTGTTCGGATTTGGTTATGATTCATTAGAATATTTTCGTCGGGTTCAGATTTGGTTCGATTCAGGTTTCAGGTATTCTTTGAAATTCGATTTAAATGTTCGGGTCGGATTCATGTCCATGGAAATTATTTTGCCTTGCTCGATCCAGTTGTTTCTGTGAAATAATTTTGTCGGGAACAGATTTGGTTCAATTCAGATTTCGGCGTTTTCTTCAAATAGAATTTTTGGGTTCAGGTCTTTCTGCGTGTCCACGGAAATTATTCTGTCTAATTCGAATAAAGACATGCTTCACTGGAATATTTTTGTCAAGTTCAGACTTGGTTTAATTTAGATTTCGGCTTTTTCTTCAAATGTAATTTTTGGATTCGGGTTTTCTTGCGTGTTCACGGACATTATTCTGCCTTGTTCGAATAAATAAATGCTTCACTGGACTATTTTTATCAAGTTCATTTCAGATTTCGAGATTTTTTCAAAGAATTTTTAGGTTCAGATTCGGTTCATGTGCATGGAAATTTTGTCTTATTCGGATCCTGTTACGGTTCTTTGTAATATTTTTGTCATGTTCAGATTTGGTTCGATTCAAATTTCAGGTATTTTTTCAAATAGAATTTTTAGGTTCGAATCTCGTTCATGTCCACGGAAATTATTTTATCATACTCGAGTCCGGTTATAATTCCTTCTAATATATTGATCGGATTCAGATGTGGTTTGAGTCAAATTTCAGGTTTTTTCAAATAGGATTTTTTAGGTTCGAGACGGATTTATGTCCATGGAAATTATCTCGTCTTGCTCGGGTCGGGTTATAGTTCTTTGGAATACTTTTATCGGGTTCAGATTTGGTTCAATTCAGATTTCGGGGTTTTTTTCAAATGGAACTTTTGGGTTCGGGTCTTCTTGCGTGTTCATGAAAATTATTCTGTCTTGTTCGAATAAGGAGATGCTTCACTGGAATATTTTTGCCAAGTTCAGATTTGGTTCAGTTCAGATTTCGCGATTTTTTCAAAAAAAAATTTCGGGTTCGGATTGGGTTCATGTCCATGGAAATATTTTGTCTTGTTCGGATCCGGTTGCGGTTCTTTGAAATAGTTTTGTCAGTTTCAGATTTGGTTCGATTCAAATTTCAGGTATTTTTTCGAATGGAAGTTTTAGGTTCGTATCGGGTTCATGTCCATGGAAATTATTTAGTCTTACTCTAATCCGGTTATGATTCTTTCGAATATTTTGGTCGGATTTAGATGTGGTTTGGGTCAAATTTCAGAATTTTTCAAATGCAATTTTTTAGGTTTGAGTCAGGTTTATGACCACGGAAAGTATTTTGTCTTGCTGGGATCGGGTTATAGTTCAATGGAATATTTTTATCGGTTTCAGATTTTGTTCGGGTCATATTTCGAGGTTTTTTTTATAAGACAATATTTAGGTTCGGGTCAGGTTTCATGCCCACTAACATTATTTTGCCTTGTTTGGATCGGGTTATGCTTCATTTGAACATTTTTATGGGATTGAGATTTGGTTCGGGTCAATTATCAAGTCCATAGTTTTTTTTTTTTTTTTTTTTTTTTGAAACAGAATTTTTAGGTTCGGGTCGGGTTTATATTCACGGAAATTTTGTCTATCACGGATCGGAGTGTGGTCTGTTTTTGTCTGGTTGGGATCGGGTTATGTGTTAATTAGTCTAAACATTAAGGTTATAACCAGTTTTGCTACTATTCTTTTTATGGCTATTTCTGATAAATAATTTACTTTGCTATTTGATAATTTATTATGGTGCATGAATCGTTTGCGGATTCGAATAATTGTACGCCAAACAGCTATATTTTATTTTTGTTTTAAAACAAAATTAAAGCCATAATTTAATTTTAAATTGAATAGAGTACATTTAAATTTTATCAATGATAAAAAAAAAAATTAACTCCTAGAAAAGTGTTGTGTGATTTTTTTTACTGCAACACAGCTAATGACTCATATATTCTAATGTTCGAAATGCCAAAGATCTGCGTACAACCACACAGAAAAAAGAAATTGAGTGGAAGTAAAATGTCTTGGGCTGGCGCCAAAATGTAACCCTAAAATCTCACGTTTCACAAAGTTTATACTCACGAACACAAAGTTTATACTTCACAAAGTTTATACTCACAGAAATTTTGTCTATCACGGATCGGAGTGTCTTGGGCTGGCGCCAAAATGTAACCCTAAAATCTCACGTTTCACAAAGTTTATACTCACGGACACAAAGTTTATACTTCACAAAGTTTATACTCACGGAAATTTTGTCTATCACGGATCGGAGTGTGGTCTGTTTTTGTCTGGTTGGGATCGGGTTATGTGTTAATTAGTCTAAACATTAAGGTTATAACCAGTTTTGCTACTATTCTTTTTATGGCTATTTCTGATAAATAATTTACTTTGCTATTTGATAATTTATTATGGTGCATGAATCGTTTGCGGATTCGAATAATTGTACGCCAAACAGCTATATTTTATTTTTGTTTTAAAACAAAATTAAAGCCATAATTTAATTTTAAATTGAATAGAGTACATTTAAATTTTATCAATGATAAAAAAAAATTAACTCCTAGAAAAGTGTTGTGTGATTTTTTTTACTGCAACACAGCTAATGACTCCTATATTCTAATGTTCGAAATGCCAAAGATCTGCGTACAACCACACAGAAAAAAGAAATTGAGTGGAAGTAAAATGTCTTGGGCTGGCGCCAAAATGTAACCCTACAATCTCACGTTTCACAAAGTTTATACTCACGAACACAAAGTTTATACTTCACAAAGTTTATACTCACAGAAATTTTGTCTATCACTGATCGGAGTGTCTTGGGCTGGACACTCCGATCGGAGCTGGGCTCTGATGGGCTGGACACGGATCGGAGTGTCTTGGGCTGGCGCCAAAATGTAACCCTAAAATCTCACGTTTCACAAAGTTTATACTCACGGACACAAAGTTTATACTCACGGAAATTTTGTCTATCACGGATCGGAGTGTGGTCTGTTTTTGTCTGGTTGGGATCGGGTTATGTGTTAATTAGTCTAAACATTAAGGTTATAACCAGTTTTGCTACTATTCTTTTTATGGCTATTTCTGATAAATAATTTACTTTGCTATTTGATAATTTATTATGGTGCATGAATCGTTTGCGGATTCGAATAATTGTACGCCAAACAGCTATATTTTATTTTTGTTTTAAAACAAAATTAAAGCCATAATTTAATTTTAAATTGAATAGAGTACATTTAAATTTTATCAATGATAAAAAAAAAATTAACTCCTAGAAAAGTGTTGTGTGATTTTTTTTACTGCAACACAGCTAATGACTCCTATATTCTAATGTTCGAAATGCCAAAGATCTGCGTACAACCACAGAAAAAAGAAATTGAGTGGAAGTAAAATGTCTTGGGCTGGCGCCAAAATGTAACCCTAAAATCCGCTACATTATGTCCAAATAAGCACCAACAAAACTATGTGCTTTGACACGCCGATCAATTCAAATTGGTTTAAACCCGTATTTCTTTGTTTTTTACCTTTTAAGCTGTTATTGAATAGATGTCTAAAATTTCGTTTAAAAAATAACATTCTGTGCCATTATTGACTGTAATACACGATCGGAATGCATAAAAGATACAAATATATCAATCATAAGCAAGTATTATGTGATTATTTTTTATCATATGACTTTGAAATATCAATATAGAAGCATCATTTAAGATCTTGCTTGAAAAGTTAACATTCTTTCGTTAATGTCTTAAAATCGTCTGCACTCTGAAATCTAGATTTTAGACTAATATTTGTTATTGAAGTTTTTGCGCGTGAATTTAAAAGAATGTTTTCATAAATATATTTTATATATTGACATAGAGTTATTAATATGTTGTTAAATCATAAACATTTTTCATCTACGTTATAAAGTATTAAAAAGTTCTGAAAAAAAAGAAAACTTTTAGTAATACAATTTTTAGTCCAAATCAAATGTTTTCAATATTTTATTTAATTTTATTTTGACATTTAATTATTTCGAATTTATCAATTTCAATTATTTTAAAAGCAAACATTTTTTTAAAATAAATAATATAATAGAAAAAAAGACCATTTTAAAAAATTACTATTTCTTCGTAAAATATGCTTCAGCTTAATTCATTTTTTTCAATTCGTCTTATTAATACAAAATCCCTTCCAAATACTTTTGTTTGGAAAATTTGAGCAATAAATGGTTTAATATTGAAACCCTTTTTTCGGTTTACTTCACCACCACCTATCTTTTTCCTCCATGGTTTACAACCGCTGTGATAAAAAATCATCATTTAAACTGACAGTTTGCCAGTCTATGAATTTTAAATGTCTGTTCCAGCTTTTTTAATTATTTATGCGATAATTTTATGCAACCCACCAACCATAAATAAATGAAGGGTAAAAAAGAAGAAAAAAGGCGATTTTTCATGAGAGTGATCTTTGGAATTTAATTAATTACTCAATTAATAAATAGAATTTCGAAATTCTGAAGCTCAGGTGCATCAGGAGAGATTTGGGGCTACGCTCAAAAAAATTTTGGGCCTTGTACATGCTGTAGATTTTACTAGCCATCGCAGACACACACACACACACACACACACACACACACACACACACACGCAGACAGAACGTTTTGTTATTTTATTAATATAGATAGCGAAAAAACAAATAATTAGTAGAATATTAATAAAAATATTAATAAAAGTCGAAATAAAAATTACTTAATGTCGTTTTAAACACATATATCGTATTTAATGTCATTGAATGTGACACTCACGATCATTCATTATTGGCATTTAATCGCATAGTTTGGCGATAATATTTTGGTCGACGGGATAACTTAGTAGTACAAATTATTTTAAATGTTTCTTCTAATGTCAAACGGCACCCAACAATTTATTTAAATTATTTGAGGTAACTTTACTTGTAGTTATGAAATAAAACTATCAACGATCTTTTCTAATACATTGAATGTTTATCTCCATGTTTTTTAGCTTTTAAAACCACAAACGAAACAATATAAACAAAATTTTTAAAAAATGTCTTTTTATACAGGTATAAATATTTTGAATAGTTACTGGAAGAAAAAAAAACCATAAACTGAAATCAAGTAATACTTTAGACGAGAATGTCAGAAATCGGGAAAAATTACTACAGGCGATAAACCTTGAAAATCCACCAGAAAATTTTACTTAACACGTTGAGTACCCCGTTATTCAAACACGTTGAGTGCCTCATCATTCAACGCTGAGCTTTGAATGACGCTGAACTTTCCGTTTAGGACGCGTCATTCACCACTGAAAGACAGTTAAAAATACGACATAAAGCTAAAATTGTTTTAAGTAATCATTGAAAAATTATTTAAAATTTACTTAACATTTATTTAATACAGGAAGGAATATACTTTCTTAATAATCACTTAAAACATTATACATATTTTTTCTCAGTTTCAGTGTCAATCACCGTGAAACTCATCGTGTTAGATACGCATTGAAAAGGTAAAAATTAAACGCGAAACTTTCCCTTGGTGAATTAATCACTTGATAATTTTTTCTTGCAATTAATCTAAATCAAATTTCAAGAAAATAATCCACAGAAAGTGAATCACGAGGTTTGCTATAAGACAGTTACATGAGAACTAATACTAGGGCGGGGTGATAGATAGTTACAAGGTGGTCGAGCGAGTAGTCTTCTTTAGTTATGTCAAAGAGATTTAAAATCCCTAATTGTTAGGCCTTCTAACATATTGCGAAGGTAATGCTCTAACACCACTCTTTCATCTTCGTACAGTATACTTCAATTTCATCCATCATAGCTCCACGCATATCCGAAACGATATTTTAGTGCACACGCCCATTCATGCATACTGAACTGTCCTTGAGTGTGACAAATAGTTTGGAAGCAACTGGTATTCGAATTTTTAACTGTTTGATATGTATGGGACAAATGAAATGCCTCTTGCATAACTTATTATTATTAAAATTAGTCAATATTATTAAAATAACAAAAGGAACTACAGAAGACTTCTTTAAATGTGCGAAAATTTCGGTATAGTTTCAGTACCTTCTCGAACAGAATCTGTATTCCAGTTTTAAAAATTTTGCGTAGAATAAAGTTGACCGAATTCAGAAATTTCATCAAACAATAACACAAAAAAGCCCCCCTGCCTCCCCCTTAAAAAAAATTTATTTTGCATTGCTGATAGTTTTTGAAAATTAACTGTCAATCAATCAATCAAAAAAAAAAATGTTGTTTTTTGTATGATTTATAGTGAATTTATAAATCTTCTAATTTTGCCTAGTGTTTCTGCTTACAATATTGAGCTTTCCGCTTGTTTACGTACTCGCAGAATTTCAATTTTGATATTTAATAGTTCAAAAATTTTTAACAATTATTTATATCGATGTGAAAAATTGATTTTCTGTTATTACTATTAGTTCTATTCTCTAGATTTAAGAAAATAAATAATTCTGTTTATTGCCTGGTAGAAATTTGAACGTTAAGACTTTTACTATTAGGTTAAATAAAATTAGTATAAAAAAGATTTCAAAGTATGCGATGTCATTTTTTGAATGAATAAAGATAATAAATATTATTGCCAATGATAATCTGTACCGATAGTACTACAGGTAAAATAATAAAATGTTATGAATTCTTTTAGGAAGAAATATATTTATTATGTTTCTTTTTGTAATTTTTGTTTCGAGTCTGCAGGTCAATTTTGAAATGAGAAACTATTTTCAGGCAGCTAAAGAAATATCTCACCTCTTATCAACAGTTCTTTCAAACATTAACAAAGAACACATAAATTAACGTCTGAATTCATTTTATTAATTGTTAACAATACATATATATTAAGACGAACATAAACACAAATAATACAACAGAGGGTTCTTCGGTTTTTACTTTGCAAATTAATTGGTCAGTTTCTACCCTGAATTATTGTGAAGCGAAAAAAAAAATCAGATAACAAGCTACTTTTCTTATATTGCTATGTTATTTTAGATTATGCCGGTTTTTATTAATATGAATAAATTAAATTCTTCTCATCATCTCTGTCTATAAAAGTTGCGAATCACATGTAATGCCCTCCAAACACTCCGCGGTACAACTCTCTTATCCCGTCGACTGATTTCGCCAAATTATACAAATCGCCAAACTAATAGCCAAATTATACATATTGGCATAATTTTTATTTTAAATAATAAAAAAACAAATAATTAGTAGAATATTAATGAAAATACAAATGAAAAGTCCAAATAAAGATAACTTAACGACGTTTTAAACACGTGTATCGTATTTAATGTGATTGAATATGCATTCACGAACATCCATTATTGTCATTTAATCTTATATTTTGGCGATAGTATTTTGGTCGACGGGGTAATAGAGTAATAACCTCTCCGCTTATAGGAAACCCTGGGGAGACTAAAAAATATCTATACACATATATTTTAGTTTTAGGGAAATAGAGATCCCCAGATAATTCTAGTATAACTAGCCAAAAGCTAGCGTCCCTCTTGTCATTCATTCAAAAAAAAAAAAAAAATAAAATAAAAAAATAGCGTCCTTTTTCAGAGATTCCCCAGGTTTAAAAAAGGGCAGGGCGCTACTGCTCTGAAAAGGGCACTTTTTACATTTTTAAGGGCACTTTTTCATTTTTAAGGGCACTTTTATAGAGTTTAATCAAGAATCTAGCGGTTCAAAAAAATCTCGAAAAAACAGAAATTCAATCAAAAAAATTTAAAAAAAGAAAAAAAGGTTAATTTTTTAAAAAGTTCTCGAAAAAATGGCAATATTGATAAAAGATCTTGAAAAAACGGCGAATTATGTTAAAAGACTGTAAAAACAGCAGTTTTTGTTAAAAGATCGCAAAAAACGGCATATTTTGCTAAAAAAATCGGGGGGGGGGGGAACAACAAATCTCGTGAAAATATAGCGAAAAAACAACTTTTCACAGAATTCTCCGTTTTGTTGTGATTTTTAGACGAAATTTGCTGTTTTTCTCGCAAATCTTTTGACGAAATCTGCCGTTTTATCGCTATTTTTTGTCGAAAGTTGCCGTCTTTTGCGACTCATTTGACAAATTTTTTCGTTTTATGGCGATTTTTGGAAGAAATTTGTCGTTTTTTCACAATCTTTTGAAAAAATCTGCCGTTTTGTGACATTTTTTGACAAAATTAGCCATTTTTTTTGCAAATCTTGCCGGAAATTAGTCTATTTCGCAATTTTTAACGAAAATTGCTGATTTTTAGCGATTTTATGACGAAATTACCCATATGACGGGACGCGTATGAGTCTGTTTTTGCATTCCGTCGCCGATTTCTTGTGTAATTTACGTGCGCGTTCGGATCATTGCTGGAGGGATGCGTTTTTTCAAATGTGGGGCAAGAAGGGCGCTGTTTTTTTGAATGAATGACAAGTGGGGCGCTAGTTTTTGGATGAGGGGCAAGAGGGGCGCTATTTTTTAAACTAAAAGGCAGGAGGAGCGGAGCGCCTCCCTGAAACCTTCTGGGGGAAACTCTGCCTTCTTGCCACATTTGGAAAAATGCAGTCCTCCAGCGATGATCTGAACACGCTATAGTGCATAAATTATGCAAAAAATAGCCTTGTACACGTCTTCGTCAAAAAAATCGCTAAAAAACTGGCAAGTTTTGTTAAAAATCGCGGAATAACGACTATTTTCTGGCATGATTCGCAAAAAATGGCTAATTTCGTCACAAAATTTCACATAACGGCAGATTTCCTCAAAAGATCGTGGAAAAATGACAAATTTCTTCCACAAATCGCAATAAAACAGAAAATTTGTCAAATGAGTTGCAAAAAAAGCGATAAACTGCAAATTTCGTCAAGATTTGCGAAAAAACGGCAATTTTCGTCCAAAAATCGCAATAAAACAGAATTTTCTGTGAAAAGTTCCTTTTTTTTCGGGTTATTTTCACGAGAATTCCTGTTTTTTGCGATTTTTTAGCAAAACTGCTGTTAATGCGATCTTTTAATAAAATATTTCATTTTTTTCGATTTTTTTTAAAATGAAATTTGACATTTTTTTGCAATTTTTTAACAAAATTTGCCTTTTTTTCTTTTTTTTGCAATTTTTTGATGAAATTTCTGTTTTTTCACTACTTTTTGAACCGCTAGATTCTAGATTCAACTCTATAAAAGTGCCCTTAAAAATGTAAAAAGTGCCCTTTTCAGAACAGTAGCACCCTGCCATTTTTTAAACCTCTGGGAAACTCTGTTATTTCAATCAAAAGATGCGAAAAAACCCCAACTCCATCAAAGAATTGCAAAAAAAGATGCTATTTCAGTCAAAAAATATGAAATAAATAAGGTCTCTGTCAAAGTATCCCAAAAAAGATGCGTTTTCTGTCAAAAGCAGGGGTGATTCTCTTCCGAAAATTTGAAATTGGGTGATTAGTTCTGCATAGTTGCGAACTTGTATGGTTTTGCGCACGGAGAAATGGAAATTTCATGAAAGGATCGCCGAAAAAGCACACATTTCATTAATATATTGTGGAAAAACGACCTCCTCTGTTTTTGTCAAAAGGGCGCTGAAAAATGGGAATTTCCTGTGGGATCGCGGAAAAAATGACAATTTCACCAAATATAGCAGATAATATGCTGATTTCATTGGAAGACTGCGGGAAAAAGTATATTTCGTCTAAAGATTGCAGATATGATGCCGATTTCATTAAAAGATCAAGGAAAAGGTCATTTTCGATAAAAGATCGCTTAAAAATATTTTGCTAAAATATCGCTATCTGAAGGTCACGGGAAACGGTGATTTCCTATAAAGAATCCCCCTCGAAAAAAGAAAAAATTTTCAACCAGAATCCTCCCTGGTCAAAAACTTGCAAAACAAACAAAAAAAATAAATAAATAAATAAATAAATAAATAAATAAATAAATAAAACTCAATTCCTGTCAAAAGATCGCACAAAAAACTACGATTTCATCAAATGATTGTAGAGTTATGAGACTTTTATTAAAGGATCATAGAAAAAATGTGATTGTCGACAAAAGATCGTGAAATGAATAATATTTCTGTTTAAAAATTGTGAAACAGACAAGATTTCTGTCAAAAGGTAACGAAAAAATGAGATAACTGTTTAAAATCCCAAAAAAGACGCAAATTTTGTCAAAAGATCACAAAATCGATCACAGAGATAATTTGATTTTGAGGAGTTGATCTTTGGCCTCTAATCTGAAAAAAAAAAAAAAAGTTTAACAGGGGAGTGGGGGGAAAGGGCGAGGTTACACCGTTATTTTCACTTACCCAGTCAAAATATGAAATTTAGTTGGTAAGGTTATATCAGCAGTTTTTACGTTTGTATACATAACAGATATAGCGAGGATTATTTCCAAGATGTAATAACATTTATTTCTTGACATTACTCAGGCGAGCGAATTATGTTTTATTAAAAGTGATAAAAAACAAATATAAGTGGCTGATGAAAAAATGTGAACTTTATCAGGATTGCCACGCCACCTGGAGAACCTAGAAAACACAGGGAATTTTGAAAAAAATCTGGAAAACAAAGGGAATTTTTTTCCCTCTATATCCAAACATAAATTATTATTTTTTTCGGCTTTCATTTTGAAAGCTGAATATTATCTTATGATATTTTTTAAGATAAAAAATAAACCAGTGTTGTGTATCAAAGTTATCCTATATTTTAATATAAATATTAATTTGAATGCATAAAGTAAGTAGCTTTTCCCTTTTTCTTTTCTTTATTTCTGCATTTATGTGATATTATGTTCAAGATAATTGATTTCTAGGTAAGACTTTAAAATTTTATATTCTTTAAATTATTAGATACAAAGTTTCTTAGTATTTTAACATTCATTTATAAATATTTCAAAGTATTTTTAACAGAATGTTTGAGTATTGCTTTACGTTTTTATTATTATTAA
Organism: Maratus speculifer; assembly: GCA_964019185.1. NCBI lineage: Eukaryota > Metazoa > Arthropoda > Arachnida > Araneae > Salticidae > Maratus > Maratus speculifer. Next base: position 5,821,296 of record CAXHSM010000010.1, read on the forward strand.
TGTAAAATGTGGGATATAATAAGTGTAACAACTTTAAAGGGTTTTTACATTTGCTCATATCATATAATGTATTACATTTGTTCAAGTAATTGGTAATTGTAAATTATAAGATGTCTAATTAGCATACATACACGCATATATTTTTACACACTCAGCATTCTATGCCTGATCAAAAAAATTTGTAAATTTTCTTTGTATGAACAACTAAATTCGCAATTTTGACAGAATTTGCTACTTTTACAAAGCCTATTGAGAAAAGTTATAATTTTGCAGTGGCTAATCGACAAAATTTGCTACTTTTATGAAGCCATTATATTTTCAAATAGTTACCTTTGCTTAAATGAATTTGATATCTTATGCTATGTTTGATAAGATAATCCCAAATATGTTTTATAATTAAGATGTTAATAAAAATTTAAATGTTTTTTGTATATGCCTGTCATATTTTTTTAATTTCTATTTTTAGATAGACTGGTTGAGAAATTCAGAAATGCCTTCCTACTTATCTCAAAGCATATATTTCCAAACATGTAAGTTTTTATTTATTTTAAACAGAATTGTAACTTTGAATTAAATACTATAAAGAACTTAGATTCTGTTATCTTTCCAAGTTCTTTTATAAACTGTGTAAGCAGAGTTGTATAATATAGATGCACGAGGTGCACAGAAAATTTTAGAAAAGAAACAATTTTTATTTTTGTAACTTTTTTTAAAGTACCAAAAGTTTTAAAATATTCCTCCAATTTTATCTACGAATTATTTACTGACAGTACACAACTAAAAACAGGACCGATTTTCGAATTTTCCAAAAATTTAAAGCATTTGATGCCATAAAGTTTAAAAAATCATCAGTCCGAACTTTCGGACACCAAAAATTGCAAATTTTGATAAACGGTTGTCGTAAAAAATCAATTTCAGCAATCGTTTGCAAAAAAAAAAAAAAAAAAAAAAAAAAAAAATTCTCTAATTTCGTCAAATTATCACGGAAAAAACATGAATTTATATAAAAGTTCCGTGAAAAAAATGCGAAATTTCGTCGAAGAGTCTTGCATATGTATCCCCCTTGGAACCCACCTGTTATTACAACTCTTTATCCTTTTAAAGGTTATGAGAGAAAGAATTTAGTCCCTATTGCTTTTAAACAATTATTTGCCGCGCACCGTGCTAATTTTAGTAATCACATGGACATATATACAAATGGTTCTAAGAATGGCAATATTGTTGGTTGTGGAGTTTATTGTGATGGTGTTACCCTTAGTTATCGGCTTCATCCTTCTATTTCTGTTTTTACAGCCGAATTGATTGCAATAGAGAGGGCCATGGTACACATCTCTCATCATCATAACACTTCATTCATCATCTATACTGATTCCAATAGTGCTATTGATGCTTTAAAATCTTTTAAAAAACATTCTTATGTCTCAGCTATTCTGGATTTTTATACTAACTTGACAAGACGTGATTATAATATTTTATTTTGCTGGGTACCTGGACACATGGGCATCGCTGGTAATGAAAGAGCTGATGAGGCGGCAAAACTTGCTCGTAATCCTTTACATCATAAAATACCATTCTCAGACGTTAAACTAATTTTAAAACATTTTATTCATAAGAAATGACAAGAAAGCTGGAATTTAGAATACAATAATAAGTTGCATCATATTAAATCTGCAGTTGAGACCTGGCCTGCGATTTACCCAAAGAAAACTGACGTTCTTCTTACTCGTCTGAGAATTGGACATTCTAGGATCACTCATAAAAATTTGTTATTTAGGGAGGATGCACCCATGTGTCCTCATTGTCATTTTGATACTCTGACCATCCATCATATCTTAACGGACTGTCCGGGACTCCGGCACTTGTACAGAATATATTTTAATACTTCATCACCCACTTTAACAAACCTCATTGGGGAAACATCCCATGGGGCACTTTTTACTTTTTTAAAACACTCTGGATTTTATTTTGAAATTTAGATCTTACCTGTCTACATAAGTTGACATTCTGGATGGAATTCCCATCCAGATACCTACTTTTGGATGGAGTACCCATCCAGATAGCTTTATTATCTTTGTATTACAATGACTCTCTTTATTTTCACTTCTTGATCTTTTCATCCTTGTTTGGCGCAGCATGTCCCTAAAGGGACTTTGTGCCATTAAACTCCAATCAACCAACCATCGTCGAAAAGTCATGAAGAAAATGCACATTTCGTCTATGGATCGTGAGCAAAATATGAATTTGGTCAAAAGACGAAAAAAATATTATAAAAAACGCACATTTCAACAAAGGACGGCGTAAAAACTTTTATTTGGACAAAAACTGTGTTTCCTTTTTGAACTTTGATTAAATTTGTATATTTTTTTTTCATCTCAATTTGACAATATTGGTGGGTTTTTTCTTTTTTTTTTTCTGCGAACGATTGACAAAATTTATTTTTTATGACAACTCTCTGCTGGGCCGTAACTACTGCCGGGGCACTGCCCTGGGGCCTCCAAGCCTGAGGGGCCCCAAACTGATAGTTAAAAAACTATTGATTTTATTTCTAGTCTAACATCCTATAAAAAGCCTAGCACCTAGCTAAAAGTTAGTAAAAAAAATATCAAAGTGCTACAGTAAATGTTTTTGCTTGTCCATCGATATATTCCATACGCTTCGCATGCAAAAACAGTTCTAAAGCAGAATGTCGCGCCAGCATGTTTGCCGATCCCAAAGAAGCTAGTATAAGGAAGAAAACATGGGCTTCTGATCGGTTGGATAATATAATAAAAAGCATCTAGAAAATCTTATTTCTTATCTATTAATAAATACATAAAATTGGGAAAAAAATCAAAATCCATCTTTCAAAAGGTTTTTAAACAGAAATGTATGATTAAGTTACATAAACTCGAAAATGAACCTAACCAAAACACTCCTTAAAGTATTTGACAAATCAGAAGTCCGTATTTTCTCCTTTATGCTAGCTTCAGTGGAATCGGAAAAAATTGCGTTGCAAAAAAAACGTAGAATTGCATACCCAATTCTATGTTTTTTAGTCATTTTTGGTCTTATAATACTGTGTACAATTAAACAGCGGCGTGCGGAAGGAAAAAAACTGCACCCGAGGCAAAGTTTCAATTTGCCCCTGGTCCCCCACGTTTATAGTTACAGCCCTGACTGTCTGTCAAAATTTGTGATTTTTAGTGTCCGGAATTTCGGACTGCTGCATTTTTAAGTTTTCTGCAGCAAATGCCTTTAATTTTCAGAAAATTTGAAAATTTTCTGCTTTGCTTTTAATTGTACGCTAACAGTAAATTTGTACATAAAATTAGGGGAATATTTTTAATTTTTTAATACTAAAAAAGAAAAATTACAAAAATAAAATTGTTTTTTCCTAAAATTTTCTGCACACACTGTGTGTGCGTGCGTCTATATATAACTGTCTCTAAATCCCCAGTATAGAGGGAATAGGGGGGGGAGGTTGAAGGTGTTGTAATGAATGCTTATTTGTTACTTACCCAGATTTTAATGGGAAGAAATTCAATTGAAATATAAAATGTGTGATTGAAATTAACTTTTCTCTATTCCATCCATCCAAAATAATATATTACACAATTTCTTTTTAATGGCTCCTTTTCCCAAATAGTTCAGTATTATATCTATAGTTCTCCCTCCTGCTTGTCTAAACAGTATATTTACTAATTTCATAACCTGTAATTTTTTCGCAGATTCAGGGTCATGGTCAGGCTAAACTTTTTCTTCCAAGTTGAGCCTGGTCCAGACTTCATTTTTCCTGGAGGTCTGCACTGGTCAAAATTTCCAATGTTGGACTCAGTCTGGAATAAAAGCTGATATTAAGATTTGTATCAACTTGTATAAGCATTATTTTTCGACTGTGACCCATGTGCTCTTCTGTATCTTCTCTTGCCTCAAAGCTCAAGTTAAACTGTCGTCTTACTTATTTGTTTTTTTTGCAAAAGTTATATTTGTATTCTAAGTTTGCACATTTCATTGATTGAACAAGAAAAAAATCGCCAGTTTTGTTGATCCTTGAAAAAATTGCTAATTAAATCATTGGATGCAAAAAAAATAGCATTTTTTCTCGGTTTATCGCCTGAGAAAAACTCGAATCTAATTGATAAGACACAAAAAATAGCATATTTTGTCGATCAACGGAAAAAAAAATTCCGTTGATAAGACACGGGAAAATCTCAAATTTCGTGATGATGTGTGGAAATATCAAAAATTGCATTGATCAGCTGCAGTAAAAATCGTGTTTTTTTCTGTTTATCAACAGAAAAAAAAATCATGAGTTTCATCTTGCTGCATAAAAAAAATGCAGATTTCGTCAATGTTAGTACAGAAATCGCGAATTTCGATACTCGGTCGAAGAAAAATGTGTATTTCGTCGATTAATAGCAGAAAAAGTGTATATTTCGTCGATTAATACCGAAAAAAGTGTACATTTTGTCGATCAAAGACCAAACAATTGCAAGTTTTATTGTTCGCTTTCTGAAAAATGGCACATTTCTGTGGTCGGAGACGGGAATATGCGAATTTTGTGGATCGCACACGAGAAAAATTGCAAATTATATCGATCAGACTCGAATAAAATCACGAATTTTATCTTTCATGTGAAGAAAAGTCGCAAATTTTGTCGATAAGCTTTGTAAAAATCGCGAATTTGATTGATCAGCTTTATAAAAATCGCAAATTTCGTCGATCCTTATCAGAAAATTTGCGAATCTCGTCGATCGGGTGCGGAAAAATTATGAATCTTCTCGATCAGGTGCTGAAAAATCGCAAATTTCGTTGTTCAGGAGCCAAAGAATCGCAAATTTCGTTGATCATGTGATGGAAAACAGCAAACTTCATCGATCAACTTTGTAAAAATTGCAAGTTTCATTGATTGGCTTTGTAAAAACAAGAATTTCATCGATCAGCTCCTGAATAATTGCAAATCTCGGCGATCAAGCATGGAAAAATTGCGAATTTCGTGAATAAGCTGTGGAAAAATCGTGAATTTTGGCGATCAGATGCAGCAAAATTGCAAATCTCGGCAATCAGGCACGAAAAAATCCCGAATCTTGTGAATTAGGCATGGAAAAATCGCAAAATCCGTCGATCGTGCGAAGGAAAATCGTGAATTTCATTGATTGGCTTCGTTAAAATCGTGAATTTTGCCAATCATACGAAGAAAAATCGCGAATTTTATCGATCGCTTTGTAAAAATAGAGAATTTCTCAATCGGCTTTTTAAAAATCGTAAATTTCGTCGGAAAATTTGAAAATATCGATCAATTAGTTGCTGAAAAATCTATTTTTGTCAATCTGGAGTAAAAAAAATCAAATACTTTGATAATCGGCTTATAGAAAATCACGAATTTCATCGATCGAATTTGTAAAAATGGCGGATCTTGTTGATCAAGCAAGGAAAATTTGTGAATTTTCTCGTTTAGTTTCGTAAGAATTACGAATTTTTGCAGATCAGGCGAGTAAAAATTGTGAATTTTCTTGATCGTTTCGAAAAAAATGCGAATTATGTTAACAAATTTTGTTGATCAGACATGGAAAAATTACAAATATCATTTACCAGGCACAGAAAATCAAGAAATTCATTGATCAGGCACAAAAAAAAAAAAAAAAAAAAAAAAAAAAAACTTGTTGATTGGCTCCTTCTCTTTTCTTCGTTCATCTGGAAAATAATCCTTGCTGTATCTGTTATAAATAAAAATTAAAGTTTTTTTTTTTTTCGAAAAAAACCAAAAAACCATTTTTTTTTGTTTAAACCAGGTTTTTTTAAACATCCGTTCTTATTATATATACATGCATATTTTCTGATAAAAACAGACATTATTGGTTTATAAGCAGTGTAGCTTCATTTAAAATAATTTAAATTTAATAAATAAACTGAATTTATGCTGAAAATTGAAAATTCATTTTTAATTTAAATAGTTTTAGTCTTATGTTGAAAGTTTTAATTGTTCATCACAGTGAACCATTGATGCCTTGTAAATCTTTATAAACTATCTTTTGATTACTAATAATAAACATTTGGATGTAGTTTGATAAATATTCTTTTCCACAATTATTCAAATAATAAATTACAAATACTTCTTAGGATTTTTTTTTTTTCTGACAAGGAAGGTCTCCATATGGGCATACTCCGAAAAATCTGAAAAAAAAAAAAAAAATACAGAATGTTCTTCTTATGTGGATATATACGTTTATAAAAAAAATTTCGGCGGAACCTCCTTACATTGTCCTTAAAAAAATAATGAAAATTTCGTTATTTGGCGATTTATCATCGGTTGGCGATGAAAAGCAATTTCAAAAAATATTTTTTATGTCAAATGCATTTTAAAGGAAAAAAGTTTCATGTTCAACATGTTAAGATAAATTAAATATCTTTGGTTTTGTCAGCTTTAGTTTGTTTTAGGTATAATTTCGTTATATTGATATTTTTATGTATGTATATTCACATTTAACCATCAAAATTTGAAATTTAAAATGAAATTCAAATTTAAATTAATTAAAATTGTTTCAAGTTCAAAGTCCAGTTGAGCACTGTCAATTCGATTTTGTTACTGTGGAAACATCTGGCTTTTATTTTTGAATACGCTTAAATGTATGAAAATAATTTTACTGAACAAGAATTTTTTAATATGAAAATATTTTTTCAGAGGTAAATTAAATAACTACAGCAACAAATAATATATATGCAATTTAAAATGTATATAATATATTAAACTCTCTCATTGTTTATGTTTAATTTCATTAAATACCATTTACACGCATTCTAAAAATTCAAAAGGTTTCAGTTCCATTAAAATCGTTTGCTTTTGGCGAGGAAAAGTACTGCTCGCCAAATCGTGTGACATTTTCGTCTTTTCACGCCAAATATTCAAAACTATTTTAATTTTTTACATGTTTCCTTCTGTAATTCCGCCGCTAATTTTCACTGATCCTTTATTACGTACATGAGTAGTTTAATTGTTATTTTTTTCAAAAAAATCTGGATATGTCCAGTATGGAGACCTTCCTTGTGAGGGACAATTTGAAGTTAACATTTTTAGTCGTTAGATTCAGCAGATAGGAGAGTGAAAAAAATTATTTTTAAAATGCTATAACTAGCAACCAGTCTTTGCTTTTAATTCTTCAAGATAATCTCCCAAAAGAAAAATTTCTTTTACAGCTTGTGCAAAATCATAAAAGATCATTGTGTTATATTATTATAATTGCATTAAATAATCTGCATTATTAAAAAAATTAAAATATTGAATCTATTTTATCTTTATGATCAATTCACGTGTTTAAAGTTTTTTCTTTAGAGCAATAGATATGTTCACCAATGCATACTGATTTCAATCCTATGCATAAAAAAATGACGTAAACCTAATATATCTAATGCTTATTGCTGAAATAAAGTGTTAAAAGTAGAAATTATTTGTATTCAATAATCTGAAACTTGTAAACTATAAAGTGTGGTGGTGTATTTTGTGTCGGCCGATTATCTACACTAGGGATATAGGCCCATGGGGAGGAATGCCCTTCGTGGGGGTCTTTCTAAGGGAAACTAACCCGTATTTACACAAGGTTCGAAGAAAACCACGAAAACTCCGAACGGTTAGGCCGACGGCCGCGATTGGGTTTGAACCCAGCACCTGCCGTCTACCAGTTGAGAGGTCCGAACCTCTCGGCCACTGGTCGGGCTGTAAACTATAAAGAAAGAAAATATCATTAAATTTCTTCTAAAAAACAATAGAAATTATTTATATCTAATAATCTGAAACTCATAAATTATAAAAAAAAAGAAAATGTCATTAGATTTTTTCTAAAAAACAACTTGCTTTTTTTTTTTTTTTTTTTTTTTTTTCTTAGAAAAATAACAATTGGTTTAATCCTATGCATAAAAAAAAGACTTAAGCCCACTATATATAATACTTATTACTGAAATGAAGTGTTAAAAGTAGAAATTATTTATGTTCAATAATCTGAAACACGTAAACTATAAAGAAATAAAAGAAAATGTTATTAGATTTCTTCTAAAAAAAACCATTTGGTTTAAACCGTGGTTAAACCAATTGGTTTAAACCCTGCCAACCCTGCTTATCAACTGAATTGGGTATTTTGACTGGGTAAGTGAACTTACCCCCCCGCCCCCCTAAACACACACACTCTCTTCTAAAACCATATTTTTTTAAACCTGATTGTCTCCTCTCACGCGAATTATCTCCATGTTATTGATGTGGCCCTGAACCATCCAGATATATTTGAATGTGGCCCTTCTTTTCAAAAAGTTGTGCATTTGAATGTAGTGCTAAATTTAATGAAAAAAATAAATACTCTTTTAGGATGAGTCTTCAAAATAGAATTTGAAGCTCTTTGAAAGCAATTACTAAATACTGGAAAAATGTTAGTTGAAAGATGATGTACTTACTATTAGTAGTATACCAGACCCGAAAGGGATAAATAAGTTTCAAGGCATTATTTACTGAATTACAAATGATTATTCCTAAATAATTAATATTGGGCATGTCATGCCCTTTATGCATTTTTCACTGTATATCACTTTTATTTAAAAAAATATTTAGAGTTTCTTTTCAGAAATTGGGTTAAACCAAGTCCTTTTCACAAGAATGAAAACCCATTCTGAAATTGAGCTAACCCAAAATAATATAGATCGATCTGACCCAAACTCAATGCACTAGACACAGCTAAAAAACAAGAGTCAATCTGACCTACAGGCGAAAAGTAGAAGTCAAGCGAACCCAATCCCTACCTGCAGAAAAAAATATATATATATATTTTATAACCTGACTGTCAGCAAAAAGTAAAAGTCAACCAGACCCAAACGTGACTCGCACCAAAAAAAAAAAAAAGCAGAAGCTGACCGACCAGCAGCAAAAGAAATAGAAGTCAACTGCACCCAAACACGTCCACAGTGAAATAAATTAGCTCCAACCCACACATCAGATTGAAGTCTCAAAATTTCCTAAATTCCCCCCCCCCCCCACCTTGAGGACTTTCAGATCTGCCCTTGAATTTTTAATTAATAAGTACTTATATGTTTTGTTCTTTGATCTCAATAAAATTTTTCAAAAATATTTGGATCCCATTTAAAATTATTTGTCGATCTCGCATTAGAATTTCAGTCATTTATTGATTTTCTTCAATGTAATGTAAATATATTCTGTGAAAAATGCTGTCTAGTGGTTAAATCATACAAAAATAAGTTAGTCTTAAATAAAAATCCTGGTATGAACTGTTTTTACATATTTTGAATAAAATTCTTTATATATTTTGTGTTAAGGCCTCTGTCCCTGCCCATGAAGACTTTCACGAGCTAATGCTATTCCTATGAAGAAGCATTTTTCTTAATAACTCTTTTGGATTTTGACAGTTTTAAATAATTTTTTTTGCATTTGATAGCTGAGGTCCATCTCAAGATCGCTCCTTGATTACTTTTTCGATTTTGGTCGCAGATATTTTTTATAAAGATCGTTTCTCTTTCAAAACCGATTTAGAAAGTGAATGTACTTTATAAAAAATACCTTCAACCAAAATCGAAAAAAGTAATCAAGGGTTAATCGTGAGAGAGACCACAGCTATCCAATTAAAAAAAATTATTTAAAAATGACAAATTAGCATTAGCTCGCGAGCGTCTTCTTGGGCAAAGACAGGGGCCTTAATGCCGTATGTAATTTACTTGTTTCCAAAGTTGAAAGTTCAGTTATTTTGTTATTTCTACATGTTTAATTTGATTCTGTGCACAACTAACATTGTTTGATCTTTTTAAAATGTTATTTTATGTTCTTTAAATAGGTGGAAAAAAATTAGCCAGAACTTGGAGCAATATTTTATCTGACTTGGAAGGAATCTGGGTTTGAAGTATAACTGACTTCAGAGTAAAGGATTCTGGATTTAAGTGCCAGTTTCTGAATTTTCAAGATATGCAGCTCCATATCATGTAAAATGTATTACTAAAAATTGTCTTTAAAAGAATTAAAGAATTTTTGTTTAAAAGAATGCTTTGTAAGCAAAAATTGTTTAATAAAATAGCACAATGAAAACTAGTACCGCTTTATATTGTCCTGTTCTTATCTATTTATTTCAGCTATTCAAGTATGGTAGGTATTTTCAGATGGAACATAAAAACAAGAACTGGCAGATGACAGAAAATGGCTTAAGTCATCTAGTTTAATTCTAGCTGCAATTTGAAAAGAACGTAGGGGGAACTGGGGTACATTGATACATGGGGCACATTGATACACCCCCTCTACCGCTCACAGGGTCATTACAGGAAGTTTCACAACAGCTCCAAAAGGTGATGCTAGTGTATTCAACTACATACAGAAAATCTTGGAATGATTCAGCAGTTTGATGAAATGGGACGGGTGATTTATTGTTTTTGTTGTTCAAAAGTAAATTTGAGTTGTACAATTGAAATGCTATTATACAACTGTTCCAGTATTTTCAACCAAAATGAATACTCTCCTTGGTAAGCACTGCTACTCTTTATCAGTTCCTCATTATTTATTGTTAGATATATTGTGAAGTGTTGGATTTGAGACTCATTTTATTCAAAATCGCTGTATGGGGCACATTGATACAGTTTATGACGGGGCACATTGATACAGCCTAAATCCTTTAATAGTTCATATTTTCATTATCTTTTATTATTTTTTTTACCATACACTCCTTAATCCAACCTTTTTTTCACGAAAAATTTCTAATATTAGTTTTTATTGAAGTGAAATAGCTCTAATTTCTTTATATTAGAGCATTTTATAGTATTTTTGAAAACAGAAGACGTAGGAACTTACCCAGCATCTAGTGCTAGTAGAACTAATAAAAGAAAAGGACGGCATTCTGGCAAATCTCGAATTTATATCGATTCTCCAGAGAAAAAAGTATTTTCGACATGAGAAATGTTAAGTGAGAGAAACAAACTACTGCAGAACAGAAAATGATACTTATATTATAAACAGAATTTTTAATATAATTATCCTTTATTTTCTGTTTATGAACCTATTTATAAACAGAAAAACTGGTAATTTTTTCATCTTTCATAAGAAAGAAGATAATGCTGGGGTTGAAGTGGTAGATATGACAAAGTTACCACAGCCAACAATCAGACAAGAAACAGACAGAACATCAAGTCATAATATATTTAATTTTGATTGCTTTAATATTGCTTAAAAATAAATTGTGGGTGATTTGAATTTTTATAAATAAATATAAAATGGTTTTCTAACTCATTTTTTATGAAAAATATGCATTGATATTATTTTGTCGTCATTTTTCTTAAACGTATCAATCTGCCCCGGGTATGGGGCACATTGATACAAATGACTTTTTTTGATTTTTTTAAAATTACTTGCAAAAATACTACATAAAACAATGATTGTACATTTTTATAACATACTACACAAGTTTTGCTGTCACCTAATGGAAAAAAAAACTGGAATTTTCTACTTTCTTGACACAAAAAAAAAATCTTCGAAAAAAACTGTATCAATGTACCCCAGTTCCCCCTACATAAGATTTATAGCAGTAGAATGGGGGGGGGGCAAAGATCTTTCTTTCGCACATTTGTGTGTCTAACATTTCATTTGTGTGTATGCATAAGGAATTAATTTTGAAATTATTATTGTGTAATTATTATATATTTGAAATAGTTTGTAAATTTTTAATTCTATTTCTATAACACTTTCTGCTCAACTAAAGTCTCTCAATATAAAAGTTTATAAAACATGAGTTTTTCCATTTAATTACCTCCTTCCTTCTTACTGCCCTCTTTCCAAAATTTGTATTGTCAATTTTTTTTTTTTTTTTTGGGGGGGGGAGTGCAAAAACATTAAGTGTGGAAAAAAAATCAAGAATAAAATAGTTTTGCAATAGAAAAAATGCTATCACAAAAGTACTTTATTGCTCAAGGGGGGGGGGGGAGGTGTTAACTTCTGGTACTATTTAAATTAGTAATAAGTTTTTTTTTCTATTATGCATCGATTATTACAAGACAAATGTCATAAAAGGAAAACACAAAATCTCCAATAAGTATAAATAAACTTTTTATTTAATGCTAAATTCAGCATTAAATATAATTTACTCTAATAATAATTCTTATTATCATAATCAACAGCAAGGTAGCCACTGAATAGGAGAGTAGAAAATAGAATATTTTTTATACTTCACGATTAGTTTAAAATCCCTCCCCACCCCCTTCAGCATACACACCTGCATCAGAAAAATGTCTGTTGCTTTGAAACAATATTTATTTTTCATGTATTACTCTTGAAACTCTAGATAAATGCCATAGTGGAGGGGAGGGAGAAGTACAATATTTTCATTATGAAAAAGAAATTGCTAATTTTTTTTGCTTCCTGATTAGGAAAAAAGGATTTTGTACTTTTGTTAGTATATTAAAGAAGCAAATATATATATATATGAATATATATTTTTCTTTTTGAGTTTTAGGCAAATGGACAAGAAAAGGAGTAAAATCTGCAATATGTTAAAAAAATCTTTTATATTCAGCATTAATAAGTGTTTTATGATAAAATATAATACAGGTTGGTTCATTGAATAGTTTACCAGAAGTTTAAATATTTTTTTTTAATGTTTCACGATTTGTTAAGAGTAAATTTCAGATTTTTATTTATTTATTAATTTTTTTTTTTTTTTTTGGCGATTAAACATATGAAACCTGATAAAAATGAAACTGAACGAAGAAAGGATTTATGTAATATAGCCAAAAAAAAAAGACTTTCTTTAATCATAATACAGCACAGGTAGATTCTGTAATAAATTAAAAGTGTGATTTACGTTATAAAATAAGTTCATAAATGCAAGTATGGGGAAGGGGGGGGGGGGGGGTAAATTCTCCAATCTTAACTTTTCGCAGCAAAACAGCATAAGCTTTAATTCCCTACTATAAAATTAATTTAGAGAAAATCTTCTAACAATTTATGATTCTGAAACTTAAAAAATTTGTATAAAGTTTTTTTTTTCTCTCTCCTGTCCAGTTATATAACTCAAATAAAATATTTTAATTCTTTCAAGGACGGTGGTATATTTATGAAACTAAATTCCCAAGTGGTACCAGACTTTTTATTTAAAAAATATTCATCATATATGTGAAATTTAGCTTGTTCTTGTTTACAATTATATTTGTAAATTCCCGTGTAATTAATTTCACCAATTTAGCAATGGAACTGATTTGACCTTGAAAGAATAAAAATAGGTACCGCAAAATAAATAAAAAATATATTTAAAGTATTCGCTGACATGCATACAAAATGTTATCAGATTAGCACAAGATGTATATTATCATATGTGCATCAAAAAAATAGTACAAAATGATTATTGTTGGGTATCAAATTTGTGCCGTAATTTTAACATTTTTATGCCAGAAATTTCGGAATTCCTACTTATTTGTATCGAAAACGTATCACCCATATCGCCGATTTTCGTCGAGGTGCCATATTTCTGGCGCCACGACGATAACCCATCTGGGTATCGCCAAAGATATCTAGTGAAAGGACAAAATCGATACTTTTAGGTTACGATCCGCTGTTATCGAAATGACACCTCTAGTACCTTGTCGGAAGATATCATTTTTGTACCAAATTGTTAGTCCTGTGTTTGCTGGGAATAATATTGTTATTATTATTATTTTACATTGGATAGCTCAGATTGATCAGTATGCAGACTGTTTTTTACATTATTCATTCATTTATTTATTTATTTTTTACAGATATTTTTTATGAGGATGTTTTGATTTTCGGAATCTGTTTGGAAAGCGAAAGCACCCTTAAAAATAATTTGCACCTAAAATCGAAGAAGTAAAAAAAAACTTCCTGCATTCAGATCAATTTCAGCTATTCAATGAAAAAAAAAAGTACTAAATAGATAAATAAAAAATAAAATAAAATAAAAATCATTTAAAAATACTGAAATGCAACCGGAGATATCTTTATAAATTTCTTCTATAAGATTATTATTAGCGAAAGGGTCTTTCCATTTGAGTGAAGTAGACCCAATCTCTTCGTTTTGTAATACGTCCAGCTTTGGCAGGTAGTACACTTTATGTCTCATTCTCCCCTTCTTCTTCGTACGTCTTTTGAACTAACTCAAAAAACTATTTTAAAATTTCAGAAAAAAATCGTTTTATTTTGTTTACACACCTGGAATTTCATCACATTTCGATTTATTTTTCTTTCATTACTTAAAAATAATTACTTAATTACCAATTATGCTTAACTTTTGGACACCAGTGAATATATGCTTATGCATATATATATAAGCGGTCTTTTTTGTCTTTTAGCTACTATGGATGAAATTCCCTCCCAACAAGTTTCGGAATCTTTGAAAGCAGAAAACCTAATCAGGGTTTTTGTTATCTCGGCCACACAGTACGCAAAATGTTGATTAAGGATATTAATGCTAACTGACACATTTACATACAAATTGAGATTCATTAAAAAATAAATATCGGATCTAGGATGCTTCTTTAAAAATGAAGATTATAAACAAAATAATAATAATAATAATAATAATTTTGGTCAGAACTCATTGTAAGGATTTTTTATATTATTATTCATACTGACGTAAAAATCCAAGGAATTCAGTGATGCCGGGCCAGACAAAGGTGGAGATTTTAACTTTTTTTCAGGGTCGGACCATTAGCTGTTTTTAACCGAGAAAACTGCCGAACTACTATGTTTTTTACCAGGTTGAGCCATTATTATTATTTTTTTGTTGTTGTTGTTCGGTCCGGGTCGAATTTTTTTTTTCTTTATCTGTCGGGCCGGTCCATGTCTGAAAATTTCAGGCCTTGCAGTGTGGCCACTCCCAGTTCCGGTCCAACACACTAAGATTTTTTTTTTAAATGTATCTTATAAATAAAAAAATTCAAAATAATTCGAGCGTCCGCGCAAAAAATATCTTATAAGCGATACGAGATATACAATTGCGTCATCTTTACAACACACCGGAAGTGACACGACTCTTTAAAATGAATCGAAACACTTAAGCCTACATTGTAACCACCTAACACACTATGATCGAGCCATCGTAACTGGTAGACAGTAGATGCTGGGTTCGAAACCAGTCGCGACCGTCGTCCTAACCATTCGGAGTTTTCTTCGAACCTTGGATTTCCTTGCGTAAGTATGAGTTAGGTTCCCTTAGAAAGACCTCCACAGAAGATGGCATCCCCCCTCCTCTTTTGGGTCTAGGGTAATCCTGTTGATAATCGGCTGTCATGATTAAAACCAGACCAACCCTATGATTGAATATAAAAAATTAGCGGTGAAATTACAATCGGCTGGTCGGCCGACTTTCATGAATTTATTTTATATTTCTTAGCATAATACACAGTAGAAATGTTTAAAATTATTTAAAAATTAGTTTCAAAATTAATTTGTGGTGTGAATTTTTATTTAAAATTTTGCAGTTTTATTTTCGGGAAGGTTGTTTAAAATTAAATATTTGCAGTCATATATCCAAATGTGCACAATATACAAATAATAGCTGTTTAAATTGCACTAATAAACTGATAATCTGCAATAGGTGATCATATTTTTATTTTTATTTATTTTTTTATTTTTTTACATCAATATAAGTAAAAGATGTTTTAGTAAGTTCACTTATATGATCAAGCTTCTTTCAATGTATTATAGTAAAACAAAACAAAAAATGTTTATTTGAGAAATTTTTTTTTAACTTGATAATAGAATTTCTACAAAATCACACCAACAATTAATTCTTTTTGAATATCTGATAAATGTAAGTGTAAAGAACGCAATGAAAAATATGCTATAACATCATATATCTAAATGTCTAAATGTAGCTATTTTTATTTTGAAAGTTTCTAGTACTTAAGTGCATAATTTAATTTTCTGATAAATGAAAATGTTATTAAACATTTTTTTAAATGCAATACAAAATTTTTGAAGTTAAAATTTACTCACAAATATCCTTTATTTTTTCACAAAAATCTTTATTATTTTCCTTTGAATGAAATACATATTTAAAAACCTGTATGCGTATCATTTTTCGTGTTGCTTTGTAATAATAATGACAATTTTTACACATAACAAATAAACATTATATTAACTGCTTATACAATCATTGCATTAAATGCTATTAACTTTATATGTCATTACATTATAGGGGCATTATTATTCTTAATAAATTTGAAGTAATATAAAACAAATTTCTCAGTCTAAAGTTGTGTTTACATTATGTGGTCTATCAGGACCAGTGGCATAGCTAGCGCGGAACATAGGAGACGTCCAACCAGTGTGTCACGCTCTAAGGGATGACGCCCAATCTTTATTTCAAATTTATACATATAATCTTATAAGATTTTGGAAAGGAATTCTGAAATAAAATGAAATTTTTAACGCACGACACAATAGAGACACAATTTTCTTTTCTTTGACAATGTGAAATTTATGCAGAATGGTGTGTCTAAATAAAATATGCACCAGGAAACAAAAATCTATTCAATGGTGAGTAGCAAAAGGAAATTTTAAAAGAAATAATTTTCTTGGACTTATTGACAGTACAGTGACTTATGTGGACTATGAGTTAACTAATAAGTAAAAAAGTTTTTTTTTTTTTTTTTTTTTTTTTTTTTTTTTTAAACTGCAGGAAGACAAAAGGAGGGCAAACTAATATAGTAAAATAAAAAGTTTAGAAATTTTTAGTTAATTCTTTTTAGCATTGTCATTTTCGACAGTCGATAATTTCCCCTTTTACTAACAGATTTTAACCATGCCAGAAAGGGTTAAAGGACCAATATTTATTCAGAATGACCAGTCCAAGTCTTCAAATAATTTTTAGTAGTGTGAATTGAAATTCCACCTCCGAAATCGCGCCTGCAAAAAATAAGGAATTTCAATGTACTTATTGAAACAAACAATTCAATAATGTGAATAATCGCAAAAGGCACAATTGTTGTAAATGTGAAAAATCATTCTCAAGTAAAATGAATGTGAAAAAATGTGCGAAAAAAAATTCATCATGAAAAAAAATCATGCAGGCAAAATATTTATATTCAAATTTATCAATTACCAAAATTAAAAATTAATTTAAAAGGATAAAAACTAATTTAAATTATTTGATTTAACATTGTGGAATATATTAAGCATAAAATTAATAAAAACAGTATTGACAATTGATATTTATTCGAAATTTAAAGTTACTTTAAAATAACGATAAAAATAATGCAGTTATTAAATTTAAAATTCTGAAAAGAAATTATTTAATTGCCATTTAATTTAAATTTTTTAAAAGAAAAATATATTTAATTACTATTTGATTTAACAATATGAAAAAAGTATTAAATTTAAATTATTAAAGATTAAAATTTTATAAATTAAATTTAAAATTATATTTTAAAAAAAGCATATAAGTTATTTATTTAAAAATTAATATTATGATATTTTTTTTTATTATTTAATGATTAAATTTAAAATTATGAAACATATATTTAATTTATATTTAAATTAAAATTATAAAAAATATTAAATTTAAACTATCAAACATGAATTAAAAATAATTTTAAAAAATGATATCATTTATAACATATATTAAAAATTAAAGTTTGTTTAAAATTATGATTGAAAAATTTAACGTTATAAATTTAAAATCATGAAAAAATATTTAATTGTTATTAAGCATTTAAAATTACGAAAAGAACGGATTTCTTCTTCGTTCCAACGTAGTCTGTTTTGAAATACATTAAAATTATTAAAAAATGCAAGAAACGTTACATTATATCTTTTGAACACAGAAAACATTGAATTTTGAAAAAGAAATTTTTTTCAGAAAGAAAAAGATATATAAAAGTGGCTGTTATTCTTTTGAAAATTTTTGTTATAAAAAAAAAAAAAAAAAAAAAAAAAAAAAAAAAAAAAAACAGATTTTAATATTACGAACATTTTAATATAGTCTTTTATCAAATACGCCCCCCCCCCCCGAAAAAAATGATTTAGGAGTTTAGGAACGTACTTTTTATAATCGATTGAAAATGCATAAAAGAGTACAAATGTTTTATGAACCGAACCAAATTCTTTGACAGTTTTTAAGTACTCTAGTTGTAATAGGAGTATTTTAAAATTACATAGGATCGAATAGATAAAAATGGTAAATATTGAAACTATAAATTCAACAACAAAAAACATTACATAAAAAAGTATTTGAAAATTTTACGTGTAAATAATAACAGAAAATTGATTTCATAATTATTTTTATTATCAATTATTATTATTCTCTAAGGGCTTATATTTACTACATTCATTTCTGCTAAGATGGATTTACTTTTCTGTCTATCTTTTCTACATTTATTTTATTTATTTATTTATTTTTAAATCGGAAGAAACATGGTTTAAGTTTCGGTCCTGCAGAATATTTAGCAATATCTCTACCGATGTTCCCCGAAGTAGAGGGAGAAGGAGAAAAATTAACATAAAATCTGTAGAAGAAAATTTTCGTTATAACAAATCTTGGCCCTTGACATATGTGACCTTTGATTAGGGATGACCTTTAAAAGAAGTTTCACTGCATATATATACAGTACAGCCTCCTTAACGGCCACTCCTGGATAGCGAACACCTCATTTTAACGAAAAGTTTTCCATCTTCACTCCCTAAACCTAAAATTCTGTATGTTTAACCTCTGAATAACAGACATTTTGAACAGCGTATTGTAATTTTGCAGATAAAGGATGGAAAATAATTTTTTTTAACGAGGGAAGAAATGGAAAAAAAGTAAAAAAACATCCAAATTTATCAGAGCATTGTGTCATAAATTTTGTGATCTCAGATAAATGCTGGGAAAAATCCTCCCTTCCACGCCCAAAAGTTGTATATATAATTCCTTTCATCGGCTTTGCTACGCCCAGTCTTGAATTCAGGGTGTGACATGGGAGGAGCAATCCTCCCCCTTCGCCCTAGAATTTAAATTAACAGGAGTGAAGAAACTGCCGAAATTTTCATTAATATTTATGATGAATTACCTACCGAAGAAGAATCGGTTGATGTATGCGTTATATCATTTCAGAATTTTCAACAAAAGCTTACAATTAGTGATAATGAAACAGATACTGAAAACTGGAAATGCAATATCGAAAATTTCAAGGAAATTACACAATTTCTTTCAAAAAAAAAAAAAAAAAAAAAAAGATTATTCAGAAGGATTTATACGATTTATAGTATTCAAACTTCAGATTTAAAAACAAATTACATGTAACCCCGAGTAAAAGTAATGTATTGTAACAGATTTTTATCATAAAAATAAAATAAACAGGGGATAAAGATATACAGAATTTTATTTTAGTTTTAATTGCTTAACAATATTATTTTAATTTTAATCATATAATGCAAGTTTTAAGGCATACTAAAAACAATTAACACGAAATATCAAGCATTTTTTAGCCTTTGTAAATCTCTGACTTTTCCCGAATAGCGCACAGCTTCCGGGTTTTCAAAGTGTCCGTAATTTAGAGGTTTTCTTTTATATATATTAATAAATTTAAAATTTTAGCATTAATAATTAACTGATAAAGCACAATTATTCAATAGAAAATATTATCAGTATTGTATTCTAAATTTTCTCGTTAAATGCGAGATGTCATTGCGCTATTTAAATGATCATCGTCGGAAGATCTGTGTAATAATGATAAAAACACATTCAATAAATTCATTCATATTTGTTGTGAATATTACAGTGAAACCTCCAAATAAGAGACACCTATGGGACCGGAACTTTTGTCCCTTAAATAGAGGTGTCCCTTATTCGGAGTTTTTAATGTTATTTTTAATTAATCGTCCAGAAAAATATAAAAATACCAAAG
Source organism: Maratus speculifer (assembly GCA_964019185.1). Classification (NCBI taxonomy): domain Eukaryota; kingdom Metazoa; phylum Arthropoda; class Arachnida; order Araneae; family Salticidae; genus Maratus; species Maratus speculifer. Next base: position 5,841,141 of record CAXHSM010000010.1, read on the forward strand.
CATTAAAAGCTGAAATTTAAATGTATCCGAAGTGTAAAAATTATATTAATTAGACACAAAAGGAAGAAAAAAGTATAAATTAAAATTTTCAATTGATTACTAAATCATTAAATAGTTTGTAGAATTGTTGATTTGTATTTTTTATGAAAACTGTGTACAAGCAAAAGATATAAAACATTTAAAAGAATTTTACTTGAAATAATCGAAAGGAATTATTTTGCAAATTTCAATTTTTCACTACAAACTTTTCAAGTGTTCTTATATCATACTCATCAATTTTAGTTTTTCATTACCAGCAGTGTTTACAAAAAAAAAAAAAAGTATTGAACTGCTTTGCGTATTTTAAGGCAGCAAATCTCTAAACTGCTCTGCTTAGCAATCAGAAAACAGATTCATTTTTAATGGGAAGTTATAAAACTGTAACACTTAGCTATGGAATTGAATTGCGTTTTCAATTTTTTGATAAATAAATTACATATAGAGTTATAAGCGATTTTGATTAAGTGACATTTTTTTTTTTATCAGCTTAAATTATTAGAAAGTTTTTGTTATTATTTTTTTCTATCCATCTCTCTTTTATTAAATATAAATTCAAAATATCAGAAATTGAGTTCACAACGTCCATATCGGCACTATTTTCTGAAAAATCTTTTTTTTTTTTCCTTAAAAAAAAAAAAAAAAAAAAAAAAAGACGGGGAAATGAGTGTGATTAACTAGTTTTTGAACAACAACAACTGCTAGTTTCACGCATTTCCGACAAAATTAAATTGAAAATTATGTCATAAAATGTTAAGTTGAAAATTAAGTTGAAAAACAGTCTTATCAAGATAAAAACTAATGAGTAAAAAAAATGTTTCGAAAGTAATAACAATAATTAAATATGATTTTTCTATGAATAGTCGTAATTTTTTTCAATTTACTGTATGACATCATAAACTAGTAAATCTGAAATAATTTCTCTTTAAAGTAAAATAAATAAATAAATAAATAAATAAAAGTAATAAATGACAAATAAATAAAACCTGTTAATAATAACAGATGCTAGTTCTAAATCAAGATACACATATATTCTTAAATGAAACTACAATGTTAAATATGTTATTATTTTAGGACTAATCAGTAGATATCTTTCGTTTCTAGTGTGGAAGGAGCCTGCAGTTTGTATATCCTGGAGTATTTTGCAATTTAGAGCTCACCCACAACTACACAATTAAGGCTCCAGTCCTCGCTCCAGGAAACGCTCGCGATCTGACGCTATTCCTATCAGAAAGCATTTTTTTTAATAACTCTTTTGTAATTTTTTTTTTTTTTTTTTTTTTTTTGCATTGGATAGCTGAGGTGAATGCCGAAAGCGCACCTTTTTTACTTTTTCGATTTTGGTTGCAGATATATTTTTTAAAAACACTTTCAGTTTCGAAACCGGTTTTGAAAGTGAAACTAACTTTATAAAAAATATCTAGTAAAAAACGTGCACTGTCGGCATGCACTTCAGCTATCCACTGAAAAAAAAAATACTCAAAGATGTCAAAATTCGAAAGAGTTATTAGAAAAATGCTTCCCCATAGGAATAGCATTAGCTCGCGAGTGTTTCTTCGGCCAGGGACAGGGGCCTTAACATTATTCACTTGGTTTCACTTAGATGTTATTTTAAAGGAAAAACAGCTGCGCGGAACGGACGCGCAAGCGTTGATCCCAGAAGATCAAAATGTAAAAATGTAATCGCTAGACGTGTGGTTAAATTTGAACTTTACTATTATATATAAATTTAACGAGGAGGAGTTAGTACCACTAGAGGCGTTCACTCGTTGTTCGTACGAAATGAGTCGAAAAAGCTTATTTATACGAAAGCATACATCGGCTGCTAACTTGGAGCAATCGACGTACATGAATATAAATTGATACTAAATGATATTGACAACAAGAGACAGACATTTAAGTTATTATTATTTTATTTTTTAGATTTTGTGGTATGAAATTTAAATTTAAAAGCAATTAATTTTATTTTCAATTCGTGTGCATATGAGGTATGTCTTTAAACCTGAAGGAATGTACATAGATATTGGTAATAGTGGAAGACTTTTACTTTTATACAGTGAAACCTCCAAATAAGGGACAAAACTTCCGGTCCCAGTCCCTTGGTATAGGACAGGCAATGTATTTACCTTTGAATAAGGGACACTCGATTTAAGGGACATTTGATTCAAGGGACACTTGATTCAAGGGACACTTGAAAAAGATATTAAAAGGACTGGTTTTTGTATTTCAGATAATGAAGTAGTCTGTGATAAGAATGAAAATACAGATTTTTGTGAATTTATCAAACAGACAGACAATCATGTAGATACAGAGGCGTATTACCCAATCATTTATTTACCCAAAATTCTGACTCAACACCAGTGCGTTTATCCCCATTGAAAGAAATGCTGAAAATTGTGAGGATGATTCTAAAGTGGAAAAGGAAAAAAGTAAATTCTAAAGAAAATTGTGAAATAAAGAATTTTACAGATATTTTTAGGCTGTTCTCAAATCCAAAAAAGGCAACGTTTAAGACATAAGTTTTAATTTATTTTTATTCGGAAATACCTGAAACTAGCAGATATTGTTGATGCATCTGAAAATATGTAATCAAGCTTTTTTTTTTTTTTTCTTTTTTTTTTCTGAAATGCAATAGATTTTTCAGGAAATATTATGGAATGGCCGTTTTGAACCGAATTTTCATGTGAAAGAAGAATAACTTCTCAAGACCTTTGATTAGGGATGACCTTTAAAAGAAGTTTCACTGCATATATATACAGTACAGCCTCCTTAACGGCCACTCCTGGATAGCGAACACCTCATTTTAACGAAAAGTTTTCCATCTTCACTCCCTAAACCTAAAATTCTGTATGTTTAACCTCTGAATAACAGACATTTTGAACAGCGTATTGTAATTTTGCAGATAAAGGATGGAAAATAATTTTTTTTAACGAGGGAAGAAATGGAAAAAAAGTAAAAAAACATCCAAATTTATCAGAGCATTGTGTCATAAATTTTGTGATCTCAGATAAATGCTGGGAAAAATCCTCCCTTCCACGCCCAAAAGTTGTATATATAATTCCTTTCATCGGCTTTGCTACGCCCAGTCTTGAATTCAGGGTGTGACATGGGAGGAGCAATCCTCCCCCTTCGCCCTAGAATTTAAATTAACAGGAGTGAAGAAACTGCCGAAATTTTCATTAATATTTATGATGAATTACCTACCGAAGAAGAATCGGTTGATGTATGCGTTATATCATTTCAGAATTTTCAACAAAAGCTTACAATTAGTGATAATGAAACAGATACTGAAAACTGGAAATGCAATATCGAAAATTTCAAGGAAATTACACAATTTCTTTCAAAAAAAAAAAAAAAAAAAAAAAGATTATTCAGAAGGATTTATACGATTTATAGTATTCAAACTTCAGATTTAAAAACAAATTACATGTAACCCCGAGTAAAAGTAATGTATTGTAACAGATTTTTATCATAAAAATAAAATAAACAGGGGATAAAGATATACAGAATTTTATTTTAGTTTTAATTGCTTAACAATATTATTTTAATTTTAATCATATAATGCAAGTTTTAAGGCATACTAAAAACAATTAACACGAAATATCAAGCATTTTTTAGCCTTTGTAAATCTCTGACTTTTCCCGAATAGCGCACAGCTTCCGGGTTTTCAAAGTGTCCGTAATTTAGAGGTTTTCTTTTATATATATTAATAAATTTAAAATTTTAGCATTAATAATTAACTGATAAAGCACAATTATTCAATAGAAAATATTATCAGTATTGTATTCTAAATTTTCTCGTTAAATGCGAGATGTCATTGCGCTATTTAAATGATCATCGTCGGAAGATCTGTGTAATAATGATAAAAACACATTCAATAAATTCATTCATATTTGTTGTGAATATTACAGTGAAACCTCCAAATAAGAGACACCTATGGGACCGGAACTTTTGTCCCTTAAATAGAGGTGTCCCTTATTCGGAGTTTTTAATGTTATTTTTAATTAATCGTCCAGAAAAATATAAAAATACCAAAGCATTAAAAGCTGAAATTTAAATGTATCCGAAGTGTAAAAATTATATTAATTAGACACAAAAGGAAGAAAAAAGTATAAATTAAAATTTTCAATTGATTACTAAATCATTAAATAGTTTGTAGAATTGTTGATTTGTATTTTTTATGAAAACTGTGTACAAGCAAAAGATATAAAACATTTAAAAGAATTTTACTTGAAATAATCGAAAGGAATTATTTTGCAAATTTCAATTTTTCACTACAAACTTTTCAAGTGTTCTTATATCATACTCATCAATTTTAGTTTTTCATTACCAGCAGTGTTTACAAAAAGAAAAAAAAAGTATTGAACTGCTTTGCGTATTTTAAGGCAGCAAATCTCTAAACTGCTCAGCTTAGCAATCAGAAAACAGATTCATTTTTAATGGGAAGTTATAAAACTGTAACACTTAGCTATGGAATTGAATTGCGTTTTCAATTTTTTGATAAATAAATTACATATAGAGTTATAAGCGATTTTGATTAAGTGACATTTTTTTTTTTATCCTTTCTTGAGAAGTTATTCTTCTTTCACATGAAAATTCGGTTCAAAACGGCCATTCCATAATATTTCCTGAAAAATCTATTGCATTTCAGAAAAAAAAAAGAAAAAAAAAAAAAAAGCTTGATTACATATTTTCAGATGCATCAACAATATCTGCTAGTTTCAGGTATTTCCGAATAAAAATAAATTAAAACTTATGTCTTAAACGTTGCCTTTTTTGGATTTGAGAACAGCCTAAAAATATCTGTAAAATTCTTTATTTCACAATTTTCTTTAGAATTTACTTTTTTCCTTTTCCACTTTAGAATCATCCTCACAATTTTCAGCATTTCTTTCAATGGGGATAAACGCACTGGTGTTGAGTCAGAATTTTGGGTAAATAAATGATTGGGTAATACGCCTCTGTATCTACATGATTGTCTGTCTGTTTGATAAATTCACAAAAATCTGTATTTTCATTCTTATCACAGACTACTTCATTATCTGAAATACAAAAACCAGTCCTTTTAATATCTTTTTCAAGTGTCCCTTGAATCAAGTGTCCCTTGAATCAAATGTCCCTTAAATCGAGTGTCCCTTATTCAAAGGTAAATACATTGCCTGTCCTATACCAAGGGACTGGGACCGGAAGTTTTGTCCCTTATTTGGAGGTTTCACTGTATAAAAGTAAAAGTCTTCCACTATTACCAATATCTATGTACATTCCTTCAGGTTTAAAGACATACCTCATATGCACACGAATTGAAAATAAAATTAATTGCTTTTAAATTTAAATTTCATACCACAAAATCTAAAAAATAAAATAATAATAACTTAAATGTCTGTCTCTTGTTGTCAATATCATTTAGTATCAATTTATATTCATGTACGTCGATTGCTCCAAGTTAGCAGCCGATGTATGCTTTCGTATAAATAAGCTTTTTCGACTCATTTCGTACGAACAACGAGTGAACGCCTCTAGTGGTACTAACTCCTCCTCGTTAAATTTATATATAATAGTAAAGTTCAAATTTAACCACACGTCTAGCGATTACATTTTTACATTTTGATCTTCTGGGATCAACGCTTGCGCGTCCGTTCCGCGCAGCTGTTTTTCCTTTAAAATAACATCTAAGTGAAACCAAGTGAATAATGTTAAGGCCCCTGTCCCTGGCCGAGGAAACACTCGCGAGCTAATGCTATTCCTATGGGGAAGCATTTTTCTAATAACTCTTTCGAATTTTGACATCTTTGAGTATTTTTTTTTTCAGTGGATAGCTGAAGTGCATGCCGACAGTGCACGTTTTTTACTAGATATTTTTTATAAAGTTAGTTTCACTTTCAAAACCGGTTTCGAAACTGAAAGTGTTTTTAAAAAATATATCTGCAACCAAAATCGAAAAAGTAAAAAAGGTGCGCTTTCGGCATTCACCTCAGCTATCCAATGCAAAAAAAAAAAAAAAAAAAAAAAAAAAATTACAAAAGAGTTATTAAAAAAAATGCTTTCTGATAGGAATAGCGTCAGATCGCGAGCGTTTCCTGGAGCGAGGACTGGAGCCTTAATTGTGTAGTTGTGGGTGAGCTCTAAATTGCAAAATACTCCAGGATATACAAACTGCAGGCTCCTTCCACACTAGAAACGAAAGATATCTACTGATTAGTCCTAAAATAATAACATATTTAACATTGTAGTTTCATTTAAGAATATATGTGTATCTTGATTTAGAACTAGCATCTGTTATTATTAACAGGTTTTATTTATTTGTCATTTATTACTTTTATTTATTTATTTATTTATTTATTTTACTTTAAAGAGAAATTATTTCAGATTTACTAGTTTATGATGTCATACAGTAAATTGAAAAAAATTACGACTATTCATAGAAAAATCATATTTAATTATTGTTATTACTTTCGAAACATTTTTTTTACTCATTAGTTTTTATCTTGATAAGACTGTTTTTCAACTTAATTTTCAACTTAACATTTTATGACATAATTTTCAATTTAATTTTGTCGGAAATGCGTGAAACTAGCAGTTGTTGTTGTTCAAAAACTAGTTAATCACACTCATTTCCCCGTCTTTTTTTTTTTTTTTTTTTTTTTTTTTTTTTTAAGGAAAAAAAAAAAAAGATTTTTCAGAAAATAGTGCCGATATGGACGTTGTGAACTCAATTTCTGATATTTTGAATTTATATTTAATAAAAGAGAGATGGATAGAAAAAAATAATAACAAAAACTTTCTAATAATTTAAGCTGTCAGTTATTTTCAAATACGTTTATCCCAACCTTGTTTAGTTATGTAAATGTTTTTTTTTTTTTAATATGAAAAACAACAGCAAAAATGCACAAATTTTTAAACTTTTTTTTTCTTTATAATTATTTAAGAACGTGTTACATAAAAAGTATACATATATCTGGGCATTAAAAAGTAGTAAGAAGGTTTTTGTTAAATCTAGTTCAAAGTTAAATCCAAATTAGTTCTGCATTTCTTTTTTCCTCTTAGTAATTCATTAAAAACATTTTTCATACTATACTTAAAATAATAATCATGATAACAATATAGTTATTTCTGTGACTACCCATCAAATTTTCATTTTATGATATGACATCATAAGATAGTGAATTTACATGAAAATTCTTTGAAATTAAAAAAACGAGAGAGAGGAAATGTACTTTAAAATTAAATATTTCATTTATAGGCTTAAGAATTCAAATAATATCTTTTTTTCAATTTATTATTTTTGCATCTTGTTTAATGAGCAAGAAAAGTTCATTTTCGAGAACCGATTGAGATCTTATTTTTCATATTAATTTATACCTTATAAAAGAAAAAGAAGAGAGATAAAAAATATATAATACTTACTTTCTAATAATTTTAGCAATCGGTTACTTTACAATACTTTTAGCTAAGTGTCATTTAAATTTTGTACGACATTAAATTTTAATATGAATTTTTAAATATATTTAAAAGCAAGCCTTTTTACTATTTTTTAAGTCCAAATACAGTCAGTACCGGATATATGGTCACCCGCTTATAAGGTCACCCCGCATATAAAGTCACTTTTCGTAAATCCGTACTGACAGAATAGGTATTATGTGTTAAAATACACTGTCTATATGGTCGGTTTCTAATGGCTTCTCTCGGATATATGGTCACAAAGTTTAAGGAAAAGTTAAATCCATGCAAAAAAAGTCACATCTTTTTTTTTTCTTTTTGTATTTTACATTATTTGTCGTTGCGAATAAATTGTTCGTTTATATTTTGTTAATTGTCATTTATTTGTGAATAAAATATGTCAGCAAAAGGAAAAATTTGACAATAGTGATAAAAAAGAAATTGATAGAAAACTTTGAAAATTGAAAGCATGGAAGCAGATTTTGCAAAGACTCTACACTGAACAACGTTTTAGGGTTATCAGAAAGATGTTATGATGTGGGACGAGGATAATGATGTAGATGACGATGGTTATGATGTACCCTTTTTTGAATTTGCATAAAAATTATTGAATGCACTTGATCAATACAAGAGGAACTGACATAAACATATAGTTGTTAACTATAAGATTGTTACTAATGAGCTTTACCCGCGAGAGTAACACCATAGACTTCTTTCAATTTCTCATCTAATAGCGGCATCACACGGACCTCTTTCGCAGAACTTTTTCCCCTACACAAGATTACAGCCAGCAAAATGTTCCGTGCCTTTGATATAGGGAGAATCTTTTCGGTAATTTCGTTAACCGAGCGTTTCCCGCATTGCACAGAAAATGTTGGCTATTAATTCAGCGCTGATCAACTGACCAATAGGAACGGAGCGAGAAATGAAATAACCCCGCGAGAAGTTTGAAAAACCTGTTTACCGAACACGCTGCAAAATGAACGATCCTGTTTCGTAAAATGTTTGCCTAAAAATCTTTCTCCGTGTGATACAGCTTTAAGGGTAACACTTACACCTTTCTTGTTCTTTATTCTCCGAAAAAGTTTGCTTATTGGACGAAGGAGAAGCTGTGTTAAAATATTTTTCTTGCATATTTCTGCTTCTTTTCTAGATACTCGCAGGTAACGTGACATGCATAAAGGCCATGCTGAAGCTTCTATATTGGAAATCGTTTCCGATGTCTTAAATATAAACACTAATGGAAACGATGATAATCACAGTGAGTATGAAGTTGGAGCGATAACACGAGCAGAATCTTTTCTAGGGGTGCACAACCTTTTCAAGGGAAGGGCCACTTACAAGTATATCTTGGTGGTCGAGGGCCACATCAATAACACGGAATGAATTGGATTTAGAAAGGAAGTGGTGTGCGGCCTAAAATCGTAAAAAAATAATGAAATAAAATATGGCTTCAGGGAAAGAGGGGGTACTACTTTAAGTTCACTTACCCAGTCAAAATATCCAGTTCAGTCGGTAAAGTTATATCAGCAGTTTTTACGTTTCTATACATAACATGTATAGCAAGGGACTTTATTGAGGAGAGAAAATTTTGTTTTATTAAAAATGCTAAAAACCAACATACATGGCTAATGCAAAAAAAAAAAAAAAAAAAATGGTAATTTTTATGACTGAAGGAGACAGGAGCCGATCAACAAGATTTTTCTTCGCCTGATCAACGAAATTCCTGATTTTCTGTGCCAGATCAATAAAATTTTTAATTCTTCCACGCCCGATCGACCAAATTTGCACATTTTACGAAGCAATCAGCAAAAAAAGCAATTTTTAAGAAGCCGATCGACAAAATTTGCGACTTTTTCGGCGCCTAATCGACGATTTTTCTAGTTTTTTGTTGATTGATTGACGATATTCGCGATTTTTATGAAGCCAATCGATAAAATTTACAATTTTTATGAAGCCCATCGACGAAATTTGCGATTTTTAGGAAGCCAATCGACGTAATTCGTGATTTCCACAAAGCCGATCGATGAATTTCGCGATTTTTACGAAGCCGATCGACAAATTTCGTGATTTTTACTAAGCCGATCGACGAAATTTGAGATTTTTCCTCACATGATCGAGAAAATTCCAGATTTCTCCGAGCCTGATCGACGAAATTTTCGATTTTTTCCCACATCACTAATTTAATTCGCGATTTTTGTGAAGCTTATCGACGAAGTTCGTGATTTTTCAGTTCTTCATCAACGAAATTCGCGATTTTTCAGTGCCTGATCGACGAAATTCTTGATTTTTTTCGCATGATCGATGAAATTTGCGATTTTCCTTCAGATGATCGGCGAAATTCGCGATTTTTATGAAACTGATTGAAAAAATGCACGATCTTTTCGTTTCTGATCAACAAAATTAGCAATTTTACAAAGTTAATTGGCAAAATTTGCGATTTTTTAAAGGAGCTAATTGACGAAATTCGTGATTTTTCTTCACATGATTGAGAAAATTCGGAATTTCCCTGCGCCTGATCCACGAAATTTTCGACTTTTTTTGCACCTTACCAACAAAATTCGCTATTTTTACGAAGCCGATCGATAAAATTCAGCTCATGATTGAGATTTTTCAGCTCTTTATCGACGAAATTCTCGATTTTTTTTTCCATGATCGACAAATTTCGGGATTTTTCCGTTTTCGATCGACGAAATTCTTAATTTTATTATAGCCAGATCGACGTAATTAGCAATTTTTTCGCGTGTGATCAACAAAACTTGCAGTATTCCCGTCTCCAACCAAAGAAGTTTGCGATATTTCAGAATCTAATCAATAAAACTCGCAATTTTTCGGTGTCCGATTGATGAAATGTGCACTTTTTCACTCTTAATTGACGAAATTCTTCCGCGCCCGATCAATGAAATTCTCAATTTTTTTCTCTTGATAAACTTTCTAATCAACGAAATTAACTATCATTTTGCAGCCGATCAAAGAAATTTTCAATTTTTCCACACATCATCGTCAAATTCGCAATTTTTCCGTGCATTATCAACGAAATTTGCGTTTTTTTCGTGCCCGATCAATGAAATCGCGTTTTTTTACGCAATAAACCGAGAAAACATGCTATTTTTTGCGATCGACGAATTAATTTTACAAATTTTTAGAGCATCATCAACAATTGGCGATTTTTATCCTGCCCGATCAACGAAATGTGTGATTTTTCGCGTCCGAGAGAAAAAATTTGCGATTTTTCCGTGCATGATAGCAAAACTTGCGATTTTTCCGTGTCCGCTAAGGGAAATTTGCGATTTTTTCAAAGCCTCATCGACAAAATTCGCCTTTTCGCGCACTTTATTAATAATATTCGCGATTTTTCCGTGCCGATCAACGAAATTTGCGATTCTTAAGTGACGAAATTTTATATTTTCCTGCGGTAAATTGACGATTTTTTCCTGCGACATGTACACAAAAATCGCAATTTTTTCCAGTTGTAAATTGTCGAAACTCGCGGGCCAAATGTTAACCCATCGCGGGCCACAGGTTGTGCATCCCTATTTTAAACTATTAAATATTCTCAGATAGTTTTTACTAATCCCAAATGCACAGAGGAGCATTTTAAAACTGTCTCTCAATAAGAAAAGGTAGTTTTAACAATTACATTAAAAACGACCCTGCAAAAAAGATATTTACTACTACGAGTTTTTGGTACTACGAGCATATTCATCAATTTGAAAATTTAAATGAAATGTAATTTTTGCTTATAACTTTTATATACTTCATAGCTTATTTATACATTATTTAACTAATTTAATTAACTTATTAATAATATTTTATTGCCTGAAGTGAAATTCCTGTTTACACCGCATATAAGGTCACCCCGCTTATAAGGTCATATTTTTTAGGACCGCAAGGGGTGACCATATAGTCGATACTGACTGTATAAGAATACTTTTTTTATTTATTTAACTTGCATTACCTTTATCAAAAATAAGTTACATAATTTTTTTTAGTTGTTTTATGCATGAAAATTAATTTATTATCTCTGGTAAATTATTAAAAATGGCTAAGATAATTCTTTTATAAATAAGTTTGCACAAATCTGTCTGTTTTATTAATAAAAATCATTCAAATAATTAAATAAGATTTGGATAAATGTATTTAAATGTAATTGATAATATCAGAATGAAAATAAACTTTCTGAGGTTTCTTCAACTAAGCTTTTTTTTTTTGTTTGTTTTTTTTTTTTTTTAATGAAATACAAAAATAATGAATAAAATAAATCTCTTCTTTGAATTCCTAAATAATAATACTAATTAAACATGGATTTTTCCCAGACATTAATACTTGTAGCAATCAGTTACTTTACAATACTTTTGGCTAAGCATTGTTTAAATTTTGTGCTAAACTAAATTTGAATTTAAAATTTGAAATATATTTAAAAACAAACTTTTTTACTATTTTTTAAGTCCAAATATAAAAATGTATTATTATTATTTTAAATCTAACTCGCATTTAAATTCATTTATCAGAAATAAATTTAAAAAGTTGTACATTTTTGTGGGGTTTTATTTATTTATTTATTTGTATGAAAGATAGTTTATTTTCTCAGGTAAATTATTAAAAATGGTTAAGATAATTCTTTCATAAATACTTTTGTATAAATCTATTTTATTTATAAAAATCATTCAAATAATTAAGTAAGATTTGGATAAAGATATTTGAAAGTAATTGATAATATTAGAATGAAAATAAAATTCTTTAAGATGCAAAGCTGAACTTCAATGTTAAAACATATAAATTAAATATTTAGTACGTACTAAAATATACCCTCCCTCTTTCTCTTTTATTATTATTAACTTTACTTAAAAAATTATTATAAATTTACTAACTTATGATGGCATATCATAAAATGAAAACGTTATGGGTAGTCACAAAAAGGAAATATTATAATTATTTTAAGAACATATTGAAGAATGTTTTAATTTCGTTGAAGCAAAAAGAAATTTTAAATTAATTTAAAGAGCCCTGCAGAACGTAATTTTAAAGGATTTTTACGAGTAGATGATGTTCGCTTAATGGTATGGGAGGAGTTTCAGTTTGTTTATCCTTTTGCCTTGTGTAATTTAGTGCGAGCATGACCCTAAAGGATTTAACGAATATTTACTAATTTATTTTTAAAAATATCAACAAGGAGAACTTAATGCCATACAGGCGTTCCCCTACTATGTAACAATGAACTATTGGAAAAGACTGCTAGCGACAAAAACTAATATAATATCATCAAAAAAGAATCTCTTAATTTTACTGGCGTGAGTAAATTATTTTATTTTTGTTATTTTAATGTCAGTTCATGCAGTACAAAATTCACAAATTCAATCCCGTAGCATTTATTCTTATTTTTTAAAGAGTACTGATATCTTAAGCACTATTTTTCAGACAATAAACTAAACAGATAGTATCTTTCTACCTAATGCAAAAAAAAAAACAAAACAGTTAAGACATTTTTTTCAATGGAAAATCTAAAGGAATTTCATACGTTCAATTAATTGTAAATTATAAAAGATAAATATGTATTAAGATAGACATGATCACAATTAATACAATAACCCAACATCGATTGAAAGATTATCCGGGGCTAGGATTCGAACCTGGATCCATATTGTATCGTTGCTCTATTGTATTGATTGAGTTTATGTCCGTCTTAATATACAAATACATTTAACAATTAATAAATTAAATTAAGACATTAATTTGTGTGTTCTCTGTAAATACTTGAAGGAACGCGTTGATAAAAGGTGACATATTTCTTTAGGCACCTGAAAATAATCTTCCATTTCAAAATTGGCCCTGTAGGCTCGAAACAAAAATATATGTAATAAATACATTTCTTCCTAAAAAGTTCATACCATTTAAATATTTTACCTGTAGTATTTTCGGTACTGATCATCACTGGTAATATATTTATTATTTTTATTCATTCGAAAATTGCATCGAATAGTTTGGAATCTTTTATATACTAATTTTATTTAACCTAATAGTAAAAGTCATAATGTTAAATTTTCTACCAGGCAACAAACAGAATTATTTATTTTCTAAAACCTAGTTAATAATAATAATAGTAATAACAGAAAATAAAATTTTTCAGATCGATATAATTAATTAATAAATTTTTTAAATTATTAAATATCAAAATTGAAATTCTAAAATCACATAAAAAAGCAGAAAGCTCAATATTGTAAGCAGAAACACAAGGCGAAATTAGGAGATTGAAAAATTCACTATAATAAATACAAATAAAAAAGCAAAAAAAAACAAAAAAAAACTTTTTTTTTTTTTTTTTGGTTGACGGTTAATTTCTAAAATCTAGCAAAAATGCAAAATTAAGTTTTTTCCCCTTTGTGTTATTGTTCGATGAAATTTCTGAATTCCTACAACTTAATTTTCAGAAAAACTTTTAAAAGTGAAATATAGATTCTATTACAAAAAGTATTGAAACTATTCCGAAATTTTCGTACATTTAAGGAAGTCTTCTTTATTTATCTTTGTTATTTTAATAATATTGACTAATTTTAATAATAATAACTTATAGAAGAGGTATTTCATTTGTGCCATACATTCAGACAGTTAAAATTTCGAAAACAAGTTGGTTCCGAACTATTTGTCACACTCGATGACCGTTCAGTATGAATGAATGGGCGTGTGCACGAAAATATCGATTTGGATATGGGTGGAGTTATGTGGATGAAACTGAAGTTTACCATACGGAGATGAATGAATAGTGTTAGAGCGTTACCTTCTCAATATGGTAGAAGGCCTAACAGCTAGGGATTTTAAAATCCCTTTGGCTTCACTAAAGAAGATTACTCGCTTTACCACCTTGTAAATATCTCACCGCCTTTATATTAGTTCTCAGCGAACTGTCGTTCACCGAACTTCGTGGTTCACTTTCTGTGGATTATTTCCCGAAATTTGATTTAGTTTAATTTCAAGAAAAATTTATCAAGTGATTAATTCACCAAGGGAATGTTTCTCTTTTAATTCTTTTCTCTTCAATCTGTACTTAACACGATGAATTTCACGGTGATTGACACTGAAACTGAAAAAAATGTATGTAATGTTTTAAGTAACTATTAAGAAAGTATACTCCATTATTAAATAAATGTTAAGTAAATTTTAAATAAATTTTCAATGATTACTTAAAACAATTTTAGTTTTATATCGTATTTTTAACTGTCCGTCACTGGTGAATGACGATGCCTAAACGGAAAGTTCAGCGTTAGTCACCGGTGAGTGACGTGGCACTCAACGTGTTAAGTTAAATTTTTTGATGTATTTTCAGGGTTTATTGCCTGTAGTAATTTTTTTCCGATTTCCAACATTCTCGTCAAAGTATTACTTGATTTCAGCTTATGACTTTTTTCTTTTTTTTCCCCTCCCAGTAGCTATTCAAATTATTTATACCTCTAATAAAAAAAAGTCTTTTAAAAATTTTACTTTTAAAAGATGAGTAATAAAAGATCGTTGATAGTTTTGTTTCATAACTATAAATAAAGTTACCTCAAATAATTTAAATAAATTGTTAGGTGCCGTTTGACATTAAAAGAAATATTTTTAAAAAATGTTTAGTTAGGATATTCAGAAATTCGTTATTATATGAACGATTATTTTTCAATTTTTAAAAAAAAAATGTATGTAAAGTATTTTGGTGGTTACAAATTAGTTATTTCTAACATTTTAATTATACCGCTTGGGCTCTTTCATATAATTTTTTTTTCTTTTCTTTTCTTTCTTTCTTTTCTTTCTTTTTTCTTTTTTTTTCTTTTTTTTTTTTTTTTTTTTTTTTTTTTTTGTTATGAATTATACAAATATACCTGCATTTTGTCAACATAAGAATTCATGTATTTTTATGATTTATTTTGATTTAAAATTTAATGTTTGCTTGGAAACTTTTTTTTTTTGTATATGTATAAGTAAACAAGCAGATTGAGTTTAAAAACTCTTAATTTCAGACATAAATTTCAAATATGAGAAGAATAAAAAATTATTACATATAGTAATCATGAAGTATTCTATTTTATATTAATATTTATGTAAGCACAGTTTTAAAAAATTGTTTTTGTTACTTTACCTTTATAAAATCTTTTTTAAAAACCATTAAACGTATTGTTTGTTATTATTTTTTTTTCTCTGAAAATATTTTGTATATTTAAGAATAAAAATTGTACTCTAAGTTTTTTTTTTTTTTTTTTTTTTTTTTTTTTAAAGAATGTAATTTAGAAAAAAATTTGAATAGACAATGCGGGATTTTTAATCATTGGTCTAGGAATATTAATGCTTTTTGCATAATTTGCGTAATATATGACTCGCTATGATCATCCTAAAGATGACGTTAATTATTATTATTAATTTAAATATAGAATTTGTTTATAAGTCTTTAAAATTGTAGTCTTTGAAAATATCATTTCCCAAATAGTCGTTGTAATTTGTTAAATTACAATTTTGTTATATTATTTTTTAATTTTTTTTATACTTTCAAAGTTCTAAACGTTACTTAGGAAATGAGCGTATACCATTCAAAATTAGGCAGGATTTTCTGCCATTTTGGAAAAAGAAAAATGATATGGTAGACACGTTTTTTCTCACCAATCAGAGTCTACATCACGTTCATTTGCCATAAGAAGGAATTTAAAAATCGCCAAGAGTAAATTTAGTTTATTTCAAACATTACATTGTTATATTATCGGGTTATAAAAGGTACGCTACGAATTTTAGTTTATATAGCCTAAAGAAATATAAACTAATCTCGAGGCCCCACACTTGGCGCTGAAAAGGACCCGGATGATAATGTAAAGTCTATGGGGGCGTTCTTTTCAAATATTTCGCCCAAATTTTAATATTTTTACGTGATTTTTTTTGCGCAAGATAGCTGAGGACGATCCACAACCGGCGTAGTTTTTACTTTTCCGATTTTTTTTAAATTACTTTATTTTTCGAAACCGGTTCAGAAATTGAAACTATCGTAATATAAAAAAATATATATAAGCTAAATCGAAAAAGTAAAAATTAGGCCGGTTGTAGATCGTCCTCAGCTATCCTATGAAAAAAAAAAAAAAAAAAAAAAAAAAAAATGTATAATTATTAAAATTTGAGCGAGATATTTGAAAAGAAACGCTCCCATAGACTTTACATTATCATTCGGGTCTTTTTCTGTGCCTAGTGTGGGACCTTAACGATTTGGAATTATTATAAAATGTACCACAACCAGGGTTCGCACAATTCTACCACTAAATTTTAAGAATATTTTCGAAGTGTTTCACTGCAGAAAAACATCGTAAAATCTGTGAATGGAGGTGGGGATTACGAATGTTGTGGCTTAAAAATTAAATGTAAATTTTCTTATTTTTAATAGTGGTGCCAGAGTCCTTGGAAATTCCAAGGAGTGTGCGAACCTTGACCACAACTATTTTTTGGCAGACAAACAATCTCTGGGGGACACTAAACCGTATCTATGCAAGAAAATCCAATATTCGAAGAAAACCACTTTAGTGCAACGATTTCTTGTCAGCTTCTGTATGAGGACCCCAGAAGCCAAGGGGTATAAGTGACAAAATTAAAAAAATTGAGTTAAGTGCACAGGGTATCTGGAAATATGCTTTTTTCATTTCAGGTAAAGAAATATAGGTGATTTTCTTATTATTTGGGGAGTTATAGAGATAAATCACTTTTTTCGAAAAACAAACAATATTGATTAATTATACATTTAAAGAAAATTGTACTCTATTTTTTTAACAGTTATTGAAATGAGAGTTCAAAGATTAGAATGCAACAAGCAGATGTTTCCTATTTCAATTTAGTCAATTGAAATAGTCAATTTTTTTCAATTTTTGGATGTTCCAATTTAACATCAGTTATCTTTAAACTCTATTTACTCCAAATCGACATTTTGTCACTTGTACCCCTTGGCTTCTGAGGTCGTCATATGTATTTTTGGAGCTATTTTTCTTTCTTTTCTCTCTCTTTTTTTTTTAATGTTTTAACCAATTTAGTCTTTTAATAGATTAAATATTAGCGATTTTAAAAGATTTCTTCTGTATTCTTTATTTGGCTCTTATAATCACAAAATATGCATTATTTATTTATTATTATTATTAACATCGATTAATATTTCCACTCATTAATTTTAGCCTGAATTAATAATGGAACATTTGTCATTAAATGACATTAAAAGAATTTTTTTTTTTTTTTTTTTTTGCAAATATTAAAAAAGAAAAGAAAACAGATATAAAGTGAATACAATAATGCCTCTAAATTTGCTTCGGTGCTGCCATCTCTTAGTGATATAATGAGTATACAGGCACATAAAGCAATTATTTCATGGTTTTGCAAATTTTTTGCCTTCAAACGAAATATTCCGTGTTAATATTTTATGAACGAATTTGTGTAATGTAATACTTGTATACTTTTAAAATTAACCGCTTATAAATACAGTTATTAAAAGTTGTTCTGTAAAAGAATAAAAGTTAATAATAACTTAAATTTTAAGTGCATTTAGTACAAATTGGCCCATGACTGCAATTTTTTAATTACTAAACAGGAGTGTTCGGGATATTCACCATCAGAAATCCTTCTCTTTGATAATTTTGTCTCGAATAACATTAAAGTGAAAAACTTAATTTGGTGCTGTCGTCTATAATATCGATTTGTATCAATAGGCATTACTGATTCTTCTATCGTAGAAAAGTGTTTTAGTTTCCGCCAAATAAACATTCCTATTACAAATTGAGAAATAATTGCATCGGCATATTCTATCCGAAAAAACATTTTTTTTTTTTTTTTTTTTTTTTTTTAACTCGAAAATGATGTTTGCACAACGTTAAATAAAAAGAAGATCCCACAGCACAAGTACTAAAATAATAAAATAAAATAAAAAGTCTGAATATTGAATTTGAATAATAAAAATTTCAGAAGAAACCAAGTAAAAAACTTTAATAACACAAAATTCAAGTTTGCCGTAGAATACTAATCATGTTAAATATTTGTTATGTTTTGTATTTTCTTAGCGAAAATGCAATTAAAAGATATAAGATGAAAATTAATATAAAAAATGTAATCTAGGAAGCGAATATTTCGGAATTTTGCTGAACAGAACCCTGGTAAAGTAACATTTTTGGAGCTTTACATTTTTTAAACAGCAAGAAAGATTTTTTAATCTAATCAAGGGTCATTCACACCTATATTATAAAAACCAAACGTATCTATGCATAACGCAAACGTCATTTTGCAAATGGCAACACTTTCCAATGCAATTTTGATTTTGAAGATTTCGCTACTGCTATTGTACACTTCTTAACATCGCACATTTTAAATTCTTAAGCCGTCTTATAGAGAAAAAAAATGTACTTTAAAATGCAATTTGTTTGAAAGCTGTATCTCAATTTGTTTTTGAGTTATTAATTTTTTTGTAGTTTTTAGTACCAATTTTGTAATTGTGGCAACAGAATCATCCCATTTTCTCTTAAAATTGAAATATATATATATATATATATATATATATATACATAAATTAAAATGGTATACTATGTCAAATATATCGTATGTGATCGTGTTAATTTGGAATTATTATTTTTTTTTTTTCATTCCCATTTATACCAAACATAAGAGCCTCAATTGATAACTTCATCATAGTAACTGATTTTTATTGTAATTTACTAATTTACATACACAATTACAGTTTAATTTTAGTAATTTGGACAACTGAGCTTTATAGAAATTTTATTTTGTTAATTTCATTTTAAAATAATATTTGTTTGAGAGTTAGACTGACTAATACAAGATGCATTTTTTATGGTAAGTAATTTTGTAAGTTTATTATAAATCAATGAAACAGTTCCTTCTTAACCATTTTCTGTCGTCGAATTTCGACGGGTTCCACCTCGTAATAATAAAAGAAACATTTCATTCTTCCTCTACACCGATAAGTGGAGAATACCAACCGTTCCTCTTTCTATACAAACGGTGAACAAAAGTGTTCAATACTTAGGTCAGGAATGAGAAGTCTGTGGTTCAATACATCTCTTGTACTATGACAGATATCATTTCGAATTTCGTATTGCTAAAATATTTTATTCGATTTCCACTCGAATTGATTGAACTACTATTACGAAAAATTCTGCTCTCGAATTTTTTTTATTATTAAAAATCTGTATTTGAATATATAATTTTTTGTGCATTTTCTTTTAGTTTAGTTTTCTTACTTTATTTTTCTGATCAAAAGTGTAACCGTAGAAAAACATCAATTCATTTGTCAAATAAAAACTCCATGCTCTGGGATTTCTTAAGCTAATGCCCCTGACCACCAATCTACCACCACGTTCGTGTAGGAAAAAAAATAGCTTTTTTTAACTATAGAAAGTTTATGATTACATAACAGGAAAATTGTCTTCCGGAATTTCTAGTTTCAAACGATTTTAGTCTAAAAGCTTGAAAAACTGTACCATAGAAATTACAGTCACTTAAGATTGTCGATAACAGATGGCAGCACCAGATTAATGTTAATAATTTATAGAAAAATTATACACATAAAAAAAAGAAAGCAGAATGATTTCTAATGATGATTTTTTTTTTCATTTCCTCTGTTTATTATTACTCTGTAATATTCTAGGTATGTGTCATGTTTTAAATTTAGTTCGTCATTTTAACAAATAACAGCTTTTTATTCTGAATGTCTATAATTAATGAATTGATTTCTCTAAACAGCTTTTACGTTTATAGTTTTAAAAAAGCGTAAACGATATTATTTTTTAAAAGGTTAAAATGATTTTTTTTTTTTACATACAATTTCATTCGTAAAATGTTAATTTTGTATGAGATTAAAGGCAAAAAAAAAAAAAAAAAAAGAAAGAAAGAAAGAAAGAAAATACAATACGAAGAATAAATGATTTATTTAAACCACTTTCTGTTTTTTTTTTTTTTTTTTTTTTTTTTTTTTTTTTTTAAGGGGGGGGGGGTGGATTTTTCTGATATTTATGCAATTTGCAATAGATAGCAGCACCAAAAAACTTTTAAAAGCTTCAAAGTAAAACTTTGGGTTTATGTTGGCCAATTATCTACACTAAGGATATAGGCCCTTTGGGGAGGGGTGTCCTCCGTGGGGTTCTTTCTAAGGGAACCTCACCCTTTGAAAGTAATACAGGAACCTGTTCATTAGTATTGTTTGTAATTTCAACTTCACTGTCCTACTTTAACAACATTTCACATTATTTGTTTAACTGTTGTTCAAACAGCACTTTTAAACAAAGTGTATTAGTTCTAATCCTTTCTTTGAAAGTTGTTTCTATTTTAGATATCATTTTCGCGGTTAAATTGCGTGCAGTCACACCTTATTTCCTAGTTTTTATCAATATGATTCATTTCTATAAAACATATACCTTCAATGAACAATATCTATTATTTTTAAATTAAAAAATTCTATAACTGGTTCAGTGTAAGCAATTCCTTTAGTACTGTCTTTACTTTAACAGTATTAAAACAGTTAAAATAGTTGAAAAATAATTAAAATCACTAATATGACTATAAAAAAATATAGTGTCTAATAATATATAACATAGCGTAATAATAATGAGTTACGTAGTGTTTTCACTAAAATAGTTAAAACACTATATTTTTCCCTTTATTTTCAAGTACATAAAGGCTTTATTAACTTTAATTGCTTTCATATAAAGGTAAAAGTAACTTTATTCGACATTCTACGAATTTCTCTGAAAAAACTGTACATTCATCGAGTTCAGAATAACCCAATAATTTGATCCATCCTTGTTTCAATTCAAAGTAATAAGTTATCTTTCCTTCATTTTCTTTAAGCAATAGTTTAAATTTCCCTTTTTTTCTGTTTTTAGGGGAAAAAAATTAAATGTATATATCGATCTAATAATTCAAAAAATACGAAAAAAATAAAAATAAAATAAAAATAAATAAATTTCAAATTTTAAGTTAAAACTTGATATTTTATGGCGCGTAGCCTGTATACTGAATGAGGATTTTAACGTATTGTATTGCTCTGTTTTGCTATTAAATAAGCTTAAATTAATTAATTTCAGCTGCTTAACACTCTGCAATTTTTTATATTAATATTTTTAAGTATTGAATAAAATATATTATAGAAAATCTTGCCTTAAACTAGATCGTTTCTTTTTCCTTTTTTTATTTTTCCTCGAAGAATAACTTCTAATTTTTTGTCAAATGCAGCCGTATGCAATGGAGAAAATAAATGTTATTCCGTAATTTATGTTATTCCGGACCGTGTAAATGTTATTCCGGACCGTCCTTGATCAGTTACAGACCCATTGGCCAAATTCATAGCACATACTGAGAATTACAGTACTTTTACGCATGTGCCAGATGTAGGACACGGTGCATTGAAAGATTAAATGCAACTCTTTTTATTTCAACTTGAGTTTTTGCATTACACGTAATTGTTTGAATAATAACTGCGAATACGAAAACTTAACATTTGATGTACAATACAATTAATTACAAGCAGCAGTTCACTTTAAGCTATTTAGCGACAAATGACATGTACACAACTAGCTTCGGCATTTCGACTTCAAGTAAAGAAAACAAATTAATAACTCTTTAAAATTCAAGGGGAAAGTTCCTTTAGAAAGACCCCCACGAAGGGCACTCCCTCCAAGGTCCTATATCTCTGGTGTAGATAATCGGACGACACCAAATAAACCAAACCAAACCATTAAAATTCAAGGGGAAACAAGACTGTGCAACAAGTTTCTTCGTCTGTAGGCATATTTTTCATAGAGAATCAAACATGCAATCTTCATTTTTTAGACAAAAATATTGTGCAATCGATGTGTATAGTTAAAATTTCATTAAATATAATTTTAAAAGTCTAAAGGTCATATTGATTTTATTTTTGTAACCGAAAAATATCGAAAAAAAAAAACCATGTAAATTTTAAGACATAGAAATTAGAACTTCTTTTTAAATTATATGCAATTTTAAATAAATCGTAATACATCAATTTTTTTATAACGTCTTTCGCTCTTTCCCATCGCTTCACAACTTTTAGATTTCGAATTTATTTTTGACAGTTCTCAGAGAGCAATTATATATTCACAAGTAACTACCATGCCATATTTAAATTTTCGAACCTCTTAAACATCACAGCAGTCGCTATTTTGAATGTTTTTTGCTCTTGCATTCCTCTGGTGGTACTGGAACGCACATAAAATATAGCTTGTTTAAACAGGTACTATCACATCCAATTTGCAATCGTTATTTTTTTTTAATCGGTTTGGTATTTCATAAATGTGTGATATCGGCCAGCTCCGCGATGTCAATGTCATTAAGTCTGCGATGACGCTCTGTGCTCAGAGCCATGATATCTGTGAAAACTGTCCGCTCCTCGATATTTCATTTTGAAAGAGACTTTATGAAAATAACTTTTCTATTTGAAAGAGAACTGAAACGAAGGGATTCAGTTGTTGCCTGGGGCAGCAAGCAAGAACGTTTTTTGACGGGCTCGTGTGTGAGCCGTGAAATGTTACGGTTTTGAAGAACATTGGAGAGGGTGTTCGAAACCTTATGCCCGAAGGGGCTTTTAGTACTCCAGTGTAATACTGATGTGTGGCCTCCACACATCCTCCACACAATAACCTCCACATATAGATATATGTGGATCAATGAAAAAAAAATGGTACATAGTGTATATAGCGTAGTGTGGTTGTGTGTTCATTGTGCATTTGTGCATTGATTTCATTAAAGTGAATTGTGATTTATATAGCGAGTCGTAGTGTATTTAGTTACAAGGTCACAAATGCAAAAAAATAAAAAATAATAATAATAATAATAATAATAATAATAATAATAATTGAAAATTTTTTGGGACACTTTTCTTCACTTTATCCTTTTAGAATTGGAATTTTCGACGGTTCTAAGAAAGCATTTGCATTTTTAGAAGTTATTTATCATGCTAAATTTTAAAATGTTAGACACCTTAGTTACAGAAAAAAACGCAATTTAGAACATTTTTTACTCTTGCAGCTCCCAGGTGGTAGTAGCAACAACATAAAATATAGCTTAAAGTGAAGCAAGAACTGTCACCATCAATTTGCAATCATTACTTCTGAAAGCAGCGTGATATTTTCAGAACATAGAATTCTTAATTTAGAACGCTTTTCAAATATTTTCACTTTTTTAAATTTTGAATTTTTTTCGAAACTGTTCTTGGAGAGAATTTACTTAAGCAATGTTTAAAAATATCCATATTATTAGATATAATGTATATCTAATAAGTAACTACCATGTCATATTTCATGAATAAACTGCCTTCAATAACACAAAAATCGCATTTTTAGAAGGTTTCGCGCCCCTAAACACCCACTGGGGTATTTACAACCGACATAAAATGTAGCCTATTTTGCAACGACAGCAATCATCATCATTTTCACACCATTCTTTTTTTAATCGATCCTGTATTCCTTGAAATTCCGTAAAAATCGCAATTTCGAACTTTTTTTTTAGCCTTTTTTTAGCATTTTTTTTATTCAGATTTTTTAAGGAAATATTCTTAGAGATAATATATAGCTTATAAGTAACTATTGTACCAAATTTCATGTTTCTAGATTCTTCCGTAACAAAAACACCGCAACTTAGAACATTTTTTGCTGTTACAACCCGTGGCGGTACCGATAGAAATTGATATAATAGAATATAATAAATAGAACCTATATAAGGGTCACCAATCATTTTGAAAACATTTTTGTTAAATTGGTTTGGCACATCCTGAGATTGCCCTTAAATCGCAATTTAGAAACTTTTTTAGAATGCGTTTGTGCGCATTTTTTAGCCCTTTAAATTTCGTATATTGTAGCGAATGTTCTTAAATATAATTCATACTTTAGATGTAATTGACATGCCAAATTTCATGTTTCTAGGCCCTTGGGTAGCACAAAAATCGCATTTTTAGAACACTTTTTGCTTTTACATCCCATTTGGGGTAGTGACACCTCATAAGATACATCTTATGGTAGAGCAAGGACAGTTACCATTATTTTGAGAGTATTATTTTTTTAATCGATAATTGATTACCGAGATTGTTTTAAAATCGCAATTTAGAACGTCTTTATAACGCTTTTCGTGCATTTTCACCACTTTTAAATTTCGTATTCTTTAGGAAATGTCCTGAGAGGCGATTTAGAACTTTATAAGTAATTAACATGACAAATTTAATGTATCTTGGATCTTCAGTAACACAAAAATAACACAAAAATCGCATTTTTAGAAAGTTTTTTACTCCTGCACCCCTGCATTCTTACCGAGAACATTCCTGGGATCTGGAAACCATCCACAAACTGTGAAAAAGGCTTTGAAGATGGTAGGAATGGATTGGAGGTATCGGCCGGATTTTCATGCCTGTTGGAGTACACTTCATGGTTATTTTTGTGTTTTGAGAAATAACATATAAGCTGTCCTGGGGTAATAACGCCAAGTGTTAATATTACGTGTAAATATGATAGAACCCAGGAGATAGAACTCACAAGTTATGTACAGAAGTGCTCTGAGTCACAAACAACCACTAAAAGTAAATTTGTTTCATTTACTGGATCTTATCGCTAGTCGTAGCATGCACATCTTCCAGCACCGTAATCGGTAGTGCCGATGAGCCCTTTTCAGGGCTATCAGAGGACATATTCCGATAGGAGGATGGGAGTAGGCAGATATGACGTTTGGATTTTTGAATAAAAATAAAAACTAGAGCCACACATACTATTAAATTTCTTATTAATTTTTTTTTAACTATTACCTCAACCTAATATTCTTTTTATAGCATTTTAGTTTTTAATTTCAGAGTAGGGTATTTTTATACAGTAGCTCCTTAACCCGTTTTTTAAGTTAATTTTTTAATTTCTATTTTTAAATTCAGTAAATTATTGACGGTTCCTTCTATTGCTACCATTTAGGTCTTTAGATTGCTCTCCTGTGCTCTATGCCAGTCACTAACCGGGGATGTGTAGTTTAGCCACAGGCGCCTCGGGAAAAACCGTATTCGAAGTCGAAGTCGTACTGAAATACGGATGAAAGCAGTTCTCTTTATATTAAAAAGGTCTTCCCATACATTGAAGTGCCTTTTGAATTCAAAAGAAAGGTGACATAATCATATGTTCTCACTCAGATTCACACGAGTAGAAAGTTCCTATTTGGAGGTTATTTCCTTATGTGGAAGTCACAAGGTAAGAAATGCTATTGCAATGATTTTTTAAATGACTAGGGAACTCCGAATTTCTCAATATAGAGTGGCTGCTGCAGTAGGGTTACTGTATTAGGCTATTCTTCGCTTGCTTGGCTAACTGAATTTAGTATTTATTCACTATTTAAGCATCTGGTAGAGAGGTCTCCGGTTGAATATGAAAAGAGAAAATTAATAGATGAATTAGGCAACTCCGAAAAAAGCTTTTATTTGAGAAAATCTGTAGTTATATATACTACGTTTTCATGTAACAATGTCAGTTGGTATTGTATTAATGCAAAAATTAAAATACTAAATTATGATATTATAGAAGTTTATAATATTAGACTTTGGTGTTTTCAAAATTTATATGTAAATCTCTCTTTGAAATTTAGAAAAAGGCAAAACTAGGACTTATATAATTTAGTAAACATAATGGTTTTTTAGCAATTTTGTTGATCTCGTTTTTTTCTTTTTTCATGCTTTAATTTATAAGAGAATAGTGTATAAAATAACTAAGCATGTTATAAATTTTGAAATTTTAATAATTTTGAAATATTTTTAGTGTTGAATTAAGATAAATTTGAAGCTCAGGCATAAAAAAGTGGGGTGAGGGTGACGAAGCATTTAAGTACAGTCGACTCTCGTTAATTCGAAATCGGATAATTCGAATCTTCGCTTAATTCGAACTAAATATGAAGTCCCGAAATTATCAATGGCAGAATAACGTTAAAAATTTTCATTAATTCGAACTCATTTTCTCTTGACTTCGTATAATTCGAACTAACGAGAATTCCGATATTTCATTTTTCTCTTCTTTCTCACGGATTTCAGATCATTTGAATAACTTTCTTTCTTTGATTTTTGAGAAAATTGTTCCAAACAAGTACTCATGTAATCCAATGCATTTGATATCCACTTCCTTAGTGCCCTGTCTTTCCATCAGTGACGCTTTAAATTTTTCTTCCATTGTGTTTGTTTCTAATCTTTCAATTAGTTTATGTATTTATACATTCCGATTTAATATTAAGTCTTATTCTAATGATAACAGACGAAATAAATTTAAGCAAAAAACATTATATCATTAATTCCTTTGTAATAGTACCATATTAAGCATGTTTTCATTTCATATTTTCCATAATTCGAACTTCGGATAATTCGAACATTTCTTGTAGTCCCGACGAGTTCGAATTAACGAGAGCCGACTGTAGTTCCAAGACAAATTTTCACTTTAAAATCATTAATAATAAGAATAAAATCCCAAATCTCCCAGAGGAGGCGTTGTACACCCCAAACCAGGGATATCTAATTTGTCATTTTTGATTAGAAATATTTTTTAAAACGGTATCAGTTAAAGTTTTTACCACCAAATAAAATCTTAAGTGCTACCAAAAAGAAAGAAAAAAAATCTTGGGGGTGGATTTGTAGTGAAGACTTTCAGATTTGTAATTTTTATTTGAGATTAGTGATGGTTGCTTGTCAAAAATTCTGTTTTAAAATAGTATTTTTTTTTTTTAATTTGGCATGCTTTGTGCCACAACAAGAATCAAGAAACTTATTAACAGGCAATTTAAAAAATGGCAGTAAGTTTCTGGATGTAAGACGAGTATGTCTGTTTGAGTATTATTATTAAATGCATAATATTTCCCTTAATTCAATTTATTTTTAAGAATATTTTTTTATAAGTGCCCTGATTTTAGATTTCAGAAACGCAAGAAAGCATAATTTTTATTTATCGCATCTTTTTAAAAATAAAAACTATTTCTGATATAAAATGTTGTACTGAGATTAGTTTTAAAAAAACCAAATTATTTTATTTAGATAATTCTTTCGATGTTTCCAGGAACTTTCAAAAATGTTTGATAAAATTGATGTTTAAAACCAATTTTCGAGATATACGAACCATTTAAAAAGCTTTTACTCGTTCAATGTATGACTCCCTCCCCGCCCTCCTTAAATGATAAAATGACTTTTGTTTAAAACACGATACATTTTGCTAATAAAAAATATGCAGAAATAAAAGTAATGCTTAAAAAAACAAAATCACTTTTAATTGCATTTTATCACATGACATTCCCTATCATTGAAATTTCTAATTTCATCTTCAAAGATGGAGTGGAAGGGATTAAAAATTTTCATTATTAGAAAAAGAGAATATATTTTATGTGCTTTAAAAATTATTAATTTCAAAGTATTAAGTTAAAAATAATAAGCATAAATAAACAAAACAGAAATAAAATAAGATTTTGAAACGAGAGACGTAGAAAAAATTCTGGATTTTTTATGACTTTAAAAATAAAATAAGACTTATCAACACATAATATTCATATTATATGAGGTAAAAGGCATTGGGAAATTTTCCGTGTAAAAGAAATATACTGCATACAAATAATTGCATACCGTATTTAAATAGCTATTCTATAATTTGAATAAATAAAACCATTATACTATAAAATAGAATTACATTAAATAATATCACTAAAGTTCATTGAAATGTTTGCATGAATCAAACGACATGATAAAAATTAAGTCTAATATCCTCGCGATCTTCTTCTTCTTCTTCTTCTTCTCTCTCTCTTTTTTTTTTTTTTTTTTTTTTTTTTTTTTTTTTGCGCGCCATAATAAAACTGATTCTCCCCATCCCCACTCTCTTTTTTCTCAGGAAATAATAAAAATGGATCCCCCCCCCACACACACACAGACACGTGTTAATAGCTAAATTTTCATTTTCAGCGTGTTGGCGAGGACGTTCCCCTGGTCGTCAAGAAATGAGGCAACCAACAATAGGCGCATGCGCTGTACATTGACCAACAATTTAATATAAAATCTAGCTTTTGAGAACTGCGTCTTTTCTTTTCTTTCTTTTTTTTTTTCTTTTTTTTTTTTTTTTTTGTTGTTGTTGTTGTAGACTAGGTTTTTTTCAGATTTATATGTTAGTAAATATGACATAATTAAGAGTAAATTTACTTAAATATTTGATGAATTTATTCTATTGAAGAGACAGAATGATTTGATTAATTTATTTTGTGATTTTCAAACAGTAAATAAAGACTATAATATGAAAAATTTGTTTAAATGCATAGTTTCAAATTATTCATCAAATGCTCTATGCAAATATTTATTTATCTTATCAGAATACATGTCCTGGGAGACATAGTTTTAAAGTATAAAACACATATATTATTTTATTATAAAACTGACACCATAAAACAATAGTGATAAAATGTATGTTAAAATATAAAGCTATTGAATATGCTGGATATTTGTTACGGTGATGAATTATTCAAGTATATCGGCTTTGATACAGCCGATAAAAGTATGATTTAGAAAGTTCCGTAAAACAGCATACAAGGAAAGAAGGCAAGGCTCTGGAAACCGTTACTAACCTAAACAGTGTGATTTGTAAACAATCAAAACTTCATTATTGGGTTCAAAAATACTCTAATTATACTTGAAATTTCTTTTAATAAATTTTATCATATACATAGAATAATAGTATGAAGAAATATTGAATTCAAAGTATTTACATATGTACAAAATATAAATTCATTTTATCTTGCAAAATTTCTGATCATCGTACTAAAACCTGGAAAGATGATCCTATATACATTTAGGATCTGCGTGCCTTTTCATAAAAATAACACAATTCTTCAATGAAACTTAAGACGCGCACGACACACAAAAAAATATAAACATTCTCTCCAAAAAAACTTCTATTTTTCCTTCCACCAAAAACTGATGCCAACTGTTTAAACCTAAACTTTTACCTCATCTCGTAAGATAAAAAAAATGTAAAAGTAAAGCAAACGAAAAAACAGCTTCGCTGCCATACCAACGAGTGTCGTAAGAAAAAAAAAATAAATATCACAATTGCAAATTTTCAAAATGCTGTGAAATAGAATAAAAAATTAAATTTATCAATTCCTAACATACTCCCACCTTTAATTTAGGCGGAAGCCAAATTAAACATAAGATCACTTTTGATCAAACTAAACCCTAATTCAAAAGAAAAATATAGAAATAAATAAAGATAATAACTAAACAATAATAAAATAATAATAAAACATTTAGAGTTCTAGAAAAGTCATTTTAGAGTTTTAGAAAAACCATTTCACAATCTCTTTACTACTCTGTCACTTCTAATTTTACTGTTACTTTGACATAACATAGAACAGTCATAAGTTCTTGAAAAGTTAAAATTGAAGTTCCGAATGTTCTGATCAAGGGAATTTTAGCACATCTAATCAGACGCTCCCACCATCCACCCCACCAAGCTGCTGCTGGAGGGATTAACTTCCATTTAATAAGAGACAGTTCTTTTGAAGAAACTATTGCCTTCCAATCCAATGATTTTAAAAGGTTGTTGGTTCCTCTAAAACTGGAGCCATTATCAGAGTATATAGTAGTCGACCTTCCTCTCCTGCATATAAATCTTCAAAGTGACTGAATGAATCCTTCTGTTGTGAGACTGGATACAAGTTCCAAATGTATTGACCTATATACACATGTAAAAAGTACAACCCAAACTTTGGATCTTTGCTTTACGAAAAGATGACCAAAAAGATCAGCCACAATAACTTCAAATACTTTGGAATCTCTGACTCGATCTAGAGATAGGTGAATTGGAGGTGTAGTATATGGTTTTGCAGAATACCTTTTGTAACTGTAACAGTAAGACAATTGACTTCTAATGCTGTATCTAGAAGAAATTACCCAATATTTTTCTCTTAAAATGGATCCAACTGTTTGAAGTCCAGCATGGCAATTCTTTAAATGACATTCTTGAATCAGACAATTCAATACATGATGTTTCGATGGTAATAAAATTGGATATCTGAAAGAAAACTCGTCATCCCGCTCTAATATGTTTGTTTTTACTCTCAACAATCCTTCTTGATCTTTTATAACCTTTAATCTTTTTATTGCATCAGTAGTATTATCAAAACTTTCAGATTGTATTATTGACCAGAGCGACCTTTCCGCATATTCCTTTCCTTCAATTGACAATTCTGATGGAAAACAGATATTTCGGTTTCTGCACTTCATTATGAATCTCTTCACCCAACATACGACATTAATAAATCTACCAAATTTTGAAATTCTACTATATATCATAAATTCATGTGAATTAGAACATAAAAGAGTAGGTACTGAAGTTTTCTTCTTTTCCATCATTACTAATTCTTCGTTCGGGCTTGTTTCTGAATGTGGCCAATTTTCTTCTGATAACTTCAACCATTCTGGTCCCTCCCACCATCTAATCTTCAGCAGCTGTTTAGGACTACATCCGCGAGAAGATAGATCAGCAGGGTTGAGATGACCAGGTACGAAGTTCCATTGTTGAGATTCGGAAAATTTACAAATTTCTCTAACTCTATTGCCTACAAACGTTCCCCATTGATTATTTCTTCGAATCCAAGTGAGAGCAGTAGAAGAGTCGGTCCAATACTTTACTGGTATGGAAATACAATTAAAGGCTTTCAAAACAAATTTAGTCAACCTTATTCCTAAAATACAAGCAAGAAGCTCTAAACGTGGTATGGTTATATTTTTCTTTGGTGCAAGACGAGACTTAGCTCCTAAAAGTTGTATAAAGACTGCGTCTTTGTCTTCACAACGTAAGAAAACTGCTGTTGCATAAGCTCTGGTACTTGCATCACAAAATGTATGAATAGACCATTTTTCTTTACAACCATAGCCTATACGTCTATTTATCTTCACGTCATTTAAATACTTGAGTTCGCCATACCATTTTTGAAAATTATTCCGAATTTCTTCTGGAAGTGGAGCATCCCAATCTAATTTCGTTGACCAGGCGTCTTGAATTATCAGTTTGGCTGGCAACAGTGCTGGGGCTAAAAATCCTATTGGATCGAAGATCCCCTGTGTTACAGCTAATATCTTTCTTTTTGACAGATTTTCTATCTCATCACTAAATTTATGAGCGATCTTCAAACTATCCTCCTTTATGTCCCACTTCAACCCTAAAACCGGAACTATCGTGGTTATATTTTTGCTGAGCATCTTTTTTTCGCTAAGGAAACTGCTGTCTTCACTTTTAATTGGCCCGAATTCCCACATTCTTAATTCCATTTTCGCATCAGCCATGATTTCTGTAGATTTTGAAATAAAATTTTCTAGTTCAGGCACATTGTCGACTGAAGTAACGCAGTTATCTATATAGTATGATTTCATAAGCTTCTCAGTTATCTGTTTGTTTTCTTCATCAACATTACTCAAATGATGTCTTATAACTGCACCTAGCAAAAATGGGCTACAAGTTGCTCCAAAAACTACTCTATTGTGTTGATAAACTTGAAATTCGTCAGGACTTTTCCACCATAAAAATCGCAAGAAATGCCGATCTGATTCTTTGACTTCAATTTGAAGAAATGCTCTTCTTATATCGGCTACTACCCCAATAGCTTTCTCACGAAATCTTTTTAACACTGCAGGAATTTGTTCGATGAGGTTTGGTCCTTTGAAGAGGTAATCATTTAAAGAAGGAGACCTCCCTACCTTACACGATGCATCAAAAACTGGTCGAACACTTGTAGTAAGACTATTTGGTTTGATGACGGGATGATGAGGTAAAAAATGTCCTGGAATCTTGAGTGTTTCATCTGGTACTTTACTGATAACGCCTTCTTCTTCCCATTCACAAAAAACTTTAGCATATTCTTCAAACATTTTCATTGATTTTAATTTCTCTGTTGAATTTATCAATCTTCGTTCAGCTATGTGTCTATTTGAGGGAATCTCACGTTTGCCGTTAATCCAAGGAAGATCTACAATATAGCGACCTTCTATATTTCTATCAACTTCTTTTATAAAATTATCATGAGCGAGTTCTTCTTCTTCTTGCTTTAGACAAAGTTTGACAGGGATCTGTTATACCGATTGTCTCTAACTTCCATAATTCTGGAATCTTCATATCTTTTAACGCTAGGTTCGTGACAAACATATTTCCATAATTTAGACAAGACTGTGATGTACTTTCTAAACGACCACAAAGTGTCCATCCAAATTTCGTCTCTATTGCTGTAAGACCGCTCTTTAACTGATTTACTCGACCTGTAAGAAGTTGTCCGTAGTAATCGCTTCCAATCAAAATTTCAATTTTTGGACTTCCTGCTCCTAAATATGAAATCCATAGTTTATTTTGTTTAAGCTCTTTAATTACTGATTCTTTCGGTATCCGAGGAATATTATTACAAATTATATCTTGATCCAAAAGTTCTAAGAATTCTCTCGTTTATTTCTGTCTATCAGAAGAACTTAACTCAACTTGGAATTTTTTGTGAGATTTAGCTTCTGTTTGCGTACCACCAAACAAAGTGTGTACAATAGCTTCAGAAGAAATGGGATGTAAACCTAACTCTTCAGCTGTACCTTTTAAAATATAGCTCTTTTGCGACCCACAATCAAGCAACGCTCGTACTTTCTTTGTTATTCGACCTTTAATAACTATTTCTAAAGTTATAAGGGCTACTTCAGCAGAACACTGCTTACTTGCTATGGTGCTTTGAATTACTTCTGGGGTCTTAGCTGTATTTTCTGGTCCTTTACACATTGAAATTTCAGGGCATAATAACTCGGTATGGGGTTTAGAACAAACGTGGCAACGAATAAAAAATTTGCAAACTTTAGCCTGGTGACCAAAACGAAGACATTTTAAACAGCAATTTTTATTCTTAATTTTGGCCTTCCGTTCATTAAAGGAAAGAGATCTAGCCCAGTCCTTGCTTTCATGAGATTTACTGCAAAATAAACAAAGGCGTTAACTAAACTTTTGCGCTAAATAGCCCTGCTGCAGTAGGTATTTTACTTTCTACTTTTCTTAACTTTTCTTTAGGTTTGTCTTTAGAGCCCAGCTCTATAAAACTCGATTTGGTTAATTTGAATCTTTCCTCGTTTGCAACTTCTTGTTTTAGAAATTCCATCAAACTTACTACATTTTCTTTTGTTGACAATGCATTATTATTACTAACAACGTTTGATGTAATTGAAATATTATATCGCTGCCATGCTTTTAATACATCTTCCGATAAGCTAGATTCTATCATGGGATAGAGCCACGCCGAATCGCTTTCTAAACTTAAACCCATTGATTCTAACGATCTTAAATATGCCTCGACTTTTGTAAATAAATCTGATAAGGGAAGTTTATCTTTTCCGTGCGCTTGTACATTAGCTACAACCAATTTCAGGAATTCTCTTACGTACACTTCTATTAGTAAATCTTTATTCCCAAAACGCTCTTGAAATGCCTCGACAGCTTTGGGGTAATTAACTGCGGTCATTGGATAGCTCTCTAACAAACGCCTGGCACTGGTTCCAGGTTCTACCGATTGTAAAAGATACTGAAGTTTGTCACTATTATCCAAATCTATGTCTTCATGAATTTTTTTGAAACTGGGACCAAAAAGAAAGATAATTTATTAACTGTGAATCGAATGGCTTAATATTTAGTTTAGGTAATTTATAATGCTTTGATTTGGAATAACCGTGATCTGTGCTTTTTTCACTATCATGTTGATTACGTTTATTTGTACCCAATGCTTCACTAACTTTACGCTTAATGGTAATAAATTGATCTGAATAACTTTCATTTTCCACTACTTCAT
Organism: Maratus speculifer; assembly: GCA_964019185.1. Classification (NCBI taxonomy): domain Eukaryota; kingdom Metazoa; phylum Arthropoda; class Arachnida; order Araneae; family Salticidae; genus Maratus; species Maratus speculifer. Next base: position 5,875,464 of record CAXHSM010000010.1, read on the forward strand.
TTTCAATAGCCTCTTCGTTGCATTTATCATCATTTAACATGAGCTCAATTATAGCTTCATCAATAGATTTAATTTCATGAATCAAACTTTCTAATTTACTAAAACCGTCTGAAATTTTACCCTTATCTAATGACTCGCTGTTAATTTCTTCATTCAAAACATTTAAAGTTCTAGTAAATGACGAACGTAACAGTGTACGCTTTTTCTTTAGCTTATTCATCTTAAAAAAATAAGTAGTAATGCACAGCTTATGAAAACACTATACGCTATAAAAACAATCAATATCTCAACATTATTATTCAAATGTCCCTGTTCGTTGCGCCAGATGTTTTGTAAACAATCAAAACTTATTTGGGTTCAAAAATCTTCTAAATATTCTTGAATTTTCTTTTTATAAATTTTATTACATACGTAGAATAATAGCATGAAGAAATATTGAATTCAAATTATTTACATAATATGTACAAAATATATAATATGTACAAAATATAAATGCTTTTTTACCTTGATAATTTCTGATCATCATACTAAAAACTGGAAAGATGATCCTATATGCATTTCTGCGTGCCTTTTCATAAAAATAACATAATTCTTCAATAAAACTCAAGACACGCACGACAAGCAAAAAACTATAAACATTCTCTCTAAAAAAATTCTTTTTTTTTTCATCAAAAATTGATGCCAACTTTTTTATCTAAACTTTTAACTCATCTCGTAAGATGAAAAATATAAAAAGCAAAGCAGACGAAAAAACAGCTTCGCTTCCATAGCAACAAGTCGCGTAAAAAAAAATAAATATCACAATTGCAAATTTGCAAACGATTTTCTGTGAATAAACGTATATATTAATTTATGAATTCCTTGACACGGCCACGGGCCAAGCCCGGGCCCGTGCAGACCTCTAACGTGATGTTGAATAAAAAAATGAAGAGAATTATCGATCGTTTTTAGACAAAAAAAGAGTTTGCTTGTTGCATTTTATATTCGCGTAATTTTAAAGAATACGTATTATTTTGCAAATGTTTTTGTTAAATTATACCTTTTGAACATGCTCATGTTAGTGTAAGTTTTTTGGCATTTTTGCATCATACAGATACATTATGCGATCTATTTTTAATAGATTTACGTAGAAGAGTTTATAAGATTTGGTAATATTTTTTTAAGCATTTTGCGGTTTATAACAGTTTATAATGTTCTATCAATATTATTCACAGTTTGTATTAATTATCAGACACGGTTTTGCCTGTGTAGTTTTAATTAAATTGTTTTAAGGGAATATATGTAATTAGTTGACAGTTTCTAGTTAATTAGATATTTTTTACACGCACCTTCTCTCTGATTTTATAATGTATCGGTTTTTGAATATTTTAATGAAATATTTTTTCTTGAATTACATATGAACTGCTTTCGTACCTGTTATGCCAAAAATTTTATTTATTATAATGGAAATATACGTAAATATACAAGGTGGTTAGTTATTAACGTCAGGTGTTCAGAGCCCCCTAGCGAGTAAAGTTTTGGTCAAAACATAACCAAATTTGATCAGCATACATAGTAGACCATGGGATTTCGAATTCTTAAAAAAAATAATAAATAAAAAGTTTTAAAAGTCACTAAGGTCAATTTTAGCGTTGTTTACCGACTAAAATGCATTATTTGCATAAAATCAGTTGTGTATAGCAATCATGAGTATAAAAGGAAAGGCTGGGAGGGTTCTCATCATTATCAACTCTCACCATACTTTGCTAGTCTAGCTGTGTTATCAACAGAACGAGAATTGCAATGATGCTCGTCCTGAATTTTACCGATTACAGAATTTGCCAAAAGAACCGATGAGCATAAAAAAATTACAAAAGATGGTTCATCGATTTGAAACTATGCGGCGACAAGGCCTAGGACGCAAAGTGACTAGTCAATAACAAGTTGACGAAGTTGTAACTGCTATTGTCGAACAAGCGATGAAAAATGTGCAGGTACCATCAGCGCTCGGGCAGTATTCCAGCAGTATAAAATTGATTTGTACTGTATTTTTTGCCATTTAATCAGTCAACATTTACACTCATACACTTTTGATGCGCTAAAATTGCTGATTTTATGCAAATTAAATGCATATTAGTCGCATTTAATTTGCATAATTTGTAATTTTGTATTGATTTTATATTATGACTATGGAACTTATTTGACGGTTCCGAAACATGTCAATGTATTTTATTTTTACTATAACACCTTTCTTAAGAAAAATTAAAATTGTTATTAAAATGTTCATATTAGTCGCATTTTAGCTAAAATTGTCCCTAGTGGCGATTTTTTAAACTTTTTATTTTCTTTATTTTTTTTTAAGAATTCGAAATCCCATGGTCTACTATGTACGCTGATCAAATTTGGTTATGTTTCGCCTAAAACTTTACTCGCAAGAGGGCTCTGAACACCTGACGTTAATAACTAACCACCCTGTATATCGTAAGAGGGCAGAATAACTTATAAGATAAAACCATTTTAAAGATTAAGATGCTTCTTCCACTAAAGGTTATGCTTATGTCGAGAAGATAAACTATTCAGTTTTATTGTAAAGTAAAAAATATAATATATGCATATATAGTACACTATTAACAGATTGCGGAGGGACTAAAAAGTCAATTTAAAAGAACGATTATTTATCATTGTTTGAAATAAGCAAAATACGAAAATTTAAACACCTTAAACTTCATGAGACGTGAAACAACGAAGAAAGCGGAAATTTAATGAAGAGAAAGGTGACAATTTAGGTAATTACTAATTCCACAAATACTACTATTAGTGTTAAAATTATTACCTAAAACCTTAAATTTTACACCACTGATTTACATACAATTTGACATTGAGGTTAAATCAGAAATGTTCATGTTCTAGAACAGGGAATTTTCTTTGTTGCATTCTTTCTTTATTGTTTTTCTTATTTATCTATTTATTTATTACAGGACTGTCTTAAAAGGATAAAAATCATCAGAAGTGTGTTTGTTTATTATTATTACTACTATTTTACTATAACCAAATGTTTGCTTTGGAGAGTCATTGACGTTATGTTGATTAGTGCAAGAAAATGTTTTTATTTATTTAAATAACTTATTTTACTTTGTTAGGATTTTAAAATTTTTATTTAATTGTGACAATTAATCGACAAAAATTCTCTGGCGTCTTCATTTAAAATAGAAATGACGAAATAGTCGTCCATTGTTGCAGGACCCGATGTATCTCTGAAGCTAAGAAAAGCCAAATATCATTTTGGAAGCCCCTTTTTATTGTGTTAAAAAGTTTTCAACATTTTGCTTGCATGGAAACTTTTTCATCCTACAAATATTTTTCCTGTTGTGGCTTAAAATCATTCAAGTATATATCACCAAACATTTAAATTCCTCTCTAAATACAACAGAGAAAACCTTTCTGTTATTTTCTTCTAAAACCAGTCCTAAATTGAAGGCCAGGTATCAGTGCTGAGTGAGCTCAGCTTTGGCGTCAGCCTGGACTTCAATTGCTGTCAGCGCCATCTCTTGTTTGAAATTCGAACTAAAATAAAAACTTATGGTAAAAAACTCCTGACATTGTACATAACCCTCCTGCAATTTTTTTTTTTAAATAGCTGTCACCGTTTGCAAGTTATTGAATTTTAAAATCCATCAGTCATTTTTGGGACACCCGGTAATATATTGAATGTTTATCTCCATACTTGCTAGCTTTAAAAATAACAAATAAGGTAAATGTAAAACGAATTCCTAAATGATGTCGTTTTATACCATTTGAATAATTTGAATAGTCAAAAATCATTAGCTGAAATCAAGCAATAATTGTCTGACACTGAACATTCCGTTCCGGTACCGTCGTTCACCAGTGTCAGAAATATATATATATATAAAAAAGTCTGGATTTCGCATTAATCACAGCACAAAAAATTTATCCAACCAAAAATCTTAAAAAGTTGTGGTAAAAATATTTCTTATAACATCGAGTGCCGCTAAGAAGGGATTTTTGAAAATTCCACCGCTAAGGGGGGTAAAAAAAAGAACGAACTTTAAAAAAATCCTTAAAAATCGGAATTCACAGGTATTTTTCAACTGATAACATATTTTAGTGTATTTTTTCATGTTGAATCGAATGGTACGAAGCAAATTCTTTAAAATCCAGTAGTTTGTGCGATACTTCATATTTTCCTAATTTGGCGATGTCTTCGGCGCAAAAACCTGAAATTTTCAATCCTTATCTATATATATAAAAGAAAGTTTGGATTTCGTGTTAATCACAGCAGAAAAAATTCTACCCATCCAAAAATCTGGAAAATTGTGGTAAAAATACTTCTTATACCATCGAGTGTCGCTATGAAAGGATTTTCGAAAATTCCACCCCTAATTGGGGTAAAAGAAAAAACGAACTTTTAAAAAAAATCCTTAGAAATCGGAAGTCATAGATATTTTTCAACTGATAGCATATTTTAGTGTATTTTTTTCTTGCTGAATCAAATAGTACCAAACAAATTCTTTTAAATCCAGTAGTTCGTGAGATACCAGAATTGTTCTGACCAGCGTAGCGGGCGAAGGCTGCTAGTATAATATAAAGCTTTAAAAAAAGAGTAAAAGTGTTTTAAGTAATTACGGAAATATTATTTTAAAATTTACTTAACATTCTTTTAGAACAGGATTATATCTTCTTAATAATTACTTAAAACAATTATTTATATTTTTTCAGTTCCAGTGTTATTCCCCGTGGCACTCAACGTGTTAAATACAGACTGACTGAAACGATCAGATAAAGTGAGAAACTTATTCTTAATAAATTAGTCACTTGATTTTTTTTTCATTAAAAACTAAATCAAATTTTGAGAAAACAATTTACAGAAAGTGAATCACGAATTCGTTATACGACAATTTACGTTTTGGTTTATTTTGTGTCAGCCGATTATCTACTCTTGGGATATAAGCCCAAGAGTGGGGGGTCTTTCTAAGGGAACCTAACGCGTATTTATAACGACACTTTACTGAAAACTGGTAACAGGGTGGGGAGATAGATATTTTCAAAATGGTCAAGCGAGTATTCTTCTTTAGTGACGTCAAAGGGGTTCGGATTCCCTAACTCCTCCTTCTAGAATATTGAGACAGTAATGCTCTAACACCACTCATTCATCTCCGTACGGTATACCTATGTTTCATCCATCACAGCTCCATCCATATCTAAATAGATATTTTAATGGACACGCCCATTCAAGACTGAAAGGTCTTCGAATGTGACAAATATTTTGGAAGCAACTTGTATTCGAATTTTTATCAGTCTGGATGTATATGACAAATGAAATTGCCTCTTGTATAAGTTATTATTTAAATAACAAAAGGAACTAAAGAAGACTTCCTTAAATGTACGAAAATTTCGGAATAGTTTCAGTGCCTTCTCGAATAGAATCTGTATTCCACTTTTCAAAGTTTTCCGTAGAATAATGTTGAAATAATTCAGAAATTTCATCGAAAAATAACACAGGAAAAAAATAAGATTAATTTTGCTTTGCTGCTAGATTTTCAAAATTAACCATCAATCTAAAAGAGAAGGGGGGAAAAAGTGGTTTCTTGTATGATTTATAGTGAATTTATCAATCTTCTAATTTATCCTTGTATTTCTTCTTACAATATTGAGATTTCTTCTAGTTTATGCACTTGCAGAATTTCAATTTTGATATTTAATAGTTCAAAAAATTTTTAATAATTATTTATATCGATGTGAAAAATTGTATTTTCTGTTATTACTATTATTATTCACTAGATTTGAGAAAATATATATTTCTGTTTATTATCTGGTAGAAATTTTAACGTTATGACTTTTACTATTAGGTTAAATAAAAGTAATATATAAAAGATTTCAAACAATGTGATGCAAATTTCGAATGAATAAAGATGTTAAATATTATTACCAATGATAGTCAGTACCGAAAATACTACAGGTAAAATATTAAAATGGTATGAACTCTTTTAGGAAAAAATGTATTTATTATATTTACTTTTGCAATTTCTGTTTCGAATCTACAGGTCAATTTTGAAATGGGAGAATATTTTCAGATTAATACAACAGAGCAACAGCACTGTACACTCTGACTCAGGTTCGAATTCAGGCTCCCGGTTATATTAGTCGGGGCCAGGATTCATTCAATGTTGGATTATTGCATTAAAACGGATCATTCCTATCTTAATATATACATACCTTTAATCTTTATGTCAGTATTTCCAGGAAAATAAATTATAAAGATAAATTTCAAAAAATGTTGATGGAGAGCGTTTTAGACTTTAGACGAACAACTATTTTTTGCCGTTATTTTTTGCAAAATGTGTTCGGAATCTTAGACTTAAACTTAAATTTTGAACTCTAAATCTGAATAGTTGGGAGTGGTTAAGTATCACAAATTGAACTGTGTTCAGAGTGGGAGGGGAAAGGGGAGGAGGTTCATATTTATAATGATTATAAAAAAAAAAAAAAAAAAAAAAAACGGAAATATTGGTCGATTCGTTTCCGGTTTTCGCTAAATCTAAACTTTATGTCAGTATTTCCTTGAAAATAAATGTTACAGATAAACTTTAAAAATTCCGTTAGAGGATGCCTTAGACTAGGGCTACTAGATTTACGAGCTGAGGCATCCGCCATTGATGTGCCTTTGGGTTTGCCATATGTACCCAGAGCCCATTAGCTTTTATATAAACAGGGAGCAACGGTGCTGCATTTTGGCAATTATTTTCTATTAAGTACACGTTATAATTAAATACGAAATTTATGGTAAGATGCTGTTCTGCTATGAAATGTTCAAACCATTTTAGAAAAGGACACAAGGCATCCCAATTTCTGGAAGAAAACACAAGACGAACAAAGTAAATAACCAACTGTCGTCGAACTAATTGGCGCGGTTTTTGAAAGCGCCAAATTTAAAAGTCGGTCAAAACTTGTAAGAATAAATGATTACGATTCTTTTAGATTTAATTTTTTATATCTGTATTTATATAATTCTCGTATGATAGCTGTTTTCAATCAAGGGTATGCATGCTCTTGGATATACCTTACGGGTTTTCTGAGGGCATGTCTTAAATAAGTAATGGTTTAAATCACAAAAATGTTAGAAATGATAATGTAATTTTTATCGATTTATTATATGATTGAGAAAAGATAATTACTAATAAGAAAAATTGCACAATTATTATTATAATTTATTTATTATTATTATGTAGTATTAGATATTTTTATTATATAAATTAATTATTTTATTGTATTAATGTATTAAATTTTGTAATGTATTATATTATATTAAAATTGTATAATTTTTTTGTAGATATAAATATAATATATAGCGCAATAACATATTAATACATAACTTTATAAATAAAAAAGATAATGTATAAATTGTTATATATAATTAAGATTATAACTAATTTTAAAATATAAATTTAAAAAATAAAAATATAAATAATGTAAATATAATTATATTATATTATAAATATTATCCCAATATATATATATTATGTTATTTTGTATAATTATATTGCAATATATAATATAATAAATAATAGATTATATATATATATATATATATATATATATATATATATATATAATAAAATAGTATAAAATTATATAAATATAATACATTATTCAGATTTAATTTAATAATTGTAATTTAATAATTTTAATAGCAATAATAATAGTTTAATAAATGACTAATTTATAATTTAATACATAATAAAATATATTAACTATAATTATAATAAATGCATTAAGTAAACAATATATAAAGTATGTATAATTATTATGCATCACTTTAATGTATTAATTATTATTTATTTATGTATTAATTATTATTTATTAAAATATTTATTTATTTATTTGTTTATTATTTATTATTTAATTATATTTTTATCTTTTTGATTTACTGTGAGTTGATAGAATATCATTTTTAAAATATATATTTGTTAATGAGTAGATTTTTTAATATTTGATTTTAATTAGTTATACATTTAATTTTTTATTGATTTACTATGAGTTAATAAAATACTATCATTTTTAAAATTAATTCTTGCCAGTGAAATTAATTTTTAATATTTAATTTTTTTTATTTATACAGATATGTTTATTAATTTACTATCAATTATTACTATCAAATATTATTTTTTTAATGAATTATATTTTTTTAATGAATTAGCTTCCGATGCTATTTCTTTCAGACAAGCTAAAAAATGTCGTGTCATCAGCCCTGAATTTTCTACTGAACTGATTTTGATAATTATTTTTTTTTAATGAAAGCTATTTATTTGTAGTTGTGCCCATTTTAGTTATTTTTTAATTTATTTCCATTTTTATATTTTAATTTTAATTTTAATTGCTTTTTTACGATATTTCTTCAAATTACGATATTTCTGCAATTGCTTTTTTACGATATTTCTTCTTGGTGGCAACTCAGTTTAGTTTTTCTCTCGCTAATAAAATTTTATTTTCCAAAATGATTGCGTATAAATATGCACTAATTGAGGTAAAAAAAAAAATATATATTTACTGAGAAATAATATTAATACTGTAAATAAAATAACAGAAAATAATTTGTGATAAAAAATTAATGTCTTCAGCAAAATAAGAAAAATTTTCAAATGAGGAAAATGATGTCATTCAGCAACCAGATAAATGGGAATTACAATATTATTACGGATGCCTTTTTCATATTACTAATTACAGTAATTTTTAAAAAACATTTGAAGAGAAAATGGCGTCACTATTTAAAACATCGCATTTTTACTCATAACGATATTAGGTACTACTCTGTTATCCCGTCAACGATTGCGCCAAATTATACATGTTGACATAATTTTTATTTTAAATAACTAGAAAACAAAGAATTAGTACAATATTAATAAAAATATTGGTACTTCTAGGTTATTCCGTCGACCAAAAAATTATCCCCAAACTATAAGATTAAATGCCAATAACGGATGATCGTGAATGTCACATTCAATGACATTAAATGCGATTCACGTGTTTAAAATGTCATTAAGGGATTTTTATTTCGGCTTTTTATTAATATTTTTTATTAGTATTCTATTAATTATTTGTTTTTTCTTTATTTAAAAAAAAAAATTATGTCAACTTGTATAATTTGGCGAAATTGGTCGACGAGATAACAGAGAAGTACCAAAATATGAATAAAAAGTCGAAATAAAAATCACTCCTGTTTAGTAATTAAAATAGAATAGTCATGGGTCAATTTGTACGAAATTTCCTTTAAAGTTCCGTTATTATTATTATTATTATTATTATTATTATTATTATTATTATTATTATTATTATTATTATTATTATTATTATTATTATTATATTTTGAAGCGCTATACTTTGTTATTTAACTGACTCCATAGAACAACTTTTAAAAACTGCATTCATAAACAGTTTGCTTTTAGTCAACAAGTACATATTAAATCAACGAAATGGCTTATAAAAAGATAAACATGAAATTAGTTCAACACTTGCATCAGTTTAAATAAGAGGTGCCACATAATATTATCTTTATTAAGACATGACAAGTACATCCATACCATACACATAAAAAAAAGGTAATCTTTTCAGGTCATCCGCTTGTCTTTCCGAAAAATCGTATATTTAGTCACTAAATACATATTAAAGCGATGAAAAGTCTTATAAAAAGATAAACATGAAATTAGTGGAGAGCTTATAGTTATTCAGCTACATTGTCTATTTTTAAAAAAAAATAAATGTCTAAAATTAAAAATAAATAAAGATAAAAAATCAAACAGTATTAAAGAAATAAAGTATAATTTTGAACTTTTTGAACTATTTTTTACTAATACTATCAGTATTATAAATATTATTATTCGTATATTACTATTATTATAATTTACTGTGAGGGAAATTTTGAACATATATAGCCCCTCCCCCCCTCCCCACGTCTTTTCTTCGACAATTTGGAATATATAAATAGAAGCTGAATTTTAAAATTACCAACTTTTTACTAATGATTTACTCAATATAGAAATTTTCTGAGTAGTTTTATTTAATCGCTTTATTTTATATTATAAAATATATACGTATCAGATAATTTGGGAGCGTGAAATGAGGAGGATAATAATAAACTTTAAATATAATTAGTGCAAATAATAAAATAACTCAGTAACAATTTATTCCATTTGAAGTATCCGAATATATGTATTAATGAAAATGCTAACTATTTGTAATAAATTTGTTAATTAAAAAAAAAAAAGAACCTTTTTATTATTTGTTTGCCAACATAATAGTTATGATATTTTTTATAATAATTCTAAAACGTTAAGATTAATTTGTAAAGTATTTTAGGATATATAAACTATGTTTTCTAATGTAACTTTTAAAAGTCGATTGCGCTAACACATAACGTAATGTTTGAAATATACTAAAATTAGTCTTTGTGATGTTAATTCCTTGTCATAGCAAATGAACGCGATGTGGGCTTGATTGGTGAGGAAAACGTATCTTTCATACCATTTTTTCCAAGACGACAGAAAATCCTTCCCAATTTTGAACGGTACAGTCATTCAACGTAACTTTGAACCTTAGAGTGTAACATTGCACTACGTCCTAATTTTCAATATTTCTGACTTAAAAAGTCTGAATAAACTCAAGAATTGTTCTCTTTGACAAGGTTCTTAACTCAAATTTTTACTCATTGTTTTAGACAAAAAAAAAAAAAAAAAAAAAAAAAAAAAAAAGCAACATTATGAGCAATTAATTGCATCATCCCGCTATTTTTGTGGAGTATTGTTATCAACTTAATTATGATTGCTGCTTTGAAGTTGTTGTAATCCAATATAAATTTTCATAGTAAATCACAATCTACGCATTCATCAGACATATTATTATCTAAGCGTTGTAAATGTGTTAATACTTTGTGATTATTTATTTATCAATAGTTAATAAAATCAAAATAAGAAGGCACAACCATTTTACCTCATTTACAGAGAAATTTTGAGCCGGCTCAAAGTCATACTGATGTTTATAATTTACTAATTATAGGTACTACTGTCAAAAATTCCCCATACTTACAAATGTATTTTATACAAATGCCGAAATTGTGCATTAGATATAACATGCAAATATTTTTACAAATATGAGTAAAATACGTAAAATTCATTTAAAGGCGTTATTTGGGGCGGAGCTACTCAAATTCGACATTTCATATGTTCGGCATTTTTTATTCTTGTTTGAATAATACTAGTATTAGTATGTATTATTGTAACTGTGGATACATTATTGACCTAAAACATTGAAAATTGTTTTTCATTGCATTTTTATGTTTTATATGAACAATAAATGGTTCTTTTTATTCTTAAATATTCATGGATTTCTTTTTCCATTCTTCTTATGCAAAATATTTGTTGAAAAATCATAAATTATACAAATCTTGCGATGTTAGGATGTGTAAATTAGGAGCCTTTAAATATCTGAAAACCTTTTTTGGGTTCAAAATTATCTTAAATGTACTACTTTTTTATATGTAGATATTTAATAAAATCTCCAAAATCGCAAGTGGCCGGTCATTTTTGGCCATATAATGTAAAAAGATTGAAGAGTTACATCGAAACAGACAAAAAAAGTTTGAAAAAATTTCTCTACTTTTAACAAGATAATATGTTCTAATCGAATATATTGACAGTAGATGGCACCACCACAATTAATTATCTGGTTTGTAGTTGGTTGGTTGTATGTATGCCGGCTAATTATCTATGCTGTGAGATATAGGCCCTAAGGGGTGGGATGCCCTCCGTGGGGGTCTTTCTAAGGAAACTAACTCGTATTTACTCAAGGATAGAAGAAAACCACGGAAAACTCCGAACGGTTAGGCCGACAGTCGCGATTGGGTTCGAACCCAGCACCTACCATCTACCAGTTTGAGGTCAGAACCTCTTGGCCACTGGTGAGGCACTGTTTTGCGGAAAGTAATACGTCTACCAGATTATAAAATAGAATACTTTCAAATACAATTTTTTCTCTGTTTATTATTTAAAATATCTCTACAATAAGTCATGTTCTAAATTAATTCCTAAATTAAGTCATCAGAAACTTTTTTTCTCTATCTCTCTCTGTGTGTCTTTCGTTAACAAACTGACTTTTTCTGTACTGTATTTTAAAAGTATATTTATCGATAATATTTCCTAAAATTCTCAAAACTTTTTTATGATATTTTTTAGACAATATTAATTTGAAAAGGGAGTTAAAGTGGGAAAAGAAAAAAATATATATAATGCTTAAGGGACTGGTAATATTTTAATGTTCGTTAAAATTCCAGTAGATGGCAGCACCAAACACGATTTAGCTGAGTTAAGGTCCAAACAGGCCAGATCACTATTTGCGGTCTTTCGTGACAACACGTTTTTTTTTTTTTTTTTTTTTTTTTTTTACGAGTTTTTTTTTTTTTTATCTTTAACGAGTTTTGTAGGAAAGGGACGGTTATCTGGTAAATAAGGGAACTTTTCCGTCAAGTGGGGTTGATTTGCTAATCTTCCAATTCATTTGTTCATTCCCCTCCGTTCTATTATATCTTTAACGAGTTTTGTAGGAAAGGGACGGTTATCTGGTAAATAAGGGAACTTTTCCGTCAAGTGGGGTTGATTTGCTAATCTTCCAATTCATTTGTTCATCCCCCTCCGTTCTATTATATCTTTAACGAGTTTTGTAGGAAAGGGACGGTTATCTGGTAAATAAGGGAACTTTTCCGTCAAGTGGGGTTGATTTGCTAATCTTCCAATTCATTTGTTCATTCCCCTCCGTTCTATTATATCTTTAACGAGTTTTGTAGGAAAGGGACGGTTATCTGGTAAATAAGGGAACTTTTCCGTCAAGTGGGGTTGATTTGCTAATCTTCCAATTCATTTGTTCATTCCCCTCCGTTCTATTATATCTTTAACGAGTTTTGTAGGAAAGGGACGGTTATCTGGTAAATAAGGGAACTTTTCCGTCAAGTGGGGTTGATTTGCTAATCTTCCAATTCATTTGTTCATTCCCCTCCGTTCTATTATATCTTTAACGAGTTTTGTAGGAAAGGGACGGTTATCTGGTAAATAAGGGAACTTTTCCGTCAAGTGGGGTTGATTTGCTAATCTTCCAATTCATTTGTTCATTCCCCTCCGTTCAATTATATTCAGTTGAAGGGAAGAGTATTTCAATGTACACGCAGCCTTAATGTAATACAGGAATTTTATCAACTAGAGGGCACACGGCGAATTCATTTATTCCAAATATCCACCAAAGTTTCCCAAAAGTAATCTTCCGTTTTACTAACATTATTATACATTTTGTGATTAAAAACAAAAAATGCTGAATTTCGTCTCTCTCTTTTTCCTCTATTTATTACGTTTGAAAGATATAAATCAGATTGTTAAAAACTAATTCTCTTTTTGATTCATTAGTATTTTTTTATCACGAAAATCCGAATTTGATTATAAACTGACTTTTCTTAACAGCATTTTTCAAAAGTATTTATGGATCATGCTTTTTAAAAAAGGTTAATATTGATACTGCGCATATAATATCGCTTATGCAATATTAATTTTGGTGAAGTTGAACCCAAAAAAGAAACATAGGATGCATACATAAATTAATTGATATAGCTATCGATATATTTTTTATGCTCCTTTAATTCTCCAAAGATGGCAGCACCAAACATTTTAGATCTTATTGCGTCATGAAAATAATTTAATGAATTTCCGAATAATGTAACTATTTAACAGATTTTTTTTTTTTTTTTTTTTTTTTTTTTTTTTTTTTTTTTTTTAATCAGAATACTTAGGAAAACTTCGAAATAGTAACTTCAACTTTATCCAATAACAGGTATTCAGCGATGAAATAAAGGGAAAATTACTGTTTGGAAATTCTGATAGATATCTATAACAAAAGCATTCCAAAGTCAATACGACTTCCGACTACCAAAACTATTTTTGTTTCATTGGAGCGAATCGAAATTTTTGTGTATTATTGTCACGGGGGCAAAAAATGTATCTAAAAATTGAAAAATTTCCTTTTATTTTATATAGATTAGGATGCATTATTTTTATGTACAAGTATTATAAATCAGTATTTTAGGACTCGAAACGCTCCTAAATTTTCAAATTTTCCTAATACAAATTTGAAAAAATAATATCTATTATATAATTCTATTATATATGTTAAAGAAATCTGCCAAAATGATTTTTAGGTGCGTTCGTAATTATGTAAATACGTAGCACCTATTGTTGTCGTTCAGTCCGTCCGTCTGTCTGTGTGTCCACATATAACAACGCAAAAACTACTCAACCGAATCGTTTGAAACTTAAGATACATAATTATTACATAATTTTGTCGAGTCATTTCAAATTTTATGAAAATCGGATGAATAGATCAATTACAGGGACAATCAAAAGGATTCCGTTACATTAAGGTCAATGGGGAAAAAAGTTTCAAATGCATTTTAATCGTTTGAAATTTTAAATACATAATTATTTCATAATTTTGTCGAGTTATTTCAAATTTTATCAAAATCGGATGTATAATTCAATTACAGGGACTATCAAAAGTATTCCGTTACATTAAGGTTACTGGGGGGAAATGTTTCAAATTCATTTTAATGGTGTTACACTCATTTGAAAGTAATATAATTGATATGCATCTATAAAGTACATGGGGTATATTGATACACCCCCTCTACTGCTCACAGGGTCATTACAGGAAGTTTCACAACTCCGAAAGGTGATGCTAGTGCACTCAACTACATACAAAAAGTCTTGGAATGATTCAATGGTTTGATAAAATGAAACGGATGATTTATTGTTTTTGTAGGTCAAAAGTAAATTTGATTTGTACAATTGAAATGGTGTTATACAATTGTTCCAGTATTTTCAACCGAAAAATTTACTGTCCCTGGCAAGTAAAGTTACTCTTTATCAATTCCTTATTCTTTATTGTTAGATAAATTTTGAAGTGTTGGATTTGAAACTCATTTTATTCAAAATGGCTACACGGGGCACAATGATGCAGTCTATCTCGGAGCACGTTGATACAACCTAAATCCTTTTCTAGTTCATTTTTTCATTACCTTTTATTATTCTTTTTTCATAGACACCTTAATCCAAGCATTTTTCTCCAAAAAATTCTAATATTAGACTTTATTGAAGTAAAAAAGCTCTAATTTCTTTATATTACAACATTTTATAATATTTTTTGCAAACAGAAGACGCACGAACTTAACCAACACCTAATGCTAGTAGAATTAACAAAAGAAAAGGACGTCAACTTGGAAAATTTCAAATTTATATCGATTCTCCAGAGAAAAAAGTATTTTTAACATGAAAAATGTTGAGTAAGAGAAACAAACTGCAGAACAGCACAGGATAATTATATTATAAACATAACTTTTAATATAATTATTTTTTTATTTTCTGTTTATAAACCGATTTATAAACAGAAAACCTTGTAATTTTTTTATCTTTCATAAGAAAGAAGATAATGCTGAGGTCGAAGTGCCAGACATGACAAAGTTACCATAGCCAACAATCAGACAAGGGACAGCCAGAACATTAGGTCATTATGCAATTCATTTTGAATGCTTTAATATTGCGTATAAATAACTTGTGGGTGATTTCAATTTCTATAAATAAATAAAAAATGGTTTGCTAATTATTTTACTATGAAAAATATGCATTGGTGTTATTTGGCTCCATTTTCACCAGATGTATCAAAGTGCTCCATGAGGTGTATCAATCTGCCCCGGGGATGGGGCACATTGATACAAATGCCTTTTTTTTAAATAACATGCAAAAATAATATATAAAACAACGATTGTACATTTTTATAACACACTACACAAGTTTTGCTGTCACCAAATGGAAAAATAAATTGAAATTTCTGCTTTCTGGACACTTAAAAATATCTTAGAAAAAAGTTGTATCAATGTGCCCCAGTTCCCCCTATGTCATTATTTAACACAAAATAATTTTTTTAGACGAAATCTGGAATTCATAAATTATATTTAAATCTACTCATAACTTTAGCAAAAGAAAAAAAAATCCATAACAATTATAAATGTGAATATTTAAAATTAATTTTGTTTTCTGATTTCAAATACGTTTGCTATAATGTCCAGCATACGCTTATGCTGTGATTTTATACTTACGCTATTATATTGATACAGCTGATTGATACAGCTTTTTTCTAAGAATTTTTTAAATGTCCAGAAAGTAGAAATTTCAATTTATTTTTCCATTTGGTGTCAGCAAAACTTGTGTAGTGTGTTATAAAAATGTACAATCGTTGTTTTATATATTATTTTTGCATGTAATTTAAAAAATGGCATTTGTATCAATGTGCCCCATCCCCGGGGCAGATTGATACACCTCATGGAGCACTTTGATACACCTGGTGAAAATGGAGCCAAATAACACCAATGCATATTTTTCATAGAAAAATAATTAGCAAACCATTTTTTATTTATTTATAGAAATTGAAATCACCCACAATTTATTTATACGCAATATTAAAGCATTCAAAATGAATTGCATAATGACCTAATGTTCTGGCTGTCCCTTGTCTGATTATTGGCTATGGTAACTTTGTCATGTCTGGCACTTCGACCTCAGCATTATCTTCTTTCTTATGAAAGATAAAAAAATTACAAGGTTTTCTGTTTATAAATCGGTTTATAAACAGAAAATGAAAAAATAACTATATTAAAAGTTATGTTTATAATACAATTATCCTGTGCTGTTCTGCAGTTTGTTTCTCTTACTCAAAATTTTTCATTTTTAAAAAAACTTTTTTCTCTCGAGAATCGATATAAATTTGAAGTTTTCCAGGTTGACATCCTGTTCTATCACCCCCTGATGTATATACCATTAGTTACAGGTATATACCAAACTATACAGGGACACCCTGTATAGTTTAGCATTTTACTTAAAGTTTGAGCGAACAGTTCTTTGAGGTCTATATCTACAATGGCTGTTGCCTCGATTGATCCAGAATACACAGAAACAAACACAGAACACTTTATAATTACAGAAAATCCAGTACATATATTTAATACACATCACAGGGACAACACAGACATCGATGCCGCTAGCTCGAATCGAACCAGTGACCAGCGGTGTGGGAGCAGCTGCCGCTACCAACCACGCCACTGGGTCGGCATTTTACTTAAAGTCATTTAGAAACTTTCACATGTTGTTCTCATAAACGTAATACAGCACACTCTAACCAAATGATGTTAATTTAACTCTGGGGGCTAAAACAAAATATATTAAAAATTTTCAAATTAAAATAAACGCCAGTAAACAAAATAAACTTATAGTGTTTTATCATATTTGTAAAATAGAAATAGACACAAATATCTCCATTACGGGAACAAAGTAAAATATTATTGCACACTATTACATTTATTTCAAGTATGAAACCAATTTTAAATATTTATTACACTCACACCACTAAATTTATTTTGTTTTGTATAAACGTGTTAAAGTATGTATTTGTATGACTGTTACAGCCGGGAAGGAACCGTTTTCAAAGACGAGTGAGCGCCCTTCTGGGCATTAAGTTCTCCTCGTTGATTAATATCAAAGGGCATGGTATAAGCAATTTTATGCAAATGTAAACTAGCGTCTAATGCGCATATTCTTTTTATTGATGCGTAGATTTTGTGATTGGAATGATGTTTAAAAGTATCCTTCTAGATTGTCTATAAGTATACTTTTAGATACTGAACTCCTGCAAATATCACTCATGCATGACTTTTTTTTTTTTTTTTTTTTCTTTTTTTTTTAACCCTTTTAAAGCTGAAATGCTTAAATAAAAGGGTATCATAGGAATTTATCAATAAATTTATTCGGAAATAAGAAAAGAACTATATTTTACGTACATATTCAGCGGGAAATATATACCACAATTCTGATGCCATTGAATGACATTAGAGTCCAATGGCATCATGCCGAGTTCTACAATCAATCGGGAATTAAAATGAAGTGACTTAAAAAAATGTGCAACAATTTCTGAAAAAGTTAAATCAGGGTTGTATTTTTGTTTGTTTGTTTGTTTGATTGATTTTTAGTTTGTTGAACATTTCACGCGACATAAGGAAAAAAGAAATTTTGAAAAAAGAATGGACGGTGACTTTTAACCCTTTCCGGCACACTGTGCCCGGTCCTGTGATACCAAATTTTAATTCCAAACTTGCAACGGCACCAATAATATTTTAGTAAAATTTTGCATTTAAAATAAAAGCTTAAATTAAGAAATTCAAAATATCTAAAAAATTCGTTCGTAAATTCCGGCGACAGTCGATAATTTCCCTTTTACTTATAGGTTTTGGCCACGCCAGAAAGGGTTAAAGGACTAATATTTATTCAGAATGACCAGTCCAAGTCTACAAAAAATTTTTAGCAGTGTGAATTGAAATTCCACCTCTGAAATTGCGCTGGCAAAAAATTAAGGAATTTTAATGTACTTATTGAAACAAACAATTCAATAATGTGAATAATCGCAAAAGCCGCTGTTGTGAATGTGAAAAATCATTCTCAAGTAAAATGAATGTGAAGAAATGTGCAAAAATTTTCATCCTGAAAAAATTCGTGCAGGTAAAACATTCAGATTCAAATTTATCAAAATAAAAAATTAATTAAAAATAATAAAAAATAATTTAAATACTTATTTGTTTTAACATTGTGGAATATATTAAGCATAAAATTACTAAAAATAATGTTGGCATTTGATATTTATTCGAAATTTAAAGTTACTTTAAAATAACGATAAAAATAATGTAGTTATTAAATATAAAATTCTGAAAAGAAAATATTTAATTGCCATTTAATTTAAAATTTTTAAAATAAAAATATATTTAATTACTATTTGATTTAACAATATGAAAAAGTATTAAATTTAAATTATTAAAGATTAAAATTTTATAAATTAAATTTAAAATTATTTAAAAAAAATTAATATAAGTTATATATTAAATTAATATTATGATATTTTTTAATTATTTAATGATTAAATTTAAAATAATGAAACAAATATTTAATTTATATTTAGATTAACATTATAAAGAAATATTAAATTTAAACTATCAAACATGAATTAAAAATAATTTTAAAAAATGATATCATTTATATCATATATTCAAAATTAAAGTTTGTTTAAAATTATGATTGAAAAATTTAACGTTATAAATTTAAAATCATGAAAAAATATTTAATTGTTATTAACCTTTTAAAATTACGAAAAGAACGGGTTTCTTCTTCGTTCCAACGTAGTCTGTTGTGAAATACATTAAAATTATTAAAAACTGCAAGAAACGTTAAATTATATAATTTGAACACAGAAAACCTTGAATTTTGAAAAAGAAATTATTTCCAGAAAGAACTAGTTGGATGTGTCAATCCCAAAACTTTCTTCTATTTCATAAATACATTTTAATATATATAAGAAAAAAAAAAAAAACGTGGTGACCCCAAAGTTACCCACTATCGAATTTCCTCGAACATTTGACCTAGCCTAATGAGATTCTGGTATCCGAAAAGCCTAAAACGCAAAATTTAATTAATATTCTGAGAAAATGAGCTTAGTAGTGCCTCATGTTGGGTAATTTATACTGAAACCAAAAAAGCATTTATTTATGTCAAGACCTAACAGAATCTGAAATTTGATGGAATTTCGTCCATTAGTTCTTGAGATATAGTTATAACAAAAAATTTGCAAAACGTTGCACAGCAACACCATATCTTGGACAATTTATGACAAAACGTAAAAAAGCATCTAATTATGTTATGGTGTAATAAAATCAGAAGTTTGATGAAATTCTGTGCATTAGTTCTTGAGATATAGCTAGTTTAAAAAAACCGTGTAAAATATAGCACAGCAGCACCATCAGTTGAAGGATTTATAACAAAACGTAATCATCGTGTAATTATGTTATATGTCATTTTGTAACAAAATCTGAAGTTTGATGAAATTCTGTTCTTTGGTTGTTGAGATATAGCTATCGGAAAAATCGTGCAAAATGCAGCATAGCTGCACTACCTGTTGCAAGGTTAATACCAAAATGTAATCAGCGTCTAATTATGTTATATATTCTTGTCTAACAGAATCTAAAATTTGATGAAGTTCTCTGCATTAGTTCTTGAGATATAGCTATCGCAAAAATCGTGCAAAATGTAGCATAGCAGCGCCATCTATAGGGCAGTTCACACCAAAATCTTATCAGTGGCTATGTATCTCAAGGTATTGCGGAAACTGAAATTTGGTGACATTCTGTGCATTAGTTCTTGAGATATAGTTATCATGAAAATCATGAAAAACGTGGCATAGCAGCGCCACCTGCTGGCTAATTTACACCAAAACTTAATCAGCGTCTATGTATATCAAGAGATTACAGAATCTAAAGTTTCGTGAAATTCTGTGCATTAGTTCTTGAGAAATAGCAATCTTGAAAATCATGAAAAACGTAGTATAGCAGCGTCACCTGATGGCCAATTTTCACCAAAAACCAATAGGCACTACTTCATATCAAGGTCTAACTGAATATAAAATTTTATTAAATTTCGAGCATTAGTTCTTGAGATAGAGCGCCCACAAATTTTTTGTCACATACAGACATACATACAGACAGACAGACAGACTCACAGACAGACATTTTCTAAAAATAGTCAAAACGTGTTCAGGACCTTCTAAGACGTATAAATCCGTCGAAAACCGGAAGTCGAAAATTTTCATGAATCCAATACTTTCTTCTTGTAAAGATAGAAGAAAGTAAAAAAATATATAAAAGTGGCCGTTATTCTTTTGAAAATTTTTGTTATGCAATTTTGTAAAAAAAAAAAAAAAAAAAAAAAAAAAAAAAAAATCAGATTTTAATATTACGAATATTTTAATATAGTCTTTTATCAAATACCCCCCCCCCCCCCCCGAAAAAAAATGATTTAGGAGTTTAGGAACGTACTTTTTATAATCGATTGAAAATGCATAAAAGAGTACAAATGTATTATGAACTGAACCAAATTCTTTGACAATTTTTAAGTACTCTAGTTATAATAGGAGTATTTTAAAATTACATAGGTTCGAATAGATAAAAATGGTAAACATTGAAACTATAAATTCAACAACAAAAAACATTACTTAAAAAAAGTATTTGAAAATTTTACGTGTAAATAATAACAGAAAATTGATTTCATAATTATTTTTATTATTAATTATTATTATTCTTTAAGGGCTTATATTTACTACAATCATTTCTGCTAAGACGGATTTACTTTTCTGGCTATCTTTTCTACATTTATTTTATTTATTTTTTTATTTTTAAATCGGAAGAAACATGATTTGAGTTTCGGTCCTGCAGAATAATTAGCAATATCTCTCCCCGAAGTATAGGGAGAAGGAGAAAAATTAAGATAAAATAAGTAGAAGAAAATTTTCGTTATAACAAATCTTGGCCCTTAACATAGGTGACCTTTGATTAGGGATGACCTTTAAAAGAAGTTTCACTGCATATATACAGTACAGCCTCCTTACCGGCTACTCCTCGATTCCTAGCGAACACCTCATTTTAACGAAAAGTTTTCCATCCTCACTCCCTAAACCTAAAATTTTGTATGTTTAACCTCTGAATAACAGACATTTTGAGTAGCGTATTGTAATTTTGCAGATAAAGGATGGAAAATAATTTTTTTAACGAGGGGAGAAATGGAAAAAAAATAAAAAAACATCCAAATTTATCACAGCATTGTGTCATAAATTTTGTGATATCAGATAAATGCTGGTAAAAATCCTCCCTTCCACGCCCCAAAGTTGGATATTTAATTCCTCTCATCGGCTTTGCTACGCCCATTCTTGAATTCAGGGTGTGACATGGGAGGAGCAATCCTCCCCCTTCGCCGTAGAATTTAAATTAACAGGAGTGAAGAAACTGCCGAAAATTTCATTAATATTTAAGATGAATTACCTACCGAAGAAGAATCGGTTGATGTATGCGTTATATCATTATATCATTTCAGAATTTTCAACAAAAGCTTACAATTAATGATAATGAAACAGATACTGAAAACTGGAAATGCAATATCGAAAATTTCAAAGAAATTACTGAATACAGTGAGAAGTTACACAATTTCTTTCTAAAAAAAAAAAAAAAAAAAAAAAAAGATTATTCAGAAGGATTTTTATGATTTATAGTATTCAAACTTCAGATTAAAAAACAAATTGCATGTAACCCCGAGTAAAAGTAATGCATTGTAACAGATTTTTATCATAAGAATAAAATAAACAGGCGATAAAGATATACAGAATTTTATTTCAGTTTTAATTGCTTAAAAATATTATTTTAATTTTAATCATACAATACAAGTTTTAAGGCATACAAAAAAAAATTAACACGAAATATCAAGCATTTTTTAGCATTTGTAAATCTCTGACTTTTTTGTAAATCTCTGACTCCGAATAGCGGACAGCTTCCGCGTTTTCAAAATGTCCGTAATTTAGAGGTTTTCCTTTATATATATTAATAAATTTGAAATTTTAGCATTAATAATTAACTAACAAAGCACAATTATTCAATAGAAAATATTATCTGTATTTTATTCTAAATTTTCTCGTTAAATGCGAGATGTCATTGCGCTATTTAAATGATCATCGTCGGAAGATCTGTGTAATAATGATAAAAACACATTCAATAAATTCATTCATATTTGTTGTGAATATTACAGTGAAACCTCCAAATAAGGGACACCTATGGGACCGGAACTTTTGTCCCTTAAATAGAGGTGACCCTTATTCGGAGTTTTTAATGTTATTTTTAATTAATCGTCCAGAAGAATATAAAAATACCAAAGCATTAAAAGCTGAACCTTAAATGTATCCGAAGTGTAAAAATTATATTAATTAGACACAAAAGGAAGAAAAAAGTATAAATTAAAATTTTCAATTTATTATTAAATCATTAAATAGTTTGTAGAATTGTTGATTTGTATTTTTTATGAAAAGATATAGCAATAGATGATTTTTTAGCAAAAGATATAAAACATTTAAAAGAATTTTACTTGAAATAATCGAAAGGAATTATTTTGCAAATTTCAATTTTTCACTACAAACTTTTCAAGTGTTCATATATCATACTCATAAATTTTAGTTTTTCATTACCAGCAGTATTTACAAAAAGAAAAAAAAAAGTATTGAACTGCTTTGCGTATTTTAAGGCAGCAAATCTCTAAACTACTCTGCTCAGCAATCAGAAAACAGATTCATTTTTAACGGAAAGTTATAAAATTATAACAATTAGCTATGGAAGCAATTTTGAATTGAATTGTGTTTTAAATTTTTTGATAAATAGATTACCTATAGAGTTATAAGCGATTTTGATTAAGTGACAATTTTTTTTTTTTTTTTTATCCTTTCTTGAGTAGCTATTCTTCTTTCGCATGAAAATTAGGTTCAAAACGGCCATTCCATAATATTTCCTGAAAAATCTATTGCAAAAAAAAGAAAAAAAGAAAAAAAGAAAAAAGAAAAAAAGTTTGATTAAATATTTTCTGATACATCAACAACATCCGCTAGTTTCAGGTATTTCCGAATAAAAATAAATTAAAACTTATGTCTTAAACGTTGCCTTTTTTGGATTTGAGAACAGCCTAAAAATATCTGTAAAATTCTTTATTTCACAATTTTCTTTTATTCTACACTTTAGAATCATCCTCACAATTTTCAGCATTGCTTGGGGATAAACGCACTGCTGTTGAGTCAGAATTTTGGGTAAATAAATGATTGCGTCATACGCCTCTGTATCTACATGATTGTCTGCCTGTTTGATAAATTCACAAAAATCTGTATTTTCATTCTCATCATAGATTACTTCATTATCTGAAATACAAAAACCAGTCCTTTTAATCTCATTTTCAAGTGTCCCTTGAATCAAGTGTCCCTTGAATCAAGTGTCCCTTAAATCGAGTGTCCCTTATTCAAAGGTAAATACATTGCATGTCCTATACCAAGGGACTGGGACTGGAAGTTTTGTCCCTTAAATAGAGGTGTCCCTTATTCGGAGTGTCCCTTATTTGGAGGTTTCACTGTATAAAAGTAAAATTCTTCCACTATTACCAATACCTATGTACATTCCTTCAGGTTTAAAGACATACCTCATATGCACACGAATTGAAAATAAAATTAATTCCTTTTAAATTTAAATTTCATACCATAAAATCTATAGCGTAAAATAAAAATAAATTAAATGTCTATCAGTTGACTCCAATTCAATGAAATATGTATTAATATTCATGTACATCGATTGCCCCAAGTTGGCAGTCGATATATTCTTTCTTTCATATAAACGACTCATTTGGGCAGGACGATTTGACTCATTACGTACGAGATGGAAAACTTCGGAAATGAAACTTACTATACGTCTAGCTTTTGAACAAGAGGGTCGAAAAAATTTTGCCTTATACTTTCATTCAATTTAAGTAATTTACACGCAACAACTGCATTTGAATGAAGTAGCTCCTCCCTCGTTCTCGCTGAATACTGCTTAAATCAAAGGTTAAAAAAATGGACAGTATTTTGATGTAAGTACGAACTTTAATGCATTGTAAGAAAATAAAAAGTATCACATAATTTTTAAAATGTAAAAAGGCAATTAGGAGACTGTGACTACGCGTAGCAAAATGGTGTTTTTATGATTTAAGATATTTTTTGCAGAATTACTTATTAAAGAATTCTAAGGATTAAAAACGATAAAAAAAAAGTAAAATTGATTGCATATTTTGAATTCAGTTCAGTATATGCAAAGCCGAAAGTAAAATTTTAAAAAGTGTGGACTTCTGGGACTACATAAAATTTTAATTAAAATTACTGCGTACTAACAGATGGTAGGAATTGTACATTTAAAAAAATACCTACAAGCAATGATTATTTTATATGTAGGAGATTAATATAAATAGATGAAACAACGCTGAAATATTGGCGATAAATAAAAAAAAGTAGCAACACTACTTTAATATAAACACAATTAAATAACAAAACTTTGCATGAACTAGTTAGCACCACCTGTCGCTTTGTTTCTAAGCTCTCCTCTCAATTCTAACTACTAGTTTGAGACTTTGTGCCCTTACAGACACGTGTTTATATTGCTGGTGTTGGTACATTAAGATTTAATCCCCGAAGTGTGTTCCTGTGACCTTTTGATTTATAGTTATTTATATTACATAGTCGTATTATTTAATTACTAATAACTTATTGAATTAAAATGTAAAATTTTATTCAATATTATTGAAGTTGGAAGCCATGTTTTTGCATCTGGTTATGATTTGATTATTTACTTGCAGTTACGGAAAAACAAACAATGGAGACAGTTAAAAGTATTTTAAGATTTTAAATTTTTAATCCAGCAACAAAGAGGGAAGGGGCATATGAGCATGATGGGCGTGCAATTACTTAGATGATTGTATATACATCGTTAGAGGGAAGAATATTTTGAAAAAATTAATGTTTAAAACTATTTTAAAGATTAAGACTGTTATTCCTCTCAATGTAACGCCTATTTTTAGAAGACAAACTAAACAGTTTTATTGTAAAATAAAAAATCTAATATATATATACATATTTATATATATATCTACCTCTGTGTGTGTGTGAAAACTATAAGGGCAAAGATGACCGTGCACTTGCGATTTTGTTAAATATATAGAAAAATACTTGTGGAAATATCCTGAAACATTAAGCATGTAAATATAATAATACAGGTCATACGTGTCCGTAAAGATATTTTTGCAGAAACTCTACAGGGGACCGTCCACAAATTGAATAAAAAACGATTAACTTTTGGATAACCCTGTCAAAACTAATGTAGCAAAAACGTTATAACTGTAGATTATGATTAAGTGGTTTATTGTAATATACTGTGTTCATTTTTATGTGGATAGTATGAATAGTATGTGGATAGTATGTGGATAGTAGTACTCGTGGAGGTCTTGTTTTTATAAAAACAGTCCCAAAATTTTCCAAGTTTTTTTGCTTATAATTTGCAGAGTTGTCAATATAAAATAATGTTATTTTCTGAAAATAATGATGAACAACATTGTACACAATATCTTGTCATCAGAATTAAAAAATAATAAAAATTGTATAAAAAATGAGCACGTTTAGCAAATAATTTTTCATTGTGCATGCGAAAACGCTATCAAAATTTCCTTTGCATATTGTGTTATCTAAATGTATAGAGCAATTTCCTTAAATGTTTCAAAAACATCGCTTGAAAATTCTGAAAATGGCCGTCTATACAATCAGTTCAAAATCCGCTATTCCCAAAGTGAGGTAAAAAGATGAGGGATTGTATGCCCATTGGTTAATGGAAATATAGAATACACAATATGGCACGTACTACAATATTTGGATAAAACCCCTGATTTTTTTTTTTTTTTTTTTTTTTTTTTTTTTTTTTTTTTTTTTTTGCTTTATTTTGGGAATAACGGATTTTTAGTTGATTCTATAGACGATCACTTTCAGAATTTTCAAGCTATGTTTTTTAAGCTTTTACAGAAGTTGCTCTATACATTTAGCTAACAAAATATGCAAATGAAATTTTGATATCGTTGACGCATGCGCGAAAAAAAAATATTTACTAAACGTGCTCATTTTTCATACAATTTTGATTATTTTCTAATTCTGATGACAAGGTATTGTGTACAATGTTATTTGTCATATTTTCAGAAAAGAACATTATTTTATATTAAGAACTCTGCAAATTATAAGCAAAAAATTTGGAAAATTTTTGAACTGTTTTTATAAAAACCTTAATTTCTCAACGAATATTAATGATAGCCACATAAAAATAAACACAGTATATTACAATAAGCCACTTAATCATAATCGCCCTTTTGCTACATTAGTTTTGACAGGGTTGTCCAAAAGATTTTCGTTTTCTTCAACTTGTTGACGATCCCTTATAGTGTTTCGGGAAAAAATCTTCACAGAAATGTGTGAGCTGTACTATTATGTTTACACACTTAGAGTTTCAGGATAATTCCTCATAAATGTTTCTAGATATTTAATAAAATGTCCAAAATTGCAAGTGGCCGGTCATTTTTTGGCCATATAGTGTAAAAAGATTGAAGGGTTATATGGAAAGAGAGAGAAAAAGTTTGAAAAAATTTCTGCACTTTAGACAAAATAATCAGTTGTAATTGAGTACTTAGACACTAGATGGCAGCACCACAATTATTTAACTCTTTTGCGAAAAATAATACGTTTACCAGATTTTAAAATAGAATGCTTTTCAATGCTCATTTTTCTCTGTTTTTTATTACAAATATCGCTGCAATAAATCTTGTTCTAATTTAATTCTTTAATTTAGCCTTTATATACTTTTTCTCTCTCTCCGAAGGTGTCTTTCGTTAGCAAACTGACTTTTTCTGTACTACATTTGAGAAAGTGTATTTATCGATAATATTTTCTAAAATTCTGAAAACATTTTTTTAATATTTGTCAGGCAATATTAATTTGAAAAACGAGTTAAAGTGGAAAAAGAAAACATATAAATAATGATTTATGGATCGATAATATTTTAATGATCGTTAAAATTTCAGTAGATGGCAACACTAAGCACCATTTAGCTGAATTAAGGCCCAAACAGACCTGACCACTTTCTGAAGTTTGTCGTCGGCTCGTTTGTCGTGACAATATAATGTTTTTACAAAATTTTACAGCATATTTTAAATTGTATAAAACATAAATAGCAATGTTGACGATTACTTACACTTTTAGACTGTCTAACATTCATTAAAAAAATAATGTAATTTGGAATAAAAGAAAAAAGAGGGTTAAAAACACCATAGCTTTTGAAGTTCTATAATAAGGAAGGATTGGAGCGGGCCTATCTTTTTTTCAGTACCGATCCAGGACTGGGACCCGTGGAAGGGTAGTTGCCTATAGGGAATTTGTTACTTTTCAATACAATTCCGTTTTAGAAGATTTTACTTTATAGCATTTTTCTGATTTTTACGCCTTTAGTACGCAGAATAGTGCATACGTTGATACGTGAAATGTAGATCAACAATGTTAATGGTAAAGGAATAATTTATATACAAATTGAGATTTATTAAAAAAAATAAGTATCGAAGCATAGGGCACTCCTTTAAAAAATGAAGATTACAAACATATAAGAAAGCTAAAATAATAATAATAAGCTTAAATATTCAGACTTCCTCGTACAAAACAATTTTTCATCAAATCAACGTAAAAATCCATGTTTTGTGGAAATTCAGCGATGCAGGTCGTAGAGGTTTCCAGGGGTCCGGGCCCGGGCCAGACCGACGGAATGAAAGCTAAAATTCAAACGGCCGACAAACAAAATAAACTGGCTAGACTGACAGAAAAAAAAATTGAACGGGCCGGGCCGATAAAATTTTTTTAGCAGTATTAGTTGTTCTCAAGATGTCTAGGGTAGACACAATGTTTTATTAAAGTATTAAAGCGATAATGAACTTCTGTTAACGTAATCTTTGGTAATATACGTAAGGTGGTTTTTAATTTTACTACTCAAGAACGCAAAACCTTGACGCATTTTCTGACTGATTTTTAACTGCAAAGGTTTAAAATTGACAAGCCTGACTATTGAAGGGATTCGGAATCGAATAGCATTTTCCAGTTTTGGAAATTACATTAACTGTCGAGATATCAGAGATTCTTGTCACGTGGCCGTAGATTTTTCTCCCTTTTATGCTGTTACATCCGAAAATTCGATTCAAAATGCTAACTTTGTCAGTGTTTTCTCAAAGATATATTGCTTTTATAAAAAAAAATGGATAACGGCATTCGATTACGCATTTTCTGACTAAGAATACCCTCTAATCTTATGCGTTTCCGAAAAGAAATGAATTCAGAAATGTATCAGGAAGTAGCTTCATTGGATTTGAGAAAATCTTTAATAAATGATATAGAAATATTTTCATAAATCTACTTTTTATTACATAGTTTCAAAAGTAATAATGTTTTTAACTTTCATTTTTTTTTAAATTCTAAACTGTATTCATTTTTAGTGAATCTTTATTAGAATGTTGACTGTTACAGAATCATTAATTACATGATCATTAATGATGCAATTGTGTATTTTCTGTAAAATATATTGTAAAACTATAAATATATATGCTCTATGCAGTATTTTTTAAACAAATCTTAATTATATGTTAAAAATCTTAATTTTTTCGAAATAGTAGAAATTAAGCCAGGCCAGAACGGACCGACCGGCCTGCTTTCAATGATTTCTGTATGAGCTGGGACCGGAAGTTCCAGCCCTTGCAGACCTCTGCTGGATCGGGCTAAGGCCTAGATTTTAAGTTTTTTCCGGGTCGGGCTACTAACTGTGTTGTACGGAGCAAGGTAGCCGAACATTTAATATTTTACCAGACCCGGCAATTACTTTATGTCCGGGCCGGTCTACCCTGAAATTTCGGCCATTCCACTTGTTTGGATATCCCTAATTCCTATCCAAGAAACTTTAATTAAAACAAAGCAAAACAAAAAGAATCTTTTATTATTAAAAAAAATAATAATAATTCGAACATACGGTCAAAAATTCTCTTCTGCGCCATGCACGTGATACGAGACATTATAGATACGCACGTGATACAAGTGCACATAGAACTGTGGCATCTTGAACAAATCAACCAATCAAGTGAGTCGAGAGTCGACTCCTCGAAAGGAGTTGAAATGCCCAACCCTATTCTCGACTCTCAATTCTTCGACTCCTTGAAAACCACTCTTTCGATTCGGTATCAGATTTAAACTTTAAACTCTTCGAATCTGCGCTGGGTGTCTTTATTAAAAACAAAGCGCGGGAAACAATTCTAACGTTTCTGGACTTAATAGATTTTTCAGTCTAACTCAACTTTTTAAGCATTTTTAATAAACATAGTATGACTGTATAATTTTACTGATTTTGAGTTGAATATTTTTATAAATGTCTTTTAGTCTGTTAAATTCAGCGCTGCAGAGTCGAAGTCGAGCCCATTTTTGAGAGAAATTATCGGAATCGGAATCCCTAAAATACAATATGACTCCGGCTAGAAAATTCTTTATACTTGATGGTGAAAAAAAGTTAAACAATATTTCCTAAACTTGAATGAATAAAATCGCCAGGAAATGCAAATGAACCAATGCATAAAATCAATTGTTTCAAGAATCCAAGAAGTTTTACTTCTATCCAGGGCCGTAGCTAAGGGGGCGCTATGGGCGGCTCAGTCCCCCCTAAAATATTTTGAGCCCCCCCCCCCCGGAAAAAATTCCAAGGTCACTAAATGAATTTCTGTTCCAAAAATTCAAAGGAAATTCTGTTCAAAACTCTAATTTAGTTTTGAGGCCCTTTCACAGTTCTGCAGACAAGGTCGTAGCTAAGGGGGCGCTATGGGCGGCTCAGCCCCCCCCCCGTCCTAAAATATTTTGGGCCCTCCTTGGAAAAGATTCCAAGGCCACTAAATGAATTTCTATTCCGAAAATTCAAATGAAATTCTGTTCAAAAATCTAATTTAGTCTTGAGACCCTTTCACAGTTTTGCAGAATTACTAAATTATATCTAAAATTAATGTTTTACTATTCCTTCATCCTATTTGTATATATGAAACTAACATGATGTTTAATTTTGCACCAGTTATACACTCATAACTTTCATCATCCTATACTTTTTTAGCGTAAAATGAAATTGTTACAACAGTTGAATAAGAAACATAGTACCTACATTGTAATTATGCACTAATTTATATTTCTGCGTCAGAGAGAGAGAAAATATGAGCCCCCCCCTACATTGTTTTGAGCCTCCCTTATGGTTTACTTCTAGCTACAGTCCTGTTTGCAGAGTTATTAAATTGTATCTAAAATAAGTGTTTTTACACTCTCTCATCCTATTTGTACATATGAAGTTACCATGGGTTTAATTTTGCACCAGTTATACACTCAAAATTTTCATCATCCTGTACTTTTCTTAGCATAAAGTGAAGTTATTACAACAGTTTAATAAGAAACATAGCACCTACAATGGGAACAATGCACTAATTTATCTTTCTGCGTCAGAGAGAAAGAAAAAAATGTTATGACCCCCCCCCCCCCTACAATCTGTTGAGCCCCTCCTATTGTTCCCTTCTAGCTACGGCCCTGCTTCTACCCATGTAGCACAGAGATACCGGCTAATATCCCTATCAATATTGGCCAACATCTCGAAAGTCACTGAAAGCCAAATGTCAAATTAACCCTGCTGTTCTGTTCGCCTTTACTATACGTATGTAGCGTTCGGGTCAATGTGACCCGATTTAGAATATTACCTTTTCTAGCAGTAAATGAAAATAACTATTTTAGAAATAATTAAAAAAATAGTAAAATAAGCTTAAATATATATCAAATAATACAAAACACCAGTAAACTTTAAAATATTTGAATACTTAATTTTATTTACAATTTGGACAAAAATAGCTTACGTGAAATTTGCAAGTGTGTTGTTTTGCAATTGTAACATAATATATTAGTTTTGTTGTCGTTGGTTGATTGGAAGAATTTGCATCTTTCACGTTTAATACACAATGAATTGTTCTCATCTGATTTCGAGGGTACGTTTGCACTTTTACTACGCATTCTCTTCACAATTTTGACTGAATCTTCGCTTCTGAGAAGATGCTGTCTTACTTCATTGTGTGGAAAAATTGGAGATTTCCCCAATTCTTCTAAAAAGAGCCTTCATTTGATTAATTTATTTTCATTCCATTTGCTGTTTATTGAAATCCACAGAATAAATGCATTGTAAGCAGATGTATCAAGCATATTATAGAATACTATCATAGGCCAGCGATTTGTTTTTCTCTTACAAGTGTATGTACTCAAAAGTTGATCAAGACTATCCACCGCCCCTTTAGTTGCATTATAATCTAATATCATTTGTAGTTTTTTGTCAGGTCTGTCGCTAACTTCATTTTCATGATGGAAAAGTGCTCATAAGTGCTCATAAGTTTTTTGTCAGGTCTGTCGCTAACTTCATTTTCATGATGGAAAAGTGCTCATAAGAATAAAATTTTTCTTCTTTTTAGGGATGTAGTTTACAACTGTTCTATCTTCTGTAAAATAAAATGATGAGCTGTGCACTTCTTTGTTTAGCATTTTCTCAGGAAGTTCGGGCTTATTTTTCTAATGGTGCCAAGCATAGTCATTTTCCGTTTTAGAAGAAGTTTTCACAAGTTATAGGATGTGAAAAAGTTATCACATGCAACATTGTTCCCCGAATACCCATAAGTAAGGTCATTCACTACCCGCATATCCTGAATTTTCTCTGGCTTTGATCCGTGATTTTTTCCAGTATAAATTTGTGCATTCAATACATACGAAGTTTTGCTACCACATAAAGTCCATATTTTTATCCTATACTTAGAGGGTTTGCTAGGTATATATTGTTTGAAAGGGGCATCGTCCACGAAATCCTACTAATTGTTCATCTACAGTAACATTTTCACTTCCATTATACAATTTAGGTTGAATTTCTATCCACTTTTCCCAAATATCTCGAACAGTAGCTAATTTATCTACAGACCTTCTTTCTTGCCTGGTAGATTTTTTGCCAAAACGAATAACTCTCGATATCATATGAAAGGTTTCGAGGGACATTGTAGCACGAAATATATTTCTGCCTGTTTCTTGATTCCACAAACTGTTTGTTGATTCTCCGTATGATTTGTACACACCAGCTATTAATAATAATCCGATGTATGCTTGAAAAGTTTCAGTACTAATAGTTTTCCACTCTTTTTCATACACTTTTCTTCCTTCTATATTAGTAATTTTTATGATTTCGTTCTCGATTGTAGAATTGAATACCGTAGCAAATGAGCTTTTTATGTCAGTTATCCTTGCCGTTTCATAACTTGTGACACTTGGAGTAGTTTTTATAATATTAGCAGACGTTAATCGACCAGAATGAAGAAGGGGATTCAATTTCCATACTATTTCATGATTCTTAGACTGAATACTCTGTATATTGTGCGTCTTTTGAATATTAATATGAAAATCGTTGTCAGAACTTTCACTTTCAATTTCCTCACTTGTATGATTTTCATACTCAGACGCATTTTCCTCTTCGTTGTCAGAGGCTTCCATTAATTTAGCAATATCAGCGTCGCTCAAATTTCTACGACTCGCCATTTTTTCACTAATACTCAGAGATACAACTGTTCTTCAGATTATTAGAAATTGAAATACAGCAAGAAAAAGAAACGCTACTAACAGGTGCATTTTTTTTCCTTCCGCCAATGACATCAACATTTGACTTTGCTCTCCTGTCACGTGATCTAACACCTGTGGCAACGAAACAGATTTCGAAATAGATATGTTGCAGTAATTATTTTTATTGAATGATTCCAAACAAAATTAAAAGTGCATGATAAAATAAATTTTTAACTCGGGTCAATATGACCCGAACAGTACATTAGGACTAAGTTAAAAAATATCTCTTGGAAAAATAAATAAACGTAAATACTTCTAGGATTATATAGTTATATTACTAATGAACAAAGTCAAAAAGTTTCATGGAAATATCTCTGCGCTATTTTTTTTATAAGCGAACAATAAAATTTTCGGGTCAAATAGACCCGAACAGAACAGCAGTGTTAACAATGTTGGCCGATATTCGCAGATGTAACTTAAAATCAGCTTTTAAAAATGTATTTTTTGCATTACTTCTAACATTATAATATATAAACTGCATATTAAACAATAAAATTTTGCATTTTTGCCATTTTTAGAAAATATGATTTTTTTTTAATGCCTTATTTTTAATATTTATTTACATTGGCCTATGTTGTAAAAATGATATCAGTATTCCAACATTCAGAGATATCTATCGACATTTCAGACATTTCAAGATGTTTATCGAAATAGTTTGTAATCTTGACTATGACCAAAATTAATGTAAAATTCTGAAGGACCGCCCATTTCTATCGCTTTCGTCTTAGAGTATTTGATTGAGACATCTACTGACATTCGAACGAGATTCGCTCGCCAGACTCGGATGGAGTAAGACATGTTATACCCGTCTTCCCGTGTCTGTGCATAGTATTTATAGTGTGGGTGTGGCTTGTTTCCGTGCCTATTTTCGGATTGGCTGAGCTGGATGACGTCGTCTGCTTTGTCTGAGAGCGTCTGCAGCATCTTAGACGGTGGACTGGTGGGAAGTAAAACCCAAGTTCCTATTGAGAAAGGTATCACATCTTTAAATATTATGTCTTTTTCTATTTTGGGAAGATCTGGTATTCCAGATGTTAGAGATTTGTCGGCGTCTGATGTTGAAGCGCTCTTAAATAAGACGCTTGCTGATATTTTTGCTGCAAGATGCTAAATGGACAAGTATAAGTTGATTTCTGAGCCATCTGAGGATGTGCAAAAAAAAATGTCTGAGCTTTTAGGGAGAGTTTCCCTCTTAAATCAAGATTACGACACTTTATGTAATGTCCGTACTGGAGATCTCTTCACGTACAAGTACCTTCTGCCAAAAGTTAGAAATGTTAGTAATGTTTCGGCTAATGTTAATTCGGACGTTCCGATTTCCAACTCTAGCCAGTCGAGTGAGGTGGCTCCATCTGTTATTGCGGATGATAACCAAACTCTCTCGGCCAGTAAGAGAAGGTTTGAGGACGATTCCGAAATTCAAAATTCTACTCAATCCGAGCAGGAAAATTTCTCAGTAGTTAAAAGTAAAAAAAGTAAAAAATTGTCTAAAGTTAATGATAATGATTTAGTAAATTCTACTGATTCTACTTATATGGAAGTGACTGAAAATGAACCAAAGGGTCAACAAAAGAAAAATTCTAGGGTTCCCCCATTCAAAATTATCCCTCCAGATAACTGGAGAGAACTTATCTTTCAGATAAAAAGAATTGTACCCACGGCCACTTCTAAATTAAAAGGTAAATTCCTTAATATTAAGGTCGATAACTCGGAAGATTATCGGCAAGTTCAGAGTTTATTACTTAACTTGAAAATTCATTTTCAATCGTATCTTTTGGAAGATGCAAAACCACTTAAGGTGGTTCTTCGGGGACTTCCCGTCAACACGGCAGTCCAAGATATTCATCAGGCCCTTGAATTTGAAGAATTCTCGGACTTCACGGTGACCCAAATGTACAGAGGTCCCGTGAGTAACAAAAGATATATGCCCCTTTTTTACATTTCGATCTCCAAACAAGCCGATGTTGACCGCATCTTCCAAATTACTGAAATTATGGATACTGAGGTCAGTTTTGAAAAATATCGCGGGCAAAAAGGTCCCTCACAGTGTCACAATTGTCAGGGATTTTTCCATTCATCAATTTCGTGCAATTTACCATCAAAATGTCTTAAATGTGCCGGTGCACATAAGACGAATGAATGCGTAAAATCTTTTGACACTCCCTGTCGATGCTGTCACTGTGGCGGTGATCATCCCGCGAATTTTAGGAACTGTCCAAAGTTCCCTAAAACAACCCCCCCTAAGAAAGGCAAAAACTTAAATTCAAATAATAATGTTATTCCAAAATCAAAGGCCAACACTAAAACTGTTGTTTCTGTAAATTCTAATCGCTCTTTTTCCAACAGGAAAGCTGAAAATTCCCTGTCTTTCAGGGAAGCTGCTATTGGACAAAAGGTTGCTCCACCCCCCACCCCTTCTGTTCCTCAAAATTCAAATTCGGCCCCAGTAAAGGATGCATTTTCGATCGCCGAGTTCATTACAAATTTATTTCTCTTTTTTGATAGATATGGTGAAGTTACTGTTTTGACTGCTTTTAATAAAGCCCTCCCGGAACTGCGCAAAGCATCCACGCAGATTGACCGGGTTAGCATTCTTCTAAATTATATTTACTCTGTTTCTAAAACTGTTTAGGTAGCGCCATCCATGATGGTTGCATCCCCATTTTCGAATTATCTTTCCTATCGCCATGTTCCCAGCTACTAGTAATTTGGACACCTTCTCTATTGGTATATTTAATGCCAATGGACTAAAAAGACAGGCTACTGAATTCA
Organism: Maratus speculifer; assembly: GCA_964019185.1. Lineage (NCBI taxonomy): Eukaryota > Metazoa > Arthropoda > Arachnida > Araneae > Salticidae > Maratus > Maratus speculifer. The sequence goes on from CAXHSM010000010.1 coordinate 5,911,515, forward strand.
GTGCTTGGGTTTATAGTAACAATTTAGACATCGTTTTGGTCAGTGAGACTCACTTTTCCCAGGGAAATATCTCCAGAATTGCCAACTACGAGTTATTCAATGTTGACAGGGCTCGTAGGGGCGATAACTCCCGCAGCTTTGGCGGCACTGCAATTTATGTTAAAAGAGGATTTAATGCTACTTTTATTAATATTCCCCCTACAAATTGTATTGAAGTTACTCCTATTGTCTTGGACTTTCCCAATATTCCAAAACTTCTTATAGCAGCCATTTATGTACCACCTTTAAATGATAGAAATCTGCTGGAGCAAGACTTATCCCGGCTCACTAATACTTTTCCAAATTTTATTCTTGCGGGTGATTTTAATGCTACTCATCCCTCTTGGCACTGCAGATCTACAAATGGGTTTGGAACCAAACTCAGGAAATGGGTGAATCAAAATTTTGCGCAAATTATAGCGCCCCCCTCACCCACTTTCCCCTTTTCTAATAATTTCTTAGACTTAGCGATCACCCGCAATTTTCCTTATCCTTACTGCATTCAAACGCAGAACGAACTGAGTTCGGACCACTTGCCGGTTCTGCTCCGGTACCAAGTTGACTCTTACAACCTCGATCTTGGCAAGCAAATTCATACTAGATGGGAAGATTTCAAATTCCTACTTGAACAGCGTGAAACTCCGCCCACTCTGCCGGAAACGAAAGAGCAGGCGGAACTTGCCATCAGTCAACTTGGTGACGTCTTGAGAGATACATTTGAGCAGTGTTCTCAGCCGAGAAAAACCACTGCTGCATTTCTCAGACTACCGGAGGAGGTCAGGCAATTGATAACCGAGCGAAATCGTGCTCGCAGGATATGGCAGATCTATCGCACGCAATATTTTAGGACCCAGTTAAATCATCTTAATAGAAAAATTAAGGCTGCTATCTCCAAGTTTAGACACGAACGCTGGAACACTTTTGTCGAATCTCTTTCGACTGAAGACAACACCATTTGGAAGGCTGCTTCCCGCATTCGTAGGACACAAACACACATTCCGGCCATCAGATGCCCAAATGGCATGGCTTATACTAACACTGAAAAGGCCGAAGCAATTGCTGAAAGTCTTAGAAGTCAGTTTACACCTAATTCTGGTATGGACAACCCCAGGGTTGCAACTGTGTTGGAGACCACAGTCCAAAATTTCTTAAACAAAAACACACCAAACACGCTACCCCCGGCCACGCCTACCGAGGTACGGGAGTACATCTCAGGCTTAAAAAAGAATAAGTCTCCAGGTGAGGACCGCATTTCTAATAATATGCTTATTAACTTACCTAACAAATTTATTCTTTATATTGTTCTTTTAATTAATTGCATGATGTCTTTAAATGTTTTTCCTGATTGCTGGAAAAAGGCTATTGTCGTTCCCCTACTGAAAAGTGGAGCGGAGGACAGACACGCCCCAACCACCTTTCGACCTATCTCTTTACTCTCTTGTTTATCTAAAGTTTATGAATATGTTCTCGTCAACCGCCTGAAGGAGTTCTTAAACTCTAACGACGTGCTGATTCCGGAGCAATTCGGATTTAGAGCACGTCACTCAACAACCCATCAGATTTGGAGAGTTTCTGAACTCATTCATGACGGTTTCACGTCCGGCGGTGTGACGGGAGCAATCTTTCTCGATATCCAAAAGGCTTTTGATAAAGTCTGGCATATCGCTCTTCTTTTTAAACTCATTAAACTAAAAGTTCCTGCCCAACTAATTAAAATCTATGCAGACTACTTTAAAAATAGATCCTTCTCTGTTAGAGTAGGAAGTTCCTACTCTAACCCTAAACCAATTTCTAGCTCTGTACCACAAGGTTCTCTGAGCGGTCTCACTCTATTTAACGTCTTTATTAATGACATTCCTAAAGAGCCTGACATCGACTTAGCGATTTTCGCCGATGACACAGCCATGCTATACAAACACAAACAAGCACAAAGAGTGTTCTCTAAACTGCAAAATTATTTGAATTTACTTTCGGCTTGGTTTAAAAAATGGAAAATTAAAGTGAATAGTGCCAAAAGTGCCGCCATTCTTTTTACCAACCAACGTTCAAACCCCATTGCTAATTTAAATTTCAAACTGAATGACGAACCAATTCCCTGGAGGTCAGATTATAAGTACCTAGGCATTCACCTAGATTCTAAATTAACATGGCGTACGCACATCACAGAAACTCTGGATCGTGCGAACCGCGCCGTGGGCTCCCTTAATCCCCTCTTGGCTTGGAACAGCCCCCTGTCTATGAAAAATAAATTGTTACTATATAAATCCATGATCAGACCGATCATAACTTATGGTTCGGTGGTGTATGGAAGTGCAGTCAAAACTAGACTTGATAAAGTTCAAACTTTCCAGAATAAGCTTCTTCGTAGGTTTACTAAAGCAACCCGTTATGTCCGCAATGACGTCATTCATCGTGACCTTAAAATTAAACCGATTTTTGCGGAAATCAAGAAACTTACAATGAAGTTTCACAGGTCTGTCCCTGCCGTGCGGAATCCTGCTTTAAATGCCATTAGGCGTTATGATGGAACAGTGGGGAAAAACCGGAAACGGCCCCTCGCTATACTTGCACGGGATGATAATTTCATCCCATGCTCCAAAACATCCAGAAGGAATCCTTCTGCCGTCACTTAAAGCAGAATTCCCGGGAAAAATTATATTTTCCCTAGTTTGAAAGAAATTTTCAACTAGAATTGGATTACCCCTGACGTCATGCAGCATTCTGTAGTATTGTACAGTCGCGTTTTTCAGCTTTCCTACTTAATTGTATTTTTAAATTTTTATTACTTGTTTTATTATTTCGGCTTCCCTTTACTTTCTTTTAATTTGTTTTAATTGTAATTGTAATTGGGTACTCTATCTTTCTCAAAATTTCAGTTGTTTACGAAGTCACTTCCAACTTTGAGGATAGGCACGCCTTCCTCATATTCCTATTGGCCAATGAGGTGCTTGCTCACTGTACCTCGGCTATTTAAGACATTTTCTTCCCCTTTTGGCTCATTCTACCCTCGACCGCTGGTGTGTGAGGAACTCGCCTATAGCAATGGTCGCCAAATTCTCTAGTCACAGCTAAAGCTTTTTTCAGAGTTCAGTCTTTAATTAAATTTCAAAATTTTATTTTCCCCCTTTTAGACCAGGCATGAACCGAAGAACTTGTTTACTGGAGCTGTGGACCTGCGCGAGCGTAGTGTGTACAGGAACTTCGTTTGGTCGTGCGGTCCAGGTGGCCGATAACATATGCCAGTAAAACGCGGGACCTGTGCCGCTATGTTAGCCGATGGGAAACTTCGAAGGTGAACGGGTTTCAGGTGATTGTCACCAAAATTAGTGAGCTATGTGGCCCCCTTTTTTTTGGTTCTTAGAGTTAGTCGTGGGCTGGGATACCTTATGCTATGCCTTTTCTGTGCTTCTTGGTACCATACTGCCTTTTCACTCTCTGTTTTTTGCCGACGCCAGTTGGTGAAATGACATCGAAGTATGGGGCAACCAAACTCGTTTGGATGCCACATGCGCCCCTTCTTTTGGAGGTTATATTTAACCTCGTGCTTCCAGCTCTGGAATAATCTTCGGATTTCCACCAGAGACTCTAAATTATACCTTTTGACCGTGCTTTGCTTCGAAATTCATCTTTTTATGTTCATTTTCTTATATTTAGTTGGAGGTTACGCGCAATGGACCCACATTGTGTTGGCACTCCGTAAGCACCGCGATGTCATGTCATGAGACATCTACTGTGAGCGTTTTTGCCGATCCCACCGAAGCTAACATAGCGAAGAAAATACAGGCTACTGATTGGTTGAATAATTTAAAGCCCATTTTGTTTTTATTTTGGCATTTTTGAGTTTACGTTTATTTAATAATCAATTTCTGTTTAAAAAAGCCTTTTGAAAGATGGATTTTAATAAACTTTATTCAAATTTAACGTATATGTTAATCAAAAAAAAATTTCTGGAATTTAAAATTAAAGAAATTAATGACGATGTTTCTGCTAAGATAAATTAAAACTCCGGAGGGGCGGGGGGGGGGTGACATTATACTTTTCTAGGCGGAAAATTTTCATATTATTAATTAATATAATATTTAAAATGATTTCAATATTAATTATTCCCCCCAATCCCTATATCCCCATAAAAAATAAGTATGGAATAATTGTAAAAATCGAAATATTTGTTGAAAAATTGCATAAAAATCTGGTTCTCAAGAAATGATAAAAAAGGCGGTAAATACCCCCCCCCCCCCTATACGAGAGAGATACGAGAGAATCTTTTCATATATCAGGATATATATTTATTATACTGATATTTTATAGCTTTTTATATTAAAAATTTCATCAATATTCGTGTATTCACACAAACAAAATAATCATATTTCTTATTATGGCATCAGTTACGGGATATTTATAAACTCAATTGCTCTTTATTAATTTAAAATACTTTTAAAATGCCATTTCTTCTTATAGTGCAGTAGAAATAGCGTTAGTGGTGGAACTAATTGGAACACAAATAATTCCTGTTGCAAGTGGCAGGTAACACGCTCCTAATGAACATACTAAAAATATACATTCGTACTGTTGCGCAAAATGCGTTTTTTGGCGGCCATCTTGAAAAAAATGCGCAAAATTTTTAAAAATCGAAAACAGCCATGTGGGGTATCATATTAAAGGAAATTTTGAGCTGATAAAGAATATGATATTTGTTTTTAAAAGTAGAAGTAAGTAAAGAAAATATTGCAAAAAAATGAAGGGTTTCGGATTTTTGAAAATCATTATTTGAAGTGTTAAATAATCATGTGGGGTATCAAATTACAGGAAATTTAATGCTTAAAAAAGATTGATATTGGTTTTTGAAGTAAGGATTAACTAGCGGGAAATTTTAGAAAAATGATACCTACATGACTCCATAGTTAAATGTACCTTAAATGTAACTTTGTTGCATTGCATTACAGAAAACACCTGATACTGTCATATGACAACTCCCACTGCAACACTAACTGTTATTACAAAATTAAAATATAAATATTGATCAGCTTTTATTTTTACTAAATAATTTATACAATATGAAATATAAGATATAAAATTTTCTTATCTCCAAATTTCCAAAGGATCGGGATCGTTTATACCATATTAATTTAAAATTTATAATTCTAATGTCATACTATAAAATTGTCTCTATTAAAATAAGATTCATAAGTTAGACGATACATTTTAATCTTTACACTAAATGTTAATTTTACAAAAAGTAAAAAGGCTCATGTGCACATAAATTTTTAGAACAGCAAACTGCTCTAAAACTTTCTATTTCTATTTGTCCAAAAACAACAACAACAACAAAAAAACTAATAGTGAAAATTTTGTTCTTAACCTGAGCAAATGTTCAACCCTCCTACAAGAGCGCATGCGCCATTCTTTAGGCGCAGGATAAAAAAGTACGTTTAAAAGATTCAAGGGCGTAAATATCGGGGGTGCGGCACCCCCCCCCCCCCCTCGAGAAAATCAGTCGGAAAATTTCGTGTTTATCGGTAAAAAAAATACACTTAGTCGGGAAAAAATGGTATTTATCTATAAAAACTTATAAGTTTGAAAAACGAAAAAAATCAGTCGGAAAAATATTATGTACTATAAAGACTTAGAAATTGGAAAAATGAAAAGATCAGTCGGAAAAATTCCCGTTCGATAGGGAAAATGTACGTTTAGTCTTAAAAACGGTATTTACCTATAAGTACTTACAAATTGGAAAAATGTTTGTTTAGTCGGAAAAAGTTATTTACTATAATGAATTACAAATTGGAAAAACGAAAAAATTCACTCGAAAAAATTACTGTTCGATAGGGAAAATGTAATGTTTAGTTGGAAAAAAAATGGTATTTATCTATAAAAACTTATAAACGAAAAAAAATCAGTCGGGAAAATGTCCGTTTAGTCGGAAAAAATCCCGTTCGATAGGGAAAATGTAAGTTTTGTCTGAAAAATGGTATTTACCTATAAGGATTGACAAATTGGAGAAATGTTCGTTTAGTTGGAAAAAAGTTATTTACTATAATGACTTACAATTTAAAAAAACGAAAAATCAATCGGAAAAATTCCCGTTCGATAGGAAAAATGTATATTTAGTGGGGAAAATAGTATTTACCTATAACGACTTACAAATTTGAAAAATTAAAAAGTCAGTCGGAAAATTTTCCGTTAGATCGGAAAAATGTACGTTTAGTCGAAAAAAATATATATATTAAATTATAAAAACTTATGAATTGGAGAATTTTTTTTATTGTAGTTTTTAATTAGAAGAAAAAAAAACAATTTTGGACAAAGAAAATTTATATAAATTTGTTCTTAGTCGGAAATATTTCAGATTTCCTTTTTTTGATAAAACTATACAGATAAATTTTCATTTGTCGAAAATTGTGAACTCAAAAACTTCTATATGAAAATATACTTACTAGGGAACTTCCAGAACTCTAAGTGACCGATTTTGACGAAAGTAGTACCGTTGGAAAGATCTCACCGAGAGCAGTAAAAAACTCAATGGAACTAACCATCGCAAATGAGCCGTTATCGAGATATCCGAGAATTTATGTCACATAACTAGTGCATATATAATGGGGAGCCGCAAAAAAATTTAGTCTAGATATTAACGAAAATGGTATCGTTAAAAAGATATCATCATGAGGGGGAAAAAACTCAATAGAACTACCAGTCGGAAATGAGCCGTTTTCGAGATATCCGATAATTTATGTCACATAGCTAGTGCCTACTGTTCTAGTGCATACTTAATGGGGGACCGCAAAAAATTGTTTTCTCGATTTTGATGAAAATGGTGTCGTTGTAAATATATCATTGTGAGAAATAAACTCAATGGAACTAACCATCTGAAATGAGCCGTTTTCGAGATATCCGACAATTTATGTCACTTAATGCAGTTTCCAGCAGTGTGCATTAGCAATGTGACACAAATTTTCGGATATCTCGAAAACGTCTCATTTCCGACGGGTGCTTCCATTGAATTTTTTAATCCTCACGGTGGTATCTTTTCACTTTAGTTAAAATCGAGACTAAAATTTTTTGCGGTCCCCCATTAAGTACGCACTAGTTACGTGACATAAATTGTCGGATATCTCGATAACGACTCATTTACGACGAGTAGTTCCATTAAGTTTTTTTGCTGCTCTCGATGAGATCTTTCCAACGATACCACTTTCGTCAAAATCGGTGACTTACACTTCTTGCAGTTCCCTCGTTAGATACATATCCCAGCGATGTTAATATTATATAAAACCTTCACATTTTGATCAGAACCTTGATATTCCGAATTTTTTTCGTGCACTTTGACTTCCAAATATCGAGATTCTGCTGCATTGTCGAAAAATTTTTACTTTGGTGTGGAAATTTTAAGGTATGTTGATTGAAGTGATGAAACTTTTTCACTACTTTTTCTCTAATTTTAAATTTAGTTAGAAATCATTGAATTTAGGTTTAATTTTCTTCTAATGAAAATTTAAAAATGAATTGCAAATATTTAGGGTTTTTCCTTATCAGTCTGGATATTTTCCAAGCTACACGAATTTAACTTTAATCAAAAAATTATCTTGGTTTTATTTTTTCTAATAACTATTTTTTAATGTGAATTTGTTTATTTTATGTAATTTTAATCAAAATAGATGACTGAAAATTGAAAACACCCAAACACTTTGAATTTTTACCGAGAATTAATCTGGATATTTTCATCTATATGACTTTATTTTGATCAGAAACAATTAGTTCGTTTTCTTTTTTCTTAATCAATTGGATTCAAATATTTTTTCATGTTATTATGACTACATTTTGTTTAGTCGAAAAAAACAGATATGACACCAAATTTTTAAGTAGATTAAAAGTATGTCATTACAAAGAATTATAAACTTAAATTATAAAAAAACATTGACAAATTTTTGTATTCAAAGTAGTCCTCGAGCAATCAAATTTCAATTTTACTCATAAAAGAAATGCTAAAAAGATTTCAACTCATTGTTAAAAATTAAAGAGATAGAACATTGTTTTCTTTTCCAGGTAATGCTTTGGCACACTAAGACGAATGGAACCCTTCCCAAATAATCAGTTACAAAACAAAACTATGCTTGCGACCCGATGGGCATCTTTACGAATCCCTTACAACCAATCTTCTTAATATTTAACTCTATTCTTCTTAAACCATTAGTATTCTAGCTTATGATCATATAGCATAAAATCTTAAGATCGTTAATCGTTATATGTTGCTACTGCTGAGAATATTTTTGTATATATTTTATAATTCAATATTTTCTGTATCAAATATGCCACCTCCTAAATGCAAAAAACAAAAAAATGCAATGCAAGTTGTGTAATTCGGATTTTTTGAGATATCGCTTTATAAATCAACGAGTCATATTTCTGTAATCGTTTTTAGGTAAGAACGTGAAATTAAAGAAAGTAAATCTGCTAAACAAGTAATTAATAATGCATTTTAATATATTAGAAATTCTTCCCCTATAAAGGTAAAGAAGGTAAAAAATGTTTGAATATTTTGTATATCTCATCAGTCGTTTTATGTAGAAGTGTGAAATTAATGAAAATCAAACCACTAAAAAAATAAGCACGTATTTCAGAACTTCAGAAACTGCCCACTGAGTTAAATAGAGTCAAAAATTCTAAAACATTTGGCCATATCCTGGCAGCAGTTTTAGGTGGGGGCATGAAATTCAAGATAACAAGCATTTAAAAGTAATTTTACATGCATTTCAGAGATTTTAGAAATTCTCCTGCTTTTAAAAGGATTAAAAGGGGGGATATCGAAACCCTTTAGATCATTTTCTAATATTTCTGTTTTAGATTAATGATGAGATTCAGAAAAACTAATCTACTAAAACGTACTTAAATATATATTTTATTGATTTTGAAAATTCTCAAGAAATGATGTTCAATGGGATAATGGTAAGTTTTAGGTTTCTTCAACATATCTAAGCACAAATTTTAGGTAGAAGCGGGAAACTGAGGGTAGAAAAACCTACCAAAAAACTGTTAACAACAGTACTTTAGTGATTTTGGAGCTATTTTGTCTATTCTATCTCCAACATCGACTTTGAAGGGGATAATGTAAAATTATACGAATAATACAATAATAATGGATAATTAATTAGATGTTAAGAAAATGCAGTTTTATTTTCATTTTATCTGTGTTATTTCATTTGATTTAAGAAAATTGATTAGCGTAGTGGGCGAAGACTGCCAATATATATATATATATGTGTGTGTGTTACATTTCATTTCGCAATATTCATCTAAATTATTATAAATTTCTGGCATATTATTTATTTCCTCATTTTTTAATAATTACCTAATATTGGTTTCGATTGAGTTTCCCTTTAATTTTAAAACGCGTATATTAATAAATATCTTATTTAATCTAAAGTTTTTAGTCCTTTAACAATTTTATCAGCTGCCCAATCTATAATAATCTGAGAGAAGCTAGTTTTTATTTTCTAATGTTTGAAAAGCCATTTTGTTATTTTTATTTCCAATGTTAATTCCAGGAATCTATGTTCATACATCTTTTCAGTGCTAAGCTTTCTACTTCAAAACACCACGCTACGAGGTATGGGCTCCTTAAGCCGCTCCCCTCTCGAGTCATTAGCTTAGCTTCCCATCTCTAAAAGTGCTCCTTTCACTGATTGGCTCGTTTCTGTATTACGTCGATATCTGTCGACGTCTGCGAATCTAACAAAAAGCAGATGCAGTGACTTTGGAGTTTAGATTTCTGTCTTGTTTTACTTATTTCGATATGCATTATTTCCTGTCTACTACTCTTGTATTTTTTTTTATTATTTACGTTAGAAAATCATATAGTATGACATAGAGATTCATCCCAAAGAGTAAGGGTTTAATGAATTTTTTCATATGTAAGACTCATTTTAATTTTTCATGTTTGATGAATAAACGACTTAAAACAACAAACTAGCTCCGTTTCTGATAGGGAAATCACTGGATTAACGAATCCACTGCCTTGCTACACTTACGCTCTGATCGTATATATTAGAGGTATGAATGCAAAACAACCACCCTGTGTTCTCAATTTAAATTCTCTCATATCAGCTATTATCAAGAATTTCACGCAAGTTGACTGGATTTGGCTACTTCAAAAAAAAAAAAAAAAAAACTATTTTTTATAAACTGCCAAAATTTTACGAATTTAATACATGACATTATATATATGTGTGTGTATCTACACCTACTTACATATACGTATGTATATAATAGTCGGTATTTTATTACTTACCCATCATATGTAGTATAGTGTAAGTCTTGCAATCGTTTTGAAAATCGAAAAAAAATTTTTGACGGATTTACACGTTTTAGATAGTAGAGATTCCGAAAAACATATTTTTAGAAAAAAAAATTTGCCGTCCGTCCGTCTGTCTGTCTGTCCGTCTGTCTGTCTGTCTGTCTGTAAACGCTCTATCTCACGAACAAATTGAGATAGAGACTTGAAATTTTGTATGTAGTTAGTATGTAAGAATGGAACGAAACCTATTTAATATCAGCAACCTCGATTAACCGGAACTATTTTTTTCGGACTCTCGAAAAATTCGTTCTGATGAAAGGTACATAAAAATTTTCGAATTTTTTTGTTTTAAGGAATGGACGTAAAAAGGTATAAATTGACACACATTTTGCATATAGAACAAAGTCAATCGGATTATTAGTTGCCGAGATATTTGTAATCCTGTTTTCCACATTCTTCGATTTTTCATGACCCTGTATTTCATTCAAATTTCAATTCAGAGGTACATTTTAATTGGAAATGAGACGCTTAATCCGACACAGTTAATTGTTAGTTAATAGAATTATTATTTTTGGAGTTATAAGAATGTTTCTTTTACGCAGTTCGGTACTACTTGAGTAGTTTGGCGTTTTATACAATTTGTCGAAATTGGTGCATCAGCAGTTCTTTAATAAAGCATTACTATGTATATTAACAATATTTAAATTTTGTTTATGAATTGCAATGCATTGTATAAATAGTTTTCACATGTCTTATTTTTATATACATATCCATGATGGGTAAGTATTACGGTGGCCCCCAACGACTAGTTTTTCTTTGTACTCGGAAATTTTCATTCTTGGAGTCGGAAATTTATGCATCTACACCCCCCTACGCAACAAGGATGGTTTACGCCCCTGAAAAGATTATGTAATATTCTCTTTACATTGCATGGGGAAAAATCTGACGCATAAATAGTTTTCTGTGTTGCAATAATAAAATGCAGGTGGTGAGATGATGAAATATTATTACGAGTTACAACACTGTGAGACTTATTTTTAATTACTTACTTATTCTTTTCAAATATGCAATCTTTGTTCTGAGTTTTTAAAATCAGTATTAGGAATATGGAAAAAAAATCTTGCATTTTATGTTCTAATGAACTTTGTGACGATACTCCCTGTGTCACATTAGCAGCAAAAGGCCTGAAAGGAATTATTAATGCAAACAAGCAAAGAATTGATAAAATTCATGAATTTTTTAATCCTACTTCTACAAGTACTTTTAAAGTACATACAGAATGTCGACGTGTATATGTCAACCCTATCAAAATTAAAAGTGACAGAAAACTGAAAATGTCGCAAGATGATGCTAGTTCAACCAGCTCAAGAACGCTACGAGGAAGTGTTGGATCCTTCAATTTCAAAGAGAATTTTTTATTCTGTGGTCAGATTATTACGGATCATCAGAACCGTAAAAAAAGAGCAGTCTTTCCTGTACGTACTTTCCAGTTTCGTGATACAGTTTTGAAAGTATGTAGTGCTAGAAATGATTTATGGGCAGCAAATGTACATACGAGGTTGCTTTCAGTCATAGATTTACCTGCTGCAGAAGCTCAATATCACCAAGTGTGTAGTATAAATTTTAGGAACGGAAAACCCATTCCTGTGAAATACACATCTGAAGGTAGCAGTGGAGAATTGTCCGCAGCAGTAGGACGTCCAACTAACACTGAGAACTCTGATGTTTTTGAAAGGACATGTGAATGGTTTCAAGAAAATTGTAAAGAGCCAATATCTGTCAATGACTTAGTCGAAAAAATGCGTAGTTTTTCATCTGAGGAAAGCGAGCTTTACACTTCTAGACATTTGAAGAAAAAATTGCTAGACAGGTTCGAAGACAACATTATAATATCAAGTAGTGATGGGAAAAGTGACATGATAACGTTTGGAAAAACTGTATCAAACATAATACTGGACTATCATAAGCAAAAACGACTTGATGATCCCGATGAAGAAAAATTTAGATTAATAGAACCTGCAGCGAAATTGATTAGAACAGAAATAAATTTGCTGTACAAAAATAAGGACTTTTATCCTAGTTCATCAGATATTGCATCCATTGAAGAAAATAAGACATATTTACCCCCTGTTTTATTAACTTTTTTAGATATCCTAATTGGTGGTAAACGGAACGATCTGAAGCAGATTTCAGTAGGTCAAGCTGTAATGCAAGCATGCAGGCCTCGTTCTCTGATATGTCCGATTCCTCTTGGTGTAGGCATTCAGATTCATAGAGATTTTGGATCTCGTTTTCTAATTGATGAACTTTATAGTCTAGGATTCAGTGTGTCTTATGATGAAATACAGAAATACATACACTCTTCTGTAATGGATGAAAGTAACCAAAGCATTGTACATTCAGGTCACTTTTCTCAATGGGTTGCTGACAATGTTGATCATAATATAGCAACAATAGATGGCCATAATACCTTTCACGGGATGGGAGTTATAATGTGTTCATCAGGAGAATCTTTTAACAATTCTTTATTGCTCACAGACGCAATAAAACGGCTCAAGTCTCGCCCTCTAGCACATGACATTATTAAAAAAGCAAAAATTCCTTTTTACTACATTCAATCTCCTAGCTCAATAGCGATGAATAAATTGAAGTTTGAAAAATTGTCTTATGCACCAATGCAAATTAATCATTTTGATGTTCTTTGGCGTACCAGTAAATTATTTAAAACGCCTCAACCAGGATGGTTAGGATATATGCAAACTGCTTCAGAAGGTGAAAACAGTGTTACAACAGTAACTAAGTTTCTGCCAATGATTGATCTAAATCCCAATTTTTACAGCTGTGTATACACTACACTTATGTTCATCAGCAATGAAGCAAAAAGACTAAATGTAGAAACTCCGATTGTAACCTTCGATCAATGCTTGTGGATAAAGGCACTGGAAATTAAATGCGCTGATCACAAGAGAGAGTTTGATACTGTAGTAATCCGGCTTGGTGGGTTTCATACACTGATGTCTTTTCTTGGAACTATTGGAGGATTGTTGGCTGGATCAGGCATAGAAGAAGCCCTACAGACAGTTTATGCTGAAAATTCAATACCGCATATGTTGAAAGGTAAAGCATATTCGCGTGCTCTTCGTGGACATTTTTTAACTTCTTCATCTCTCACTGCTTAAATCGTAGCCAATATACTGAAATGCAGCCTCCCAGTTGAAGTTACTACAGATTCAGATTCAGATTTTAGCGAGATTGCATCAAAAAGTTGCCGCGTTGCTGGTGACGGAATGGAAGTGGAGTTAAATGATGATTTTAATCTTCAAAAATTTATTCACCTTCTCCAAAAAGTGCTCAAAGGTGATATCAAGGCAGAAAAAGTTATTTCAGATCCTGATCTTCATAAACTTTCAACACTAATATATGAACGGAAGAACCTTCTGAAATCACAAAGCTGCTAAACTCTGGCTGTTGTATCTGAACATGGTGGATATTGTAAGAATGTTTATTTCGACTGAGCGATCAGGAAATTTTGAAATGCACTTACAGGCGGTTGAGCAGATGCTACCATTTTTTGCGAGTTCAGGTCATAACAATAATGCCAAATGTGCGAGAATTTACCTTCAACAAATGCGGGAACTAAAGACAACGAAACCAGAACTCTACAAAATGCTTAATGAAGGTTACTTTACAGTACGAAGAAAGGGCAGAAAATGGTCTGGTGTTTGGACCGATATGCACATTGAGCAAACGCTCATGAAATGCACCAAAAGTCGTTCTGGTATAACTCATGGAGGAGGTACGACTGAAAGTCAACGTGCAACTTGGATTTTGAGTCATTCTCGATGTAGTGAAGTAGCATGTGCAATGAGTTTGCTGACCAATGTTTCACGTGTTGGCAATGGACAATATACTGATTTAACTGATGCAAGGATGGCGAAAGATTTCGAAGATATGAAAAAAGTAATGCAATTTTTTATGGACCATTATCCATTTATTGCTACTTCAAATGATTTATGGAATATTTTTAATGGAATTACAGATAGTAAAAGGAAAGTAACTGTAGAAAATGCTGACTACATTGGAAGAAGCATCCAAGATAAACTTACCGGTAAACTTTTTAAAGGTGAAACTTTATTGAAATCAGACCAAGCAGTAACCATGAAAGTATTGAAAAAAGGAATTATTATTGCTGGTGAGACTCACTATGTAGATTCTCGTCTTTTAACACAGAGGATGCTAGCTTGTATCTCCTTGAATAATAGCACTCATGATACAAGAGAATTTTTTAATTACGAATTATCTATTCTACCACCTTCATTGTTTGACCATAGTACGCAACTAATGAGAAAAACAGATAAATCATCATTAGCACACTCATTATATAGTATGAATGTCAATGAAGTACAGCGGTCTCATTCAACTACTTACTACCTTCTTGATGGTGGGGCATTAATTCACCAGATACCATGGTCCGCTTCTGCAGTATTCGGCGATGTCGTAAGGCAATACGAATCATTTGTAAACATAAAGTATGGAAAAATAACAATAGTTTTTGATGGGTATGAAGAACCTAATATAAAAGATATGGAGCATAGATTGCGCTGGAAGCACTCATCCGTTGTAGTATTCTTTGATGAAAATTCACCCGTCATCGTAAAGAAAAGCCAGTTTCTTTCTAACCCTGCAAACAAACAACGCTTTATCAATATGCTGGGAAATTATTTTCAAGAAAGGGGTCATTCCGTCATTCATGCAAAAGGAGATGCAGACGTGGTAATCGTCAGAGAAGCTCTAAAGTTAACCCAGGAAAAGCATGTCACTGTAGTAGCTGATGACACTGACATTTTAATCCTACTACTATATCATTCTTCGAAGAATATTTTCATGCAGTCTGCGACACAATCTCAAAACGTTCGTGACATTAAAGCCATGCAAGGATCTATTGGAAAGAAAGCTTGCAAAACTTTACTTTTTATTCACGCATTAACGGGATGTGACACCACGAGTGCATTATTTGGAAAAAGTAAATCTTCTGCTTTCAAAAAAATCATTCAATCGAAAATTTTATGCGAATGAGCTTCAAATTATGGATCAACCAAAGATATTATTATGGAAGAATTGATTGAAAATGGCTGTAAAGATTTCATGCTTCTTTATGGCGGCAACATCGACAAAAGTGACCTAAACGTCCTTCGTTATGAGCAGTACATGAGAAAAATAGCTTCAGCTAAAAAAGAATTCGACATAGCTCGTTTGCCTCCTACGCAAAATGCAGCTAAATATCACCTACTTCGAGTACATTTGCAGTGTTTTATATGGCGAAATCTAAATATACCAACTCCTGATCCTACACTGTGGGGTTGGCAGTTAGTTTATGGATATTTCCAACCGATATTAACAGACTTAAACCCAGCACCAGACAAACTGTTAAAAATGATTAAATGTACTTGTCTAATTACAACTGAAGATCCATGTAACACTGCAAAGTGTACATGTCGCCGATATGGACTTGCATGTTCAGTAGTTTGTAAAAACTGTTGTGGAAAGGACTGTGCAAACACAGGAGACAGTTTAGATTCAGATGAATATGGAGAGGTTATTTAAATTTGGTTAGATAAATATGATTTTATAGACAAAATCCCTTTTCTTGTATACTTATTTTTATTTTTTTAAATAAAACCATGTTTTTCAAAAAACCGAAATCCTTCATTTTTTTGCCACAACTTTTTATATATTTATACTTTTAAAAACAAATATCATATTCTTTATCAGCTCAAAATTTCCTTTAATATGATACCCCACATGGCCTTTTTCGATTTTTAAAAATTTTTCGCATTTTTTTCAAGATGGCCGCCAAAAAACGCATTTTGCGCAATAGTACGGCTGTATATTTTTAGTATGTTGATTAGGAGCATGTTACCTGCCATTTACAACAAGAATCATTTGTTTTCCAATTAGTTCCACCTAAAGGTGTTTTTTGCCTTATTTCTACTGCACTATTATTATTATTACTTTAACATGATATATGCCCCAAATATGCACATCCATATTTAGAACAATTTATTTACAATTAAAAAATGCTTTTTAAATTATTCAACCAATCAGAAGCCTGTATTTTCTTCCCTATATTAGCTTGGGTGGGATCGGCAAAAATGCCTACTGTGAAATATGCATAGATAATGTGCATGTGACGTCACGCACCCGAAAAAGGATGTACTTCTCAACTTGTGGTTGACAAAAAAAAATAATTCTTGGAGAGTTAGTAATTTATAAAGTATTATTTCATGCGTATAATGCAATAAAATTAAATTTATTATATCGACGTGAAAATTACATTTAGTTTAGAATTTTCTAATGCAGTTTAACTCGAATTTTCGCCCACCACAAGTTGAGCTCTCGCGAAAAAAGCCAGTTTGTTTACAAACATGCACATTATCTATTGCATATGTATGCATCTATACTAATAACAGAAGAAAACGCTCTGTCTGTGTGTCTCTGTGTGTGTGTCTGCGATGGCTAGCAAAACCTACAGCATGTACAAAGCTCAAATTTTTTATGAGAGTAGCCCAATACCTCTCCTGATGCACCTAAAGCTCAGAATTTTAATATTTTGATTAATTTCAGATATATTAATTACGAAGTGGAACTCACTTTCATAAAAAAGCCATTTTTTATGTTCAGGGAAAGAAATCGTTTGCACATGCGTACGAACACTTTTTACGCACCTAAACGGAAGAAGAAGCATTTTTCGGCTTTTATTTCTGATTTTGGATCATTTTGTTTAAATCCAAATCAACCAAACTGTTTGACGCAGAAACTGCTGCAAGTAAACTTAACAGACATATTTCGGAAGATCGTTCTTTTAAGTCTCAAATGATATTATTAATTCGAAATAATGTCGCAGTTAACCCTTTAAAAAGAAATATTCAAAAAGAGTCGTTTTTCCCAAAACCATTTTCCTCTCTTTTGTCAATGCTCTTCCAGGGCATATTTTTTAAGATGTAAACAAACAAAACAAAAATTTTAAAGGTTAAACTTTCTTCTAACCGATGGTGTAATTGGTTTTAAAATATTTGGATTTTAACTCTTTCAAATACACTGGCAAAAGAAGGTCATTTTGCGACTCGCAGAGAGGATATTTTTTCCATGCTAAAATTATCTTAACGTGCATATTTCAACTCAATCTTATAACATCTTCTCAATAGACCAAATTTATACTCCCTACAAAAAATTCGACACGTTCGGACGGATAGAAATATTTTTTACAAAATAAAATGCGCGAAAAAATTGATGAAATCAATAAAAAACAGATCGTTTTCATTCCGGTTTTGACTTAGCTAAACGCAATCCTACAGGTACTGGTAAACAAAAAACATATTCTTTAAGCTTAAAAACATTTTTATAATCTATGATTCAACCGGTTTTTAAAATATAAGATTTAATCCTTTCAAATACACCGGCAAAAGGAGGCACTTTGCGACTCACGTATAGAATATTTTTTCTACTCTAAAAGTATCTAAGCGTACATATTTCAGCCCAGACTTTTAAAAGCATCTCAATAGATCAAATTTACACCTTCTTAACCTTTACGGAGGGGCTGTGACAGCATCTGTCCGGGGTTACATGTATTCTCAGGTAGGCACTGAGCGAGCCCCTGCGTAAAGGTTAAAAAATTTTAAAACGTTCGGACGAGTAGAAAAAATTTTTACAAAATAAAAAGTGCGAAAAATTTGAGGAAATCAATAAAAACCAGATCGCTTCATTGCGGTTTTGCCTTTGCAGGGTGCAATTCTATATACGTCCTGACAAACCGAAAATATTTTCTTAAAGCTAAAACATTCTCATAATTTATGTTGCAATTTGTTAAAAAAATACGAGATTTAACACGTTCAAATACACCGACAAACACGAATTACATCCCGGCTAAAAGTAACTAGATGTCTGTATTTTAGCACAATCTTTTTAGAGCCTTTCAATAAACCAGATTTACATTACTTTCATAAACTTTGGAATTTTCGTATGGATAGAATTCTTTTTTTTTACAAAATAAAATGTGTGAAAATTTTTACGAATTCAGTAAAAACCTGAGTGTTCCGTCGAGGTTTCGTTCGCTTTCAGTTCGCATAGTTTCCAAAAAAATCAAATTACATCGAAAGGAAAATACCAAACAGCATTTGCTTTCAGGGGAGGAATAGCGAGTGTCTGCAAGTTGTATTACTGAGAAAAATGCTATTACAGTTTATTTTTTATTTATTTATTTATTACATGAAATAAAAAAGAATGCTTGCTAAGAGCAAAAGCCGGATAAGCTAAAAAACGTTTCTCAATTTTTTTTTCTCACGTATGTCTCCCTATCAGACAATGTATCACGCATTATCACCTTATAAATATTGATATTCAGGTTTCGCACAGTTCTACTAGTAAATTTTAAGAATATTTTCCAATGGTTTCACTGCATACCGTAAAATGTGAATGAGGGTAGGGATTCCGAATGTTATGGTTTAAAAATTAAATGTAAATTTTCTAATTTTTAATAGTGGTGCCAGAGTCCTTGGAAAGTCCAAGGAGTTTTAGGAGCAAAGAGATTATACTTTCTCTTTATAAAAACTGTCGAAAAACATTTCCATTTAAATTGATGCGATCACTGTCGTTACATTTAGATATTAAAGAACATATCTTTATCATAGTTTGTTTCGATTCCAAAAACATTCTTCCCTGCTGTTTTATTCCTTACCAATAAATTTTGATATCGAAACAGCATCATCAGCGTTGAGAATGATGTCCATGATTTCATCAAAATTTAAAATGCAGCAATTTTGCTAGTGTGTATTTAAAAAAATTCTTCAGCTGTCGAAGATGAGTAGCTCCGCTCCAAATAACGTCTTTAAATGAATTTTTATAATTTTTATACATATTTTTGTAAATATTTATAGTTAGTACCCAACGCAAACTTTTGGAATTTATGTAGAACGACGTGGAACCCGTCGAAATTCGACGAAAGAAAATCTTTAAAAAAGAGCTGCTTTGTTTATCTATATTAATAAAATAACAAATCGCTCTGTGCGTGTGCGTGTGTGTCTGCGATAGTTAGTGAAAACTATGGTGTGTACAAAGCTCAAAATTTTTCTGAGAGTAGCCCAATATCTCTCCTGATGCACCTGCGGCTCAGAATTTCAAAATTCTATTTATTAACTGAGTAATTAATTAAATTCCAAGCCTCACTCTCATAAAAAATCGCTTTTTTTAGCTTTTTTTCCTTTTCATTCTCTTATGGTTGGTTGGTTGCATAAAATTTTCGCAGAAATAATTTTAAAAACTGAGACTGACCTTTAAAATTCATAGACTGGCAAACAGTCAGTTTAAATAAGGATTTTTTTTTTTCCTAATCACAGCTGCTGTACGCCATGGAGGAAAAAGATAGATGGTGGCGAAGTAAACTGAAAAAAAAGAAAGGTTTGCAAGAGGAAACTATTTATCGCTGAAATTTTAATGTCTCAAAATAAAGCACGAGGAAGGAATTTTGTATTAATAAGACGGATTGGAAGAAATTAATTACAACTGAAGCATATTTTACGAAGAAATCGTAATTTTTTAAAATGTTTTTTTCTATTATATTATTTATTAAAATAAATGTTTGCTTTTAAAATAATTGAAATTGGAAAATTAAAAATAATTAAATGTCAAAATAAAATTAAATAAAATATTGAAAACATATGATTTGAAGTAAAAAATTGTATTACTAAAAGTTTTCTCTTTTTTTTCAGAAATTTTTAATATTTTATAACGTAGATGGAAAATGTTTATGATTTAACAACATAATAATAATTCCATGCCAATATATAAAATATAGTGATGAAAAGATTCTTTTAAAATCATGCATGAACACTGAAATAATAATATTAATCTAAAATCTAGATTTCAGAGTGCAGACGATTTGAAGACATTAACGAAAGAATGTTGTTTTTTCAAGCAAAGTCTTAAATGATGCTTCTATATTGATATTTCAAAGTCATATGATAAAAATAATCAAACAATTCTTGCCTATGATTGATCTAATTGTATCTTTCATGCATTCTGATCGTGTATTACAGGCAATAATGGCACAAAACGTTATTTTTTAAATGAAATTTTAGTCATCTATACAATAACAGTTTAAAAGGTAAAAAACAAAAACAAAGAAATACTGGTTTAAACCAGTTTGAAATGATCGGAGTTTTAAAGCACATGGTTTTGTTGGTGCTTATTTGGACTTAATGTAGCGGATTTTAGACTTACATTTTTGGCGTCACCCCAAGACATTATACTGCCACTCTATTAATTTCTTTTTACTGTATGGTTGTACGCAGATTTTTAGCATTTCGAACATTAGAATGTATGAGTCATTAGCTGTGCTGCAGTAAAAAAATTACACAACACTTTTCTAGGAGTTTATTTTTTTAATCATTGATTAAAATTAAATGTGTCCTATTCAATTTAAAATTATAATATGGCTTTAATTTGTTTTTAAAACAAAAATAAAATAGCTGTTTGGCGTACAATTGTTTGAATCCGCAAGCGATTCATACACCATAATAAATTATCAAATAGCAAAGTAAGTTATCTATCAGAAATAGCCATAAGAAGAATAGTAGCAAAACTGATTATAATCTTAATTTTTAGATTAATTTAAACATAACCCGATCCCAACCAGAAAAAAACAGACCACACTCCGATCCGTGATACACAAAATTTCCGTGAGTATAAATCTGACACTGACCTAAAAATTCTGTTTGGAAAAAACTATGGATTTAATAACTGACTCGAACCAAATCTGAATCCCGCAAAAATGTTCAAGTGAAGCATAACCCGATTCAAACAAGGAAAAATAATTTTCGTGAGCATGAAACCTGACCCGAACCTAAATATGTTTTTAAAAAAACCCGAAATATGACTTGAACGAAATCTGAAACCGATAAAAATATTCCAGAGAACTATAACCCGATCCCAGCAAGACAAAATACTTTCCATGGTCATAAACCCGACTCAAATCTAAAAAACTCCGTTTGGAAAATCCTGAACTTTGACCCAAACCACATCTAAATCTGACCAAAGTATTCAAAAGAACCATAACCGGTTTCGAGTAAGACAAAATAATTTCCGTGGACATGAACCCGATACGAACCTAAAACTCCCATTCAAAAAAATCCCTGAAATTTGAATCTAACCAAATCTGAATCTGACAAAATTATTTCAAAGAAACGCAACCGGATCCAAACAAGACAAAATATTTCCATGGACATGAACACAATCCGAACCCCAAAAATTTCTTTGAAAAAATCGCGAACTGAACGAAATCTGAACTTGGCAAAAATATTCCAGTGAAGCATCTCCTTATTCGAACAAGACAGAATTATTTCCGTGAACAATAAGACCCGAACTCTATATTTCAAGAAAAAACCCGAAATCTGAAATGAAGCAAATCTGGACCTGACAAAAATATTCCAAAGAACTATAACCCAATCCAAGCAAGACGAAATAATTTCTATGGACATAAACTCAACACGAACCAAAAAAATTCGATTTGAAAAAAAAAAACTGAAATTTGACCCAAACCACATCTAAATTAGACTAAAATATTCGAAAGAATCATAACTGGATTCGAGTATGACAAAAGAATTTCCGTGGACATGAACGAGATCCGAACCTAAAAATTCTATTTGAAAAAATACCTGAAATTTGAATCGAACCAAATTAGAACCTGATAAAAAATATTCCAAAGAATCGTAACCGGATCTGAATAAGACAAAAAATTTCCATTCACATGAACCGAATCTGAATCTAAAAAATTTCTTTGAAAAAAATCCCGAAATCTGAACTGAATCAAATCTGAACTTGAAAAAAAAATATTCCAGTGAAGCATGTTCTTATTGGAACAAGGCAGCATAATTTCCGTGAACAAGCAAGAAAACCCGAACCCAAAAATTCCATTTGAAGAAAAAGCCGAAATCTGAATTAAAACAAATCTGCTGCCGACAAAAATATTCCAACGAACCATCATAACTGTATCCGAGCAAGGCAAAATAATTTCCATGGACATGAATACTACCCGAACATTAAAACTCAATATCAAAAAATACCTAAAATCTGAACCGAACGAAATCTGAACACGACAAAAATGTTCTAATGAATCATAATCAGATCCGAACAAGACAAAATAATTTCCATGGACATGAAACCAATATATGGTTTGGTAACATTTAGGTTGCAATTACATTACAGTAAGTCTTTGATTATATTTAATTTCCTGTTAGGTTACAGTTAGGTCACGGTTAAGTTAAAGTTAGGTTAAAGTTAAATTGCATTTATGTTAAGGTTAGAATAGGGATATGTTACAATAAAGTGAAGGCTAGGTTACATTTATGTTATATTTAATTTACGGTAAGGTACTGTTAGGTAAAGTTAGGTTACAGGCAGGTTATGGTTACGGTACAAAAGTTTACAGTTAGGAATTTATCCATAGAGTGAACATTACACATGATTTGATTAAAAATAACACTTACTTTTGGTAAATGGCGCTGAAATTATAATTATACCAACATTTTAACTACCAGCGAGTATCGATTTCATTCATGGTATAGTCGGATTTAAGAGTGATATAATTAGTTTGAAATTCAAAATATTTCACTTGTGATTTCTATGTGAAAAAAAAAATAATTAGTTACGTGACTTAACAGTGATTTTTAGGTGCGTTCGTAATTATGTAAATACGTAGCACCTATTGTTGTCGCTCAGTCCGTCCGTCTGTCCGTCTGTCTGTCCGCATATAACAACGCAAAAACTACCCAACCGAATCATTTGAAATTTAAAATACATATTTATTGCATAATTTTGTCGAGTCATGTCAAATTTTATGAAAATAGGATTGATAAATCAATTACAGGGACAATCAAAAGGATTCCGTTAGACTACGGTCAGTGGGGAAAAAAAGTTTCAAATGCATTTTAATCGTTTGAAATTTAAAACGTTTATTTATTACGTAATTTTGTCGAGTCATTTCAAATTTTATGAAAATCGAATGGATAGATCAATTACAGGGACAATCAAAAGGATTCCATTACATTGCGGTCAATGGGGAAAAAAGTTTCAAATGCATTTTAATCGTTTGAAATTTAAAACATATAATTATTGCGTAATTTTGTCGGGTCATTTCAAATGTTATGAAAATCGGATGCATAGATCAATTACAGGGACAATCAAAAGTATTCCGTTACATTACGGTCAATGGGGAAAAAAGTCTCAAATGCATTTTAATGGTGTTACACTCATTTGAATATAACATAATTACATGAATCTATGAAATATGTACTAAAAAATACATTTTGTACAATCTGTGATGCAAAGAATATTTATTATTAAATTACAGGGCCACACAAATGTATTCCACTAAATAATGTTATACGGGGAAACATTGTTTGGGGGGTGTTTTAATTATATTAAACTACTTCACATTTTATGTATAAGATATACGTTAATGAAGTATAATAAAAATTACTCCCTGCATATTTACAGGAACACAAAAATTTCGACCACTATACTGTATCCAAAGTACGCTCTACTATACCAGAATGATTTGAATATTTTAAAACTTCGTTATCAACGAACGCACCTCATTTGCTACGCTTTACGTGTAATTTCCAACTTGTTGATAAATATCAACACTTTAACACGAAAATCACGCAGTCGTTGGATACATATTCCCTCCCGTTTTTCTTCATCGCTCATTTTGAGTATTTTTAGAGCTTAACATTAGCTGTTTTTTAAACCGATTTTTCACACAGTCAGTGGCTACGTATTTCAGACAATGCATTTCTGCATGTTTTGAGTTAATGATAAAATCATACAAATTTCAAGTTCGTTTAATGTTGTTAATACGGACCCGGGCAACGCCGGGCGGGTCAGCTAGTAAAAGATAATATTTGAAGAAATGCTTTGTTTTTATGATTACTTTTTAATAGTATAAAAGTAAGTTTGAAACAACAATTGTCAAATCTTCTTTTTAAAACGTTTAATTCACTAACCAGTTGTTTCATCTAATGCCTTAATTCTTAACTTTCAGCAAACACTTCCTGTAAACGACAAAATGCACTAAAAGTGGCATAAGTTGTTTTATGTGATAATACCTTTAGACAAATGTGTGCAGCATTTTTAGCAGTGTTAAACTTTGGGGTTTGAGTATGGTGGCAGGACATTCAGGAATTAAAGGTAACTGACTCTTGAGCATAAGGCATTTTCTTCTTTTCAATTTTTACAAATAGACTTGATATGGAAAAATCTTCCAGTTAGAAATGGCCTGTGATAATCATCAAAATGAACCGTTATAGACTGCAGCAAGCCTCGAGGTTCAATTCCTAGACCATAGATAAAAGCTCTTTATCTTAATTAATGAACCTTTTCGCAATTCTCACTTGATCCAGATATTAGCATTTAATAGAACTCTGAATTCAGCTGCTTAGTAATGTCCAGAATGAAATTCAGACGCATGGTCATCCCCACTCTATCTTATTATTTAATAATTGTGGTCTGCTGAAATTCTTATCATTGGCCACTTGATTTAAGAAGTACTTATTAATTATGTTCTTTATCTTGTTTGTTTTTGAGAAAAAACATATGGCATCTTTAAATAATTTAAGTTAGCTGGAAGCAGTACGTATTTGTGTCGTTACATAAGTGAGCAGAGTCAGTTTAAAGTTTCACCCACGCAAAATGAGTTAAGAGTCTTTCGAAATTGCGTTTACTAGTCGTCGTTTTATCTCAGTAAATTTGTTAATGTGAAATATTTTTCAAAAGACCTAAGCTTTTTTTGTCCGCGAGGAGCCAAAATGTCTTTTATAGAATGTCTCTGGGAGGAATGTCTCAAGAGGTATGTATTTCATGCATTGTAATTACCTAATATCTCCAAGGATTTAAACAAATAAGCCTCTAAAAGGCATAGTGCTATGTGTTTTACCTTCGCGACATCTTTATTCAAGGTCAGGCATAAAAAACATCTGATCATTGAAATTTTGTCAATAATAAAACATAACACTGGATTTATACTGAGCTGTAGATATATAGCTTTCTGACTTTTTAATCAGGACGTTGATAAAGCTTTTTAATCAGGTCGTTAATAAAGCATGTTGATTCTTAAAGAGGAGAGTGAATTGCCTTGCCTTTGATATTAAATGAAGCAGTATTTGTTAGTACCAAAAGAATGACAGCTTCTGATTCTAAATGTTCTATTGTTTTAAAAATTTCAATAATTATCGTATTTTTTTCACTGCTGCTTTTCCGATAATATAAGTTGACTTAGCTAAATTTTTAACTTTTGCTTATAGTGGAGAAATATGTCAGAGCATAGATGAAATATCTGATGTCAGACTTATCAAAATTTTTAAGCAACGTAATTTGTTGTGCATTAGAATAATTCAATAATTCAAAACTATTAAAAGTAAAGAGAAACCATTGGATAAGAGAGTCTACGATAAAGATAAAGAATAACAAACGGATGTGTTTGAACTATTTTGATTTCTTTAATGCAGCTCAGATCTTTGAGACTATCCAGAAATTGGAATTGGATTCATCGGGTTAACAGCAAGAAACATGAAAACCTCTGAAAGATTTGCTTGTCTCGCAGAGCCCAGACAAATTCAATATAATATCAGGGAAAGTTTTGTAAAACGTATATAACACACAGACACATAGATAATCTTCTATACTCCTCTATAAAACTTGATATCTTCTTCATGCATCTGAGTTGTTGTAATATCGCTATTCTCCAAATATTCGGAAGGAAGTTGGGTTATTGTTATGCGACTTTTCCAAATAGAATTGCGCTAAATGTTTCTTTTCATTTCGTTTGCTTTCTTTAAATCAGCATTTTTGAAACGTTACACATATAAAAATATGTACATATTCTTAAATATGCATTAAGTTTAGACAACAGATTAAATAAAGTTCAAAGATCGATTTATGACGTTTAGTGAAGCTTATTTATCACGAATTGCCTTTAATTGTTGTAAACTTTTTCCGATTACATGCATAAAACTATATAGCTAATTACATTAACATCAAATTATTCCCCAAGCTTGGGGATATTTGGAAAATCGAACCAAATTTGACGACTAAAAATTAGACGCGGTAAGTGAAGCAAACTTGGCTATAGCTGACTAATTAGTCTCCATTGAAATTTAGTACTGTTGATTCTTCTCTAATAGGGTTCTTCACATTTTAGATTCGTGTTTTCCAATAAAATTAGCTGAAATCTTAAAACCATGAAACAGGGTAGCCTTTTTTTCCAACCCGTACAGGAATTTTGGAATTTTTTATTTTGTAATCTGTATATTTCCGTTTTTAAGTGTACATCTTGACAAAAAATGCTTTTATCTCAAAAATTTCAGAACATTCACTTCCATTTCAGTTGCAACCCATTCATTTAAGATAAATTAAAGGAACAAGTAAGAAAAATCATGCGTTAAGCATAGATTATGAAACACTTTCCAACACTCCCTGAAACTTTTACCAAAATTTTGTTATTTAGGGAAATAAGATGCTACTGTCGTATTGAAATACTTTTGAACAGCCCTGTATTTGATCCGTCGGTTGATATATATATGCAATATAATGGAGAAATTTAGTTTAGCAAGAAAATGCCTAACTGGCTAAAATTTCTCTTGCAGCACTTTATTCTAATAGATGTAAAATATTTCAATACTTTTGTTCAGCCCTGTAATTTATCCAGTATCTTTACTACACGCCAGTATTTAGTTAAAATTTATTTCAAACAAACACATTCTTAAAGCTACTTAAATCATATTTCCAGAAATTATCACATATGGATGATCATGTTGCTAATTCTTTGCGTGATCCTGTATATCATTTTATCTATATTGTACAAACATTTCTTAGTAAACTGAAGGCAGTTCAACGTAAAAATGCAAAACTACAAAACTACCACTTTTAAGTTGATTACTGTCATATTCAGTAACCTTTATGAGCTCTTTTGTGTAACCCTGTATATCAACTATAACATTTATATACGCCGTATAATTTGCAGACATTTTGTAAAACTTAAAAGCGCATATCAAACAGTCGACCCCGCATAAACGAATATTGACGGTTCCAGAAAAAATATTCGATTAAGCGGGGTATTTGATTAAACGGGGAGGCATATAAATGCAATATTTAATGTGTAATAAAACGACAAAATTATTAAATATAGTATGTTTAATTACCAGAGTAAGAAAATCGTTAAAAAATTTAATAGAATAATACAAACTCAAATAAAAACAAAATGACAAGTAAATACGCAATAGTTCAATACACTGTTAAAAATAAATCTGTGAATTCCAGGTGAAACTACCGGCAGCAAAGTAGCCGAACTTTTACCGTTCCGTTAGTAGATTTTCCATTGTGGGAAATACAAGAAGGGAAAACTCCGGTGTAAGAATCAGTAACTTTCCGTTACAAAGTTTGATTTATAATAGTAATAATTTAATATAATTTTTAAAAATGATTTACCGATTAATCATCAAAGAATTCCAAAACACCGAGGGACTTTAAGCTGCTATGTTATTTTACTTAATTGTTATTTTGGATAATTTAGTTCACGCCGGCCTCAGGATCGAACTCGGCACCTTCAGATTGCGGAACAAATTCTTACGAACTGAGCCAAAGATGCTGTTGCGAAACGGTACAAAGTATGTATTTTATGAGTTAGTGGGAAAATTTGTTGTGCTTTTTAAAGATTTCCTTTCAAATATATTCCTTAGAATGTTTGTAAACGGATTATTTTAGACTGATGCATAATACTTATTAATTTTTAAAATCATTTTTAATTTTTTAAATAGTTTAAATAAAAAAAATCACTATTTAAAACCACTGTTTTTTTTTTTTTTTTTAATAAAAATTTTTTGTCAATAGACATTTTCTCGAAATTGTCGTACACTATTTATTTCTTTATTTATTTATTTTTCGGCTAATAAATTAAAAGATTTTTAATAAGAAAAAAAGAGAAAAATAAACAGAAAAAATGTAATTTAAAAGGAATTTTTTATGTTTCACTATTCAATGGTGCCAATGGGACACGAACCCACAATCTGCGCTCGCAGGCGATTAGCGGTGTGGCGCCTTGATCACTCGGCCATGGAGCTCCCCACAAAACGGAGTGTTTCCGTTTTTTGTTTTTATTTTCACCCATTTCGTTATTTTCAGGAAATATGATGGAATTTTGTGATTTGTAACGGAAAATACCCTTTTGTTGTTAAAAGGGAGCTTTTCTGTGAAATTCAGGAAAAAAAATGTTCGTGAATTTCAGAATTTTTTTAACAGTGTAACAGTAAACATATGCATTTTGTTTACATTACATTTAATGCAGATCGTGGTTCCAAATTTTGTTATTAGAATTTAATTTACGTACTTTATACAGGTTTAAGAAAGTAGATGAAAGTGGTTTATGTGAAATTTTAGAGTAAAAAAGGGACGATTTTTTTTTTCGAATATTATCACAGTTACCATTTTAAGCCTCTAAGTGACAACACATTATTATTAAAGGGCTACTTCGATCACGTGTAAGGATTTGCTCGCTAATGCTAATCCTATAGAAGAAATTTATCAAGATATCTCTATCGCATTTCAATATTTTTAAATGATCTTTTTTGCAATGGATAGCTGAGATCGATCTGTACAGAGAGCGTCGTCATTTTTAACATTCGATTTTTATTGCTGATATTTTTAATGAGGATATTTCAGTTTCGGAACCGGTTTTGAAAATGAAAGTGTCTCCTTTAAAAATAACTGTAAAAAAATCGAAAAAGTTAAAAAAAGTCCTTTGACAAATGAAAGTAAACAAAATACAAAATTGGTCGAAATTACTGTTCAATTTATTTCACCATTTTCGAAATTAATTAAAAAAAAATGAACAAGGAAGGGAACTCACTTGACCAGTCCATTATACACCTGTCAGGCGAATTCCATGCTGGAAGTTCTGGAAATTTGTTTTCTGTGTAAGAACCGAAAATGACAAAAAGTGTGGAGGTAATTCCAATCGAAACGTGTTTTTCCCACCCATTTTTCAAAATGCCTCACTCATTTGTTATTCGATTAAGCGGGGACAATTGGTGAAAACTATTCGGTGAAGCGGGGTAAAATAACATTAGTCCAATGGGATTAAATTCGGTTCCGGTGGATTTTATTCGAATAAGCGGGGTGTTCGATTATCCGTTACCCGATTAAGTGGGGAGGACTGTAATTGAAAAAGCATTTCAACCATCCATCAGCTATCATCGATAATACACAATATTTGAGATAAAAATATAAGGTTTGAAATATTTTGAGTGTCCCTGTAAAAGCTATGTACTTCATATTATGCGTTAAACATTAAGTCTCAACGACGTAAATCAATTTTATGATACTTGAAACCGTTTAACATTATTCAAATATATCGCAAACTATTCCCTCCTTTATTATTGTTCTTCAACCGTAAATATATCATATAACCGTAGTATTGTTCGTAAACCGAAATTCTTTTGAGTGGCCCTGTAAATGAATAATAGTTATTATTTTGGCAGCATATTTTTACAGAATGTGTATTTTAGAGCACTTTGCGAGTCCATGTAAATTTGAATAAGTTTAACAGAATGTAACACCTTTAAAATTCATTTGAAACGATTTTTTTCCATTGGGCGTAATGTATCGGAAAACTTTTGACTATCCCTGTAACTACACTAATCATAGTAGAAACTTCATTTTCAATAGGGTTTGTGCTAGGGTAAACATCAATAACATATAAAAATTTCAGAGAAATCCGAGTATATTTACGGAGTTAGAGCGCTGACAGACGGCCAGATGGCCAGACAAACCGAATGCATAAACACTTTTCAACTTTGTTTTAAAGTGTTAAAAAGAGTAACCCACTGTGATTGGGACCGCTAGGTTGAATTTTCACGTGAAACAGCGCTCACTAAATAATCAAATTGTCAACAAATCCGATGAAGGAAATTTCCCAATACAGTCATACAAACATCTCAATACAATTAATTATACATACATAATAATATACAAATGTAACTGATACATATATAACATGACATTTTTCTTGATAACAATTGTAGCCAAGTGAATATTACTCAAAATTCGTATTTTCCGCATTCGATTTCTATTAATTTCTCTTAACGTAAAATTCAAAATGAATTACATCGATTTGAAAGCTTGCGGAGACTAAAAGTTAGTACAAAAAATCGCTAATATGACAATATATCGCCAAATTGGTGACAAACTTGGCGACATTTTTATGGTCGACCGAAAAATTAAGCAATAACGAATTACGTAAAAGAAACATCCTTAAAACTAAAAATAATAATCATATTAATTAACAGTTTACTGCGTCGGATGAAGCGTCTCATTTCCAATTAAAATATAACTTTCAATTTAAATTTGAAAGAATCACAGAATCATGAAAAACAAAGAGTGTATGATTACAA
This sequence comes from Maratus speculifer, assembly GCA_964019185.1. Taxonomy (NCBI): domain Eukaryota; kingdom Metazoa; phylum Arthropoda; class Arachnida; order Araneae; family Salticidae; genus Maratus; species Maratus speculifer. Next base: position 5,942,337 of record CAXHSM010000010.1, read on the forward strand.
ATGGAAACAGCGAAAAAAAATTCGATTTGAAAATGGCAAAAAACTGAAAGTTTGCACAAAAAAAGGGGGAGGGGGCGTTACGTGCATAAAAATTAAAACATCTGAAAGTCAATCAAGTCAGATCACAATTGGTGACGGCGTCATAAAAATTCGGGTGCGGTTAATATGCATAATGTACAGCAATGGAGCTAATGTTTTACTTAATAACAAAATAAAACAGGTTAAATTTCGACAAAAGAAGTTATTTAAAAAAAAAAACTAATACATTTATTAGTACTCACTCTCATAAAACAAATATTCTTTTACAGTTACCAAACTTCTAAATCAAAAAACTTCGACGGATCAAAGTATTAAAAAATTGTGCTACATAAATCAGTTTCAACCACATGATCACCAGCACACCAAGTTTTATCCAACCAGTCATAATGAACAATTTGTAGCCTTTATTATGAGCGAACTAATCAATCAGCTAAATTTGAGGGGTGAACAAAAAACAATTCTGGTGTGACGCCAGTTGAAACTGACTTATGAAGAAATTTCCCATTGAGGTTATGCTTGAAATAACCGATTAAAAATCAGATAAAATGATTTCACCTTGAGATAATCACATCATTATTTTACGCATCAAATCAAATTTAATGGCATGGCAATTTCATCGTCTTTCTCATATGTATATTCATAATTCCAAAAATATTTCAATGCGCAATAGGTTATTAGCATATGCATTTCAAAATTTGAAGTTAATTTTGTCAATTATGCCTTGCATGTGAACATTCATGTTTAAGAATTCAATCTCTGTATCGGCGAGTCAAATGAAGAAACTTGTAATCTTGTAGGGGCATTTGTAATAAATCATGCAGTTTCATCGAAGCAAATTTATCGTTTTCATTTTACTTTGTGAAGAGATTCAGCTAAAATTCAGTATCAGGGGAATTAAAAAGTAATGAACTGGAACAGCTTTTTGGGAATATGCGTGTTTCTTAAAACGTGACATCAGTTTATGTTAAATTGTTTTCGAAAGTTTATTCCGATTTTTTTGTAAGAAAATGGCATCAATACAGAAAAACAAACATTATTTTTCCTTTTCCTTCAACAATGAAAGATTTAAACTCGCAATGTTATCTCTATGCGAAAATTAAAAGGAGAGATTTTAAGGTGTTATAGTTGACGAATATTTCTGATTTTCAATACCCGCGGAGATTTTAGCTCTTCCGACGTCCAATTCATTTTTTGTGTCGATTCGACAAATATATTGGACGCTATTGAGGTCATAAAAGTGTAATTTTTGCAAGGAAGCCGGAGCTGTGCTCCGACAAAAAAATCTTACTGTAATAAAAGGATACTTTCAAAGTACAACAACATAACTTCACAATGATAAAACAACAACAAGAACAATAAAAAAATATATATATTAAAGTTTTTAATTATTATCTATTGTATCAGGAATCCTCAGAAAAAGTTTCAAAATAAGCGTAAAATAAGAAATATTCTCCTAAAAAGATAATGCGTTCTCAGGAAAGCCGAGAACAGACATAAGCAATAAATTGAACGATCGAATTCCGACTAAAGATGAGCAAAAAGTGTACGTTTGAAAAAGTTGGAAGGCTCGGGTATATTTCTCGAAACTGTCCTCTAACTCAGCTTTTTAACAATCTTCATACTTTAATAATTTGACTTTTGGCCGCCTAGAATGTTCAAATACCCGTATGTGAGTCGTCCATAAATGATGTCACACATTTTTTTCAATATTTTTGACTTCTCCCCCCCCCCTTCTTGTCACATGTTACGCTATATTATGTAAACATATACTTATAGTTCAGCAAAAAAGCACTATGTTATAGATCATATTCAATTTTTTATTTCAAACATTATTTATATTTTTTAATGACATTTGTGAGTATAACAGTAAAACTGATTCGTATGCTTATTTTCTATGATACACGATTAAGTTTTACAGCAAAAAGCATAATTAACACACAATGATAATAAAATACTAATATGAAAAAGAAATTGAAAACAGAATTATTATTTTGGAAATTGAAATGGAATTTAATGTATCTGGTTTTAAATCTTATCTTTATGAATACAAACTTCATAATTTAATCTACTGACTTTTAATGTTTTTATTTTAATCAAAATGTGTGATGTCACATTTCATCTTATCTCCTCCCAAATTTTGTCACAAAGTTTTGCAATTTCACGAATCTTTTCCCCCTATGTTAGCGTGACATCATTTATGAACGGTCCCTAAGGGTCCTGTCCCTGCTGAAGAAACCCGCTAGCTAAAGCTATATCTATGGGGAGGCATTTTTCTAACAACACTTTTCCTTCCAAAACTGGTTCTGAAAGTGAAAGTAACTTTATAAAAAATATCTGCAACAAAAATCGAAAAAATAATCAAGGAGTGATCTTGAGATTGTCCACAGCTATCCAATGAAAAAAAAATATATTTAAAACTGTCAAAATGCGAAAGAGTTATTAGAAAATGGCTTCCCCCTAGGAATAGTATTAGCTCGCGAGTATCTTCGTGGACAGATACAGATTTTTTAATATTTACAGCATTCACAAGTCTTTGTGATTTTCCTTTTAGGTGCAGAAATCCAATTTACTGGGTGTCCCAAAAATGACTGATGGATTTTAAAATTCAATAACTTACAAACGATGACAGCTATTTAAAAAATTTTTGCAGGAGGGTTATGTATAATTTTAGGGTTTTTTTTACCGTAATTTTTTATTTTAGTTCGAATTTCAAACAATAGGTGGCGCTGGCGGCGAATGAAGGCCTGGTGATCAGTGCTGAGTGAAGCGTCGACCTGACCTTCGAGCCTTCGATCTCCGTCAGCGCCACCTATTATTTGAAATTCGAACTAAAATAAAAATTACGGTAAAAAAAAACTCCTGACATTATACATAGCCCTCCTGAAAAAATTTTTTAAATAGCTTTCACCGTTTGCAAGTTATTGAATTTTAAAACCCATCAGTCATTTTTGGGACACCCGGTATTACTATACAATTAAAAAATAAAATAACAATGTTTTAAATGCTAAACTCACACCATAAAAATTACAAAATAATATTTTATAATTAATTGATCGTGCTTCATTTCTTGATATTTTTGGATTAGATCAAGAATTCAAGTAAATCGGCTGTTGTTACTGACAACCGATTAAGTTCTATGAAAAGTCAATTTACTTGACATTTATAATCACGTTTAAACCATACTGCATTCATTTCAAGCGTAATCGAAAGTAGAACGTTTGTAAAAAAAACTGCATTCTTCCACAGTAGGCAGACCTCGATTTGTATCAAATCTGCAAATTTTGCGGGAAAAAAAAAACAGGAAATTAACTGCAGTCGCTCACAAACAGCAAAACTCGCTTTCTTGAATACATCACTAATACGCTCGTGAATGAAATGTTTGTAAATCTATATTTATATTATGCTCGTTAATTTTGTATTGTTAAATCCTAATTAATGTCATTTAAATTCATTATTTTTGTATGTCTTTTATTTCGTAGATGTTTTATTCTCTGCTATGGATTAAATATGCGCAGGTATTTTTATCGAAGGGAAATAAAAAAGTAGCTTTTTTAAATTTTTATTTATCTTTTCATCATACAAGCTTGTATGATGTATAGTATATTTTTAGTTCTTATCTTTAAACGCATTTTTAGTCAAACAAATACAGAATAGAATGCGTTTATTATTTGTTTGTAATAGTACACTCTATAATTGCTCTACGATTTTAAAATACTTGCTTTCATAGTTCATGTATTTAAAAAATCGTCGATAATTTCGATTGTTTAGTAAAATATATATATATATATATATTTTAAATGCCATTTATTGAAAGTTACAATTTCATTTATCATTTAAAGTATTTTAAGAGCATATTTTTATTCTTACTTATCACCGATAGTAGAAAATTCGAGACGGGCGTCGCAGATTTTCTTTTCTCTTTTTCAGCTTCTTTTCCATCGTACCTTTATTGTTCTTCATATCATGTTTAGCTCTTATTACAGAATACAATAAGTTAAAATCGATATTAATTAAAAAAATATACATATAATGCCTAAAAATTCTGCAGGTAAGTGATTGTTTGATTAATTAAAGCTTCGATTAGAATTTTTTTTAAACTGTAGATTACTTTTTGTCTGTTGCAGACACTTGGAAAATTTTCTGCTACTAGACACTTATCCTAATGTTTTATTACAGTAAAAAAAAAAAAAAAAAAAAAAAAAAAAAAAAAAAAAAAAAAAAAAAATCACTTAATAATACTGTGTAACAGCAGGTGGTTTCGCATGTGCAGTATTAATTATTTTTATTATTTGCATACATTCTTTGAATTATAATGTATTATTATTAAACGTATTTAATTTTTATAATTATTATTATTATTATTTCTATTATTATTATTATTATTATTTTATGTAGATAACAATAGAGATGAAAGATTTTGAAAATTTATATTTATATTTTAAAGAGAATGGTTTTGAAAATGTTTATTTACATTTTAAAAATATTATCTCGGAAAAAATTAAGGGAACAATGTTAATAATATTATTCGAAATTGAACGTTAAACAAAAAAATTTAAATTAAAAGAATAGATAAAAAAAATTAAATTATAGAGCGTCAAGTTAGATATAATGCAAAATACAAATAATTCTGATAAACAATTGTCCTTCAATATACATGAAAATACACTTAAAACATTAAATAAAAACTAATTTGCTGATTAAATAAATTACGTTTTGCACAGTTTGTAAGGCGAAAAATACTATCATAATGCTTTTTAAAAATTAGACTGTAACAATAATATTAATAAATTATAATTAAAATAATACTAAATAGCTATGTTCTTGCTCTTTCTGTCTTTTTTTTCTTTAATAATAATAATAACGTATTTACTTGTATTCTACTACGAAGAACGCTTGTCTCCCAATTATGCATTTTGTCGACCATTCAATTTCAAACTTTAAAATCCATACTTTCCCATGCAGATAATAAACATTATCCATTCTGTTTTATTCTATTCACAAAACATTTCTTAATCATATTATAAAACATCATGAAAACAAGTATCTGTAAGCAGATTACACAAATGTTTCTTTTTTAATAATAATAATATAAAATAGTAATAATAATAAAAAAAAAAAATACGCAGGTAAAGCGACATCTAGTGAGAACATTAACCTTTTGCACTCGAGAGGTTATTACAAGTATTGCCGGATGTCACAGATATGTTTCTCTTTATGCGATTATAATTATTTTTTGTACGCGTATTTCTTTTATGGAACTATATATTTTTCAATAATTTTACTAGGCTCGTAGCTACAGATATTTTTGCGAGGGCGGGGGGGGGGGATGATTAAAAAATTTCCTAACTTGAATCAAATTGTTCCAATTTTTAATGAAAATGTTATATGTAATGTGTATAATCATGATAATGATCCTACACATTAATAATTCTCTCCCAAAGAAAAATCTGAATACGAAAAACACATAAATTCCAAATATCGATATGTTTAATAAAAAAAAAAAAAAAAAAAAAAAAAAAAAAAACCTTTTTTTTTACTTAACATTATTTCTTCTGATCATCAAAGAAGAATACCTAATGATAACATCGTCCCGTTTAATAGACCCCCTACATCAATCTCACACTTTAAGAGCATTAGGTTGTTAAGTGTATCATCCACTTGTAGTATTTGATATACTTTTTTTTCAGATGGTTAAAGATTTTTACATTAGATGCAGCACCCTAATAAGACAAGCTGCCATGATTGTTAAGATGTATAGTTTGACGGCGCGTTGTGACAAAATTGTCTTTGAATTACACGGCATTAGAGAAAAGTTTGTTAAGTGAGTTTTACATTTGTCTTGAACATAAACCAAATATTATATCCACTTAACTTTGTAATATGTACATCTATCTTCCCTTAAGGAAACGTTAATAACTTTTCTGAATTAGTGACAATCGAATTTGCCTTACAGAAACATAATTTAAATATGAAATACATTCGTGCAATATTTTCCTGATATAGAAAATATTGTCATTTAAGCCCATTATATATATATATATATATATATATATATATATATATAAAATTGTTTGCTTCCGAACTTTGGCAAACGAAACTTATTTATTTATTTATTTATTTTTTAGCGTCGTTTAAGTTCTACCCTGTTGTCTATATATTCTAAGGAGGAAAATATTACTACTAGAGTCTATTTTTAAAATGTAGAAGCTGTTTTATATTACAAATTTTCAGTTATCATATCACACTCTGTACCAATAGTCCAAGAGTTGTCCTCACAAAACCCTAAGTCATCGAGACAAGAAAATATCCTTTATATTATGGAAGAGTAGTCATAGGGGAATCTAATGACCCATCTCTGCCGGTAGTGAAGGGGTGCATAAGCCAAAAATTAATGCCCCTAATGACTCACTCGTAGGTATATCATTGTGTTTGCTGTACAATCAAAAGTATGAAAACACTTAAAACTGGGTGCAGGAAAATATAATGATAAACTTACAAATGAGCCACTAGAGATATTCATTTTTGGCTTCTGCACGTTATGTCATTATTAGATTATGTATCATTAGATTCTTCTACTACTACTTTTCCATAATATAAAGGATTTTTTCTTATGCCCGATGACTTAGGGTTTTGTGCGGTGGACTCTTGGACTATAAAGGAGTTTTAGTTCAACAATGAAGGATTAAAAGAAAAAAATAAATTGTGGTATAAAAACAAACGACAGAGAAAGTAACACATTTGTATGGCTTTTTACTATAATTGTTAAACACAGCATTTTTATTTTAAAAAAAATTATATAACGAGTGACAGCGCAATTGCTCTATTTGTATGTACTGCTACTGCTCTAATTTAAATTAGGAAAGTTAACATTAAAACGTAATTCTATTTCATACCAGTAAAAAATTTATAGTTTTATTTAATTTTATGTTAATGGCCTTTTAAATTGTAGTCAACGAGTCACTGCACAGGAAATTTTAAAAGCTAGCGATCGTCTTTACAGGTATTAAGTTCTCCTTGCTGAATTTGATGATCTGAATCTGACACCTCACACAAGTAAAATAAGACAACTTCACGAAAAGCACCGTTCTCAGGTTTAGGGGGAAATTCAAGTTTGCTTGGGATTCAGAAAATTCTTTCTTAATTTTAGGGAATTTTCAAAAGACTCATTATACTTTTAAAAAATCCAGGGAAAAAGATATATATATATATATATATATATTCTTCTGTGTTTTTCTAGAGAATGAACACGAGAAATAAATAAATGTGACATGTGTGATGAATAAACATGGAAGAAGGATGTAAAAGGATGGGTGAAATGATTTTCAAACAACTCTTTGGTTAACGGGCGAAAGTGTTATGAGGGGGAGGGGGAGGTTCGGAAATAGTAACCTCGCACTTCCATTTTGTCTCTCGGAATTTTATACAACTAATAAATGACCACCATCTGGACTCACAATTGTTAGTTGTTCCAGCTAAGGGTATTGCTTTTTTCTTCATTCTGACACTTAGAAGGAAATACTTATTTGCAGACATAAATATTCCGACTGGAATCACTAAAATTTTTTTTAAGTGAAAATACCTTTCGTATATATGTGTGTGTGTGTGTGTGTGGCTGATCCAAAGTATCAGACCAGATTGCGTGATCGTTAAAGTCATTTGGGTGAATAGTTCTCCAGTATTCGTCCGGTATGGCTCAGTTTGAAGAGCATTGGCGGCTTCAGCCAGTACATCCTTGGTTCGGATCCTGGCCCGGACTTTTTTTACCCACTTGGAAAATTTACATTTGTAATACCTCTGAAGCAGTCCTTTATTTAGAGAAAGTGGATGAAGAGGGCTTGAAGTTAGTTAGATCAGTTTTTTTTTCTTCCTGGAGACAATTTCCTTTTGTTAGAAAACCCTGTATTACAGGCGTGGGGAGAATTTGTTATGATTATACCCGTAAAACAGAAGAATGTTAGATGAAAAGATCTGCTAAAAAATTAAGCGTCCTTATCCTATAAAGAAATTTTATTGTATAGCTTTTAAGCATTAGTCTTAAGAATAGCGAGCAATTCTCCAAAATTATGCAAATTGATACTTTATTCCAGTTTTTTCTTGTATTTAAGGATTTTTCTTATTATTATAGATTCTTATCGCTGATACTTTTAAAAGAGATTTACAGCAGTGAAGGACCATCTGAGAATCATAAAGGGCAGTGACGTCGGACAATAAAGTGAAAATTTTGTTTAAAGCACATTTATGCCTTATTTATATGTATATTTTTAATTAAATTTGCCTATTTTTTTTAATGAGAAATTACTCTTTAGTGAACAATAAATTTCCCAAAGTATCAAGCTATGTGTATTAGCTTACGGATTGAATGCCAGAAATCTATTATAGTTATGTTTTTACATCTGTACTCTTCCCTCGCTTTTTTTTTTTGTATTTAAACCTGTTTTATATATTTACACTCCGCCCATCGTAATTATAACATGTATTCGTTCAATAATAATAATAATAATAATAATAATAATAATAATAATAATAATAATAATAATAATAATAATAATAATAATAATAATAATAATAAGTGCAGAAAATTTGGTTATTAAAGTAGGCGGAGCATCGTCTTCGCCGTGCGATGGATCGAAAGATCAGATGTAAATTGCATTAATATAATTTTAGAAAAATATTTAATTTTTTAATATATTATTAAAAGCCTATTTTCTTATAAACCATTGCACCGTATTTAATAAATTTGAAATATGTGTTAGGGATATAAAAAAATTATATTTTGTTAGGTTTTTTTACAAGTTTTTTCTGTGAAAAGTTCTGTAAAAAAGGATTATATATATTGTTAACCTCTTGGGAACAGGCAACGCGTACACTTATTGGCTTTCATTTTAAAAAAATATCAAAATCGGCCCAGTAGAAAGCTTGGGGCTGATGACTAAAAGAGCAGCGTAGTCTTTTAAATATATAGATTATTAAAAGGATTAAATAAATTTATTTTTGTGAAATTAAAAATCAAATTAATTATTTGACATTTTCAATGTACATAATAATACAGATGAAAAAATTTGAAAACGTGTATTTATATTTAAAAAAGAAAATTTAGAACATGTATATATACATTGAATAACAGTCAAGTGCAAGTATTACTCGTGCTCAGAGGGTTCCGTACAATAAATATTAGAATTATAAACTATATTATGTTATCGAAAGATATATTTTGCTTTGTAGAACACTATACAACGTAGGGTTGGGTATAGCATAGATGCCAACATCTCTTAATTATTTCGGAGTCTGATATAAGATAAGTAAGTTAAAACAGGATAACGTATACAAGAAAATATGTCCCCTTTCAACATGGCACCTACTAGATTTCAGCAGAAATCTAATTAGAAATCGAAATATTTTTAAAAAGCCTTTTTAATTTATGGTGGATTATTTTTAAATTTCGCTTACCTTAACAGTTTACGATACATATATGTATATAATCAGATTTATGTTATATTTTCATTTGTTTATAAACATATAATTTCATTGCATTAAAAAATTTAAATTTAGACTTTTATTTAATATCTTCCTAAAGTCCTAGAACTATGCCAGAAATTTTCAACATAACTCTAGAAACATTAAAATAAATTTCCTTTTTTGCTTTATGCCTAATTTTAAATAATACGGACGATCACGTATATTTGTAAATGATTGCGGAGAATATTTCAAAGCTTTGCTGAAAAAACAACACACACACACCAAAAAAAAAAAAAAAAAATCTTACAAAATATTTTTTTTTTTTTTTTTTTTTTTTTAGAGGTATATATTTTATATTTTTATTATAAATAGTAGTAAAAGCAAATATTTGCAAGTAGATTACACGTTTACTTTACTTTTAAAAATAAATAAATTGACGTGTAAAGCCCAATCTAATGAAAATATTTATAGATAAACGTGTAAATTGGCGTCGAAGTATATAGTTCTTTATACTGCATTTTTATGTCAGTTTTTTGGAGTATGTGGGCTAACTTTTTTTCCCTCAATAAGTAATATCAAACTATTAAATAATACAAAAAATCGTATACTCTCGAACTTTAACGAACAAAGCTCTTAAGCTTTTACCCCGTATACATAAAGGAATAGATTCATAGCAGAATCTAATTCACTTCATAATCGTACAAACTCCTAACATTTTCTATGAACTTTCAGTGACAAAAAAATACCTTAAAATTGTTTTAGAAACAACCAACAGAGAATGAAATAAATTTGTACAGCGATATACTATACAACGATATATTATGTGTTAGAACAAAGCACATACATTACAAATTCATAAAACGAACGAAAATTTAAATAAGATAGGTAACAGAAAAATTGTATTCTACTCATACCAGTAAAGTTTTTTATTTTTGAATTAAATCTTTTTTGTCAGTTTTTCTCAAGTAGTTCAGTCATGAGTTGTAGTGCCATTTAAAAAATGAGTAAGCTCAGGCTCCTCACATTAAACCAAACGATATTCATCTCAAGCGGGATTGGGGCTGTACTAACAAGCACGTGGAACTTCTTTCGAATCGGGAAGAAGCCCAAGTCGAATTTCAATGTTTCGCGGAAAAAAAGTCCGACGGACCGTTTAAACGCTACCATGAAGAAATAGAAAAAACATGTCGGTTTTCATTCAAAGCGGCATGGGAAACAACCTGATAGGCCACTTTTTTTCGACTTCATTTTCACTCTCCTTCCCTCTTTTTCTCCTGTGGGAAAACAGAAAACAAATACTAGATATTGCTTTCGTGTTTATTAAAAATGTTATCAACACACGCCTAATTAAAATATTTTAATGATCCTTTTTTTAAATGAATGTGAAATATTCAGAATTTTTGCTGTTCAAAGCTCAAAAGCATACGACCGGTAGTTTTTTAGAAAATGAAAAGTAAGAATGAAATTTGCCTTCTTTTACTAAGGAGGGACTTTAATTCAAAAATTAATAAAAAATTAGCACGTTATTCTAAAGATATTTAATAATTATCATAAGAAAGACCTTACTTCAAACTTTAAAATGATATGAAAATAATTTTTTTATATGTTTTTATTAATTAAATACTATCATAAATGCTTGAAAATTTGAAGAAATTTCGCTTAAATATAAAATAAATGTGAAAATACTTTAAGTTTTTTAACTCATTTTAAATGACAATAATAAACGTGCTTTGAAAATATCATATGCAGCTTTTGGTAAATTTAAATAGATTTTTTTTCCGGTACACTGCTTGTTTAAAATGAAAATTTAACGCAAAATTAAATAAAAAATCTGATACAATCTTTTAAAAATAATTGTAGTACATATAAAAATATAATTTAATGAAATAATGTATAATTTTATTAATTTCCATTAATTAAACAGTGTGTTATGCCAAGAAAACTCATTATACAATAGCTCTCGCATAAAAAATCAGCAAAATAAACATGGAGTGCATACTAGAAAAATAGTTGACCAGGTATTTTTGCTAAAACTTAATTATAATAAATACAACATTTTTGCAAATATTTTAGTTCAAATGAAAGCTATCATTGTTTACCCAAATAAACTAATTCTTCAAAACTTTTAACGATTATTTATATACATATTATTAAATCTTGTATCAGTTCTAAGGTTTATTTTTTGTTGCACAAATAACAAAATTCCCTAGTTACATTGATGAATAATTTCCTATAACTACAAAATAAAATAAAATAATAATTTAATTTTTGTAAAGAAAAAAAAGAAAGGAAGAAAGAAAAAGAAAGGAAAAAGAAAGAAAGGAAAAAGAAAAGAAAAAGAAATAAAAATGTAAATACTTTTGGAAAGTATTTCAGGCTTTTTGAATATGTTTAGATACTATATTTTTGATACCACATTATTGGATATAAAATAAATTGTAAGGTTTCTAAATGACATCAAAAAGCAATGTATTTTTATAGTAACTTTACAGTAATTTTCGAAAACTTCGAAGAGATGAAGGTATACTGTTATTATTATTGAAGGTTTTATGTTGTGGATGAGTCTTCTTGGCTTTTTATTCTTTTGTTTCTGTCCTCGATTTCGTATGAAAGTCATCTTTTAGAATGTAAATTAATTGCTCAAACAAAACATACAGACGGGAAAAAAGGAGGCGGGGGTTGAAATACTAAGCTTAATTTATTATCGAAGCTACCTCTTTCTTTCAATTTGAGTAATATTTATTTTTTATTTCAAAAATTAGTTTTGTATAAAGATAAAGGACAGATAAAAAAAAAAAAAAAAAAAAAAAAAAAAAGAGGACAAATTTTCATCATCTAAAAATAATATAGATATTTATCTTGTTCGAAGATTTTCAAAATTTCATTGCTCTATATCTTTTTTTTTTTTTTTTCCAAATATCCTATAAAATATGCCATATTAAAAAAAAAATAATAATATCTTAAAATTTTCAAAAGTTTACTTTCCTAATTTCTTTTTCTAATCTTCTTTTATTAAATGTTTTAATTTTTTTATTGATCGGAAATTCTTAATGGATATTATTAAAATATTTTCTGCATGTTTATATATACATAATACAACAAACTATTAAAGTTAATACAACATTTTAAAAATAGATTTTTTTTTTAATTTTGGATAATTTTATTTGAGTAAACAAAGATGTCTGGCCTTAAATATTAGCATGAATGTTACATTTAGTATAGAGAAGGTTTAGTAAAAATAAATATACGATCAATTATTTTTCGGGCATGATGTGTTTAATTGTCTAATTGATTTTCTTGGTACTGCGCAATGCTTATTTAAAGCAGATTAATAATATTCTGTTTGACATTTTGTAAGACTATGTTTTAATAAACACTTCAATTGTTATTATTTTTAAAAATTAGTACTATAGTTTTCATTTATTTATTTTATTATGTTAAAATATCATTTGAAAAAAGTGCGTATCACCAAGAAAAATCAATCTAAATCCACAAAAAATTGCTTGCAGTATTTGCAAAAAATATCTATTATTCGTGTTTATTATTAGTTTATTTCCCAATTCTTTCATATTTAAGTAGAACTTTTTTAAATTTCGGAGCATTCATGTGCATATTTATTTAACAAAAATTTATAACACTTTTGTTTACATAACATCTAAAAATTTAAAATAAGACCTTTTTTATGATAGCTATTAAATATTTCTAGGTTAACATGTCAATTTTTTATTAATTTTTGAAAGAAAGTCTTTGCTTAGTCAAAGAGGAAATTTAATTTTTATTTTCCCATTTTACAAACAATTAACCATCATATCCTTTTGAGCTTTTTACAACTAAAAATATGGTCATTTCACTCTTATTTTAAAAAAAAGATCATCAAAATATCTTAATTAGACGCGTTCCGGTAACATTTTTAATAAAGAGCGTAAACTGTAACATAACGGCATGAACAGCTATTTCCATTTTATAAACAATTATCCATCATATCTTTTTCAGCTTTTTACAACTATAAATATGGTCATTTCACTCTTATTTGAAAAAAAAGATCATCAAAATATCTTAATTAGACGCGTACCGGTAACATTTTTAATAAAGAGTGTAAACTGTAACATAACGGCATGAACAGCTATAAAACGGATCTCCGACAAAAAAACTTGCTATTTCACCCACATGTGAGGGGTCGAAAATTTTTTAGGAGATTACGATGACATTTATCCGACGGGAGAAATCTCACTGGCTTCATGGTATCAATAACTCACGGTCGTCGAGATGCAATCTCACATCCGAAGCATTTGCGAGGAAAGGGGAAATTCGACTGCTTCGTGGTTGACCCCCAAGACAGGATCGGGTGGAACTTTTAAGATTTATACTTGGGTAAACCGTTATTTTTTATTTATTTATTTATTTATTTATTTATTTTTTTTTTTTTTTTTTTTTTTTTTTTTGCCTTCGATGCTATATCTTTCAGACAAGCTAACAAATGTCGTGTCATCAGCCCTGAGTTTTCTACTCAACCGATTTTGATAATTATTTTTCTAAATGAAAGCTATTTATTTGTAGTTGTGCCCATTTTAGTTATTTTTTAATTTATTTCCATTTTTATATTTTATTTTTAATTTTAAATGCTTTTTACGATATTTCTTCAAAATGGTGGCAACACAGTTTAGCTTTTCTCTGGATGATAAAATTTATTTTCCAAAATGATTGCGTATGATTATGCGATTGAAGTAAAAAAAATATATTTACTGAGAAATAATATTAATAATGTAAATAAAATAACAGAAAATAATTTGTGATAAAAATTAATGTCTAAAGCAAAATAAGAAAAATTTCAAATGAGGAAAATGATGTCATTCAGCAACCAGATAAATGGGAATTACAATATTATTACGAAAGCCTTTTTCAAATTACTAATAACAGTAATTTTTAAAAAACATTTGAAGAGAAAATGACGTCACTATTTTAAACATCGCATTTTTACTCATAACGATATTAGGTACTACTCTGTTATCCCGTCGACCAATTTCGCCAAGTTATACAAACCGCCAAACTAATAGCCAAATTATACATATTGACATAATTTTTATTTTAAATATCGAAAAAACAAATGATTAGTAGAATATAATAAAAATATTAATAAAAAGTCGAAATAAAAATCACTTAATGACATTTTAAATACATGAATCGTATTTAATGTCACTGAATGTGACATTCACGATCATCCATTATTGGCATTTAATCTTATAGTTTGGCGATAATTTTTTGGTCGACGGGATAACCTGGTAGTACACGATATTACATTTCAATATTTCTTTTCATTATGGACACTGAGATTGAGATTTTACTTTCAGATGACTTCAGTTTGTGAAAATAATGTCACAGTAAAAATAAAATTAGTTTTTTTTTTTTATAAAATTACTTTTCTGTGAGTGCATACAAAATAAAATTTCTGGATTTCGCCGGCACTCAGATTACATTTTTAACTGCAGATGTGAGAATATTTGCATGCAAAATTGTAACTGGCAAACTTAACATTTAGTTTGTAAATATATTTATTATATATTGATTCAATAATGTAATTAATTTTGCTTTTTTTTTTAAACCAAATCGATCGGGTCTTTTAAACATTTCATTAGTCGAATTCGGCAGGATTCCTTTCGTTTTATAGTTAAAATACGTTTCCTTTTTCTCAGAGTTTCTAAAAAAGTGTTTAAACTAAAGAAAAAATCCGTTTTTGATGAATGTAGTGAATGAAGAAGTAGCATGTCAAATTGTATCTCTTTATTATTCCGCAATTCCAATGTCTCAGAGAGAAATTGCTAATCAATTGGGTATTTCACGCCGTTCTGCTTGCTATTATATTGATAAACACAAGAAAAATGAAGTTAGTTCATTGCATTCTAAACGGGGTCGCCCTACTAAAAAACTTCTATCGATTTTTTTTTTTTTTTTTTTTTTAAGGGCTTAACTGGGCCCAGGTCGAGCTTTTAAATTTTAAACTGACGTGAGCCATTGATTGTTTTAATAAGGGATGAGCCATGGTCTTGAAGTTTCGGGCCATGCAAACATCAAGATTGTGTGTTCCAGTTCTCATCCAACAAAGTATAATTCAAGCATATGCTCAAAACTTTTTTCAGCGCGATACATCTGATACAAAAAAAAAGAAGAAAAAAATAAATTCTTTCATCTTTACAGCCAGCCAACCATACTATCAAATGAGCAAATGACTTAAGAGTCGATTCACTATATCGACTCAGTTTCGAATCGACTTCTCAAAACGAGGCGAAATGCCCTACTCATTCCTATCCTAATTAGGGCTACTTTTTGTGATTTCTGATTACCAGATATTAACTGGCCTGCAAGACACAGGCCAGCTTCTTTTAATGGGATGAGGATGTACAGCATTTATGATAGTGATTGCTCTAACTTATATATTATAAATAATTTACTTCTATTACTTTACGGTGTAAGTTTTATAATAAAATGGATGTAATTTGCTGTGTTCTTTCGGAAATTAAAATACTAACAAGGAAGGTCTCCATACTGGGCATACTTAGATTTTTTTGAAAAAAAAATTACTAATTAAACTATTCATGTATGTAATAAAGGATCAGTGAAAAGTAGCGGCGGAATTGCAGCAGAAAACATGTAAAAAAATAAATTACTTTCGAATATTTGGCGTGAAAAGACGAAAGTAGCACATGATTTGGTGAGCAGCACTTTTCCCCGCCAAAAGCAAACGATTTTAATGCAACTGAAAACTTTTGGATTTTTAGAATCCGTATTTAATGAATATAAACATAAACAATGAGAGAGTTCAATATACATACATATATATACATATATATATTATTTGTTGATGTAGTTATTTATATTTACCTGTGGAAAAAATATTTTCATATGTGAAAAATTCTTATTCAGTAAATTTATTTTCACACATTTAAGCATATTCAAAAATAAAAGCTAGATGTTTCCATTGCAACAAAATCGAATTGACGATGCTCAACTGGATTTTGAATTTGAAAAAATGTTAATTAATTTAAATTTGAATTTCATTTTAAATCTCAAATTTTGATGGTTAAATTTGAATATAAATACATATAAATATCAATATAACGAAATTATATTTAAAACAAACTAAAGCTGACAAAACCAAAGATATGTAATTTATCTAAACATGTTGAACATGAAACTTTTTCCTTTAAAATACATTTGACATAAAAAAAAAACATTTTTTGAAATTGCTTTTCATCGCCAACCGATGATAAATCGCCAAATAACGAAATGTTCGTTATTTTTTTACGGACAGAGTACGGAGGCTCCCCCGAAATTTTTTTTATAAATGTGTACATCCACATGAGAAGAACATTGTGTAATTTTTTCAGATTTTTCGAAGTATGCCCGTATGGAGACCTTTCTTGTAAGATCATTTTCCAATACAGTAGAAAATAATGACAATTGTTAGTATTAGAATTAACACGAGCAAATTTAAGATGTTTATCGAGAATAAAATTTTCACTTTATATTAAGTTGATAAGTAATGAATAAAATTGATCTACTTGATAAAATTAATCAAATAGGTCAAATTATTATTATTAATATTAATATTATTATCTGTTTTTATTTGTATTTATTTATTGTAACAGTTAAAATAAGTAATTTTACTTGACTTTTTGAAACTGATAAAAAGGGATTTTTAATACTAAGAGATTAAAATTAGTAAATAAATTGTTTCTTATTATGTATGTAAAGATATGAAATTCATTAACGTTTCAATAACAATAAATATCTTTGCAAAAGTACTTGCTGATATTTATATATTTTATTTATATATTAGTGCTTTTATTCCATTTTTTCATGAATTAATACTTTTTATTTCGGCTTCTTGAAACGATAGCTCAACAATAAAATTCGTTTTTGAAATGAAAAATTTATTAAAAGGATCTGTTATTTACTTGGGGATTACTCGAATGTTCACTACTTCACCTGTAAACTCCATAAATAGTACATTAGACGGAATTCTTTCCACTAGCAGTGAAAATGTTGTCCCTTTATGATGAAATATCAAGTTCACCTGACACGCCCTCAACGCATTTCAATGTCCTTTAACGCATGTGTATTATTAATGTCACACAAAGTATTCGGTGCACGCTGAAGATGAAGAGCTGCTGAGAATGAAACGGCGTATGATTTTTATGCAAGAGGGGGAGGAAAAATTTGATCAGATTTCTTGCGACAGGTCCTTAATTTCATTTATTTATTTATTTTATTTTTTATTTATTTTTACTTATTTGTTTACTTATTTTTTTTCTTTTGGAAAGGGGGGGGGGGTTAAATTTTCAGTTGTATCCAAAATAAACAAACATAAATGATATATATATATATTTGACATACATAAATAATAAACTTCCATTTCGTTCTAGTCATGAAAAGACACAGCAAGATTTGTTGTCTTCGATCCAACCAAGTTAATGAAACAGAGTAGGAAGAACTTAATCGAGATAAAACATTTTTGTATTGCAGAAGATGAAAAGAAGCAAGAAGCAATTATAAGAAAAATAAATAGGTGCAGAAAACCTTTTAGGTTCACATTTTAGTTTCCTTGCTAAATAAAGGCGTGCTATTCCCTTCAGTTCCGCCTACTAAGTTAGTTTACGCCCTCTTTTTTATGCAGAAAGCTGTTATCAGAAAGAGTGCCTGTTTATACCAAGGAATATTCCGTTTTTTTGTTAGACCAGACGAAATTTAATATAATCTCTAAACATTTTGAAAACCTTTATTGATAAATAAACTCTGTAAACCTATCCAGGTAACCAATTTTCAGAAAAGGCGGAGCCCCTTTAACATGGCCAAAATGTAAATTGATGGTCAACATTGTAATAATGTAGTAATGTAGTGCATTCAATCCATTGGAATGTGGTGCTATTAAATCTAGTAAAATGTCTATTCAGTTCTAGTTCAATTATCAAACGTATATTGCTTACCCGCAAGAAGAGCGACACATCTTGTAAAAATTCATTTTGCATTTTATTCCAATATTAGATTTGTAATAGGTGTATCTTAGAATACAACCAGTTTCATTAGTGTAGTTATGCGAAAAATCCCTATATTACTCAATATGTCCATTTGTGACACAGAAAAGAAGTGGATTGTATAGAGAGGTAAAATTATCCAATCTTCTAAATCTCATCATAAGTCTTCATTTTAAAGGTTTTATGTTTTTATGCAAGTCTTCATTCCAGCATGCAGAGCTAATGGCTATGATTTCATGTTTGAGTAAAATCATGCGTATTTTCTTTTGCCTTTTCTGAGAAATTTATTTTTGTCGAGATGTGTCACTTTTCTTCTTGGTGAGTGATAAATTATCATCATTTTAGTACAGTAGATTCGATGAAATGGTATTTTATTTGTGAAGTGATTCATTTTTTATTTTTATAAACCATACTTTTTTAAAAAAAATACGTTTCTACAGGGTTGCAGGAAAGCACTCCACAAACACTCTACGACCATGGAAATGGATGTACACTAAGTTAGGATTTCGGCGTTGAAGTGGTCTTAATGAATTTTTTTTTCTTTTTCTTTTTCCTTTTTTAAAAATAAAATTTAGTATTTTTTAATACATACTTTTTTATTTTATTTTATTTATTTTATTTTATTTATTTTATTTTATTTATTTTATTTTATTTATTTATTATTTATTTATTTATTGTCGTAGATGTATTATATTAAGTTTATTACCCATATAATTTATATTTCAACTTAAAATGGCGTTCCTCTCACACTGAAATTATTTTGATTTTCAAACATTTTAATCTCGTCAGACCACTGAGTTTAATTATTTACTTTTTTAAAATTTCAGTTATGAATTAATATTAATATTGATAATTGACAAACACTAAGGAACTAAGGAAGATCGAACAGTGAAAAAAAAAAAAATAAAGTTTATGTTTTGTTCATGAAATTTGGTGATACATGGGGACTCAAAATGTAAATACGTGTACATATATATACCGGGTGTCCCAAAACTGACTGATGGATTTTAAAATTCAATAACTTGCAAACGGTGACAGCTATTTAAAAAATTTTTGCAGGAGGTTTATGTATAATGTCAGGAGTTTTTTTAACGGAATTTTTACTTTAGTTCGCACATCAAACAATAGGTGGCGCTGACGGCGATTGAAGGCCAGGTCGACGCTTCACTCAGCAAGGATCACCCGGCCTTCAATCGCCGTAAGCGCCACCTATTGTTTCATGTGCGAATTAAAATAAAAAATTTCGGTGAAAAAACTCCTGACATTATATATAACTTTCCTGCAAAAATTTTTTAAATAGCTGTCACCGTTTGCAAGTTATTGAATTTTAAAATCCATCAGTCATTTTTGGGACACCCGGTATATATATATATGTGTGTATATGTGCATATATATATATATATATATATATATATACATATATATGTATGTAAGGTAAAACACATTTCTTCGATTTGTGTTCGTCTAAAAACAAAAGAATCACAGTAGGTGTTTCATCGACCAATCTCCTAGAACATAGCGAGCACACACTCATCGCTATGACTAACAGGTTTCTCTGACAGGAACAGTTTGCAGTTGGCAAACCATAATAGTTTAATATTTCTCCAGAGATGCACGCCGGCTCATTTCAAACATCCTGCCGACATTAAATGTAATGAATATTCGACGAAAATGCTATGTTCCATAAACTCTAGGAATCCAATGTAATAATATTTCGACGAAATGCTATGTTCCATAAACTCTAGGAATCAGCAGCAGCACGAGCAGAGCAGTTGCTCCGGCAGTTGGCGAGCAGTGGAAGAGTTTCATTAGGGTATTTCCCCATTATAAAAACAAATGTCATCAGTCTTCAAGTTCTTTGTTTATGAACTCACAAAATCAATAAGCTATTCCCCGCAGCACCAGGACACTGTCATCAGATATTCCAACACGTCGTGAGTAAGCTGCATTCTAAGATTTTAGAATTTTTCGGAGAAACAGAAACAGCATCCGAGTATTTGAAAAGTTAATTGCATTCTGAACCTCCCTAAAAAACCAAATGAGAACTAAACATTTTCACGACAAACTAGCCCTTCCTACTACGCGTCAATCATTTTAAAAATCCAATTAGGATTAACTCGAGTCTAAACGTCAAAAAATGATCAGCTCTGATTGGTCTTAGTAGGCGTGGCCTCGGGTAGGGATTACTTAACGCCTCGCAAATAGAAAAGCCTTTTAGCATCTTTGCGCATTAACACAGATCACGTGATCAACAAAAAATGAAATTAAAATCCCGAGAATATTCCAGAAAGTAAAAAGGCTACGAAATACTTCCCGCCCTTTTTAGAAGCAAGCAATAAATTATTAATAAATAAAATAAGAAAAATAATTTTAGCTGTTAAACGATTAATATATTACGAAACTAAGATTAAAAATATGTTCCACAATTT
This sequence comes from Maratus speculifer, assembly GCA_964019185.1. Classification (NCBI taxonomy): domain Eukaryota; kingdom Metazoa; phylum Arthropoda; class Arachnida; order Araneae; family Salticidae; genus Maratus; species Maratus speculifer. The sequence goes on from CAXHSM010000010.1 coordinate 5,963,290, forward strand.
TAGAATTAAAAACTCCGAGAGAGCAAAATGGCGCAATTTTTTTTTTTATTACATATATATATATATATATATATATATATATATATATATATATATATATATATATATATATATATATGATAATTTTTTAAGGATTTTTAAAATTAATTTTACTTTTTTTGCAAAATTATTGAAAAACAAAAAATAAATGTATATTTAATATTTTTTTTATTACTAATGGACCTTACAAATGGTATCTTAATGCACAATAAAATTATTTACGTTTTCATTTTTGTACATGTCGTACATTTTTGCTTCATTTCATTTTTAGGTGCTTTCGTAATTATGTAAGTACGTAACACCTGTAGTTGTCGTTCAGCCCATCCGTCTGTCTGTCAGCATATAACAACGCAAAAACTACCCAATCGAATCATTTGAAATTTACAATATATAATTATTACATAATTTTGTCGAGTCATTTCAAATTTTATGAAATTCGGATGAATCGATCAATTACAGGGACAATCAAAAGTATTCCGTTACATTACGGTCAATGGGGAAAATTTTTTTAAATGCATTTTAATAGTTTGAAATTTAAAATATATAATTATTGCATAATTTTGTCGTGTCATTTGAAATTTTATGAAAATCAGATGCATAGATCAATTACAGGGACCAGTGGCGCCAACTTATATAGGCCCACCCAATAATTTGATATCTCTGTCTAACCATTATCAATTGAGCCCAACTAATATTTATGTATTTGTTCAAAAAATTTTGAGCCCATCCAATATTTTTTAAAAGTTGGCGCCACCGACAGGGGCAATCAAAAGTATTCCGTTATATTACGGTCAATGGGGAAAAACTTTTCAAATGGTGTTACACTCATTCGAACATTATAAAATTGACATGAACCTATGAAGTATATATATACTAAAATACACATTCTGTACAATCTGTGATGCAAAGAATTTTTATTATTAAATTACAGGGCCACACAGAAGTATTCCACTACATAATGCTATGCGGGGGAAACATTGCTTGTGGCGTGTTTTAATTATATTAAACTATTTCACATTTTATGAATATGACATACGTTACTGAGGTGTAATAAAAGTTACTTCCTGTATATTTACATGAACACAAAACAGATTCCGACCACTATACACTGTTAATAAAGTTCCGAAATTCACGAATATATATATATATATATATATAGATATACATCTATATTTCGCAGAAAAAGTCCCTTTTCACAACAAAAGGGCATTTTCTGTTAAAAATTAGAAAATTCCACCATATTTCCTGAAAATAAAGAAACGGATCGAAATAGAAAGAAAAAATGGAGACACTCCATTGTGTGTGTGTGTGGGGGGGGGAGCGAGTGGTCAAGGCACCACACCGCCAATCGCCCGCGAGCGCAGTTTGTGGGCTCGGATCCCACTGGCGCCATGAACTAATGAAAACATCTTTTGAATTACATTTTTTCTGTTTATTTTTCTCTTCATTTTTTTTTTTAAAATGAATAAAAAGTGTTTTTTATTCATTCATTCATTCATTCATTCATTCAAAAAGAAAAAAAACATTGACTTTAAACAATGGGTTTTTTTTTATTTAAACCATTTAAAAAATTAAATTTGATTAAAAAAATTAATAAGTATTATGTATCAGTCTAAAATAAAATAAAATAAACCGTTTACAAATACTCTAAAGAATATATTTGAAAGGAAATCTTTAAAAGGCACAACAGATTTTCCCACTAACTCATAAAAGACATACTTTGTACGCTCCGGAATCAGTAACTTTGGCTCAGTTAGTAAGGCTTTGTTCCGCTAATAAAGGTCCCAAGTTCGATCCTCCGGACGGCTTGAAATAAATTATACAAAATAATAATTAAGTAAAATAAAATAGCAGCTTAAAATCACTCGGTATTTCGAACTCTTTGACGATTAATCGATTCACTAATTTTAAAAATTATATTAAATTATTATCATTAAAAATCAAACTTTGTAAAGGAAAGTTACTGCTTCTTCAAACGGAGTTTTCCTTTCTTGTATTTCCCACAACGGAAAATCTACTAACGGAAAAGTTCGTCTACTTTGCTGCCAGTAGTTTCACCATGAATTCACAGATTTATTTTTAACAGTGTACTGTATCAGAAGTACTGTCTACTATAACAGCAAGATCTGAATATTTTTAAAACTTCGTTATCGTACGTGCGCACCTCATTCGCTATGCTTCACGTGCAATTTCCAACTTGTTACATAGTACGTAGATCGCTAAAAAAGCGCTATACGAAAGAAAGAAATTGCTATTTGGCCCACTAGCTCTGCCATCTGTTAGGCTTCATTCACATAAATTTCTTTATTTTTAACATTAATTATTATATACGATAAAAAACTTTAAAGATGTGTATACATGGATAAACCAGGTCTGAAGAGGTTGTTATTCTCAATGAAAAATAGCAACAATTTTTATTTCTGTACCTATGCATAAAATTTAAATAATATTATAATTCTAATTACACATTATTATTATTCATGATATTCCCGATATTATATTTAATTATTAAAGGTATTTTCTTTCTTTAACTATATGTGAATGTCAAAATCAGTTTATGGGTTTGGATTATAAAATTAAAAACTACAAGACTCTTTTTTTTTTTTTTTTTTTTTTTTTTTTTTTTTTTGGAAACTACTGTGTTTAGCTCTTCATTTCTGTTTATTTTCTTAATGAAAATTATTTCATAGTTATTCTTAATGACAAACATCAACAATTTCCATTTCTTTATGAGTGAATAAAAATTGAAATAATATTATCAATCTAATTAAACACTATTATTCATGATATTCCTGATACTATATTTAATTATTAAAGATGTTTTCCTTATTTATATTTGCGAGAGTGAAAGATTGACAAAAGCACTTTATGGGTGAGCATTTTAAAAATTACAGTTGCCAGAAATTCCTTCGGAAACTTAAAGTGTTTAGCAGTTTTATTCAGCTATTTTTTCTGAATAAATTTATATGGAAAAATTAATTTTTACATATTTACATATTTTTTTAATGAGCGTTTCTCGGTAATAAAATTTACCGCAGTAAAATTGTTAATTTTATAAGTAATTTGATTCCAGTTGTTTTGTAAAACATATAAAATAATGTAATAATATTCAGTATAAATTGAATATAAGAAATATTTATTGATTTTACTCAAATACTTAAAATAGTCTCTTAGCTAATTAAAATAGACTTTCAAAATTACATTTTAAAAGTATGCCTTAAATGCTTACATTTTGGCTTTTAAAATAAAGTACTTAATGCAATGAATATATCTTAACGGTAAATGCATTTTATAAAACACATTTTAATTTAGTCAAAAACATTAGAAACACAGGAGTTTGTTTTATCATCTCGCCGAAACATTGCTAAAAAATATCACCTAAGAAAATAGTTCAGAAAATAAAATGTTTGGATGTAAATAATATAATTGTAGCACCGAAGTGATCTCTTTTTGAATGCTTTAACACAATTGCTCAAAGTCCTCTTGATACAACAGGTCAAGATTGATCAACATCGGCAACAAAATTAAGGGAAGCAAGGTTTCTTCAAAACGAGCTCTAAAATGAGTATTCTAAAATTGCTGTAGATATTCTTAATACGAAATTTCTCGAACTATGGCAACCGGGATGTTTAAGATAAAAAGATACTGTAACAGCCTTATTTGATATTGTCTGTTATTCAGATATATGATAATAATTTTTATAATAAATTCGTTCAAATACATTTTTCTTACAATAGCCTCAGTAGTAGTACAATTTATTCGTCTAACGCTGACGATTAACCGATTATTTCAAAAAGTTTGTTCTATTTCAAAACATACTTTCCTTCATTCCCTTATTCACTGGAGAATTCTCAGAATGACCTTTATTTAAAATGATAGAAAAGTTATCAGAATGAATGCTTGATGAAGAAATTAAAATAATAACACACTTTTGAAACATAAATGCTTAGTCTATGCATTGAATACTTGCTAAATCAAAAATGTGTAAAATATTAGAAAGACTGTTTTACTGAAATTAAAGACTGAAAACCAAGTATGCGAGAAATATTGTTTGAGGAAATTAGATAAAAGAGTCATATTTTTTAGAGTGACATTTTAATAACATTCATACCAGTAATAAGTAGTAGTAAGTAATTTGTTTCTCTTTTGGCAATTATAAATCACAGATAGAGCAATTTCTAAAGTACTCCGAACGATAGCCTACGTTTGGTGTTCAATGTTTAACATAAGCATCGAACATGTGGACCAAATATGCACATACAATGGCCTAAGACCCGCCACAGACCTGTGAGACATTGAGCAAAAAAACATGAGTCATGCGACAATTTCACCCTGATAACAAAGAAAAAACCGGTTTGACTGCGTCATGTTTCACGATTTTTGACGCATGTCTCCTTAGTGTGTGGTGGGCCTAAGAAAAATTGGAGAGTAGAGTTGGATGAAGAGATTAATCTCGACACTGGCGGCTCTTTCGAAGAGTGGCTCACTATGTAATGGCTTAATCCATTAATACTGCAGGTGGGGAAAAAGGAGTAGAATAGACTGGGGGAATTCAAGTCCAGCCCCTTACTTTGACTCTGGGCTATGGTCATAGTCTAAAAGGCGGGGTCCATAAATGATGTCACGCTTTAGGGGGAGTGTAGGGAGAAAGGGTTCATGAAATTGTGACAGTTTGTAACAAAGCAGCGAAAGGGGGTAGGAAGAATCAGAACCGTTGATTTGTGACAATGCGAAATTTTGGTTAAGATAAAATCATTAAAATTCAACAAATTAAATTATGAATTAATTTTAAAATTAAAATATTTTGTGATTATAAAGATAATATTCAAAGCCAGACATGTTATATTCTATTTCAAATTCCAAAATGCTACTGTTTTCAATTACTGTTTCACATTAATACTTTATTAATATTCTTTTTTTTTCTTTTATGTTAACCTTATTTTATACATAATACGAATATTTTTTATTGTACAGTTCACACATAGTTAAAGTTTAAAAATAAAATTGGAAATGTGATCTAAAACGTAGTGCTTTGTTTATGAATTGCAAGTATATGTTTACGTAATATTGCATGACATGTGACATTAAAGGGGGAGGGGAGTCGAAAATATAAAAAAACGCAAGACACCATTTACGGACGGCCCCTAAGGAGTTTTAATTACGCAACATTGTTATTTAAAATAAAGAAAAAAAATGCTTTTTTTCTATTGAAAATAAAATTTTGTTTGATATGTTTTACATTGTTTCACGTTTTTAATATAAAATTCGGAAAATTAGTTTTGGTTAAATTTGATTTTTTGAAATTTTTTATGGTACTGTCAGTTTCCTCGTAAATTTGCACAGACACATTATACAGATTATTTTCTTATAATTTTACGCAGGAACTTTTGCTAATTTATCCTTTTCTTATAGAAATTAATGTAACTAATTTTATGATAACAATTTTTATTTTATTATAATTATTTTTTTATATTATTACATAAATTATACATTATTATTTATATTAAATGTCTTTACCCCCTTGGTAGATTTCTTGTATTTATAAAGTTTATTAAGTTTTCTTAAATTTCATTCTAAAAAAATTGACTTTACGACTTATAATTTTTCTCCCATTACATAAATTTCTTTAACAATTTAATTGGAAACTTATTTAAAAATTATTATAGACAAACATTTCTTCTAATCACATTACTTATAATTATTTTTAAAATCTTCTTTGATTATTCGAAATTTAAAATATAGAACGAGGCAGAAATATCTAATCTTTCTTATTACTTTTATAAAGATATATTGCATCTTATATAAAAAAAGAAAAGAAAAGAAAAAGAAAGAAAAAAAGAAGAAAGAAAAAAAATATTATCAGTTTGTCATTATAAACATTAGAAATGGATTAGCTTTTTTTAATTGTTATTATTATTATTATTATTATTATTATTATTTTATCACCTTTTCAATATTTTTATTTGTAATAACAGATTTTTGTGAGCAAAATTTATTGAAATTTGAGCACATATTTTTTTTTTTATGAAAATTATTATTTATCAACTAAAGTTATCATTATTTATCATTTAAAGTTTATGTAATGTTACCATAGTTTAATTAATTTTATTTTCACCTTTCCGATGTCCACACTAGCATTTTTGCATCTTTTAGGTTGGCAATTTGTAGCTTTAACAAAGCACGTTCAAAAATATTTTAATGTTTCAAAATATTTCTGGACATTTTTTAAATTTATTTTAATCCGTATTTTAATCCTCACCAACCCAAACTCTCACATGGCAAAATATATTTTTTTTCTTGAGTGAAAATTTGTTAGATTTCAATTTACTTTTATAATTTCTATTATTTATATTCTACTCAAATCCATCCTCTCTCACAAAAGACAAGTTTTAAAACTTTTTAATGTTTTAAAAATTTTCCTGCCCGTTTTTGTTAATTTGCAGTAAAAAACAATAATCCTTCTTATATCCCCCCCCCCCCAACTTTCTCTCAATTCTTCACATGGTAGAAAATATTTCAAATTTTAAAAAAGGCAAGGCATTTTTTTTTACCTTTTTTTTCCTTCTGTTTATCACTTTTATAAATATATAGTGATATTATCCATTTTTTAAATATTAGAATTTTAAAAGAGAAAATAATAATACTAAAAATAACTAGCTCAAAAATTTCATTTTATTATATTAGTTTAAACAATGAATTACAAACAGGATGTTTATTTGAATTTTTATGTAAATACACCGAAACAAGAATAATGAAAGCAATGCGTAACAGCACTCGATTTCATTAGAATAAGGAAATCGTATAACGCATGTTCAATAATCTCAAATGTAAAATTCGAGTGGAACCGTATGTGGAATGTTATGCCATACAATTTAGTTCGTAGCCGAGTTCAAAAGATAAACTAGATCACTCTACCAGGGAGCCAACGAAGAAATGGCAAAGGCATGAACCCCTGGAAGAAAATCCCTCTCCGCCATCCATAGACACAACCACAAGCAAACAGTGGCAGAATAGCAATGACAATAATTAAAAAAATAATAATAAAATAATAATAATAATAATAATAATAATAATAAATTAATTAAAAAACAATAAAATAAAATAAAATAAAAATAAAAATAAAATAAATAAATAAATAAAGATTACAAAAACACCCTATTATCCAAAACAGAGCAAAAGACAAAGAAAATCATAAATAATAAAATATAACAGAATTATACGTCAATAAAACAAATGTCGAGATTGTTAACAGACTTTTAACGCCATTTTAGGTTATAAATGACGAGGGAAAAAATGCTAAAGCAACCATAAAAATAAATAAATAATATATATATATACTTTTATATATATCTTATATAGTTTGATCTAGATAATAATACATTTTAAAGGTTCCAAGATAAAGTTTTATGACTCACAAAAAAAAAAAAAAAAAAAAAAAAAAAAAAGGCATTAATGAGCATTTCCCAAATATGTAATGTCTCACGTCTCCAATACTACCACAGTTACATTTGTCACTAGATCTTTTACAAAGATTAACTTTAAGACTCCCTCTTAGTCTCCTCTTTTCATCCTTCCCCACCCTCTATATTGAGAGTTCTAAATAGACTGTTCCGTTAAATAGTGCGCCACTCTTCGAAAGAGCCGCTAGTAAGCCGGTATTGGCACTTGGCAAAACATTCATTAGGATTTTTCTCAGCTGCCCTTTACGAAACAGCCGAACTAGAATTAGCCAGAGTCGATTTCTGAAGGACATTACAGATCATTGGTTATTTTTACAATTATCATTTTCTTTTTATATTTTATGGCGTGAGTCATTAAATAAACATTCATTGGTTTCATTTATTCCTGAGTATATTCAAGTTTTAATCTTGAGAGGTATCGTTTCCATTTGACGCTAAGCATCCTCTAGAATAAACAGCGAAGATCATTTTCAAAATATTCCTAATAGATAATCTTACGATGTGAGCACAATTTAATACGTTTATTTTGTTTATTATTTTTGTACACGAATAATGTTATAATTTAACGAAAATCATAGTATTAATTTACTTTTTCTAGATTTTACTTTGACAAATTGCATTAAAATATCATATTAATATTGAGACTTAAAAACCTTAGAAATCTAACCTAAAATAACTTTAATTTCTCAAGTAAGATAAGACATCTTTAAAACGAAGTTGTTTTTCATTTCTCTGAATTCATCCATTCACACATTGGATAGATTTTGTGCCATGCTGAACTAATCTTTTGGCCTTAAAATTTCCGCTATTAAGCAATTTATCAAGTAGTACTAAACACACAAACATTAAAAAAAAAAAAAAAGTTTTAGTTCCGCCTAAATATTTTTATTGCATAAGAACTTTGTTTAAAAAAAATACATGTATAATTTTTTTTTAAAAAAGAATTGCTACAAAATGCTTTTAAATACTTATTTTGCAGAATTCCAACATTTATTGAGCCTATATTCTGTGTGTAATTTTTTCTTTTATTAATATATATATATATATATATATATATATTCAAATGAGAGTTAATCTTAGTATGCAATGATGCTGTATTGTATTTTTATTGTTTTACTGATCCATCATACGTAGTATAGACCAAGTCTTGCAATTGTTTTGAAAATCAAGAAAAAAATTTGACGCATTTACACGTTTCAGACATTGAAGATGTCGAAAAACATACTTTTAGGTATAAAATTGCCGTCCGTCTGTCTTCGTGTCTATAAACGCTCTATTTGTAGAACAAATTGGAATAGGGACTTGAAATTTGGTATGTACATAGCATGTAAGAATGTCAAGAAGCCTATTTAATATCAGTAACCTCGATTTTCCGGAACTACTTTTTCGAACTCTCAAAATAATCGTTCTGATAAAAGAAAAATACGTAGAAATTTTCGATTTTTATTTTTATTTTTATTTTTTTTAAGAGTGGATGTAAAAGACAATAAAATAACGTAAATACTGCATAAAGAAAGAAATTCGTTGGATAAATAGCTGTTGAGCTATTTTTAATCATGTTTTCCACGTTCTTGGATTTTTTCATGACCCTGCATTTCATTCAAATTTCAATTAAAAGATATATTTTGATTGGAAGTGGGACTCTTAATCCAACGCAGAAATTATTACTTGATATAACTATCATTTTTAGAGTTATAAAGATGCTTATTTTATGCAATTCAGTATTACTTGATTTTATTTTCACATTTTTGGTATGCATATCCGTAATGGGTAACTATTACGGTGGTCCTCAACGACTAATTTTAATATCGAAAAAACCTCGTTAAAAAAAAAAAAAATCTTCGGTCAAGATAAAAGTTTTTAGCAAACTATTATTTGAAGATAGTGGTAGAAACAAATTTGGAATTTATTTTTAGCGAATTCTTCGATTTGTTTACTTCTCCCATATACACCCAACACATAATGTTCCGCCCACACATCCATCAAATAAAAAATATTCCAATTTTCAGAATTTTTTTTTTTCGACAAAAGACTTTTTTTATTCTGAAATTAAATAGGGGAGAGTGGGGATACTTGAGCATAGGGGATATTTGAGCCACCCCTATTATCTCTACAGTTGGTTAATTTTTCTTTCTAAAACTGCCAATATGTTAACACATTTATAGTTCTGAACATGTAAAAAAGAAATCACACATCTTGGTACCATTTTGAAAGTATAGTGATCAATAGTTGTCTTTTCCCTATCTGAAGTAATTTTTGGGGTACATGGTTTTTTTGTTTTTTTGTAATCAAAGTTTTGTTTAAAGTTGCAACTATATACATAAATTTAATAAGCATAATTTCAATTGTATTTTGAATCTAAAATAGTTCTAATAGCTGCATGCTTTATTTAGTAAAACCCTGGGAAACAAAACTAGTGGTAGTGGGGATACTTGAGCCAGTGAGAGTGGGGATACTTGAGCCATGTCTCAACCCTCCCCACTAGAAATTAAACATAGGAGAAACAAACAAAAAATAAAATTCCTTCCTTATATTCACTAATAGATTTTTTTCTGGATAAAAGAGAGAATAATTTTTCATTTTATTTTATTTTTCTTAAAAAAATAACGACTTAAAAATGTTTAGAAATGTATATTTTTTAAATGAAAATATCCATTTTAATTTTCATTTTGACTAGCAAAATAGCCTGTCTAGATAAATGTAAACATAGTTTTCAATTTAACTTTTATTAAATTAAAATAACCTTTTAAAACTGTTAGCTAACAGGCTATAATCTCTAATACTTTAATTAGTTAGGTCCAACATATTAAAATATTTATTTTTTAATATAACATATTAAGATTAATATCTTATATTGAAATCGTAATCTCTGTTGCTGTAATTTTTTTAACTAAGAAAATTGAAGAAAAATTGGTAAAAAGAGCGCACAAAAAACAAGAAAAGCAACAAAAATCCCAGTTCAAACTTACCTGCATGGAGCCAAACAGGAAGACAAAATCTTTTCCTGTGAAATCAAAAAAGTGTTTGAAATAGTAGAATGATACATCTGGCTTGAATTCCGACAGCTACTAAATTAAAAGCATGAGTTCGACATTATCATTAGAGGAAAATTCTGCCAATGATGGTGATGATGTGAAAAGAAAACCTTCTATTGATGGTTGGTAACTAATAAAATATGCCAGAAAGAAAACTAAAAATATTTGTTGGATAAGCACTTAATATTTTGAAAATGAAATTTGCCCGAAGAATAGCAGATTCCAAATTTAAATGGCTCTGAACTGCGGCTGTTTCTACCGTCGTTATAACTCAAGTTGAAATTATCATTTGACAACCAGTTCTAACGATAAAAAATCATCGTATTACTAACTTTGTTTTCTCAATTGGTTTGGAAGGACTTTATGTTTCATAATTTATCATTCTGTAAAATGTTTGTGCAAAAATAAAGCGAAAAAAATTACTTTTGTAGGTATTTTTCCGTAGTGGCTCAAGTATCCCTTCACCATGGCTCAAGCATCCCTCCCATGGGGATACTTGAGCCACCATGTAAAACAAAAAATAAACTTTTTTTATACATAGAAAAATAGTTCAAAATTAATTGAAAGTGGTTTTCAGTTGAAGAAAAAATATCAAATTTTCATTTTCAATATTTTATTTTATTGTAAGAAATTATAAAAAATTTAAAAAAATTAAAATTCAAAAAATGGCTCAAGTATCCCCATCTTCCCCTAATTCTGAGGAATTCGATGTTATATTTCCATAAGGAGCAAGTTTTTAGAGTTATTCATGTATGTTACTGTAAGAATATCTGTTGTATATACTTATTTATAAAATTTTGTCAAACAGAGCGAGCAGAAAAGGGACTATATGAAATGATAAATCTAAATTTTGTGAAATTTATCTATTTGAAATTAAAAATCATTTTCAAAAATCTACGTTTTCTATGCATTTAAATGTACACTATGTAATGTAACGTAACAAATCAATCCATAGATGTCTTTAAAATGAATTTTTTATTTAGTGTATATTAGTCGTTTTATTTTGTCCGAAAAAAATACCAGGTCTGTTACTGTCTTGTCTGTTAATAATGTAAAAGTAGTTGGTAAAAAATTACTCAAAATATTCCAGCAAATACCAGGGCTCCCAAATAGTCCGCGAACTGAACATCAGTATTTTTTAACAGAAAATTTCACGATAGGTTTCACCAGAATTTGCGCTAAAATGAATTTTCAAGGCTGGTTTATCGGCAATTTGCTAGAAAAATCTAAAAAAAAATATTCTCTAAGAAATTTCTGATGTTCTGTTGGCGGACCATTTGGGAGCGCTGAAATATTTAGAATATTGAAATATTAGCAGATTTCATTTTTCATAAGCTGAGATTTTATATGTATATATATATATAATCATGTCTAATTTGTTCAATTAATTGAGAGTAGTATTATTATCTTTTTAGCATACCGAATTCACTACGAAAAGAATAATTAAAATATATTTTCCTCATCCTAAAATTGTTGTATATGATAGTAATGAAAAATATGATAATTTGTGTGCTCCGGTGTCTGTCACCTATTTAACAGACACAGGTTGGTAGCAGATTACCAGAGGAGGAAACGCAAATGTTGGTAAGAATGAGAGATTTTTCTATTAGCCGCTCCTGACGAAACAGCCGAGCAAGAACATTAATGCCATGCCATGCTTTCGGCTTACTTATATAGTTTTTGGCCTTTTTTACTATTAATATTCACTTTTAATATTTTATGGTGTGGAAGTTCAAATAAATATTCTAAGTTTTTATTTATTTATGAGTATCTTTAATTATTAAATCTTGTAAGGCGTCATTTCACTTTGATGTTCAACATTCTCTAAAATAAACAGAGAAAATAATTTTTTAAAAAGTTCTTCTGAACGACAAACTTTCGATGTGAGCACAATTTAATACTTTTATTTTATAATACAAAACGTCACTTGAAAATATCAAATTATTTATAAATGCTATAAGTGATCTATTAAAATAAAATAATATGGCAAATAATACCTCTTAATTTTACTGCGTTAAAGCATGCCCTCAAAAGGGTCTTCAGAATCTGTACCCTGGGGCGATTAAACAAAGAACTAAATATAATATATGACATCGCAAAGAGTAATGGTTATAGAAAAAGCACAATAGACAAGTTAATTAAAAGCATGAATGGTAAAAAGAATAGTAACTTCAAACTACAAAACCTACTTCAAACTAAAAATATATTCTTTTTACAATATTTTCCTGGGTTTTTCGAACGTTTAAAATATAAACTCAATAAATTTAATATATCCATTGTTGCAAAATCGACGGCTAAATTAAAAAACTCAGTACGTAGAAAAATTGATAAGATAGAACCACATCAAATATCTGGAGTATATGAAATACCATTCACAAAACAAGATGGAACAAAGCAACATTACATTGGTGAAATAAGTAGAAAACTCAGACCTAGGATTAAAGAACATATAGCAGACATCAAATATAGTAGGAAAACTATAGCTCTTTCAAGATTATATGGCAAAGAACCATTACAAATAGATTTTAAAAATAGCAGAACAGTATACCCTTCTAGATCATATTTTCCATCAATAATTAGAGAATCAATAGAAATCTTCATACGTAAAGATAATATTTGCAAAGAATTTGCCTCCATGGAGCTCCCTAAAATTCGGAAGGAAGTGCTTCAGAGGTTTTTAAGACAATAATTTGTAAAATATCACGTTCGCAATTATTTTTATTTATTTTTAATTTTTTCCAGTTTACTTCAGTATGCTCATGTTCAAGTGATTTATGTTTTTCTGTTTATTTTTAATTTGGAAATTTTACTTTTGATCATTTATTGTTTTTGAGAAAGTTGCCGTCAGAGCAATGAAACATTTAATATTAAAAAGTGTTATTCGACATATTATTTTATTTTAATAGATCACTTATAGCATTTATAAATAATTAGATACTTTTATTTTATTTATTTTTTTCGATTAATGTACAAAAATAGAGTTATAATTTAACCGAAATCTTTGTAATTTTTTTCGTTTTCTACAATTTATTTTGAAAAATTGCATTAAAAGATCACACTGTTTTAAATGAAGTTGTATTTTTTTTTCTTTGAATTAATTCATTCATAAATAGGAAAGTTTTTGTGCCATGCTGAACTGATGTTTTGGCTTAAAAATATCACCTAGTTAAAAATTTATCGAGCAGTATTGAGTATACATATATAAAAAATAATAACAAAATAAAATAAATGTTATTTTCTAACATTTCAGAACCAAAGTCGAAGACTAAAGGCGTGCCCTTAATTTTTAATTCCGCCTCATTTTTTTTTTTTTTTTTTTTTTTTTTTTTTTTTTAATTGTATACGAGTTTCATTATTTAATAATAATAATAATAATAATAAAATGGATTGCAACCAAATGCTTTTAAATATTTATTTTGCAAAAGTTTAATAATTAGTAAACCTATATTCTATGTGTACAACCTTTTCTTTCGTTAATAATTTTCTTCACATGAGAGTTTTGAAATGAGCTAGGATGAATTCCAAAATTTTTTTAATTTGAAAATATCCGTTCGAGATTTTTTTTTAAAAGTAATAATATAAATAAAAAATCTTTGTTTAAGATAAAAGTTCTTAATCCGGGAGGACGCGCGCAGGGCCTAATAGACCCGGAGTGCGTATGATTTTTATAATTGTAACCACTAATTTTTTTTAAAGTAATCTTCAACTTTATCGCAAAATATGTAAGAATTGATTACATCTAAATAAAGTGACTGTTACAATTTGATTTTATTGGTGGCAAAGATAAAACCATTTATACCCTGAGTAAGCGCGCGTTCTCCCGGGTTCACAGTCTACCATTAAAAGATAATGGTAGAAACATATTTTAATTTTATTTTTAAGGGGGCTCAGGGTTTGATCGATACGGAAAAACATGCAAACAGCTCTCGCTTCGAGTCCATATAAAAACAGACTTATTCAATGTAATTAATTTAAACTTTCTGATATTTTAAAGGCATGTTTGTAGTTTTATAAAATTATAAAATGAAGTACTTCAATGTATTAAAATAAGAAATATAGCAAAATTTATGTAACACAATTTTCGAAAAAAAATTATGTGTTATATCACCAACACCAAGATATCTTAACGTTGAATTGACATAAGAACCTAATTTTTGCTTTAAAATTATCCGGAAGCTTTACTCTATAAAATGAGTTAAGGATATAACTCAAAAACAATATTATTAAAAAAATTCTCAAATTTGAAAATTGAAAAAACTCCTAAAAAATACAACTTTTTTTTCATTAAAAATACTCAAAATATTAAACTATCTAAACGATATAATTAATTCTATAGATAATGATGTTATACGCATGCAAAAAAAAAAGGGTCATTCTATCAAATAGTTTTTTTTTTTTTAAATCTTGGTGTTAGTCGTCAAAAATCAAGTTTTGAGAAAACGCGAATTAAAATTGAAATTACATGGATGCGGCTATGAAAGTGTTGATACATTAATGCTTATAATTCCGTTAAAAATGCAAATATTTTTATGCGGTTTTTTGCATTGAGTTCAGAATTAATTGAATAATCAAACTAGATCATAAAAAATCAATTTTTTGAAAAGTTTCCAACCCCTGAGTTCCCTTAAGTGATTTCTTCGATTTGTTTCCTCCTCTATTATACACCCATCACATAATAGATCGTCCACCCTTTCGTCTAATGGACAATTTTCAAATTTATAAATTTGAGGCTGTTTTTCTTTGTTGAGGATAGAGTACTTTTTATTCCGAAATTAAATAATCCTTAGGGATTCTATGTTGTTTTTTCCAAAAGAGGCAAGAGTAGTTTATGTATCTTACTCGAAAAATATCCTTTGCACATATTTATTAATAAAATTTTGTAAAACAGTAAACGTAGAAAATGGCGGTTCGAAATGATTAAATCATATTTTTAAGTCAAATTTAATCTATTTGAAATAAAAAAAATACTTTTAAAATGCTATGTATTCTATGCATTTAAAAACATTTAATTTAATGTAATAAATCAATATATAAATATATTTAAAATTTATGGATTTTTTTTTTTTTTTTTTTTTTTTTTTTTTTTTTTTTTTTTGTGTGTGTGTGTGTGTGTGCGTGTGTGTATTAGTCGTTTTGTTTTGTTCGAAATAAATACAAGGTCTGTTACTGTCTTGTCTGTAACCAATGAAAATAAATTTGAAATCACTCAGTAGATTTCAACAAACACTTTATATATCATTTTCGTGATTCAATAAGTAGTTGAAGACATTTTCCAATGATATGCTGAATTAAAAGGATAATGGTAACAGTTTTTATTTTTCTTAACTATAGGATTTGATCTTATTAACATATAATAAACAACAAACAAGTTGGAAATTGCACGTGAAGCGTAGCAAATGAGGTGCGTTCGTACGATAACGAAGTTTTAAAAATATTACTCTCATATATTAATCTCATAAAATTGTAAATAGTGAATTACTATTAAAACGCTCATCAGACAATGTTCTCCCTATACCATTAAGTAATGGAATACTTTTGTGTGGCCTTGTAAATCAATAACAATTGTTCTTTGCACCACAATGTAAAATGTATATTATAATATGTACTTTATAGTTGCATATAAATAAGTTCGAATGAGTGTAACACCATTAAAATGTATTTGAAACATTTTTTCCTATTGACCGTAATGTAACGGAATACTTTTGATTGTCTCTTTAATTGATCTATGCATCCGATTTTCATAAAATTTGAAATAACTCGACAAAATTATGTAATAATTATGTATTTTAAATTTCAAACAATTAAAATGCATTTGAAACTTTTTCCCCATTGTCCGTAATGTAATGAAATACTTTTGATTACCCCTGTAATTGATCTATTTATCCGATTTTCATAAAATTTGAAATGACTCGACAAAATTATGTAATAATTATGTATTTTAAATTTCAAACAATTCGGTTGAGTAGTTTTTGCGTTGTTATATGCGGACAGACGGACGGACTGAACGACCACTATAGGTGCTACGTATTTACATAATTACGAACGCACCTAAAAATGAAATCAAATAAGTACCAGAGAAAACACGTTTTCTCATAAAGACTTTCCGCTTTCAAACGTCTTTGCTTTGAATCACACTCCGGAATAATTAAGAGATGTTGGCATCTATGCCCTTTATCTAAAGCTACGATTTTCCCTCTATACTGTAAATATTACGAGGAGATCTTAATATCGGTAAGGGTGCTCACTATAATAATAATAGTAATATAATAATAGTAATAAAAATTGTAGCAAAATAATAATATTATTAATAGATTTTTATCATGTTAAAAAAAAAAAAAAAAAAAAAAAAAAAAACAGAAATTATTAAATAAATATTTGAATTTTAGGCAGTTATAGGTATAAGAAATATAATAAAGAAATGTTTACACAATATTAAGACGATAGGCAACTTCGTCAGTATCCGGCAATCAACTCATAACGAAATATTTTCTTTTTCAAAGCATAGATTATTTTTGCACGATTCTTAATCAATTAATAATAATTGAATTGCAGTAGAATATGGGTACATTGCAAACATTTTTTATTAATCTGGCCGTTATATGTGTTGATCTGAAATATTGAAGATTGTAAAAAATAATGCAATCTTTGCTTTTTATCTAAAGCTACGAGTTTCATTGTATATTGTAAATATTGCGAGGAGATCTAGATGCCAGTAAGGGCGTACAATGAAGCTACACTTTATACTGTACGAGGAGAACCAGTGTTGCCAGTGGGCTATTTTTTTTAAATTCAGATTTCTTGATTGGCGCCACTTTATTGAAACAGTAAAATTCTCTTTATTTTCGCCTTATTAAATATGTCATTAAATAAGAAGGATTTTACCATTTCAAAAAAGTGGTGTCAATCTGAATTTTTTTTTAAAAAAAGTAGCTCATCTGGCTACACTGAGGAGAACCTAATACCTTAAAAGCTCGCACTCGTTAGTCAAATCTGTAAATATTGTAACTGTATTGCAAAGAAACTTTTTTTACTTCATTCCAAAAACATTGTTTAAATTTACCGGGTTTGGATAAAATATTTTTATTCTGTTGCTTAGTATGTTAATTTGAACAATAGTTAATAAGTAATCTTAATTTTTCAAATTCTATTTCATATGGCTACGTTATCACCGACGATAATATAATCTATTAAATTAATTTTTATTCGAAAATTGAATTTTATAGGTTATTTTTCATCAAATTGTCTTTTATAAAAAATGTTCTTTATAGAAAATGCTTTTGAGAAATGTTCTTTATATAAAATATGCTATAGAAATGTTCTTTATATAAAATATGCTATAGAAATGTTCTTTATATAAAATATTTATCTCTACAAACATTTAAATGCCATTAAAAAGATTCATTTTTCAAAAAATCATGGTTTGTTTAAAAAAAATTTAAATCTACATAATCTTTTCCAAATTCAGAACACTTCAGACGAGTCACGTAAATTTAGTTAAATATATGCGTAATCCCGCCCATTTTTTTGCCTTTCGTGTCTCGGATTATTTCTCATCAAACATATTCAGAATTCGCATTTGTACAATTCGCATACCTTATCTAGATTACTTCGATTAGAAATAATACCACTATTATACGCATTCATTTGTAATTTAAACACCAACAGAGAAATTTTTTACGTTAAAAAATGTAACATGAAAGTATAAGGCTTACGTATAAGTAACAGAAGCCACGCCCTTAAGCGTAGGTTCTTGTTTAAAATGTTGAAATTTGCATAAAATTCTCAAATTATTTACATTTGCTTCACCCACGGCTCAGTTTTTTGAAAACAAGTAGTTATTTTGAAATAAATTAGTGCTAGGTTTCTACAACAATTCAAAGAAAAACGCTTATGCTAATACGGCTGTACGAAAATTATAAATAATTCTTTTCTTTAAATAGGAGGGATTTCAGACAGCGGAACAAGTGGGAGCCCTGTTCAGTAGAAACAGTAGAAAAAAAAGCAAGCACTTAGAACGTAAGCATGTTCAAAGGACACGAATTTTTTTAGGACACATTTCCTTACATCCTGTTTTTTCTTTTCTAGTTTTTTTTTTTTTTTTTTTTTTTTGTGTGTGTGTGTGTATGTGTGTGTGTGTGTTATTGCATTGAAAATATTTTCGCTGAGGCTTATTTGTTTTCTTAAGGGTTCGTAGTGTTTTTAAACTAACAATAAGAAATAACATACGCTGGTTCGTTTGCTTCTTAAGCACAACAAATAAGGACTGTATATGCGTTTCATTTAACACTAAACTATGCGAGCCATTGCACGGCTATCAACATTTCAACTTTTTTACATTCGAATAAAAACACAAACTTAAAACAAAACATAGAATGCTGCCAAAAACATAAAATAAGAAGAATAAATTACAATAGAACCTCGCAATTCTGGACCCCGTTAATCCGGATCTCCGGATAATTCGGATTGGTTTGGTCATTTTTTTTTCACGTTTGAGAAGCGATTGGCTAATTTCCATAATATAAATTTGTTTCATCGTCATATTCTGAATTAAAAAAAACTTTTTCTGAAATCTTTTCGGAAGAATTAAGCAAAGCGAAAATTTTTACTGTCTGTAAAGATTCAAAAATTTTAACATAAAAGTGATTTTCTATAAGTATGTTTTGTTTTATTTCATTTATTCTAATTCTCCGGATAATCCGAATTTTCGATAATATGGATTGGGTCCGGTTCCAATTAATCCGAATTATTGGGGTTTTACTGTACCATGGTAACGAATAATACAATTTCTTACTGGAGCTTTTTCCACATAAATGAAAGCAGACAATTTTTACCAAAACATATAGGTCGGATCGTTTATTTTGCTTGTTTCCTTGTTTGTTTGTTGCTTATTCTTATGGCTTGCAGAAAAAAATTCGAGTTTCCTGCTTAGAAATGCATTTTTATTTATTTATTTATTTTTTAAATCGACAGTTTGCCTAAAAAATGAACAAAAACTCATTTTTTTAAGTATTTAATTAAAGCCATTTATTTGTGAATATTTTGACACTTCATTTTTATCATAAGGCAAATGCATCGCAAGGAATTTGAAATTTTGTTAATACACCCAGCGCAGTTACAGAAATAAATTATACCTTTAAATCGTTTTTTCTCCATGTTCACATTTCTTCACTTTCATGTTTTAAAAAGGCAAAGGATTTTTTTTTTTTTAAATCTGAGATAGAGATATTAACAGTTTTGTCTGTATTCTTTTTTATACATGTGATAAATCTGTGCATGGAATTAACCTTCAGCATTTTTTAAAAATAAATGTATATCAAAATGTGTTAGATTTAATAATTTTATACTACATAAAACAGTAAAATAATTATATTAAATGCAGTATTTGATATATCTAAAATTCCATGAGCAGTCTTATGTAATATACATTTGAAAAATCATTTGCACGTTGGGCAAAAATATCAATTTTTAAAAATTTAGTAAAATAAATGAAAAAAAACTAATATTATTTTTCGCATTTTTTAAAATTTTTGATTAAATAAGCAGCTTTTTTTTAATGTATTTTTAGTTGCACATTACAAATATCTTTTGACGGGGGTTATTCAAAATTTAGTTTTAATGTAGCCTATTTATTCTATTAAACACAGAGTTAAATGTTTAAAAAAATATTTTGCATTGGATGTAGTTGAACGTTCTTTAAAATGAAGTAATTCACAACGCTTTGATAAACCAACAAAAGCCTGTAAAAATTTCGGGAAGAGACTTGGCTACCACTCTGATAAAAATCTCAGCTTGGCCTTTTAATCACTAAAAAAATTCACTAATTAAATAAAGGTTGTCTATCACTACGGCCCTTTTTGCTCTATTTCTTTCTCTTTCACTCTGTCTTTTTTTTTTACAATGTATAATTGTCAGAGCTAAGCGAAGCCTAATACACAGCACAATATTAGTTTCTGGACTTAAACAGCTACGAACGATATTAAAAATCGAGCATAATTCTTTTGTCAAGCAAATCTCAAAAATAGTTATTGTCGTATTTCGATTATGGTTGTACCAGCCTGTACCTATGAGGGTAATCTACTGAATGCACCTATCATTGAAAATATGTTCAAAATAGTTTAAAGATTATATTTAAATAACTGATTAAAAAAGCACATTTTTTTGCATAGGTCAGAGAAGCTTGGTGTGCGTCATCGGTAGGATAATTTCGTAGACAACCGAATTAAAGTACATGGTATAAAAAGAAAATATTTACGCACGCAGTAATAGTGAAATAAATAAAATATATTAAAATCTAATCAAGTGGCAAAAGAAATCTGTTGCTTTTCTTTTTCTTTTTAAAAGAAAAAAGGCATAAAACTTTTGAATTTGAAATTTTCTGATAATCTTTCAATAGCTTTTTTTAATCGCCAAAAGAATTCTTTATACTTCGCGTGTGAAAACTAGAAATAAGTATTTTTTTAATGAAATATTTCGATTTATGGCATCATTTCTTCTTATTTAAATTTATTTATTTTTATTACATGCTTTGTTTTAACTTTGTTTGTAGAACTCAATTCTTGTGACTCATTTTTCGGCACAGATATCATATGCGCGCCAGATATGCCGCGATTTTTTTAACGCCCGCCCTTTTGACGAAAACCTTGTTTTCGAATATCGGTTACGTATTCTTTTTAAAATTATCTTGCACTATTTAAAAAGAAATTTGCACTAAAAAAATCTTAACTATAGAAACAAATATTTTATATAATTTAAAATGGGAAAATTAAAGAAAATATATATTTTATTAATTAATAAACGAAAATAGCTGGGTTTCATTCTCTGGCAAAATAGCGCCATTTTGAAGCTAATTAGAGACCCTGGTGGGTATACCACGAAAGTCCCTATTTTTTATCCGTTCTTGTTGACATAGAGCTTTGAAATTTGGAATATATATGTATTCCTGGGAGCAATTCAAGATTTGGACATTGATTTTTTTTTAAAAATCGCGTAAGTGGGCAACGGAGAAAATTTCCTAAAACCCTTTGGACGAGAGTCCTTTTGATGAAATACTTACGTTGTATTAAATATATTGTATTAGAAAATATAAATAATTTTGAAATTAAAATCGGCTCGTTGGCCGATTTTCATGATCACAGAGGAAATTAAAATACAGTCAATTAAAATAGAAGTCTATATTAATCCAAAAGTTCTTTCTTGAAATACTTTGTGGTGTAAATGTTTTCTTTAAAATTTTGCAGCTTTAGTGAGGGGGGGGGGGAGTGCTCTTTAAAATTAAATCTTTACAGGCATATATCCAACTGCGCATATTATCAGGGCCTGATTACTAACGGGGCACTCTCCCACCAGGAAAAAGAAATAGAGAATTTTTGCTTATTCATCACAGTAATTTTGAATGAAAAGGGCGTTTAAAGAAGACGAAAATTTCTATAAATTTTTTCTGGTGAGAGAGTGCCCCGTTAGTAATCAGGCTCTGCATATTATACAAGTAATAGATGTAAGTATTAAACTTATAAACTAAGAATCTGAAATAGGCGATCATGTATTTTTTTTTTCATATTAATACACATGGAAGATACTTTAATAAGCTCAATTATATGATCAATCTTCTTTCATTATATTACAATAAAACAAAACAAAATGATATATACAGGGTGTTTCTAAATTCATGGTACAAACTTTAAGGGGTGATAGTACACATCAAGACAAACAATATTAAATGGGAAACTGAGGGTCCCAAAAGTCTTCCGAAGGAGATAGGCGCCATTAAAGTTTAGGGTCCAAAAACTCAAATGATTATAAAAAACAGAAAAATTCGTCGATTCGTTTGCGGTTTTCATTAAAACTATTCTTTATGTCAATATTGTCTTGAAGATAAATTATAAAGATAGATTTTGAAAAATGCCGATAGAGGGCGCTTTAGACTTTTGAGTAAAGAATAACTATTTTTTACCGTTATTTTTTGCATCTCATTAAAATTTTTAAGAAGCTTAGACATAAACTTAAATTTTGAGCTCAAAATCTAAATCGTTGGGAGTGGTTAAGTAGCGCAAACTGTGGGGGGAGGTTCAAATTTCGAATGATTATAAAAACGGAAAAATTGGTCTATTGATTTGCGATTTTCACTAAAATTATTCTTTATGTCAGTATCACTGGCTGATCAAAGGGTGGGGCGATGGGGCGATCGTCCCCCCCCCCCCCTTGAGCCCAATAAAGGTTCTGCAGAACGACATTAGATGCCCACACAAAAAGTTGTTGGTCCTAAACTCGAGACCGGCGCAACCCGGGTCGGGACGCGTAAACTTTAATTTTTACTGGAGCTGGGTCAGGTCTTTACAAGAACCGGGTCGGGTCGGGTCTTATTTTTTTCTGCAGAGCTGGATCGATCCACACTGTTTTTTCCATGTCGGGTCTGGCGTAGACTTTCTTCCTACAAGAGGTATACACGGGCCAAAATTTTCAAGTCTAGGCTCTATCCGGTATAAAGGCTAAACGCTCGATCTGCGATCGACAGAGGCGGTATGCTGTGATGGTCCTAAGGGGTGGGGGCGGAGTCCCCCCCCCCTTGGACCAAAAAAGGGTTCACAAAGTGACATTATGCATCCTCACGAGAAATAATTCGGGGGCGAAACTCGAGCCCGTCATGGCTTGGCACGGGTCGCGCAAGTGTAAGTCCACGAGACTTAGACTGGGTAAGGTTTTTTCGGGTAAGGTTTTGAATCGGGTTGTGTCCTGATCTTGCTTTTTGGAGATTCGGATGAGGAAAGGCTTTTTCTTCCTGACCGAGTCTGGTCTCGATTTCATTTTTCCTAGTTTGGACAAAATTTCCAGGTCGTGGTTCAGCCTGGAATAAACGCTAAATATTCGGCCCGTCTCTGATCTAGATAGTGTGATAAACATTATTAGCCCAACCGCGACCCGTGCAGCTAAACGTTCGGTACGTCTCTGATTTGAATTTTTTCGAGGGATCACGTTCACGGATAAAAACGAATTTCATTAAAGGATCGCGGAAAAACGCAAATTTCGTCAAAGGATCGCGATCAAAACTGGGACAAGCATTACTGGGTCAAGAGTAAAAACCGAATCTTTGACTGACTGAAATCCGAAACGTATGACAATCTACCCCGATGCGCTAAGCACAGCTAAAAATAAAAGTCAACCCGACCAATAGCAAAATATAGATGTTAACCGGACCCAGACCCGACCCGAAGCAAAAAATCAGAAATTAACTTGACCCGCAGCAAATATTAGAAGTTAACCGGATCCAAACACGATCCACAACAATAAGTATACCGACCAGTGCAAAAAACGGAAGCAAACCGGACATCAAATTTTGTGAAATGATCGCGGAGAAAACACGAATTTCTTCAAAGGTCCGTGAAACAGACTCTCATTTCGTTAAAAAATTCGAAAAAGAAAGAAAATTTTATCAAAGGACTCACCCCAATCAATTCGGGTCAACCCGAATCCCTTCTCCCAAAAATTAAAAAACCAAGTCCTAAACTTCCTTAAATGTGCTAAGCATAACTAAAAAGTAAAAATCAACCCGACCAAAAACAAAATGTAGTAGTCGACCGGACCCAAACCCGACCCAAAAGCAAAAAAATCAGAAATTAACTCGAACCGCGGCAAAGAGTAGAAATCAACCTGACCCAAACACGACCCATTTAGAAATCAAATCGACCAAGAGCAAAAAATGGAAGCCAACCGGACCCAAACTCGACCCACAGCAAAAAAGTAGACGAAACACGACCCGCATTTAAAAAATGAGCTCTGACCCGTACATCAGACTGGAGTTTCCAAATTTCTAAAATCGCCCCCCCCCCCCTTGAGGACTCTCCAGATCCGCCCTTGGTCAGTATTATCTTGAAAATAAGTTATAAAGATAAAATTCAAAAAATGGCGATAGAGGGTGCTTAAGACTTTGGAGTAATGAACAACTATTTTTTACCGTTATTTTTTGTATCTAATTAAATGCTTGTAAAAGTTCAATCTTAAATTTTGAGCTCAAAATTTGCATCGTTGTGAATAATTAAGTAGCGGAAAATTGAACTGTGTTCGAGAGGTGGGGAGGGTAACATTTCGCCTCCTGAACACAGTTCACTTTGCGCTTCTTAACCCCTCCCTTAGATTTAGAATTTCAGCTCAAAATTTAAGTCTAAGCTTTTGCAAGCATTTAATTAGATACAAAAAATAACGGTTAAAAATAGTTGTTAATCTAAAGTTTAAGGCGCCTTCTAATGAAATTTTTTGAAATTTATCTTTAAAATTTATTTTTAATGAAATATTGACATAAAGAATAGTTTTAGCGAAAACCGACCAATTTTTCTGTCTTTTATAATCATTTAAAATTTGAGCCTCCCCACCCCCATTGAACACAGTTCATTTTGCGCTACTTAACCACTCCCAACGATTCAGATTTTCATCTCAAAATTTAAGTTTAGGTCTAAGCATCTAAAAAAAATGCAAAAAATAATGGTAAAAAATAGTTGTACGCTACTCCAAAGTCTAAAGCGCCCTCAATCGGCATTTTTTTATTTATCTTTATAATTTATTTTCAAGATAATACTGACATAAAGAATAATTTTAGCGCAAATCGCAAATCAATTGACCTATTTTTCCGGTTTTTTTTTTTTTTTTTAGTCATTTGAAATTTGAACCTCCCCTCACAGTTCAGTTTGCGCTACTTAACCACTCCCAACGATTTAGATTTTGAGCTCAAAATTTAAGTTTATGTCTAAGCTTTTGAAAAAATTTAATGAGATGCAAAAAATAACGGTAAAAAATAGTTATTCGTTACTCAAAAGTCTAAAGCGCCCTCTATCGGCATTTTTCGAAATTTATCTTTATAATTTATTTTTAAGACAATACTAACATAAAGAATAGTTTTAATGAAAACCGCAAACGAATCGACGAATTTTTCTGTTTTTTATAATCATTTGAGTTTTTGGACCCTAAACTTTAATGGCGCCTATCTCCTTCGGAAGACTTTTGGGACCCTCAGTTTCCCATTTATTATTGTTTGTCTTGATGTGGACTATCACCCCTTAAAGTTTTTACCATGAATTTAGAAACACCCTGTATGTTTGAGGAAATATTTTTTTTTTTTTTTTTTTTTTTTTAACTTGATAATAGAGTTTCTACAAATTACACCAAAAATTAAATCTTTCGGAATTCCGATAAATGTAAGTGCAAGGTTTGGTTTATTTTATGACGGCCGATTATCAACATGTGGGATATAGGCCCGAAAAGGGGAAGTGCTTTCAGAGGGGTCTTTCAAAGGGAACCTAACCCCTATTTATGCAATGAAATCCAAGGTTCGAAAAAAAATACGGACGATTACGCCGACGGCCGCGAATGAATTCGATATCAGCACCTGCCATTTACCAGTTCCGAGAGCAGAATTTCTTGGCCACTGTTGGGGCATAAGTGTAAGGAACACAATGAAAGATATGCTATAACAATATCAAAATATCTAAACGTTGCTATTTTTATTTTGAAAGCTTTTTTAATAATTTTATTGTACAACTGATCTAAAAAATGATATTGAAACTTTTCGTTAGGTAAGTATGCCAATATATATATATATATATATATATATATATATATATATATATATATATATATATATATATATATATATATATATATATATATATATATATTACAAATTTAAAATTTTTTCGCCAAAACTAACCTTTATACTACCTTAATTTTCTTATAATAATGTTCCGTACTTATTTCATATCATTAAATTAAAATAGTGTTTCTAGATCTAATCTGTTAATCTGTATGCAGACGATATAAATTCCTAATTTGCCGTAAAAAACATTATTCCAGACCCATACCTTTAAAAAATATCATTATTTTATTTTATCTATTTATTTATTTTTCCGCCGTCAACGATAATTTGCATTAATAAATTCATTTCTTTTCTTTTTCTCTTAAATTTAACCATGTATAAAAATCGTCTGCCTAAGATATTTAAAATCCCGATTCAATTATAAATTGGTTAAATAATATTTTTTTTTAAAATAAATTTATCGTCTGTTTAAAAATAGCCTCGTAACTGGACACGAATTCTGTTTACATAAAAGATTGATGGTTTGAGGTTACCGAATGTTCCAGAAGTTTCTTTTGAGTTTAAAAGGGGGAAGTCTCGAGATGAGAGAGAGAGAGATTCTGGAGTTATTTCGTCGATGAGTACGGCTGGTTGGAGTAAATGATGGAATATTTTTTGGGCATTCCGGTAAAAGATCGTATGCAAAAAGGAGCTTTTCCCGCTATAATGACTACAGTGGAATAAATAAACTTACAGCTACCAATGAGTGATTTCTTGGATCTGCTACATTTATTATTTATTTTATTTTTTTTCCTCACTGGCCATGACTTCTGTGCAAAGAACGGGGACTCTAGCGATGATGTTTTTGGCTCCTAACTTTAAAATGTCACAGTCTTATCAAAAGTCGACAGGATAAGTAATGCCTGTGCTAGTGCCTGTTTCGGATTTTGAAATGAATCTAACGAATCTACTGAAACGAAGTGATGAAAAAAATATGGATCGTCGAAAATTTTTTCCGCCATGGTTGAAAGTGTTATGAAGCAAGATTTGTCATTATCTTTTGATTCCTCGAGTGAATGTAACAGAGGAGATTTTAATGTTAAACAGCTTTCTGTGCGAGTGGTTTGAAAGATTTCTTCTAAATATCTCGTGAATTCCTGAGGCCTGATATTCCACCTTTTTGCTGTTTATGTGTAACTGATGACTCAAGATAATCGTGGTCATAATAACAAATTTTTGAAAGTTAATGCTATCAAAGTGGTGAGTATGTGAAAGGTATTCGATGACGAATTTAATGAAGATTGGATTTTATTGAAGATTGTTCTTGAACTGTAAGTTTATTTTATTAAATGTTTTAATTATTATTTCTATTCTATTTATGATTGATGGAAAGTATTTATTATTTATTTATTTATTTATTTATTATTTTATTGATGAGAGTAATTTGAAGTTAATTTATTAATTTACTAATTTATTTATTTATTTATTATTTATCGTATGTTATGGAACTGTGCAAGGCTGTTGCTAGAATTTTGACTGATAAATATGATTAATTTTTTTTTGTAAATTTTGTGATTTTAAGTAAGGAATTACCTATAATTAAAATTTTTGAATATGTTTATGATCTATAAAATAATAGAATTAAAAGTTGATCCCAATTTAAGGTATATCTATGATATTTACAATTTCTGTTTATTAGATAAAATTTCTGGTTAAAGTTAGCAGCTAAATATAGTAATTTTGAAAAAATATGTAACTGATAGAAATTATTAACTTTGAAATTTATTGCGAATGATTTTACGATCAGGATTTAATAAAGAAAATAGAAGTGCTTCATTTATTCTAATGAGTAAGAATCAAAAAATTATGGAAGATCCTAAGTTCGTACCGTTTGACCCGAGTTCTGGAATGAACATTTTGTCGTGGTTAACTTATTTTGATAAAACATGTGATAGGGAACAGAAAAATCTAGAATGGAAATTTAATTCTATTGCGCAATATTTGAAAGGTGAAGCGCAAAAAATTTATATCAATGACTGCTTAAATTGTACGGATTATGAACAAATTAAGAAAATTTTGATAGAAAGACTCATTGAATTAGACTTCCCGAGTTTTTCTGATTTTTCAAATCTGAAATTAGATAATTTAGACAATTTAGAAACTTATTTTCGTAAGAAAGTGGAAATTGGTAGGAAATTACATCTGAGTGAAAATTTACTATTACAAGGTTTAACTGATGGTTTAAAACCAGAATTCAAAAACAGTATTATTATAAATCCTCCTAGTAGTACCACCGAATGGTACCGGGTTGTCAAACAATTCGTGGAAGTTTCCACCCCACTAGTTTCAAACCAAGTAATAAATCAACCATCAGCTAGACAAAATTTTCAACCTTTTCAACCAACTAGGCCCTGGATTCAGCCAGTTAGGCCCAATAATACACCTAGGAATTGGATTCCCCAAAGGCAATCTCAGTTTCAAAGACCTAGAATTTGTCAAAATAATTATATTCAAAATTCATACCCTTCAAGACCTTGTAGGATATGCACAAATAGGGGTGTCAGTAATGCTTTTCATTGGGAAAGAGAATGTATTTTTAGGAGTGAGTTGCCATCCTCTGATACTCTTCCAAGTAGCTCACAAAATAATTCTCATAATGTTTGCCAATTAATTGTGTATGGATGTACAAATAATTATAATTTACCATGTGTTGTAGATACTGGTTCAACTATTGCAATATTGCCACTTAAATTTGTTAAAAAAACTTAATGCTAAAATTGAGATTATACCCTCAGTTACCATTGGTCAGGCAAAAGGATTTTTACATATAAATAAAAAATGTAGTGTTCTTCTAAAAGTGGGTAAAATTAAAAAATATGTTAATTTTTTAGTATGTAATACAAATTTGGATTATGCTATTTTGGGGTTAAAAGAATGTTCTAAATTTAAATTAACCATAGAATGTAAAAATTGTATTGTAAGGCAGGGAAGGAAAATTATAACTAACAGTATATCCATACATAATGAGAGATCCCTTCATTTTAATACAGTAAATATGGATCAAGTACAACAAAACAGGGATCAATCTAATGAAATTGTAACCTCAGAATATAAAAAAAATATGAATTTAAATACTGGTAATACTGTAGCAATAGATAATTATGATAATGAAACACTGAATGTAAGTAATCATGATATAGAGTTACAATCTACTTGTGGAAATATTATGAAAAATGAAGACTGTGTTGAATATGATCGCGAAATTAATGTGCATCCTGATTATAGAGGTTCCATGACTCTTCAAAATTTTCGCGATAATTCGGATTCAGATTTAACTGGGGAAATAAATTTAATTCAAGATGTAAATTTAAGAGAATTAGTTCATATTTATAGTGATATTTTTGCAAAGCATAAATATGATGTGGGTAGGATTAATATTGAACCACAACGCGTTATATTAAAATCTGACCTACCTATATCTTTGAGGCCCTACCGAACATCTCCCCTAGAAGAAATAGAAATAAAAAACCAAATTCAATCATTGTTAGCAGCCGGACTGATAAAGGAAAGTAATAGCCCCTATTCTGCCCCTGTTACACTAGTTATGAAAAGAGAGGAAGGTAAAAAAACGCGATTATGTATAGACTATAGAAAATTAAACGCAATAATTAAAAATGATGCAGAACCCTTGCCCCGTATCGATGGAATTTTAGATAAATTGAGTAGTGCTCAGTATTTTTCAACTTTGGATTTAGCCTCTGGCTACTGGCACATACCAATACATCCATCCGATACAGAAAAATTAGCATTTGCAACCAATTTTGGACTTTTTGAGTGGCTCGTGCTCCCTTTTGGCATAAAAACGGGCCCTCCCATATTCAATAGAACCATTCGAAGAATCCTTAATAAATATAAAATCGACTTTGCGTGCCACTATTTTGATGATATTATAATTTTCTCTTCCTCATTAGAAGAACATTTAAACCATTTAGCTCAAATTTTTGACATTTGCAAACAAGAAAACATTAAACTTAAACTTTCTAAATGTAAATTAAGCCAAAATAAAATCAATTTCTTAGGTTATGAAATCACTAATGGAACTATAACACCAGCAAATGCCAATATTGAAACCATCAAAAATTTAAAACCTCCTTCAAATGTGAAAGAGTTACAACGATTTCTAGGTTCCATTAATGTTTACCATAAATTCATAAATAAATATGCTGAAATTAGATATCCTCTAAATCGATTACTTAAAAAAGACACAATATGGGAATGGAACTCAGAATGCCAGGAGTCTTTTGAAAAATTAAAAAATTCTTTAATTGCTAAACCCATCCTCAAAATTTATGATCCTAAATTACCTTTACATATGTTTGTAGATGCCTCTCAGGTAGCAGTAGGTGCCGTTCTAAAACAACCTGATAAAGATAATTTCTTACAACCTATTGCTTATCATTCTAGAATTTTGAAGAGTTATGAACAAAATTATTTCATAACTGAATTAGAATGTTTAGCTATTATAGATACTCTTGATAAATTCTATCATTACTTTCATGGTGTCAAGTTTACAATTCATACGGACCACGCATCTCTAGTATGGTTAAAGAGTGTTAAAAACTTAAGAGGTAGGCTTTTTAGATGGTCGCTCAAACTTAGTATGTTTGATTATGAGATAAAATATGAAAAGGGTTCAACAAATGTCGAAGCAGACATGTTGTCACGAAATCCTGTTTGTCATTTTAATCAACATATTAGTTTATTGCTAGATAGGAAAGAAATTATAGAGATGCAAGACAAAGACAATGTTTGTGACAAAAAATATAAAAAAGAGAATGGAATTATTATAGTTCAGAAAAAGGGATTCAAAAAAATTGTTGTACCAATGTCATTAAGAAGAAAATTACTCCATATTGCTCATGATAATTTTGGACATTTAGGGATTCAAAAAATGCTTAATTTAATATCTCCCAACTATTATTGGCCTAATATGACAATAGACATTACAGAATTTGTTAAACATTGCGATATCTGTCAGAAAAATAAAAAACCAAAACAGAAAAGATTCGGCTTATTACAAGCTATGCCAGCAACAGATCAACCTTTTGAATGTCTTTCTATTGATACTGTTGGTGGATTTAACTATTACAACTCAACAAAAAAATTCTTACACATAATAATAGATCATGCAACTAGATTTGTTTGGGCTTTTCCCTCCAAAAATGTTACCACAGAAACATACACTAACTGTTTAAAACAAATTTTCAATATCAAAGCACCTCAAAAAATACTTAGTGACAGACATAAATCTTTCAGATCTCCAAGATTTAAGAAATTCCTTAGAAATCATCATGTTCAACAGCGTTTTACATCCGCACATCATCCTCAGACCAATGGAAAGGTAGAACGCGTTAATCAGACTATAGTTACCAGGCTTAAATGTAAAGTTAATTCCACTTCTTCTAAAATACCTTGGACTAGATTATTAAACCAAGTCATCGAAGAATACAACAATACGCCCCATTCTATCACCAAGTTCCCACCTGCCTATTTATTTTATGGTCAATTGCCTTATGAATCTCCTTTAAAACAAAACTATTATCCACCAGTAGACAAAGCCCTCAAAATTGCGAAAGCGCGAACTCAGGAATTTCACCTTAAAAGCAAAAGACTCTATGATCGAAATTTTATCGAATGCCCATTGAAAATACAAGACTCTGTAATTTATGAAGAATTTAAATACCCTAACACTCGAAAATTAGAACCTACTTTCTCTGGACCATATAAAATTATAAATAAACTTTCTGATGTAACTTATGAAATAGATAAATTTAATTATGAGACAGGACAGAATTCCGTTATTGTGCATGTTTCTAAATTAAGACCCTATTTTTCACCCGAAGATTTTAAACTGTTTCATGAGCAACCCAAAAAACAAACAAAACCTCAGATACAATCACTAGATCAAACTAAAGTCAAGACAATAGATTAAATTTTAATTCTTAGTCTTTAATTATTTTATCAACATAATTTTCAACATCAGCAGGTATGTTCTTGGAGGCCTACAAGAATATTACTTGTTTTGGGGAGTTTTTGGGGTTAAATTGGGCACCTTATGCAGGCATAAGGTGAACACTTTGATTGTAAAAGCTTTCAAATTGATGTTGATAAATTAATTTTAAGGGTGTTTAAGTCTAATTATATTTACTCATGTATTTGACATTAATATTATTCTATTTATTCAGCAGATATTTATGTGATAACAGTTATAAAATCTAATGATTCTACTCAAACCTATAACATAATATGTGATTTTCAGTGATTGTGAAAACTACAGATTAAAAGTTTTTCAAAAAAGCAAACTATTTTTATTTCTATTTCTCAATTAAGAATGACACCTTTTATTCCTATTGTATTTTATTATTAAAGTTTATAAACCATGTGTAGATAAAACATTATTCTACATTTGGCATTGAAAACTTATAACCAAATTTGACAATTTTGTAAAAGAGTATCAGAGAGGAATTATTGTAAGGAAATACTGGTTGAGAGTCCATTTTCTAAATAGTTAGATTTAATTTTATTTGGATTTTGGAATTATTATGATTTTTTTTATTTATGCTTTCGGCTAGCAAAAAATACTTTCTTATGCTATTAGAAGATAAGAAAATTATTTAGTTGCTATGTAATTATTTTTATCCTCAACCAATATTTTCCCTATCAATAATAAACAAATAGTGATATTTTCTTTTGATTATACTCTTGTTTTACTATTATTATTATTATTATGATTTCTATAATGAAGTTTAGTATTAATTATACTCTTATTGAAAAATATTAGGATATGGAGTCTTATTATACTATTACTTATTATTGTTGTTATTGTTATTATTTAAAATTTTTTATATTATTTATTATTGATATTGAAAGTGATGCTATTTATTATTGAAAAACTGATATATTACTGAAAGATGTTGGATCCAACATAACATAAAAAACAAAGATTAAACTAGATTTGGAGATATTTAAATTAAAGAGACTGTATTCACTGGACATTGAAAAAGACTTTTACATATTCTTGAAAGACTTTTTTCATTTAAAGGACTTATTTAAAATAAACTATGCATTAAGTCATTGTAATTATTTAAACTTCCATGAGAACGAATTTTTATTGTTTTTATTATATTTTTATCTCTTGCTTATTAATATTCATAACTTATTTACTGTTATTATATGTATTATCTCCTATGCACTTACAAATGGTAAGTGATGTTGTAACATTATTGTATTTCTTTCAGGGAAATGCTCCTACCTAAATTCAATTCAGAATTATTTTCTGTTAACTATTTTATTTTAATAGCTAATATTTTTTTATATTGCGTTAATTTTCTTTTCTTCCATCTCTTGGCTTCCTGAGTTTGACAGTTTTATTCCAAAATTTAACTTTTATAAATTATTATATTTCTGTTGTCTGAACTTGTAGTTTTATTTAACTATCAATTTCATACAAAGTATTGGGGAGGGGGGATAATATTACAAATTTAAAATTTTTTCGCCAAAACTAACCTTTATACTACCTTAATTTTCTTATAATAATGTTCCGTACTTATTTCATATCATTAAATTAAAATAGTGTTTCTAGATCTAATCTGTTAATCTGTATGCAGACGATATAAATTCCTAATTTGCCGTAAAAAACATTATTCCAGACCCATACCTTTAAAAAATATCATTATTTTATTTTATCTATTTATTTATTTTTCCGCCGTCAACGATAATTTGCATTAATAAATTCATTTCTTTTCTTTTTCTCTTAAATTTAACCATGTATAAAAATCGTCTGCCTAAGATATTTAAAATCCCGATTCAATTATAAATTGGTTAAATAATATTTTTTTTTAAAATAAATTTATCGTCTGTTTAAAAATAGCCTCGTAACTGGACACGAATTCTGTTTACATAAAAGATTGATGGTTTGAGGTTACCGAATGTTCCAGAAGTTTCTTTTGAGTTTAAAAGGGGGAAGTCTCGAGATGAGAGAGAGAGAGATTCTGGAGTTATTTCGTCGATGAGTACGGCTGGTTGGAGTAAATGATGGAATATTTTTTGGGCATTCCGGTAAAAGATCGTATGCAAAAAGGAGCTTTTCCCGCTATAATGACTACAGTGGAATAAATAAACTTACAGCTACCAATGAGTGATTTCTTGGATCTGCTACATTTATTATTTATTTTATTTTTTTTCCTCACTGGCCATGACTTCTGTGCAAAGAACGGGGACTCTAGCGATGATGTTTTTGGCTCCTAACTTTAAAATGTCACATATATATATATATATATATATATATATATATATATATATATATATATATGTATATATATATATATATGTATATATATATATATGTATATATATATGTATTGTGAAATTAAATGTTTACTCACAAGTTAATTTTATTTTTGTACGAAAAACATTTTTAATTTCCTCTGAATGAAATACATATTTAAAAAAAATATGTATATGTAATTTTTCTTGAAGCTTTATTATATAAAGACAATTATTACGCGTAACATACAATCATTATATCAACTGTTTACACAATCATTGCATTCAATGCCGTTCACTTTAAATCTCATTAAATAATCATGTATCTTTATGTTGCCATTTTCTCATTAAAAGGGTAAAAATAAAAATTTAAATATCTTTTGTTATAAACCCCGGTGGATTTTGACTTCATTTAACAACAAAATTTGATTTACACGTAAAAGAACATCAACAGTTTAATATTTATTTAAGCTAATAGCATTGAGACTTCAAGTTTTGAATCAAAATTATCAAATTAAAATGCCATTTTAAAAAAAAAAGTGAATACAGATGTGAAATGTATATTTGTAAATTTTGATATGGTAAAAATGATGCCGGGTTTAGATTTCACGGGGAAAAAAAATTCTACGATTGAGTCAAACTTGAATAAATTTTGCTTTTTGGAATACTAGCATAAGAGCCTTAATTGATAACTTTATCACAATAACATATCTTTATTATTTTTTACTGCTTACATATACGATTAAAGTTTAATATTAACAATTTCTACAACTGCGGTTTATAGAAATAATATTTTCTTAATTTCACGATAAATATCGTTTGTTTAAGAGCTATACGTACCAATATAAAATACATTTTTTACTATAACTAATTTTGTAGGTTTATTAGAAGTTAATGAAACAGTTCCTTCTTAAACATTTTCTTTCGTCAATATTTGACGGGTTCTACCTTGTATTTATAAAAGTGATAAACAGAAAAAAAAAAATAAAAAGGAAAGAAATGTTTAAAAAAGGGAAAATGTCTTGCTTTTTTAAAAATTTTAAAATGTTTTCTACTACTTAAAAAGTTGAGGAAGGGAGGGGGTGTAAAAAGGATTATTTTTTTTACTGTAAATTAACAAAAATGGGCAGGAAATTTTTTAAACATTAAAAAGTTTTTAAACATGTGTTTTGTTAAAGAGGATAGATTTAAGTAGAATATAAATAGTAAAAATTATAAAAGTGAATGGAAATCTAACAAATCCTCACTCTATAGAAAAATATATTTTGCATGTGAAGAGTTTGGGGTGGAGAGGATTAAAGTACTGATGTATTTTTATTCTTTTCTTATAATAAATTTACGAAATATCCAGAAATATTTTAAAACATAAAAAAGTTTTTGTCCGTGTATTGGTAACGCCACAAATTCTCAACCTAAAACATGCGAAAATGTTAGTGTGAACATTCGAAAGGTGAAAATAAAATTAATTAAAGTAATGATAACATTACATAAACTTTAAATGATAAATAATGATAATTTTAATTGATAAATAATAATTTTCATTAAAAAATATATATGCTTAGATTTCAATAAATTTCGCCCACAAAAATCTGTTATTACAAATAGAAATATTCAAGAGGTGATAATATTAAAAAACAATAATAAATTTTATAAAGGTAATGGTTATTATCATTATTATATATTTATTTTGAGGAAACTAAAGAAGAAATTGGACAAATAAAAAAAATCTTAGCACATCTAATAATAATTAAAAAACAACAACAACAACAACAACAACAACAACAAAAAAAAAAAGCAAATTCATTTTTAACGTTTATAATAATAAACAGATAACGATTTTTTTCTTTTTATTTATTTATTTCTTTTTTTTCTTTTTTCTTTCTTTTTTTCTTTTTCTTTTCTTTTTTTTTTTTTTTTAAGCCTCCGATGCTATTTTTTCAGACAAGCTAAAAAGTGTCGTGTCAAAAATTGTGGCCCACTTTTACTTAGCTATCATACGTAAGTCTTGCAATTGTTTGAAAATCGGAAAATTTTTTTGACGGATTTACACGTTTCAGATACTGGAAATTCCGAAAAACACACTTTTAGAAAAAAAATTGCCGTCCGTCTGTCTGTCTGTAAACGCTCTATCTCACGAACAAACAGAGATAGAGACTTAATTTTTTTTTTATGTACTTAGTAAGTAAGAATAGGACGAAGCCTATTTAATATCAGTAACCTCGATTAACCGGAACTGTTTTTTTCGGACTCTAGAAAAATTCGTTCGGATGAAATGTATATAAAAATCTTCATTTTTTTTTTTTTTTTTTTTTTTTTTTTTTTTAAAGGAAAGGACGTAATAGGTAATAAAATAACACAAATTTTTCATTAAGAACGAAGTCGGTCGGATTAATAATTGCAGAGATATTTTAATCCTGTTTTCCACATTCTTCGATTTTTTATGACCCTGTATTTTCTTCAATTTTCAATTCAAAGATAAAAATCCGTTTTTAGCACTTTCCAACAAAGTTGAAAAGTGATTATTCATTCGGTTTGTCTGGCCGTATGGCCGGATGGCCGTCTGTCCGCGCTCTAACTCTCGTAAATATACTTTGATTGCCATGAAATTTTTGGAAGTTATTTAGGTTTACCCTAACACGAACCCTATTGAAAATGAAGTTTCTACCATGATTAATTTATTTACAGGGACTGTCAAAAGTTTTCCATTACATTACGGCCTATCGGGAAAAATCGTTTCAAATGAATTTTAACGTTTATAACACTTTCCAAAAGTTTGAAAAGTGATTATGCATTCGGTTTGTCTCTCTCCCTGCCCGTCTGTCAGTCTATCCGTCTGTCCGCGCTGTAACATTAGTAAATATACTCGAATTGCCCTGAAATTTCTGTATATTATTGACATTTACCCTAGCACGAACCCTATTGAAAATAAGGTTTCTACCATGATTAGTTTATTTACAGGGAGAGTCACAAATTTTCCATTACATTATGGCCTGTGGGAAAAAATCGTTTCAAAGGCGTTTTAAAGATGTTACACTCTGTCAAAAATATTAAAATTTACATTCATTTAAGAGGTGCACTAAACTATGCATTCTATAAAATATGCGGTGAAATCATAGTATTATTCCTTTATAGGGCCACACAAAAGAATTCCATTGGATAATGGTAAAGGGGGTGAAGGGGAATAGTGTGCGACATTTTAAAAATATGTATAACAAAATTGATGTATGTCACTGAGGCTTAACATAAATTATACGATACTGTCTTGCATAATATGAAGTACATTGCATTTACAGGAACTCACAAAAGATTTCAAATAGTATATTCCTTCCGACATACTGTATATGTATCCAATAATGGCTGATGGATGGATGTAATGCATTTTAATTATGATATACGCAATTAAGTTTCACAAAAATCTTTGTACATTATAAGGGTGTGTATAAATGTTATAGTTAATACACAGGGCTATCCAAAAGAGCTCGCCAACGTTACTGAGTATGAGCGTAAATTACTTAAAGGTAGTTCTTAAATAAAATATACATTTTTATGCTGAACTCTTTTCAATTTACAAAGAAATGTTTGCAGAATATAGATAAAATTATAAACGGTGTCTCGCAAAGAATTGTGTACATGGACAAATATCAATGATAATTTATAGCAATGTGATTTCAGTTGTTTTAAGAGTTTTAGTTTAAAATGAATTTTAGCTTCTTACTGATGTTTAATAAAGGTACAATGTAAACTACAAGGCTGAACAAAAGTTTTCAAGTATGTTTCCCATTTATAGCACAAATTGCTCAAAAAGAAATCGTAAGCTTTTTTCTTGCTAAACTAAATTTTCCCATTTTATAATATGTATATCAACAGACAGATCATATACAGGACTGTTCAAAAGTATTGGAATACATATTTGGCTATACACCCTTATTTCCCTAATTAACGAAGTTTTTTAAAAGATTTCATTAAATGTTGGAAAGTGCTTCATAATCTTTGCTTAACGCATGATTTTTCTTATTTGTTGATGAATTTGTTCAATGAAGAAGTAGTATGTCAAATTATATCTCTTTATTATTTAGCAATTCCAATGTCTCACAGAGAAGTTGCTAATCAATTGGGTATTTCGTTCTGTTTGCTATTATATTGATAAACACAAGAAAAATGAAATTAGTTCGTTGCATTCTAAACGGGGTCGCCCTTCTAAGACCTCTATCGAATTTTTTTTCTTGGTTTAAATCGGTGGCGAAACTGAATTCCGCAATGGCAGAATCAACATTCAACCTTTTTTTTTTTTTTTTTTTTTAGTTGCAATATATTTATACAAAAGTAATAAGAAAGATTAAATATTTCTGCCTCATTAAACATATTTAAATTCGCATAATCAAAGGAGATTTTTAAAATAATTATAAGTGATATGATAAGAAGAAATGTTTGTCTATAATAATTTTTAAATAAATTTCATATTAAATTGTTAAAGAAATTTGTGTAATGGGAGAAAAATTATAAGTCTTAAAGTCAATTTTTCTTTAGAATGAAATTTAAGGAAACTTAATAATTTTTATAAATATAAGAAATCCTACCAAGGCGGGGAAGGGAAATTAAATATAAATAATAATGTATAATATATGTTATAATATGACAAAAGAATTACAATAAAATAAAAATTGTACTCATAAAATTTGTTACATTAATTTCTACAGGAAAAGCATAAATTTTCAAAGGTTTCTGCGTAAAATTATTGGAAAATAGTCTGTATAATGTATCAAGTGCAAATTTACGAGAAAACTGGCACTAATATAAGAATACTCAAAAAATTAAATTCAGCAAAAACTAATTTTCTGAATTGTATATTAAAAACGTGAAACGGTGTAAAACGTATCAAACAAAATCTTATTTTCAAAAGAGAAAACGCAATGTTTTTCTTTATTTTAAATATCAATGTTGCGTAATTAAAGCTCCTTAGGGACGTCCATAAATGATGTCACGCGTTTTTTCCATATTTTTGACTCCTCTCCCACCCTTTGTCACAAAGTGCCACACTTCACTTAACCCCCTCCTCTCCTCCTGCCACATGTCACGCTATAATGTTAACATAAACTTGCGGTTCATAAACAAAGCACTACATTTTAGATTACATTTCCAATTTTATTTTTAAATTTTAACTATATGTTTTAATGACATATGTGGACTGAACAATAAAAATTATTCGTATCTTGCATAAAATAAAATTTATGAAAAATATACATATATATTAATATGAAACAGCAATCAAAAACAGTAGTATTTTGGAATTTTAAATACAATTTAACATTTTGGGCTTTAAATCTTATCTTTATGAACACAGAATATTTTGATTTTAAAATTAATTCATATTTTAATCTGCTGAATTTTAATGCTTTTATTTTAACAAAAATGTCACATTTCTTCTTAACCCTCCCTCTTTTCACAAACTGCCACTATTTCAGAACATCCCCTCCCCCCTTTCAAGCGTGACATCATATATGGAAGAATTCCCCATTGACTATAGCGAGAAATCAGACCACAGCCCAGAGTCGAAGTGAAGGGCTGGACTTGAATTCTCCCAGTCTATTTTACTTCTATTTCCCCACCTGCAGTATTAATGGACTAAGCCATTACATAGTGAGTCACTCTTTGAAAGAGCCGCCAGTCTCAAACTAATTAAATTAAACTATTGCATCATAAGTGAGAACATTTGCGCTTTTTTTACGTCAAATACACCAATGTCAACAAATTACTGTTAATTTCGCAGCCAAAAATTAGGTAAAATCTCCATAGGGAGCCGAACTACATCGAGACTTTTGTGTGTTTATATAGATTTGAGTATAGAGTTGGCCAAGGAGTCGAAGAGTCGACTCTAAATCTCGACTCCTTCCAAGGGAATCGAACTATCGACTCTAGCTAGTTAACCGAGTCGACTCAAAAGAGTCGAACTTCCATTTCAACTCAGTTTGGGATTCGGAGTCGAAAAGTCGAAGATTCGAAGTCAACTCACTCACTCAAAGAGTGGTTGGACCAGTTTAACGCAGTCTCGGACTTAAGGAGTCGAGAGTTGTCGACTCTTCGATTCCTTGAAAACCACTCTTTCGACTCGGTGTCAGATTTCAACTCTTCGAATCTGCACTGGGTTACGAACGTCTACTTTTGATTGTTATTATTATTGGGATTGGGGTGGGGATTTTGGAAAGGATAAGGGAGGAAGCAGTGTAGCTGTAAAAGGGGCGGGATAAATCAGTGAGAGGGAGGGACAGGAGCAAGGTGGGGAGTACCAGGGTATTTCTTATAAGATTAAATGATAAATGAATTTACGATATGCTTGTGCTGGTCGCCATATAGAGGAAAAACGATCATAAAAAACAGGTATTATCTTTGTAATTTATTTATTTATTTTTTTTTTTTTGACAAAAAAGATGTAGGTCTTGGTAGGAGAATATTTTCAACTGGTTTAATCTGATGCAGTTCAGAAAAAAAAAATCTGTAGAAGAAACAGAAATAAATTTCTATTTTTGCAGCAGATTGTTTAAAAAAGAGTAGTATTGGATTCAGATACATTTCTCCTGGAGGGATTTCTGTTACTTCTGGTGGACATTATAGATTTCTCGGAAGCGGGAAAGGGGGGGGTACTTTTTGATCATTGAAAACACAAGATCTCAAATATTCTGGGATAGGGCTCTTGGCGCGATGAGAATGGACCATCTCCAGGATACCGCCTGAATTCATCATTACTATAAAATGTTATGATTTTTTTAATGATCGACATATTTTAAATAAAAGTGAAAATCTTTTATTTGATTGCGTCATTAGCGCACCTAGGATTAGTTTTTGAAGGGGGACTAGCATTATTCAGAGGTCTGCAAGTACCCAGATCTTGGTTGTTTTATAAATGCTTCTTTGAATTTCAAAAATATGTTTGTTTTTGAGATTTCTAAAGATAGAGAAATAATCTTCTAGCACATTTATTAAAAATTCGCTTGCATTAGGAAAAAATAGTCTATTCTTTCTCCAGACTATCTAATACTGTCTATTCTTTTTCTCACCGTAACATATTAAAAAACCTTTTTTTAAAAAAATTTGTAAATCAGTGAATATTAAATATGCTAATATTTTAAATTTCATAAGAAAATACAAAACAGATTTAAAAAATGCTAGAAAAAATAAATATTTTTTTTAAAAAATCAAGTTTTTAAGTAAAAAAAAAAAAAATAAATAAATAACTATTTTTGTCTCAGAGTCTGGGAGCTCCCTCCGTGTATGCGCCAGTGGATTTCATATATATTATTTTAATTCTTTTCTATAAATTATAAATGTTTCGCTAGTGGTGTAAAAATGGGCAAGGGAAGGTGTGGCAAAACTGGGTACCATAATGTTGTTATTCTCAAATGCAATCAAATGGAAAAACAAATCCTCAACACCGTTTTTAAAATAAATGAACCTTTGGCTTAGTCTTTTAAATATATATAGATATATAATTTAATATATAAAAAATGGATTTTTTTCAGAGGTATGCATGAATCCGATTTTACCGCACTGGTTGGGTAAAACTGGGTACCTGTTTAAAACTCGCTTTAGTAGAAAAAAAAAATTCTTGCTTAATAAAGTAAAATATATATATATATACATTTTGGTTATATTTAACAAAACGAAATTGCACATGTGTTCTTTAATGCGTTAAAAATAAATCTTTAGTCCAGGATTGGAAAGTAACCATTTTCTCACCTTGTGTTTGTTGTTTAAGTTTAGAGATGCCATGAATGACACATTAAAGGGTTAACAGCATTAAATCGCAATTTAAAATTCCATGCTAAATTATTAACGAACCTGAAAAAGTTACACCATGAGTGCAAGACAAAACAAGGTATACTCGGTTTTGACACATTACCCGATTTTACCCCAACGTGATACAGATCTTAAAACAAGGTGCTCTTACTCTTAATGCGACGATGCGACGATGCCTTGATGTTAATCTAACACATACCATCGGTCGGCGAGCATACAGACCTACAGCATGGAGACGGTTTCGGACAGTCTGAGTTGAAATCGTGGTGCCTGTAGCCGAGCGAAGGTGTTGTTGGAGAAGAGTAGCGTTCATGTTTCGGTGTCTCCGAGCTGTTAACGCTAAATACCGATCTTCATTGGTCGTTGTTGCCCGTCTACGACCTTGCCCTGGTCTTCGGCCTGCACATCCACTCTCCAAAAAACGGTTCCAGATCCTGGAAATGACACTTTGTGACACTCCAATGGCTTGCGCTACTTCGGCTTGAGTTTGGCCCCCTTCTAACCTACCAACAATTCTCCAAGCTTCTGAATCTGTCAAATGACTTCGCTGAGACATCATACTCATCAAAACAAAGCAATCACTGAATGCCGATCATCCTTGTCTTCATTCTCTTTTATCCAGTTGAAAGTAAAATTTCATTCGCTGCCGCTGAAGCGACGTTTTTGATGTCGAACTCAAAATTTGCATACTCCACAATTTGAAAACCAGAGAAATTTGCATTTTTGATTCTCTTCTTCTATTTTCGGCAAAAAAAATTTCGTTTATATCTCTATTTTATATGAAACTT
The DNA here is from genome assembly GCA_964019185.1 of Maratus speculifer. Lineage (NCBI taxonomy): Eukaryota > Metazoa > Arthropoda > Arachnida > Araneae > Salticidae > Maratus > Maratus speculifer. Next base: position 6,006,287 of record CAXHSM010000010.1, read on the forward strand.
CAAATATCCTTTCATTGTTTTGAGCAGTGTACTTACGGCATTTCGAAGAATGGCTCATTATAGTTAAATGCTCTGCCCATTAATACAGAATGTTGAGAAAATGGAATAGAAGCGGCATGGATTGTTTGTTTATTTGTGTTTATGTTGGCCAATTATTTACACTTGGGATATGGGCAGGATAGAAGGGGGGGCGGATCTTTGTAAAGGAACCTAACCCGTATTTATGCAAGGAAATACAAGGTTCGAAGAAAACCACGAAAAACTCCGAACGGTTAGTCAGACGACCGCGTTAGGATTCGAATCCAGCACCTGCCGTCTACGAATTTTGGAGAACATCTCGGCCACTGGTGGGTCAGGAAAGACATAGAAAATCCACTTATAGCCCTTCAACTTGACTCTGGAGTAGGTCTGCTTTCACCATAGAATTAATTTTTTCAGTCTAAGGAGTTCTAATTACGCAACGTTAAAAGTTAGAATTAAAAAGGAAAAAAAAAAAACATTTTTAAATGCACTTTACATTGTTTGCGTTAGTAACACAGATATTAACAATTTTTAAGGGGCAAATTTTACTTTTTGCCATCTCTTATGCTTTTATAGGTTTTCTAACACATTTGCATAGAACTCGTTATGCTGACAAATTTTCAATAATTTTAAGCAGAAACGTTTATGGACTTTGCTAATTTATCATTTTCATACTGATTTATTTTTAAATGCTTTAAGTGATCAATTAAAAATAACACAAAAACCTTATAGTTTTACATGTTTCGAAGTTGTTTATGTTGTTAACATGTTGTTTAGAAGAAGAAAGAAAAGTACTTGAACATGGACCAAAACATATTTTTCAAAGAAAGTTTTATTTTTTCTTGAAAAAGTTACCGAGAGCAATAAAACATGTTAAACTATAAGGTTTTTGTGTTAATTTTAATTGTTCAATTAAAGCATTTAAAAATAAATCGATATTTTAAAGTGTTGTTTTATATTATATGTTTCATACTGATATTAAATTAATTTATTTTATGATAAAAAATTTTATTCTATTGTTATTGGATATTTTTATATTATTACATATATTACATATTATTATTTTATATTAAAAGGCTTTTCTGGTCTTTTTTTCTCCCTTGGTAGATTTCCTACATTTTATGTATAATATTAAATTTTGATAAATTAAATTGTAAAGAAAATTTGACTATAAGGCTTATAATTTTTTCTCCAACTAAACAAATTTCTTTATCAATTCCGTTGGAAATTTATTTGAAAATTATTATATTTCTACTAATCACACAACTTATTATTATTCATTTTTAAATCGTGTTTGATTATTTGATTTAAGATGCATTTAATGAAACAGAAATATTTAATCTTTCTTATTAATTTTCTAATAATATGTTGCATCTTAGCAAATAAATAAATAATCATAAGTTTATGATTATAAGCATTAGAAATGGAATAGCTTTGAGATTTTCTTATGAGCTATTTTTTTCGTAAAATCGTTTTAGATTTACAAAACAAATAATGATAATGATAATAATAACTATTGCCTTTTTAAATATATATAATGTCTTATATCTCTTATTTTAATATTTTTATTGATAGAATCAGATTTTTATGAGCAAAATTTATTGAAAACTGAGCCTATGTCTATTAAATGAAAATTATTATTTATCTAATAAAGTTATATTTATTTATTTACATTATGGTCAACGATGAGAAACTTAATGTTTACTCGATATTTTAAGGTCAAGCTATTCGTATTACTGGTAATACTCCATTAATAAACTCATAGGAAAAAACTGGAAAATATTTCCGTTTTTTCACATTAGATAACGCTAACAACGGAAAACCATGTAATTTCTGACCACAGGTACAGCGGACACTGGGAACGTAGCGATTTTGAGGCCTGTTATTATGAAATTTAGCTTTGGTTTATACGCGTTGTTGGCGTAGCAGCAGCCGCGGCTGCTCTCAGCTCTAAAGTTCCTTTTTTCCACCAAACAAATTGAGGAAAGAACTTTTTACAGGTTGGTTAATTAGAGATCAAATTACAAACAATTCCTATGAATAATGGAATAATTTATAACAGCTTGCTTTTTTTTTAATTTTTTAAGTGAAGCCCTCGCTAGTGAGTTTATGTCTGCAGCACACACAGATAAGCTTCATGAAAAAAAAAGTAAATATTTTTTGTTAAATTATTCATCGCAATGACAAACAATCTCAAAAACAGATACTCCCTCCGTCTCAAATTAGTTGCTACATTCAGGTCAAAAATTTTATCCCAAATTACTTGCTACATTTCATATAGGTAGAGTAAAAAATAAATCTCCCGTGCATTTTAATAGATCGATATCTGTAAAAGTACACTACAATAGATATAATGCAGTATACTAGGTGTTAGAAGTTATGGCTCCTCCAATGTGAATTAAGATACAACGCTAGTCACAGAAAAACACCCGGATGTTACTGTAATGTCTATGGGGGCCTTTTTTTCAACAAAAATTTAATTTTTTTTACTTTTTTTATGCATAGAATAGTTGAGGATGATTTACAACCGGGCTAGTTTTTACTCTTTCGTTTGTAGTTACGTATTTTTTTGTATTATGACATTATCAATTTCAGAACCGGTTCAAAAGTTAAAGTATTTTTTTTTAATCTGAAACCAAAATTAAAAAAGTAAAAATTAGCCCGGGTGTAGATCGTCCTTAGCTATTCTATAATTTTTTTTTAAATTAAAATTTGAGCGAGATATTTGAAAAGAACGCCCCTGTTGTGTCTTCAGTAAAGGACACTAATTATTTTTGAAACATGATACTAGATGGCAGCATCAAAACTTTGATGTTGATAGAACGAAGCTGTTAATAACTCTAATTAATTATTATATTTCATTAATTCTCACTCATTTGCGTTTGTAAATTCCTAATATGTTTTTCATATATATGTTTTGTATTTATTCATCTGTAATCCATCTTTTTAGATTGTATTTTTATTCCGCAGATTTGACTGCGTGACTGTTTTAGAACATGTTCTGATTCAAAGTATGTTGACAAATCTCACGTCTATCGTTTATGATATTAAATCTCTCTTAAAATCTCAACAAATTATATTTATTCGCGAAAACAACTCACATAAGTAAAAGGGTAAGTAAGTATCATCGAACAAAAATCCTAAGTAGTTAATTTCAAGATATCAAGAAATCGTAAATTCGAAGACTGTCATTGAAGTTATGAAAACGATAATTGCGGTTATGCAAGATGCCGTCTACGAGGAATGATTCACAGATAAATCTCTATTCTGATTAAGATACATAAAACCTATGTTAATTCAGTATTTAAATCTTAACAGCCCCCATAAACTTACCCCTATCATCCGGGTCTTTTTCAGTGATAGTGTAGGGCCTTAATAGAAATAAGAAGTGACGTGACTTTAACTAATAAAAAAGTTACGAGAATTGTAATTATGAATAATAATTTAGTAAATATCCTAAAGAAGGAAAAATAATAACAAAGAGCGTAACGCTGCATTTCACTTTTTACTGCAACATTCGAAAAATAATAAACCAACCCTTGGTCCTCTATGTGCTGCAGCGATTAAATCTAATGTACTTCGTTAAAATATTCCGTTTTTGGAAGCAGTCAAATAAGTCCAAAATTAATAACGATGAAATTTACAATATAAATTCACAAAAAATTGGTAAATACGGACAAATTAATTAATTGATTAAAATAAAGAAACATATCAACAATTGAGGAATATCAAGGAGGTCGCAATAAAATGCCCTAGTTCATCAGTTAGAAGACAATCTTTTGCGATTACTGGTGAAAGAATTTTTACAAAATGAGGCGTGGCTTGAAAGCATGTAAGCTCTGTATTTTTTAACCTGATTTTTACTGATTTGAGGAGAAACGTTGGGAGTAAATGTTGTTAATTGATAGCATAGTACCCTGCAATCTCTGGAAAGTGTTCAAACAAAATCATAGCATCACCAATATCAACAATAAGTGCGAAAATATTAAAATGTAACAATTAATTTGGGACAGAGGGTGTATTTATTTATAAAACAAGCAAATAAATAAACACATTTCTTGTATATTTTAACTTTTAAAGCTTTTTTAAAAAGAGAAAAGAAAAGAAAGAATGTAAAACAGAAAATCCTTACCCAAGAACACGAAAATATCTGACACATTTACAAATTCATATCATATATAAAATCATGAGTTTTCTAATGAAAATTAAAATTCTTCGAAATTGACAGCGTTCTTAATTTTCTGATAATTCCATTGAATCTCGATTTAAAATAGTTGCCCAACTTGATATAGATGACAACCGTTTAAATAACTGGAAAAGAAGCCCTGGAAAACTCTATTAATTTTTAGCATTAATCAAAAGATAAACAATATCTAAATCCACCCTTCCGTTAAAAAAGCTGTGAACATCTACACTTGGGGATGTGAAAGGGAAGTGTTAAACCGATCTTTTTTCCTGTTCAAAACTTTGTATTTCACATTATACATGTAACCAAAAAAAAAATGTATGTATAAAAAAGTATGTATTTTCAATAATAATGGTTCCAAACCAATCTTGAATGAATCTTTTCTGAGCGCACTATGTTTTTTATGTACATATTTTTTTTCAATTGGTAAAAATGCCCATTTTATGCAGATTAGCGAAAAATATAAGAGAAAAAACGTTTCTCAGATACTAAAAGGAATTATCAACTGCCCATTATTTTATCCAAACCGAGCACTCGCTAATGGCGTAATTTTCAATCTGTACCTCAATCTTTAATGGCTAAATATGATAGGTTTGTTTACCCCGTGAAGTCATTGTAGGCGGCGCTATGATGAAAAAGCTGTTAATTACAAACATAATATGTTTAATTTTACACCAGAATTATTTCAAAGGAAAATATTAAATTTATTTATTAGTGGCTCTTGAACTGAGTTATCCATACCACAGTTTTTAATTCACGTGAAGGCTTAATTAACCATTTACAGGTTAAAATAAGCTTTAGTATATTCAAAATATGCATTATTTTAACATGGGAAAATATAGCTCTGAGTGAAAAAAAAAATATTTGTGGTTTTGTGGGGAGGAAATTTCGACGTTTTTGAGATTTTTGCTCTTTGACTATTTTTCAAAGAAATAAGCGCCGTATAATTTGTGTTTTCGAAATTACTGTGTAAGATTCTTAAAACCTTGTTCAGACAAAAAGATTTAAACAACTCTGATTGAAATAAACATCCTGAAACATCATAGTAATGTATGAAGATGTACGCCCGTTTCATAATCTAAACTGTGTATTTTTCTTCATGAAATGAAAGGCTGGTTATTCGTACAGACTCGGAAGAAATCGTAACTAGACTGATGGCTGAATCAGTGTGGCTGAGTTCTGTTTAACTCTTGGAGGATACAACATACATGCTGTATCCTTTGTGTTCACTTTTACTCGCTGCAATAGACTATTCAATGCTCAATCTCTATTCTCTCTTTTGATGCAGAATACGATCTTTTACAAAGGACAAAGATTGAGGACCAAACATAAAAGTATTTCCTTTGTTATTCTCCATCTGCTTAACTAGGAAAACCGTAGAGTCTGATTTACCATAGAAGGACAAAAACTGATAAGAAAAAGAACACTTTTGCATTGCCTATGCTGCTGCAATATACCATACATTGTAAAATGGGTCTTAGATGCTCATGAGTAAACATTCAAAGAATAAAACATCCTTTTTAAGGTGAAAATACAAATTATATGACATTTTAAAAACGTTACGCAAAGAAATGTAACGTACCATTTCTAAGTTAACAAAAGTAATTATTTATTTTAAAGCTTTTTACGGATAAATATAATTTCTTTTTTTGCTTAAGCTGATACAACAATACGGAAACTCGAACTTTTAATTTTGGCATTTTCCTTGCAGATATACTTAAATTGTTTAAAAACTTTAAAAATTCATTTTATCATTAATCTTCAAAAACATATACTTAGTTTAAATAAATCAAGCTACTTGTTTTTTTTTTTTTTTTTTTTTTTTTTTTTTTTAGTAGGTTAATGCTCGAGTACATACTTTATTTTTTAATGAAACAATATCTTTCAAAAGTTTTTAGTTGTTTGCATTTACAATATATAGTCCCTTGAAAATTGTGCTATTTTTTAGATGTTCAGAAGCTTAAAATGGGGATATAATGTAGGACAAAATGCAGTTAGAACTTTTTCCGACAAAGAGCAGCAGCGAAGACTAAATTATGCGGGAAATTCAGGCTTATGTGGAACATTTTGAGGGAAAATCTAGCTGACGAGGTTACCATCGAACTTTTATAAAAGCTTCTTAGAAATACCATAAAATGGTCTGAAATACGCGAGTCCTTTCGAAAGAACTGAGTCTTTTTACATCAGGCGCAAAGACGTCCGTCTGCTATGAAAGTAGCTCCGAGACAAAAATGAAAAGGCGGAAAAGCGAAAGAGCTGAAAGAACAGCCTATAGGAAAGTAGAAGGCAACAGCCAATCTCTGAAGAGTATAATCAAAACGTACAACGGACACAGTGAAGAAGGGAAAGAAAGAAGCAAGATGTTTAAAAATAATAATAATAGATTATAATAAAATTAAAATGCATACATATATGGCTCAATTGAAAAAAATAAATAAATAAATAAATAAATAAAACATATTATAGTAAAATGAAAATATTAATCTATTTTCATTTTACCATAATTTATTTTATTTATTCCTCAAATGATCCATACATGTATGTATTTTCATTTTATCATAATCTATTTTTTTATATCATGTTTCTTCTTTTCCCTTCTTCACTGCGTCCGTTGTACGTCTTGATTACAATCTTCCATGATTGGATGTTGCCTTTTAGTTTCCTTTTGGCTGTTCTTTCAGCTTGCTCCCTTTCCCGTCTTTTCATTTCAGGCGTGCCGCTGCTTTCATAGTAGGCGGACGTCTTCTTTGTGCCTAACGAAGAAAGACTCAGTTTCTTTCAAAAGGTTTCGCGTATTCCATGACATTTTATGGTATCTTTAAGAAGTTTTTATCGATTTTAATCGATTTATTTTTAATCGATTGATTAACACCAGTACAAATTTATTTTCTTGAGGTTACCATCACTGGTTAATATTTTTATATGCGAAGAAAAGGAAACGATGGACGTGTTAGCTTTCTTTTCAGAAACGGAAATAACAATATCACAGACGCTTATTGCCTAAGATATATTGTGAGACTAGTTTTTTATCACATTATGTGTGGCTGAACCAAATTAATACAAACATTTCTTTTTACGGCTTCTTAACGCTTCACATACTCGAACTACCAATAGACCAGACGTACAGTTGCTTTATGCAACTAGGCCATCCAGAATGCATCGTTCCAGCGGTTAAGAATAAGAAGGGGGAAGGGACATTCTTGCAGTAATATTATTACTAATTGAGAATTTTTTTTAAATCATTAGGCTTAGAAATATGAAATTTGTAGCACGAGCAAAAGAAATGCGGTGACTGTAATCTGGAAAGTTATTTTAAGAATTTAATAACAAAAGGGAAATATCTGTTTTAAGAGTTGTGAAGGATCCATTTTTCTGAGATCAGTTCGTGTGAAAGACCGATCACTGATAATGCACAATAATGTAATATGATATAACAATGCAATAGTAATGTATTTTATTATTTTTCTTTCATTACACATTAAAATAATATTCTTTTTACAGTTATTTTCATTAAATCGAAATGGAAACTTATGCGAATATTTAACTTTTTGAGCTCTGATGGTAGAATTTTCTACCACATAATTTTAATTCCGAAATGTCACAAAGGCACAGAAAAATCGACCAAATTTATTTGAAAAAGATTTAATGCATTTTTTCGTGTATCTCGTTAACCGGTTTTTTCTTTGCATAATACTGGTGCCAATGTGATCTTTGGAATTTTAAAGAAATTTACCCGCCAGAGCTCAAAGGGTTAAATTGCATGTCAATACATAAAAATCTGTCACTTATATTTTAAAATAAGGAGAATAAACATTTCTATATCATTAACGTCCTCTGTTTTGAGAGAAAATGATTAATTACAAAGAATTCATTGCTATCAAAAATAAAATAATAATAATAATAATAATCATTAAAAACAACGTTTAACACACAATAAATAAAAACACACTACAGACGTATACGCCTCACGAGCACCAGGGCTTGCTTCCTCAGTGTACAAAAGGTAAAACTGTTTAAAAACAGAAAACCCCCCAACTGACAGCAAGTCAGACACCCAAATGACCGCAAACTTAGCACCAAAATACCAACAAGCCTCAGCAACCAATAAGATTAAACCGCAAATAAGGTGTTATGACATAATAAATCTAACCAGAAAGTTGAGATGTACGGTACACTTGATAGATCATTAACCAAGGAGTTTTTTACTGTATGTATATGGAGTGCTTCAAACAAGTCTAAGTCAAGCGGAGTAGTGCGTTTTTGGATAGTAGTGGCTGAGGTAAAATTAAAATTATGGCCCTCCTCCCAACAATGAGAAGCAATAGAGGAATTCTTTAACTCTTTTCTTTTAACATAACCTATATGTTCGGCGACTTTCTATCTGAGTTTACGTTTTGTTTGTCCATTATAGGACAAACCACACTGACATTGTATATTGTAAATACCCCAATGATCCAGAGGAGAAATTTGATCTTTTAATTGAGAAAAGGTTAATTTATTGACTGGTTTAAATATTACTTTGCAATCATAATGTTTCAAAATATTTGCAACTTTAAAGCTAATGCTTTGATGAAACGGTAAAATAATTAGACAAGAACAAGAAACTGGTGTAGCAGAAGAATCAGGATCATCGAGATGTTTATTAAAACTATGAAGAAATTAATTTATTGATATATGATAAATTGAAGCCACGATAAATAGCAACTGATCTAATGTAATTTAATTACTGATCTAATGTAATTCGATATGGAAATAGTATTAAGAGTTGAAAAACATGGTCTGTATTCATAATTATTCCGAAAATACCTCAGTTGACATATTGTCAGTTGACTTTCTTCCAGAATCTCTTCGTGTGCCAACGTTGAATAGCTCCGCCCCAAATGACGCCTTTAAATGAATTTTAATAGTTTTAATACGCATTTTTGTAAACATTCATATTGTTATTCCCGACGCTTATTTCCGGCATTTATATAGAATATACGAGACCATAGAAAGATTTCTTACAAAAAAAAGTAATTATTTAAGAACCATTACATATGTTTTTTTTTTTTTTTTTTTTTTTTTTTTTAATTTTGCAATTTTTTTATTGCTGTTTCATACAGTTTTTATAAACATAAAATTATACAAAAATTTCCTGTTATGCTTCTTTGGCATCGATATAATCTTATATAAAGGCATGAAATTCGGTGGAGTAGTATTTGAGAAAATTAGTTTCTTTAAAAAACCAAAAAATCATTTTTATTTCCTAAAATATCAATATTTATCAAGTGATAATTAGCGTAATATAATTTCAGATAGGTTAACACTACTGGAGAAAAAAATAATCACGAAGTTTGATTGTAAGGTGTGTTTCTTCTTATTCAGCTATGCTTTTTCCTGCGTACCTGCAATGTTGTCTGTAGGAACCTTGCAAATTCTTGAAAAATAATTTTTCACATTTAGGCAAGACATCCGTAAATTAGAGAGTTTTAGAACAATGGAAATATTTTCCAAAAATGCTTAGAAAATAAATAATTTTTAAGCTTGTTTACATTTTTATAGTATTAAGAAAGACTTTAATTCCTATTAAGCAAACAAACAAAAAAAAAACAAAAAAAAAGCCTAAATTTCTCTCTTTTAATCATTTTTGGGCACTATCTCCACTCTCGATAAATTCTCTAATTTGTGGATGCCTTTCCTAAATGTGTCAATTTATTTTTCGATTAGATCGCGTTGCCAGATTTCAATATTTATCGACAATCAGAAAATTTAATGGGGTCTCGGGTGATCCCCCTCCCTTTTTCTTTTTAATCTTCATCTTCGGCCTGGCGCAAGTTCATGTTTAAAATATTGAGCTAGATTATATATTAGATATGATAGATGTTATGTGCTGAGAGAGATTCTTAATAAGTGCTTCTCATGTTAAATTGCCATTTAATTTATTTACTTTTTCTAAATTTATTTGCAGTTTTGTTATATTTTGCCCTCATAAAGAACTGAAACGTCAATGCGACAGAAATATTTAACTCATACCGGTAAAAATTTCCGGAATGATTTATATCTAATAATACACAGTTTTATTAGGATATATACTTTATAGCATGAATTCAATTAAATAACGAGTAAACCCTTGACAGCTGGGTTTCTCGCTAGATTTTTAATATTGTTATTTGAGTATAGGGTTGGGCATTTCGATTCATCTTGAGGAGTCGATTCTGACTCGATTCACTTGGTTAATGAGTCGACTCTCGACTCACTTACGATTAGTTGGTTGGTTGTAAAAATGACGCAATTTTATATCTTCTATCAGGTATATTGCACAAAAGAGAATTTTTAAATTTATGCTCGAATTAGTTTTTACATAAAAGGTATACTTTTGTGGTAAGTGTCGAAATTTTCAGTCCTGTACCGGTCCAGAACGTACAAAAAATAATGACCTGGCTCGGTAAAAAACATAAATGTTCGGCCAACTTGCTTCATACAGAACAATTATTGACTCGACAAGAAAAAAATTAAAATCTTCGTCTTAGCCTGGTCCGGCATAGTTAAATTTGTAGAAAACATGGATTTTTACGTGGATAGTGTGTCGTGTTGGTTATGTTGGAAAGATACCGTAACATCGAATTAAAAAGAAATTAATTACTTTATTTTTAGATTCTGTGGAAAATATAATGCAAAAAATATGTCTTCCCCCCTCCACGTCTAGTCTATTTCTGAATTTATTGAAATTAAAATTATGAAAAAAAAGGGGGACAGCAGAAGTTTATTCGAATTTTGCTGGAAAATAATAGCGATTACCCTGAGTCTCACTGTTTTGTAGAAAATTGCATTTTTCGTTTCACATAAACTTTATATTGAAGGGCTAAATGTTAGCATGTTTTAATGTACAATTATAAAATTGATAGCCTAACTATTGAGGTGATTTCGAATCAAATAACGTTTTCCATTTGTTTAATAGTTGAACTGCAAATCAAAATAAATACGAAAAAGAAAAAATGGAGATGTTGTAGTGTGTTTGAAGAGGTGAAGAGATATTAGAAAATTTAAGATTCAGTTCTAGAAAAAAAACTCAGCATTGACATAATTTCTGATACATTTTTATTTAGAACTTTAAAAATTTACGGGCAGCTATAGAAGAGATGAAAAATCAAACAGCATTTCCATTTTTTAATAAATACATTACATATTGAAAAAAAGCGTATCCTTGTCATGAAACTACAGGTTTTTCTCCTTTCCCTTGCAATATAAACTTCAATTATAACAGTAATTTTCAGATGTATTTTGCCAAAAACTGGAAAACGCCAATCGATTACATAATTTCTGAATAAGAAAACTTTTCAATTTTACGAGTTTGTTTCCAAATAAAAATGAATTCAGAAATGTGTAAGAAAGTAGCTTTTTAAAATTTAAGAACAGATTTAATAAATCCAGACAAATGTTTTCAGAAATATACTTTATATTATACAGCTTTAAAAGCTACGACATTTTTAACCCTCTTTTTTTTCTATTATTCCAAATTGCATTATTTTTTTTAACGAATGTTGAAGAGTCTTAAAATCTAAGTAAACGATAACATTGCTGTTGCTATTGTGTATTTTCGGTCTTGCGAATACATACTAATCTAAAATATTGCTCATGAATGTACATAAAATATTCTTAAGAAAATTATTGTATGCTAAGAAAAATCGGATTTTTTTTGTAGAAATTGTAAGGCAGGTAAGTTTATTTATTTATTTGTACGGGTCGGGACGGGATAGAACTTTTTATTTTACATCAGCCTGGGGTAGCTTTCGCTGGTACCGGACCGGTTGGAACTGTGAGCTCCTCTAAATAAATTATAAATATCTGCAAGTTTTCTGTAATTTTCATACATGTCATTTTATAAATCTATCAAAAGTTTTCAGTGCCTGGGACATAATTTACCCCTTATGCAATCATAAAAAAGGGGCGGGGTGACTAATTTTTTAATTTTTTCTTGATATTTATAGTTTTTATAATTTACTTCCTTTTGAAATTCTATTTATAAAATCAAGACAATATACTGAATAACTGCCATGTTTTATGTTTTTTTTCCTACCAAAAAAAATTGTATTTTAAAATCATCGGAAACATAGAAAAACAAGCAATTTCCCTTCATAAAAAATAACTGTAAAAAAAGCGTAAAATTTGGCAGTTATGACATTGTGATCCCCTCTCCTCCCGATTGATACACAAAACTTATTTGCGCTACCAATAAATAAATAAACAAATAAATAAATAAAAATAAATAAATAAATCCATAAATAATAAAATAAAATAAAATAAACAGGAAATATTCTCCGTATCTGGTTTGAAAGAAGAAATATTTAAAAAAAAAATCGACTATCTAAACTTTAAAAAATTGTATGTAAATGATATCCATTTTTACATTACCTGCAAACATTTATAATTTATATTAAAAAAATATTAAAAGAATATATTCGTAATCAAATGAAGGACAACACTTTATCTAAAATACATCAATCATAAAATAAACTCACAGCAATTTTTAGCAATGATGAATTCGGAAAGTGGCCCGAGGGTCAAGCATTCCCGCGGAACAATGAGATCCCCCCCCCCTCAAATATTAGGCATTTCGTGTTTTAAATCTTAAAAGAGTTCGAATCTCCAGCCCCACCCAGAATTCTGTGTAACATCCATCCACAGCCACAGAAATCTCCTCTCGAAAAAATGTGTCTTAATTTAACACTGTTTTTTAAACAACTTGCTATTAGAGTAGAATTTTATTTCTCTCTTCAACTTTTTTTATTGCATCAGATAAAGGCAGTTGAAAATATTTCCCTAATCAGTCCTACTTTCTTCTAGCAAAAATTACAAACATAATATCTGCTTTTTTTTTTTATCGTCTTTCCCCTGTACGGAAATCAGCACAAGCTTATTATAAATTCAATTAATCTACCTACAAATATGCTGAACGCCCCTTTTTTCCATAAATTCAATTAATCTTTCCAGAAATAACCAGCTGAACGCCCCTTTTTCTCTGCCCCTCCCACTCTTTTCATTCATTCGTTATCTTCCTAATTATACGTGAAATGCACATTTACATTACCTCCGCTTTTTCCAAAATCCCCAACCCCAATATAATGTCAAACCAAGACATTTGTTTTTTACTAGAAAGCCCAGCGCGGATTCGAAGAGTCGAAATCTGATACCGAATCGGAAGAGTGGTTTTCAAGGAGTCGAAGAGTCGACCATCCAATCTTCAACTCTGGACTCCAGAAGTCCGACACTCTGTTAAACTGGTCCAACCACTCTTTGAGTGAGTGAGTTGACTTCGACTCTTCGACTCCGAATCCCAAACTGAGTTGAAATGAAAGTTCGACTCTTTTGAGTCGACTCCGTTAACTAGATAGGAGTCGACAGTTCGATTCACTTGGAAGGAGTCGAGATTTAGAGTCGACTCTTCGACTCCTCGGCCAATTCTATGTTACAGTTCATGTAAGTCGTAATTAAATCAACGAGTGAGCGCTTATAATGGCATTAAGTACTCCTCGTTATCAGCTGATTCTTAAAAATAGACATTTATATAGGAATATATGTAGGAAACTTTGGAAATGAAACTTATTGTACATCTAGCTTTTAAATAAGAGGGTTAAAAAAATTTTGCCTCTTGCTTTCATTCAGATGAAGTAGTTTACACACAATAACTGCATTTGAATGAACTAGCTCCTCCCTAGTTCTCATTGCTTAAATCTGAAATTATGCGAATGGACAGTATTTTAATGTAAATATGAACTTTAATGCATTGTTGGAAAATAAAAAGTTTCACATCATTTTTAAAATGTAGAAAGGCAGTTAGGGGACTGTGACTACACGTAGCAATATAGTGTTTTTTTTATTATTCGACTTTTTTTGCAGAATTATTTATTAAAGGACTAAGAAGGGACTACTAAGGACTAAAAACGAAAAAAAAAATCTATTTCAAAAAAACGTAAAATTGATTGCATACTTTGAATTCAGTTCAGTATATGCAAAACCAAAAGTAAAATTGTAAAAAGTGTGAACCTCTAGGACTACATAAAATTTTAATTAAAATTACTGCGTATTAACATACGGTAGAGTCTTACATTTAAAAAAATATACCGATAAGCAATGATTATTTTATATGTAGGACACTAATATAAATAGATGAAACATCACTGAAATATTGGCGATAAATAAAAAAAATAGTAACAACACAACAAAATATAAACACAATTAAATAACAGAACTTTGCATGAACTAGTTAGCAATACCTTTCTTTGTTAGCTCTTCTCTTAATTCTTACTTCTAGTTTGAGACTTTGTACCCTTACTGACACGTGTTTATGTTGCTGGTTTCGGCATATTAAAATTTAATCACTGAAGTGTGTTCCTGTGATCTTTTGATTTTTAGTCATTTATGCTACATAGTTGTAATATTTAATAATTAATACATTTACAGGATGATTCTAAATTGTTATTTTTGCTGGAAGTTATAGGGTCAAATATTTACGGTGATCTAACTAGTTATATTTGTTTCTTAAAAAATTCTTGGTCGAAAAAGAATTGTTTGATCTGCGGCTTATACACCCGAAATTACGGTATTATTATTATTATTATTATTTTAACTATTACTGTTGTTTTAACTCTTTAACTAAAGTCATTAAAGAGATTTAATCTGAATCTCCTCTGTTGCTAGAATAATGGATGTACTATTTGAATGATTTTGGATGAATGATCACTTGCAATATTAGAAAATTTAAGGTTTGGCGACAAAGATATCGCCAAATTCGAAAAACATATCTCACCAACTATTCGACTTAGAAGAATTTACTTAATACCATTCGATTACGCATACAAAAATACATTAAAAGATGTTATCATTTGAAACATAATTATAACATCTGCTTTTTGACGATTTTTTTAAGTTTTTTTTCCACCCCCTTTCTCATTTTGGATGGAATTTTAGAAAATCCTTTCTTGGCGCGAATTCATTTCATAAAAAGTATTTATAATCTAATTTTCATAATTTTAGATTTAGTTGTTTGGGCTGTGCGTTGATTAGCCCCAATCCACACTTTCTTTAACCCTTTCGGGTTTGGTGTACTATTAATAGTACATGTCTTTTAATGGAGTATTATATTTTGTCCTAAGAAATACTTTTGATACAATGTACATGTAGTAATGTTAGTATATGTCTACGCGTTTACTATATGACTTCATTTATGTTTTGG
This sequence comes from Maratus speculifer, assembly GCA_964019185.1. NCBI lineage: Eukaryota > Metazoa > Arthropoda > Arachnida > Araneae > Salticidae > Maratus > Maratus speculifer. The sequence goes on from CAXHSM010000010.1 coordinate 6,021,706, forward strand.
CATTTAGTAATAATAATAATCATTGTTATTTGCTTAATTCTCTTTGCGTTTTTTGCGATTCTTTTATTAGGTGCGTTCGTAATTATGTAAATACTTAGCACCTGTTGTTGTCGTTCAGTCCGTCCGTCTGTCTGTCCGTCCGCATATAACAACGCAAAAACCATCCAACTGAATCGTTTGAAATTTGAAATACATAATTATTACATAATTTTGTCGAGTCATTTCAAATTTTATGAAAATCGGATGAATAGATCAATTACAGGGACAATCAAAAGGATTCCGTTACATTACGGTCAATGGGGAAAAAGTTTCAAATGCATTTTAAACGTTTGAAATTTTAAATACATAATTATTATATAATTTTGTCGAGTTATTTCATTTTTTATCAAAATCGGATGCATAGTTCAATTACAGGGACCATCAAAAAGTATCCCGTTCCATTACGGTTAATGGGGGGAAATGTTTCAAATGCATTTTAATGGTGTTACACTCATTCGAACGTAATAAAATTGATATGCATCTATAAAGTATATATTATAATATACATTTTGCAAAATCTGTGGTGCAAAGAATATTTGTTATTGATTTACAAGGCCACACAAAAGTATTCCATTGCATAATGGTATAGGGAGAACATTGTTTGATGCGCATTTTAATTGTAATTGTTTACAATTTTATGAGATTGATATATGAGAGTAATATTTTTAAAACTTCGTTATCGTACGAACGCACCTCATTTGCTACTCTTCACGTACAATTTCCAACTTGTTTTAAACATATATTTCGGTCTTTAAATTTAAATTAAATGTTATTCTCCTGAAAGAATCGTACATAATGAAGCTCAAAAAGTATGAGAAATTGTAATATAAGTTAAATCTTATTGTAATAGAATATTTTCTAAGCATCTCCGATAATTCTTCCTTAGCCTATTGTCATATGAATATTAATGGAATGGCACACAAAAGCACAATATTCGATATCTTTCAGACAATGAAGTGTTTGTTAAACACCAGTTAATCTATTTGGATAGCTGGTGTCAATATTTTTTAACGTAAGAGTAATTTTTTCTAAAAACTGAAAGAAAATTCGGGCCCGAAGTAGTTAAATATGTAATTCGCAATTACAGTAACTTTTGCAATTACATTTACTTATTTCTCCTGTAAGACGCATGATGATGCAGTTATCTAAGAATAAAAAATAAAACAACAAACACCATTCAAAAAACAAAGAAAAACAAACCGCCGTTTTTCCGTTTAAATTTAGGTAGATTTTTTTTTCCTTTTAATGGATGAAATTAAATATGTTAGCAATATGTGCGTTTATAATAAAAAAAACACTTCTGAATTTAAATACTTATACATATTTATATAATATTAACTTCTATTCAAACAATAAACGTTAGAGTAGAAAAAAAATGACATTGCTCAGGTTAATGTGCTGATTTTGTGTTTTTTCGTTAAAATTACATTGTTTGGTGACAAAAATAAAATCAAAATTTTAAATAAACAAATAATCTGCAACTCACAAATGTTATTAAACTTATTTCTCTTAGTTTCTTCTGTAAGACACGTAATAGGAAAATGAAATTAAAAGAAAAAAAAACTGAAATTTTATTTAATCAAATTTTGAAGCTGCATTTATTTAAGTCTGGAGCAAGCGATAAATAGCTAAATGCTGCAAAAGAAATATTTTATGTTGAAATCATTTTTTTAACCATTACAAACATCATATTTAAATTTAAAATTTTCATTTAAAATTAGAATCTCTTTTTTTTTAAGTTTTTTTTTAATCCTTTAACACCTAAGTCGGCCCGATACGGTCCTGTCATTGAACGCCGCGCCGATCACAGGCGCATACGGCCGGGTACGGAGAATTTAGGGGTGTAAGGAAGTGAAAGAGATGGGTTTCACCCTATCTTGAGGGGTGTTTCTCTATCTTTGCCGATTACTTTGTTTGGATGACAGTGATGGAATATTCACATGTGGCTTATATTTACTTCTTTTTGCAGTTAAAAGGATTCTATTGAGGGGATGTTATTATTTTTTCTTCTAAAGCTTTTTATTTCAAAAGAGTATGATATCAGTACTTTTGTTTTATTATTAAGTATCAAGGCTGTTATTAAGTTATTTAATTACACTTAATTCAAAATGACAAAAAGTCAGGTAAAGCAGGAAAACTATAAGAAAGAGATGCAATGTTATTTGGATCAGATGATAGATATTTATAAAACTAGCAAAAGCCATGCTTTGTTTGGATTCGCGAAGTATTATGCTATAAGATAAATATTTTAAAATAATAATATATTTTTACAATTGCTTTTGCATCTTTATTAAGCAAAAATGTAATTTTATGTTTCGGCGCATTTTAATTTTAAAATGTATTTCAACCAAATAACAAGAATTTCCTCAGATTGTTTATTTATGAAATAAGACTGGTATAAATAAAAATATTTTCGAAGTAGAATTATACAAAATAATAATTAATTTTATTTGTTTACAATTCTTTTATTGCCACTTCACAAAAACATGATGTAATTCTTTTAAAATTCATAAATATCGTCTGCTTAAATGATTTCAAAAAATAGGAATAAATTGTGTATTTGAATTTCTAAAAAAATACTTTTATAATTGAATGTTAATAAGAGAATTTTCGCAAATTTTAATTCATTAAAAACATGCTATAATTATTCTAAAAAAAGTATTTTATAAATTTTATAAAAGAAATCATGAAACTATACATAGTTAAAAGGAATGAGCATAGTTTGAAAATCTAAAAGCAGTTTTTGAGATATTTTATCAGAGTAATGAAAATATATTTTATTTATTTAATGATGATTCTAGCTATAATTACTGACCCCATGATTTAAGTTTTTCTTCTGAAAACGTACGTGTTTCACTTCTTATTTGAGAAAATGCGTTCGTAATGGAAAAACATGTAAAATAAATTATATAAAATAATAATTTTTTGAAAAGTATTTCTGTAAAAAAAAAGTAATATTCTGCAAATCTACAGATCATAATTTATATTTGTGTTTAATTTCAAGTCAAAATACTGTATAGTTTTTTTGTAAAGTGTACGACAAAATGTCATTTGAGTGGCCTAGTAGAGGATTCGCTTCGCTCATCCTAATTAAAATAATTCAAAGTTAAAGAAGCAAAATGGAAATTGCACATTTTCTACAATAAAAATTTGCCCTCACGCCCTATCTCACCCGATTTTCAAAATCCCGCCAAGGAAATATAACATCTAAATTCAATAGTGATCGCGAATATTTTTAATATCACAGGCACATTTAAATTGAGCGCGGTCCTAAAAAAATAAAGTTCAACAACGGAATATTTTGTTGTCATATTTACATACTTATTTTTGGAAGAAAAAAACATTACACTAGCAACCAACTAATTACAAGTGAACTGTTTTCTTTTTCCTTTATCAATGAATTAATTGCATCTTTATTGCTAGCGATTATTTTCCCATGACGGTTATTTTAAGCGCTTTCGCATTGAAGAATTGATTTAAAAAGAAAACTTTGAGAGTATTTTCTTTTACAAAATAAATAAGTAAAGTTTGATTTTTTTTGTTTAAAATACGGATAAATAAAATTATTATTATTATTATTATTATTATTATTATTATTATTATTATTATTATTATTATTATGCTAAATATTTATATTTAATTTGGTATAATTTTTATTTTTTAAAAAGAATTCATTTTTCTTTTATTTCACAAATAATTTTTTGGTAAGTTTTGATGTTAAAAAACTGCATCATACTTCTTTTATAGTGCAATATATAGTTTGAGACTTGTAATAAAATTATACTTGACTACTTTTTGAAACATATTTCTATCTTTGAATGTGCGAAACTTGGTTATTTCGAATATGCTAATTTAGATGCCAACAAATCAAATATTTTTCTTTCTTCCTTTCTTTAGTTTCTTTTTTTTAATTATTATTCTATAAAAGCATATATCTTTTATAAAATGGTGCCTTAATCTAGATATCTAAAGTCTAGGTCGGTGGTATCTACATTTAGTATAATTTCAAAAAAAAAAAAAAAAAAAAAACTAGGTTTTTGTTATTTTACAAATATTTTTTTGACCAGTTTTGATGTAAAAAAACTGCATTTGTGCATCATACTTCTTTTATAATATAATGTTTCATTTTGTGATTTGTAATAAAATTCTACCTGACTACTTTTTGAAACATATTTCTATCTTTGAATATGCGAAATTTGCTTACTTGGAATATGCTAATTTATATTCTAATAAATCAAATATTGTTTTTTTCTTTCTTTCTTTTTTCTTTTTTTCCCTATAAAAGGAAACATATTTTATAAAATGGTGTCAATAAAATAAATCATGCATTAAAGGAAAGTCATTGCTACATATTGCTTAAAACTTTCTCTCTTTATCTATAAAATTAGAACAATTTTGAAATTTGGCCCCAAAAAATACAATTTAGGCAACACGCAGTTTAAATAATTTTTTTTTTTCCCAAAGAGGTTTTAGTATAAAATTTAGAATATAAATTTATCTGTTATGGAAGTCGACTTTATAAAATTCTTTCGATCAACAACTTGGAAGTTTCTAACACATTTTTAGAGTAACCTGCAAATGTCATGCTACTTGTAGAAATAATTATTAAAATTACTTGCAATTAAATAGTCATTATTATTATTATTTTCTCTCAGATTTAATTTTTTTTAATTATACATTGAAGAATTTAACGTAAAGGATTGCTGATATCATTTTGATAAACTAGGGTCATTTTTTTCATTTTCTTTTCTGATATCATTGCAGTCACCTCCGTCCCTCCTCCTGAAAAAAAAAAAAAAAAAAAAAAAAAAAAAAAGAAGAAGAAGAAGAAAGAAAGAAAGAAAGAAAAAAACTGACTGTATCCTAAAAATTACTTTGAATTACAACTTAAATTCATAGCTTCGATTCAGATTTTATTTTTAAATTGTTATTTCTTTGTCGTATTAATTTACTAGATTTAATTTTAACGAAAGAAAAAGCTCACTTTTCCAAAGAAACTCAGCTATTATCCAAGTCAGCACCGATTCACCAATCAACAATCAAGTTTTTCAGAATTTATTATTCGTCAAAATTAGTTTGTCGATAAGAAATAATTTAATGAACTTTTTATTTTATTTTTAAACGAATAAGCTTTTGAAGTGAAACTTTTATTTTATTACTTATCTTTATTAGTTTTAAAATGAAAGCATTTTTCCAAATTTATAAAAAGTTATCGATTTGATTATAATCAAGAATTTTGTAATACAGATTTTCCTTGACATACGTTTATTAGAAAATATTTTAAGATAGTATCACATGCGGAAAAGTAGAATTTTTTTTATCCTATTTAGAAACTGTAACTCGAATATTCTTTTCCTTTTTTCCACTGCAAGCAGATGATCGTTTGAAAAATTATGTAAAAAAATTCGCATTTTCAATCAAATTTCTTTATGCGACAACCCGGTAAATCTCATCATCAGAAAACAACCGCTTATAACTCAAGATCCAATTTATTTATCAAAACTTTAAAGACACCTATTCGAATAGGAAAAAAAATTTCAACTGTCATTCCTCAATATTTCATGACATTTATAGATTAATCAGTAAATGTGTCAGAAAGTATCCAGTTCTTAAATTGACACTTTTCTCCCCTTGTCCCCTGGAATATTAATAATCAACAAATTTAGAGACTAAATTTATTACAAAATAAGGAAATCCGGAAAAACATTTAAATTTTTGCTGTCTGTTCTTTAAATACAGTTGTCCGAGCTCTTAAAAAATTTTATTCATATTTTTTGTAACTATTTTAATCATCCTTGAAATACAAGGTGTTTTAATCATCCTTGTAAATTTAAATCCAATTAGAAATTTTCACTTTTTCAATAATTTTTTATATGTTTGTCCTAATATGAATCCCTTTAAAACTTCTATACGTAAAGTTTTAATTAAGAGGTTAATTTATACACTCCCTCTTTCTCACATTTCAAAAGCTACTCTTGGAAAAAAATTTCGTAAAATTTCAGAAATCGTTGCCCTTATACTTCGTCTATTTATGTAATGGTTTGAAAGAATCTATAGGTAAAATTCTTCCAAACCTCCCCCCTTCCACAATCAAACCCCTAATGAATATCCTTTTCCAGACAACAAACAATTTTTAATACACAGCATCTATTCGTTATGACTCATTATGATCATTCTAAAAATTATGTTTATTATTATTATTATTAATTTAAATATGGAATTCCTTTATAAGTCTTTAAATTTTTAGTCTTTGAAAATATCATTTTCCAAATAGTCATTGTAATTTGTTAAATTACATTCTTTTTTTTTAATTTTCGAATGATAAATTGAAATAATTCTTTGATACTGGGATTAAAAGTCATAGTTTATGATATTATTTTCTTTCTTAAATCTTTGAGATTCTCATGGCACACCTCAATGAAAAATCATACTATTACTATTTATACATATTTTTCAGAAAATTTATCGAAAATGGGAAAGTGCTAAACTTCACCAGTTATGCTTGTAAATTCTAATATTCATCACGTGTAAATGACGATTTTTTTTACTAGATTTAAAATATAGTGGAAATACATTTAAAAAAACTTTCAGGATCGATATGCGATTGTATAACATGTGCATTGCACAAAGTCACTCCAACTCCATTACCTCTCACAAAGAGAATGTCATTTCAAGAGTCAAGTTTTTTTTTTTTTTCAAGTCATTCAAAAAAGCCTAAGTTTGGTTATGATTATAGAGCAGACCCACCCCAAACTTATTAAGACCTAAACAATCCCAAGAACGGGATACAATATAACACCAATTGAACTGTAAAGTAAATGGCTGGTTTGAGTGGCATGATGAATTACTTTCATACAGTTCAGTCCTTTGTAAACAGTTTGAAAAAAAAAAAAGGCTCGCGCCAGCAAGGTGCATTATCTTACTTTTTTGTCATTATTTCAGGAGGAAAAATCAGAAACAGAGACATGACAAAGCTGTAAAAGGCGTCAAGTTAGGTACGAACTTCGACAACATTGTAAAAATGATGCAGGGCATGATTACGCATTATGTAACGCGATAGACAGGTTTTGTAAACATATACAAAAGGAAAGACATATATATATGTATATATTACGTGCTTAAAATTAGGTATTTTGATAACAATTGACATGTCAAACCCAATACTTTTAAGCACACACACACACAATATATATATATATATATATATATATGACAGACTAAATCATGAGAACAAAATCTTTAAAACCTATTTGCATATCTAATAGTTAATAAATTCACAGAAAGAGCTAGCGCTAGGGGTATTCATGGGGCGGAAATTTCCAGGCAAGGGCTGTGAAAAAATGAAGTAAATCATACCCGATTCAATTTAAAAAAAAAAAATAATAATAATTTTAATACTGCATACATATTTATCAGATAATTTTACAGTATATTTTTTTTTATTACGGTGATTTTACAGGACTAAAAAATTAATGTTGTTTACAATAAAAAAGTAAAGGGTGGATTAAAACATGATAGCTTTTGTAGCTGTATAATAAAAAGTAGATTTGTGAAAATATTTCTATGTCATTTATTAAAGCTTTTCTGAAATCTAAAGGGCACATTTCTGAATTTATGTATTTGCAGAACACATAAGATTGACAGATATTCGTATTCCGGAGCTATATATTCGAATGGTGTTATCCAATTTTTAATAAAGATAGTATATCTTTGAAAAAATGCTGTCGAAGCATTCTGAATGAAATTTCCGGAAGCAATAGCACGGGGAAGGAATTTGCATTCACGTGACAAGAATATTTTACATTTTGATAAGTAATTTATTTATCAAAAATGGAAAATTCTGTTCAATTCAAAACTTCTTCAATGGTAAGGCCTGTCAATTTTATGCCTTTATAGTTAAATATGAGTCAGAAAATGTGTTAGAAATTTTCACGTCGAGCAGTGAATTTGAGAACCATTTAAAAGGTATATATTTCTAAAAATTCCGTTAACAGAAGTTCATTATAGCTATTAATATTTTTTGAAGAAAAATTGCCTACCCAGATCTCCCTGAGAAAAATAAGTCCAATTACGGCCGGCTCGATTATGTAGAAAAAAAATGCAAGGCTGATATCGGCTCGGGTCTGCTTAAAGAAAAAAAAAATGCAGTTTCAGACATCATTTAACCGTCCGATATCAATATCTACACTGGATATATTCCCCATTTCTTCAAAGATGTTGTCAAACAAGCGTCGGCTCGTGACGCACATTTTTACTTATTCTAGCGAAAGTCATATTAATTGAAAATGACTCGTATTTTATCGGCTCCGTTTAAATTTTTATATCGGGCTATTTGGTCCGCTTAATGTTTTTTATCGGCTCGATTTGACAGGCCCATCCCGTTTGAAAGTATGAACCAATTTTGCCAGATAGGGGCCATGGGACATGTCCGGGCCCATGAGACCACTAGAAAAGGCTTAATTTGATTTTTTAATCATCTAATAAAATTACTATGACATTTTATTTTAAGTTTCCTAATTTAAATATATTCTATCAATACATGGCTGTACCTTTATTTAGTGTATTTTTTCTTTAAAAATAAACATTTTAAATATACTTTAAGAGAAATAAAGTACATAAACAAATGTGTTGCTTGATCTGTTCCCTCATAAGAAATCTGCACTTACATACTATAATTTTAATAGTTTTTTCAATGCACTATAAATTTTTCAAACACCAAAAGTAGCCTCTAAGCTGTATTAGCTATTAATGAAAGAAGTTTTTGCGTCTACATCTTTTGAGTAATTAAATTAACTTATTTTATATATGCATGAAATTGAGAGATTAAATCCTCAAGAATCTGGTAAAGTTAAATCAAATACTCCTACGTTACAATGACCTTAGAAACCGCATAAGATGTTAAAACTTCCTTGGTCTGTTTTTCTGTGTAGAAAACTGTGCCAACGTAATAAAAATCCTAAGAATTGGAAGAAACAACTGTATATATATGATACAACTGTTTCAAGACTTAATATATTAATAAAATTATAAAAATAATGTATGTATCATATGTATGTAACATATGTATCATACAACTGTTTCAAGACTTAATATATTAATAAAATTATAAAAATAAAAATAACATTGTTTCATATTTTAGCATTGTCTGATTTATTTCGTTTGTATTTTTTGCAGAAAAATTATAGCAAACAAATAAAGAGATTATCATTAACTTGTCTAATTAAATACCTTTTAATTAGAGATTTCTTTTATTTTCCCCTGTTCAACAATATAAGTGCAGATTCCCAAAATTTTTAAAGAGCCAGTGGCTGCTAAATCCCAATATTCCAGTCACTACACATGTTTAATTTCTAACAAAAATTAAGAAACAACGCGGATCTTGTCAAAAGATCGCAGGGGAAATGCTAATTTTTTCAAATGATTGAAAATAGCTACTTTCGTCAAAAAAGCGCTGAAAAAGCGCAAATTTTGATAAAATTTCCCAAAAAACACGATTTTTGATCGCAAAAGAACGCGAGTTTGGTTAGAGGATTGCGAAAAAAAACTGAAATTCTTGTCAGTGGATTGCGATGCACTATTTTCGTCAAATTGATCGCGAGGGGAAAAAAAAACCGCAAAATTTGCCAATGAGTGATGACTTAGAAGCCAAAAATTAGTCGTCAAGTAAAAAAAAAATAATCGCAACGTGGCTACTGGCGACCGTGAATCTGAACAATTCGAAATCTATATTCAACAATGAGAAACATTCTAACAATTAGCAAAATCATTTTGAAGAAAAAAAAATAATGAAATTTACAGACATTATTATTCATATGTACTATTGTATCTCTGAACTGAACAGTGCTTTTTATATTACCTCAAATTCGTTACGTCTGGTAATGTAATCTTTCACTGCGTTATTATTATTATTATTATTATTATTATTATTATAACACATCAAAAATCAACATAAAACACGATTTCTGTCGATTATTCTAGAAAAGTTTTTGCTGGTACAAGCAAAATACAAATTATTTCTCTTTTAATAGAGAATGCTACGTTGTATTCCAAATAAATCTATGAATGTGTAAAAAATAATAATAATAATAATAATAATAAATAAAATAAAAGTAATAATAATAATAACAGTTTGTATTTGAGAACAATTTTAATATTTCTTATTAAATAAGATTAATTAGGGCTATTTACGATCAATAAATAATTATTCTATCTCATGAAGTCATTTTAAAATTTACGTGAAATGTTCAGATGTTTTTATTCAGAAACTATGAAAACTATAACAGCATTTTCTTTTTCTATTTTACGTAAAAAGCACACTTTCTGAAAATTCTGCGAAAATTGATGTTTTGAAATAAAAATCCCGACGCTAAGCTATAGAAAAGTTATCATGAGACAACAATCGATTTTAATTCAAAATGTAGCGCATTAATCATAAGAGAAACAAAATAAGAAATCAGAATCAATCAAGAAATGGCTGGCTGATGAAATTTTCATGACTGAAATTTCTCAATTTCACTTTTAAAAATAAATTTTTAAACATCGAAAATTTTTTTCATAATTTTGAGCAAGAAAGAACATTTTTTAATAATCATCTTAAAAGTATAATGCTCTTAAATTGTACCGTAGAAATTTTAGAGAGGACGACTTTAGAAAAAATCTCTTTAAATTTTTTTGAATTTTTAATCTTTAAAATGAGTATGAAACCTCTCGTAAAACAAGCCAATTTTATTTTTCTATTTGACTTAAATAATTGTATTATAATGAAAATAATAAACTACAAATACTTCTGATATTATTCTGATATTTTAATTTATTCCATATATAGAATGTGTGCCGAATTTTATTTTCAGATTTTAATTTTTTTAGGGATATGAGGTTACCTGTATCATTTTGACTATTTTTTGTTGATCTGTATTTTTAACCATTTTTGCACTATGATGCTTCTATGAGAGCATTGAAATTTTTTTTCAAATATTGTAATTTGTAAACACGTGGGCAATTCCATGCGAATTTGTTTGTCTGTTACGCAACTAAATTTGCTATGATTGTTGGCCACCGGTATTTTCTTAAAGTTTGCTTCGTTTCATTCAATTGATGAGATATCTTCAACAAAATAAGTCAAATTTTTCCGACATCAAATACTGGTAGCCAAAAATCGTAGTACGTAACAGACAAATAAGTTCGCATGGAAATAACCACGTGTATCCTACAAAATATGTAGATAAATAAAGTTTATTCTAGAATTAACACTCTAAACAAATAATTATAGTACTATCACTGAGGTGGAATCAGACATAAATGAGAAGTCATTATCCGTATCTTCCCTCAGTTGATTCCCATACTTACCTGGAGAAAAGTATGGGGGGAGAGAGAAATCCATCAAATTGACATTTCAGTCACGCCTCTCCCTCTTACAAGCTAGAAAACAGAAACGGGCGAGTTCATTTTCCCAAAATGATGCTTTGAAAGGCTAGGATTTAAAGGTAGAAATTGTTTCGCCTCCCTTAGGTGTTAAAGAGTTAAACATATTTAAATTCGAATAATCAAAGAAGATTTTAAAAATAATTATAAGTAATGTGATTAGAAGAAATGTTTGTCTATAATAATTTTTAAATAAGTTTCCAATTAAATTGTTAAAGAAATTTATGTAATGGGAGAAAAATTATAAGTCTTAAAGTCAATTTTTTTAGAATGAAATTTAAGAAAACTTAATAAACTTTATAAATACAAGAAATCTACCAAGGGGGTAAAGACATTTAATATAAATAATAATGTATAATTTATGTAATAATATAACAAAATAATTATAATAAAATAAAAATTGTTATCATAAAATTAGTTACATTAATTTCTATATGAAAAGGATAAATTAGCAAAAGTTTCTGCGTAAAATTATAAGAAAATAATCTGTATAATGTGTCTGTGCAAATTTACGAGGAAACTGACAGTACCATAAAAAATTTCAAAAAATCAAATTTAACCAAAACTAATTTTCCGAATTGTATATTAAAAACGTGAAACAACGTAAAACATATCAAACAAAATTTTATTTTCAATAGAAAAAAAAGCATTTTTTTTTTCTTTATTTTAAATAACAATGTTGCGTAATTAAAACTCCTTAGGGGCCGTCCGTAAATGGTGTCTTGCGTTTTTTTATATTTTCGACTCCCCTCCCCCTTTAATGTCACATGTCATGCAATATTACGTAAACATATAATTGCAATTCATAAACAAAGCACTACGTTTTAGATCACATTTCCAATTTTATTTTTAAACTTTAACTATGTGTGAACTGTACAATAAAAATTATTCGTATTGTATATAAAATAAGGTTAACAAAAAAGAAAAAAAAGAATATTAATAAAGTATTAATGTGAAACAGCAATTGAAAACAGTAGTATTTTGGAATTTCAAATAGAATATAACATGTTTGGCTTTAAATATTATCTTTATAAGCACAAAATCTTTTAATTTTAAAATTAATTCATAATTTAATTTGCTGAATTTTAATGATTTTATCTTAACGAAAATTTCGCATTGTCACAATGTGACGGTTCTGATTCTTCCTACCCCCTTTCGCCGCCTTGTTACAAACTGTCACAATTTCATGAACCCTTTCTCCCCACACTCCCCCTAAAGCGTGACATCATTTATGGACCCCACCTTTCAGACTATGACCATAGACCAGAGTCAAAGTGAGGGGCTGGACTTGAATTCCCCCAGTCTATTCTACTCCTCTTTCCCCACCTGCAGTATTCAAACTTTTCAAAATAAACTGCTTCGTAGGTTTACCAAATCAACCCGAAATGTCCGAAATGACGTCATTTATCGTGACCTTAAAATTGAACCGATTTTTACGGAAATCAAGAGACTTACATTGAAGTTTCATAGGCCAGTCCCTGCCGTGCGGAATCCTGCTTTAAATGCCATCAGGAGTTATGACGGATCAGTTGGGAAAAACCGGAAATGGCCCCTAGCTATTCTTACACGGGATGATAACTTCATCCCATGTTCTAAAACATCCAGAAGGAATCTTTCCGCTGTCACTTAAAGCAGAATTCCCGGGAAAAATTCTATTTTCCCTAGATTGAAAGAAATTTTCATCTAGAATTGCCTTTACCCCTGACGTTATGCAGCATTCTATAGTTTTATACAGTCGCGTTTTTCAGCTTTTCTACTTAATTGTAAATTTTATTTTTAATACTTGTTTATTGTTTCGACTTCCCTTTACTTTCCTATAAATTTTATTTTTAAATTGTAATTGGGTACACTATCTTTTTCTAAATTTTAGATTTTTTAGTTTTTGTAGAAGTCACTTCCATCTTTGAGGATAGGCCACGCCTTCCTCATTCTCCTATTGGCCAAGAGGTGCTTGACCACTGTACCTCGGCTATTTAAGACCCTTTCTTCCCCTTTTTGACTCATTCTACCCTCGACCACTGGTGTGTGAGGAACTCGCCACCGGCAATGGTCGCAAAATTTCATTTCACAGCTGTCAGCTTATTTCAGCAATTATTATTATTATTTTTTTAATTCTCTAAATTTAACTTGACCCCCATTTAGACCAGGCATGAACCGAATAACTTGTTTACTGGAGTTGTGGACTTGCGTGAGCGTAGTGTATACAAGAACTTCGTTTGATAGTGCGGTCCAGGTGGCCGATAACATATGCCAGTAAAACGTGGGACCTGTGCCGCTATGTTAGCCGATGGGAAGCTTCGAAGGTGAATGGGTTTCAGGTGATTGTCACCAAAATTAGTGAGCTATGTGGCCCCCTTTTTTTTGGTTCTTAGAGTTAGTCGTGAGCTGGGATACCTTATGCTATGCCTTTTCTGTGCTTCTTGGTACCATACTGCCTTTACATTCTCCGTTCATTGCCGACGCCAGTCGGTGAAATGACATCGAAGTATGGGGCAATCAAACTCGTTTGGATGCCGCATACGCCCCTTTTTTCGGAAGTTATATTTAACCTCGTACTCCCAGCTCTGGAATAATCTTAGGATTTCCACCAGAGACTCTAAATTATACTTTTTGACCGTGTTTTGTTTCGAAATTCCTCTTTTTATGTTTCATTTTCCATATTTAGTTGGAAGTTACGCGCAATGGACCCACATTGTGTTGGCACTCCGTAAGCACCGCGATGTCATGTCATGCAGTATTAATGGACTAAGCCATTACATAGTGAGCCGCCATTCAAAAGGAGCAAGAATAACGTCCACTCCTACAACGGAATATTTCTATAATTCAACGAGGATGCCTTATTACCCTCATGGGCGTTCACTCGTTACTAGAATGCACTATAGAGCATGGGAATACGGATTAAAGAAAAGCAAAGATCTTAGAGAGGGAAAAAGATAGAAAGCTCTCATTGGCGCAATGTAAACGCAGACTTCTTTCACCGCTACGTAACCTACGCTACTTTGAGCAGTGCTAAAAAACAAACTTTACAGGGATGAAGCGCAGCGAGGAGCACGTAATGGGAGAAGAGGGGGGGGAGTACCCGCGCATAGCAGTGCTAGAAAACAAACTTTACAGGGATGAAGCTCAACGAGGAGCACGTAATGGGGGAAGGGGGGGGAGACCCGCGCATTTCAATGTTATAGTATGTATTGTATTATTATTATTTAATGAGTTTCTATTATTTTTTCCTGCATTAAGGGGAAATATATGTATAGATATGAAAGAACTGATGCTATTCTTTTAAAGGAAAGAAAAATATTTAACAATTGAAAACTATTGTTTTCTTTTGAGACATCGTTTTAACTCATTTGTAAATGGAATAAAAAAACCTTTTTGTTTCATTCTAGTTTTTTTTTTTTTTTTTTTTTTTTTTTTGTGATAGTAATGAATTTATTGCAATTAATCATTTTCACTCAAATTATGAGGACGTTAATATATGATTTTTCATCCTCTTCATTTTAAAATGTAAGCGACAGATTTTTATGCATTTATATGTAATTTAAATATTAACACAAGTTTCCATTTTTATTAAAAAACTGATAAAATCATTATTTTAATTTGTAATAAAAAAAGAATATAATGATATTCTATACAATACTATAATACTGTATAATACTATACTATATAATACTATTATAATAATTAAAGAATAATAATACTATTACGTTGTTATATTATATTAAATTATTGCACATTATCAGAGATCTGTCACAGATCAGAAAAATCAGAATAATAATAATGCTATTCTATACAATACTACTATACTAAATAATACTATTCTATACATTAGATTACTACTATAATAATTAAAGAATAATAATACTATGGGTTTGTTATAGTATTACATTATTGTACATTACCAGCATTAAAAAGTCGAATTAAAAGTTTTAAATTTTGAAGTATCTACTTTCGCGAGACTGAAGTTTGTGAAATACAAATAACTGATAATGTAATCATAATATTGAAATATAAAAATACTATAAAGATAATGATATAAAAGCACACTAATATAAATGCATACTAATATAAAAATACGCAATAATAATGTATTAATAACATATGACATAAATTACATTTTAACTACACAATAGTGCGATAATGTTCTTTAAATTAAATTGGAAACTTATGGGAACATTTAAATAAATAACATATACATAAGCATCTGCCACTTACCCTGTTTTAAAAAGCTGTAAATGCTTAATAAATCCATTGTTTTTACGAGCGGCGAGTACTGAGTACAGGATAAAGACCCACGCTACTCAAAAACTCAAAACAAGCAAGTGTTGAAGTTGTTGATGTTGATCGGAGGGACAACGCGGCGTCTGCGCGCGCATATTAACGAAACGTTTCGTCCTTGGCACGCGCGCGCGCACTGCTTCATGCTTCATCCTGTAATGTTTACTTTCCTGCTATGCATATGCATGGTAGCACAGGATTATACAAAGGTACCAACAGATGGTGTAGTTACGTGTTTTCGAAGCTGAGGTTCTTGTACCAGTCTACTTTCTGTGGGAAAAGGCATTTATATTATCTTAAAATACATATGATTAAACTTACCGGTGTCAGTTAATTAATTTTTTTGTGTTTAAATATCGGCACTATTTCAGATTATTTTCAGGTTTATAAGTCATATAATTGCGTATAACTTAAAATAACGAAGGATTTATGAATGTTTTAGTACTTTCTTGACGAAAGCATACCAAATGGACACTATAGAAGTAAAACATTTAAACAATGTTGAAAAGGAATTATAAATAAAGAATAAAGAACATGCTATAGTAAAAAAAAAAAAAAAAAAAAAAAAAAAAAAAAAAAAAAAAACACTTTTATTTTTTTAACGTTGGACCTTCGGCAAAAGTATAAAATTTTATTTTTGTTTACTATGTAATATTTTAAAAATGCGCAAAAAGATTGATTTTTTTTCCGACATGATACAAAATATTTAATTAAGTGCATGAATATAATCTTTGAGAATATTAATTATTACTCAATGTTTTAAAACTACATTATACCTGTGGAATAGGGTGTAGCGAAAAAAATTATTTTTTAAAAATCAAAAACGGGTAGGTGCCAAAAGTTGCCTTTATACTAGTACATCAACTGTGTAAAATTTTACCGCTGAAAAAAAATGGATTGAGTCTGCGCTTTTGCTCCATAAATCGAAATTTTGGGTAAAATTTGTCATTTTTTGATATTTTTTCAAAAAAATTAAAAATTTCCTACAGAGCTGGTTATTATTTAAAAGTGTTACTTAAACCTTTATATCTATCTGCCTAACATATTTAAACTATAAAACAATATCTTTATTCCGTATAGTTGGAGCAAAACAGACAACTTTTGGTAAGAAAACGGCATTACTACTCTATTGGGACATACAATGAAATGTTGCTTTTAATACAGCTCTTCTTTTCAAAACTACCTTTGACAAAACGTCGTGGAGATGGCTATATTTAATATACCACCCGTCACAACTATTCGATCATCTTAGTACAGTGTTTTATTTATATATTGGTTTGTGATTTTCTTTATCAAAAGTTGGCATGTTTTCGATGCATCCACCTAGGTTATCTGTTCTTTGTATCCACATGCTACTGTGACTATCTTAATGTATATATTTACAGCTTATACAAAAAAATGACAAGCAGAGTAATGTACGGGAATATTATTAAAGGGATCTATTTGGCCATCTATTATCTTTATCAAACTTACATCAAGTGGATGAAAGTGAATGGAAATTCTGTTACCACAACATTTTTTAGTCAATTATATTTTTTTTTTACGTAATGACCTGTTTCAAAGATGTTTTCGGGTATTTCAACTATAAGTATGCCACCATTTATTATGTTTTTGCATTTTTTATATGTTGAGAAGCGAGCTGTTTAATGTGATTTCTGGTGATCGTCAGAGAGAATTGCAATGGGAATTTGTCTTGCACGTGCAGAATAACCGTTGTTGTAAATTAACTTTTTTTGCATTAGTTTTATGTCGTTTTATAAGTGTTTTCGTAGCCAGGTAATTTCCCATAAACTTTTAGATCCCCGTCTTATAAGTGAACAATATTTGATGGTGAACTGTCCTGTGCATAAACTTATAATGCATAGTACTTTTTGAGAGAATGTACAGACTCTATCGACTATAAGTACTCATTTAAATTTAGGAGAATTATATTTGTCGCTGTGAACCATTTTGCATTGGATAAGCTTAGAATTGTGTATAATAATGGATCATATGCTACTTCAACTCCAGTGAATTTCCTCTGCGTCAATTATTAGAGAAGTCGATGTAAAACGTTATAGTCTACATGGATTCACTGGATCAATAAGAAAATCTTTGTCTACGCTCTTCCTATTGCAGTTTTTTATAAAATAGATAATAATTTTGAAAAATTATTTTCCCAAATTAAGTAAAAGAAACTCAGAACAGACTAGAAATTTCTGTCGGAATTTGCAAAGCTAATTCATAAGGAAAGCTATTTCTAGGAAGAAATGGGGAATAGGAGGGAATAGGAATTTAGAAAACATCTCGCACAAAAAACAGCTCATAAAGCGAATAAAATTTTCCGCTTTATATAAGCACAGATTGGCAATCAGAGTCTATAGATTCATTCACAAAATATATAATCAAAGTTTATACCGCGGGATATTTCGGCTTCTTTCGAAATATTGTTGCTTTACACGCAAATTTTGTTTGCATTCCTATCTGATGATCGTCATAATATTAAACTGCTAGTTTCTCAAAATATATTCGATGTAATAGGTGCAGTAAATGATGGCATACTAGAAATTGAATTCATACAATCAACTTTTAGGCATATCATTATATATATAATGTAATTGGTTGAAAAAATGTTGTGGTAACAGAACTCCCAATCATAATGTATTGATTGTATGAAAATTTAATGAAGATAATAGACTGCTGAATAGGTTCAATTAACAACATACCTTATACATTACTCAGCTTCCTCTTCTGTTATACAAGGTATAAAAATATACGTGCAGCAAGTCACACCAGTAGCATCCAATGTCAGTGAAAACAAAGAAGAGGTAAACTAACTTTGATACATAGAAAACTTATTCCCTTCTTCGGGAAAAAAATAACAATTCAATACATAAATAAAACACTGGGCCTAGCTTGTTGAGTGGCTGAGACGGGTGGGATATGAAATGCAGCCACATCTACGAGTTATATACAGAATAGTTTTGAAAGCAAATAGGTAAGAAATGCATTCAAAACAGCATTTCGTTGTATGCTCCAATAGAGAAGTAACGCTGGTTTTTACCAAAAGTTGTTAGAGTTGCTCCAATTATACAGACTACATATATTGTTTTATAGTTTAAATGTGTTAAGTAGATAAATATAAAGGTTTAAGTAACACTCTTAAATAATAACCAGCTCTGTAGGAATTTTTTAATTTTTTTGAAAAAATGTCAAAAAATGACAAATTTTATCCAAAATTTCGATTTTTGGAGCAAAAGCGCAGACTCAAGCCATTTTTTTTTCAGCGGTAAAATTTTACGCAGTTGACGTACTAGTATAAAGGCAACTTTTGGCACCTACCCGTTTTTGATTTAATAAAAATATTTTTTTTCGCTCCACCCTACTGTGGAATCATATTAATTTAAATAACACATCAACTGCAGTGAAACTTATAGATTAGTGAATGAAATATGTATACCATTATTTTAAATAGCCATTGGGATTACTTGAAGATTGCTCGAACTATTGCTTTTAAGTTTTAATTTAAACATCTAGAAATAAATTATGGCACTACGAAATATTTTTTTTCTTTTTCTTACAAGTATTTCTAGATCACCTTTATCTCGTTCAATGGATTTCGCCCCACCAGACCTCGAAACTGGTAGACTGTAGGTGCTGGGTTCGATCCCAATCGCGACTGTCCACCTAACCGTTCGGAGTTTTCCGTGGTTTTCTTCGAACTTTGCGTGAATACGGGTTAGGTTCCCTTTGAAAGACCCCCACGAGGGCATCCCACCCATTAGGGCCTATATTCCAAGTGTAGATAATTGGCCGGCATAAACCAAAACCAAAACCAAAACGTTCAATGGATTTCCTTTTGATCCCGCCATTATTGAAAAGATATAAATTTTGATAAATCCTATTTTATGCCATAGCCTATATCTCATTGATTAATTTCAATAATTTTATTTTGAAAGACGTTGCAGGAATGCTCGCTACGAGTGGCCGTCTGAAACTGATGTTTCCAGGACACGCCCGTTTATGCGAAGACGCAAAAATGAGTGTAATATTTTTCTAAAAATTACTTTTATTATTATTCTTACCAAGAACATTCCACACATAACTTAATATATTGCCTACCGTATACCGTCATCTGCTACACCGCTGTCCGAACGGAGCTAGACAAATGTTGTGCGGGCTTTGGTAAACGGAACCCAACGTAAATGACTACGACACTGGACTCAGAAATTTTTGAATAGAATGATATGCAATATACTAATACGATGTATGAAAATATCAGGCAACCTGTTTCAAATTTAATATGAAAAATTATTTTTATATTCACAAAATCTTCTGTTTTCTGTAACATTTTAAATTATTATTATTATTGCATTGACGTTTATTTTTAGGATCAGCAAATCAGTATTTTACGTAACACTTATATATGTAAGATTAACTGTAAAATTAAAGTTACTACACACTATTTTCCCGCGAGAAAACATTTAGAAACAAATCTGGAGCAAAAGTACTATTTACATAGACAAACATTAGTTGCATTATTTATATTTAGAGATACTCGGAATCCCTAACAAGATTACATCTGCTACAGGGCAAGGTACAGCTCACCAGGGTCTGACTATCGCACGGACACCCAGAGTCTGTGACCCTGAGCATGAAATTTCTTAGAGTCACAATTATTTTCCTAATTTCATCTAAACTTCTATTATGAAAATTATAATTTTGGAAGCAAATGTGATATTTGACATATTAATACGATAAAATGACAAAAATGTATCTTAATACATGTTTAAAAGCACATCTAATACCCTGTTCACAAAACAAACTTAAGATATCTTAAGATCGCCGTGTTTGAAGTGGACCATCCCGGAATTGGATGCCTGTTCACATTGAAAAATGTACCTAAGATATCTCAGCGAATGTCACTGTATCTCTGAACTGAACAAATGTAGCGTATGCGCATGCGCTTGAAATAAAGACGGCCACAACAGCCAATCAGTAAAAGCAAAGCTTTGTAGCCAATGACAGTAGGTGGTTGTTCCTGTATCTAGCTCGGGAGAGTTGAAACTCTCTGAGAGAGTTTGTAGAACTCTCTGAGAGAGTTCCAGGCCTGAGATATCTTAAATATCCGTAGTGTGAACAGGGTATTAAGATTTTTTTTTTCTTTCTGAAACCGTTTTTCAGTTTTCCAGGAAACTTAATTCTTTTAATCGACACTTTTCAAATAAGTGCATAATAAGTGGGGAAAAAAATTAGTATTAGTAAATTAACCAATCTAAGAAACACGAAAAATTAAAAGAACCTTGTGCACAGAAACTTACTAGTTCGGCCATGTAAAGCCCCGCCCATCTGCCTGATGGTTTTTCCAGCACTATGCAAGGTGTTAGGTGATATGTTCATGTGTATAAGAAGTTTTTCTCGTACACGCTAATTTGCTGCGCGCTAACAAAGATAGGAGAGCATAGCTATAAGTACAAAATTCCAAATCCGTTTAATGATAAATATTTCATTATTTCATTAACAATGAGTAAAATATGCTATAGCCTCTACAGATCTGAATAATCCTATAGGATACATACCTTTGCAATTTCTTTACGCATTTAAATAACGTTAAAAAAAAAAAAAAAAAAAAAAAAAAAAAAAAAAGACGAAATTGATGTGAATGGAGCCTACAGATAGCTGAACTAAACAAAATAGCAATTTGCTTCTTAGAGCGCTTTTTTTTTTTAAATCGAGATATGTGTTATATAAAAATATCTTACAGCAGAAATGTACGAAATATACAAAACTGAAAACGTAAATAATTTTACTGTGCATTAAGATATCATTTGTAGACAATATTAGTAAAAAATATATACATATATATTAAATATATATTTATTTGATATTTTACAATGTTTCTGCAATGCAAAAGAGTAACATAAAATAAAAATTATCCTAAGAAATAGGCAAAAAATGCACTTTTTGAGTCTTTTTGTATCATCAAATTTTATGTACAAAAATTAAAATTTAATTGTTACGCTGCTCAGTCTTTGTTATTTATCAATTTGTTAATATAAATCCATAACTGAAATTGAAAAAAGTGCTTAAACAAATCTTGGTGTCTGAAGAGGTTAAAATGTTTTTGATTTTATAAATAGAGAATCATTGCCCTGCCCGATCCTTCTCTCCTTCCCATCTAAAAAAATAAGAAAAAAGAAAGAAAAGAAAAAAATACAAAGAAATGTTATTAACGTGGCAGTGTTTATTATTATTATAACTGGGAAAATGGAATAACAAGCATTTTAAATGTTTATTTATTTCTTAGAAATGTTATCTGAGTAAATTTTGACGTTTTTAATTTAAATAGTTTCATGGCAATCCTTAGAAAAAAATATAATTGCACATGGATTTCTTTTCATCTGCAACAAGTAAAAGTTTTTTTTTTTTTTTTTTTTTTTAAGAGGGGGGAGGAGGCGTTACAATCTGGAAGGAAATTTCATATCAAAAATAATATACTTTCTATTCCTAATGGATTCGGATCCATCCTGACTTTAGAATGCCATCTAGTAAGTTCTTCCTGTTATGTGTCTAATTTTTTTAACATCCTTTCTTAGTCAAACGTTTACGTTTCAAATGTATCCATTACTGTCATTCAGAGTAACTTTGATCCGCATTTTCTCTATTTTCAGATGCCACACCCTTATCTTAAGAATATTGTTGCAACTAAGGGCATAAAAGAGAGGAAATGATACTAAACAGGGAAGAGAGAATCGTGGCTTTAGAAAGATTTTTCCTGTAGCACCTCCTTAAAAAACCGTTGTACCTAAAAAAAAAAAAAAAAAAAAAAAAAAAAAAAAAAAAAAAAAAAAAGCCATGTTTTTCAAAGCATTTTGAAATTGTACTTTGTGTCGTGCTAAATTCCACGAATCATTAACCCACATTATGGCATCGATGATGTTTATACATGAGGCAATTTCATTTGCTGATTTACATTCTTCTGCTCTGGAAATTACAGCCTGGAGCAAGAATTTTCTATAATGTAGCTTGAACGCTTGAATTATTCCTTGATCTAGTGGTTGTAAATGCGATGTAGTATTAGGTGGTAGAAATTTTACCTCCACATTTGAAAACGAAAAATCTCTTGGATGGGCTGGACAGTTATCTATAAATAATAAAAAATTCTCTTTCTTTGCTTCATCTGCTTGTTTAATTGTGTAAGCCATTCAGTAAAAATAGAAGATGTCATCCAAGACTTTTTGTTTCCATACCACGAGACTGATAAATTCTTGATGTTAACCTTTTTGAAACAGCGTGGTTTTCTGGCTCTTCCTATCACAAGAAGTTTTAGTTTCTCTCCTGTTGAACTGCAAGCAAGCAAAATGGTAATTCTCTCCTTAGAAATTTTTCCATCTTTACTTTATCTCCAGCCATTGCTAATGTTTTGTTTGGCATTGCTCGATAAAACAAACCACATTCATCAGCGTTGAATATGTCTTCTTTCTTGTAACTCTCCAGTAAATCGGAAATCCGTCTTTTAAAGGAATCTACAGTTTCCATGTCAACATCATGAGACTCTCCACTCAAAATTTTCTGAGAAGTATTATTTCTTTTCTTGAAAGATTCCTATCAGTCATTGGAAGCAGTAAAATTTTCTACATTGAATTTTTTTGAAAACTCTAAAGCTGCTTCTTGTAACAAAGGTCCAGAAATACGAGCATTCATCCCACGCATTTTTTTTTTTTTTTTAACCATTCAAAAGTTGCTTGATTTACTTCGAAATAATTCGTTTTTCGAATTTTTCCACTCCTAAGCTCATTTTCATTTTCTGCAAATCTTTGTAGATATTCCGATTTTCATTTTTAAAATATTGTTCATACAAGTTTTACTGATTTGAAAATTTTCAGCTGCTGCTCTTTGACTATTACTTTTTAGAAAATTAATAATTTCAATTTTATTCTTTAAACACAACTCTTTATACTGTTTAGATTTTTTAAATTTAGTTTCTTTATTCTCCGTACTTTAATAAGAAAGATAACTGAATTAAAAATTTCTAGTAACTATAACAAGGGAACGCTTTAGAACAAACCCAAACAATCACTAAGTCGCCTCCTCAGATAAACGTATTACTAACACGTGACTTAATTAGCCAATGAGTAACGGCGCAAGACTTTTATCCTACGATCCATCAATATGTGTGGGGTGAGGGGGATATTTTTCATTCCTTGAGAAAAATGTGAAAGGCTTGACAGGGGCAAATATCATTATAATAAAGCACAAACTGTACATTAAGCAGGTTGTTACTAAAAGAAAAAGTTCGGTACTTTTTTTATGAATGAAAATAAATATTTCGGAAAATGATCACTTTGATATTTTAGTTTAAAAATTTTCAGCAAGCAGAAAAATTGATGGTCACGTTTTGCAGGTTCAAATACATTGACAATGACAGATTATCTGGTCACTTTACACTATAGTCAAGGGGTCAAATTATCAAACAATTCTTATATTATTTTATATGAGTTCGGGAAAAATTTGCAAAAGCGGTCACTTTAGCCAGGTGGCCACTTTACCAAGGTCACTTTAGCAGGTTCCATTGTCATTACTTTTTTTTTTTTTTTTTTTTACCATTTGAAAATATCGTTTGGTAATGTAATATCTTCTATCGCAAAAATGCAAACGATATTTTATTAAGAACTTATTGTCGATTAAACTTATTTGTTATCTTAAAATTAATATCATTTTTAAAAGATTAATTTAAAAAAATGTATTGAAAAGTCAAAATATAGAATATTTATTCAAGCAATTCAGAATACTGGAATATTTTAAATTTAATCCCCTTTAAGTATTACCATTCATAACTGACATTAAATAAAAAACATTGATTAAATTCAGACGATTTTATTTAAAATCAGTATTCTTTTTTCAGTTTATTTGCTTTATCATCTTAAAATAGATTATTTCGGTAAGTTGAGCGGAACGTGCTTTTTTGTATCTCTGGGAAGGAGTTTGGCCCATGCAATTGGTTTGGGAGCTTACATAAAGTATTGAAATAATTCCCTGAGCATCATATATAAAAATCAAGAGTGAGAAAATAAGAAAAGTTCGTAGTGTTTTTACCTACTTTTGGTACCTGGTACCCGTAAATCCGCCTTCGGTCCAAGCTAGCAGGTATCACTACGTTCATAGTACGTACTAACATTACTTTATCCAATATATTTTACTTGTGAGAAAAGTAACATCTGTGGCCCTGGGATCTTGCTCTATAAAGTATTGAAAAGAAAATCGTTCATAAAATAACGAATGCAGTGTCTCACATAAGTGATGGGACACTTGTGCTTTACAAAAGGAAACTAATCAAATAAATTAAAAAAAAAAAAACATGTACACATTTTTTGTGGGTGTGTTTCATACTTAAATTTAGTAAAGATTATTACATAACATACATTTTGTCAAAATATTAAAATATTAATTTAATAAAAATACAAATGTTTAGAACGGAGCAAAAAACAGCTCACATAAGTGATGGGACACCATTATATATGCAACAAACATCGTCTGAAATAAGCAATAAAAATATTTTTTGGGGTTTTATTTTTACTTAAAAGCAATTGGCAATAATTTATAAAATCGTCTGCAGTATTTCTCTCCAGTTTGTTTTGAAATTTTTGTGTTTTTTAGCTCTGTGTAGCCATGAATGCTAAACGAAAAGAAACTTCGCCTGAAATTCGAAAATTATTTATTAATTTGCATATTGAACGTGAAAAATCTATTAGAAAAACTGCTGAAACAGTTTACTTGAGTCGTTCAACAGTTTTCAATATCATTAAACGATATAAAAAGAATCATATGATTCAGGATAAAAGAAGACTTGGCCGACCATCAAAGCTATCCAATGGAATAAAGCGAATTATCGTTCGAAATATTAAAAAAAAATCCAAGAAATAGTGCTTCAAAAGTTGCTGCTGATTTACAAGCATTATATGGAATAATTGTTAATCCTGAGACTATTAGAAGGGTAATTCGATCTGCTGGATGAAAAGAATAGAAAACTCAGACTAGCTTTCGCAAAATCCAACATAAATAAGAATTCTGATTACTGGAATAAAGTTATATTTGCTGATGAGAGTAAATTTAATATATTTGGTTCTGACGGTAGAATCTTGGTGTGGAGAAAACCCAGAGAAGAATTTCGCAAACAGAACTTGGTACCAACAGTAAAACATGGTGGAGGAGGAGTTATGGTGTGGGGGTGTATGTCGTCCGCTGGAGTTGGTAATCTTGTTTTTATTGACAGTATAATGGATCAGTATAAGTATATTGATATTTTAAAGCAAAATTTGAAATCTTCAGCACGAAAATTGAACCTTCATAACGATTTTAAATTCTACCAGGACAATGACCCCAAGCACACTGCTCTGAACGTTAGACTCTGGCTATATAACTGTCCTGAAATAATAAAAACACCACCACAATCTCCAGACTTAAATCCCATAGAGAATATTTGGCAAGAATTGGAATCAAGAATTCGCAAACACACCATTTCTCCAAAACAACAACTAAAATCGGTGCTTCAAGAAGAATGGGATAAAATCACTCCAGAAATCACAAAAAAATTAGTCGAATCCATCCCAAAAAGATTAAATCATGTTTTAAAAGTAAAAGGAAATCCAACGAAATATTAAAACCTTTTAGAAAGTAAAATTTTTGGATAAATATTTGATGGAAAAGTAAGTGTCCCATCACTTATGTGAGCCATTTTTTGCTCCGTTCTGAACAATTGTATTTTTACTAAATTAATATTTTAATATTTTGACAAAATGTATGTTATGTAGTAATTGTTACTAACTTTAAATATGAAACACACCCAAAAAATTTTTGCACATGTTTGTTTATTTATTTTATTGCAGTTTCTTTTTATAAAGCATAAGTGTCCCATCACTTTTGTGAGACACTGTATTTGAATTTTATAACTAAACATCTTTTAAAAATATTTCTTCTAAAGCCAAACGGCACCTAAAATTTTATTTAAATTATTTGAGGAAGCTTAATTTGTAGTTGTTAAAACTATCAACGATCTTTTCTAATACATTGAATGTCTATCTCCATGCTTATTAATTTAAAAAATCACAAACGAAATAACAATAAACAAAATTTTTAAAAGATGTGCTTATATACAGATATAAATAATTTTAACAGTTACTGGGGGAAAAAATTAGATAGAAAAAAAATCATAAGCTGAAATCAAGTAATACTTTAAACGAGAATGCCAGAAATCGGAAAAAATTGCTACGGGCAATAAATCCTGAAACTACATCAGAAAATTTTACTTAACACGTTGACTGCCACGTCACTCATCGGTGACTAACGCCGAACTTTCCGTTTAGGCAGAGTCATTCACCACTACTAGCAGTCAGTTAAAAATACGATATAAACCTAAAATCGTTTTAAGTTATTATTGAAAAATTATTTTAAAATTTGATTAACATTTATTTAATACAGGATTATACTTTCTTAATAGTTACTTAAACAATTATAATTTTTTTAGTTTCAGTGTCAGTCATCATGGAACTCGTCGAGTTAAATACAGACTGACCGAAAAGTTTAAAAATAAAATGAGAAATTTTCTCTTAGTGAATTAATCAGTTGATAATGTTTTACTTGGAATTAAACAAAGTCAAATTTCGGGAAAATAATCTACGGAAAATGAACCACAAAGCTCGTTAAACAGCAGTTTGCTGAGAACTGGTACTAGGGTGCGGAGTAGATATTTGCAAGAAGGATAAACAATTAATCTTCTTTAGCGACATCAAAGTGGTTCAGAATGCCCTAAATGTTAGGCCTTCTAGAATACTGAGACGGTAATACTCTAACACACTCATTCTTCTCCGTACAGTATACTTCAATTTTATCCATCATAGCTCCACCCATATCTAAATCGATATTTTAGTTTACACGCCCATTCAGTCATTCTGAACGGTCCTCGAATGTGACAAATATTTTAGAAGAAACTTGTATTCGAATTTTTAACAGTCTGGATGTATGGGACAAATAAAATGCCTCTTCTATAAGTTATTATTATTAAAATTAGTCAACTTTATTAAAATAACAAAGGGAACTAAAGAAGATTTCCTTAAATGTACGAAAATTTCGGAATAGTTTCAGTGCCTTCTCGAATAAAATCTGTATTCCACTTTTAAAAGTTTTGCGTAGAATAAAGTTGAAAGAATTCAGAAATTTCATCGAACAATAATTTTGCATTGCTGCTAGATTTTCAAAATTAATCGTCAATCAATCAAAAAAAAAAAAAAAATAAATAATAATAATAATAATAATAAAAATAAAAAAGGAGGATTCTTGTATGATTTATAGTGAATTTATAAATCTTCTAAATTTGCCTTGTGTTTCTACTTAAAATATTAAACTTTCCGCTTGCTTGTGTACTTGCAGAATTTCAAATTTGATATTTAATAGTACAAAAATTTTTACAAATTGTTTATATATTTTTAATAATTGTTTTATATATGTGAGAAATCGTGTTTTCTGTTATTTCTATTATTATTATTCACTAGATTTGAGAAAGTAAATAATTCAGTTTATTGCCAAGAGCAAATTTTAACGTTATGACTTTTATTATTAGGTTAAATAAAAGTAGTACATAAAAGATTTCAAACTATGCGATGCAATTTTCGAATGAATAAAGATAATAAATATTATTACCAATGATAATCAGTACCGAAAGTACGACAGGTAAAATATTAAAATGATATCAAAGCTTTAAGGAAGAAATGTATTTATTATATTTACTTTTGCAATTTTTGTTTCGAGCCTGCAGGTCAATTTTGAAATGGGGGACAATTTTCAGGCGCCTAAAGAAATATCTCACCTCTTATCAACAGTTCTTTCAAACATTAACAAAGAACAGATATATTAACGTCTGAATTCAATTTATTAATTGTCAAAAATACCTATATATTAAGACGAACATAATCATAATTAATACAACAGAGCAACAGCACTATACACTCTGACACAAGTTCGAATCCTGGCCCATGTTATGTAAGCTAGGGCCAGGATTCACTGACTGTTGAATTATTGCATTAATAGTGATCCTTCCTGTCTTAATATACACTATATTGCCATTGATTATTGGACACTTGCGATTTTAGATATTTTACTAAATATCTAGAAAAATACATGAGGAATCATCTCGAAACTCTTAGTGTATAAATATAATAGTATACGCCATACATCGCCGTGAAGAGTTTTTACCGAAACTCCATAGGGGACCGTCAACAAATTAAAAAAGAATGAATATCTTTTAAATAACCCTGTCAAAACTAACGCAGCAAAAGCGCTCAAACTCTAGATTATGATTGAATGCCTTACTGTAATACGCCTTGTTAATTTTTATGCAAATAGCATGCATACTCGCAGAGTAATTAAGGTTTTTATAAAAATGGTCCCAAATTTTTCCAAGTTTTTTCCTTATAATTTTCAGAGTTCTTAATATAGAATAATATTTTTTTCAGAAAATATAACAAACAACATTACACACAGTACCTTGTAATCAGAATTAAAAAATAATGAAAATTGTGTACAAAATGAGTTAGTTTACTAAATAATTTTTTACTGCGCATGCGTCAACGATATCAAAATTTCATTTGCATATTATGTTAGTTAAATGTATAGAGCAACTTTTGTGAAAGTCACAAAATCATAACTTGAAAATTCTGAAAATAATCGTCAATTGAATTAGTTGAAAATCCGTTATTCTCAAAATGAAGCAAAAACAAGAGGGGTTTTATCCATATATTCATTGATTAGTGTCAATATAGAATACACAAGACGGGATGTACTACTACATTTGGATAAAATCCCTCATTTTTTTGTTCCATTTTGGAAACAACGGATTTTGTCCTTTTTCTATAGACGATTACTTTCAGAATTTTCAAGCTATGATTTTGAGATTTTTACAAAAGTTGCTCTATACATTTAGCTAACATAATATGCAAATGAAATTTTGATATCTTTGACGCATGCGCAGTAAAAAATTATTTAGTAAATCTACTCATTTTTCATACAATTTTTATTATTTTTTAATTATGATTACAGGGTACTGTGTGCAATCTTGTTTGTCTTTTTTTCTGAAAAAAATATTAATTTATATTAAGAATTCTGAAAACTATAAGGGAAAAACTTGGAAAAATTTGGGACCATTTTTATAAAAACCTTAATTACTCTGGGAGTATGCATGCTATTTGCATAAAAATGAACACAGTGTATTACAATAAGGCGTTCAATCATAATCTAGAGTTTGAGCACTTTTGCTACATTAGTTTTGACAGGGTTATTCAAAAGATATTCATTCTTTTTTAAATTGTTGACGGTCCCCTATGGAGTTTCGGGAAAAAATCTTCACGGCGATGTATGGCGTATACTATTATATTTATACACTAAGAATTTCGAAATGATTTCTCATGTATTTTTCTAGATATTTAGTAAAATGTCTAAAATCGCAAGTGTCCAATAATCAATGGCAATATAGTGTATACGTTCCTCTGAAAATTTACAAAGTATTTAACCTTTGAAATTCCAATAGATCTTCCAGTTAAAATAATTTCTTCAGAGATTTTTTGCATTACGTTGTAGGATATGTCTAGAGTTTTTGAAAAATATGGGGGAAGATATCAGTACTCTGAAAAAAAGGAAAAAAAAAAACAGAATTAATGATACGGGATTGAATTTGTGAATTTTGTACTTCATACACTGACATGAAGAAAACAAAACAAATTATACACTCATACCAGTAAAATTAAATAATTAATGTGTAATAAAATAATATGTGTTTTCCGACGTAACTAACGTATTACGAACTAATAGGTATTTACAAAACAAGGTGGACGCCTATACGGCATTATGGTCGCCTTGTTGATTCTTGTTAAAATAGTCATTTGAGTTTCTTAATTTCCTATATATCTTAGGATATGGAAAACTTTCAAAATTAAACTACTTATTGTAAATGTAACTTTTAAATAAGAGAGTCCACACTAAGTAAGTCCCTATAGTCTAAGTAAGTCCCTATATATCTTAGGATATGGAAAACTTTCAAAATTAAACTACTTATTGTAAATGTAACTTTTAAATAAGAGAGTCCAAAAAATTTTTGCCTCATGCTTTCATTCAGTTGAATTAGTTTACACACAATAACTGCATTTGAATGAAGTAGCTCCTCCCTCGTACATGCTGCTTGAAATCAGAGGTCAGGGAAATGGACAGTATTTTAATGTAAGTATGAACTTTAACGCATTTTAGGAAGGTAAATAGTGTCATAGAATTTTTCAAATGCAAAAAGGTAATTAGGGGACTGTGAGTACATGCAGCAACATGGTGTTTTTATTGTGTTATGTCAACATGGGTTACTTTTTTCTATCTCATACATAATTAAAAAAAAATAGTTACTCTTTTTAATGCTTTAATAATTTTAATTCAATACCTTACCAACTTTGATTTTCATCTTAAATTTCTGCTTCAATCAATTAATTGGAGTAAAAACGAATTTCCGTCTCTGCTCGAGCCGATGGATAAGCAGATTTTTTTTTTTTCAAATTCAGGGAGGACCAACTTGCCTTACCAAAAAATAATCATATACGAAATGTTTAGTTCAGTTCTAGAACTAACTTCATACACTTTTATGTGATGCAATATTGAAAATGGCATAAAATTCGGTATTGCAGCGCCCCCTTCCGGCGGATTTTTTTCAGATTCAGGGCGATCCAACTAGCCATAGCCATAAACTTACACAGAAAAATTTGTTCAATTCGATGCATAACTTCATGTACTTTTGGTCGGTACAATATTGAAAATGGCACAAAAATCGCGATTGCAGCGCCCCCCTCCGGCAAATTTTTTTCAGATTCAGGGAGGACCAATTAACCATAGTCATACACATGCATAAAAAAATTGGCTCAATTCGATGCATAACTTCATATACTTTTGGTCGGTACAATATTGAAAATGGCACAAAAATGGCGATTGCAGCACCCCCTTCCGGCGGATTTTTTTCAAATTCAGGGAGGACCAACTAGCCATAGTCATAGACATATACAAAAAATTTGGTTCAATTCGATGCATAACTTCATATACTTTTAGTTGGTACAATATTGAAAATGGCACAAAAATCGGGATTGCAGCGCCCCCTTCTGGCGGAATATTTCAAAACTGAAGGAGGACCTGCTTGCCACAGCCAAAAACATTCACAAAAAATTTGGTTCAATTCTATGCATAACTTCATATACTTTTTGAAGGTAGAATGGCGACATACAGACACACAGACATTCAGACACACAGACACACGGACACACAGACACACGGACAGACAGACATTTTGTAAAAACATGTTTTTTGGAATCTATGACCCCTAAAACGTGTAAATCCGTCGAAAACCGGAAGTCGAAAAAATTTCGATTACAATACTTTCTTCTATTGAAGATAGAAGAAAGTAAAAAGTAACATTGGTCAAATTGTTTGCGGTTTTCGCTAAATCTAATCTTTATGTCTGTATTTCCTTGAAAATAAATTTTACAGATAAATTTCAAAAAATTCCGTTAGAGGGCGCTTTAAACTTTGAAGTAACGTACAACTATTTTTATCCGTTATTTTTTTTTGTATGTCTTTAAGTGTTTTCAAAAGCTTAGACTTTTGAGCTCAAAATCTGATTCGTTGGGAATGGTTAAGTAGCTCAAATGGAAAATATTAATATAAAGGAAACTGCAGAATGCTAAGAAGACAAAATTAATTAATTTAAGCCCATTTAATAGCAAACTATAGCAATACAATATTTAAAGAAAGCAATTGAATATACAGGGTACACGCCATAAAATATCAAATTTTAGCCTTTTTTTAAATTATTTTTTTAATTAAAAAAAATCGTGCAGTTAAGGGTTTATGGGAAATTTAAACAGTCGCTGAAAGAAAATGAAGGAAATATACTTTTTTTTACTTTGAATTTAATTAAAGATGGATGAATTATAAATGGATTAAATCATCTGCTGATTCTGAACTAGAAATGCAAGTTCATAGAATGTGAAATAACGCTGAGTTTTGCACTGATGAAGAATCTCGATAGTAGATTCGAAATAGCTATTTGCTACCTTCTCATACTTTATTTGTGCATTTATATTCGTTGGTTTTCTATCTTTAAACATTTGTGCACAAAGGCTTTATTTGCTATTTTAACGATACGTTTATCTATATATGTATGCAATTCAAGTTAACAAAGCCTTTTTTTATTTGAAAATAAAGAGAAAAAGATTGTGTTTTAACTGTTTTAGATAAAATAGTATCTTATATATTATTATTACACAATATTATATATTATTATACACTATATTATTTTGCAGTTATATTATTGTTTTTAGTTGTTTTTAACTGCTTTTGTACTGTTAAAATAAAAATAGTATGGCAGGAATTGTGAAATTTTACCACTTATGGAACTTTTTTATTTAAATACGATAGATATTGTTAATTGAAAGTACATGTTTTATAATAATGAATCATAATGATAAAAACTAGGAAATAAGGTGCGACCGCGTACTTTTTAATCAAGAAACTGATATCTAAAATAATAACAACTTTAAGTGGAAGGATTGAAATCTTTTTAAAGAGCATTTAAGAATTCTTTTTATTCCATTTAAGAATTCGTAATATGTAAATGTATCACATAATATATATCACTAATATTACTTGTTTTAGAGCGCAGTTTGAACAGTTGAACAGAAAATGTGAACTTTTGTTGAAATATGACTGTGAAGTTACAAACAATACTAATCAACAAATTCCTGTGCTACTTTCATAGCTGTAAAAGATTTTTTGGTGCTGTCATCTATTGCAAATGACATGAACATGACAAATATGTAATGACATAAATCAGTCATTTATTCTATGCATTGTTTGTTTCTTTTTTGTCTTTAACCTTTTTCAAAAGTAAAATTTTATGAATGAAATTGTATATAAAAAAATAATTTTAACGTTTTAAAAAATAATATCGTTTTTTTTTTTTTTTTTTTTTTTTAATATATAAAAAGCTGTTCAGAAAAAATCAATTTATTGCTGACTGACATTAAAATAAGGCTATTATTTACTAAAATTAAGAATTGATTTAGAACATGGCATTTTCTTAGAATATTTTAAATAATAAACAGGGAAATAGAAAAAATAAGCATTAAAATTTATTCTGTTTCCCAATCATCTAAGCGTACTATTTTTTCATGAAATGTTAACATTAGTTTGGTGCTGCCCTCTATTATCAACATTCTTAAATGACTATTACATTTATGGTTCAGTTTTTTAACCTTTTTTAACTGAAATCATTTGGAGCTAGAAATTCTGGAAGATAATCTTTAATGTTATGTCATCACAAACTTTCTACAATTAAATAAAGCTATTTTTCTTGCTAAGCTTGGTGTTCTGAGATACCAGCTTCAGAAATCCCAGTCTACGGAGTTTTCGTTTCAAAAGCAAATTTATGCTTTTTTTTTTTTTTTTTTTTTTTTTTTTTTTTTTTTTTTTACCGTGACATTTTTTTTTTTTTTTTTTTTTTTTTTTTACCGTGACATTTTTTTTTTTTTTTTTTTTTTTTTTTTTTTTTTTTACCGTGACATTTTTTTTTTTTTTTTTTTTTTTTTTTTTTTTTTTTACCGTGACAGTGTGGACCAGAAAAACAAAGTAAATACTAAAGAATATGGAATATATATATATATATATTCAAGTACAGTATTTTGGTTAGTTGAGGGGGGGGGGGGACACGGTACATGGCTTATCAAGATAGTGTTATTTTTTGTATTTATGATTTGTCTTTTCGTAAGAATAATATTATTGCTCTTAATTTTTAATTGGAATGATTTTCAGGCAAAAGTTAAATAATCTCTTCAGTAAAAGAATCGGTCATTTGTATTTATACATATTGACTATAGACGGCAGCACCAAACTATGTTCTTTACTTTAATGCTATATGATACGAAATTATCAAGGAGAAAAATTTTCGGTGGTGAATACCCCCCCCCCCTCCACACACACACACACTTTTGTTTAGTAGTTAAAATAGAGCAGTCACGGGTACAAAATTTACTCTAAATTTATCTTATTATAATCTCTTATTTTTTTAAACGCTCTATTTCGTTATTCAACTGACTTTACAGAGCAAGTTTTAATACTTAACTGAATTTATATAGGCAGTTAATTTTAAAAGTCTAGAAGCATTGTTTATCCCACAATTTCATTCATAATATATTAACATGGAATAATATGGTTGACGGCCAAAAAAACCGCAAAACTATGAAACAAATGCTTTAGGTATACATACACTCATTAAATTGCTAATAATTACTAAAACGTAAATAAATAAATAACAGGTAATAATGTCTTAAATCAAAACAATTTATTTTTACATAAAAAAAAAGTTATTTCTAATAGACGTGGCAGCACAATCACCTCATCGAGTTCACGACTGAAATTCCAGAATTATAAATCGTACAAACATTTATACTTAAATTAGTTAAGTTTGCTTTACAATGTTCTTTTCAAATTAAATCCTTTTTTTTCTTTTTTCTTTTTTTTCTTCGTATTCCAAATAAAATTAATAAGTTATTATTATTATTATTATTATTATTATTATTATTATTATTATTATTATTATTATTATTATTATTATTATTATTATTATTATTATTATTTTAACTATTTCTGTTATTTTAACTCTTTAACTAAAGTCATTAAAGAGATTTAATTTGAATTTCCTCAGTTGCTAGAATAATGGATGAACTATTTGAATGATTTTGAATGAATGATCACTTGCAATGTTAGAAATTTTAAGGTTTGGCGTCAAAGATATCGCCAAATTCGAAAAACATATCTCACGAACTATTCGACTTAGAAGAATTTACTTAATACCATTCGATTACGCATACAAAAATACATTAAAAGATGTTATCATTTGAAACATAATTATAACATCCGCTTTTTGAAGATTTTTTAAAAGTTTTTTTACCCCCTTTCTCATTTTGGATGGAAATTTAGAATATCCTTTCTTGGAGCGAATTCATTTCATAAAAAGTATTTATACTCTAATTTTCATAATTTTAGATTCAGTTGTTTGGGCTGTGCGTTGATTAGCCCCAATCCATACTTTCTTTAACCCTTTCGGGTTTGGTGTACTATTAATAATACATGTCTTTTAATGGAGTATTATATTTTGTCCTAAGAAATACTTTTGATACAATTTACATGTAGTAATGTTAGTATATGTCTACGCGTTTACTATATGACTTCATTTATGTTTAGGCATTTAGTAACAATAATAAATCATTATTATTTGCTTAATTCTCTTTGCGTCTTTTGCGATTCTTTTATTAGGTGCGTTCGTAATTATGTAAATACGTAGCACCTGTTGTTGTCGTTCAGTCCGTCCGTGTGTCTGTCCGTCCGCATATAACAACGCAAAAACTATCCAACTGAATCGTTTGAAATTTGAAATACATAATTATTACAAAATTTTGTCGAGTCATTTCAAATTTTATGAAAATCAGATGCATAGATCAATTACAGGGACAATCAAAAGGATTCCGTTACATTACGGTCAATGGGGAAAAAGTTTCAAATGCATTTTAAACGTTTGAAATTTTAAATACATAATTATTACATAATTTTGTCGAGTTATTTCATTTTTTATCAAAATCGGATGCATAGTTCAATTACAGGGACCATCAAAAAGTATCCCGTTCCATTACGGTTAATGGGGGGAAATGTTTCAAATGCATTTTAATGGTGTTACACTCATTCGAACGTAATAAAATTGATATGCATCTATAAAGTACATATTATAATATACATTTTGCATAATCTGTGGTGCAAAGAATATTTGTTATTGATTTACAAGGCCACTCAAAAGTATTCCATTGCATAATGGTATAGGGAGAACATTGTTTGATGCGCATTTTAATTGTAATTTTTTACAATTTTATGAGATTGATATATGAGAGTAATATTTTTAAAACTTCGTTATCGTACGAACGCACCTCATTTGCTACTCTTCACGTACAATTTCCAACTTGTTTTAAACATATATTTCGTTCTTTAAATTTAAATTAAATGTTATTCTCCTGAAAGAATCGTGAATAATGAAGCGCAAAAAGAATGAGAAAGTAGTAATATAAGTTAAATCTTATTGTAATGGAATATTTTCTAAACATCTCCAATAATTCTTCCTTAGCCTATTGTCATATGAATATTAATCGAATGGTACGCAAAAGCACACCATTCGATATCTTTCAGACAATGAAATGTTTGTTAAACACCAATTAATCTATTTGGATAGCTGGTGTCAATGTTTTTTAACGTAAAAGTAATTTTTTCTAAAAATTGAAAGAAAATTCGGGCCCGAAGTAGTTAAATATATAATTCGCAATTACGGTAACTTTTGCAGTTACATTTACTTTTTTCTCCTGTAAGACACATGATGATGCAGTTATATAAGAATAAAAAATAAAAGAACAAACACCATTCAAAAAACAAAGAAAAACAAACCGCCGTTTTTCCGTTTAAATTTAGGTAGATTTTTTTTCTTTTAATGGATGAAATTAAATATTTTTGCAAAATGTGCGTTTATAATAAAAAAAGCACGTCGGAATTTAAATACGTATACATACATATTTTTATAATATTAACTGCTATTTATACAATAAACGTTAGAATTTAAAAAAAATAACATTGCTCCAATTGAAGTCATGATTTTGTGTTTTTTCGTTAAAATTGCATTGTTTGGTGACAAAACTAAAATCAAAATTTTAAATAAACAAATAATCTGCAACTCACAAATTTTATTAAACTTATTTCTCTTAATTTCTTCTGTAAGACACGTAATAGGAAAATGAAATTAAAAAAAAAAAAAACTGAAATTTATTTAATTAAATTTTGAAGATGCATTTATCGCTGTCTGGAGCAAGCGATAAATAGCGATAAATATAATATAAAATGCATCAAGCAAATTCGTATTTTGACTAAAAGCAATCGAAGACTTTTTTTTTTTTTTTTTTTTTTTTTTTTTTTTTTTTTTTTTTTTCTTTTAACATCACGATATCAACGTTTCTTAGATTGACAGGAAACGTTGCCGCAAACCTCCCCTTTTTCTCTGGCTCCGTCTACTATGAAAACACTAAGAGAAACATTACATTATTTTATTAAACCTGAAATAAGACACACAATTTAAAAAAAAAAAAGGTAGATTTGTTAATTCTATGTAATATAGTTTTAATCAATATGAGGTGCTCACAGCCACGGTTAACCATATTAAGAAAAACAAGATATATATATATAGTACATTTAGAAGGTAGATAAAATCTGTTTCATTCATACCTACTATGAACCAATTTGGTCAATCGATTCTATATGTGAAAAAGTATGCAAAAACAAGATTAGTTCACTGGAACCGTAGATAAAACTGGTTTTATGCATCTTCTAAATGTAAATAGACTATCTCTCTCTCTCTTATTCCCTCTCTTTCTTTCTTTCTCTCTCTCTGTCTGTCTCGCTCTTTTTCCTTACGAAATGAATGAACCCCTCATATATTTATTCGACAATTAGTACTACTATGTATAAATATATTCGAAAGCTTTACTGTTTTTTAACGGAGTACTGCCTTATTATTGTTATTATTATCATTATCAAAGGGCCTATTTTTACGTAATTCTTTTCCATTAAGAATGATTTGCATTTCAGCCTATCGTTTCCAAGTTTGACTTTTGTCAAAATTAGAATAAACATGATTTTAGGAATACAAGCACTTTCGGTTACGTCCAGATACTTAGCAATATTTTTGCCGATTATGTTCGCCAGAGCTATTATTGTCATTTGAAAATGAATTCGAATGATACATGAAATACGCACGCTTTTTATGGCAATTTCCAGTTTTAGTTAGGAGGGGGAGGGGGTGACTGTATACGAGGAATTATTTCTGCGTGTCCCCGCCTTTGGAATGAAAGAAATAAATTATAACGAAGATTTTAATTATGTTATTTAACACTGAATAATATATATTTTGGGAATGTAAACTGACGTTCATCAATTAATTAAAAATCTATTTACTATAACAATATTCACCAAACATCAGTTCTCCCTGCCAAAAACAAATGAAGTAGATATTGAAAAATAATCTTTTTTAGCTGATTTCAATTAGCTGTGCAAAAAATCTTTAGAGCGGATCATTTTTATGTTGTAATTTTATCTTTTTATATTATTCTAGGGCTAGTTGATATTTTTTAAAACCCCGTGCACAGTCACAGATACAACAGAGAAAGTTGCTTTGAAAAATATTTAGCTGTGATAAATAAACAAAATTACCTTAAAATTGTCACATAAAATCATAGCGAATTAAATATTAATTTATTGTGTATCACCGTGATCGAAAAAAGAAAGATAAAAAATTACTAAAAATTTAACATTCAATAAATGTATTAATTCAATGAACGAGGTAGATTTTTGTTGTGCAGTAAAAAAAAAAAAAAAAAAAACACTTTCAACAAACTATTGTAGAAGAAAGTTACTGGTACCGAACACTCAAACTTAATTTTTTTCAATAGCAATACCCAGTTTTAACTAAATGTTTTAAATGTTTGCTGCAACTATGTCTAGATATCAAATTTCAAGTCATTTGAAGGATAAGTATTTGAATTATAAACATTAAAAATATAGTGATTCATAAATAAATGTTAAATTATATTTTCATGTTTTAATTAATATTTCCTGAAATTATACTCCTTATGTGTTATTTACTATTTGTTGCAATAATACTATAATATCCAAATATAAATACATTCAATTTGAAATTTTTATAATTTTATCATATGAACTATGAAATTGATATTCGAAAAACTTATGAATTGCAACCTACAGTTTTTCTAAATTAGATTTATTAAGTCCTGCTTTATGGAAATACAAAATTTCAAATTTTTCTTCCAAGTATTCATCAAATTATGCTTAAAAAACGGCAAATGGTGGTTTAAAGCGCCGTCTGTGATAGAAGTGACTAAGTATTTTAAAATTTCTTATACTAACCTGTATCTAGCAGTCCTCAATGACTGATTGAGTGGCGCCTAGTTATTTAAGAAGGGAGATCTCTCGGTCAAAAATCAAGTATCGAATTTCAATTTGGATACAGCCCCTAAAATATACTTGTTTTAAAATAATATTTTTCTGAAAACTTATCGTACGAATTGTATAAAAATTCATTTTTAGTCTAATTGAAGAGTGTAGAATTCATTTATGCTGTCAGAATTGGGTTCTGCTATTGAAAAAAAAAATTAGGGTTTATTTTAATATGTAGATGGCCCTCTAAGCAAATTTTATATACATCATTTGAAAGTAGACTTCTTTTCCAATCGTTTGGTACCAGTTACTTTATTCTAAGATATTTTTATGCAAAGTTAGTAGGGGTTTTTACTTTTTATTCCACAATAGTACTATTAACATATTATAAATATAAATACATCAATTTGAAGTAGTGTAATTATTATGGTCTTCTATTAGTAATGGAAACAAGAATTCATAGTTAGTAGGGAGTGTTTAAATTTTTTTTTCTACGACGGTACGTTAGTGAGCTAATTCAAAATAGAACCCAAAATTAAAATATATTCTACTCACACCAGCAAAATTTTAAAAATATATTTTATATATAAAAAAAATGTGCTTCAGCATTTTATTAGTCGAATACAGTTCGTATTTATATAAACGAGTGAGCGCCTGTAATGGTAGTAAGTCCTCCTCGTTAACTCTTTAAAAATAGATCTTAAGATGGGAATGCTGAAATCTGCCCCCGTCCGCCATTTTGACCTTTACATTAGAAGGGGGTAGATATCCAGCGCTGCAGCATTTCACTTTCTACGAAGGCCTGATATCTGCCCCCAGTATATCTGCCCCCGTCCGCCATTTTGACCTTTACATTAGAAGGGGGTAGATATCCAGTGCTGCAGCATTTCACTTTCTACGAGGGCCTGATATCTGCCCCCAGTATATCTGCCCCCGTCCGCCATTTTGACCTCTGCATTAGATGGGGGTAGATATCCAGTACTGCAGCATTTCACTTTCTACGAGAGCCTGATATCTACCCCCAGTATATCTGCCCCCATCCGCCATTTTGACCTCTGCATTAGATGGGGGCAGATATCCAGTGCTGCAGCATTTCATTTTCTATGAGAGCCTGATATCTACCCCCAGTATATCTGCCCCCGTACGTCATTTTGATATCACAGTAGAGGGGACATACATGGAGTGCTAGAATATTTTTTAGGTTCGTCGAGAGCAGTAAATCCTGGATATATATCCTTTCTGCGTATAGTTTTTATTGCTTCCGCTAATAATCATACGGTTTATTTATCTAGAAATTTGTAGACGACATTTAAAATGTAACTCTAAAATTATATAATATATATAATTTTAGAGTTACATACGTGAACTTCAAAACGCACTTTAACAAAATTTTTAAAAATGAATTTTCTGTATGAACCTATTCTTTTAATAAATCTGCGTAAAAGAAAAAAAAACTGTAATTTCAGAGCAGGGCGCGAATCATGTGCGAACCAGCGAATCATGTCAGGGGTGGACTCCGAAATTTTTTTTTTTTTTTTTGGGGGGGGGTGCTAACATCTTTTAGCAATTATTAATGCAGTAATTAAGCAAACTAAGTACTTTAAAAACTGATAAAATGGATCCGTCTATAAAGGAACCCGATTAAAGCGAAACTTCTTTAAAATGGAGTTTTCCTAAATGGAAAATATTCGTGATCACCGGAAAATAATTAAGAGCGGTGTACCTCCGAACCCTGTATTTCCCAAATTATGAATTCATGAAAATTTCATCTTCTGAAGCATTTTTTGTGAATTTTTGAATCTACATAAGAAGATGTACACAATTAATTAAGAGGCTACTTCAGTCAAGCGAAAAGGCCCGTTCGATAATGCTAATCCTGTGGAAGAAATTAAAAAAAAATATCTCGTTTGAATTTACAAGTATTTAAATGATTTTTTTTCATTGAATATTAGAGATTTTTTCGATTTTATTTACAGATAATTTTAGTGAAAACACTTTTATTTTCGGAACCGGTTTCGAAAGTGAAAGCATATTCATGAGAAAAAAACATATAATCAAAATCGAAAAAGTAAGAAACGGCCTGCATACAGATCATCTAAGAAAAAATATTAAAAATATTGAAATTCAATCGAGATATCTTTATAAATCTTTTCCATTGTATTAGCATAAGCTAGCGGGTCTTTTCTCATGACTGAAATTCCTCTTAATAAAATTTAAAAGAGTTTTGACAGTTAAAATTAATTAATTAAATTTGTGTTTATAGAAATTTTATGCAATATTTATAACTGCACTCAAATTTTTTTATTTTAAATACTTTTTTAGATTTTTATTGAATTACAAAATGTACAAACATCATGGTCTTACTCTAGAATTATAGAAATGATACTTAATTGAAAATTTCCCCCCACAATCTTTCAACGCTAAGAAAGCTGAGAAATTCAAATGAAAAAGAAATCGCCCTTTTAAAAATATTTTTGTTTGTTCAACCAATTATGCTCTTGAGATAAGATGAAGTAAAGTAGTATTTAGAACGTATTCTAAAATGTATTACTAATCGAGTATTACATGCATTTTAAAACAAATTATTTTAAAGGTGCTTTAAAGTGACGTCGGGACATAAAGGCATAAGAAAGCCTACTTAAAACTGAACTTTTCTCCATTCCATAAGATTTAGTCTTAGGTTGTTGTTATGATTAATGTAAAATATAGATAGCATTCTTTAATTCATTAAAAAATAATAATAACTTGATTTATTTATTAATAAAGAAAACTGATGGATAGCACATGCCCATTATTTTCTTGGATTCTCATTGCTGTTTTGATATTATTGAACATATTTTGGAAAATGCCATAAGTAAAATTATTCTTGATTCCGTTTAAAATCGATATGATGAGTAAAATGTATTAATTAGAGTTAAAACAATTTTCAAACAGCCGATAACTTGACAGAATCAAACAAAATAAAATTATGCATTGGACATTGATTTAAATTGTATTTTTCCATTCAGAAATAATTTAAAGAGAACGCAACTTTGATTACACGGTATTTCAGTGAAGAGCAAATATTAGCTTTCTAAACAACATTTAAAGTTTCCTTAGAATAGATATAAATATAAATCGAATATAATTATATATTCCTAA
The DNA here is from genome assembly GCA_964019185.1 of Maratus speculifer. NCBI lineage: Eukaryota > Metazoa > Arthropoda > Arachnida > Araneae > Salticidae > Maratus > Maratus speculifer. The sequence continues at coordinate 6,064,675 of CAXHSM010000010.1, forward strand.
AATTATTAATTTCATAATGCAGAAACTTATTATTATATTTAAAAAACACTTTAATATATTAATTCCACAGGTTTGATTTTTTGTAACTGATTATATTTGTAATCTAGTTTTATCAATTGTTTTCCAACGAATTTTTAGATTATTTTAAAGTGATGGCTGTTTTAAACACGATTCAATTCAGTGATGATATTGTTTCTCGTTAAAACTAACTTTGCCTGACCTTATTTCATTAATAATATGAATTATAAAATTAGTCATTTAACAATTCGCTATAATTAAATTTAAAATTCTACATGTGATTATATCATGTCAAGTATAAATCAATTATTATAAACATATATCCATTCATCCTGTATATAAGATCATTGCTTTTAAATTATCACAAAGTGACCGACGAAACAAGTGGCAGCTATTTAGTGCATCTGGATACCATTTCCCTCATCTGGTAGGTAAACAGAAAAAAGTGACATAAACTATAAAAGCGGAGAAAAGTGACACGGTAAAAAGTTTACGGAAAAAAAGTTACAGGAAAAAAAGTGACAAGGAATTGATTTTGGGGATTCATTGATCAGACGGAGGCTCTTAATTTAGGTAAATGGGTTTTTCATACTGAATTAACGGTTTTGGTCCAATTTTTGGATATACGCCCATATTGAAAAGACGCTTTCCTTATTAATCATTTAATAAATTTTAGAAAGATTTTAGAAGGATTGAATTATTTAGAAGGATTAATTAAATTTGAATTTACAGGGATTTTGTGCAATATTTATAATCCATTCAAATCTTTTATTTTAAATTGTTTTCTTAGTATTTTGTAGAATTATAAAATGTACAAATATGGTGTTCTTACAATATAAATGTAGAAATACAGTCGGCACTCGTTAATTCGAACTTACTGGGACCACAAGAAATGTCCGAATTATGGTAAGTATGACAGAAAAACATAATTAAAAGAGTTATTTTACAAAGGAATTATAGTATTTTCTAAATTCATTTCAGCTGTTCAAGTTAGAATGTGACTTAATATTAAATTAAAATATATAAATACATAAACCAATTAAGGAATTAGGAACAATCGCAATGGAAGAAGAGGTGGATGTGTAATTTACAGACTTGTTACAACAGTTTCTATGCCCAGGGCACTTTCAAACTTTCGTGCCCCCGTAGATTAGTTAATTTACTGATAGTAGTTTTTTCACACATTATACACTTATCCGAAAAAAAAGTTTCCTGGAAAATTGAAAAACAGTTCCATAAATAAAAATTAAGAAAGAAATTCTACTATTTATTGAAACGTGCTTTTAAACATAAATTGAGGTATACTTTTGTCATTTTACCGAATTAATATCACTTTTCTTTCTGCAATTATGATTTTTATGATATAAATTTAGATGAAATAGGAAATGTTTTGTGGTCCACAGAAATTTCGTTCCCAGGGCATAGAACTCGAGTGCCCGTGCGATAGTCAGGGTCTGCATACGGATAATTAGAAAGCGGATATCAAATGGATGGGATTATATGTATACTAATTCAGAACAATTTTTACTAAAATGAAAGAAACCAAGTTATTTCAAGGATCTGGAGTTTAAAAAAAAGGAAAAATGAAAAATTGGAGTTCCCGTTAGTTTGAATTAAACGATGTCAAGAGAAAATGAGTTCAAATTAACTGAAAATTTTAACATTATTCTGCCATTGAAAATTTCGGAACTTAACGTTTAGTTCGAATTAAGTGAAGATTCGATTTATCCGATTTTGAATTAACGAGAGCCGACTGTACTTCCGAATTGAAAAATCCCCCCCCCCCCCCTCAGCGCCAATAAAGCTGAAAAGATACAAAGGGAAAAGAAATTATACTTTTAAAAATATATTTGTTTTGTGTAACTAATAATGCTTTTGGAACAAAATAAAGTAATGTATCTGTAACTCATTCTAAACAGTATTACAACTAATTGACGTATTAAAAGAATTTTATAATGAATAATTTTAATGGACTTATAAGTACCGTCCTTAGATAAAGGGTTAATCGAAGATTATAAAAACCATTAATAAATTAGTGAACCAATTTTATAAGATAATTTGAGATTTTTTGCGTGAATGGTTATTTTCGAGATTGTCAAAACTACTCACTCTCTGAAAATTATACCAACTTCGACTTTCAGAAACTCTCAGAAAAAAATATTTAAAAACAAATCATGGGGAAAATGTTATTTTGTACAGAGGAAATGGTATTTCAAAACAGTATTTCCCTGTAAAAAGGCAGGGCCCGATTAAGCTCTGATGCTATGGGAAGCACAGTGTCATTTCGGGGCCCCCCTTTCATTTGTAAAGAATTTACATTCGAGATACCTGGAAATTCACCACTGCTACAAATATTATTCAAAAGAGTGGCTCACTTGATTCCATATGTATTTCATTAATCAACATTTTCCCCCTTTTTTAGGTGCGTCGTAATTATGTAAATACGTAGCACCTATTGTTGTCGCTCAGTCCGTCCGTCTGTCCGTCTGTCTGTCCGTCTGTCCGTCTGTCCGCATATAACAACGCGAAAACTACCCAACCGAATCGTTTGAAATTTAAAATACATAATTATAACATAATTTTGTCGAGTCATTTCAAATTTTATAAAAATCGGATGGATAGAGCAATTACAGGGACATTCAAAAGGATTCCGTTACAATACGGTCAATAGGGAAAAGAGTTTTAAATGCATTTTAATCGTTTGAAATTTAAAACATATAATTATTGCGTAATTTTGACGAGTCATTTCAAATGTTATGAAAATCGGATGCATAGATCAATTACAGGGACAATCAAAAGGTTTCCGTTACATTACGGTCAATGAGGAAAAAGTTTCAAATGCATTTTAATGATGTTACACTCATTTGAACATAATAGAATTGGCATGAATTTATGAAATATATACTAAAATATGCTTTCTGTACAATCTGTGATGCAAAGAATTTTTGTTATTAAATTACAGGGCCACACAAAAGTATCCCACTATATAATGCTATACGGGGAAACATGGTTTGGTACGTGTTTTAATTATATTAAACTATTTCACATTTTATGAATGAGATATACGTTGCTGAGGTGTAATAAAAATTACTTCCTGTATATTTACAGAAACGTAAAGATTTCGACTACTATACTGTATCCGGAGTACGCTCTACTATATCAGCAAGATCTGAATATTTTTAAAACTTCGTTATCTACGAACGCACCTCATTTGCTACGTTCACATGCAACTTGTATTATTTTTAGAGATACTACAAACTGACCAAACATCAATTTAGCGTCAGCCAAAGCTACAAAACTGTCGTTTCAGTATGTGTTGATGCGCTAAATAGACAACAGTATTTTACTTACCCATCATACGTAGTATATACGTATATAGGGCAAGTCTTGCAATCGTTTTGAAAATCGAAATTTTTTTTGACGGATCTACACGTTTTAGATACTGGAGATTCCAAAAAACGTAATTTTAGAAAAAAAAATTTGCCGTCCGTTCGTCTGTCTGTCTGTAACCGCTCTATCTCCCGAACAAATTGAGATAGAGACTTGAAATTTTGTATGTACTTAGTATGTAAGAATGGGACAAAGCTTATTTAATATCAGTAACCTCGATTATCCGGAACTATTTTTTTCGGACTCTCAAAAAATTCCTTCTGATGAAAGGTATATAAAAATTTTCGAATTTTTTTATTTTAAGGAATGGATGTAAAAGGCAATAAAATAACACAAATTTTGCATAAAAAACGAAGTCGATCGGATTATTAGTTGCCGACATATGTGTAATCCTGTTTTCCACATTCTTCGATTTTTCATGACCCTGTATTTTATTCAAATTTCAATTCACAGATATATTTGAATTGGAAATGAGACTCTTAATCCAACGCAGTAAATTGTGAGTTAATATGATTATTATTTTTTGAGTTATAAGGATGTTTCTTTTACGCAATCCGGTACTACTCGAGTATTTTGGCGTTTTATATAACAAGTACACGGAACCCGGGGTTCCCGGGTCACAAAGTAAAGGTGAAAAACTTTTTTAAAATTTAAAATTGGAAAGTCTAATAAATTTTTTTCTGTGTAATAGGCTTTTTAAACTGCCAACTAATTCCAAACAGCAATTTTATAAGAAACATATTATTTATCTAATCACATACAGCTTTAAAAATTATCGGTACTTCCGTATTAGACGCAAGATAGAAGTTATTGGCCAAAGATTTCGCCAAAGAATAAAATTGCATTCACAGTTTTTAAAAACAACTAAGAAAATATGATACCCAGATATTTTTTAAAATACATTTTTGTAAAGGTTAATTGATGTATCTTTTGTAAAGTAAGTTCACAACGAACTAAAAGTCCATTAAATTCATAGATAAATACGAAATAAAATCAACAATATTCACCGGGTTTTTATAGCCGACAATATATTGACATAACAGGTTTTTAATTACTATTTTTTTCAGTTGCTATGAAAAAATGACAACTAAAATATACAGTGATCTGTTATTTTCCATGGAGAAAAGAGATAGATGGAGGTGCAGTATGCGATTAAAACGGTTTGATGGGTGTTATTTTTCCAATTTAAGTCTCTCATTCGGCCCAAACAAAACAATCACGTGGAACAGAGACCGAATTTTTTAACATCAGTTTTTCTATAAATGAAAAAGATCTGATTATATTTTAGCATTATAAAATAGCATTTCATTGTATTATGAATTAAAATTGCATCGCTAAAAGTTTTCCTTTTCTGTGAAAGCACGCTGTTGTGTTTGATGCAATGCAACGAATTTTAGGGTAACATTTTTGGTGTCACCTCCAGCCACTAAACTGCATCTCTATTTTTTTTCTTTTTTACTCTATGGCTATTTTTTCTCTCTTTCCACATAAATGCGATACTCAAGTTGCCACCATTAGAGAAATTGAACCAAAAACTACAAAAAAATTAATATCTCAAAAACGAATTGAGATACAGTTTTCTAACAAACGGCATTTTAAAGGGCATTATTTTCTCTAAACGATGGTATAAAGATTGAAAACGTGCAATGTCTAGAAGTTTAAAAATTTACAATAGCGAAAATTGCAAAACCGAAGTTTCATCGGAAAGTGTTGCCATTCAAAACATGACGTACGCGTTACGCACAGATACGTTTGGCCTTTATTATATAGATTTGTCGAAATTGGCTCATCAGCAATTCATTAATGGAGCATTATTATGTATGTTCAAATTATATATTTATGCGTTTAAATTTCATTTTGGAGTTGCCATTCATGGTTTACACACGTTTTATTTTCATATTTTATATTATGATGGGTAAGTATTACGGTGGCCCCCAACGACTAGTTAGGTGCGTTCGTAATTATGCGAATACGTAGCACCTATTGTTGTCGCTCAGTCCGTCCGTCTGTCCGTCTGCCTGTCTGTCCGCATATAACAACGCAAAAACTACCCAACCGAATCATTTGAAATTTAAAATACATAATTATAACATAATTTTGTCGCGTCATTTCAAATTTTATGAAAATCGGATGGATAGATCAATTACAGGGACAATCAAAAGGATTCCGTTACATTACGGTCAATGGGGAAAAAAGTTTCAAATGCATTTTATTCGTTTGAAATTTAAAACATATAATTATTGCGTAATTTTGCCGAGTCATTTCAAATGTTATGAAAATCGGATACATAGATCAATTACAGGGACAATCAAAAGGACTCCGTTACTTTACGGTCAATGGGGAAAACAGTTTCAAATGCATTTTAATCGTTTGAAATTTAAAACATATAATTATTACGTAATTTTGTCGAGTCATTTCAAATGTTATGAAAATCGGATACATAGATCATTTACAGGGACAATCAAAAGTATTCCATTACATTACGGTGAATGGAAATAAAGTTTCAAATGCATTTTAATGATGTTACACTCATTCGAACATAATAGAATTGGCATGAATCTATGGAGTATATACTAAAATATGCATTCTGTACAATCTGTGATGCAAAGAATTTTTATTATTAAATTACAGGGCCACACAAAAGTATTCCACTATATAATGCTATACGGGGAAACATGGTTTGGTACGTGTTTTAATTATATTCAACTATTTCACATTTTATGAATAAGATGTACGTTGCGGAGGTGTAATAAAATTTACTTCCTGCATATTTACAGAAACACAAATATTTCGACTACTATACTGTATTCGAAGTACGCTCTACTATATCAGCAAGATCTGAATATTTTTAAAACTTCGTTATCGTATAAACGCACCTCATTTGCTACGCTTCACGTGCAATTTCCAACTTGTTTTCTTTTTACATTAAAATTGAATACAATCAGGCAAAATATGCTAAAAGAGATTAGCATGGGGCTAATATAAAAAATATAATTGGATGAAAAGATGTAATGTAAAATGTATGCACAACATAAAGTGTCAATATTTTGATACACTTCTTTCAATAACGGCAATAGCTATTTTTTTGTACATATAAGCTAATTTTAACAATTCTAAATTAAATATGTAAAATAAAAATTTATCTAAAATAATGTACAAAAACCGATCTTTTACATGAAAAATTAATTTGTTATTTGCATTTACGAAGCACTTAAATAATACAAATTATATATATATGCATATATGCATAATTAATAATTTGAAAAGAAATTAGATAAAATTTTAGAATTAAGTTAATTCCATGCAAAATTCAGGGTCCCCTGTGTTCTCAATTTTGGGCCCCTTTCAAGACTTTCTAAGGGAAGCATCTACTTCTCGTGCCTATTCGGTAATCAGTAAATCGGAACTCCCTAGGAGACCCCAATTAGCGCCGGCCGTGCCCTAACTGTCCCATCGTTTGTCCGATAATTGAGTCGGTCTAGCTGCCAGTATCAGATAGACCTGTTGTAGTCCACAGGCTCTTTGGCCTGAAGGCATGGGTATGGCAATCCGTGGTCAAAGAAGGGTTCTTTCTGAATTTCTTAGGAAAACAGGAAGTGTCTGGCTGTTTGTAAAAAAAAAAATGATGAATGAAGTGACAGATTTAGATAAGTACTCACCTCAGTACAAAACAAGAAGAGATAATATTTGTCTTGTTCTATGTTCTATGCAGGGATTCTTTTAGTAATGGTTCTTATGCAGGGATTCTTTTACCAATGGTTCTATGTCTTGGGTGAAAATATTCTCACAGCAATTCTGGGAAACATTTTTCCAGTTAACTTGTGAACAATAATTAAAAAAATGTGTGCAAGTTCAGATTTGTAATATTATGTAATCTCTATAGTTGTTTGATACGGTGCGGGCCCCATCTTGTTCCCAGTGCCCTTGCCGCTGGGCAGTTTCCCACTGTGCCCCTCCCCCTCTAACCGGCCCTGTGGTCATTTAAAACTAAAAAACTAAAAAATAAAAATGAGGTACAAAAAACGAAAAAATTAAGCGTTTTTTATGTGTTTGAACTTTATAAAAAAAAAAGGGTCGGAGCATTTTTTCTTTCGTTCATATCTTAAAAAATGGCTGAGGTGTGGCAATTTGAATTTCTAGTAGGCACGGCCGGTAACAGGTTTCACGAACTCCTGGGCAGACTAAACATACGGCCCCCCTCCTATAGTTAAACATATGGAAATTTGCCGCTTATTTGAATCACTGTACTATTGAATAAGTACTTTTTTTAATTAATCTTCCTGCCCTGTTGAAATTTTACTCAAACTTGATTAAAATATTTAATACCAGAATATTTATTTAAATCCATTAAACATACTTATTTAACTTAAATCTTTGCGTTATTTATTTAATTTACTTTATGAAAAATTTTCTGGTTTGAATCGAATGAAACGCATAATAGTACTGGGTCGATTAAACCCATTCAGGGTAGGAAGGTTAAGAAAACAACGTTTGTCATTTGTTTAATCAGCACCGTCTTCTTTAATCGAATCAAATTCTGCTTTACAAACAGTGTTAATATAAAAGGTAAACTTTTTACAAGCTCGACAATCCTAATACTTTTTATACATTTGTAAACGAAAATTTCGGCTAATTTTAGTCAAATTTAAGGAATTAAGAAATATGTCCCTATAAACATAATGCATCTTTGATTTTGATTATAATTAATTGCTAGTTGGCGAGAAATCTCTCTTATGTCCTTAAAATTACTTTTAAGCACAAATTTTGGCTGCAATCATAGTTAAATAATTTTTTCGGTTATTAATGTCAAAGCTCATATTTAAAATGAAAATGTTGCTAAAATGTATAAAAATTGCAATATTTTTAGGATGATTAGTACTAATGTTAAGAAATATTCAGGGTGCAAAATAAAGTTATATATTAATAATTTTAATAATTCTTGAGCGAGTGGATTCCAATTTCATATCCAAAGCTAAAATTTGCTCAAGACTCAAAATTTAAAGTAAAACCATGTTTTAGCTTGTAATATTTACGATTCTTTCTCGAAATTTAGAAATATTTCCCTCAAACTAATAAAATTTTAAGAAAACATTTTCCAATTACATTACTATTTTTATTTTCCTCGATAAAAATGTATGCGTGGAAGATTCTTTTTTTTCCCCTATAACTAATTTGCAAAGACATACAATGCTTAACAACATATAAATAGCAGGTGTCTCGCCCAGCTTTAGTCGGGATCAAAATATTAGCTTTAAAAACACCTGAAATAAAACCGTTCATTAATTTGAACAACTTTATATTTTTAAACGAAAATCTAGTATAAAAAGCTTGCAGAAGCATTCTTCTGTTTTTCTTTTTTATCGACTACCAATAAATACATTTAAATTATTTTAAAATACATTTGTTATTGTCTAAACGATTTAAAAATTTTATGAAATACAAATGTGGTGATTTCAAACTCCGTGTTTAATTTTCATGCAAAAAGGCTGATATTTAGTGGTAAAGGGGCTGCACATCAAGAGCAATACTGACATGCGTAATTTACGATTTAAGCAAATAATTAGAAAAAGCCCCTACCGCCTCAGAATATAGCCGTAAGGTATATTTGAAAGTTAATTACTAATTTTTAAAAAAAGGAAATCAAGATTAGAAATAAACGCGTTTTCATCTAGCCGGTTTTGATGAGTTTTTAATTCAATTTTCAATAAGCGCCTTTTTAATCAGAATCATGTTACTGTGACTTCTTTTCTTCTCTAACCTCCTCTCCCTTTATGATTCTTTTTCTGTTAGACTTGGTCCCATGAAAAACTTGTCAATATAAAAGTTGTAGATAATATTAAGAAGATTTATAATAAATTTAATTGCATTTAATATCTTGTAAACCGACGAAGATATGATTTTTTTGTTTTATTTTAATCCTTTTAAGGACGTCTTTTGCAGTCTTGAAATGGTTAATCTGAAGGTTCAAACTGACAAACGGTAGCAGTAAATTTTTACTGCAATTTTGATCGCATAATATGCATGACGAAAAGTTTTCGATTATTTTTAAATCAGTTTGTTCAAAAATCGCAGTTTGAATTAATTATTTGACCAGTTTGGGAACAGAAAAGAATTGCCTCTGAAAGGGTTAAAACATGATTTTTTGCGCAATTTGAGCCCATTTTTAACGATGTCAAAAATCTGTCATAGATAAATTTTTAGAACTTTTCTTAGAAGTAATAATAACGATAATTGATTTTATGTACACCACAATTGTGAAATTATGGGTTTTTTCTGTTTTCACAAACCCCTTCCCCATTTCCAACCTCCTTGGTCTGATTTAGGCCATTAACGAACATGACCGAGATTTTCTTCTCCTTGATTTTATGTATGAGGTTACAAGAGATTTATGCAAAATTATAGAAATTACGTGGATATATACAGGAGTGCAAAAATCTAGGCGCCAGCGGCTCTCATCGCTAAAAGAAAAAAGCTTTCCTCATTGAAACTTCAATAGCACTTATGTTGAAAAATGATATGCAATCGAAGATATAATAATAATAATAATAATAATAATAATAATAATAATAATAATAATAATAATAATAAAATAGTAATAACAATAATAACTTTTTTCTGCGTTTCTAATCAGAGTTTTTTAAGTGTAATATTTGCAAAAAGCATAATTATGTAAAAACGCAGAAGTTTAAATTATTTTGAAACCTATTCCCATCAATTCGATATTTGAAAAGAAAAAAAATCTTTGAAGAATCTATTTAAGCCTTATTTACCAGAGTAAAAAGTTCCTTAGACTGCTAATGTACAAAACTTCTTTGTATTGTAGGACTTTTAGAAGAGGCGTTTACCAGCATTCTCACGTTGAACTCTTTTTAAAAGGGGTATACAAATGCTGAAATTTAATTTCCTGCGTTGAGGAGCATTGCATGCGGGAATGGGTGCAGAAGAATTAGAGGGACATTTTTGTTGAGCTTTTTTTGTTAATCTCAGGGACTGATCATTGTTCGTTTTTACCTGTCTCTCCAACATAGATCCATAAAAGGACTAGCCCTGTGAAAAGAAAAAAAAATCTTACTAACTCGTGTATAAGTCGACCGACTCCTATTTTTAACTCCCAAATTTTGTGTAAAATTCTTCGACATTTACACTAGTATATACGGTATAAATAAATAAATAAATAAATATGAACAGATAAATATTTATATAAAGTTTTAAACTGGGGGGGGGGGGTGGCTTTGGATTCTATTACTCATGATGGGCATGGATCTGCAAAAAGTTTTCAGAAATTTCAACATAGGGGAAAATATAATAGGTATAGTATTCTTTACGAAATCTACCTATAAAAAATCCTGAAGAGATCTCTGGAAACGAATTTGCCTGAAAGGTTAAATGTCAATATCGTTTAAAATTGAAGAAATCTTCTTAAAGATGAATGTATGTTCAAACGTGTGTGATTTGTCTTTTCGTATTTAAATTTTAAATTCTGGGTGAAAAACTTTAAATATTTCAAAAATAAATAAATAAATAAATAAATAATACAAAACTGTGAGTTTCAAAAAATTATTTTTTTTTAATAGATTGTCATTTTCAGACAGAAAATTGAACGCCGATATGCTGCTTTGGTACCTTTATTTTTTATGTTTTTGATTTCAATGTTTATGATGTCAATTTTTAAACATCGCAGAAAAAAAAAATCACAAACGGAATAGACGACGGAAATTAGTGCATTAGTTAATGAGATAAAACTGTCGTATAAATCGTAAAAATGCAGCAGAGCAACGCCACCTGCTGAGCGATTTGAACCAAAAACTAATCAACATCAATCTATATCAGGGACTACCAGGATAATAAATTTTCATTAAATTCCATGTATTTGTTCCTGAGATGGAGTTGTTGCAAAAATCGTGAAAAATGCAGCATAGCAGCTCCACCTATTGAGCGATTTACACCAAAACTAATCAGCGTCAATATATATGAATGACTACCTGAAGTAAACTTTTATTAAATTCCGTGCATTAAGGGTGGATTCGAAAAAATATGTTCCCACTCTCAACAGCTCGAAATTTTCTGATGCATTTTCAGACGAATTTTTTAAAGTAGAAACATGAAATTTGCTAAGATGATTTTTGAAGATGCCGTGTGATTTAATTTTCCCCTCAATTCATTAGAATTGGATTTATAAACAATTATTTTCTCACTCTGATCTTTTATTTTTATTTTATTTTATTTTTGTTTTGTTTTTTTTTTTGTTTTTGATCTTCCGCTTCAAAAACTTCGGTTCAAAACGTCATTTTTAACAGCCTTTTTTTTTTTTTTTTTTTTTTTTTTTTTTTTTTTTTTTAATATTTTCTCCCTTTATCAAAAACTCAATAAGCACGGCACATTGTGTACTTTCTTAATAATAGAATTTGCCAGTTTGATGCACTTGAGAGCAAAAAGGAATTTAAAAATGAATCGGAATATAAGAAATTTAGTTTGGAATACACCCTTAATTCTTGAAACAGAATGATAGCAAAAATTGTGAAAGATACAGCATAGCAGCGCCACTTCTTGAAACATTTACACTAAAATGTAAACAAACATCAGTTCATATCAAGGACTAACTGAATCGGAAGTTTGATGGAAATATGCGTATTAGTTATCAAGATATAGCTGTTGAGTAAATCGTAAAAAAAATGCAACATAGCAGCGCAACTTATTGATGGATTTTATGCCAAAAACTAATTATCACCAGTGTATTTCAGGGACTACCTGAATATAAAGTTTTGTGAAATTCTGTTTATAAATTCTTGAGATAGAGTGTCCACAAAATTTACGTCACAGAGAGACATTTCGTAAACACGTGTTTTTTGGAATCTTTGACCCCCTAAAACGTGTAAATCCGACGAAGACCGAAATTCAAAAAATTTTATGAATCCATCCTTTTTTTCAGGTAGAGGTAGAATAAAGAAAAAATATGAATATTGCATATATCCTGATAAGAGATTAGGTTTTCGTTTAAAAATATAAATTCTGACAAAATTCGGTAACATGTATCTACAAATTTGATGTTTATTAACTCCTTGAAGGGCAGTGGCTCATTTTTCATCACTTAATTCACTTAACCGCCCTAAATTAGATAAATCGCTTTTTATGCAGAATTATCCAAAGTGTGTCAAATTTTGGATATAGATTCTTTCTGATAAGGCTTATATATACTATATAATGCCTGCAGAGATTTGGGAATTTAATGGTTTAGCATAGAGGGAGAACGGGGGAATAATCTCTCTTAAATTAAATTAATAGGTTTTTACGCAGAATTATCCGATTTGTTTGGAATTTTGGACATAATTTAATTATAATAAGAAGTATCTGATTAGTTATGTGATTTTTTTTTTGCTTATTAATAAAGGGGGGGGGGCAATTATCTCGCCTCAAATTAGATAAATCGTTTTTTATGCAGAATTACCCGATGTATTTCTTTTAAATGTAGGTATTTTCTAAAAAGGTGAATACCTGAATAGTTCTAAGAATTTAATGGCTAAGTATAGAAGGTGAATCGAATACAACCCTCACCCCCTTAAATTAAATAAATGGCTTTTTACGCAGAATTATCGGATTTGCTTCAAATTTTGGATTATAGATTCATTATGATAAGGTGTATCCCTGATTAGATATGGGATTATTTTGCTAATTAAAAAGGGACGAGTGATTATAACCTGCCCTTAAATTAGTTAAATTGTTTTTATGCACATTTATCAGATGTATTTCAGATTTTGGATATAAGTTCTTTCTCATAAAATGAATCCCGGAATAGGTTTTAGGGTTTAAAAATCACCCCAGGAAATGAATATTTATATGTTCTTTTTGTTGCCAAAATATTTTCCAAAATATATTCTTAATTTAATATTTTATGTGTTAAAAACTGACAATCTGTGAGTAACATTTAAAGATAAATTGTCAATCACATAAGGAACTGAGACTTTCAATCAACGTTTAAAATGGATTGCATATTCTCTATCGTCTGTTAAATGTTGAATTTTGATACTTATCATTATTTTCATTAGTATTTATGTGTTTATATATTTTGATTATTTTTTATGTGTCAATTAAATAGCTCTCGTTAGAACTTTTTTTTCTTTTGGTAAGCGCAATATAATTTGTTAATTTTTTTTTTTTTTTTTTTTTTTTTTTTTTTTTTTTTTTTTTTTTTTTACAATGTTAATTTAAAGCGAAAACCAAAAGCTAAATTTCGAAAATTTTAAGTTTACAAAATGTAACGAATATTGTTAAATGTTTTGTTTTATTCCCTCTTTATTTTGTTTTTTTAGATTTTTTTTTTTTTTTTTTTTTTTTTTTTTTTTTTTTTTAGAATTTTCCTTTTTTTCAAATAAATGAGAATTTATTTTATATAATGCGTCGATTAAATTTAATTTTTTAACATCAATAAAACAGTGAGAGCTGCTGATTTAAAACATCAATAACAAAAAAAAAAAATTAGTTTAAATGTTGCTTTAAATTACTGAATATAGTTTCATTTACAACTATATAAAAAATTAGGGGGATTTCAGATTATAAAATGAATTACATACTATATATATGTATCTTTTTATAACTCAAGAGGACAAAAACAGCTATAACCTTTCACATGAATTTTCATTCACATAAATCATTAAAAATTTTAATAATTTTAAAAAATTCAATAGTGAAGATACATACCCTATTGATATATTTTTTCATAATTGGAAAGTTCTACTATAGTTCAGAACTATTATATAGAATATATAGAACTATTATATAGAATAGTTCAGAATTATTATATAGAACATTCAGTTATCACTTCATTTTGTTAATGGTTGAAAGCGTTATTGTTGTATATGCAAATTTACAAAACAAGGAAAATCCAAAAGTAAATAGTATAATATAGAAATCTTAAGAAACATATGCAAATACAAACAACAATACTACTAATAATAATTCGCTCCAAAAATTGCTAAAATTACCTTTCTTTGAGATATTTTTAACCTTTTACGTACAATCGTAGAAGAAAAAGGTAACCACCCCCTATCAACTGTGCAATAAATTATTTTAGTAGAAAGTTGCTTTTAGCAAAAGATTATAAATAATGTCTACTTTTAAATGATGTATATAAAATCGCTTAGGGGGCCATTTTCATATAAAAATAAATCCAAATTTTGTCCTTTAATTCAATACCAACAAATAATTTTGCCACCATAAATAGATTTTGGACCCTTAAATTAGCCTAAATTCAAATTTTCATAAATTTCTTATTGTACAATTAGTTTCCAAGAAATTAATTATTTTAAAACAAGCATATTTTAGAGGCTGCATCTAAATTGAAGTTATGTACTCAATTATTGGAATGCTACATATGGATTGCTACATATTGGAATGCATATATATATATATATATATATATATATATATTAGGCATAATTTAAACCAAAAAATTGAAATATCTTGTTAAAATTGGGTATTGCCGTTGAAAAAAAAAAGTTTCGGTTCGTTTTAATATGTACATGTCACCTCCCCCCACTAAGCACATTTTATATGCATCATTTAATAGTACACTTTATTTCCAATCCTTTGGTACCAACAACTTTTATCTACAATAATTTGTTGAGGCGTTAGTAAGGTGGTTTTTTTTTGGGGGGGGGAGGGGGGGGTTATTTCCATGACTGCATGTTATTCTTTTCACTCAGAACATGAAATTTTTAGCTTATGAAGTTTTTCACTGTATACACGTCCTTTTTTAACTTGTTTTGTATTTTATAGTTTTTAATTAATTTAATTGTAAAGTACTTCTTTATGTGAAATTATATTCAATCTAAAGTTAACAAAATACTATTTCTATAAAACTCAGTTACAGATATTATTAAAATTAAATTTTATTCTACATCTAAAAAATAAAAATAAATAAAAATAAAGTTCTTTTATTATAATAAAGTTATTAAGGTTTTAATGCTTGTATTCCAATATGAAAAAAGCAGAATTGATTGCACTTTTACTCAAACAGAATATTTTCCCCAAACCTAAATCTGACGTCATTTTCACCATATCAAAATTTAAATATACACCTTTCATATCTGTATTCACTTTTTAAAGAAAATCGATAATTTAATTTGATCATTTTGATTCAAAACTTGAAGTCTCGATAGCTATTAACTGAAACAGATACTAAACTATCCATACATTTTTTTAAAGTATAAATGAAATTTTATAAAAGAAACAAACATTCACTGGGTTTTATAACAGACAATATTCTTGACAGAACGTAGTTTAATTTTTTTTCACTTTCAATAAAAAATGGCAACATAAAAATTCAGTAATCTGTTTTTTTTTTTTTTTTGATTTTTTTTCCGGCTTTTTTCCCTTTGCTTTTAATAAGCATGGAGTACTTCTGTTGCCACGTTTACAAAAACGGTATTACAAACTACAAAAAAAATTAATGTTTCAAAAATAAATTAAAATACAGTATTCAAATAAATAACATTTAAAAGTACATTTTTCCCCTATACGATGGTGTAAAAATTAAAAAAGTGCGCAGTTAAGAAATACAAAAATTTGCAGTAGAAAAAATTGCAAAACCGGAAATGCATTTCAACTTTAAAGTGTTGCCATTCTTAAAATGACGTATGCGTTACGCACAGATACTTTTGGTCTTTATAATATAGATATTGAAACCACATTTTTAATTATTAAATAAGTTGGAAAAAAGCGTATATTTTTATTATTATCATTTCGAGTATTTAAAACTTAGAAGTAATTTTTTTATTTGATTTAATAAACATTAATTAGAATTCTGTTCTTTAATACTGTGTATTAGGTATAGAATTTAATATAAAGAGTAATATGCAAAAAAAAAAAAAAAAAAAAACTAATTATACTTAAAAGCGTATACCGAATTTTAAAACGTACACTCCAGCAATTATTATGCAAAGACAGTACCGTAACCGATTTCTTTTATGTGTCCCTGTAACTTAATAAAAAAATGTTAAAAATGTTCTATTTTAACGTGATCGTAAAGAGATTCAAGAATTTATGCCAGTTTCAAAAGATTTGAAATAGCGTAATGTCATTAAAATACTCTTCAATTCTTTTGAGTGTCCCTAAAAGTGAAACATTAACAGTACATACTTCATATGCAATAACAAACATATTTTAATAAACCTAAATAAGTTTTATCAATTGTATAAAAATCCGAGTGTATTTACGGGAGTCATTGCATGGACAGACGGACAAACAAACAAAATGCAAAAGCACTTTTTAACTTTGTTGGAAAATGCTAAAAATCTACAAAAGTACTAAAAATCTTGCATGTACATAAAAGGGCGTGAGGTTCAAATTTTACCTTTTCCAGAAAGTAAAATTTTTGCGATTTAAATAAATATCATAAAAACTATTAGTTTTCATTGTAAACACCAAGATTTTACAATGCCAAAACACACGTTAAAACTTTCTTTCTTTCTTTTTTTCATTTTTTTTTTCTAAAATTATAGTTTTTTTTTTCTTTTCCGCAGATTTATTAAGAGAATAGGTTCACACAGAAAATTCATTTTTAAAAATGTCGATAAAGTGCGTTTTGAAGTTTACGTCCTCATATATACAGTGAAACCTCCGAATAAGGGACATCTATGGGACCAGAACTTTTGTCCCTTAAATAGAGGTGTCCCTTATTCGGAGTTTTTTTTATTTTTTTTTTAATTAATCGTCCTGAAGGATATAAAAATAGCAAAACGATAAAAGTAAAGTTTAAATGTATTTGAAGTGTATAAATTACGTTAATCAGAATTAATTAAAATTTTTAATTGATTACTAAATCATTAAATAATTTGTAAATTTGTTGATTTGCATTTTTATACAAACTGTGTCCATACAAAAAGTGTGGAAACATTTAAAAGAATTATACTTCAAGTAATCAATCAAAAGTGGCTATTTTGCCAATTTTGATTTTTCATTATAAACTTTACAAGTGTTCATTTATCATACTTATAAATTTTAGTTCTTCATTATCAGAAATATTTACAAAAAAAAAGTATTCAGCTGCTTTGCGCATTTTAATGCAACAAATCTCCCGACTACTCTTCTCAGCTATCCAAAAAAGTTTTGACATACAGTAGACTCCCTCAAATTCACACTCCTAAAATCCGCAACTCTCTAAAATCAGCACATATTTTATAGATGTAAACAATGAAACATTCAGTTCAAATGTAGGTGCAAAAATTGATTTTTTCAATTTTCTATCAATTCCATACATTTTTTAATTTATAATTTTTGTTAAGGTTATAGAATTCATGTTTTTTCATGAAGAAAGAATAATTTATTTCTGAAAAAATAAAGATATTGCTAATATTATTGGTAATCACAATCTTACCAAATATATTTATGCATTAATAAAGCTTTTTTAGTTATTAAGTCTGGCTAAACCTGAAATAAAGTTTCATTATTTTATGATCCTGATGTGAATTAGGCAAAATTTATGAGGCAAGTTTCATTGAATAATTTAGGAAAAACACATTTCCTCTTTTATAATGAATACTTAATTGTACATTATTGGTTATTAATTTGACCTTTCCTTTCAGTATATTAATCATTTTAAAAAATATTTAAATTTTTATTATTTTAGTTTATTACTTATTTTAATATTTTAGTATAGTGTATGCATTCATTATACTTTTGATTTCATTATTAATTACATTCAAATTAAAAAAAAATGTAAACAAAGCAATGACCAGAAATCCGGAAAACCTCTGGTCCCAAGCTGTGCGGATTTGAGAGAGTCTACTGTATTTACAAATTCATTTTGCAACGGAAAGGTATAAAATTGGAATGCCTGGCTATGGAAGCGATTTGGAACTGAACTGTGTTTTCAAGTTTTGAATAAATTATCTACAGAGTTATAAGCGATTTTCATCACATGACAGAAATATTTCACCCTTTCTTGAGTACTTAATCTTCTAACGCGTATAAATTCAGTTCAAAATGCCCCTGTTGACAATATTTTTTTGAAAGATTTATTGTGTTTGAAAGAAAAAAAAAGGAAAAGAAAAAAAAACAGAAAAAGAGTTACATAGTTTCTGAACAACAACGCTTGCTCGTTTCAGGAATATCTTAATAAAATTAAATTAAAACTTTAGTCATAAAATTTGTCCTTTTGATTTGAAAACAGCCTTAAAGCATCTGTAAAATTCTTTATTTCACAATTTTCATTTATTCTCCACTTTCAGAATCATCCTTATAATTTTCAGCATTTCTTTCAATGGGGATAAATGCACTGAAGTCGAATGAGAATTGTGGGTAAATAAATGCTTGTCAATTCTGTCGTCCGAATCTGTATCAACATGACACTCTGTCAGTGTTACATGTGGACTTCGGATGCGGAAAACTTCGATACTAAACTAATAATTATGATTCAAAATCATGAAGAATTCAATTAATTTAACATAAGAGCATCAAAAATTCCCAACATACAAAGTGCACACATAATTGGCCAAATCGCATAGTGTAAAAAAAAATTTAATTTATCAAAAATAAAAAAAATTTAAATTTATCAAAAATAAAATACCATTTACCTTTGATGATAATAGAAAATCACAATAAAAATAAAAGAGACAACTCACCCATCATGTAGTAGATATTCAGTAAATACTAGTCGTTTCACACAAAAAATGCTTTATTTATTTTATACATGTTGTGTTTGGGAAAAACGTGAACTTGACAATACTGATTATACTTTTACTTAAATCATATAGGTTGTGATATAACTATGGTAAAGTTTAACATACTAAGTACAGGAGAGTCTATTTCAAAGTCAACTAAGCTATTGTTTTTACATATGGCACTATTGTCATTTAATATTCAGTTCGAGTAAAGGGTATGTTTATTGCTGTCGAAAAATTACTATAGTCTATTGTGAAATGTTCGATCAGGGTACAAGAAAGGAAAATTGTTGTTATTTTTGCATATTCACAAACCTATGTTGACCACACTACTTGAAGGCGAAAGATATTTCTCTATGGAATGATTTCGGTGAAGTTGCAACTAGTACGATGCTGAAAATCTCAGGAAAATTCAACTGGACGCTCGAAATCACGCGCAACCACTGCCAGAGCAGGACATCAAAGATTTTGGACAATTTTGATGATTAAATACGGAATTTGTGGAGATTTGCTGATTTCATTGAATCTTGGCATTCTAAGCTTCTCATCTAATTGGTGTCTGCAAAGAGGGCATTCTAGCGGCGTTATTGAAAAAAGCTACTAACTTCTTCCGCAGGGGAACACGCAACTGAGGCCGGTCCAAAAAAAAATAATCTTCTAAAAAGATTTCTTATGGAGCTATCTCCAGTCATGCAGATTCAGCAAACAAGAATCTATCTTCGCTTTATAATGATCTTCTTCAAAACTGCCCCCTCCGATGAAGGATTGTCAGCATTCAAGACTTTTCCTCCGTCTACTTCGAAGACTTTCAAAGAACTCAGCCCCATCGCTACGGGAGCCATTCCCGAGCGGGGGAAAAACGAAACGCGTGTTGTCAGGCAGGTGGAAATTCACAGAATGAATACTTTTCCAGATCCGAGCCTCGCATCCCAGCTTCAGCCCAGCCAATCAGAAGCGTTCCCTGTTTCGAGCGTCTTCTCGAAAATTCTGCGATGACTCATCTTCTACTCCACTGACCTACTCATGACGAAAAATGGCGTCTATTTTGAAGGGAAGAACACATTTTTTCACTGTCATGACGGACCGATTCACAGCGGGAATATTCAAAAGATCAAAACATTACAACATACAAAATAACATATTTCAGCAAATACATGGTCGTTTTTGGTGTTATTTATGTCAAAATAACAAGAAAAATTTTATCTATCTATTAAATATAAATGTATTAAAAAAAATCGGAAATAAAAATATTTTATTTCTTGCATAATAAAACAAAGAAAAATGGTGCACGTCATGTATAACGAAACATTTAATTTTTTCATATTAAAGATTACACTATAAGATCGATTTATTATTAAATTAAAAATGAGAAATAGATGATCTCTTGAATTTATATTGTATAAAACTTTTAATTTTAAAAGACTTAATTTTAAAAGATCGTTATTTAAATTTTTAAGCCATATTTTATTATCTTGCATCGAGAATTCCGGCATGCGAAGTGTACGTGTAACAGTCAGTTTGATAAATTCACAAAAATCTGTATTTTCCTTTTCATCACAGTCTACTTCATTATCTGAAATTCAAATGTCAGACCTTTTAATCTAATTTTCAAGTGTCCCTTAAATTGAGTGTCCTTTATTCAGAGGTGAATATATTACAAGTCCTATATTGAGGGACTGGGACCGTAAGTTTTGTCCCTTAAATAGAGGTGTCCCTTATTCGGAGTGTCCCTTATTTGGAGGTTTCACTGTATTTTATAATTTTAGAGTTACATTTTAAGTGTCGTCTACAAATTTCTAGATAAATAAACCGTATGATTATTAGCGGAAACAATAAAAACTATACGCAGAAAGGATATATATCCAGGATTTACTGCTCTCGATGAACCTAAAAAATATTCTAGCACTCCATGTATGTCCCCTCTACTGTGATATCAAAATGACGTACGGGGGCAGATATACTGGGGGTAGATATCAGGCTCTCGAAGAAAGTGAAATGCTGCAGCACTGGATATCTGCCCCCATCTAATGTAGAGGTCAAAATGGTGGATGGGGGCAGATATACTGGGGGTAGATATCAGGCTCTCGTAGAAAGTGAAATGCTGCAGCACTGGATATCTACCCCCATCTAATGCAGAGGTCAAAATGGCGGACGGGGGCAGATATACTGGGGGTAGATATCAGGCTCTCGTAGAAAGTGAAATTCTGAAGCACTGGATATCTACCCCCTTCTAATGCAGAGCTCAAAATGGCGGACGGGGGCAGATATACTGAGGGCAGATATCAGGCACTCCTAGAAAGTGAAATGCTGCACCACTGGATATCTACCACCTTCTAATGTAGAGGTCAAAATGGCGGACGGGGGCATATTTCATGGGGGAAGATTTCATACATCCCCTTAAGATGATCCCTCTGAAGCTAGAAGTCCAGCTGAGAATCAACTTTCCTACACCTTACATATAATGTGAAGTCTAAGAACAGGATAGGCTCTATAGGGGCCGTCCATTAATCATGTGATTTTTTTTGGCATTTTTAACCCCCCCCTCCCCCTTGGTGATACATGGTGAGGTTAAGGACTACCCCCCCCCAACCGTACATCACGTGTATTTTTTAGTACCTACAAAGAATCTTAATTTTTTTAGAATATTTATTATAAAATACAGGTTCAAGTATCATCAAATTTTATTATAGAAAATAAAAAAACTACAATAATAACCTTAAGAGGTAAACAGAAAGGTTGCAAGTTGTTTTGGACTGACATAAAAATAATGAAAGAAATGCGAAAAACTTTTTTGTAGTAATACATAAACATAATTTAATTTACAATGTCCTCAGACCACGGATTAGCAAGACTTTCTTCAACACCAATAACTGGACAAGCATCTTGCAAGTTTATTGTAGGCACAGTGCTTTGTTGAAGATTAACATCGGTTTCATCAAGCCACTCGGCGTCATTATTTTCGCACACTACGTAGAGAATCTCTCTCGCGGGAACTTCACTTCGTTCGTTGCCTGGCAACGGTGAATCAAGGTCACACTACAAGCCGCTTTCGACTTTGTACGCATTTGACGAAAAAATAAATACACGAAACGCCGCTTTTCGGTTCAGTATCGCGCGTTTGCCGAAAAAATAAATACTCGTGATATATTACTACACCCCCCCTCCCCCCTTGTGATGTTTCGTGATTTTTTTATGGACCCCTCCCCCCCTCTCGAGCCTCACATGATTAATGGACGGCCCCATAGATGATACTTTCTTTTCCTTTTCACTAATCTATTCCATAGCAGACTTTTATAAAATAACACGACGTGAGCTTTTTCTTACCGCCAGTATCATCCAAAAAAAAAACAATTCATGAGTTTTATGAATTAATGTGTTTGCAGATTGTGTTTATTAAACTCACATGATTAAATTAAAGTTAAATGAATGAAGTTTCGCGCAGAATAAGTATTGAGTGTAAAACCTTTTATAGCTCAAGCTTTCATAGTTTCGAAAGAGCAAGGACTTTTATTAATATTGAGTAAGGAAAAGTGTTATTTTAATCCCTTGACTAGAAAGTGTAGGAAAAGTTGATTGATAGAGAAGTGAAATTTCAGAGGTATAATATGATGATTTAGATATTGTTATTGTGGTTATTCTTACCAATAAGACAAATATAAATTTTGAGACAATTTACATCTCGATGATTTATTGTTATTGATAAAACAAATGCTGGCGATTAATTAAAAAAAGCGATGGTGTAAGTTAATTTTATTTCTGGAATAAATAGAGCAATTATTGTAACAGTTTTTGTGCTAAATTATGTATTTTTATGAATTTTATTCTTTTTGTGGATTATGTAATATATGACATCTTATTAATCCTAGGTGCCTCATATGTTAAGTTAAAATTTTCGATCTTTTTCTCTTTCTCTCGTTATAAGCAAAGAGATTGTTGTCCTCAAGCGGTTGAGTTACATTTCAAATCCTTAAAGTATTTTTTCCTCGTTGAATGTAACGCCGATAAATGAACGTAATGAATATGTACTTTCATATTCTATTCTCAAAACATCGCTTTTAAGCTGGATGACTCTTTTTCTAAAAAACTAAATGAATCATGCCCTATATATATATACATATATAATGAAATGATGAAAAATTACAGTACAGTATATCCTTACGGGTTAAATGTTAAGTTTAATAATAGTAATGTAGTTAAAAATTTAAAAACTGAAAATATAGATGATTCTATTTATGCAAAAATAAATCATGATTTGAGGAATGAAATATTGAATGATAATTGTAATAGTTCTTTTAATGTAATTACTTGGAATAATAAAAATATTAATAATTGTAAAGATATACTGAACGCAATAATTAATTATAATGGTTTAAGAAGAATTAATGTACTTAAGTGTTTAGTATTTAACATTGAAAAGAAATTGATTCCCGAAACACTAAGGGCTTTGCATGACAGAGTAGGATGTAGTAACATAGATTTAGCTTTAGATTTATTGAGGTTTAGAATTAAAAAACAGAATTTGCAATCTTACTGTAATTTAAACAATAGCAATAAAGGTTCAGTAGATAAGATATATTTTGTGTTAGATTATGTTGGAAATAGTCAGAATAAACTAAATTATAATAAAATATTAAATAAATATAATGATCTATTACCTGTGGGTAAGGTTAAAATAATTAAGGCTTTTAAATATGATAAACCTTTGGGGCGTAAAATTTTTAACTATAACAGTTTTGCATAAAATCTTGAGAAAAGTACCGGAGAAAGCATTTGTAATTGCAATAATAGTGATAACATAAATTATATAGATAACGATTTTGGACACGTTATAACTGGAAATTTGGAGATAGTAGGGGATGTGGAGTTGAGGAAGTTAATGGAGTATGGAACAAAATATAGAGTGAAACGCATAATACCTAAAAGTGAAGTAATTAAGCGCTTTAACTTAAATTTAGATATTTTCATACAAAAATTAATGTATAGGTATAGTTTACCATGTAGTGCTTTTCAAGAGTGGAAATACCATATACTAAAGGATTTAAAAATGGAATACATTAGAGATTGTGACGGTATGTCACGCGAAAATTATATAAAAATTGCAAGATCAATTAAGAATCTCCAGGATAAATTTATAATTACATATGTAGACAAAGCCAACACAAATTACGCTTTGATATGTAAAAAACTTTATAGTACGCTTTTGAATGATTGCTATAACAATAAATATCATTATCAACTTTTGAATACAAAAATCACTGTTGTGGAGAATAGAATCAAAGCACTTTATAAAAAAGTAAAGTTAAAACAAAAAAGTCAAAATTTCCCATATCTTATATTAGTTCCTAAATTTCATAAAAAGCCAATTAAATTCAGAAGCATAACTTGTGGTTTCGGATCTTACATTGAGGTAGTTAGCAAAAAATTAAGGGAGATTTTAACAGGTGTGTTTCACAAAGTGACAGGTAGGGAATCTACATTTATTATAAAAAATAGCTACATCTTATTGGATAAGCTGAAAAATATAAAAAACATTACAGGTCTGTATGCATATGACTTCGCAGACCTATACAATAATATAGATTTAACGGATTTAAAAGAGAAAATTGTGGAATTTTATGTTACTGAGTGTAAATCAGATACTGATATCGATTTATTTTTGAATTTTTTTAAATTTGTTGTAGAAGAAAATTACCTTTACGACGGTAAAAAAACATTTAGATAAATTCGTGGCATTCCAATGGGGGGGAGTTGTAGTTCTATTATAGCTGACATATACCTATATTTATATGAACGTAACAATAACTTAAATAAAAATATTTTGTGTTATAGATACATTGATGATGTTTTAATAGTTAAATTAAATAAAGATAATATAATTTTGGATTTCTTATATTACCCTACAACATTAAAATTAGAGCCCTCCTCATTGGATTGCAGAAATATTGATTTTTTTGGATGTAAACTTAATTTTAGAGCGTAAAAAATTGGTTACAAAGATATTTGATAAACGGAACACTTTTAGTTTCCGAACTTTAAAGTTGATGAATTTCAATTCATGTGTTCATGTCTCGGTGAAAAGAAATATTTTCAGAAATGGTTTAATTCGTATTGATAGGTTGAGTTCAGAAATTGGAGATGCGATTAATGACATCGTGGAGTGGTACAGACTGGGTTCTGAACAAGATTACCCTCGGAATTTTATGAAAAATATTATGAATGATTTTGTTAGGGGTAGTTGTCGTCGAAATGAACTGAAATCATTACTGAATGGATTTGATAGTTCGACAAGTTTGATGATTTAGTTTGAGGGTCATTTGAAGGTTATTGCTGGTCGATAGTTTAATTTTTGTATGGATTGCTTTTAGTTAAAATTCATTTATGGTTGTGACGGGCATGGGGGATGTTGCATGCATAAAATCGGATTTAACCCAGCAGTGCATGTCATTAGCCATGCCGCCCGTCCCTTGTTTGTTTCTTTTCGAGTTTCTTGTTTAAGCTATTTATGAGTTATTTTGTTGGATCAGTTTATAATTTATGGATTAGTTATTGTTCACGTAGTGGTTTTTCAATTTTGTTTAGCGGTTTGGATGTTCGTGAGTTTTTGATTTTAAGAATATTTTTATAAGTTATATATTTTTTTAGTTAATTATATATGGTGTGCAATTTGATTTTAATATATCAGTCTTATTTAAATACATACATATATATATATATATATATATATATATATATATATATATATATATATATATATATATATATATATATTATTGGGTTTTTTTTGTTTGTTTTTCATTAAGAAAGCTAATTTACTATATCTTATACCACCGAAAGTAAAATTTTCGGTTATCAAATATTACCTGAAACTCGCAAAATATTTTCAAACAGGCAAAAAACTGAGTTATCGAAACCACCGCCATTTTTCCAAAAATCAGCATTTTGAACTAAACATTGATGTGAGATATAGAGAATTTAACGCCCCATTAAAATAGGAAGACCAACTTTGTTTACATGTTTGTAAGGGAGAAAGACGTTTGTCTGATTATAGGTCTATCGAGTCATATGTAATGGCACAAGACATAATGGTCCTTTTTTACACAAAAAAATACTGTCCAATTAGTGTGTACTGTTACAATCTCAATAAAAATAATTTAAAATGTCTCAAGGCAATATTTCTTTTACTTTTGTGAGCAATAAATATAAAAAAAAAATTATGCAAATTTTAGACCATAGATGTAGAACCTCTTCATATATAAAACATTTGTTAAATGGAAAGCAGTCATGTAAAATGAATTTTTTTCACGGCGTTTACTCTAAAAAGTAAAGAAAATCATCGATCGTTCAGATAAGATATGGTGTTTGGTGAATATTTTTATAATCAGATATATAATAAATTGGGGAACATGAGATTTCATTAGCAGAAAATATATTATTCTGTTTCATATAACATAGTGAAAACTTTCGTCATAATCTAGTTATTTCATTTCAAACAGCGGAGACACAGCGAAACTATTCCTCGTGTACAGTACTCGCCCCTCCCACTACTGAAATGGCATTACCTTAAAAGAATGTGAATATTCGTTGCTTTCATTTGATTTCATTTTTGGCTGACAGCAGTAATATTAACGAATACTCGTTATCGACAAAAATATTGTTGCTAAGTATTCGAACAGGATCGAAACTGTTTGTATTTCGAAAATCATGCTTATTCCTATTTTAACAAAAATCAAGGTGGGAAAGGACAAGCAGAAAGGCTAATCATTCTTAAATAATACCAAATTCCGTAAAAATAAACCCTTTGATAACAACAATAGTAATAAAACAATATTTTGTTAACAATCGTATAAAATGTTGCGTTTTTTTCCATTATAATCCATTCTGTAAAAAAAAAGCAATAATAATAATAATAATTAATTTAATAATAATAATAATAAGAGATAATCCATTTAGAACATGCATAAAATCTGTTTAATCTACTCCCACAGTAAACCAAGTCTGTTCTCACACATTTTCTCATGTATGTTATCGGTTGACAAAGATTATTCATAGTGGGAGTAGATAAAACAGATTTCATGTAGTTGCAAATGAACTACAGTCAGCTCTCGTTAATTCGAATTCTTCGATACCACAAGAAATGTTCGAATTATCCAGAGTTCGAATTATGGAACGCGTAAAAAGAAAACATGTTTAAAGGTATACTATTTACAAAGGAATTAATGTTATAGTATATATTTTTTGATTTATTTCGGTTATTATTGTTAGAATATGACTTAACATTAAATTAAGAGATATAAATACATAAACTAAATATAATATTAAAATAATATAAATTAAACATAAAAAATAATTATACATTATAAAACAACTGCATTTAAATTTATTTTATATTTATTCTAGCATATTTTTCTTACCTGAAATTAGATGATAATTTAATAAATTATTCATACTTTTTACTATCACTATGAAAAATACTTATCAATTCTTGCTTAATTAGTCTTATTCATTTTCGGCATTTTAGCCAGTTGTAACAAACACTTAAGTTCTTCGTCAGATAACGTCTGCATCAGGAATAAATGTACGCAAATACACAAATGGCAGTTGACTATTCGCTGGATGGGGAAAGCACCTGGGACATAGTAGTAGAACCGCCAGAATCTGATTCCATCTTGTAATTACATTTTTCGCGAAGTTCCAACAATTTCTTTCGCAGTTTTAAGACTTCGGATATTTCGAAACTAGTCTCAGCGGATAAATCCGCGAGAAAGTCAAGAAAAATGAAAAAATGGAACTCTGCTCAGTTCGAATTAAACGAATTCAAGATAAAATGATTTCGAACTAACAAAAACCAACTGTATAATCTAGTTTTTTTTTTTTTTTTTTTTTTTTTTTTTTTTTTTCATAAAGGATTTTTTTTTTTTTTTTTACTATGCTTGTGAGTCCTATCATATTGAATAACAATATACTGTAGAATTGCCAAGTTTACTTATTTTTTAAATTTAAGTCTTTTTTTAGGTTTAACAAAATATTGTAATGTTTAGCTTAAAGTATTTATATAACAGGCGGAAACAAATGAAAATAGGAGAACTACCTGCGGAACGCCCCCTTTCAGTCTAAAAATAAAGAAGATCGTTCGTATCTAAATTGAGATTAGGTGTGGTGAAGATTGTTATAATCAGAATTATAATTAATTGGTGAACGTCAGATTCCATTGGCAGGATATATATTACTCTGTGTTATATAAAATAATGAAAATTTTCGTCATAATCTACTTATAACATTTCAGAGGGCGGAGCCACAGCGAATCTATTCCTCCTAAACAGTACTTGACCTTCCCCCTACTACCCTGTGATCGCTAAACGGTAGTGCAATAATACTTTAATCGATAATGTGAGGTTGCCGAAATTACTGCTGTCATCTGAAAATGAAATCAAATGATAGCAACGAATATACACATACTTTTGAATACTGAATAAGGCATTGTCCAGTTTCAAAGGGGGAGGGACGAATACTGTACACGAGGAATAGATTCCCAGCGTCTCCGCCCTTTGAAATAAAATTAGTATTATTCAATTCAGAATTTCGAGTGCATTTAAATGATAAAAATATTAACATTTAATATTTATTCATAATTTAATGTTCTTTCAAAGTTATAATAAAAAAAAGTTAAATTTAAATAATTAAAATTATGAAAAAAATATTTTAAAACTGAAAATTGTGAAAAAATATTTAATTATTATTAAATTAAAAAATGTAAAAAAAAATATATATATTTGAAATCATGAAGTAAATAAGTTTTTAAATTGAAAATACTGCATTAAAGCTAAATTTAATTTTTTTTATAAAATATTACTCCTCTCTCTGTTTTAGTTTCCTAAGGAATAGTACTCAATAGAACTTTTCTGACAATAAATAAATAAAAAATAAAAATAAAATAAATTAATTAATAAATAAACATATAAATAAAAAAATAAATAAAAGGAAACAAAAGAGAAAGAAAGAAAAGAAAAAATGAAAAAGAATGAAGAAATCTATGAAATTTAAAATACTGCTTTTAAACTAAATTTTAAATTATAATAAAACATTACTCCTCTCTCTGTTTCTTAAGGAATATTTCTCAAAATAAAACTTCTCTGCTAATAATAATAATAATAATAATAGTAATAAAATAGTTTAACATTATGAAATAAGTTTTTTAACTTACAATACTGAATTTAAACTAAATTTAAAAGTACAAAATATTACTCTTCTCCCTATTTTATTTTCCTAAAAAGTAATACTCATAAAAAATTTTCTTTAAACAAACAAACAAACAAACAAAAAAAAAAAAAAAAAAAAAAAAAAAAACGAATAAATAAAAGTATGAAATAAATTTTTAAGTTTAAAATGCTGATTTTTAATTAAAATTATCACAAAACATTACTTCTCGCTCTTTTTTTTTTAATAAAACTTTTCTGAAAAGGATAAAAAAAAAAAACAAATTTATATATATATATATGTTAAATTATGAAATGAATTTTTTTAAACTTAAAATACTGCAGTTAATCTAAATTTAAAATTACAAAATATAAACTTTCAACTTCTCTCTTCAAAATAATTTTGATTAAAAAGACATCTTTAAATCTGTATGGACGCGAACTCAAAACTTTCTAACCTAAGTTCAATTTCATACCACTAGATCATTACGTTGTTATTTATACCCTACGTAAAATACCATTTAAAAAAAAACGGCAACGTAATGCGCAGAACGGTATGTGCAATCGTTGATCCCACAGAATCAGGGGATCACAGTGAAAAAGTGAGATCGCTAGACGCTTGTCTTCATATTTATATAATTACGAACGCACCTAAAAAGACGAAGTAGGTACCCGGATCAATGTGGCCATTATACAGAAAAGAATAGAAATGGAATACATATGAATATTTCCTATTTTTTATACAATTGCAATCAGCCTTGTTAGAAGCTGATGACATGAATTATCGATGTAAAGTTACCACCCGAAGTGCCAAGATTAGACTTTTTACTAAAATATATTATTTTTATAAATATCTGGTGTAAATTTTGAAATAAAATAAAAGTTAATTTTAATTAGTATATTTTATGCTTAAAAATTATTAAATTGGGATATATTTTATCCCATCTAATTTAAACGAAATTCGCAAAAGCATTTTTGAACGAAATTTTATATTTTTTAACTCTGGTAGAAAAAAAAAATACTTTTTGTTATTTAAAAAATAAAATTTTCGATTTTTCCAATGGAGAATTTAATGTTACAGAGACATTACTGATTTGTGATTGCCCCTCAAGAAGTTAAGCAACATCACGCGGGTATGTTGCTATCGGGAGACAGTGCAATTTACTCCATTTACAGGTAATGCAACGATTTTGAGGGTTCTAGAGACCCCGTTCCAAAGAACTACTAAACGGAACACAGAATGTGCTGCTTTTTTCACCGTACCAAAGTAAATCAAATTTTAACTCGTCCAATCTAAATTAAAATTGTATCTCTTAGTCTGAAACGAAAATGAAACTAAATTTTGGTTACATTTAGTCAAATTTTAAAACTTGACTGCAAATATATATAAACATATATACATACATATACAGGATGTTTCCAATTTTTTTTTTTTTACAATAAAAAAGGAGTGATAGTACACATCAAGATAAACAATATTAAATAGGAGACCAAGGGTCCCAAACGTTTTCCAAAGGAGATAGCTGCCATTAAAGTTTAGGGACCTAAATTTAAAATAAACATAAAAAACGGAAAAATCGGACGATTGATTTGCGGTTTTCACTAAAATTATTCTTTATGTCGGCATTTTCTTGAAATTAAAGTATAAAGATAAATTTTAAAAAATGTCGATAGAGGGCGCTTTAGACATTGGAATAACGAACAACTATTTTTTGCATCTCATTAAATGTTTTTGTAAGCTTAGACTCAAACTTAAATTTTGAGCTCAAAATCTGAAAGTAGGAGTGGTTAAGTAGCAGAAACTGAACTGTGTTCAGACGGTTCAAATTTCAAATGATTATAAAAAACGGAAAAACTGGTTCATTGATATGCAGTTTTCACTAAAACTATTTTTTATGTCAGTATTTTCTTAAAAATAAATTATAAAGATAATTTTCAAAAAATGCCGATAGAGTGCGCTTTAGACTTTGGAGTAACGAACAATTCTTTTTTGGCTTTTTTTTTTTTTGCATCTTATAAAATGCTTTCGTAAGCTTAGATATAAACTTAAATTTTGAGCTCAAAATCTGAATTGTTAAGAGTAGTCAAGTAGACAAATTGAACTGTGTTCAGAGGTTTCAAATTTCAAATGATTATAAAAAACGGAAAAATTGGTCGATTCGTTTGCGGTTTTTGCTAAAACTAATTTTTAAATGAGCATTTTCTTGAAAATAAATTTTAAAGACAAATTTCACAAAATGCCGATAGAGGGCATCTTAGACTTTGGAGTACCGTACAACTATTTTTAACTGTTATTTTTTTTAATCTCATAAATGCTTTCAAATGCCTAAACTTAAATTTTAGGCTCAAATTCTGAATCGTTGGGAATGTTTAAGTAGCAAAAATTGAATTGTGTTCGAGGAGGGGGGAGTGTTAAATTTCAACTCCTGAAGACACTTCAATTTGCGCTACTTAACTAATCTAATTATTCAGATTTTGAGTTCAAAATTTAAGTTTAAATCTAAGCTTCCGAAAACATTTAATAAATTTTTGCAAGCATTTAATTAGAACAAAAAAAAATAATGGTTAAAATTAATTGTTATTTACTCTGAAGTTTAAGGCACCCTCTAATGGAATTTTTTTAAATTTATCTTTAAAATTTATTTTCAAGAAGATACTGGCTTAGAATAGTTTTATTTTAGACTGCAGACGAATCGATAAATTTTTTCCATTTTCTATAATGTAATATCTTTATTAAAACATGCATTTTACGCCAAAATCAAAGACAGGCTATGTTCTATTTAATTTGCTCAAATATTTTTCTTATAAATTAAAAAGGTCATTATTTTCATAAAGAATAAATTGATATTTTTCTATAAAGTTTAATCTTTTCGATAAAAATCTAATCTTTCAATATTTATCTTACCGTTGCAAGACCGTACAGCTAACAGAATTGTTTAATTTTTAATCGAAAATTTCAATAAGAAAAAAAATTGAAAAGCAAGTGGTTAGTAAATGACAAAATTATGCTTCTGCAAGATGACATCATTGATTTGGAAATAAATATTTTCATTCGTATAAACCAGGACTGTCCAAAGCGGCACTCTTTACAGGTTTTCTTGGCGCCCTTTCGAAGGTTTTCTGTTACAGGTCTGGTTTTTTTTTTTTTTTCTTTTTTTAAATTAAAATTTACTTGTAAAACATATTTCATTTAAAATCATTGATATTTGCTTGAGAGATGTTTTAAAAATCTCTACAAGAGTATTTCATGCATCAACACGCATCATTTTTTATTTTCCGAATAAAGGTTCGTCGATTCCTATGTTTTACTTGGCACTTATTTTTACATTCGTTATGCTTTCTTTTTGGCAATAGTTTCTAATAATTGGCTTAAATTTTCACATTTTTATGATTGAGGTATATCAAGGCCATATAAATATAAAATTCCGTATTGTCACCGCTGAAATGTGATGAAGACTTGATTAATTTTTCATGTTATCAATTACGAAAAAAGAAATGATTAGCTTATTTTATAAATTTATCATTTTATAATAATACGGGAATGGAGTCACCGGTAGCAGCTTGTAGTCTGTGTAAAAACCCTTTAATTAATTCAGATTACGAAAGATAAAGCAGCAGAGCCAGCTGAGCCAGCTGAGTGAAGAAAAAGATTTTTTAATCTTTGGTAATTTGATCTGAAACATTGGTTTGCGTTAAATATGAACGTTTTTTATAACATTATGATTTTTATTCTAATTTATATACAATTGGATAGCTGTCAGAAAAGCTATTTCATTGCACCAAATCACGTTTGCGGTTTAATTAGTTGGCAATGGATAAGATGATGAATAATCAGCTGTTGGCTTTAAAAGTCTTCAAACATACCTATATTTAGATGGTTTTAGTGAATTAATTCTATTGAGTAGATTATTATGTATTTAGATAAGATGTTAGATATAAATATTATAGAGCAGCAATCAAAACTTTTTTTTTCGGAAACAAAATTATAAAACTGTAGATTATGCGAGTTTACACTTACAAAAATTCCTGATAGATCAGATTTAGGTGTTTGTGGTTGGCAGGCATGTAGAAGTGTGAGGATAATGAAAAATGCTGTTCCAAACTGTTACTTATCCTTATAAATCAAAATGTACAAAGAAATGGAAGATATACGATTACCATTAGCACAATTGATAGAAAGTTATAAATTTAATGAGACTACGGGGGATTCAGGAGGACGGAGCCTCCCTGAAGAAATCCGCTATGTTATGATAAAAAACAGAAATAATAGATCATGAAAATTTCAGAATATCATTTTCATTGAATAGCTGAGATTGATCAGTATGCAGACTGTTTTTTATTTTCTTTACCTTGTTTACAGATATTTTGTATGAGGACGCCATCCTTTTCGGAACCGGTTTGCAAAAGCATCTTTATAAAAAAAAATCTGTAACTAAAATCGAGAAAGAAAAAAAAACTGCCTGCTCAGTTTCAATTATGCAATGCAAAAAATAAATAAATAAAATAAAAAAAGTCATCTAAAAATATTGATATGCTACTGGAGATATCTTTATAAATTTCTTCCATAACATTAATATTAGCGAACGGGTCTTCTCATTTAATTGGAGTACACCCTTAGGCTGCGAGCGAACAGTACTACTTTTTATTACACTAAAAGAGCAATAAATCTATCTTTGTTTCCGTACGGACCAAAGGTGAAACCTCTTTAAATGATTTTTGAGGGACTGACCCTACCGAATTGACAAAGGAAAGGGAAGTTTATCTCCCCCCATCTTCAGTCGTAAAGCTGTCAACTGATTTCGAGTTCGATTTCTCTCTTGAAGTTCAAAAAAGTTCACTGAAAAAGCAATTTATACATCAAAGCATCGACACGAAAGATCAAAAATAGCGACACCTGACCGCAAGAAGTTAGTGCTATGTGCCTGGTACTTAACCCATTCGTGCCCAGCATCTTTTGCGTAAATTTTATTTGGTTGGCACCACTATTTTAAGAAGATTTAAGTTTAGTTCATTAATCACGAAAATGCAGCAATTAAATAAAATAATTATGGCTTTTCTTTTTTACCGGTGTCAAAAACAGTGCTGAATGCATCTTCTGAAGCGTCCCTAAAAAGGGACGCTAGGCACTAATGGGTTAAACATGGGAATGTCCTCGTTTTATTATATGCCCAGCTAAGGCAGGATATATGCTTTATGTCTCATTCTGCCATTCCTCTCCGTATGTCATTTGAACCTACTTAAACAACTATTTAAAGAAACCACGAGAAACCCTACTGTCGAGAGTTAACGCGTTATTCAATTAGTTCTTTGTAAAACATCAACATTTCAAAGAAACCATGTGTAACGACTTAAAAACAATTCAAGAAACTTTTACCGGTATGGGTTAAATATTTCCCCCGCATAGATGTTTCAGTTCTTTATTAGAGGAAAACATATGAAAACTGAAAATTAATTTAGAAAAAGTAAATAGATTAAATGCAAATTTAATACAAAAAGCATTTAAAAATCTCTTTCAGCAAAAAACACCTTTACAATCTAATATATAATCTAACTCAATATTTTAAACATAAACCTGCGCGAGGGCATAGAGGAAGAATCAATAGAAAAAAAGGGCGGGGGAAATCACTCGAGATTCCATTAAATTTTCTGATTGTCGATAAATATTGAAATCTGACAACGCGATCCAATCGAAAAATAAATTTGCACATTTAGGAAAGACTTCCGTGAATTAGAGAGTTTATCGATTGTGGAGATATTGCCATAAATGATTAAAAATGAGAAATTTTGGACGTGTTTTTGTTTGCTTAATAGGAATTAAAGTCCTTCTTAATACTCTGAAAATGTAAACAAGTTTAAAAATTATTTCTTTTCTAAACATTTTTGGAAAATATCTTCATTTTTCGAAAACTCTCTAATTTAAGGAAGTCATGTGTAAAATTATTTTTCTAGGCTTTGCAATGTTCCTACAGAACGCGTTCCACGCACGTAGGAAAGGGCAAAGTCGGATAAGCACTGGAAACGTAATTTCAATCAAACTTCGTGATTTTTTTTTTCCCCAGAAGTGGTAACCTCTCTGACATTATGTTACGCTAAATATTACTTGATAAATATTGATATTTTAGGAAATAAAAATTATTTTTTGATTTCTTTAAAAAACTAATTTTCTCGGAAATTACTGAACCGAATTTCATGCAACTGCATGAGGTTATATAGATGCCAAAGAAGCAGAACTGAATGTTTTATATAATTTTATGTTAATAAAAACTGTGTGGAACAGCAATAAAAAAATATTGCAATTAAAAAAAAACATATATAATAGTTGTCCAAAAATAACCATTTTTGATGTAAGAAATATTTATATGGTCTCATATATTCTAAAAAATACCGAAAGTTTGCGTCGTTAATAACAGTATGAATGTTTACAAAAATGTGCATTATAACTATTAAAATTCAGTTGAAGGCGTTATTTGGGGCGGAGCTATTCAACTCCGAAGAGTTTCTGGAAGACAGTCAACGGATAATATGTCAACTGACGTATTTTCGAAATAATTATGAATATAGGCCATGTTTTTCAACTCTCAATGCTATTTCCATGTCGATAACTGGTGATTTGTATCCGAGACAAAAGAGAAAAATATTTTTGCTTCGAAAACACTTTGCAATTTTTGTTTTATTCAATGACAGATTTTTCTGGCCGTTTACTTCGAAGATAAATATTATGGAAATTTGGTACATAATTTGGGTAAAAAAAAAAAAAAAAAAAAAAAAAAAAGCCGGCAATATTGGATGATGCTTTGTATATAAAATATATTTCTTTCATTTTGTACCAAAACAGCAACAAGTTAGACTGGTTTTTAATTCCCGAAAAGAAAGAATTGCTTTCATGGAATCTGTACTGGAGGCTTTGCTTACTTTATTTCAAAAATGTGACATTAATTGATTATGAAAATGAATTGTGCAGGTAAAAGTTAAAAATAACACTGCTTTAATATCATTACCTACTATAATAATAATAATAATAATAATAATAATAATAATAATAATAATAATAATAATAATAATAATAATAATAATAATAATAATAATAATAATCATTAATAATAATAATAATAATAATAATAATAATAATAATAATAATAATAATAATAATAATAATAATAATAATAATAATAAAATTATCATGGTAAAATATTTATATATGTATGTTTCAATTTTCCTCTATGTATGTTATCAAATTTCATTGTTCCAGTTGTTCTGAATACAAAATTGTATTAACAGAAAAATGTTACATAAATTTTATTAATACAATATTCCAATAAAATATAAAATAAATATAATAATAAAATATCGCCATCCTTTGTTTAGTTCTAGGAAGGTTTTGTCTATTTCTTTATCCACATATCATCCATGTTATTTGCTGACGAATAACTGATTTTTATTCTCCATTTAAATAAATATTAGGATCATAAAACTGATAAAAATTCAATGCATTTTTTTAATTGATATTTAATTAACTTTTTTGAGGATATAATTCTTATAATCAACGGTATAATTGTATCGTTTAAAATTTATAGTACAGTTGGAATTTTTTAAAATTTTTTATAAACACACTCACAAGCACTCACAGGTGATATATACATATACATATATATACATACTTTTACATATACAGGGTGTCCGAAAAGTCTGGAAACGGCCGAATAAATCGAGAAATACATATGAGATTGAAAAACGTAAATATACGTGTTAAATATTTTTAAATAAGCTACTCTGTGATACCAAATTTGACCTTCGAATCCGACCTCCTGGGGGTCAGAGGGGGTCCAACTTTGAAATCTTAAATTATAACCCCCATTTTTTATTGCAGATTCGGATTCTACGGACAAAAATACGTAATTTTTGTATTTGATGTTTATTTCAAATCTTCGTTTATCACGGTGTACTCGAGCATATTAAATCGATACATATTCCCGCTTTTCCAACGGGATTTTCCCTAATCGAAACTGATTGGGCGGAATTTTTGACGTCAAATTCCTCGTCTTTTGTAGGAATAGCGTTTCCTGAAAATTACCCGTGGCGATTATTTCAATAGTGCTACACTGTTAAAAATTTGACCCATTTGCTGCAGCGTCACTCCACAGCTATTATAGAATATCTCTTTTGTGACCAATGAGAATGCTCCATAACACTGTAAAGTAATCGTTTTCTATAAAAGCGGTGGAGTGACGATGCAGCAAAAGGGTCAATTTTTTTACAGTGTACTTTACTGTGTTATGGAACATTCTCATTGGTCATGAAAGAGATATTCTATAAAAGCTGTGGAGTGACGCTACAGCAAATGGATCAAATTTTTAACTGTGTAGCACTACCGAAATAATCGGCACGGGTGATTTTCAGGAAACACTATTATTGCAAAAGACGAGGAATTTGATGTCATAAATTTTCCCCAATTAGTTTCGATTAGGGAAAATCCCGTTGGAAAAGCCGAAATATGTATCGATTTAATATGCTCAATTACACCGTGATAAACGAGAATTCGAAATAAACATCAAATACAAAAGTTACGTATTTTTGTCCGTAGAATCCGAATCTGCAATAAAAAATGGGGGTTATAATTTAAGATTTCAAAGTTGGACCCCGTCTGACCCCCAAAGTGTCGGTTACGAAGATCAAATTTGGTATCACTGAGTAGCTTATTTTAAAATATTTAACACGTATATTTACGTTTTTCAATCTCATATGTATTTTTCGAGTTATTCGACCGTTTCCAGACTTTTCGGACACCCTGTATATATATAAGCGGTCTTTTTTGTCTTTTAGTTACTATGGATGAAATTCCCTCCCAACAAGTTTCGGAATCTTTGAAAGCAGAAAACCTAATCGAGGTTTTTCTTATCTCGGCCATACAGTACGGAAAATGTTAATTAAGGATATTAATGCTAACTGGCACATTTACATACAAATTGAGATTCATTAAAAAATAAATATCGCATCTAGGATGCTTCTTTAAAAATGAAGATTATAAACAAAATAATAATAATACTAATAATTTTGGTCAGAACTCATCGTAAGGATTTTTTATTATTATTATTCATACTGACGTAAAAATCCAAGGAATTCAGTGATGCCGGGCGAGGCAAAGATTTTAACTTTTTTCCAGGGTCGGACCATTAGCTGTTTTCAACCGAATAAACTGCCGAACTACTATGTTTTTTTTATCAGTTTGGGCCATTATTATTATTTTTGTTGTTGTTGTTGTTGTTCAGTCCGTGTCGATTTTTTTTCCTTTATTTGTCGGGTCGGCCCATGTCTGAAAATTTCAGGTCTTTCAGTGTGGCCACTCCCAGTTCCGGTCCAACACACTAAGATTTTTTTTAAATGTATCTTATATATAAAAAAAGGCAAAATAATTCGAGCGTCCGCGTAAAAAATATCTTATAAGCGATACGAGATATACAATTGCGTCATCTTTACAACAAACCGGAAGTAACACGACTCCTTAAAATGAATCGAAACGCTTAACCCTACATTGTAACCACCTAACACACTATGATCGAGCTATCGTAACTGGTAGACAGTAGATGCTGGGTTCGAAACCAGTCGCGACCTAAGTGTTCGGAGTTTTACGTGGTTTTCTTCGGACCTTGGATTTCCTTGCGTAAGTATGAGTTAGGTTCCCTTAGAAAAATCTCCACAGAAGATGGCATCCCCCTCTTCTTTTGGGTCTAGGGCAATCGTGTTGATAATCGGCCGTCATGATTAAAACCAGACCAACCCTATGATTGAATACAAAGCATTAGCGGCACCAGGTGTAACAGCAAAGATGAGCTTATATAAGAAAACAAAACACAAATCAACCACTATTAACAGCGGCCGACTTGCATGAGTTTTTAATGTATATGGTAATAGTAGTAACATATCATACTATCATTTATAAATAAAATATTATTTTACAAATTTTATGGTGTGAGCTTAATATTTAAATTTCATTATTTTGCTTTAAGATTCTGTACAAGTATGCTAGATTTCTGCACCAAAGAAAGGGATTTAGACGTTTCTGTGTTGTAAATATTAACACAAAATTCGTATGAATATATTAAAAATAACTTCTTCATGTTCAATGACTTTTTCTAATATACGAACATTAAGTAGAGAAATAACACGATTTAAAAAGAAAATTAATTTTATACTTATGCTTTTCATTTAACAAAAGTATGATACTTAAGAAGACGTAATCTATTCACGGACGTCGTCAAAATCGTTCCGAGTTTTCCGAGGTTTTCATTGAACCTTGGATTGCCTTGCGTAAATAAGGGTTGGGTTCTTTTAATAACACCCCCTCGGAGGGCATCCCCCCCTTTAGCACCTATATAACTCATGTTGATAATTGGCCATCAAATTACAACACTATTCAAAAGAGATTCTACTTCAATGACTTGAAATTTACATAATTCTTTCGATATTTTTCGGTTACAAAAATAAAACAACTATCACCTTCGGACATTTTAAATAATATTTATTGAAATTTTACCTGTACACATCAACTGCACAACATTTTTCTATAAAAAATTAAGTTTGGTTTGGTTTGGATTATTTTATGTCGGCCGATTATCTACACGTGGGATAT
Source organism: Maratus speculifer (assembly GCA_964019185.1). Classification (NCBI taxonomy): domain Eukaryota; kingdom Metazoa; phylum Arthropoda; class Arachnida; order Araneae; family Salticidae; genus Maratus; species Maratus speculifer. Next base: position 6,104,559 of record CAXHSM010000010.1, read on the forward strand.
AGGCCCGAATGGGGTGGGATGCCCTCCGTGGGGGGGCGGGGTCTTTCTAAGGGAGCCTAACCCTTGTTTACGAAACTAAAAATATAAATTTAAAAAAATTAAGATTATGTTTTTGATTTTCTATGAAAAATGCGCTTATACATGACGTAACTTGTTGCACTGTCTCCTTCATCCTCTGCAAATGTAATGAATTACTAATTTGTCGCCAAAAAGCTTAAAGTGAATTGTTGCACGTCATTAATTGTGCTGTAAATTAAATGTTTAATTTTCGAATTTGCAGTTATTTTTCAATCAATTACGTGAAAAAAAATAACTCAAATTGAAATGGAAAGAGTTGTATAAAGAGGAAATTTAAACTGTCGATAGAGTCAGGTTAAAGAGAACGAAGGAAAGGTAGCTTATGACTTACTTTGAATTTAAATAAAGATGGAACAAATCGGGTGATTCCGAACTAGAAGAATATACCGTTTTTTGATGAAAGTTCATAGAATGTGGATTACAAAATGCCTTTTTATGAATGCATTTTAAGTTAAAAAACCCTTTAGTTATTTGAAAATAAAGGGAGAAAGATAGTAATTTAACTTACGGTATTAGTTACTTTTCAACAATTTTAACTGTTTTTATACTGTTAAAGTAAATATAGCATTGAAGGAATTGAACTAGTTATAGAACTTTTTGATTCAAGTGGATAATTAGGATGAGCGAAGCGAATCCTCTAATAGGCCACTCAAATTACATTTTGTAATAAACTTTACAAAAAGAATTTTTTTTTTCATTTTGACTAGAAATTAAACATAAAAATAATTTATGATCCGTACATTTGCACTACAGAATAACCTTACAAAATAATTATTTTAATTAATTTTACATGTTTTTCTACTACGGACGCATTTTTTTTTTTAAATAAAAATGTTATATAAAATGTTATTCAAATTCGAAGATTGAAAATTGAACCATATAAAACACATTTATTATTAAGAGGTAATCACTGTTGGTATTATTTTCAATATGTTTGCTGTTTAAAAACAATTTATGGAATTTCGAGGCATTTACTTTTCTAAAATTAAAATACGTCAAAATATAAAATAACGTTTCTGCTTAATAAAAATGCAAAAATAATTAGAAAAAGTATTGTTACTTTGAAATATTTATCTTTTGAAATAATGCTTCGCGAATCCGAAAAAAAGCATGGCCTTTTGCAAGTAGATATTGTTAATTGAAGGTATATATTTTATAATAACCATTTTGATAAAATTAAGTAGCGTTCAATTCAGACACTTTTCTCCGTGAGGGACTTCAGTGGCCCGGGTAGGGAGGGCATTGTAGAGTTCAACGGGGGGGGAAGGGGGATTGTACTTTTTGACCAATGAAAACGCAAAATTTCAATTTTCCGAGGGGACATTTCATTGCTCAGGGGGTATTCCCCCGGTACACCCTCAGAATTCAACGCCGAAACATATAAATTACATGCGACCTCACGCAATTTAATCACGAAATCATTATCTAAACTAAATGATACCGAAACAACTGTAAATGAAAGGTTTGAAACTAATGTAACTCGTTTAAAACTTGGTAGAACAGTTAAATAAAAAGTATGAACTTTTGTTAAAATATGACAGAGAAGTCAAAAACAATACTGATCAACAAGTTCCTGTGTTACTTACATGCTTGTAAAAGAATTTTGGTGTTGCCATTTCTTGCAAATTGCACGAATGTCAGAAGCATAAAGTGTCATATATCAATCATTTTTACTCTCGTATTGTTTCTTTTTTGCCGTTAATCTTTTCAAAACTGACATTTTATGAATGAAATTGTATATAAAAAAAAGCTTAAAAAATAATATCGTTTATGCTTTTATAAACAGCAGCAGAAATATTTTACTGATGACAACCACAAAAAAAAAGGCTATTATTTACTAAAATTAAGAACTAATTTAGAACATGACATATTCCAATTTCATGTATGTATGTTATCAAATTTCATTGTTCCAGTAATAGTAATTGTTCTGAATACAAAATTGTATTAACAGATAAATGTTACATAAATGTTATTAATATAATATTTCTATTAAATGTTACATAAATGTTATTAATATAATAATTCTATAAAATATAAAATAAATATAATAATAAAATATCGCCATCCTCGTTTAGTTCTAGGATGGTTTTGTCTATTTCTTTATCCACATAATATCATCCATGTTATTTGCTGAAGAATAGCTGATTTTTATTCTCCATTTAAATAAATATTAGAATCATAAAACTGACAAAAATTCAATGCATTTTTTTATTTGCTATTTAATTAACTTTTTTGAGGATATAATTCTTATAATCAACAGTATAATTGTATCGTTTAAAATTTATAGTACAGTTGGAATTTTTGTAAAATTTTATAAACACACTCACAAGCACTCACAGGTGATATATACATATACATATATATATATATACTTATACATATATATATAAGCGGTCTTTTTTGTCTTTTAGCTACTATGGATGAAATTCCCTCCCAACAATTTCGGAATCTTTGAAAGCAGAAAACCTAATCAGGGATTTTTCTTATCTCGCGATTTTTATTTTATATGTTCATATTTGTATTCGTATTTTAAATAATAAACGCAGGGGCGTGCGAAGAGAAAACTGCGTCGGGGGGCAAAAATCTCAGTTTGGCTCACCCTCCTCCAAACTTTTTCTTGCGACAGGCTAAAAACATCGTTTGTAGTATAAATTTGCACCCCCTAAATTTCTGCGCCCGGGGGGCCACCCCCCTTCGCCCCCCATTTTGCACGGCACTGAATAAAAGGGGAGATAGAAAAAAAAAGTTCCCAATCTTCTTAGTCTATTATTTTTCCTAAAGTATTAAGATAAATTCGGTGTTGCCATCTATTTCCACAATCTTAAACGATTATCATTTCAGTGGTACAGGTTTTAAACCTTTTAAACTGAAGTCGTTTGGAACTAGAAACTCCAGAAGATATTTTTCATGTTATGTAACCATAAACTTTCTATAATTAAATAAAGCTATTTTTTTCCACACGAACATAGTGGTTCGTGGCATCATTTTAAGAAATCCTAGTCTACAGAGTTTTCGTTTAACAGGTGAATTCATGTTTTCCTACCGTTATACTTTTGGCCCCACCAGTGGCCGAGAGGTACGGACCTCTCAACTGGTAGACGGCAGGTGCTGGGTTCGAACCCAATTACGGCTGTCGGCCTAACCGTTCGGAGTTTTCGTGGTTTTCTTCGAATCTTGCTTAAATACGGGTTGGGTTCCCTTAGAAAGACCCCCACGAAGGGCTTTCCCCCCTGGTCCTATATCCCTAGCGTAGATAATCGGACGACAAAAATAAACCAAACCAAACCGTTATACTTTTGCTCAGAAAAACAAAGTAAATACCAAATAATAATAATAATCAAATGCTCAATTTTTATATTAAAAATTCGGATGGAAAATTTTTCGTGATACTAATCAATTCGAGTGCAAATCGAATAAAATATTTTAGCAATGCGAAATTCGAAATGAAATCTGTCGTAGTACAAAGATAGAATTTTTTGGGTTTTCTTTTTTCTCAAATATAAAAATATATATAGTATAGAAAAAAGAACTGTTGGTATTCTCCACCTCTCTGTATGGAGGCAGATGCAGATGTTACTTTTTATGTTATATGAATGAACCTTGATTATATTCAAATATCTTTCTAACTGTTTAAATATTATTTCTACAAGGCCACTTTTTATCAGAATTCCGAACTATTAGCTCTAAAGGATATAACCCTTTAATCAAATTTTCTCTTAGAAAATGCTACTTATGACAACAGAACTTGATTAGTATTCTACCGCTATTTTGAGTTTTATTTTATTAAACTGTTTAATTTGGTTTAATTAGAATTTTTTTTAAATTCAAATCCAATATTCAAACTTTTTATTTTATATCATGTTTTCAGTACTTGTGCTGGTTAATTTATCGGTGTGCAAACATCATTTTGCAAAATACAGTGAAACCCCGATAATTCGGATTAATTGGGACCAGACCCAATCCGGATTATCGAAAAAGAAAAAAATGAAATAAAATAAAACAGACGTACAGAAATTCACCTTTATGTTTAATTTATTGATTATTTACAAACAGTAAAAATGTTTACTTTGTAATAAAAAAGTTTGTAATTGTTTGCTGTGCCAGTTTTATATACCTTTTGTGAGCCGTACGGTCACGCATCCGATTGAGCATAAGTAGTTCGTTGGGTGTAGTTTAAATAAGAGTTTAAATAAGAAAGCTTAAGGTATTCTTCCGAAAATATTTCAGAAAAAGTTTTTTTTATTCAGAATACGACGATGAAACAAGTTTATGCTATGGAAAATAACCAAATCGTTTCTCAATCGCTTGACCAAACCGATCCGGATTATCCGGAGATCCGGATTTGCGGGGTTCTACTATATATATATTTTTTAAAAAAAATCAAGATACAGTAAAACCTCTAAATAACGGACAGCTCGGGAGCGCTGAAACTGTCCGTTATTCGGAGGGGTCCGCTTTTGGGAAAACCTCGGCGATTCAAAAATTGATAAGAAATGCACATGTTTCCTTATTTGACTCATATATGTCCTAAATATATGACCGTAAAAACATAACACCGTCTATTATGTAATTAATCAGAAATTAAATTTTTTTAAGCAATAAAACTGGAAGGAAATTGTGCACACCTTTTGCCTTTGCTTGCGATTATATGGAATTTGCTTTTCAGTGTCAAGTTCTAGTCAAGGTGTGAAATCAATATTCTTAATCCTTTTGAATCTTTTTTTTTTCCTTATAAAAAAGTTGTATAATTGCTGACCATATTTTGCCGCTTCTTAAAAGCATAAAATCTCAAATTTTCAGCTAGGGAGTGCGGGCATTCTCTCCCAACTCACCCCTGAATTCAATACAGGGCACGGAAAGGGAATTCTCCCCAGCCTACCCCTAAATTTATCTCCTGTGATCAGAAAATTTGTGACACATTGTCCCGATAAATTTTGAGATTTTTTACCTTTTTTTCACTTTTGTTTCATATTAAAAAAAATTCTCATCCTTCAGTGTCAAAATTAGTGTCCGCTTTTAGGAATGTCCGTTTATCAGAGGTTAAATATACAAAAATTTAGGTCTGAGGAGTGAAGATTGGAAAACTGTCCGTTAAATAGAGGTGTCCGCTATTCGGGAGTGTCCGTTATGGAGGTTTTACTGTATTATTATTTACGACACGCCACATGGCCGATCAAGATAATGTTAGTTTAGTATTTCTAATTTGTCTTTTCGTACAGAATAAATCGATGATTTTCTTTCTGAAGTTGAAATAGGAATGATTTTCAGGTAGAAAGTTAAAAAACCTTTACAATAGAAGGATCAGCAATTTTTATTAATACATATTGATCATAGATGGCAGCACCAAACTTAGTTTTTTATTGGTTTAATGCTATTTGATTATATACAGTGAAACCTCCAAATAAGGGACACTCCGAATAAGGGACACCTCTATTTAAAGGACAAAACTTCCGGTCCCAGTCCCTTGGTATAGGACTTGTAATGTATTTACCTCTGAATAAGGGACACTCGATTTAAGGGACAGTTGAAAATGAGATCAAAGGGAATGATTTTTGGATTTCAGATAATGAAATAGTCTGCGATGAAAATGAAAATACAAAATTTTGTGAAATTATCAAACATATAGACAGTCATGTTGATACAGAGGCATACGACGCAATTGACGAGCATTTATTTACTCGCAATTCCGATTTGACTTCAGTGCGTTTATCCCCATTGCATTAATGCTGAAAATTGTGAGAATAATTCTGAAATGGAGAATAAAAGAAATTGTGAAATAAAGAACTTTACAAATGCTTTAAGGCTGTTCTCAAACCCAAAAGGACTACTTTTATGACATAAGTTTTAATTTATTTTTATTCAGAAATGCCTAAACTAACAGGTGTTGTTCAGAAACTGGGTAATCAAACTTTTTTAGGTGCGTTCGTAATTATGTAAATACGTAGCACCTATAGTGGTCGTTCAGTTCGTCCGTCTGTCTGTCCGTCTGTCCGCATATAACAACGCAAAAACTACGCAACCGAATCGTTTGAAATTTAAAATACATAATTATTACAAAATTTTGTCGATTCATTTCAAATTTTATGAAAATCGGATGAATAGATCAATTACAGGGACCATCAAAAGGATTCCGTTATATTACGGTCAATGTTGAAAAAAGTTTCAAATGCATTTTAATCGTTTGAAATTTAAAACATATAATTATTACGTAATTTTGCCGAGTCATTTCAAATTTTATCAAAATCGGATGCATAGTTCAATTCCAGGGACAATCAAAAGCGTTCCGTTACATTACGGTCAATGGGGAAAAATGTTTCAAATGCATTTTAATGGTGTTACACTCATTCGAATGTAATAAAACTGATATGCATCTATAAAGTACATATTATAATATACATTTTGCAGAATCTGTGGTGCAAAGAACATTTGTTATTGATTTACAAGGCCACACAAAAGTATTCCATTGCATAATGTTATAGGGAGAACATTGTTTGGTGTGCATTTAAATTGTAATTATTTACAATTTTATGAGATTGATATTTTATAAACTTCGTTATCGTACGGACGCACCTCATTTGCTACGCTTCACGTGCAATTTCCAACTTGTTTTCTAACGTAATAGATCTTTAAAAAATATTGCCAACGTGGGCATTTTGAACTAAATTTCTACGTCAAAGAAGAATAACTACTCAAAAAAGGGTGATAAACTTTTTTTTTTTCTTTTCACGTTATCAAAATCGTTTATAACTCAATAGGTAATTTATTCAAAACTTGAAAACACAGTTCGATTCCAAATCGATTCCATAGTCAGGCGTTCCAATTTTATTTCCGTTTATTTCCATTTAATATTGCCGCTGAAAAATGAATTTGTAATGGTGAGAAAACGTTTTCTGTTTGCTGAGCTAGCAGTTTGAGCGATTTGTTGCCTTAAAATATGCAAAGCAGTTGAATATATATATATATTTTTTTGTAAATACTGCTGATAATGAAGAACTAAAATTTATAAGTATGGTAAATGAACCCTTGAAAAGTTTACAGTGAAAAATTGAAGTTTGCAAAACAATCACCTTTTATTAATTAATTGAAGTAAAATTCTTTTAAATGTTTTTTACTTTTTGCATGTACAAAGTTTACATAAAAAATATAAATCAATAATTCTACAAATTATTTCATTACGTTAATCAATTGGAAATTTTAATTAATTAATTCTCTATTCTTTTTGTATCTGATTAACGTTATTTATATACTTCAGATATATTTAAACTTCACTTTTAATATTTTGTTATTTTTATATCCTTCTGAACATTAAAAAAAATAATAAAAAACTCCGAATAAGGGACACCTCTATTTAAGGGACAAAAGTTCCGGTCCCATATGTGTCCCTTATTTGGAGGTTTCACTGTATTATTAAATATTACAAATAATAAAAAAGGATGATTTCTGATGGTGAACACCCCCACTATACTCCTGTTTAATACTTAAAACAGCGCAGTCATGGGTCAATTCATACAAAATGTACTTTAAATTTACTTTATTATTAACTTTTATATTTTTGAAACGCTATATTTCGTTACTTAACTGACTTTACAGAACAATTTTTAATAACCGTATTTACAGACTGTTAAATTTAAAAGGCTAGAAGTATTATTTAAAAGACAATTTAAGTCATAAAATATTGACATTGAATATTACGGTTGAAGACAAAAAAAAAATTGCAGAACAATATAATGGTTACTTTAAGTGTCCATATATCCAATAAATCACTAAGCGATACCCGATAGATATAAAGATGCATTATTTTATTGACTTTATATCTTATTGTTATTTTTTTATTTTTTTCTACATATCCACAAAAATTTCCAAATATTTGTCTTTATGTTATTTAATGACAAACGTTCCGTTATTAATTAAGGCTAACAATAAATAGGTGGAAATATTTATAGATATTTATAATAAGAAAAATAAATATGAGTTGATTTTAAGAGCCAAATAATAAATACAAAAGAAACCTTTTAAAATTGCAGATATTTTTCTTTATTTAAAGTCTAAATTGATAAAACCAATAAAAAAAAGAGAAAAAAAACCCTCCAAAAATTACGTACAGAAACTGACAAGAACCTGTTATACTGAAAACACATTCGTACTTTTCAGTGGGTGTTGGTGTTATTTAGGACGGCCGATCATATCTGCGCTCGATTGAGATCGATTTTTTACAGAAGTACATGCTTGAAAATCATTTTAAAAACCATAAAAAGTGAGTATGTGATATTTGTGTGAAAACTGATAGAGTTTTCACACAAATTGCACTTAAAAGTAGTTTCAATATAGTGCCTATAACTATTAGTGATATATTATAATTTATTATTAATTATTAATGTTATATTAATTAATATGATATCTTTAATAAAAAAAATTAATGTGTATTAATTATACTGTATAATTTTAATAATATTATTATCCTACTTATAATATAATTATTATTAATTTTATATGTTATACGATAAATAATAAATATAAAATATTTTACTATAATAATATATAACTGCATTATAGTCTACTTATAGATGTATATATAATTATATATAAAAATATTATATATAATTATATTTTTATATTATTACATGACATATATTATATAATGTAACGTATTGTTACGAATTTTGTAAACAGTTAGTGTTTGTACTGTAAAATATTATAAATAATCTTATTAAGTTCCATTCCTTTACTAATACTAGATTTTGTTACACTGTCTCTGTTATCAAGCAAACTTGTCTATTATTTTTCATACATTAATTATTTAGCTAAAAACACTGAAAAATAGGGTAACATCCCCAGTAGTTGGCACATTAAGAATTTGTCGTTAAACTTACTTAAATTTTCATTACAAAGAAATAAGCTATTTACTTGGAAATATTTTTAAATCAAAGAATGCATATCTGTGCATCTATTTTGCCCACTAAAAGCAAAAAAAAAATTGAAAAAGTATTTTTATAAAAATATATTTATTAAAAGTTGCTGAAATCACCAGTAATTGGCACCTAGAGCACCAATGTATGACACCTTGTGATCCAGTAATTGGCATATGTTTATATTTAAAAAAAAATTACATTTTGCATTGGGTTTAATCGCTTTAAATTAATTTACTGTAGATGAAGATGCCACATTTCAGGTTTTTGAGAGTAAGAAATCAGCATATTAATCTGACATGTGAACACTTTAAAACAATACAATATACTTACATTAATATCCAGTAATTGTCATGCTGTCCCCAGTAATTGTCATATGAAGCTTTAATGGATTCCAATTACTGATAAAATTTATATTTTCAAATAAAAACAAATGATAAACAAAATTAGTCTATAATTTTAAAAATACTTCCAAAATAAATGGTTTAATCTCAAATTCCTTGCGAATTCCTTGTAATTGGAATAGGTGCCAGTTACTTGGAACGAGCAAAATTGAAGCACCATTAATTGGCAACTACCATTAATTCAGAAATCCAAATATTTGTGTCGAAAACACTTTTACACAATTAAAGTAACTTTTTTTAACTAAACAAAACTGTTGTCAATTAAAATTTAAAATATATTTTAAATCAGATAATAATGAATTGAAAAGCATGCCTTCCTTAAGCCAAAGAACAAGAATTTGCAACAAAATGGCTAATTTGATACAAGCCAGATTTGTTTCTCTTTCCTAGGCTCTATTGTCATCTTGTAAAACAAATCAAAGTTATAATCTTTAACGTAAATGAGCATATAACTGATATATGGTCTTGAATTTTTAAAAGACTGGATATAAATCTTTTTTTAGGACATGTTTGTAAAATGTGCCAATCACTGGTGCATGCCAATTACTGGGGGTGTTTCCCTATTATTTTTCAGTGAATGTCTACGGCAGATTGGCGAAATATTATAGATATCGCCAAGTTGGCGTCAGTTTGACGACTAATTTTGGTCACCAAATATATCGCCAAGTTGGCGACAAAGTTGGCGATGGTAACCCTTCCCTCTCTATGGTAACCCCTTATAGATATAATGATACATTGAATGTTATTCCGTGGTTTTCTGGATTTTTCGAGAAGCTTGTGGAAATTTCCAGTGCATGCTGCGAGCCGAGCGAGGAGAGCGATACGAGTTGTTGTTGTTATTAGCCTCCGATGCTATTTCTTTCAGACAAGCTAAAAATGTGGTGTCACCAGCCATGAATTTTCTACTGAACCGATTTTGATAATTATTTTTTTCAATGAAAGCTATTTATTTATAATTGTGCCCATTTTAGCTATTTTTTAATTTATTTCCATTTTTCCATTTTATTTTTAATTCTAAATGCTTTTTTACGATATTTCTTTAAAATGGTGGCAACTTAATTTAGCTTTTTTCTCGATAATAAAAATTTATTTCCCATTATTACTTTCCACAAGTCAGAAACTTTATTTCATCAGTGAACATGTCCTCGCATTTAAAAGAAAAAGTTAATTGTTTTCGTAAAATTTAACCACAATAAAATGATTGCATGTAATTATGCACTAATTGTGGTAAAAAAATATATTTACTGAGAAATAATATTAATAATGTAAATAAAATAACAGAAAATAATTTATGATAAAAATTAATGTCTAAAGCAAAGTAAGAAATATTTCAAATGAGAAAAATGATGGCATTCAGCAACCAGATAAAATGAATTTACAATATTATTACGGACGCCTTTTTGCTATTACTAATAACAGTAACTTTTAAAAAACATTGAAGAGAAAATGACGTCACTATTTAAAACATCGCATTTTTACTCATAACGATATTACATTTCAATATTTCTTTTTATTATGGACACTGAGATTGAGATTTTACTTTCAGATGGCTTCAGTTAGTGAAAACAAAGTCATAATAAAAATAAAATTAGTTTTTTTTTTTTTTTTTTTTTTTTTTAAATAAATCCCTTTTTCTGTAGTGCATAAAAAAAAAAAAACTCTGGATTTCGCCGGCACTCAGATTACAATTTTAACTGAAGATGTCCAAATATTTGCATGCAAAATTGTAACTGGAAAACTTGATATTAAGTTTGGAAATATATTTATTATATATTGATTCAATAATGCAATTACTTTTACTTTTTTTAAGCCATATCGATCGGGTCTTTTAAACATTTCATTCGTCGAATTCGACGGGATTCCACTCGTTTTATTGTTAAAATGTATTTCCTTTTTCCCAGAGTCTATAACAAAGCGTTTAAATTAAAGAAAAAATCCGTTTTTGATGAATCTAGTCAATGAAGAAGTAGCACGTGAAATTGTATCTCTTTATTATTCCGCAATTCCAAAGTCTCAGAGAGAAATTGCTAATCAACTGGGTATTTCACGCCGTTCTGTTTGCTATTTTATTGATAAACACAAGAAAAATGAAGTTAGTTCATTGCATTCAAAACGGGGTCGCCCTTCTAAAAATCCTCTATCGATTTATTTTTATTTATTTTTTTAATCGGAGGCGAAACTGAATTCTGCAATGGCAGTATCTACATTTAACTTGTTATTTTTATCAGTCAGTCATTGAGTGAACTACTAGGCGATTGTTTAAGCAAGTTTGCTTGAGTTTTATCTATGTTGTTTTGAATGTGATTTAGTGTTGAGACGTTGTATAAAGAGTCTCTGGGACCTATATCTGTACTTGTACGATAGATTTGAACAGTTATTTTTGAATATCAAGTAATATTTGTGAGTTTCGAAGACTCTGTTGTTCTGAAGATCTGTAAATAAATTATTTTCTACTTTTCTAAGAGACAAGAGTTTGAAGTTGTCTAATCATAAGATCAGAAGAACCCTATATATACAACAGTATAATACCAAAAGAAAGCAACTTTTGGAGACAGGAAATTCTAATTTTTTTAAGAAGTGTTTATAATTAGAATTTTCATGACAAAGATAAGAAAACTAGGAGAGGATTTTTTTTAAAGGGGTGGGGCTATGTTTGGTATTTATAAAATTTCACGGGATTTTTACAATATGAAAATATAATAAGATTAAATATTGGTACTTTTTGGTTTTAAAATCTTTCTCATAAAAGCTAAAGTTTCCATTAATAAGAACTAGATGGAACCCGTCAAAACTTGACGGCACCACAGAAATAAAAGGTATTTTCCAGCTATTAAAGGATTTTTTAATGACTAATCTTCTGCAAAAATTTCAATAAATAAAAGAAAAACCTGCATTTTACATCCAGGCAAATGACCTGCAGTTGGCAGAGTTACATTCAAACATGCTGCTATAGAATTAGAATCTCTCTCATTCGATAATTTTCCATTTACAAATACAACACCAATAAATTGTACATGACATGAATAAACCATAAATTACCGTCATTTCTCATTTCATACAAAATATACATACTTCACTTACTTCGCAGCAAAATAAGACAAATTATAGTTTGCCATTTAGCAACAACTGTAACAATGATCCTCTCAGTGGTTAATTTGTTTTTACATTACCCACCCCATTCAACAAATAAACATTTGCATTTTCAACTAACTTTTCTATTACATTTTCATAAATCAAAAATACATGTCGATTTCACATATTAAAAAAATTAATGATATTTATTCTGGCTAGGTGAAACCCGTCAAAACTTGACGGCAACAATATGAAAGAACTAAAGAAAAAAAAGTATTTTGCCGCTATAAAAAAAATTAATATTTCTTAAAAATTTCAATATGCTTTTCCATTTACCAACGTAACACCAACATGACATGATCCTGGGCACAGAATCGGTGCAATGTTGCGACACACGTCACAAACTCTTGAAAATGTTTGAAGATTATTTTTCTACTGTTAAAGTTTTTTTAAAAAAATGCTAGAAATCATTTACTATGTACAAAAATTTCTCTAGGTACCATAAAAAATCAAATTTTGGCAAATAATCACAAAAAATAGCTATTTTCGTTAAAATACCCCCCCCCCCCAAAAAAAAAACAAACTTCCGGAAACTTTGCAAATGGATGTGAAAAAAAAAACAGCAAATTTCGTCAATAGATTGCAAAAAACAACAAATTTTATGAAAAGATCTCTAAAAAATTGGTCAAAAAAATGCAAAAAAAAAAAAAAAAATTGTCTAGGTATTCCAAACAAAACAAATTTCGTGAAAGTATTGCAAAAAATCAAAATTTTGCCAAAACGTCTAAAAAAATTGGCAATTTTCATGAAAAAATTTCGAAAAATAAAGCCAAATTTGACAAAAAAAAAAAAAGAAAGAAAAAAAAATCTCTAAAAAATGGCAAATTTGTAAACATAGTGTGAAAAAAAAATTCAAAATATTGTAAGAAAACAAAAAAATTTGACAAATGATTGTGAGTAAACAACAAATTTCGTCAAAGGATTGAAAAAAAAAAGCAAATTTCATCAAATAATCACAAAAAAAGTAAATTTCACAAAAAAACCCAAAAAATTTTGCAAAAAGATCTTCAATAAAACAGGAAATTACATCGAAAGATTGTGACAAAACGACAATTTCATCGAAAGAACTCGAGAAAAACGATAAACTTCTCCGAAACTATCTAGGTATCATAAAAGACACAAATTTCGTCCAAAGATCTCATAAGCACATAAATTTTGTCTAGGTAATCGCAAAAAAAGGTAAATTTTGCAAAAAATAGCAAAAAAAAAAAAAGAACAACAACAAATTTCTCAAAAAGATAACAAAAAACGACAATTTCTCAAAAAAGTCATGAAAAAAGGTTAAATTCGATAAAACGGCAAATTACATCAAAAGATTGTGAGAAAAAAACAACTTTCATTAATTGCAGGGGGAAAAGATGCAACATTTCTTTGTTTATCAGAAAAAAAAAAAAAATCACAAAATTTCTCGATCCATCACATGAAAAATAGAAAATTTGTCAATCAGTCGAAGAAAAAAATAAAAAAATCGACAGTTGGTCATGTGGGGTAAAAATTATAAAATTCATTAATGAATCATGGATAAAAAGTCATTTAGTTATGTAAAAAAGCGCACAAAAATTTTGTGATTGATCGAGACATTTCAGAATGTCTTTTCTGGGTAATCTTACGATGGGAATACTGCAGTTCAGTGTACCCATTGAACTGTGTGCTGAGTGACATATGTTTATTGACTCATTCTATAGGCAATTAAAAATATGTATGGAATTTTTTATCGCAATGTAATAAGTATATTTTTAACATAGGATCAGAGTAAATTAGTCTTTTCAACAAATAACCTGGTAAGTGAGAACTAACTTTTTTATTGATAGGCAATGTAACATCGGGTCGATCGAGTTTATTTTGATTTTGCCCTTGTTTTTGAAGGACATAATTTAACCGTTTTTTCTATTGCATAACACTTCTTATTTTGTTTTCAATCTTTTTTTTTTTTTTTTTTTTTTTTTTTTTTTTTTTTTTTTTTTAGTAATTTCTTATTGTGATCTTCATTTCTGTCATACGAAAAATTCATTTTTATTTCGCCTATAGCATTTACATAATGTTGACAAATTTCTGAAAAAAAAAAAAAAAACAAAAAAAAAAAAAAAAAAAGAAAAATGAAAAAAAAAAACCAACAAATTTTCAAAAAAAGGATAAATTCGATAAAACGGCAAATTGCATCGAAAGATGGCAAGAAAATACGACAAATTTCACCTAAAATCCCTGAGAAAACAAATAATTATTTCCTGGTATCATAAAAGACGTGAATTTCGTCAAAAGATCGTGAAAGTACTTTAAATTTGTCTAAGTACTTCAAAAAATGCAAATATTGGTAAACAGGTTGTGAGAAAACAACATATTTTGTCAAAAGATGAAAAAAAGAGGCACATTTCATCATAAGAACACAAAAAAGGTAAATTTTGCAAAAAAAAAAGGGAAAAAAATGACAAATTTCTGAAAATAACAAAAAAAAAAAAACCCAACACATTTCACAAAAAAAAAATCACGAAAAAAGGAATAATTTGATAAAACGGCAAATTACATTGAAAGATGGCAAGAAAAAACGACAAATTTCACCTAAAATCCCTGAGAAAACAAATAATTATTTCCTGGTATAATAAAAGACGTGAATTTCGTCAAAAGATCGTGAAAATACTTTAAATTTGTCTAGGTACTTCAAAAAATGCAAATATTGGTAAACAGATTGTGAGAAAACAACATATTTTGTCAAAAGATGAAAAAAAGAGGCACATTTCATCAAAAAAACACAAAAAAGGTAAATTTTGCAAAAAAAAAGTGAAAAAACTGAGAAATTTCTGAAAATAACAAAAAAAAAACCCAACAAATTTCACAAAAAAAAATCACGAAAAAAAGAATAATTTGATAAAACGGCAAATTACATTGAAAGATGGCAAGAAAAAACGACAAATTTCACCTAAAATCCCTGAGAAAACAAATAATTATTTCCTGGTATAATAAAAAACATGAATTTCGTCAAAAGATCGTGAAAATACTTTAAATTTGTCTAGGTACTTCAAAAAATGCAAATATTGGTAAACAGATTGTGAGAAAACAACATATTTTGTCAAAAGATGAAAAAAAGAGGCACATTTCATCAAAAAAACACAAAAAAGGTAAATTTTGCAAAAAAAAAGTGAAAAAACTGAGAAATTTCTGAAAATAACAAAAAAAAAACCCAACAAATTTCACAAAAAAAAATCACGAAAAAAAGAATAATTTGATAAAACGGCAAATTACATTGAAAGATGGCAAGAAAAAACGACAAATTTCACCTAAAATCCCTGAGAAAACAAATAATTATTTCCTGGTATAATAAAAAACATGAATTTCGTCAAAAGATCGTGAAAATACTTTAAATTTGTCTAGGTACTTCAAAAAATGCAAATATTGGTAAACAGATTGTGAGAAAACAACACATTTTGTCAAAAGATGAAAAAAAGAGGTACATTTCATTAAAAGATCACAAAAAAGGTAAATTTTGCAAAAAAAAAAGGTGAAAAAAAAGACAAATTTCTGAAAATATCAAAAAAATGAGAAATTTCACAAAAAAAAGATAATTTCGATAAAACAGCAAATTGCATCGAAAGATCGTGAGAAAATGACAAATTTCACCGAAAATCCCTGAGAAAACAAATAATTTTATCCAAGTATAAAAAAAAAACATGAATTTTGGCAAATAATTACAAAAAATAACAAATTTTGGCAAAATACCCCCCCCCCCAAAAAAAAGAACACCTGGAAATTTTGTAAATAGATGTGAAAAAAAAAAACAGCAAATTTCGTCAACAGATTGCAAAAAACAACAAATTTCTTCAAAAGATCTCTAAAAAATTTGTCAAAAAACTGCAGAAGAAAAAATTGTCCAGGTATCTCAAATAAAACAAATTTCGTGAAAATATTGCAAAAAATCAAAATTTTGCCAAAACGTTTAAAAAAAATTTCGAAAAAAAAAGCAAATTTTGACAAAAAAAAAATCTCTAAAAAATGGCAAATTAAACATATTGTGAAAAAAAATTCAAAATATTGTGAGAAAACAACAAATTTTGACAAATATTTGTGAGTAAACAGCAAATTTCGTCATAGGATTGAAAAAAAAGCAAATTTCGTCAAATAATCACAAAAAAGGTAATTTTGCAGAAAAAACAACAAATTTTGCAAAAAGATCTTCAATAAAACGGGAAATTACATCGAAAGATCATGACAAAACGACAATTTCATCGAAAGAACCCGAGAAAAACGATAAACTTCTTCGAAACTGTCCAGGTATCATAAAAGACACAAATTTCGTCCAAAGATCTCAAAAGCACAGAAATTTTGTCTAGGTAATCGAAAAAAAATGTAAATTTCGCAAAAAATAGCAAAAAAAGACAAATTTCTCAAAAAGATAACAAAAAACGACATTTTCTTTAAAAAAAATCACGAAAGAAGGATAAATTCAATAAAACGGCAAATTACATCAAAAAATTGCAAGAAAAAAATAACAAATTTCAAAAAACAACTTCCATTAATTGCAGGGAGAAAAGATGCAACATTTCTTTGTTCATCAGAAAAAAAAAAAAAAATCACAAAATTTCTCGATCCATCACATGAAAAATAGAAAATTTGTCAATCAGTTTGACAGTTGGTCATGTGGGGTAAAAATTATAAAATTCATTAATCAATCATGGAAAAAAAGTCATTCAGTTATGTAAAAACCCCACAAAAATTATCAATCAGTAGAAGTCCCCACAAAAATCTTGTGAGACATTTCAGAATGTTTTTTGCATGTCCAATTAAAAAAAATATATGTATATATATTTTCTAGCTGCAGATTTAAAAAAGTAAGTTATTTATAAGGCATCTATTTTGATCTCTTATTATTTTGTTTATTTTTTGCAAGACCTACGTTTATTTAGTTAAGTAATACGAATTTAGAATTTGCAATGTTTTGTCTTTTGTTATTTTTTATCAATTTTCAAAATGATAATGCAACAAATATAAATGCTATAGGCAAAATGGAAATGAAATTTTCATATGACAGAAATGAAGATCACAATAAGGAATCACTTTAGAAAAAAGAAAAAGATTGAAAACAAAATAAGAAGCGTTACGCAATAGAAAAAACGGTTAAATTATGTCCTTCAATAAAAACGGGCAAAATCAAAATAAATAATATTATGAAATATAAAATTAAGCATCGATCAAAAAAATACTCTCCGAGAAAAGTTTTTGCGAACATCGTAAGAGGGATATTTTACTTCAGTGTACCCATGGCAAAATAGAAATGTATTTTTCATATGGCAGAAATGAAGATCACAATAAGGAATTACTTAAAAAAAAAAAGATTGAAAACAAAATAAGAAGTATTATGCAAAAGAAAAAACGGTTAAATTATGTCCTTCAATAAAAACGGGCAAAATCAAAATAAATAAACTCGATCGACCCGATGTTACATTGCCATTCAAAAAAAAGGTTCTCACTTACCAGGTTATATTGTTGAAACGACTAATCTAAGGTGTAATAAATTACTCTGATCCTATGTTAAAAACACACTAATTAAGTTGCGATAAAAAAATCCGTACAGATATTTAATTGCACATTTTAAACATATGTCACCTCAGCACACAGTAAATCCACAAACAATGTACGCGGGCATACCACGCTAACATTTAGAGACAGTAAGTATCTCTTCTCTCATTGGTTCTGTTGTCGGATCTGCGCAAGCACGAATCTGCGCAAGCGCAGAGAACTGTTTGAGTGTGCTGACGAATCTGCGCAAGCGCAGAGAGCTGTTTGAGTGTGCTGAATAAAAATGGGGTTTCTTTTAATATATAGATAATAAACTAATGAAACATATTTTATTACAAAATTTAATTACATCATATATAATTATCAATTATGTTCAAATGATTTCATACTTTTTAAATGACTATGACGGCAATGGCGATTTTTACACTTTCAAATTTATACTTCGCTAAACTAGCAAAATTTTGCCGAATCTAGGTTTGATTAGACTAGGTTGAATCGAGTGACTATGATCACTATAGGGAGCAGAGCTACATCGAGAGACGAACCCGTAGGGGGCAGAGTTGAGAGCTACATCAATACACTAGTCTAATTTTTGGGATTCAAAAGGCACTTTCATATTAGGAAATGCCTTTTAGCTTGATTATTCTACCAAACCCTATATTGTTAATACAAGCTGCATTTATAAAATAAAAACATTATTCTATTTACAGATTCTGGTGTGAAACTTACTACATTATTTCTTTTATTTGGTGATGTTGCTTTATGGCCTTTTTTCATTTTTTGATATTTTATTTAAGTTTGTTGAGTAAAATCAGTTCGAAAAGTATTTACATTGAACATTTTTATATAAAAATCATTGACTTATAAACGATCAACATTACAGAATACTTATGTTAAATCCATATGAAAAACTTTAGTTTATGTATTCTGAAATAGCAAGGCATTTTTTTTAAAAATGAGATGCATCGAATAGGTTATAATCAAAGCATTTTTTCTTTCAATTTAGAAAGAAATTTTAATCAAAAAAATTATAAATAATTTCAAGATATAAATTATGAGGAACATTAATTTTTTTGTAAAATGAATAGACGTGACCTGTCATGTATGCAAGTTTAAGGTTTTATAAATTAAACTAGTTGGATGTGCCAATCCCAAAACTTTCTTCTATCTAATACATACATTTTAATATTAAAAAAAATAGTTACTCATTTTAATGCTTTAATAATTTTAATTCAATGCCTTACCAACTTTGATTTTCATCTTAAATTTCTGCTTCAATCAATTAATCGCAGTAAAAACGAATTTCCGTCTCTGCACGAGCCGATGGACAATAGAATGATAAGCAGATTTTTTTCAAATTCAGGGAGGACCTACTTGCCTTACCAAAAAATAATCATATACAAAATGTTTAGTTCAGTTCTAGAACTAACTTCAAACACTTTTATGTGGTGCGATATTGAAGTTGGCATAAAATTCGGTAATGCAGCGCCTTCTTCCGGCGAATTTTTTTTCAGATTCAGGGAGATCCAAATAGCCATATCCATACGCGTACACAAAAAATTTCGTTCAATTCCATGCATAACTTCAAGTACATTTGGTCTGTACAATATTGAAAATGCCACAAAAATCACGATTGCAGCGCCCCCTTCCGACAGATTTTTTTCAAATTCAGGGAGGACTAACTAGCCATAGTCATACACATGCACAAAAAATGTGTTTCAATTCGATGCATAACTTCATATGCTTTTGGTCGGTACAATATTGAAAATGGCACAAAAATAGCGATTGCAGCGCCCCCTTCCGGCAGATTTTTTTCAAATTCAGGGAGGACCAACTAGCCATAGTCATACACATACACAAAAAATTTGGTTCAATTCGATGCATAAATTCATATACTTTTGGTCGGTACAATATTGAAAATGGCACAAAAATCGCGATTGCAGAGCCCCCTTCCGGCGGATTTTTTTCAAATTCAGGAAGGACTAACTAGCCATAGTCATACACATACACAAAAAATTTGGTTCAATTCGATGCATAACTTCATATACTTTTGGTCGGTACAATATTGAAAATGGCACAAAAATCGCGATTGCAGCGCCCCCTTCCGCCGGAATATTTCAAAACTGAAGGAGGAGCTGCTTGCTACAGCCAAAAACATTCACAAAAAATTTGGTTCAATTCTATGCATAACTTCATACACTTTTTGATGGTAGAATGGCGACATACAGACACACACACAGACACACGGACAGACAGACATTTTGTAAAAACATGTTTTTTGGAATCTCTGACCCCTAAAACGTGTAAATCCGTCGAAAACCGGAAGTCGGAAAAATTTCGATTACAATATTTTCTTCTATTGAAGATAGAAAAAAGTAAAAATGAATGCGTAAATCTGTCAAAAAATACCGTATTGTTAATTATTGAAATAAAGAATATTGCCCAGTTAAACTGATGGCATTGAGCTCACAGGCTACAAATACTAATTGTACATTAAAGCCTTATATTTTTAAGGGTTAATTCCGTTCGAAAAAAATTAAGAAGGGGAAACAGCTCTCCCCTTTCCTCTTTTTTATACTTAATCATTGAACCTCCTATACTATCAAAGACATGCTTTTTCATATAAAAAATCTATATCCAAAATTCACAGCAAATGAGATAATTCTTAATAAAAACCCATGTAGCATTTATACAATTTAAAAGGAGTTATCCCCCTCTTTTATATTTAACCATTAAACTTCCAAAACTATTCAGAGATTTGAACGAAATCTCAAAATTCTGCTTGAAAAACCCATTTATATAAATTAAGGGGGAGGCATTAGAACCCCTGTTCCCCCTATTTATACTTATTCAATGAACACCTAATAACAGTCACGGAATCGCCTCATCAGAATGATCCTAATCTAAATTTTGAACGAAAACTTAATTCTGCATGAAAATCCCATTTATATCAACTAAGGGGAGGGGCATCAGCCCCCCGTTCCCCCTCTTATACATATCGAATGAACTCCAAAAACTAATCAGGGAAGCGCCTTGTCAGGATATACCTACATACAAAATTTCTAGTGGATCAGATGTTTTTATCATGAGGTATCGCGTTACGCACGAACATACGAACGTACATACAGAACAGACGGGCACATAAGCTCTCAGGCTATGATAGCCTGTGAGCTAAAAATAAAAATTAAGGATATGCTTAATGAACAAAACATTGAAAAAAAACGTATTTCAAAGTAAATTTGTGTATTCTTTCATAAAATTGCAATTTCCTATATAATCAATATTAAAATGGATATTTAAGTGGAATTTTCAAACTCTGTAATAGGGTAATTATTAATCGGCAATAAAAGAAGAAATAATAAATGTTGGGAGAATCTGACTATAAAAAATAAATTCTCATACCATATTTTATTAAAAATATTATTATTTAATATAAAAGTTATTTGCATACGACTACAATTTCTCTTTTCATTCGTTTATCGCATAAAAAATTGTTTTCCGGCTTTTTTAATCCTCTTATTTTTCTATAGCAGAAAATTTTCTGGTTAAAAGCCGTCCATAAATAATATCACACTTGAGCGGGGGCAGGGGTAGGTATGAATTTGTGACAAAGGGGTGGGAGGCGGTAAGGAGAAATGTGACATAACACATTTTCGTTACAATAAAAGCATTAAAATTCTGCGGGTAAAATTATGAAGTATGAAGTTATTTTAAAATTAAAGTATTTTTTATTACTAAAAATAACATTTAAAGCCAAATATGTTAAATTCTATTTCAAATTCCAAATTACTTCTGTTTTTAATTGCGCTTTCATATTAATATTTTATTACATTCTATAATCATTTTTTCTTTATAAATCTTTTGTTATAAACCTTATTTCATATAAAATAAATACCCAAATCATTTTTATTGTTGAGCTCACAAATGTCATTAAAACACATAGTTAAAGTTTAAAAATAAAATTTGAAATGAGATATTAAAAATAGTGCTTTTTTTCTGAAAGCATATGTTAACGAAATATAGCGTGACATGTGACAAGAGAGGGGGAGGGAGTAAAGTGAGGTGTGACACTTTTGGAGAGGGGAGTCAAAAATAAGGAAAAAAATGTGTGACATCATTCATGAATGGTCCTTTCGAAAATTTTCTGCTTTCTTAAAAGAAAAATACTGGTATTCAGAGTATTTGAGCACTTACCTGGATTAAGTCCCTGTTTTACTTCTATATCTTTGTTTTTAAGAGGACAAAGGACCTTCATTTGAGCAAAATCGTCGCAAAAAAGGTCTATTTCTGTGGTATAATAGTACCAAAACAGTTTTTTCTTATTAAAATATCATTTATGTAGGTTTTAAGAAGTAAATAATAAAAGTAAGTTTGTTTATATACTTTAAATAAATTTTTCTCAAAACTAATTTTTGAGAGTTTTTAGATTTTTGAAATACTTCTTGCGACGCAATTTTTTATCAACATTTATAAAATTGATGAGGAATCATTTAGAAAGAAATTGTGTAAGCTTTTTAAAATTCGTCTTCATTAAAATAGTCTAATTTGTTTTTTTACTTATTAAAAGGTAAAATTTTGATGGTGTTCTATTGCTTTTGGTGAAATGTATATGTGAAGAAAATTTCATGTCGCTGTGATAAAAAAAAAAAAAAAAAAAAAAAAAAAAAAAAAAAATCAAACACCACCGTCTTCTTAACAGGCGGTGTTAGATTCGAAATCAATCGCGCCCTTTCGCCTAAAAGTATGAGTTTTCTGTGGTTTACTTCGAAGCCTCGGAAACCGTGGGTAAATTCGGATTAGTTTCACTCAGAAAGACCCCACCCCCTCCCCACGGAGGGCAATCGCCCTAAGGCGATATCCCCATTGCAAGTAATCAGCTACCATAAAAAACACCTACACACATTGAAATGTACGAATGTGTTTTTAGTAGAAGAAGTTCTTGTCAGTTTCTACATTTATATTTTGGAGCTACAGCAGAACTCCGCTAATTCGGACCCTGTTATTCTGGATCTTCGGATAATCCGGATCAATCTGGTTGATTTTTTTTCCTTCCAAGTTTGAGAAGCAATCGAAAAATTTTCATAACATAAATTTATTTCATTCTCATATTCTTAGTAAAAAAAAGTCTTTTCTAAAATAGCTTCGGAAGAATACTTTAAGCATTCTTATTTAAATTCTTTGATGTTATCTGTCAAACGATCAGCTATGCATCCTTTAAGTGTGGAAATTTCATGTCTTGCAGTTAATTATTTAATTCATTTAGAAAGGTCATCAATAAAGTTTTATTTAGAGCATTGCAAGAAAGTAAGATAAAATAGACCATAAAGATACACTGACCAGTTCGTAGTTCTCTCAAGACTGTTTCCTTTTCTTTGTTGCAAAAAGCTTCAACGTATCACTTGCGGAAAATTAAAATAGAAGGGGGGTAAACAAGAATTCAAAAGAAATTACACATGAAGATTTTGTTAGCACGTTCAAAAAAATTCATGGTTGCTTAGATGTTGATAATAGTGACATTAGAAATTGGTTGAAAGCTGAAAATAATGAAGTTTGTGCCTCACTTACAGATGACGAAATAATCGCTTCGTTCTCATCTGTAGAAAATGAAAATGAAGATGATACAGACCAAAATACCATTACCAATGAGGAACAACCAAATGTTATTAGCCATAATGAAGTAACATTCCATTCAGAACAATAAATAGTTTATTTTAAACATTATGTGGCGACTACACCCAACGAACTACTTATGCTTAACTGGATTTGTGACTATGCGGCCCGCAAAACTATCACAGCAGAAGATTAAAAAGTTATAGTTACAAAGTAAGCATTTTTAGTGTCTGAAATATTGAATATGTTTAATATAAATGTAGCTATCTGTAAGTATGTTTTATTTATTATATTTGTTTTCAATCTTCAGATAATGCGGCTTTTCGATAACCCGCTGGTCCAAATTAATCCGAATTATCTGAGTTTTGCTGTATTTTCTTTCTTTTCTCTCTTTCTCTCTTTTTATCGTTTTAATCAATTTAGCCTTTGAATAAAGTAAATGTCTGCAATTTTAAAAAGGTTTCTTTTGTATTTTTTATTTGAGTCATACAATCTTATAATCCGCGTATATTATTTTTTCTTATTATAAATATCAATAAATACTTCCACTCATTAATTTTAACCTGAATTAACTATGGAATGTTAGTCATTAAATTATACGAAGACAAACATTTGAAAACTTTTGTGGATATTTCGAGAGAGAAAGTTAAAATAGACACTAGTAAATCTGCAGATCAGAAGCCTCAACGTCAGCTTTGCACATCATTTTTTTAAACATTCTTTGGATAATATTCAACTTCCCGCAAACTCGATTTAAAATTTTGAAATTTCTCAATTATTTATAAGAATGAAATAAGAATATGAAGTTTTCAGCCATTAAAAGCGTTAAATTAAAAATTTAGTTATGGTAGGATATTCTGAAATTTTCATGATCTATTATTTCTGTTTTTTTATTATAACACAGTAGATTTCTTCAGGGGGCTCTGCCCCCCTGAACCACCCGTAGTCTCATTAAGTTTAAATTTGTAACTTTCTATTAATTGTGTTAATGGTTATCGTATATCTTCCATTTCTTTATACATTTTGATTTATAAGGATAAGTAACAGTTTGGAACAGCATTTTTCATTATCCTCATACCTCTACATGCCTGCCAATCACAAGTACCTAAATTTGATGCATCGGGAACTTCTGTAAATGTAAACTCAGTAATCTAAAGTTTTACAATTTTGTTTCCGAAAAAAAAAGTTTTGATTGCTGCTCTATAATATTTATATCTAACATCTTATCTAAATACATAATAATCTACTCGATAGAATTAATTCACTAAGCCGTCTAAAAATAGGCATGTTTGAAGACTTTTAAAGCCAACAGCTGATTATTCATCATCTTGTCCATTGCCAATTAATTAAAACGCAAACGTGATTTTGTGCAATGAAATAGCTTTTCTGATATCAATCCAAATAGCATCTAAATTAAAATTAAAATCATAATATTATAAATACCGTTCATATTTAACGCAAACCAATGTTTCAGATCAAATTACCAAAGATTAAAAAATCTTTTACTTCCCTCAGCTGACTCTGCTGCTTTATCTTTCGTAATCTGAATTAATTAAAGGGTTTTTCCACAGACTACAAGCTGCTACCGGTGACTTCATTCCCTTACTATTAAAAAAAGATAAATGAATGAAATAAGCTAATCATTTCTTTTTTCATAATTGATAACATGAAAAACTAGTCGCTGGGGGCCACCGTAATACTTACCCATCATATATATGAATACATAATGTATGAAAATAATACATTTGAAAACTATTTATAAAATGGATTGCAATTCCAAAACAAAATTTAAACGTGTATTTACATTTTTATTGGGCATAGTAATGCTGTATTAAAGAGTTACTGATGAATCTCTTTCCATAAATTATACAACACGCCTAACTACTCAAGTAATACTGAATTGCGAAAAAGAAACATTCTCATAACTCCAAAATAATAATCTTATTAACCAACAGTTTATTGCGTCGGATGAAGCGTCTCATTTCCAATTAAAATATATCTTTGAATTGAAATTTGAATGAAATACAGGGTCATGAAAAATCGAAGAATGTGGAAAACACGATTACAGATATCTCGGCAACTAACAATTCGATTAACTTCGTTCTTTATGCAAAATTCGTGTTATTTTATTGCCTTTTACGATAACTCCTTAAAATGAAAAATTTCGAAAAATTTTATATACCTTTCACCAGAATGAATTTTTCGAGAGTCCGAAAAAAATAGTTCCGGATAATCGAGGTTATTGATATTGAATAGGCTTCGTCCCATTCTTACATACTAAGTACATACGAAATTTCAAGTCTCTATCTCAATTCGTTCGGGAGGTAGAGCGTTTAAAGACAGACAGACAAACAAACGCCAAAAAAAAAAAAAAAAAAATTCTATAAATATGTTTTCAAAATCTCCAGTGTCGAAAACGTGTGAATCCGTCAAAAAAAGAAAAGAAAAAAAAAAAAATTTCGATTTTCAAAACGATTGCAAGATTTGCCCTATACTACGTATGATGGGTAAGTAATTAATCAAGTCTTCATCACATTTCAACGGTAACAATACGGAATTTTATATTTATATGTAATTAGCATACATCAGTTACAAAAATGTGAAAATTTGAGCCAATTATTATAAACTTTGCCAAAAAGAAAGTATAACGAATGTAAAAATAAGTGCCAAGTAAAACATAGGAATCGACGAACCTTTATTCGTAAAATAAAAAATGATGCGTGTTGATGCATGAAATACTCTTGTAGAGATTTTTAAAACATCCCTCAACGAAATATCAATGATTTTAAATGAAATATCTTTTACAAGTGAATTTTAATTAAAAAAACAGACCTGTAACAGGAAACCTTCGAAAGGGCGCCAAGAAAACCTGTAAAGAGCGCCGCTTTGGACAGTCCTAGTTTATACGAATGAAAATATTTATTTCCAAATCAATAATGTCATCTTGCGGAAGCATAATTTTGTCATTTACTAACCACTTGCTTTTCAATTTTTTTTTTCTTATTGAAATTTTCGATTAAAAATTAAACATTTCTGTTAGCTGTATGCAGACGATAAACCGTGAAATATTGGTGTCATTGTTTTTGAATAATCAGAATTAACAATAATAAAACATTTTACATTTATTTCAGTCGCAAAGCATATTAATTTTATTTTTGATATATGAGGTCAAATTCACATTGTTTTCGTATTTTCGTATTATTTTGATTATGAACATGTATTCATGTCTATTTTTTATTTCATTTTCCTTTTACAGAAAATCTTTCAAATCAAAATTAACTGTTTAGCATAAATTATTATTTCGAGATCTGATTTTCTTGCAACGGTAAGATTAATATTGAAAGATTAGATTTTTATCGAAAAGATTAAATTTTATAGAAAAATATCAATTTATTCTTTATGAAAATAATGAGTTTTTTAATTTATAAGAAAAATATTTAAACAAATTAAATAGAACATAGCCTGTCTTTGATTCTGGCGTAAAATCCATGTTTAAATAAAGACATTACATTATAGAAAATGGAAAAAATTGTCGATTCGTTTGCAGTTTAAAATAAAACTATTCTTTAAGCCAGTATCTTCTTGAAAATAAATTTTAAAGATAAATTTAAAAAAAATTCCATTACAGGGCGCCTTAAACTTCAGAGTAACCAACAATTAATTTTAACCATTATTTTTTTTCTAATTAAATGCTTGCAAAAACTTATTAAATGTTTTCGGAAGTTTAGATTTATACTTAAATTTTGAGCTCAAAATCTGAATAATTAGGAGTAGTTAAGTAGCGCAAATTGAAGTGACTTCAGGAGTTGAAATTTAACACTCCCCCCTCCTCGAACACAATTCAATTTTTCGCTACTTAAACACTCCCAACGATTCAGAATATGAACCTAAAAATTTAAGTTTATGCATTTGAAAGCATTTAATGAGATTGAAAAAATAACAGTTAAAAAGAGTTGTACGCTACTCCAAAGTCTAATGCGCCCTCTATCGGCATTTTTTGAAATTTATCTTTAAAATTTATTTTCAAGAAAATGCTCATTTAAAAATTAGTTTTAGCAAAAACCGCAAACGAATCGACCAATTTTTCCGGTTTTTATAATCATTTGAAATTTGAGCCCTCTGAACACAGTTCAGTTTGTATACTTAACTACTCCCAACTATTCAGGTTTTGAGCTCAAAATTTAAGTTTAAATCTAAGTTTACGAAAGCATTTAATAAGATGCAAAAAATAACGCCAAAAGAGAGTTGTTCGTTACTCCAAAGTCTAAAGCGCCTTCTATCGGCATTTTTTGAAAATTATCTTTATAATTTATTTTTAAGAAAATACCGACATAAAGAATAGTTTTAGTAAAAACCGCAAATCAATGAACCAGTTTTTCCGTTTTTTATAATCATTTGAAATTTGAACCGTCTGAACACAGTTCAGTTTGTGCTACTTAACCACTCCCACTTTCAGATTTTGAGCTCAAAATTTAAGTTTGAGACTAAGCTTACGAAAACATTTAATGAGATGCAAAAAATACCGGCAAAAAATAGTTGTTAGTTACTCCAATGTCTAAAGCGCCCTCTATCGGCATTTTTTGAAATTTATGTTTATACTTTAATTTCAAGAAAATGCCGACATAAAGAATAGTTTTAGTGAAAACCGCAAATCAATTGTCCGATTTTTCCGTTTTTATGTTTATTTGAAAGTTTGGTCCCTAAACTTTAATGGCGGCTATCTCCTTTGGAAAACGTTTGGGACCCTTGGTCTCCAGTTTAATATTGTTTATCTTGATGTGTACTATCACCCCTTTTTTATTGTAAAAAAAAATTTGGAATATATGTATAATATAATGTATTTGGAATATATATATATATGTATATATATTTGCAGTCGAGTTTTAAAATTTGACTAAATGTAACCAAAATTTAGTTTAATTTTCGTTTCAGACTAAGAGATAAAATTTTTATTTAGATTGGACGAGTTAAAATTTGATTTACTTTGGCTACGGTAAAAAAAGCAGGACATACTGTGTCTCGTTTAGTAGTTCTTTGAGACGGGGTCTCTAGAACCGTCAAAATCTTGGCATTACCTGTAAATGGAGTAAATTACACTGTCTCCCGATAGCAACATACCCGCGTGATGTTGCTTAACTCCTTGAGGGGCAACCACCAATCAGTAATGTCCCTGTAATATTAAATTCTCCATTGGAAAAATCGAAATTTTTTTTTTTTAAATAACAAAAAGTATTTTTTTTCTACCAGAGTTAAAAAATATAAAATTTCGTGCAAAAATGCTTTTGCGAATTTCGTTTAAATTAGATGGGATAAAATATATCCCAATTTAATTATTTTTAAGCATAAAATATATAAATTAAAAATAAATTTCATTTTACTTCAAAATTCACACCAGATATTTAAAAAAATATTATGTTTCAGTAAAAAAGTCTAGTCATGAAACTTCGTTGACACTATGACAACAAAGACTCATGACACCAGCCTCTAACATAGTGTTGGGTAAGACAAGGAAAATTCATGACGTTTGTATGAGGTGCGACCGAAACACTTTTGTCATGACAATGTCATGCTTCAATTGAGTGAGGTGGTGAGGAGTTAAAATCCAGGAATTACAACTGGGAGTTGGGACGGAAGTGAAGGCTTATCGCTTTCTCGCTGTGTAAACTGTATGGCTGAAGCAGCTTAAATCTGACAAGACGTCAGGAGGTGGCTACTTTAATGTTGTTGTCAGGTTGATAAATAGAAGTATGTAGTTTTCGGAAAATATAAATGGAATTAGCGACTCGAGACTTAATGCAGTAACGCGCGTTTTATCTGATTATAAGAGGGTTTTTTTTCCGGTAAGGGACAATTTACAAATGATGTCATGTTATGCTAGGAGTGTGTAGTGTAGTGCTTTTTTCTGACTGCAAGTACATGTTTCATGTTTGTTTATGTAATAAAGCGTGACATCTGACAAGGGGAAGGGAGGAGATATGTTAAACTGTGACACTTTGTGACAAAGGGTGGGTGGGAGGGGGTAAAAGATTTTTGAAATAAAAGTTTGACATCATTTATGGAGAACTCCTAAAATTAAATCGATGTATTTGTAAAGAATTTAAATTATTTTTTTTTAAATAAATAGAATTAAAAAAATGTAAAAGTAAATGCATAACTTGAATTGTTCAGCATATACTGAGCAAGAAGTAGGACTTTGGAAATGGGAAACCTAAATGAAGAATTTTAGTATTTTTAAAGAAAATTTACAAATAATGGACTCTATTCGTGTGACGTCAGTGTCACGTGCCTTGGGGAAACGTTCCCCCACATCATAGTTATTAATTATGCAACGACTCGTTTCCCAACTCGTTTTGTATGCCGTAGAATAGTAAAGGAGCATATTTTAATAACGCGAGGTCACATGTTTTGGGGAAATATTGCCGAAATATAGCCTCGAACTCCAATGGAGAATAGGGTCCATTGTGACAAATTATAATGTATATTTTTGCTTGATAATATTCAACTGAAAAATCACATTCACGAAAATTAAAATGTTTATTATTATTATATCTAGTGCAAAAGAAAACTTTGATCTCTTTTCAATGTTGAATCCAAACATTTTTCTCCGCGAGGAACTTCTGTGATTTCCGCGGGGGGGGGGGGGGGATATCAATCCCGGGTCACCCCTGAAATCAACACGATATCTTTCATTAACCTTCGCTTTAACAAGAAGTTGTGTTTGATTGTTTATTTATTATTCCGACAAAATAATAAATAGGGCAATTTAATCCCCCCCCCCAAAAAAAAATACTAATAATATGTAAATAAATAATAAAAAGAACAGTTTACAAATATAAAAGCAAATTTAAGATTTCCAGCGTATTGTGACGTAATTTTGTAACGATTTATAGAAATGTTAGTTTTATTTATTTATTTTTAATTCTGTTAAAAAAAAAAAAAAAAAAAAAAAAAAAAAAAAAAGGAGCTTTGTTTTCTACGAGCTACACTTGTCAGCCCCCCATTCCCACTCTAAAAATCAGTTAATTTGATCTGTTTTAAAAAGCTTAATGAAGATTGGATTATAATTAAACAAAAACAGTAACGGATCGCCTTGGAAACGGTTTTTAATTCTTTTCGCCTTTACAAAAAGGGTTTAAGACGCAATCAACTGTTGTTAATGACTGTTTTCGCGTTTGAATAAATAAGATTACTTAAACATGTAAAAATCATCTTGCATAATAATAATGTAGTCAACACAGAATCTTTGCTACTGCTTCCCGGTATTTTTTAACAACGCTATAACGAAATAATTTTAAATAAGTGATTCTAGATGTAATGTTTGAAATCTAACTTTTCTTTCTTTTTATAATATTCAGGTGAAAATTATTTTTATCGTTAGAAAAGAAATATTATTTGTGCTGGCTTTGAATTCGCAACAATGCCAGAGAGATTATGTCGAAATATGAAATAAATATCTCGTGTACGTTTATATGTCCTGTATGTCATGTAAATACATTTTTTTGTTCAATTTGAACTGTTTGGCAATGTGATTTGGCTATTTTAAATCTGACATAATTCCCTCCATTTACGATCGTTAACGCATATAAATGAATTTATTATTTTACAGCTTTCTTTCTCTTTTAAAATTTGGTGTACATATGGTTTTTAAGCGGTAATTTTCAATATTTTCCTCCTTTTGATGAGTAATGTTCATTTTATTTTAATTTGAAAGATTTTATCTCTATTTATAATACTCCCGTATAAAATAATTTTTAATCCGAAGGAAATATTGTTCCTTATGCTGTTATTTTTAGATAGCGAATCTTTAAAATAATACACTTTTCTAAAATATGTAAAAAAATTCTCTCGAAATTAAGAAAATTTGAATTTAAAATTGAAATCAATGTTCAAATAATTAATCAAATTTAATGTATAATAAATTTGATGTATAATAATTAATCAAATTTAATTAATTTAATGTATATTCCATTTTTAAAATATGCTTTAGAAATTTTTTTTCGTCCAGGTAAGGGAGTCATGCCCCTGTGACTTTCCCTTCGCATACACTATTAGTTTAACTGTAAAGGTATAAAATTGATAATCATGATTTTGAAGGGATTTAGAATCGAATAGCATATTTCCTTTTTGATAAATATATTTTTGTTGTTGAGATACAAGAGATTTTTATCACGTGGCTGCTCGTTTTTATCCTTTCCTGCGATGCCGCTACCGGAAATTCGATTCAAAATGCTTATATTGACGGTATTTTTCTCAAAGATGTACTACTTTTATCAAAAAATGGATAACGCTATTTGATTACATAGCTTCAGTATAAGAACACCTGCCAATTTTTTGCGTTTCAGTAAAGAAATGAATTTAGAAATGTATTAGAAAGTAGCTCCTTTGGATTTGATAAAAACTTTAAGGGGTCTCAGGAGTCTTACTTTTTACCTGGTAGTGCAACTTAGCAACATGTCACATTTGATTTTTTTTTCTCAGTCCCTATAAAACATAAATGCATAAAATTTTTAATATAGACAACTTAATATCTCTTCTACTAAAAATATTTTTTTTAATATTCTACATTGAAATTCTATTTTATTTTTTAATATTTAATTTTGATTAAAAAAAATTAGACTTGTATCCATTGCGCGCAGGATTCTAGAGAAACTATTAGTTCAAGAACCGCTAAAAAAGTTGATATTGGTGTAAAATTAATGTATCTTGAACTTATACCTCATTTTAAAGCAATTTATGCATTTATTTATTTAAAATTTAAATTGAAATTGAAAAAATTGAAAAAAAAAATAATTTTTTATTTAAAAAATTGCCAATTATCAATAATCAATGTAATTAAAATTCTAAATTTGAGGTATAAGTTGTTCTTAAACTTAAAATGAAAATATTTACCAAGTTTCATACAAATTGCCTTATTATTTTTTGAGAAATGTTGCGCGCAGTCGAAGAACAATTTAAATTTTAAATCAAAATTAAACATAAAAAATATATAATAAAAATTCAATATAGAATGTTAAAAAAATTATTTTAAATACTAGATGTATTAAGTTGTCTATATAAAAAGTTTTATGCATTTAAGTTTAATAGGGATTGAGGAAAAAA
Organism: Maratus speculifer; assembly: GCA_964019185.1. Lineage (NCBI taxonomy): Eukaryota > Metazoa > Arthropoda > Arachnida > Araneae > Salticidae > Maratus > Maratus speculifer. The sequence goes on from CAXHSM010000010.1 coordinate 6,137,296, forward strand.
ATCAAATGTATATGTTGCTAAATCGCACTACCAGGTAAAAAGTAAAACTCCTGAGACCCCTTAATAAATACAGAGAAATATTTCAAACAATCAACTTTCCCTAAAGCAGCTTTAAAAATTGTTGTCATGTTTTTAATCCTCCTTTCCTTCTTCTTTTCTGACTATATTAATTTTCAAATGTAATCTCTTTTGAATATTAGGATTTCTAAAAATCGTAATCATTAATTTTGCTACTCTATATTTTCTGTCTTGCCTACTCATCGTAATTTAAAAATATAATGTAAAATTATCCCATAAGTATGTATGCGGCATTCTTTAAAAAAAAAAATTTAAATATATGTTAAGATTTTTTTTTTCTTTTGAATTGAGCCGGGCGAGATCGTGTGGGGTCTGTTTTAACTGATTTTTGTACGGACAAGACATTTAAGTGACACCAGGCCGGGCAGAGCAGACTTCTATATTAACTCCCCCTCTCCCCGTCCACATAAAAAAAAAACGTGACAATGACAACTTTTTAAAAAAACGGCTGGAACCGATTCTATTTCTAGGGGCCTACCACGAGCGCGTCGAGATCCTTCCGAAGTGGGAAGAACCGCAAGTCGAATTTCAATGTTTCGCGGAAAATAAGTCCGGCGCACAGTTTAAGTGCTACCATGAAGCAGTAGTAAAATCCTGTCGGTTTTCATTCAAAGGAACACCGGGAACAACCTGACTGACCACTTTTTTTCGACTTCGTTTCCACTGTCCTTCTCTCATTTTCTCCTCTTGAAAACAGAAAACAAATGTTAGATATTGCTTTCCGTCTTTATTAAAAATGTCATCAACACACGTCTAATTGAAATATTTGAATAATCTTTTTTTTAAACAAATGTGAAGTATTCAGAATTTTAACTGTTAAAAGCTCAAAATCATACGCCCGGTAGTTTTTTAGAAAATGAAAAGTAAAAATGAAATTTGCTTTTTTTTACTAAACAAAGACTTTCCTTTAAAAATTAATAAAAAATTAACACGCTATTTTAGAGATATTTAATAATTATCATAAGAAAGACCTTATTTTAAACCTTAAAATGATATGAAAATAATTTTTTATAACTTTTTGTTAATTAAATAATAGCATAAATGCTCGAAAATTTTAAGAAATTTTGTTTAAATATGTAAAAAAAAAGTGAAAATATTTTAAGTTTTTAAACTTATTTTAAATGACAATAATAAACGTGCTTTGAAAATATCACATGCAGCTTTTGGTAAATATAATTTTTTTTTACGCTTCTTGTTTAAAATGAAAATTAAACGCAAAAAAAAAAAAAAAAAAAAAAAAAAAAAAAAAAAAAAAAAAAAAAACTAATTATTCAAATAAACTAATACAAAAATAAACTAATTATTCAAAACTTTCAAATGTTTATTTACAGATATATATTATTAAATATTGTATCAGTTTTAATATATATTTTTTGTTGCACAAATAACAAAGTTCCTTAACAACATTGATCAATAATTTCTTTACTAAAAAATAAATAAATAAATAATTTTTGTTAACAAAAAGAAAGAAAAGAGAAACAGAAAGAAAGAAATAAAATTAAATATATATATTATTATTACTATTGAAGATTTTATGATATGGATCAGTCTTCTTGGCTTTTATTATTTTGTTTTTGTTCTCGATTTCTTTTGAAAGTAATCTTTCAGAATGTAAATTAATTACTCAAACTAAACATACAGACCGAGGAAAAAAAATGGTCTGCAATAATAAGCTTAATTTAATATCGAAACTTCTCCTTTCCATCAATTTGAGCAATAATTGTTTTATATTCCAAAAAATTATTTTGTATAAAAATCAAGGACAGAAAAAAAAGACAAATTTACATCATCTTAAAATAATATATATATTTATCTTGTTCGAAGCTTTTCAAAATTTCACAGCTCTATATCCTTTTTTTTTTTTTTTTTTTTTTTTTTTTTTTTCAAACATCCAATGAAACATGCCGTATAAAAAAAATAGTAACTTAAAATTTTCAAAAGTTAGTAGTATTTTTCTCATTTCTTTTTCTAATTTTTTTTATAAAATATCTTAATTTTTTACTGATCAGAAATTCTCAATGGATATTATTAAAATATTTTATACATATTTATATGTACATAATACAACAACTTATTAAAATTGATACAACATTTAATAATAATTTTTTAAAAAAACAGATTTTTTTCTTTTTTTGAAATTTTGGATAATTTTATTTGAGTAAACAACGATGATCTGCATGGCCTTAAATATTAGCATGAATGTTATATTTAGTACAGAGAAGTTTTAGTAAAAATAAATATATGGTCAATTAATTTTCGTGTATGAAGTGCTTCGTCACACTATAAAATATTTATGCAATAAGTATATAATTAATTTTCGTGGTATTGCGCACTATTTATTTAAAGCAGATTAATAATATTCTACGTGATATTTTGTAAAACCATGTTTCAACAAATACCTCAATTATTATTTTTTAATTAGTACTATAGTTTTTATTTGTTTATTTATTGGTATGTTAAAATTTCTTTTGAAAAGACTGAGTAACACCAATAAAAATCAATCTAAATAAATAAATATATATATACAAATGTTTGCAGCATTTGAAAAAAACATCCATTATTAGTGTTTATAATTAGTATCAAAGCTTATAAAATTTTCCCAATTCTGTCATATTTAAATAGAACTTCTTGAAAATTTAGAGCATTTATATCCATATTTATTTAACAAGAATTTATAAAACTTTTGTTTTCATACCATCTAAAAACTTAAAATAAGGCCTTTTTTATTATAGTTATTAAATATTTCTAGATTAATGTGTTAATTTTTTATTGATTTTTTAAAAATGTCTTTGCTTAATCAAAAAAAGAGCAAATTTCATTTTTATTTTCCCATTTTATAAACAATTATTCATCGTATCCTTTTGAGCTTTTTACAGCTGAAAATATGAACATTTCACTCTTATTTTTAAAAAAAGATTATCAAAATATCTTATTTAGACGCGTACCGATAACATTTTTAATAAAGAGCGTAAACTACATGAACGGCTATAAGACAGATCTTCGACAATATGCTGCTCAATCCACCCCGTTCTGAGGGGTCGAAAATTTTTTAGGGGATTACGATGACATTTATCCGATGAGAGATTTCTCGATTGCCTCGTGGTAGCAATAACTCAAGATCACGGGGTGCAATGACACATCGGAAGCATTCCCGATGAAAGGGGAAGTTCGACACGTTTTTAGTAGATCCCCTAGTCTGCTTTTGTAAACCCTTTCCTATTTTAAATGAAATATACATAATGACAAGCACAAGTTCGGAAGTATTCAATATTATTAAAAGAAAGAAATGAAAAGAATAGCTCTCTTCTTTCCTTTCCACCAGAACCAATCGTCCCCAAATTCGTCTCACTTTTTTATCTTACAACATTCTTTTCTTTCCCTGTCACCCTTTTCCATAGCTTAAGCTTTTTCAAACTTCAAACGTAGCCCGCGCCCGCAACCCTGTTGGATTTCCACTCTTTCATCGACAGACAATGACAACAAAACACACACACCCATTCTTTCAGTCATCCTCTGAAACGAAACAGCTCTCGCGCTTCGCCGCTTCAAAAAAGACGCAAACATGACAAAATTTTTGAGGCATCTCAAATCTGAAAACTGAGGTATTGGGACAAATTGTCATGGTGTATGGGACAAATGAGGTGCCTCATGTATGAGTTACCCAACACTATCGCCAAATCTGTAATGAAGTGACACTAAACTAGATTACATCTATACTATAATGCATTAAATACTATCGAAGACTAGCGTCTAGCGACAGCAGGATTCCTAATGGTAGGACTTAGAAAAAAATCTGCCGATCTTTGCTCTTAGGATTTATCCCTAAAGAGGGATAATTTGCTTTTTTAGACTTTTGTATTGTGCTGCCATCTGTTAACAGAAGACTAAAGTTATAGTTAATTAAAACATTGCATTATATTGAATATTGTGGCAGATAAAAATAAAATAAATTATCAAATATATTTAAATTATTTATAGCGTTAATATTGATAGTTATTTAAAATATCATTTTGACTATCGTGGCAGATAAGGAAGAAATTAATTATCAAAGACATTTAAATTAATAATAATGTTAATATTGTTCTTAATTTACGTAATTCTTGAATTTATGTAAGAAGTATTATATTCTGGCATTCAAACAGTAAACACACCAATCGTATTATCTCATTTTCAAAAAGCTATGCCAGGCGCCACTAACGATGATTTTGCCCCACAGACTGTGGATTTCCCTAAACATTTGAAGAAAGAGGGGAAAATCCCTCTTTAGGGATGTTTCAAGTTTCGCGGATTTTACTCTAAGTCCTACCATTAGGAATCCTGCTGTCGCTAGACGCTAGTCTATCGAAGATACCTCGAACATTTAGACCTGAGCTCTTCGATTTCCTTCAGAACTGCAAATTTTGTGGAATTGTAGTTTCTGCAAATTAACTGCGATCGTTCCCAATCTGCAAAATTGGTCGCGCATTCTAAGTAGGGCTCACTTTATCTCATGCAACGCTAATATGCTCGTGAATGAAATGTTTGTAAATCTGATTTTATACTATATTCGTTAATTTTGTATTGTTAAAATCCTAATTAAATTCGTTTTTTTTTTTTTTTTTTTTTTTTTTTTTTTTTTTTTTTGTATATTTTTTATTTCGTAGAGGTTTGTTTTCTGCTAAGGATTGCATTTGCAAAGCTGTTTCTGTGATAGGAAATTAAAGTTGTGTGAAATTAGAAAAAAAAAAAAAGCTTTCTGTAGTTTTAATTTATCTTTTCTTGATGAATAGCATATTTTTTAGTTCTTATTACTTAGTTCTACTTCTATAAACGTATTTTTAGTCGAACAAATACGGGATACATGCATTTGTTATTTGTTTGCATTATTACCCTCCGTATTATTATGCTCTACGATTTGAAAAATGTTCATAGTTCATGTACTTAAAAAATCGTCGATAATTTCGATTGTTTAATAATAAAAAGAAATATTTCAAATGCCATTTATTGAAAATTACAATTTCATTTATCTTTTAAAGCAGGGCTGTCCAACGCGGCGCCCGCGGGCGCCATGGCGCCCTTCGGAGCTTTTGTTGGCGCCCTTTGGAAGATTTCCAGTTATTAAACTTTTTAGAAAAAAAAATTCCATGATAAAGACTTTTTACTTTAAAATCCATAATTGCATTAGAGATATTTTTAAAACTTGTGAAATGCATTTTAAACCAAAAAACAGACTTTAAAAATTTGGTTAAATTTGGTAATAATTCGAAATAGTTTTTTTTTTATGCTTACAAAGTTTGTAACAGAAAAAGGAAAGTTTTTCACCTCCCCCGCTCTATGTAGACGCAAGTGCATGAAAATTCAGCTTCTTTCCTTTTGTTATTATCACACTGATTGTTGGCTGTTTTATGCGATTCATAAAGAAGCTTAATGTTTACTTTTTAACTTTAAAAATTTTATTTCTTTTTCAGTTTGCTTAGGAAAAATAATAAAACAATGCAAAATGATTTCCATCTATGTAAGAAGACTATCTCTCTTGCAGTGTTTTCGCTGACATTTGACGAACGTTAGTAATTTGGCTAATTAAAAATAAAAAACATTCGCCAAATCAAAAAAGTATTAGCAAAATAGATTCGCCGTGTAGCAGAAAAAAAAAGCCTTTAATTCTTTAAAGTATTCCCTTATTTTCAATATGTTCTAACATAACCCAAGTTTTTATAACTGTGACCGCGATTGTTATTAATCTAATTTCAACTATCCGCTACAAACACAGTCGAGTCTCTATTTAACGAAATCCACCGTTCCAGTAAAAAATTCGTTATATAGCGAAATTCGATGTATAGAGAATGATGTTAAAAATCGTATTTAATGTGCGAAATTTGAACAAATATTATTTTTGATCTTTTGAATTAAGAATTTGAAATGTTTAAAAGTAAATAGTAACCTAACATATTATTTCTTAATTATTTAAGCTGTTTCATAAACGAGAACAGACATTTATTTGAAAGCTTAATGAAAATCAAATAAAGAAGACTTGCATTAATTTCAGACGAAGAAATCTGTAATTTTTTGTTGTTTTGATTTTAAAATTGTTGCGCTCTCAAAAAATGCTCAAATTTTAACAAGGAATGAAAAATTGTAGTTAACATTTTCCTCCATTTGAAGGCGTCTCTTATGTGCCTATCATTGATTCCTTTCTTACATGTGTATCAATACAATTGACTCTGTTTTGAAAAGGATGTGGAAAGGTGTGTGGGAGGTGGAATGAATTCGTTGGATTTAAAGAACAAGGAGAGAAGTAATATAAAAAAACTCAGCACTGACGATAAATCAAAAATAAGTGATGGAAAATTGATTCCATATGATTTTGAAGTTTTTTAAAACTGAATAAATTAAGACCAATTTATGAAAAAATTCGTTATATGGAGATAGATATTTCGCTATATTGAGACTGTTTTTAATGTAATCATGCTAAAAGGGGACCGCTCCTGCTAAAATTTCGTTATATAGAGAAATTTGATGTATGGAGTTTCGTTATACAGGGTGATTCAGCTCGTCGGTGACAAACTTTAAGGATCGATAGAGCACACCTAGACGAACATTTTTAAATAGGGAATGTAGGGTCCCTGACGCGATGGTAAGGCGCTAGGCGCTTTCGAAAATTTGAGTGCCGAAATTCGAAACGTCATAAAAACTAGGGAAATGGTTAGATTTTCTTGCTTGTTGCGTCGAAATGATTCTGTTTGTTTAGACTTTCTGCAGTACCAATTTGATAAGCGTATCTCTTAAAACATGGATAGGGGGCGCTGCAGACTTTGGAGAGCTAGACAACAACTTTAAGCCCGTTATTTTGATAATTTAACACATGCTCGCCAAAGTTTATACTCTAACTTAAAGTTTGAACCCAAAAGTAGAGCCCTGCAAAAAGCGTAAGAGCCGGAATAAAATGTCAAAGTACAGGGTGGTCGAAACACGAAGGCTCCTAAGAGATAAACAAACAGATTTCTTGACTTATGGCATGCATTTTCATGATTCTGTTTGCTGGGGCTCTCTGAAACTCAGTTGAACGGTACAAAAAGAAACATCGATAGGGGGCGCTTTGGGCAAAAAACATAATTCGTTGACATTTCGGACGCTAACTGGAAACGGGGCGCTACGATCAGTTAGAAACAAAACAAGAGAGTAATTTACTTATCATAAGAAGCTATTAAAACTGCAGTTTGTTTGTTTTTTTTAACAAACATAGCTGGTTTCAATCATGCACAATGCGCGCAATAAAATTTACATAAGGTGCTTTTTGCTGATTTATGCAAAAGATATCGTACCATATCGATATGCAAAAGATACGTAATGCGTAGACGACAACGCGAGATGACGTAGTTGTATGCGCAGACACGTCTTTTGAACGTGCGGTACCTACTTAAGCTTCGGGTTACTTGTCTGCAGATCGGTAGTAGGGTGGAACGGTACACAAACTCTGAATTGGCTGACATGCATTTGGCGTATGGCGCTGCTGGTTGTAATGGACGAGCCGCTCAGCGGTTGTACGCCGAGCGTTACCCCAACAGGCAAATCCCCTGCCATGCCTTCTTCGCTCGAGTACACCAGAGGTTGTCCACAACGGGATCTTTCGACGGAGGCAGGCCTGAACGGGAGCGATCAGTGAGCACCCCCGACAACGAAGAGGCTGTGCTTAACCTGGTTGAGGACAACCCAGGTCTTAGCACGAGAGATATCGCCAGACATGTTGGCATTTCGCAAGCAACTGCGTGGCGCATCTTACGTTCCCGGAATCTGCACCCCTACCACATCCAGCGGGTGCAGTTGCTCAGAGAGCAGGATTTTGGCCCTCGAGTGGAATTCTCAAGATGGTACTTGGCGATGAGATCCAGGGATCCCCGTTTTGTAAACAGCATTTTGTTTACGGACGAGTCCACCTTCAGCCGGGAGGGAATGTGGAACGCCCACAACAGTCATGTGTGGTGTGATGAAAATCCACATGAAACCAGAAGCCGAGCAGCCCAGGAGCGTTTCTCAGTAAATGTGTGGGCCGGCATTCTGGGGGATTGCCTCATTGGCCCTTATTTGTTACCTGAACGGCTGACAGGTGGAAATTACCTGATTTTCCTGGATCAAGTGCTGCCGCAGCTTCTGGAGGAGGCGCACGTACCCGAAGGTTCGCGTCGCCAGATGTGGTTCCAGCACGATGGAGCTCCGGCCCATTACACGAACGACGTGCGTCTCCATCTAAACGCAAGGTATGGCCAGCGGTGGATCGGGCGTGGGGGTCCAGTTCACTGGCCTGCCCGATCACCAGACCTCACCTGCTTGGATTTCTTCCTTTGGGGTTACCTGAAGGCCGAGGTATACCATACACCTGTCAGCAGTGCTGAAGAACTTGTGGCGCGCATTGTGGCAGCTGCAGGGCAGATCAGAGATACTCCTGGCATTGTTGGAAACACACACTCCTCAATGCGACGGAGGTGCGAAGCCTGCATCATGGCCCAAGGTCGAAATTTCGAGCATCTTCTGTAGTGTTATTTTTTGTAAATAAATTTCCAGTATCATTGATGTTTTTGGTCTAAATTTATTCAGAAGTGTTGAGCAGAGGTAGAAAATGTGTTTTCATTATTACTAACTGATCGTAGCACCCCGTTTCCAGTTAGCGTCCGAAATGTCAACGAATTATGTTTTTTGCCCAAAGCGCCCCCTATCGATGTTTCTTTTTGTACCGTTCAACTGAGTTTCAGAGAGCCCCAGCAAACAGAATCATGAAAATGCATGCCATAAGTCAAGAAATCTGTTTGTTTATCTCTTAGGAGCCTTCGAGTTTCGACCACCCTGTACTTTGACATTTTATTCCGGCTCTTACGCTTTTTGCAGGGCTCTACTTTTGGGTTCAAACTTTAAGTTAGAGTATAAACTTTGGCGAGCATGTGTTAAATTATCAAAATAACGGGCTTAAAGTTGTTGTCTAGCTCTCCAAAGTCTGCAGCGCCCCCTATCCATGTTTTAAGAGATACGCTTATCAAATTGGTACTGAAGAAAGTCTAAACAAACAGAATCATTTCGACGCAACAAGCAAGAAAATCTAACCATTTCCCTAGTTTTTATGACGTTTCGAATTTCGGCACCCAAATTTTCGAAAGCGCCTAGCGCTTTACCATCGCGTCAGGGACCCTACATTCCCTATTCAAAAATGTTCGTCTAGGTGTGCTCTATCGATCCTTAAAGTTTGTCACCGACGAGCTGAATCACCCTGTAGAGAGACTCGACTGTATATTAAAAATATGTATATATTAAATATGTATGCATATGTATGAAAAACGAAAAAGAAAAAAGAGAATTAAAAAATTGAGCACTAGCAATTTGGCGAATCTAATCTCTTGTTGATTCGCCAAATGAAGAATTTAGTCGCAATTTGGCGCATTGGCGAGCGACAGCGAGTACACTGCTCTCTTGTACCAACCATATGGATTGATCACTATCATGCTTGTCTTTGTTTTGGTATTTTTTATACATGTAAGTGTTCACGCCTTCAAAAAAAGTTAAAACGTATTTTCCGATCCTAAAAGAAACCTAGCAATATCTCTTATTTCCATGTTTATTTATTTATTTTTATAATCGTTATTAAAGGTGCGATTAAAGTTTTTGACAATTTACCCTACAGACATTTTTGAGATAAACTTCTCATAGTAAAATGCATAGTTTGAAATTTAATACTTGTAACTATAGATTTGTAAGGACCTTTTGTCTATCGCTGTAAGATTCATTTGCATTGTGTTAAGACGCATATATATACTAATAATACTGTGCGAAAATATTGTTGCATGTTTTCAGTCACATGAATAATGGCGCCCTTCATTGTGTGCCAAGAGCTAAAATGCGCCCCTGATTACTGAAAGGTTGGACAGACCTGTTTTAAAGTATTTCAAGCACATATTTTTATTTTCACATATCACCGATAGCAGAAAATTCGTGACGGGCATCGCAGATTTTCTTTTCTCTTTTGCATATTCTTTTGCATCGCACCTTTATTTTGCTTCATATTATGATTAGCTCTTTATTACTGAATACAAAAAAATAAGATCGTTATTAATTTTTTTTTTATTATTATAAAATGCCTAAAAAAATCTGCGTTTAAGAGATTGTTTGATTAATTAACGCTTCAGTTGTAAAAACATTTTAACTGTAGATTACTTTTTGTTTGTCGCAGACACTTGGAGAATTTTTCTGCTACTGGACAGTTTGTATAAAATTTCAGTAGTATAAAATTTTAAAAAGTAGTATAAAAAAACAGTTGTATAAAATTTCATTTAATAATGCTGTGTAACAACAGGTAGTTTTGCATGTGCAATCTTAATTATTATTATTATTATTTGCACAAGTTCTTTGAATTTCAAAGTACTGTTTTAAAATATATTTAATGTTCTTTATTTCTTTGAAATTTAGAAAAAAATAATTTTGATTAAATCATTTTTTTAATGTAGATAATCATAGAGATGAAAGATTTTGAAAATGTATATTTAATATTTGATAAAGAATAATTTTGAAAATATTTATTTACATTTAAAAAATATGATAAAAAAAATAAGAGAAAAATGCTAATAATATTATTTGAAATTTAAAAAAAAATTAAAATTAAAAAAATTAAATAAAAATTAAAATGATTAAAGAAAAATTAAATTATGGAGCGTCAAGTTAGAATAATGCAAGATACAAATGAGTTTGAAAAACAATTGTCGTTTAATGTAAGTGAAAATATAGTTAAACATTAAATAAAAACTAATTTGCTAATTAAATAAAATATATTTTGCAAAGTTTGTAAGGCGAAAAATATCATAATGCTTTAAAAAGAATAAACTGTAACATTAATGTTAATGTTAATAATTTATAAATTAAATACATAATAAATAATTGTTTCCCTTCTCTTGTCTCTCTCTCTCTCTCTCTCTCTCTCTCTTTTTTTTTTCTTCTTCTTTTTTTAATAGTAATGATGTTTTTAATTGTGTAAATATATAACGTATTCAATACGAAAAATGATGATTTCTGATTATGCTTTTTGTGGATCATTCAATTACAGACTTTAAAATGCTGAATTTCCCATTCAGATAATAAATGCTATCACATTCTATTTTATTCTATTCACAAAATATTTCTTATATACTTTATAAAACATTATGAAAACAAGTTTATATAAGCAAATTGCAAATATGTTTCATTTTTAATGAAAAATAAATAAATAAATAGAAATACTCAGATAAAACGAGATCAAGTGCGAACATTAATCTTTTGCACTCGAAAGGTCACTACAAGTGTTGCCGGATCGGATGCCCCAGATATGTTTCTTTTTATACGATTATTATTTTTTTATATGGGAATTTCTTATATGAAACTTTATGTTTTTCAATAAGTAATATCCAGGGGCGTAGCTACAGTTATTTTTTCGAATGCGGGGAAGGGGGGAGAGAATTTGAAAATTTCCCAACTTCAATCAAATTGTTCCAATTTTTAACTAAAATGATATGCGTAATGTGTGTAATTATGATAATGATTCCTACACGTTAAAAATTCACACCCAAAGAAAAATCTGAATACTAGAAACACATAAATTCCAAATATTGATTTGTTTAATTAAAAAAACACTCCTTTTTTCCACTTAACATTACTTCTTCTGATCTTCAAAGAAGAGTACCTGATGGTCCCCCCCCCATCGTCCCGTTTAATAAAACCCCTTATTTCACTTTCACATTTTAAAAGCATTAGGTTGTTAAGTGTATCCTCCACTCATAGTATTTGAAATACCTTTTTTTTTTCAGGTGGTTAAAGGTTTTTACATTATATGTAACACCATAATAGGACAAACTCCTGTGATTGTCAAGATGTATAGTTTGATGGCGCGGCGTGACAAAATTGTCTTTGAGTTTCACGGCAAAAGAGAAAAGTTTGTTAAGTGAGTTGACATTTGGCTTGAATATAAACCAAACATTATTTCCACTTTGTAATTTATGTACATCTTACTTCCCAGGAGGAAAAAGGAAACGTTAATAACTTTTCTAAATTAGTGACACTCAAATTTGCCTTGCAAAATTGTATTTTAAATATGGAATATATTCATGCAATATTCTCCTGATATAGGAAATATTGTCATTTAAGTCCATTATAAGAAAAACATGCAAAAATATGTCTACTCCCGAACTTTGGTAAACGAAACTTGCTTTTAAGCATCGCGACATTTAAGTTCTTATCCCATTGTCTATATATTCTAAGGAGAAAAATTGCAGACTGTATTTTACACATGTAGAAGCTATTTAATATTGCTGTTAAACTTTCAGTTATCATAGCACACTCTGTAGCAAGGGATTTTAGTTGAACAATGACGATTAAAAGAAAAAAAAATTAAATTGTGGTATAAAAACAAACAACAGAGAACGTAACACATTTGTAAGGCGTTTTACTGCCATGGTTAAAACACAGCATTCATAAATGATCAAACGAGGGACAGGTGTTATTGCTCTATTTGTATGCTACTGCTACTGATCTCATTTAAATTAGAAAACTAACATTAAAACTTAATTCTACCTCACAGCAGTAAAGTTTTTTAATTTTATTTAATAATAATTTAATTTCCTTTCTATTGTAGTAAACTAGTTACTGATGCACAGGTAATTTTAAAAGTGAGTGAGCGCCTTTACAGTTATTAAGTTTTTCTTGCTAAATTTAATGATCAGACATCGTACTCTCGTAGAAATTCAACCTTATTTGGAGGCTTAGAAAATTCTTTCTTAATTGTAGGGAATTCTCAAAAGACTTATAACAATTTTACAAAATCCAGAGAAAACGATATGGATATACAGTAAAACCCCGATAATTCGGATTAATTGGAACCGGATCCAATCCGGATTATCGAAAATCCGGATTATTCGTAGAATTAGAAAAAAATGAAATAAAATAAAACATACTTACAGAAAATCACCTTTATATTAAACTGAAAAGTGCGTGAATTTAATGCTGCATCTTTATAAATATAAATAATTTACTGCAAGTGATATTGTAGAAGGGTTTGTCACAATAACAAGGAAATAGAAATATGAGCTGACAAAGATCGGAAAGCTATCCTTATCAGACAATGGGTCTTATAGGGACTATTTTACAATGGTTTCTTGCAATGCTCTAAGTAAAAATTTATTGTGCAGTGATTTTTTTATGATATTTCTAAGTGGTTTAAATAGAAAATTGGTAAAATTGGAATTGCTAAATTTAGTGATACATCGTTGTTTCTTTGAAAGATAACATCAAAAAGTTTAAATTAGAAAGCTTAAGGTCTTCTTCCGAAAAGATTTCAGAAAAAGATTTTTTTATTCAGAATACGACGTTGAAACATGTTAATGTTATGGAAATTAGCCAATCGCTTCTCAAATTTGAAAAAGAAAATAATTACTAAATCGATCCGGATTATCCGGAGATCAGGATTAACGGGCTCCGAATTAACGGGGTTCTACTGTATATATATATATATATTTACTCTTCTGTGTTTATCTGCGAATAAACATGAAAAAGTAATAAATGTGACATCTGTGATGAATAAACATAGAAGAAGGAAGTAAAAGGATGGGTGAAATTATTTTCAAGCAACCCTTTAGATAACGGGCAGAAGTGTGTAGAGGTGGAGGTTCGGATATTGTAACCTCTCACTTCCATTTTGTTTCTCGGAAATACGACTGATAAATGATCACCACCTGAACCCACAGTTGTTAGTTGCTCCAGCTAAAGCATTGCTTTTTTCGTCATTCTGCCTCTTAGAAAGAAATACTTATTTGCAGCTTTAAGTATTCCGAATAAAATCCATAGAAACTTTTTTAAGTGAAACTACCTCTGGTGTACAGTAATAATGGAATATATGTGTGTGTGTGTGTGTGTGTGTGGCTGATCCACACTATCAGACCAGATTGTGTGATCTTTAAAGTTAGTTGGGTGAAATAATCCTCCTGTATTCGTCTGGGATGGCTCAGTTAGAATAGCATTGGCGGCTTTAGCCAATACATCCCTGCTTCGAATCCTGGACCGGACTTTTTTCACCCACTTGGAAAATTTACTTCTACTATGCCTCTTCAATTAGAGAAAGTGGAGGAAAAGAGATTGAGGTTAGATAGGTCAGGGTTTTTTTCTTCTTGGAGTATTTTCAAGTAAAACCAAATAAATCATCCGTCCCCGTATACCCCATAAAACCCCGTATTGCACGCATAAGGAAAATTTGTGATGATTATACCCGTAATGAAGTATAGTGCTATGTGTAAAGTATGTAAAACAGAAGAATGTTAAATGAAATGATCCGCTAAAAAAATTAAACATCCTGATCCTATAAAGAAATTTTATTGTATAGCTTTTAAGTATTAGGCTCCGTTTATATTGCAATACTCTTCCCTTAAACTGAATTCTTGGGAAAAGTCGGGAAGTCTTTTGTATCGGATCCATTTGCGGTTTCTTCATAATAGAGCCGAGGGGAGCGAACAAACAGAATCGGGAGACAAGCAATTCACTCTACTTCACGGAAAGACTTTTCTTTTGCCGGATAACCGCCCCTTTCCTATAAAACTCATAAAGATCAAAAACACTGCGTCGACACAACAAACGAGCTGACATCAAATTCCAAAAAGTGGTCAAATGTGTTTGGGCCTTAATTCATAAGAATTGCGAGCAATTCTCCAAAATTATGCAAACTGATACTTTATTCCAGGGGGTATTTTTTCTGTATTCAAGGATTATTATTATTATTATTATATATTCTTATCGCTGATAAATCTAAAAGAAGTTTACAGCAGTGAAGGACTCTCTTAGAATCATAAAGGATAGTGTCGTCGGATAAGAGAAGAAAAATTTTGTTTAAAGCATATTTATGCATTTGAATTAAATTTGCTGATTTTGCTTTATCCGAAATCACTCTTTAGTGAACAACAAATTTCCCAAAGTATCAAGCTAACTGTATTAATTTACGGATTCAATGCCAGAAATCTATTATAATTATATTTTTACATCTGAACTCCTCCCTCGCTGTTTTTTATATTTACACTCCGCCCATCGTCATTATTATAACAAGGTTAGAACCCGTCGAATTTCGACGAAAGAAAATGTTTGAGAAGGAACCATTTCATTAATTTATAATAAATCTACTTAATTAGTCACGATAAAAAATACACCTTACGTTCGTAAGTCGAACTCTTAAACAAATTATATTTAAACTAAAGTTAACAAAATACTATTTCTATAAAACTCAGTTTTAGAAATTAGTAAAATTAAACTTAACCACTTAACCGGCGACGGGTATGGGGAAACAGTGCTTTAACCCCCGATTTATCTCGGGGCAGCCGTTGAAGTGGTTAATTAATGTGTAAACAATAAAATATAATAAAGATCTTGTATTATTATTAAGTTATCAATTACGGCTCTTATGCACAGTATTAGAAAATGTAAAATTGCAAAATGAACTCCACTTTGACTCAATCATAGAATTTTTTGCCCCATGAAATCTAAATCCGACATTATTTTTACAACTTCGAAATTTACAAATGCACCTCTCTTATCCGTGTTCACGTTTAAAAAGAAATGGTATTTTAATTTGATCATTTCAAAATCATTTTAATTCAAAACTTGAAATCACGACTGTTATTAGTTATAAACAGATACTAATTTATTTATATTCTTTTAAGTGTAAATGAAAATTTCTAAAAAAACCCGCATGCAATAAATACGATATACAATATTATTGTGACGCCAGAGTGTAAATATATAGTGTTGTATCGAGTTTAAAGAAAGTTTTTAATAAACTAATAAAAACGAACTAAACGAATTTTTTTCACTTAAAAAAATGGCAACAAAAAGATTCATTAATTTGCTTTTTTCGACTTTTTTCATTTTCATTTTAATAAAAATGGAGTATGTCTGTTGCCACAATTAAAAATTGGTATAAAAAACAGCGAAAAAAAAAATAACTCAAAAACAAATAAAACTACAGCTTTTAAACAAATTGCATTAAAAAGTAAATTTTTTCCCCTATACGATGGTATAAAAATTGAAAATGTGCGGTATTTTGAAATTTAAAAATTTGCGAAAGAAAAAAATGAAAAACTTAAATTTCATTTAAAATTTTAAAGTGTTGCCATTCGCAAAATGACGTATGCGTTACGCATAGATACGTTTGCTTTTATAATACAGTGAAACCTCCGAATAAGGGACACCTATGGGACCGGAACTTTTGTCCCTTAAATAGAGGTGTCCCTTATTCGGAGTTTTTAACATTAATTTTAATTCAGAAAGATATAAAAATAACAAAGCATCAAAGGAGAAATTTAAATGTATCTGAAGTGTATAAATTACGTTAATCAGGCAAAAGGAAGTAAAGAGAATTAATTAATTAAAATTTTCCATTAATTACTAAATTATTAAAATATTTGTAGAATTATTGATTTGTATTTTCTATGCATATTATGTACATACAAAAGTATAAAAATATTTGAATAAAATTTACTTGAAGTAATCAGTCAAAAAGGATTGTTTTGCAAATTTCAATATTTCTATGGAAATCTCTGAAGTGTTCATTTACCATATTTACAATTCTCTAACACCACCAATATCACCCCCCCCCCCCCGCCTACTAGCCTTTTTCGGACCCGGAACTAGCCTTTTTCGCGCCCGGGACAAACATGGATTTTGGTGCCCCCCACCCTCCACATATATGCATTCTTTGTATCAAACACACCAAACAAAATCTTTATTTGGCGCCCCCTTCACCTTCTATTCTGGTTGCGCCTGGGAGTCACGCGCCCCCTCTGCCCCCTCTAGTTTCAGCCCTGCCCCCCCCCCCTCCCAAAAAAAAAGTATTCCAACGCTTTGCGTAATTTAGGACAACAAATCTCTACACTGTCCTACTCAGCAAGCGGAAAACGTTTTGACTCAGAATTCATTTATTTTTTATTTAAAATGTTTTTAAGTTAAAAATTCATTTTCAACGGAAAAATATAAAATTGGAACGCTTGACTATAATTTCAATATGGAAGCGATTTGGAATTGAACTGTGTTTTCATTTTTTTAGTAAATAAATCACCTATTGAGTTACATGAGATTTTCATCACGTGACAAAGACGTTTTTTACCCTTTCTTGAGTAGTTATTCTTCTTTCGCATGGAAATTTGGTTCAAAACGTCCACTTTATCAATATTTTCTGTAAAATCTATTGCCTTTGAAAAAAAAAAAAAGTGGTCGATTACACATCATCTGAACAACAACACCTGCTAGCTTCAGGCATCTCCGAATAAAAATAAATTAAAACTTATCTCTAAAAAGTTACCATTTTTGGATTTGAGAACAACCTAAAAGCATCTGTAAAGTTCATTATTTCAAAATTTTCTTTCTTTCTCCAATTTCAGAATCATCCTCACAATTTTCAGCATTACTTTCAATGCGGATAAAGGCATTGATGTCGAATCAGAATTCTGGGTAAATAAATGGCCGTAAATTGTGTCGTACGCCTCTGTATCAACATGACTGTCTGTCTGTTTGATAAGGTCACAAAAATCTGTATTTTTATTTTCATCAAAGACTACTTCATTATCTGAAATTCAAAAACCAGTCCCTTTAATCTCATTTTCAAGTGTCCCTTAAATAGAGTGTCCCTTATTCAGAGGTAAATACATTACACGTCCTATACCTTGGGACTGGGACCGGAGGTTTTGTCCCTTAAATAGAGGTGTCCCTTATTCGGAGTGTCCCTTATTTGGAGGTTTCACTGTATAGATATGTATTCGTTCAAAAAAAAAAAAAAAAAAAAAAAAAAAAAAAACAGAAAGTGCAGAAAAATCTACATACATAAAGTAGGCGGAGCATCGTCTTCGCCGTGCGATTGGGTGGAAAGATCAGATGTAAATTGCATTAATATAATTTTAGAAAAATATCTCATTTTTTAGTGTATTACAAAAATCCTATTTTCTTAAAAAATCATTGCACCGTATTTCATGAATTTCAAATATATATTAGGGATACTAAAGAATTATTATGTGGTAGTTTTTTTTACAATTTCTTTCAGTGAAAATTATGCAAAAAAAAAAAGATGATATATAGTGTCAACCTCTTGGGAACAAGCAACACGTACACTTAAAAATATCACACAAAAAAATAGAAAAAATCGGTCCAGTAGAAATCTTGGGGCTGATGACAAAAAAGAACGGCCTAGTTTTTTAAATATATAAATTATTAAAAGGATCGAATAAATTTATTTTTGTGAAATTTTAAATCAATTTTGATCAAATCAATTTAATTATTTGACATTTTTAATTTACATAATAATACAAATGAAAGATTTGAAAATGTATATTTATATTTTAAAAAGTAAAATTTAGAACATGTATAGTTACGTTGAATAAAGAGTCGAGTGCAAGTACTACTCGTGCTCAGAGGGTTCCGTACAATAAATATAAGAATTATAAACTATATTATATTATCGGAAGAAATCTTTTGTATAATGGCATGTATTTTGTATAATATGCTTTAGCGCTGTAAAAAATTTCATTTAATAATACTATGTTACAGCAGATGATTTCGCATATGCAATATTTATTCTAATTATTAATATTATTTGCATAAATTATTTGAATTTAAAAGCATTATTAATAAACGTATTTAATGCTTTTTATTTCTCTGAAATGTAGAAAAATAATTTTGAATAAATCAATTTAATCGTTTAATTTTTTTATTGTGGATAATAATAGAGATGAAAGAGTTAAAAAATGTAAATTCATATTTCAAAACGAAAGATTTTGAAAATGTTCATTTACATTTGAAAAATACTCATTTTAGAAAAAACGAAGAGAAAAATGTAAATAATGTTACTTAAAAGTTTAAAAAAATGAAAATTAAATAAAAAGAATATTGCCCAGTTAAACTGATGGCATTGAGCTCACAGGCTACGCATACTAATTGTACATTACAGCCTTGTATTTTCGTTAATTCCGTTCGAAAAAAAAATTAAGAAGGGGAAACAGCTCTCCCCTTTCTCCTTTTTTACACTTAATCATTGAACCTCCTAAACTATCAAGTACATGCTTTATCATATTAAAAAATCTATATCCAAAATTCAGAGCAAATCGGATAATTCTTAATAAAAACCCATTTAGCATTGATATAATTTAAGAGGAGTTATTCCCTCTTTTATACTTAACCATTAAACTTCCAAAACT
The DNA here is from genome assembly GCA_964019185.1 of Maratus speculifer. Taxonomy (NCBI): domain Eukaryota; kingdom Metazoa; phylum Arthropoda; class Arachnida; order Araneae; family Salticidae; genus Maratus; species Maratus speculifer. The sequence continues at coordinate 6,156,579 of CAXHSM010000010.1, forward strand.
ATTCAGAGATTTGAACGAAATATGACAATTCTGATTGAAAAATCCATTTATATAAGTTAAGGGGAGGGGCATTAGAACCCCCGTTTCCCCTGTTTATACTTATTCAATGAACGCCTAATAACAGCCACGGACTCGCCTCATCAGAATGATCATATCTAAATTTTGAACGAAAACTGCTAATTCTGCATGAAAATCCCGTTTATATCAATTAAGGGGGGGGGGGCATGAGCCCCCCGTTCCCCCTCTTATACATGTCGAATGAACTCCAAAAACTAATCAGGGAAGCGCCTTATCAGGATATACCTATATACAAAATTTCAAGTGGATCCGATATTTTTATCATGAGTTATCGCGTTACGCACGTACGAACGAACGTACATACAGAACGGAAGGGCACATAAGCTCTCAGGCTATGATAGCCTGTGAGCTAAAAAATTAAATAAACTAAATTAAAATTAAAATAATTTGATAAAAATTACATTATGGAGCGTCAAGTTAGATATAATGAGAGATACAAATGAATCTGAAAAAAATTATCTTTCTATATAAATGAAAACATGTTTTAAAAAAATAAATGAAAAATAAAAATATGCAACACCTAATTCGTATGAAAATAGTTCAAAATAAAGTTACAAAAGTACGTTTTTCTAATTTTGCTCAGGAATTATAAAAACTTAAAATTTATTTTTACATAATTCGATCTTTGTACCATTTTTAATATTGTACCGACTAAAAGTGCATGAAGTTATGCATCGAATTGAACCAAATTTTTTGTTTAACTATATGGCTATGACTTATTGGTCCTCCCTGAATTTGAAAAAAATCCGCCGGAAGGGGGCGCGACAATAGCGATTTTTGTGTCATTTTCAATATTTTAAAAGAGAAAAGTGTATGAAGTTATGGATAGAATTGAATGAAATTTCATGGCATGATAAGTAGGGTACAAGAATACAATTTTAACTAAGTAATTTAAACTGTGTGTTTACTTTCTGTATAAGAAAACAGTTGAAAAACTCGGGATACAGTGTTATAATAGAATCCGCTATATCTGCATTATCCCTTCTGGAGCTAAACTTTTCCCACTGTCATTTATGTTAGCTTAACTTTGATTGATATATTTTTTAACATTTAAAACAGTCGATAGTGAATGAATTCGTCTTCAGCTATATATTATTGTGTTTACTAAAACAAATCATTTATATTTAAAGTTTACAAAACGAATGAAAATAGCTGTTTTAGTATAAAAAAGACGATAAACTCCATAAAATTCAATGCCTTAATTGCCGCCAAGAAAAATAAGTATAGACAATTAATTGGAAATTAGATCTTTCAATTCATACTTTAAAAAAAAAAAAGGCTTCGGGGTACGTCGGCAATAGAGAAATTGTACCATCAGAAAGAAACTATTTCTATTTTTTCTATGCGAACACCCAATTTTGACACCATATTTGGATTTTTCAGGGGGGAAAAATTCCTCCAAGCATTCAAACGAGACGCCATTCTGGTAAACAGATTCCGAATTATGAGGATTCTAAACTTGGAACTCATAACGTTAAATTTCTCTTTAATTGTTGAAAAACAAAATGCTACGAAGGTAATTTTAGAAGCATAACATAAAAAGTACTTCCTGGGATGACTGCATTTTGGATTCCGAGTTTTGGAGATTTCAGAAAACGGTTTTTGCTACAGAATGTGTATGTTGCAAATCATATTATTATCATTATTATTATTACTATTCTAAATTCAATTTAAAATATGTACTTTTCGTTTTCCATATTTTTTTAAACATGAATTTTTCACAAGAATGCATTTCTGAAAGTTTCTATTTTTTTTTTTTTTTTTTTTTTTTCTTTTTTTATTTAAAATTGCAGATCAGTTTCATGAATAGCTCCGAAAAAATTATGAGATGTCCTTTTTTTTTTTTTTTTTTTTTTTAAATCTCCTTTCCTCTTAAAGTACCAGTACAAAGACCACTTTTGTTACTTTCTTCTATCTTCAATAGAAGAAAGTATTGTAAACGAAATTTTTTTCGGCGGATTTACACATTTTATGGGGTTAGAGATTCCAAAAAACCTGTTTTTACAAAATGTTTGTCTGTCCGTATGTCTGTGCGTGTATGCGTGTGTCCGTATGTCGCCATTCTACTACCAAAAAGTGTATGAAGATAAGCATAGAATTTTACCAAATTCTTTGTGTATGTTTTTGGCTGTGGCAAGCAGATTCTCCTTCAATTTTGCGCCGAAAGCAGGCGCTGCAATAACGGTCTTGTATCACTTTCAATACTGTACCGACTAAAAGTGCATGAAGTTATACATAGAATTGAACCAAATTTTTGTGTAAGTATATGGCTAAGACTAATTGGTCCTCCCTGAATTTGAAAAAAAATCCGCCTGAAGGGGCTGCTACAATTGCGATTTTTGTGCCATTTTCAATATTTTACCAGAGAAAAGTGTATGAAGTTATAAATAGAATTGAATGAGATTTTTTGTATAAGTGTTTGGCTATGGTCAACAGACCCTCCCTGAATTTAAACAAAAATTAGACGGAAGGAGGCGCTATAATCGCGATGTGTGTGTCATTTTTCTTATTTTACCACCAAAAAGTGTTTGAAGTTATGCATAGAACTGAACTAAATTTTTGTGTATGATTATTTTTGGGTATGGCGTTTAGATCCGTCCTGAATTTGAAATCTGCCTATCGTTCTATTGTGCTTCGGCTCGTGCAGAGACGGAAACTCGTGTTTACTCCGATTAATTGATTGAAACAGAAAATTAAGATGAAAATTATAATTGGTATAGTTTTGAATTAATAATATTAACATATTAACATGTGTAACTAAATTTTGAAATATTGAAATGTACGTATTTGATAGAAGAAAGTTTTGGGATTGGCACATCCAACTAGTTTTTATGTTATTTTTTTCCCCACACAAGTAGATAAGATATGAAAGAACGGTAAAGACTAGCTTTATTTCACAAAATCACCAGACTAAATAACAAAACAAAGTGGGTGGGGTTTACAGTCATTGGGAGGATCTGCCCCCATATGGAAAGGAAAATATAAAAGATTTACATTAAGGGTGTTCTTAAATCAAAAAAGGCAACTTTGTGACATAAATTTAATTTATTTTTGTTTGGAAATGCATGAAACTAGCAGGTGTTGTCATTCAGAAACTATCTAATCGCACTCATTTTATTTATTTATTTATTTATTTTTAACACAATAGATATTTTAGAACAAGCCGTCAAAAATGACACTTTAAACCGTATTTTCCGACAAAAGCAGAAAAATCAGTCAACGAAAGGGAGAAAAATGCATGATCACGTGATCAAAATAGCTTATAACTCGGTAGGTAATTTACTTATCATAAAATGGAAAACTGAGTTCAATTCGAAAGCGCTTCCATAGTCAGGTATTCCAATTTTATATCTTTCCATCAATAAATGAATTTGTAAATGTGTCCAAACGTTTTGCGCTTGTTGAGAAATGTAGTTGAGAATAGCTTTAAACGTTCATTGAACGAATTAAATAAAGTGATGCTGTATAGTCAGTATGTAAAGAAAAAAAAAAAAGAAAAAAAAAAGACGATAAATATTTTAGAAATCCGACCACAAATTATTCTTATAAATATAAAAAATACCCATTTGGTAGAAAAATGTATATTCTTTCAATTTATGTTTACAATAATAATAATAATAACTAAGGGCGGGGACAAATCTTATAAAATTCGTACAAAGTTTGAAATCGCAATCAATTTAAGCAATTGCAAAATTAATTTTGAAATCGACTTTTTGAATATCTTCTGAATATAAAAATCCAAAATATAGAATAAGAATCCAAAGAATAGAATTATAAAAATCCTAGAACTATGCCAAAAGTTTTGAACGTAATTCTTGAAATATTACAATTTTTTTTTTTTTTTTTTTTTTGTGTGTGTGTGTGTGTGAAGTTTTAAATCTGATTTTAAATAATACGGACGTTACATATTCTTTGTAAAAAAAATGCGCAGAAAAAAATTAAAGCTTTGATATAAAAACAAAACAAAAAATCAAAGCAACTTTTAAGTGTTTCACGTTACTTTTACGTATAAAGATACATTTTATATTTTTATTAGAAATTATCAGAAAAAATTGCAAGCGGATTACATGCATATTTTACTTTTAATAATAAAAAAAATAGCGTGTAAAGCGCCATCTAATAAGAACATTCATATAAAATGTTCTAAAATGACGTCGAGCTATAGTTCCACCTTATAATTATACTGCATTTTTTATGTGAACTTTTTTCGTGTGTAGGAGGATAACTTTATGTTTTCTTCAATAAATAATGTTTATGGATTAAACATGCCAAAATAAGTATATTCCCAAACTTTAATAAACAAAACTTATTTTTAAGCTCTTATCCCGTGGTCCATAGGGAAAAGCTTCCTATCAGAGTCTAATTAACTTCACAAATGTAGAAACTCTTAACATCCTCCGTAAACTTTCAGTGATAAAAAATGCTTTAAAATTGTTGTAAAAATAACATACATAGAATGAAATAGATTTTACTATACATATTAAAACAAGGCATTTACTTAACATCCTCCGTAAACTTTCAGTGGGAAAAAATGCTTTAAAATTGTCCTAAAAACAACTGACATAGAAGGAAATAGATTTGAACAGTATTTTACTATACATGTTAAAACAAGGTATTTATATTTAAAAATAATAAAACGAATAATGCTGTTGTATGATATTGTTATATTTTAAATAAGATAACATTAAACTTTTATTCATACCAGTAGTATTAATTAATTATATTATATTTGTACTTTAGTCTCGTTCTGTTAAACATATCTGTTATGATACTAAGAATTTATATAAGCGAAAGCGAGTGACGGCTATTTAGACTCCTCGCTAAAACTGAAGTTAAAGAGACACTACTAAACTAAAATACATTTAAGCTTGTACTTAAAAAGCGTGGGAGATTCGTAGTGTTGGGTAGGACACGGAAAATTCATGACGTTTGTATGAGGTACAACCAAAACACTTTTGTCATGACAATGTCATGCTTCAATTGAGTGAGGTGGTGAGGAGTTAAAATCCAGGAACTACAAATGGAGTTGGGAGAGAAGCGAAGGCTTTCCGCTTTCTCGCTGTGTAAACTGTATGGCTCCATGCAGCTTAAATCTGACAATGAGAAGTCAGACGTCAGGGGGGGGGGGGGTACTTTTATGTTGTTGTCAGGTTGATAAATAGAATAATATAGTTTTTGGAAAATATAAATGGAATTAGTGTCTCGACTGTAAATTAATGCAGTAATGCGTGTTTTATCTGAGGAGGATTTATAAGGAGGGTTTTTTTCGCTAAGAGGAAATTCCGAAATGATATCATGCTAGGGGTGTGTAGTGCTTTTTTCTGAACTGAAAGTATATGTTTATGTAATAGAGCCTGAAGCTTGAATTTGCTGTTTTTGAACAAGGGGGAGGAAGGAGGTGTGTTGAACTGTGACACTTTGTGACAAAGGGTGGAGGGGGGTAAAAAATATTGAAATAAAATTTGACATCATTTATGGACAACCTAATAGTACTATGTAAAAATAAATCAATGTACTTGTAAAGAATTTAAATTATTTTTTTAAATAATTAAATTAAAAAATTTAAAGTAAATGCATCACTTGAATTGTTCAGCATATACTGAGCAAGAAGTAGGACTTTGGAAATGGGAAACCTTAGTGAAGAATCTTAGTATTTTTAAAGAAAATTTACAAATAATTGTGACAAATTATAATGTATATTTTTGCTTGATAATATTCAACTGAAAAATCACATTTACGAAAATTAAATTGTTTATTATTACTATATCTAGTGCAAAGGAAAACTTTGATCTCTTTTCAATGTTGAATCCAAACATTTTTCTCCGCGAGGAACTTCTGTGATTTCCGGAGCGGGGGGGGGGGGGGGGGGTATCAATCATGGGCCACCCCTGAAATCAACACGATATCTTTCAGTAACCTTCGCTTTAACAAGAAGATGTGTTTGATTGTTTATTTATTATTCCGATAAAATAATAAATAGGGCAATTTAATCCCCCCCCCAAAAAAATACTAATAATAAATAAATAAATAATAAAAAGAACAGTTTACAAATATAAAAGCAATTTTAAGATTTCCAGCTCTTTGTGAAGCAAAGGATTTATAGAAATGTTAGTTTTATTTATTATTTTTTTTTAATTCTGCTTTAAAAAAAAAAAATAAAATAAAAAATAAAAAATAAAATAAAAATAAAAATAGGAGCTGTGTTCCCTACGAGCTACACTTGTCAACCCCCCCCCCCATTCCCACTATAAAAATAGTTAATTTGATCGGTTTTAAAAAGCTTAACGAAGATTGGATTATAATTAAACAAAAACAGTAACGATCGCCTTGTAAACGGGTTTTAATTCTTTTCGCCTTTGCGAAAAGGGTTTAAGACCAAATCAACTGTTTTTAATAATTGTTTTCGCATTTGAATAATTATGATTACTTAAACATGTAAAAATCATCTTAATGACAATATAACATGCAGTCTTTCCTATTGCTTCCCGGTATTTTTTAACAATGCTATAAGGAAATAATTTTAAATAAGTGATTTTAGATGTAACGCTTGAAATCTAATTTTTCTTTCTTTTTGTAATATTCAGGTGAAAATTATTTTTATCGTTAGAAAAGAAATATTATTTGCGTTGTCTTTGAATTGGCAACAGTATAAGAGAGATTAAATCGAAATATCAAATAAATCTCTCGTGTACGTATGTCTCGTGTATTTCGTGTAAATACTTTTTTTTATTTTAACTGTTTGGCATTGTGATTTGGCTGTTATAATCTGACATAATTTACTCCATTTACGATTTTTAATGCATATAAATGCATTTATTATTTTACAGTTTTCTTTCTCTTTTAAAATTCGGTGTACATATAGTTTTTACGCCGTAGTTTTCATATTTTCCTGTTTTTATTAAGAAATATTCATTTTATTTTAATTTGAAAGATTTTTTCCTGTTTATAATACTCACGTATAAATAAATTTTTAATCCGAAAGAAATATTCTTTGTGCTGTTATTTTTAGATGACAAATATTTAAAATAATACGCTTTTCTAAAATATGTAAAAAATATATCTCGAAGTGATGAAAAATTGAATTTAAAACTGAAATAAATCTTCAACTAATTAATGAAATAATTCAATAAATAAATAAATGCAGCCGGCACACCGGAAACTTCTAATGTATAAAATGATTTAAAATGTTTAAATTCCTGTGTATAGCTTTTGCTCCTATAAAACTTTTTTAGTTGAGCTATTATGATTAACTTTAACATTAAATATCTCGTAAAATATATTCGATTTCGAAACTCCATTTAGAGGAGGGGGGTCATGGCTCCTTTTTTTGGGTGGGGGTGGGGGGTCACATCATTTAAGAAATTTGTTTATTGAAGGCTGTTTTCATATCAAAAATAGTTACTTTTCTGATATTTTTGGGGATTCGTTTTCATTCGTAAATAATAATATTAATAAAAAAACAAAAAAAAAATGCATTAATATTCGTAAAAAATAAAAAAAATTACGCAGTTCATTAGATACTAAGGAATTGAAGATTTTCCTATTTTCTTATAAAAGTAAAGAATCATTCAGAAATTAAGCATTTTAAGCTAATTAAGGCTTTGACAGTTACAAAAAATGCTGTTAACGAGGGAGCAATTGACCTTTTCCAGTTTAATTTCACAAATTTTACAGAGTTTATTTTTACATTATTATTCATTTTCCCGAAAGATTCTTTGCCTTTATCGAGAAATGAAAAACACTAATTGATCACATTTGTTCTGAATAAGTGCACTTACAAATGTCTTGCATCTAAAATTAAAAATGACTTACTGAATGTGCCAGACCTGCTTTGTATTTAAACGCAGCTTTAAACAATTAGAAATACTCATATTGTTGAGCAAAAGATAAATTTGAAAGAATTTACTGTATATTCCATTTTTTAAATATGCTTTAGAAATTTTATCTTCGTCCAGGAATGTTAGGAGGATCATGAACCCGTGACGTCCCCCTTGGATCTACCACTGGTGACTGGTATAACTGTAAAGGTATAAAATGGATAAACTTGGCTTTTGAAGGAATTTAGAAATCGAATAGCATTTTCTCATTTTGATAAATAAATTATTTGTTGAGATACAAGAGATTTTTATCACTTGGCTGCTAGTTTTTATCCTTTTCTGTGCTGCCGTTAACGAAAATTCGATTCAAAATGCTAACATTGTCGGTATTTTTCTCAAAGATGTACCACTTTTATGAAGAAATGGATAACGCCATTTGATTACATAGTTTAAGAATAAGAACACTAGCCAATCTTATGCGTTTCCGAAAAGAAATGAATTTAGAAATGTATTAGAAAGTAGCGCCTTTGGATTTCAGAAAAGCTCTAATAAATACAGATAAATATTTTCAATAATTAACTTTTTATATCTTAGCTGTAAAAGTTGTAATGTTTTTAACCCTTCTTTTCTAACTAAATTAATTTTCTAATGAAATCTTTTTTGAATATTAGGATTTCTAAAAATCGTAATCATTAATTTTGCTACTGTATATTTTCAGCCTTGCGTAAACATTGCAATTTTAAAATATAATGTAAAATTATCCCACAGGTATCTATGCGGTAATCTTTAAAGAAATCTTAAATATATGTTAAGATTTTATTTTATTATTATTATTATTATTTTGAACTGAACCGGATTAAATCGTGTGGGGTCTGTTTTGGCTGATTTTTGTACCGACAAGACATTTAAGTGACATTAGGCCGGGCAGAGCAGACTTCTAAATTACCCCCCCCCTCCCCCGTCTACATAAAAAAAGACGTGGCAATGACAACTTTTTAAAAGGACGGCTGGAACCGATTCTATTTCGAATCTGTTTTTGTAAATCCTTTCCTGTTTTAAATGAAATATACATAATGACAAGCACAAGTTCGGAAGTATTCAATATTATTAAAAGAAAGAAATGAAAAGAATAGCTCTTTTCTTTCCTTTCTACCAGAACCAATCCTCCCCAAATTCGTCTCACTTTTTATATTGCTACATTCTTTTCTTTACCTGTCATTCTTTTCCATAGCTTAAGCTTTTTTAAACTTCAAACGTAGCCCGCGCCTGCAACCCTGCTGGATTTCGACTCTTTCATCGACAGACGATGACAACAAAACACACACACCCATTCTTTCAGTCATCCTCTGAGACGAAACAGCTCTCGCGCATTGCCGCTTCAAAAAAGACGCCAACATGACAAAATTTTTGAGGTACCTCAAATCTGAAAACTGAGGTATTGGGACAAATTGTCATGGTGTATGGGACAAATGAGGTGCCTCATGTATGAGTTACACAACACTACTCTAACAAGGCTGATTGCAATTGCATAAAAAATAGGAAACATCTATATGGATTCCATTTCTATCTTTCTCTTCTGTATAATGGCCACTTTGATCAGGGTACCTACTTCGTCTTTTTTGGAGCGTTCGTAATTATATAAATATGAAGACAAGCGTCTAGCGATCACACTTTTTCATTGTGATCCCCTGATCAGCGATTGCACATACCGTTCTGCGCATTACGTTGCTATTTTTTTTAAATGATATTCTACGTAGAGTATAACTAAGAACGTAATGATCTAGTGGTACGAAGTTGAACTTCAGGTTAGAAAGTTTTGAGTTCGCGTCCATACAGATTTAAAGATGTCTTTTTAATCAAAATTATTTTGAAGAAAGAAATTGAAAGTTTATATTTTGTAATTTTAAACTTAGATTAACTGCAGTATTTTAAATTTAAAAAAATAAATTCATTTCATAATTTAACATATTATATATATATATATATATATATCCTTTTCTGAAAAGTTTTAATGAGTATTTTTCCTTAGGAAATTAAAAAAAATAAAAATAAAAATAAAAAATAAAAAAGAGCGAGAAGTAAGGTTTTGTAATAATTTTAATTAAAAAGCAGCATTTTAAACTTAAAAATTTATTTATTTCATACTTTTATTTATTCGTTTTTTTTTTTTTTAAGAAAATTTTTAATGAGTATTACTTTTTAGGAAAATAAAATAGGGAGAAGAGTAATATTTTGTATTTTTAAATTTAGTTTAAATTCAGTATTGTAAATTAAAAAACTTATTTTATAATGTTAAACTATTTTATTATTATTATTAGCAGAGAAGTTTTATTTTGAGGAATATTCCTTAAGAAAAAGAGAGAGGAGCAATGTTTTATTATAATTTAAAATTTAGTTTAAAAGCAGTATTTTAAATTTCATATATTTCTTCATTTTTTTTCTTTTTTTCTTTTCTTTCTTTCTCTTTTGTTTCCTTTTATTTATTTATTATTTATTTATTTATTTATTTATTTATTGTCAGAAAAGTTCTATTGAATACTATTCCTTAGGAAACTAAAACAGAGAGAGGAGTATTATTTTATAAAAAATTTAAATTTAGTTTTAATGCAGTATTTTAAATTTAAAACTTTATTTACTTCATGATTTCAAATATATTTCTTTTTTTACACTTCTAAATTTAAAAATAATTAAATATTTTTTCACAATTTTCAGTTTTAAAATATTTTGTTTCATAATTTTAATTATTTAAATTTAACTTTTTTATTATAACTTTGAAAGAATATTAAATTATGAATAAATATCAAATGTTAATATTTTTATCATTTAATTGCACTCTTAATTTTGAATTTAATAATACTAATTTTGTTTCAAAGGACGGAGACACAGCTAATCTATTCCTCGTGTACAATATTCGTCCCTCCCCCTTCGAAACTGGACAATGCCTTAAAAGTATGTGTATATTCGTTGCTATCATTTGATTTCATTTTCAGCTGACAAAAGTAGTTTCGGCAATCTCACATTATCGGTTAAGGTATTGTTGCACTACCGTTTAGCGATCACAGGGTAGTAGGGGGAAGGTCAAGTACTGTTTAGGAGGAATAGATTCGCTGTGTCTCCGCCCTCTGAAATGTTATAAGTAGATTATACGAAAATTTTTATATTTTATATACAACAGAATAATATATTTCCTGCCAATGGAATCTGACGTTCACCAATGAATTATAATTCTGATTATAACAATCTTCATTACACCTAATCTCAATTTAGATACGAACGATCAGTGGCTTTCTTTATTTTTAGACTGAAAGGGGGTGGGGGGGGGGGCGTTGCCGCAGGTCTCCTATTTTCATCTGTCTCCCCCTGCTATATAAATACTTTAAGCCAGCGGTGCACAACCTTTGGCCCGCGGTCCACAAAGATACCACTATTTTTATGCGGAATATTTTTCCATATAGTTATGACGAAATCTTTGCTATTAAATAAAACAAACGACTCTTTTCAAATATTCTGGTGGGAAACAATTTTCTGGCAAAAAGGTTGTGCATCACTGCTTTAAGCTAAACATTACAATATTTTGTTAAATCTAAAAAAAAAAAAAGACTTAAATTTAAAAAATAAGTAAACTTGTCAATTCTACACTATTTTGTTATACAATATGATATGACTCACAAACATAGTAAAAAAATATCCATTTTGGAAAAAAAAAAAAAAAAAAAAAAAAAAAAAAAAAAAAAAAAAAAAAATCTAGGTTATATTGTCTGTTTTTGTTAGTTTGAAATCATTTTATCTTGAGTTCGTTTAGTTCGAACTGACCAGAGTTCCATTTTTTCATTTTTCTTGACTTTCTCACGGATTTATCCGCTGACAATAGTTTTGAAATATTCGAAACCTTAAAACTGCGGAAGAAATTGTTGGAACTTCGCGAAAAATGTAGTTACAAGATGAAATCAGATTCTGGCGATTCTAGTACAATGTCCCAGGTGCTTTCCCATTCCAGAGAAAAGTCAACTGCCATTTGTGTGTTTGCGTACATTTATTCCGGATTCAGCCGTCATCTGACAAAGAACTGAAGTGTTTGTTACAACTGGCTAAAATGCCGAAAATGAATAAGACTAATTAAACAAGAATTGATAAGTATTTTTCATAGTGATAGTAAATTGTATGAATATTTTCTTAAATTATCATCTAATTTCAGGTAAGAAAAATATAGTAGAATAAATATAAAATAAATTAAAATGCAGTTGTTTTAAATTGTATAATTATTTTTTATGTTTAATTTATATATTTTAATATTATATTTAGTTTATGTATTTATATCTCTTAATTTAATGTTAAGTCATATTCTAACAATAATAACCGAGATAAATCAAAAAATATATACTATAACATTAATTCCTTTGTAAATAGGCCCCACCAGTGGCCGAGAGGTTCTGACCTCAAAACTGGTAGACAGTAGGTGCTGGGTTCGAACCCAATCGCGACCGTCGGCCTAACCGTTCGGAGTTTTCCGTGGTTTTCTTCGAACCCTGCGTAAATACGGGTTAGGTTCCCTTAGAAAGACCCCCACGGAGGGCATCCCACCCCTTAGGGCCTATATCCCATTGTGTAGATAATTGGCCGACATACATACAACAACAACAACCTTTGTAAATAGTATACCTTTAAACATGTTTTCTTTTAACGCTTTCCATAATTCGAACTCTGGGTAATTCGAACATTTCTTGTGGTCCCGAAGAATTCGAATTAACGAGAGCTATAGTTCATTTGCAAGGTGCCTAAAATCTGTTTTATCTACTCCCACTAAGAATCATCTTTGTCAACCGATAACATACATGAGAAAATGTGTGAGAACAGACTTGGTTTACTGTAGGAGTAGGTACAACAGATTTTATGCATGTTCTTAATCGATTATCTCTTATTATTATTATTATTATTATTATTATAATTATTGCTTTTTTTTTACAGAATGGACTATAATGGAGAAAAGCGCAAAATTTCATACGATTGTTAACAAAATATTGTTTTATTACTATTGTTGTTATCAAAGGGTTTATTTTTACGGAATTCGTTTCTATTTAAGAATGATCAGCCTTTCTGCTTGTCCTTTGCCACTTTGATTTTTGTTAAAATGGGAATAAGCGTGATTTTTGAAATGCAAACAGTTTCGGTCCTGTTCGAATACTGAGCAACAAAATTTTTGTCGATAACGAATGTTCGCTGAAATTACTGTTGTCAGCCAAAAATGAAATCAAATGATAGCAACGAATATACACATTCTTTTAAGGTAATGCCCAGTTCAGTAGGGGGATGGGCGGGCACTATACATGAGGAATAGATTCGCTGTGTCTCCGCTGTTTGAAATGAAATAACTAGATTATGACGAAAGTTTTCACTGTGTTATATAAAACAGAATAATATATTTTCTGCTAATGAAATCTCCTGTTCACCAATTTATTATAAATCTGTTTATAAAAATATTCACCAAACACTATATCTTATCTGAACGATCAATGATTTTCTTTATTTTTTAGAGTAAACGCCGTGAAAAAAATTCATTTTCATGACTGCTTTCCATTTAACAAATGTTTTATAGAAGAGGAGGTTTTACATCTATAGTCTAAACTTTGCATAATTTTTTTATTTTTTATTTATTGCTCACAAAAATAAAAGAAATATTGCCTTGAGACATTTTAAAGTATTTTTATTGAGATTGTAACTGTACACACTAATTGCACAGTATTTTTTGCGTAAAAATGGACCATTATGTCTTGTGGCATTACATATGACTCCATAGACCTATAATCAGACAAACGTCTTTCTCCCTTACAAACATATAAACAAAGTTGGTCTTCCTATTTTAATGGGGCATTAAATTCTCTGAATCTCGCATCAATGTTTAGTTCAAAATGCTGATTTTTGAAAAAATGGCGGTGGTTTCGATAACTCACTTTTTTGCCAGTTTAAAAATATTTTGCGAGTTTCAGGTAATATTTGATAACCGAAAATTATACTTTCGGTGATATAAGATCTAGTAAATTAGCTTTCTTAATAAAAAACAAACAAACAAAGAAACAATATATATATATATAGGACATGATTCATTTAGTTTTTTAGAAAAAGAGTCACCCAGCTTAAAAGTGATGTTTTGAGAATAGAATATGAAAGTACATATTCATTACGTTCATTGATCGGCTTTACATTCAACGAGGAAAAAAATACTTTAAGGATTTGAAATGTAACTCAACCGCTTGAGGACAACAATCTCTTTGCTTATAACGAGAGAAAGGGAAAAAGATCGAAAATTTTAACTTAACATATGAGGCACCTAGGATTAATAAAACGTCATATATTACATATAATTCCACAAAAAGAATAAAATTCATAAAAACGCTTACATAATTTTGCACAAAAATTATTACAATTGTTGCTCTAATTATTCCATAAATAAAATTAACTTTACACCATCCCCTTTTTTTAAATAATCGTCAACATTTGTTTTTCCAATAAGAATAAATCATCGAGATGTAAATTCGTCTCAAAATTTATATTTGTTTTATTGGTAAGAATAACCACAATAACAATATCTAAATCATCATATTATACCTCTGAAATTTCACTTCTCTATCAATCAACTTTTCCTACACTTTCTAGTCAAGGGATTAAAATAATACTTTTCCTTACTCAATAATAATAAAAGTCCCTGCTCTTTCGAAACTATGAAAACTTGAGCTATAAAAGGTTTTACACTCAATACTTATTCTGCGCGAAACTTCATTCATTTAACTTTAATTTAATCATGTGAGTTTAATAAACACAATCTGCAAACACATTAATTCATAAAACTCATGAATCGTTTTTTTGGATGATACAGGCGGTAAGAAAAAGCTCACGTCGTGTTATTTTATAAAACTCTGCGATGGAATAGATTAGTGAAAAGGAAAAGAAAGTATCATCTATAGAGCCCATCTTGTTCTAATACCCTGTTCACACTATGGATAGTTAAGATATCTCAGGCCTGGAACTCTCTCAGAGAGTTTCACAAACTCCCTCAGAGAGTTTCACAAACTCTCTCAGAGAGTTTCAACTCTCTCGGGCTAGATACAGGAACAACCACTTGCTCTCATTGGTTATAAAGCTTCGCTTTTACTGATTGGATGTTGTGGGCGTCTTTATTTCAAGCGCATGCGCACACGTTACCTTTGTTCAGTTCAGAGATACAGTGACATTCGCTGAGATATCTTAGGTAAGTTTTTCAATGTGAACAGGCATCCAATTCCGGGAGGGTCCACTTCAAACACGGCGACCTTAAGATATCTTAAGTTTGTGGTGTGAACAGGGTATTAGACTTCACATTATAAGTAAGGTGTAGGAAAGTTGATTCTCAGCTGGACTTCTAGCTTCCGAGGGATCAACTTAAGACCTATTTTTAAAGCGTTAACGAGGAGGACTTATTACCATTACAGGCGCTCACTCGTTTATATAAGTGAGAACTGATTTCTTCAATGTTAACATAGTGAAGCACTTTTTTTTTATATATAAAATATATTTTTAAAATTTTGCTGGTGTGAGTAGAATATATTTTAATCTTGGGTTATATTTTGAATTAGCTCACTAACGTACCGTCGTAGAAAAAAAAAAAAATTAAACACTCCTTACTAACTATGAATTCTTGTTTCCATTACTAATAGAAGACCAAAATAATTACACTACTTCAAATTGATGTATTTATATTTATAATATGTTAATAGTACTATTGTGGAATAAAAAGTAAAAACCCCTACTAACTTTGCATAAAAATATCTTAGAATAAAGTAACTGGTACCAAACGATTGGAAAAGAAGTCTACTTTCAAATGATGTATATAAAATTTACTTAGAGGGCCATCTACATATTAAAATAAACCCCAATTTTTTTTCAATAGCAGAACCCAATTCTGACAGCATAAATGAATTCTACACTCTTCAATTAGACTAAAAACAAATTTTTATACAATTCGTACGATAAGTTTTGAGAAATATATTATTTTAAAACAAGTATATTTTAGGGGCTGTATCCAAATTGAAATTCGGTACTCGATTTTTGACCGAGAGATCTCCCTTCTTAACTAACTAGGCGCCACTCAGGACTGCTAGATACAGGTTAGTATAAATATTTTTAAAATACCATGTCACTTCTATCACAGACGGCGCTTCAAACCACCATTTGCCGTTTTTTAAGCATAATTTGATAACTACTTGGAAGGAAAATTTGAAATTTTGTATTTCCATAAAGCAGGACTTAATAAATCTAATTTAGAAAAACTGTAGGTTGCACTTCATAAGTTTTTCGAATATCAATTTCATAGTTCATATGATAAAATTATAAAAATTTCAAATTGAATGTACTTATATTTGGATATTATAGTATTATTGCAACAAATAGGAAATAACACATTAGGAGTATAATTTCAGGAAATATTAATAAAAACATGAAAATATAATTTAAAATTTATTTATAAATCACTATATTTTGAATATTTATAATTCAAATACTTATCCTTCAAATGACTTGAAATTTGGTATCTAGTCATAGTTGCAGCAAACATTTAAAACTGGGTATTGCTATCGAAAAAAAATTAAGTTTAAGTGTTCGGTACCAGTAACTTTCTTCTAAAACAGTTTGTTGAAAGTGGTTTTTTTTTTTTTTTTTTTTTTTTTTTTTTTTTTTTAACTGCACAACAAAAATCTATCTCGTTCATTGAATTAATACATTTAGTGAATGTTAAATTTTTAGTAATTTTTTATCTTTCTTTTTTCGATCACGGTGATACACAATAAATTAATATTTAATTCGTTGTGATTTTATGTGACAATTTTAAGGTAATTTTGTTTATTTATCACAGCTAAATATTTTCTTTTAAGCAGCTTTCTCTGTTGTATCTGTAACTGAGCACGGGCTTTTAAAAAATAACAAATAGCCCTAGAATAATATAAAAAGATAAAATTATAACATAAAAATGATCCGCACTAAAGATTTTTTGCACAAATAATTGAAATCAGCTAAAAAAGATTATTTTCCAATGTCTACTTCATTTGTACTTGGCAGGGAGAACTGATGTTTGGTGAATATTGTTATAGTAAACAGATTTTTAATTAATTGATGAACGTCAGTTTACATTCCCAAAATATATATTATTCAGTGTTAACTATCATAATTAAAATCTTCGTCATAATTTATTTATTTCATTCCAAAAGCGGGGACACGCAGAAATAATTCCTCGTATACAGTCACCCCTCCTCCCCCCTAACTAAAACTGCCATAAAAAACGTGCGCATTTCATGTATCATTCGAATTCATTTTCAGATGACAATAATAGCTCCAGCGAACATAATCGGCAAAAATCGGCAAAAATATTGCTAAGTATCCGGACGTAACCGAAACTGCTTGTATTCCTAAAATCATGTTTATTCTTATTTTCACAAAAGTCAAACTAGAAAAGGATAGGCTGAAATGCAAATAATTCTAAATGGAAAAGAATTACGTAAAAATAGGCCCTTTTATAATGATAATAATAACAATAATAAGACAGTACTCCGTTAAAAAAACAGTAAAGCTTTCGAATATATTTATGCATAGTAGTACTAATTGTCGAATAAATATATGAGGGGTTCATTCATTTCGTAGGGAAAAAGAGCGAGAGAGAGAGAGAAAAAGAAAGACAGAGAGTATATATATATATATATATATATATATATATATATATCTTGTTTTTCTTAATATGGTTAACCGTGGCTGTGAGCACCTCATATTGAATAAAACTATATTATATAGAATTAACAAATCTACCTTTTTTTTAAAAATTGTGTGTCTTATTTCAGGTTTAATAAAATAATGTAATGTTTCTCTTAGTGTTTTCATAGTAGGCGGAGCCAGAGAAAAAGGGGATGTTTGCGGCAACGTTTCCTGTCAATCTAAGAAACGTTGATATCGCGATGTTAAAAAAAAAGTCTTCGATTTTTTTTAGTCGAAATACGAATTTGCTTGATGCATTTTATATTATTTCGCGTCATTTTCAAGAATACGCATAATTTTGCAAAAGATTTTCTTAAATTATACCATTTGAACATGTTTATGTTACTGTCAGTTTTTTGGCAAATTTGCATAGAACAGACACATTATGAGATCATTTTTTTAATAGAAACATTTATAATATTTGGTAATACTTTATTAAGTATTACAAATTTCATAATCATATCATATATATTATAAAGCATTAACCCTGAAAACTTCGGTTGGAGTGTTTTCAAAAACAACACGGTGGATTTTTTTTGCAAATTTTATCATTGGATAGAGAATATTCCCGCAGTGGTTTATCAGTCAATTATACAGGGATAATCGTGATATTCTTTAACAAATGTCGTGTTTTGCAGCTATTTAATACGAAAAAGGTTGTTCATAATATTTTTTTGGCATAATTATCATTGGTAAAAAATTGAAACGGCTATATAAGGTAAAAAATAATGTAAACGTCTCGGGGAAAAAAATCAATTGTTTAATTAAAAAAGAAAAAATCTTTTTAAAAAAGAGATTCTATTTTAAAATGAAAATTTTTAATTTATGATGTTTCTAATGTTTAAAAAAAATGATTTCAACATAAAATATTTCATTTGCAACATTTAACTATTTATCGCTTGCTCCAGACTAAAATAAATGCAGCTTCAAAATTTAATTAAATAAAATTTCAGTTTTTTTCTTTTGATTTCATTTTCCTATTACGTGTCTTACAGAAGAAACTAAGAGAAATAAGTTTAATAAAATTTGTAAGTTGCAGATTATTTGTTTATTTAAAATTTGATTTTATTTTTGTCACCAAACAATGTAATTTTAATGAAAAAATACAAAATCAGCACATTAACCTGAGCAAAGTCATTTTTTTTTCTATTCTAACGTTTATTGTATGAATAGAAGTTAATATTATATAAATATCTATAAGTATTTAAATTCAGACGTGATTTTTTATTATAAACGCACATATTGCAAAAATATTTAATTTCATCCATTTAAAGAAAAAAAAAAAATCTACCTAAATTTAAACGGAAAAATGGCGGTTTGTTTTTCTTTGTTTTTTTGAATGGTGTTTGTTCTTTTATTTTTTATTTTTATATAACTGCATCATCATGTGTCTTACAGGAGAAATAAGTAAGTGTAATTGCAAAAGTTACTGTAATTGCGAATTACATATTTAACTACTTCGGGCCCGAATTGTCTTTCAATTTTTAGAAAAAATTAATTTTACGTTAAAAAACATGGACACTAGCTATCCAAATAGGTTAATTGGTGTTTAACAAACATTTCATTATCTGAAAGATATCGAATGGTGTGCTTTTGCGTACCATTCGATTAATATTCATATGACAATAGGCTAAGGAAGAACTACTGGAGATGCTTAGAAAATATTCTATTACAATAAGACTTACTTATATTAGAACTTTCTCATACTTTTTGCGCTTCATTATGCACGATTCTTTCAGGAGAATGACGTTTAATTTAAATTTAAAGAACGAAATATATGTTTAAAATAAAAGAATCGCAAAAGACGCAAATAGAATGAAGCAAATAATAATGATTACTATTATTACTAAATGCCTAAACATAAATGAAGTCATATAGTAAACGCGTAGACATATACTAACATTACTACATGTAAATTGTATCAAAAGTATTTCTTAGGACAAAATATAATACTCCATTAAAAGACATGTACTATTATTAGTACACCAGACCCGAAAGGATTGAAGAAAGTATCGATTGGAGCTAATCAACGCACAGCCCAAACAACTAATCTAAAATTATGAACATAGAGTATAAATACTTTTTATGAAATAAATTCGCGCCAAGAAAGGATTTTCTAAAATTCCATCCAAAATGGGAAAGGGGGTAAAAAAAAACTTAAAAAAAAAATCTTCAAAAAGCGGATGTTATAATCATGTTTCAAATGATAACATATTTTAATGTATTTTTGTATGCGTAATCGAATGGTATTAAGTAAATTTTCTAAGTCGAATAGTTCGTGAGATATGTTTTTCGAATTTGGCGATATCTTTGTCGCCAAACCTTAAAATTTTTAACTTGGCAAGTGATCATTCATACAAAATCATTCAAGTACATCCATTATTCTAGCAACTGAGGAAATTCAAATTAAATCTCTTTAATGACTTTAGTTAAACAGTTAAAACAACAGCAATAGTTAAAATAATAATAATAATAATAATAATAATAATAATAATAATAATAATAATAATAGTAATAATAATAATAACTTATTAATTTTATTTGGAATACGAAGAAAAAAAAGAAAAAAGGGATTTAATTTGAAAATGACATCGTAAAACAAACTTAACTAATTTAAGTATAAAAGCAATGTTTGTACGATTTATAATTCTGGAATTTCAGTCGTGAACTCGATGAGGTGATTGTGGTGGCACGTCTATAAATTAGAAATAACTTTTTTTTATGTTAAAATAAATTGTTTTGATTTAAGACATTATTACTTGTTATTTATTTATTTACGTTTTAGTAATTATTAGCAATTTAATGAGTGTATGTATACCTAAAGCAATTGTTTCATGGTTTTGCGATTTTTTTGGCCGTCAACCATATTATTCCATGTTAATATATTATGAATTAAATTGTGTGATTAACAATACTCCTAGACTTTTAAAATTAACTGCCTACATAAATTCAGTTATTGAAACTTGCTCTGTAAAGACAGTTAAATAAATAAATAGAGCGTTTCAAAAAATAAAAGATTATAATAAGGGAAGTTTAAAGTAAATTGTGAACAAATTGACCCATGACTGCTCTATTTTAACTACTAAACAGAAGTGTGTGTGTGTGTGTGGGGGGGGGGGGGGGTATTCACGTCCAAAAATCCTTCTCCTTGATAATTTCGTTTCATATAGTATTAAAGTAAAGAACATAGTTTGTGCCGCCGTCTAAAGTCAATATGTATAAATAGAAATGACCGATTCTTTTACTGAAGAGATTATTTAACTTCTGCCTGAAAATCATTCCAATTAGAAATTAAGAGCGATAATCTTCGCCTTATACTACACGAAAAGGTAAATCATAAATACAAAAAATAACGCTCTCTTGATAAGCCATGTACCGTGTCTTTTTTTTTTTTTTTTTCTCTCAACTAAGAAACCAATCAACCAAGTTTATCAACTAACCAAATGATATTTGCACGTCGTTAAATCAACCAATATCACACAGTACAAGTGCTGAAAAGAAAAAATGAAATAAAATAAGAAATTTAAATACTGAATTTGAATGATAAAAATTTCAAAAGAAATTAAATAAAAAAATTAATAATTATTATTCATTATTGTCTTAGAATTCTAATCATGTTAAATATTTGTTATCAAAAGTCGCATTTTCTAAGCGAAAATGCTAATAAAAGATATATCCTGTTAAACGAATAGTTTGGAATTTGGACGCTAGACCCCTGGTAGAAATAACATTTTGGGGCTCTACAGTCTTTGAACAGTTAGAAAGATGTTTGAATCGAATCAAGGGTCATTCATATATTAATAACTAGTAAATCTGCAGATCAAGAGCCTCAACGTCAGCTTTTCACTTCTTTTTTTAAAACACACTTAGCGTAATATTCAACTTCCTGGAAACTGTAATTTAAAATTTTCGAATTACGTAATCATTTATAAGAATAAAGTAAGAATAAGAAATTTGAAACCATCAAAAGCCGTTAAATTAAAGATTTGGTTATGTTAGGATATTCTGAAAAATTCATGATCTATTATTTTTGTTTTTTTTATTATACTACAGTAGATACCCCCCGCAGTCTCATTAAATTTAAATTTCTAACTTTCTATCAATCTGCTAATGGTTATCGTATATCTTGTATTTTTTTCTACATTTTGATTTATCGTAAAGTGACAGTTTTAATAAGCATTTTTCATTATCCTCATACTTCTAGATACCTGCCCACCAAAAACACCTAAATCTGATGTATCAGGAACTTTTGAAAGTGTAAACTCAGTAATCTAGGGTTTTACAATTTTGTTTACGAAAAAAAAGAAGTTTCGATTGCATTTTGTGGCAGTTATCGGGGACTGACAGATAGACAGAAGAACAGACTGAGAGATGGAAAACAATAAATTTTGTGTCGCCAAAATAAGCCTTCGCCGAAGTTTCGGCATTGACGTTATTATTCATGAGTTATTGCTGTCCATGTTTCTTGTATTTTTAACGACAACTATAAAATACCTGTTTTATTTCAAATATGACGTCAAATTTTATGAATTGAAATATTTGTTAAAAATATAATTATTTTTCATTTCGTTTACTTCTAATTATGCCCCCATTTTTGTCAGTAAAATTCTTATTAACTTAACAAATTTCCGTGTTTAATAATTAACAAAGTACTATTTTTATTTTAATTTTAATTCTGACGTCATATTTCTTTTTTCTTAATTTAATTTTTCGAATGGAAATTGTTCAATTGAAACTTATTGCCGTTGAAAAATTATTCCAGTTTTTTTTTTTTTTTTTTTTTTTTTTTTTTTTGCAACAATAAAGGAAATTGGTTAAATTTTATCTAAAAAATCGTTCTTGATTCTGTATGAAAAAGAAGGAAATTTAGAATTATTAAGGAAAATATTTGAATAAAATTAATAAAATATAGCCTATATTCTTTTCTGGGCTATGTTATATTTATCAGCAAAGATATAAAGACATTAATTCA
The DNA here is from genome assembly GCA_964019185.1 of Maratus speculifer. Lineage (NCBI taxonomy): Eukaryota > Metazoa > Arthropoda > Arachnida > Araneae > Salticidae > Maratus > Maratus speculifer. The sequence goes on from CAXHSM010000010.1 coordinate 6,179,217, forward strand.
TCAGTTTTGACGCTGACTTCATTTAAATTTTCGTATTTGCTTTCAAATTTATAGCATTAAAATATAATAAGAATTAGGATGAATGGTTGCTTAGCAACCATTAAGAGAAAATAAAGAAAATGAAATAAATACATTTGAAATAAGTAAATCTCTAAAACAAATTAGTTTATATTATTGGAACACATTTATAAAAAATCTCCAAAATTTACAGTAATAACTTTCAAAATCTGACAAATGCATAGACAAAATTTCAAAACAATATGAATAATTTAACTGGTAAATTTCAGTGTCCATTTATCATTGAATTCCATTAATGAAATGTGTCATTTTCTCTTAAGGAAAAAAAAAATTGAAAATCATTGGATTTGCCATAGAAAAGCATTATTGCGCAAAATAAAATATTCTATACTTTACGAACGAATGAATCAAATCTAACAAAAAACTATACAGCTTAATCCCAGTGCCTCACTAACATACCCAGTTAATTTCAAGTCAATCGGATGTTTTTTGCGTTAGTTATCGCGGAACAGACAGACTGATAGACTGACAGACAGACAGAATCCAAAAAATTTCGTGTCTCCAAAGTAAGCCATCACTGACGTTTCGGCAATTAAAGTAACATTTTCTTCATCCTCCATAGCGAGAATTAAAGAATACGAACCGTTTCTTTTTCTATTTTACATATTTTCATTTTTCTTTTAAATGAACAAAATTTTATTTGGGTAAATGCTTAATACATCTTTTGTACTACGATAGATTTCCTTTCGTATTTCGTATTGGTAAAATATTTCATTACATTTCCACTCGAATGGATCAGTATTAAGAAAAATGTTTCACTATTAAAATACTGTATTTGAATATATATATATATATTTCGGTACTACTAGGTTATCCCGTCGACCAAAATACTATCGCCAAACTATAAGATTAAATGCCAATAATGGATGATCGCGAATGTCGCATGCAATGACATTAAATACGATTCGCGTGTTTAAAATGTCATTAAGTGGTTTTTATTTTGACTTTTTATTAATATTTTTATCAATATTCTACTAATTATTTGTTTTTTCGTTATTTAAAATAAAAAGTATGTCAATATGCATAATTTGGCTATTAGTTTGGCGATTTGTATGATTTGGCGAAATTGGTCGACGGAGTAACAGAGTAGTAGTATATTTTCTTTTTTGGCATATTCTTTAGTATTTACTTTGTCGCTCTGATCAACAGCGTAACAGTAGAAAAACATAAATTCACCTTTTAAACGAAAACTCCGTAGACTGGGATTTCTCAACTTGGTACCTCATACCATCAAGCTAGCACCATGTTCGTGTTGGGAAAAATAGCTTTTTTAAATTATAGAAAGTTTGTGATTACAGAAAATGCAAATTATCTTGCAGAATTTCTATCCCCAAATGATTTCAGTTAAAAAAGATTGAAAACTGTATCATAGAAATAATAGTCATTTAAGAATATTGATAATAGATGGCAGCACCAAACTAATGTTAACATTTGATGAAAAAATAATACATTGAGATGATCGGGAAAGAAAAAAAATAATGCTTATATTTTCTACTCCCTCTGTTTATTATTTAAAATATTCCAAGAAAATGCCATGCTCTAAATTAATTCTTAATTTTAGCAAATAATAGCCTTTTTAAACTTTGTTATTAACTGATTATTATTATTATTCTGATTAATTACTGATTGTTATTGATTATTACTGATTATTAATAAACTGATTTTTCTAAACAGCATTTTATATATATATAAAAAGAAACGATATTATTTTTTAAAAGGTTAAAATTATTTTTTACATACAATTTCATTCATAAAATTTTACTTTTGAAAAAGGTTAAAAACAAAAAAGAAACAAACAATACATAGAATAAATGACTTATTTATGTCATTACGTATTTATCATGTTCATGTCGTTTGCAATAGATGGCAGCGCTAAAAGTCTATTATAAATATCAAAATAACACAGGAACCTGTTGATTTTTATTGTAAACAATACAAATATTAAATGACTGAATAAATCGCTATATATTTCTGATATTCATGCTATCTGTTACAGATGGCAGCTCCAAAAAATCTTTTACAGCTATGAAAGTAGTAGAGGTACGTACCTGTTGATTAGTATTTTTTCTAACTTCACTGTCCTATTTTAACAAAAGCTCACATTTTCTGTTGAACCGTTCAAACTGCTCTCTAAAACAAATAATATTAGTGATATATATTATATGATATATTTACATATCTCGAAACAGCACTTTTAAAAAAGATATTCTTAAATGCTCTTTAACAAGATTTCAATCCTTCCATTTAAAGTTGTTACTATTTCAGATATCATTTTCTTGGTTAAAAAGTGCGCGGTCGCATCTTATTTCCTAGTTTTTATCAATATGATTCATTAGTATAAAACATGTACCTTCAAGTAACAATATCTATCGTATTTAAATGAAAAAGTTCCATAAGTGGTGAAATGAACGCAATTCCTTCTATACTATTTTTATTTTAACAGTATAAAAACAGTTAAAACAGTTGAAAAATAACTAAAATCAATAATATAACTACAAAATAATATAGTGTATAATAATATATAACATACTATTTTATCTAAAATAGTTTAAACACAATCTTTTTCTCTTTATTTTTAAATAAACTAAGGCTTTGTTAATTTTAATTGCATACATATAAAGGTAAACATAACTTCATTTCACATTCTATGAACTTCCATCGAAAAACGATATATTTTTCTAGTTCGGAATTACCAGATGATTTAATCCATTTATAATTTATCCATCTTTAATTAAATTCAAAATGAAAAAATTATCTTTCCTTTATTTTCCTTAAGTGACTGTTTAAATTTCCCATTAACCCTTAAATGCACGATTTTTTCTGGTTTTATGAGAAAAAAGAAATATCTGAAATCTACATATCGATCTAATAAATTACACACACCAAAAAAAAAAAAAAAAAAGGCTAAAATTTGATATTTTATGGCGTGTACCCTGTATATTCAAATGGGTTTTTAAATATTGTATTCCTATAGTTTGGTATTAAATGGGCTTAAATTAATTAATTTTATCTTCATAGCACTCTGCAATTTCCTTTATATTAAAATTTTCCATTTGAGTTACTTAACCATTCCCAACGAATCAGATTTTGAGCACAAAATTAAGTTTAAGTCTATGCTTTTGAAAACATTTAAACACATACAAAAGTTACTGACATAAAGATAATATTTAGCGAAAACCGTAAAAAATCGACCAATGTTACGTCTTTTACAATCATTTGACCCCCCCCCCCCATGAACACAGTTCAATTTGCACTATTTAACCACTCCAAACTGTTCATATTTTGAGTTTTAAATTTAAGTCTAAGATTCCGAAAACATATAATGAAATGGAAAAAAAAGGGGGGGGGGGGCAGAAAATAGTTGTTTGTTAGACCAAAGTCTAAAGTGCCCTTTATCAGCATTTTTTGAAATTTAGCTTTATAATTTTTCTTCAAGAAAATATTGGCATAAAGATTAGTTTTAGTGAAAACCGCAAACGAATCGACGAATTTTTCCATTTTTTATGATTATTTGAAATTGTGGACCCTAAACATTAATGGCGGCTATCTCCTTTGGAAAACGTTTGGGACCCTTGGTTTCCTATTTAATATTGCTTGTCTTGATGTGTACTATCACCCCTCTTTTTTTTTTTTTTTTTTTTTTTTGTAAAAACAATTTAGAATCATCCTGTAAATGTATTAGTTATTAAATAATGTAACTATGTAGTATAAATTACCATAAATCAAAAGATTACAAGAACACACTTCGGGGATTAAATCTTAATTTGCCGACACCAGCAACATAAACACGTGTCTGTAAGGACACAATGTCTCAAACCAATAGTAAGAATTGAGAGGAGAACTGACAAAGAAAGCGACAGGTGGTGCGAACTTAGTTCAAGCAAAGTTTAGTTAACCCTTTCCGGCACTGGCAAAATCTGTACTAAAATAAGAAATTATCGTCTGACACCGGAATTCACAAACGATTTTTTTAAATACAGTCGACTCTCGTTAATTCGAACTCGTCGGGACCACAAGAAGTGTTCGAATTATCCGAAGTTCGAATTATGGAAAATATGAAATAAAAACATTCTTAATATGGTACTATTACAAAGGAATTAACGTTATAGTGTTTTTTTAAATATATTTCGTCTGTTATCATTAGAATGCTACTTAATATTAAATTAGAATGTATAAATACATTAACTAATTAAATGATTAGAAACAAGAACAATGGAAGAAAAATTTGGGGTGTCACTCATGGACAGACGGAGCACTAAGAAAGTGGATATCAAATTCATTGGATGATATGTATACTCATTAAGAACAATTTTCACAAAATTCAATTAAAGAAAGTTATTCAAATGATCTGAAATCCGTGAGAAAGATAAGAAAAAAGAAATCGAAATCTTCGTTAGTTCGAATTAAACGATGTCAAGGGAAATGAGTTCGAGTTAAAGAAAGTTTTTAACGTTATTCTGCCATTGAATATTTCGGGACTTCATGTTTAGTTCGAATTAAGCGAAGATTCGAATTATCCGATTTCGAATTAACGAAAGTCAACTGTATTTTGAATTCCTTAATTTAAGCTTTTATCGTAAAAGCAAAATTTTACTAAAATATTACTGGTGCCGTTTGCAAGTTTGGAATTAAAATTAGGTATCCCAGACCGGGCACAGTGTGCCGGAAAGGGTTAATGAATTGTGTTTATATTTTGTTGTGTTGTTACTATTTTTTTATTTATCGCATATATTTCAGTGTTGTTTCATCTAATTTATATTAGTATCCTACACATAAAATAATCATTGCTTGCAGTTATATATTTTTTAAATGTAAGATTCCTACCCTGTGTTTATACGCAGCAATTTTAATTAAAATTTTATGAAGTCCTAGAGGTCCACACTTTTTAAAATTTTGCTTTCGGCTTTGCATATACTGAGCTGAATTCAAAATATGCAATCAATTTTACTTTCTTTGAAATAAGTTTTTTTATCATTTTTATTTCTTAGTATTCTTTAATAAGTAATTCTGCGAAAAATTATCTAATAATCATAAAAACACCATGTTGCTACGTATAGTCACAATCCCCTAATTGCCTTTCTACATTTTAAAAATTATGTGATACTTTTATCCTCCTACAATGCATTAAATTTGATACTTACATTAAAATACTGTCAATTTCCCTAACCTCTGATTTACGCAGCATGCATCGAGAGCGAGGGAGGAGCTACTTCGTTCAAATGCAGTTTTTATGTGCAAACTAGAGTTGGCCGAGGAGTCGAAGAGTCGATTCTAAATCTCGACTCCTTCCAAGTGAATCGAACTATCGACTCCTATCTAGTTAACGGAGTCGACTCAAAAGAGTCGAACTTTCATTTCAACTCAGTTTGGGATTCGGAGTCGAAGAGTCGAAAAGTCAACTCACTCACTCAAAGAGTGGTTGGACCAGTTTAACAGAGTGTCGGACTTTGGGAGTCGAGAGTTGAAGATTGGGTGGTCGACTCTTCGATTCTTCGACTCCTTAAAAACCACTCTTTCGATTCGGTATCAGATTTCGACTCTTCGAATCCGCGGTGAGCTTTTTAGCAAAAAACAAATGTCTTGGTTTGACTTTATATTGGGGGTTAGAGATTTTGGGAAAAGCGGAGGCAATGTAGATGTGCATTTCACGTGTAATTAAGAAGATACCGAATGAATGAAAAGAGTGGGAGGGGCAGAGAAAAAAAGGCGTTCAGCTGGTTATTTCTGGAAAGATTAATTGAATTTATGGAAAAAGGGACGTACAGCAGGATATTTCTGGGAAGGTTAATTGAATTTTTGATAAGCTTGTGTTTATTTCCGCATAGGGGAAAGACAATCAAATAGAGCAGATATTATGTTTATATTTTTTGCTAAAAGAAAGTAGGACTGGTTAAGGAAACATTTTCAACTGCATTTATCTGATGCAATAAAAAATAAATAAATAAATAAATAAATAAATGAAGAAATGAAATTAAAATTCTACTTTTATAGCAAGTTGTTTAAAAAACAGTGTTGAATTAAGACAATTTTTTTTTTTTTCCAGAGGAGATTTCTGTGGGTGTGGGTGGATGTTACAAAGAATTTTGGGTGGGGCTGGAGACTGCATTCTTTTACCATTTGATACACAAAATGCCTAATATTTCAGGGGGAGGGGGGAATCTCATTGTTCCCCGGGAATGCCTGACTTCCGGGCCACTTTCCGAATTCACCACTGCTAAAAAATGCTATGAGTTTATTTTATGATTGATGTATTTTAGATAAAGTGTTGTCCTTCATTTGATTGAGAAATATTCTTTTTAATATTTTTTTTATAGATTATAAATATTTGCAGGTAATGTAAAAATGGATATAATTTACATATAATTTTTTTAAGTTTAGATAGACAATTTTTTTAAAAAATATTCCTCCTTTCAAACCAGATTTGGAGAATATCTCTTGATTGTTTTATTTTATTTCTTTTTTATTTATTTATTTATTTATTTATTGTAGCGCAAGTAAGTTCTGTGTGTCAATCGGGAGGAGATGGGATCACAATGTCATAGTTGCCAAATTTTACGATTATTTTTTACAGTTATTTTTATGAAGGGAATTTGCTTGTTTTCCTATGTTTCGGATGACTTTAAAATACATTTTTTTTGTTAAAAAATAGTGGTAAAAATAAAACATAAAACCTGGCAGTTATTCAGTATATTATCATGATTTTAAAATTAGTCACCCCGCAGCTTTTTTATGATCGCATAAGCGGTAAATTATGTCCCAGGCACTGGAAATTTTTGATAGATTTATAAAATAACATTTATTAAAATTACAGAAAACTTGCAGATATTCATAATTCGTTTAGAGGAGCTCACAGGCCCAACCCGGTCCGGTACCAGCGAAAGCTACCCCAGGCTGATGTAAAATAAAAAGTTCTATCCCGTCGCGACCCGTACAAATAAATAAATAAATAAACTTACCCGGCTCGGCTCAATTTCTACAAAAAAAAAAAAAAATCCGATTTTTCTTAGCATACAATAATTTTCTTAAGAATATTTTACGCACATTCATGAGCAATATTTTAGATTAGTATGTATTCGCAAGACAGAAAATACGCAATAGCAACAGCAATGTTATCGTTTACTTAAATTTTCAGACTCTTCGACATTCGTTAAAAAAATAATGTAATTTCGAATAAAAGAAAAAAAAAGATGATTAAAAATGTCGTAGCTTATAAATCTGTATAATATAAAGTAGATTTCTGAAAAAAATTCTCTGAATTTATTAAATCTGTTCTTAAATTTTAAAAAGCTACTTTCTTACACATTTCTGAATTAATTTTTATTTGGAAACAAACTCGTAAAATTGAAAAGTTTTCTTATTCAGAAGTTATGTAATCGACTGGCGTTTTCCAATTTTTGGCAAAATACATCTGAAAATTACTGTTAAAATTGAAGTTTATATTGCAAGGGAAAGGAGAAAAACCTGTCGTTTCATGACAAGAATACGTTTTTTCTTCATATGTAATGTATTTATTAAAAAATGGAAATTCTGTTTGATTTTTCATCTCCTCTATAGCTGCCCGCCAGTTTTTAAAGTTCTAATTAAAAATGTGTCAGAAATTATGTCAATGCTGAGTTTTTTTCTAGAATTGAATCCTAAATTTTCTAATATCTCTTCACCTCTTCAAACACACTACAACAGCTCCGTTTGTTTTTTTCGTATTTATTTTGATTTGCAGTTCAATTATTAAACAAATGGAAAACGTTATTTGATTCGAAATCACCTTAATAGTTAGGCTATCAATTTTATAATTGTACATTAAAACATGCTGACATTTAACCCTTCAATATAAAGTTTATGAGAAAAGAAAAATGCAATTTTCTACAAAACAATGAGACTCAGGATAATCGCTATTATTTTCCAGCAAAATTCGAATAAACTACTGTTGTCCCCTTTTTTTCATAATTTTAATTTCATTAAATTCAGAAATAGACTAGACGTGGGGGGAGACATATTTTTTGCATTATATTTTCCACAGAATCCAAAAATAAAGTAATTAATTTCTTTTTAATTCGATGTTACGGTATATTTCCAACATAACCAACACGACACACTATCGACGTAAAAATCCATATTTTCTACAAGTTTAACTATGTCGGACCAGGCTAAGATGAAGATTTTAACTTTTTTCTTGTCGGGTCAATAACTGTTCTGTATGAAGCAAGTTGGTCGAACATTTATGTTTTTTACCGAGCCAGGTCATTATTTTTTGTACGTTCTGGGCCGGTACAGGACTGAAATATTCGGCTCTTATCACGAAAGTACATCTTTTATGTAAAAACTAAAGCAAAATAATTCGAGCATACATTTAAAAATTCTCTTTTGTGCTATATACGTGATAGAAGATATAAAATTGCGTCATTTTTACAACCAACCAATTAATCGTAAGTGAGTCGAGAGTCGACTCACTATCTCGACTCATTAACCAAATGAATCGAGTCAGAGTCGACTCCTCAAGATGAATCGAAATGCCCAACCCTAGTGCAAACTACTTATACTGAATGAAAGCATGAGGCAAAATATTTTGGGCCCTCCCTCTTGTTCAAAAGCTAGATGTTCAATAAGTTTCATTTCCAAAGCTTTCCTTCAGAGTCCCACGAAGATTTTCCGAAACACAAATGACTATATTTAAAAGACTCAACAGGGTGAACTTATGCCGTACAGGCGTTCACCTGTTATGTAAAGCGTACCTTGCTTGTGATAGTGCAATTGTTGGGAAAACACATATTATTTAATAACAAAATAATCATTTAATTTTACTGGTATGAGTGTATAATTTGTTTTGTTTTTGTAATGTCGATTTATGTAGTACAAAATTCACCGATTAAATCCCGTACCATTAATTCTGATTTTTTTTTTCAGAGTACTGATATTTTCCACCATATTTTTCAGGAACTCTACACATACAATATCCTTCAACCTAATGCAAAAAAAAAAAAAAAAAAAAAAAAAAAAAAAAAAAAAAAAAAAAATCTGTTACTAAATTATATTCACTAGAAGATCTAATGGAATTTCAAAAGTACAATATTTTGTAAATTATTAAAGGTACGTATACTATATTAAAACAGGACTGATCAATATTAATGCAATAATCCAACATTGAGTGAATCCTGGCCCCAGCTTACATAACCGGGGCCAGGATTCGAATCTGTGTCAGAGTGCACAGTGCTGCTGCTCTGTTTCATTAATTGTGATTATGTTCGTCTTAATATATATATATATTTAACAATTAAAAATTAAATTCAGAAGTTAATTTATGAGTTCTTTTTTAATATGTTTGAAAAAACTGTTAATAAGAGGTGATATATTTCTTTAGGTGCCTGAAAATTGTCTCCCATTTCAAAATTGACCTGTAGGCTCGAAATTACAAAAATAAATATAATAAATACATTTCTTTCTAAAACAGTTCATACCATTTTAATATTTTATCTGTAATATTTTCGGTACAGATTATCATTGGTAATAATATTTATTATCTTTATTCATTCGAAAATTGCATCGCGTAGTCTGAAATCTTGTGTATACTACTTTTATTTAACCTAATAATAAAAGTCATAACGTTAAAATTTCTGCCAGGCAATAAACAGAATTATATATTTTCACAAATCTAGTGAATAATAATAATAACAGAAAACGCAAATTTTCACTTCGATATAAAAAATTATTTAAATTTTTGAACTATTAAATATCAAAATTGAAATTCTGCGAGTACATAAATAAGCGGAAAGCTCAATATTGTAAGCAGAAACACAAGGCCAAATTAGAAGATTTATAAATTCACACTAAATCATACAAGAAACCACCTTTCTTTTTTTCTTTTTTTGATTGACAATTAAATTTGAAAATCTAGTAGCAATGCAAAATTCAGTTTTTTCCCTTTTTTTTCCTCTTTTTTGTATTATTGTTTGATGAAATTTTTGAATTCCTTCAACTTTATTCTATTCAAAACTTTTTAAAAGTGGAATACAGATTCTATTCGAGAAGGCATTATTAAACTATTCCGAAATTTTCGTACATTTAAAAAAGTCTTCTTTAGTCACCTTTGTTATTTTCATAATATTGACTAATTTTAATATTAATAACTTATACAAGAGGCATTTCATTTGTCCCATACATTCAGACAGTTAAAAATTCAAATACAAGTTGCTTCCAAAATATTTGTCACACTCGAGGACCGTTCAGTATGCGTGAATGGGCGTGTGCATCAGAATGTCGATTTGGATATGGGTGGAGCTATGAGGATGAAACTGAAATTTACCATAGGGAGATGAATGAGTGATGTTAGAGTGTTACCTTCTCAGTATGTTAGAAGGCCTAACAGCAAGGGATTTTTTAAATCCCTTTGGCGTCACTAAAGAAGATTACTCGCTTGACCACCTTGTAACTAACTATCTATCACCCCGCCTTATATATTAGTTCGCAGCAAACTGTCTTTAGCGAATCTCGTGGTTCACTTTCTGTGGATTATTTTCTCGAAATTTGATTTAGTTTAATTTCAAGAAAAAAAATATCAAGTGAAAAATTCACCGAGGGTAGGCTTCTCTTTTTATTATTATCTTTTCAATCTGTATTGAACACGATAAGTTCCACGGTGATTCACACTGTAACAGAAAAAAAATATATACAGTAGACTCCCTCAAATCCGCACTCCTAAAATCCGCAACTCTCTAAAATCCGCACATATTTTACAGATGTAAACAATGAAACATTCAGTTCAGATGTAGGTGCAAAAATTGATTTTTTTAGTTTAATATCAATTCCATACATTTCTTTAATTTATAACTTTTGTTAAGGTTATTGAATTCATGTTTTTTTCACGAAGAAAGAATAGTTTATTTCTGAAAAAATAAAGATACTGCTAATATCATTGGTAATCACAATCTTACTAAATATATTTATACATTAATCAAGCATTTTTAGTTATTAAGTCAGGCTAAACCTGAAATAAAGTTTCATTATTTTATGATCCTGATGTGTATTAGTAATGTACCTTTATGAGGCAAGTTTCATTGAATAATTTAAGAAAAACATATTTCATCTTTTATAATGAATATTTAATTGTACATTATTGATTATTAACTTGACTTTTCCTTTTAGTATTTTAATTGCTTTAAAAAATATGTAAATTTTTATTATTTTAGTTTATTACTTATTTTAATATTTTAGTATATTGTAAGCATTCATTATACTTTTGATTTCATTATTAATTACATTCAAATTATTTTTTTAAAAATGTAAACAAAGCAATGACCAGAAATCCGCAAAATTCTAAAATCCGCAAAACCTCTGGTCCCAAGCTGTGCGGATTTAAGGGAGTCTACTGTATATATGTAATGTTTTAAGTAACTATTAAGAAAGTATAGTCTTGTATTGAATAAATGTTAAGCAAATTTTAAATAATTTTTCAATGATAACTTAAAACAATTTTAGCTTTATATCGTATTTTTAACTGTCTGTCACAGGTGAATGACGCTGAATAAACGGAAAGTTCAGTATCAGTCACTGGTGAGTGACATGGCACTGAACGTGTTAAGTAAAATTTTCTGATGTAATTTCAGGGTTTATTGCCTGCAGTAATTTTTCCCGATTTCTGACATTGTCGTTTAAAGCTTAATACGTTTAAAGCTTAATAAGTACTTAATTTCAGCTTATGATTTTGTTTCCCCCGGTAACTATTCAAATTATTTATAACTGTATAAAAAAGACATCTTTTAAAAAATGTATTTATATATTTATCTTATTAATATATTTATTTATTTATCTGAGTCTGCGGATCAGAAGGTCATGAGGTGGAATCCAGCTGGAGCTTTTTATTTTTTTACTTATTTTTATAGTTTTTAACTGCTACAAATTTTAAGCAGAATTGGGAATTCTAAAGCTTTTGATATTTTTTTAGTAAATTACATTTACATTTTTGAATTTTTGAATGAAAATTTATTATTTTTTTAATTGACAAAACTGCAAAACTAATTTATGCCTAGAATATTTTTTGGTACTACTCTGTTATCCCGTCGACCAATTTCGCCAAATTACACACATTGACATAATTTTTATTTTAAATAGCGAAAAAAACCCAAATAATTAGTAGAATATTATTAAAAATATTAATAAAAAGTCTAAATAAAAAACCCTTAATGACATTTTAAACACGTGAATCGTATTTAATATTATTGAATGTGACATTCACGATCATCCATTATTAGCATTTAATCTTATAGTTTGGCGATAATTTCTTGGTCGACGGGTTAACCTAGTAGTACCCATTTTTTTTTATTAACTAGTAAATCTGCAGATCAGGAGTCTTAACGCCTCAACGTCAGCTTTGCACATATATATATATGTATATTTAAACACACTTTGGGTAATATTCAACTTCTTGGAAACTTTAATTTAAAATTTTCATAGTACTTAATTATTTATAAGAATAAAATAAGAATTAGAAGTTTTCAGCCTTCAAATGCGGTAAATTAAAAATTTAGTTATGTTAGGATATTCTGAAATTTTCACGATCTATTATTTTTGTTTTTTTATTATAACATAGTAGATTTCTTCAGGGGGCTCCGCCCCCCTGAACCCCCCGTAGCATCACTTGATTTAAATTTGCCACTTTCTAATAATTGTGCTAATGGTTATTGTATATCTTGCATTTCCTTATACATTTTGATTTATAAGGATAAGTAACAGTTTGGACAAATATTTTTCATTATCTTCATACTTCTACATACCTGCCAACCACAAACACCTAAATCTGATGTATCAGGAGCTTTTGTAAGTGTAAACTCAGTAATCTAGAGTTTTACAATTTTGTTTCAGAAAAAAAAAATGTTTTGATTGCATTTTGTAGCAGTTATAGCGGAACAGACAAACATACAGAAGAACAGACTAACAGATGAAAAACAATAAATTTCGTGTCTTCAAACTAAGCCTACAATGAAGTTTCGGCAATGGCGTTATTTTCATGAGTTATTGTTATCCATGTTTCTTGTATTTTTAACGACTACTATAAAATACCTGTTTAAACTTTTTTGTGTTTTAATTCTTTAACATATTTTTAAATATATTGACAAGAAACTAGTATTTAAGAAATATAAATCATATAAATTTATACAAGTAAAAAATAAAATAAATTTTCAGACGTAAATTAAAACTAACTTCCGTTTATATTAAAAATTTCTAGAAAAAAATCTTAATTTTCCCCCAAAAATTTATAAACGTAAAGGTTTTAAGGGAACAGTTGACGTCTACGTTCCTCTATGATTTTCCTCTCTACGATCATATTTTTTTCACTTTCATGTTTTAAACATGCTAAGGCTTTATTTATTTATTTAATATAGAGATTTAAAATTTTTTGTCCATGTTCTTTATTACATGTGGGTTTAATATGTGCATTGAATTAGCTTTAAGGTCATTATTATTATAATTTTAAATAAAAGTGTACATGAAGATATGTAAGATTCATTCACTGTACACTTATATATCAGTAAAAAAATTATATTAAATGCGATATTAGATCCTCTGAACATCCATGCACATCTTGGGTAATACACATTTGACAATCTAAAAATGTTATTGAGTAATTTAAAAATAGTAATATTTAAAGTACTATAGATTTTAAAATATTTAAATTTTCTTATATTTTTTAAAAACTTTAATTAAATATGCAGTTTTATTTATCTATTTATTGCAAAATATACCATTACTTGATCACTGAAATGCAATCAGTTCACCATTTGAACCATTTAAATAATAATAATAATCAAAAAGGTGTTATAAATATAACTGTCCCCTTAAGAAAATATTAAAAGGTTCAAAGCTGTAGAATTCCCAATTCTGCTTAAAATTTGTAACATTTAAAAACTATAAAAATAAGTAAAAAAATAAGAAGCTCAAGCTGGATTCGACCTCACAACCTTCGGATCCACAGACTCACACACTGCCGCAGCGCCACCGATCAACACGGAGACCTCATACTAATAGGTATTTAAAATATACGCTGAACTTTGACCCCCAATTCCTCAAAAACTAAGGTCCATTTGAAGAAACCCTTTTACCAGAATAATTAGTGGTATGATCCCTGCAACATACTCTGAAATCATCAAAATCTGTGAGCACCATGTTTGGTGGCCCCTTGTAAGAGCGAAGATCTTAGAGAGGGTACAAAATAGAAAGCTCTCATAGGCCCAATGTAAACTTCGATCTACTCCAATGTAAACTACATCATCTATGTTACTTCGAACAGTACTAGAAAACGAACTTTACAGGGATGAAGCGCTGCGAAGAGCGTGTGCACCAAAACGTGATGGGGGAAGGGGGGGGGAAACCCGCGCATTTCGATCTTATAGTATTTTCACATCCCTGCTTGTTTCCAGACTTATAAGGAATTGATTCAAGAACACCTTTTTTTTTTAAATCTTAGTAATAAAAGTATATACATTGTATTATTATTATTATTTATTGAGTGTCTATTGTTTTTTTGTTTCATTAAGGGGGAATGTATGTATAGATATGAAAGAACTGATGCTATTCTCTTAACCCTTTAATTCCCATGCTAGAACACGTTCTAGAAATTATGTAGTTCATTTCACACCAGAAAAATTCAATGGCTAATTTCGTTTTATTTAAATACGGAATGTTCTGTTATTGATTAAAACAAATATTGTTGTTTTAATTTTCTGGTGGAAACTGAAATATACGAAATAAAATATCTCGGGCGGTTTGGGATCCAGAGGGTTAAAGGAAAGAAAAATATTTAACAATTGAAAACTATTATTTTCTTTTGAGACATCGTTTTAACTCATTTGTAAATGGAATAAAAAAATCTTTTTGTTTCATTCTAGTTTTTTTTTTTTTAATTTCATTTGTGGTAGCAATGAATTCTTTGCAATTAATCATTTTCACTCAATCATTTTCACCCTCCTCATTTTAAAATGTAAGCGACAGATTTTTATTCATTTATATGTAATTTAAATATTAACACAAGTTTCCATTTTTATTTAAAAAAACTGTGATAAAAAATTATTTTAATTTGTAATAGAAAAATAAATGATAATATTGTATACAATACTTTTATACTGTATAATACTATTCTATATAATACTACTATAATAATTAAAGAATAATAATACTATTGCGTTGCTATATTACATTAAATTATTGCACATGATCTGTCTTTCACAAGATCAGAAAAATGAGAATAATAATAACAATACTATTATTAAAAAGAATGATAATTATAATGCTATTCTATATAATACTACTATACTAAACAATACTATACTATATAATACTATTCTATATATTACTACTATAATAATTAAAGAATAATAATACTATTGGGTTGTTATAACATTATTGTACATTATCAGCGATCTATCTTTCACAAGATCAGATCTGATCTCAGAAAAATGGACCTTTCACAATTCTTAAAACTTAAATTTCCCTTTTCTTATTAAATTTATTAAATAAGTCAAATTAAAAGTTTTAAATTTTGAAGTGTCTACTTTTGCGAGACTGAAGTCTGTGAAATACAAATCATTGATAATGTAATCATAATATTAAAATATAATAATACTATCAAGTTAATAATATAAAAGCACACTAATATAAATGCATACTAATATAAAAATACGTAATAATAATGTATTAATAATATATGGCAGTTTACATTTTAACCACACAATAGTACGATAATGTTCTTTAAATTAAAATGGAAACTTATGGGAACATTTAAATAAATAACATATACATAAGCATCTGTCACTTACCCTATTTTAAAAAGCTGAAAATGCTTAATATATCCATTGCTTTTACGAGCCGGCAAGTACTGAATAAAGCATAAAGCAAGATGGCGATACTACCCACGCCACCCAAACAAGCAAGTGTGTTGAAGTTCTCGATCGCTGGAAAAACGCGGCGTCAACTGAGTTGTTTTCACCTAAAATGCGCGCGCATATCAACGGAAAATATCTTTCGTCCTTGGCGCCCGCTGCTTCATGCTTCATCCTGTAATGTTTGCTTTCCTACTATGCACGAGTAGCATGGTTTTATCAGATGGTTTAGTTACGTGTTTTCGAAGCTGTGGTTCTTGTATCCATCTACCTTTTTTTTTAAGAGTCAACATTCCTACACCTTACTTGCAGCGTAAAGTCTAAGAACAGGAAAGGCTGATATACCTGATAGTTTCTTTTCCTTTTTATTTACAGATTTTATAGCAGACTTTACTAAATAGTGAAATAACATAGCGAGAGCTTTTTCTTACCGCCACAAGCGCCTATGGGTGGTGTACCGAATAAGGTGTATAAAGGTTGACTGTTGACTCCCAGATAGACCTCCGGACAAGCGCCTAATAGCCAGACTATACTAAATAGTGAAATAATATAGCGAGAGCTTTTTCTTAGCACCTGTATCATCCAGAAAAACCGATTCATGAATTTGATCAATTAATGTGTTTGAAGATTGTGTTTATTAAACTCACATGATTAAAGTTAAATGAATGAATTTTCGCGCAGAATAAGTATTGAGTGTAAAACCTTTTATAGCTGAAACTTTCATAGTTTCGAAAGAGCAAGGACTTTTATTATTATTGAGTAAGGAAGAGTAATATTTTAATCCCTTGACTAGAAAGTGCTTGGAGAAGTTGCCTGGGAGTGAAGTGGAAATTTCAGAGATATAATATGATAATTTAGATTGTTATTGTCGTTACTCTTACCAATAAGACAAATATAAATTTTGAGACGAATTTACATCTCGATGATTTATTCTTATTCGAAAAACAAATGCTAGCGATTAACTAAAAAAGCGATGATGTAAAGTTAATTTTATTTCTGGAATAAATAGAGCAATTATTGTAACAATTTTTGTGCTAAATTATGTATTTTTATGAATTTTATTCTTTTTGTGGATTATGTAATATATGACATCTTATTAATCCTAGGTGCCTCATATGTTAAGTTAAAATTTTCGATCTTTTTCCCTTTCTCTCGTTATAAGCAAAGAGATTGTTGTCCTCAAGCGGTTGAGTTACATTTCAAATCCTTAAAGTATTTTTTCCTCGTTGAATGTAACGCCGATCAATGAACGTAATGAATATGTACTTTCACATTCTATTCTCAAAACATTGCTTTTAAGCTGGGTGACTCTTTTTCTAAAAAACTAAATGAATCATGCCCTATATATATATATATATATATATATATATATTGTTTTTTGTTTGCTTGTTTTTCATTAAGAAAGCTAATTTACTAGATCTTATATCACCGAAAGTAAAATTTTCGGTTATCAAATATTACCTGAAACTCGCAAAATATTTTTAAACTGGCAAAAAAGTGAGTTATCGAAACGACCGCCATTTTTCCAAAAATCAGCATTTTGAACTAAACATTGATGTGAGATTCAGAGAATTTAATGCCCCATTAAAATAGGAAGACCAACTTTGCTTTATATGTTTGTAAGGGAGAAAGACGTTTGTCTGATTATAGGTCTATGGAGTCATATGTAATGGCACAAGACATAATGGTCCATTTTTACGCAAAAAATACTGTGCAATTAGTGTGTACAGTTACAATCTCAATAAAAATAATTTAAAATGTCTCAAGGCAATATTTCTTTTATTTTTGTGAGCAATAAATATATGTAAAAAAAAATTATACAAATTTTAGACCATAGATGTAGAACCTTTTCTTCTATAAAATATTTGTTAAATGGAAAGCAGTAATGTAAAATGAATTTTTTTCACGGCGTTTACTCTAAAAAATAAAGAAAATCATTGATCGTTCAAATAAGATATAGTGTTTGGTGAATATTTCTATAATCAGATTTATAATAAATTGGTGAACAGGAGATTTCATTAGCAGAAAATATGTTATTCTGTTTTATATAACATAGTGAAAACTTTCGTCATAATTTAATTATTTCATTTCAAAGAGCGGCTACACTGCGAATCTATTCCTCATGTACAGTAC
The DNA here is from genome assembly GCA_964019185.1 of Maratus speculifer. Taxonomy (NCBI): domain Eukaryota; kingdom Metazoa; phylum Arthropoda; class Arachnida; order Araneae; family Salticidae; genus Maratus; species Maratus speculifer. Next base: position 6,197,294 of record CAXHSM010000010.1, read on the forward strand.
TCGACCCTCCCCCTACTGAACTGGGCGTTACCTTAAAAGAATGTGTATATTCGTTGCTATCATTTAATTTCATTTCTGGCTGACAACAATAATTTCGGCGAACACTCGTTATCGACAAAAATATTGTTGTTAAGTATTCGAACAGGACCGAAACTGTTTGCATTTCAAAAATCATGCTTAAGCTATTTTAACAAAAATCAAAGTGGAAAAGGACAAGCAGAAAGGCTAATCATTCTTAAATAGAAACGAATTCCGTAAAAATAAACCCTTTGATAACAACAATAGTAATAAAACAATATTTTGTTAACAATCGTATAAAATTTTGCGCTTTTCTCCATTGTAGTCCATTCTGTAAAAAAATGCAATAATAATAATAATAATAATTTAATAATATTAATAATAAGAGATAATCCATTTAGAACATGCATAAAATCTGTTTTATCTACTCCCACAGTAAACCAAGTCTGTTCTCACACATTTTCTCATGTATGTTATCGGTTGACAAAGATGATTCATAGTGGGAGTAGATAAAACAGATTTCATGTAGTTGCAAATGAACTATAGTCGGCTCTCGTTAATTCGAATTCTTTGAGACCACAAGAAATGTTCGAATTATCCAGAGTTCGAATTATGGAAAGCGTAAAAAGAAAACATGTTTAAAGGTACACTATTTACAAAGGAATTAATGTTATAGTATATATTTTTTGATTTATTTCGGTTATTATTATTAGAATATGACTTAACATTAAATTAAGAGATATAAATACATAAACTATATATAATATTAAAATAATATAAATTAAACATAAAAAATAATTATACATTATAAAACAACTGCATTTTAATTTCTTTTATATTTATTCTAGTATATTTTTATTACCTGAAATTAGATGAAAATTTAATAAATTATTCAAACTTTTTATTATCACTATGAAAAATACTTATCAATTCTTGCTTAAATAGTCTTATTCATTTTCGGCATTTTAGCCCGTTGTAACAAACACTTAAGTTCTTTGTCAGAAGACGGCTGCATCAGGAATAAATGTACGCAAACACACAATTGACAGTTGACTATTCGCTGGATGGGGAAAGCACCTGGGACATAGTAGTAGAACCGCCAGAATCTGATTCCATCTTGTAATTACATTTTTCGCGAAGTTCCAACAATTTCTTCCTCAGTTTTAAGGTTTCGGATATTTCGAAACTAGTATCAGTGGATAAATCCGTGAGACAGTCAAGAAAAATGAAAAAGTGGAATTCTGGTCAGTTCGAATTAAATGAGTTCAAGATAAAATGATTTCGAACTAACAAAAACCGACACTATAATCTAGTTTTTTATTTTTTTCCCCCCTTCAAAAATGTTTTTTTTTTTTTTTTTTTTTTTTTTACTTTGCGAGTCCTACCATATTGTATAACATTATATTGTAGAATTGACAAATTTATTTATTTTTTAATCTTAGGTCTTATTTCAGATTTAATAAACTATTGTAATGTTTAGCTTAGTGTATTTATACAGCAGGCGGACACAGATAAAAGTAGAAGACTTGCGGTAACGCCCCCTTTCAATCTAAAAATAAAGAAGATCACTGATCTATTCGTATCTAAAATGAGATTTGGAGTGATGAATATTGTTATAATCAGATTTATAATTAATTGGTGAACGTCCTATTTCATTAGCAGGAAATATGTTATTCCATGTTACATAAAATAATGAGAATTTCCGTCATAATCTATTTATTTCATTTCAAAGGGCGGGGACACAGCTAATCTATTCCACATGTATAGTACTCGCCCATCCCTCTACTACACTGTGATCGCTAGACGCTAGTGCTCTTAAGTGCTCAAAATACTTTTACTGATAACGAATGGTCGCTGAAACTACTGTAGTTGTCAGCTGAAAAAGAAATTAAATTATAGTAATGAATATACACACTCTATTAAGGTATTGCCCAGTTTAAAAGAGGGAGGGGCAAATACTGTATATGAGAAATAGATTCGCTGTGTTTCCTCCCTTTAAATGAAATTAGTATTATTAAGTTCAGAATTTAGAGTGCATTTAAATGATAAAAAATTTAATATTTATTAAAAATTTTAATATTTATTTAAAATTTAATGTTTTTTCAAAATTATAATAAAAAAGTTAAATTTAAATAATTAAAATTATGAAATAAAATATTTAAAAATTTTAAAATTAAAAAAAAATATATTTAATTATTATTAAATTTAAAATTGTAAGAAAAATTAAAATTGAAATAAATAAATTTTAAAATTTAAAATATTGCATTAAAACTAAATTTAAAATTATTACAAAATATTACGCCTCTCTCTATTATAATATCCTAAGGAGTAATACTCAATAAAACTTTTCTGAAAAAAAATAATAAACAAAATAAAATAAATAAATGGAAGGAAAGAAAAAAAAAAAAAAAAAAAGAAAGAAAAAAAGAAAAACGAAATGAAAAAGAAAGAAAAATACATTAAATTTAAAATAATACTGCATTTAAACTAAATTTAAAATTATTACAAAATATTACTCCTCTCTCTGCTTCCAAAAAAAAAAAAAAAAAATATATATATATATATATATATATATATATATATAAAATAATAACATTATGAAATATTTTTTTTATTTAAAATATTAAATTTAAACTAAATTTAAAAGTACAAAATATTACTTTTCTCCCTCCTAAAGAGTAATACTGATTAAAAATTTTCTTTAAAAACAAACGAGTAAATAAAAATATGAAATAAATAAAGTTTTAAGTTTAAAATACTCCTTTTTAATTAAAATTATTACAAAACATTACTCCTCTCCCTATTTTAATTTCCTAAGGAAAAATACTCATTAAAACTTTTCTGGAAAAAAAAAATGTACATATACATAAATAAATGTTAAATTATGATTTTTTTTTTTTTTTTTTTTTTTTTTTTTTTTTTTTTTTTTTTTAAATACTGCAGTTAATCTAAATTTAAAATTACAAAACATACATTTCCATTATTTCTCTTCGAAATAAATTTTATTTGACATCTTTAACTCTGTATGGACCCAAACTCGCACCTTATAATTTGAAGTTCAACGTCATACGATTAGACCATTACGTTCTTAAGTATATCTTACTAAGAATATCACTTTGAACAAAAAATAACAACGCAATGCGCGGAAAGGTATGTGCAAGAGCTGATCCCTCCGGATCAGAGGATTAAAATGAAAAAATGTGATCACTAGACTCTTGTCTTCGAATTTATATAATTACTAACGCACCAAAGAAGATGGCGTAGGTACGCCGACCGCCGACAATACGACCATCAAAACTTATTTTATAGAAATATGACTCGGTTGCCAAATAACAGCATCCGAGTGTCACGATTAAAATTACTATATTTATCTATTATCATCACAAAGTATTGTGTTTTTACATCTATATTACTATTTTGTAATTATTTTGGTGTGAGTTTGGTATTTAAAAATCAATTGTGCAATTTTTAGGACTTGCAAATTTCGGGGTAAAATGGATTATTCACAATATTTCAGGCAATAAACTTTTTACTTTCTTCTGTCTTCAGTAGAAGAAAGTATTGTAATTGAATCTTTTTTTTTTTTTACTTTCTCCTATCTTCAATAGAAGAAAGTATTGTAATCGAATTTTTTTTCGACTTCCGGTTTTCGACGGACTTACACGTTTCAGGGATTAGAGATTCCAAAAGACATGTTTATACAAAATGTCTGTGTGTCCGTGTGTCTGTATGTCGCCATTCTACCATCAAAAAATGTTTGAAGATATGCATTGAATTAAACCAAATTTTTTGTGAATGATTTTCGCTGTGGCAAGCAAGTTCTCCTTCAATTTTGAAATATTCCGCCAGAAGGAGACGCTGCAATAGTGATTTTTGTGCCTTTTTCAATATTCTACCGACTAAAAGTGTATGAAGTTATGCATCGAAATGAACCAATTTTTTGTGTAAATGTATAGCTATGGCTAGTCTGTCCGCATTGTATTTGAAAAAAAATCCGCCCGAAGGGGGCGCTGCAATAGCGATTTTTGTGCAGTTTTCAATATTGTACCATCTGTAAGGGTATGAAGTTATGCATAGTATTGAAGGAGATTTTTTGTGCAAGTGTTTGACTATGGCTAGTAGGTACGTCCTGAATTTGAAAAAAATTCGCTGGAAGGGGGCGCTATAATTCCGATGTCTGGGCAATTTCATTATTTTACCATCAAAAATTACATGAAGTTATGCATAGAACTGAACTAAAATTTTTGTGTATGATTATTTTTGATATGGAAAGTAGGTCCTCCCTGAATTAAAAAATAAAACAGACTATCATTCTGCTGTCCATCGGTTCGTGCAGAAAAGGAAACTCGTTTTTACTCCGATTAATTGACTGAAGCAGAAATTTAAGATAAAAATCAAAGTTGGTATAGTATTGAATTAAAATTATTAAAGTATTAACATGTGTAACTTTTTTTAAAATATTAAAATGTACGTATGAGATAGAAGAAAGTTTTGAGATTGGCACATCCAACTAGTTTATAATTTGTTTCTATTCTCATAAAGGGCACTACCATAGTGTGCTTTAAAAAATCTTTTTTTTTTTTTTTTTTTTTTTTTTTTTTTTTTTTTTAATTACAATCTCTGAAACTGCTTAAAAAATAACTTTTTTACATTAGAAATTGTCAAATATCTCGCAGAATATAAACAAATAAGATATGTTGTAGTTATTTATTACAAGTTTTAATACTTTTGGTTAAAATGAATGAATAATAACCATTGTGGCAAAATAATTTCTGAGGCAAAATGGCACACAGTTAAACTTGATAGGGATGATTGAGACAAACTGAAGTGGAAATAAAATGGACAGGCTCTTCATCCTTAAAAACTTTGAAACATATACTTATTCACCAAAACAATATTATATAGGTTTATAAATAAAAAATTTACAATAATTATAAATATTAAACAATACTCGGGTTATATAGATTTTTTATTATTAAAAAATCCACTTAATCTTAATTATCTATATTATAAAGGCCAAACGTATCTGTGCGTAACGCATACGTCATTTTGTGAATGGCAACACTTTCCTATGCAATTCGGTTTTGGAATTTTTGCTATTACAAATTTTATACATCTAAACACGGCGCATTCTCAATTTTTACATCGGCGTATAGAGAAAAAAAATGTACTTTTAAATGTAATTTGTTTGAAAGCTGTATCTCATTTTATTTTTGAGATATTAATTTTTTTATAGTTTTTGTGTGAATTTTATAATTGTGGCAACAGAAATGAGCCGCTTTCTCTTGAAATTGAAAAAAAAAAAAAAAAAAAAAAAAAAATTAAAATTTCGTATGTAAATTTTGAGAAGTTAAAAATGATGTTTAGATTTCACGTGAAATTTTCTGATCGTGTCAATTAGATTTTTTTTTAAATTTTTACCAAGCATAAGTGCCTCAACTGATAACTTCATCATAATAACTTATCATGTTTTACTTATTACATATGCGATTAAAGTTCAATTTTATTAATTTGGATAACTGACTTTTATAGAAATGACATTTTGTTAATTTTAGCTTAAAATAATATTTCTTTTAGAGTTAAACTGACCAATATCAGATACATTTTTTACTGCAGCTGATTTTGTACGTTGTTAAAAATCAATGAAACAGTTCCTTTTAAAACATTTTCTTTCGTCGAATTTCGACGGGTACCACCTCGCTATAATAAAACTTAAACAATTTATCAAAAAATTGCTACGAGGATCTGATTACCTCACAGGCCAACTAGGCCATAGCCTTGGGTCCACTGCTGCTGAGGGCCCTAAATTGAGTAAAATGATTTAGAAAAAATGTCTTAACTTTGCAGTTTTTGGAATTATTTTCTCAAAGACCAAAAAATATTTTGGCTAATGTTGCACTTGTATCATAATATCTAATAATGTCCCCCTCCCCTCCTCCAAAAAAAATATAGCAATTATTTCGCTGCGAGGTCCCCGAAACTCGCTAGGCCTTGGGCCCCGCACAACCTTAATCGGGCTCTGATTGCTACTGAAACTTTAGCAATGTTGATAAAATTGTTAAAAATAGTATATGTTTATTGATAAACGGCGAGAATCATATTGTATTTTGAATTTCTGCTGAAATAAATCCCCACTCGCACTTCCGCTAACTTAATTTTACATGTGCATGATATGTCAGATACGTTTAATTAATAGTAATAACTCGTGATGAAAAATATCAGATATACCATATTTCAGACATTTTTCACTTTCATTTCATACCGAAAATGTCTCGTATATGGGAAAAGGGAATTAAACTTTGCATTACAAGTTAAAACTTAAATGAAAGAAATACAACACTGAGATATAATAGCCATATTATAAAATCATATATTACAAACATAATTACAGACGAATTAATAAACAAAAAAATTAATTAGGAAGCATTCAATGTGTGAAAGAAAATACTTGTGTTCCATCCATCCCTAAAAAGGTCTGTGAATATGAAAAAAATATGTTCATCATATATCTTCATATTTTCTGTTAATATTTGTAATACAAAAATCCGACATCATTTGAAGTTCAAAGTTCAGCAGTTAAGTTACAAAAATGGGAGATGGGGGATAAATGGGACCGTTTCACAAAAATATTTATTTTTAAAAATTTCTTCAGTTATTATCAATTTTACACATCATATCCTGACTACTGGTATTTGACTACATTTATATATACTTGTTAGTCTTGATCATTATTATGCATTAAAATTTTATTAAATTTAAAATAACCTCTTCACTGTACCAGAAATCATTTTTGCGACATTATTTTTCCTTGTTATAGGAAATATGTCTTGCACAGAAAATTTCACAAGAATTTGTTATAGTTTAAATTATTCCGTCTTTCGTGCCCTTCATTTTTAGGTACATTCGTAATTATGTAAATATGTAGCGCCTATAGTTGTCGATCATTCCGTCCGTCTGTGCATATATAACATAGCAAAAATTACTTAACGAAATTGTTCGAATTTAAAATATATAATTTCCGCATAATTGTGTTGAATGATTTCAAATTTTATGAAAATCGCAAGTAAGGGAGTTAAGATAGAACTTTTTAAAAAGAATTATTTATAAATCTTAGAAAGTTATTTTAAAACACATTTTTTCCCGTTTTCCTATAAAGTGACCATTTATTTATTTATTAAGAATATAGTAATTTAAAAAAAATATTATATGACTTGATTATCCCGTCGACCATTTTCGCCAAATCATACAAACTGTCAAACTGTTCGCCAAATTATGTAAGTTGATGTAATTTTTCTTTAAAATAACGGAAGAAGAAAGAAATTAGTAAAGCATAATCAAAATTACAAATAAAAAATTGAATTAAAAATCACTTGATCACGTAACTAACACGTGTATCGGAGTTAAGGTCAGTAAATGTGACATTTACAATCATTCACTATTGGCATACAATATTATAGTTTGGCGATACTTTTTCGGTCGACGGATAACCAAGTAGTACCAAAAGTATTCATTCAAAAAATATATCACAGTTAATTTGAATGGCTACTTTTGTATCAAATCTTCACACCGCTGAGGAGGTTTGATACAATGTTATTTAAATTGAAAAAAAAAAGAAACACAGGCAGTCCAATTTGTGTCATAAATTTTGTTTATGATAAATCTTGAAGTATTTTAATAAAATTTAAAGAGAAATAACACTGACAATTTTTTTTTCAGAAATATTTATTACAATTTTTTTCAAATCTTATTAACATACTTTTTAGAAAATAAATAATAAAAAAAAAACAAAAGGTCATGATAATCCTAGGATTAACACTAACTCGAATATATAACTCAGTATCATCATTATCATAACTATGTGATAAAAAATCTACTTTCTTCACTGCTGACTGCTTGAAGTTTTAATTTTTTGACTTAACTATTTCATAGCCTTTTTTTTTCTTTTTTGCTGCAAAGATCTTCGCCTTTTATCTTTAATCTTAAGTTATTCATCAAGCTTTTGCTTTTTGTTTTTTGTTATCATTTGGACAGGTGTATTTATCAATATAAGATTTTTACTCTACATTTCCATCCTTTGCAGTTGAAGCTTTTTTCTTGGGATAAGGTCTAACATCCTCAGGAATCTTGTAAATTTCGTATGACGCCCAGTATTTTTATCAAGACATCTTTAGGTGTCGTCCCAAAACTGGGAGACGGTAGATACTGCACTGTAAAAAAAAAAAGGTCGATCTACTAAAAAAACTTTAGTGATTCTTGTAATTACTAAAAATTTTTTAGTAATCTTAGTCGGTTACTAGAAAATCTGCAAGAATTACTAGAAAAAAGTTAGCAAGGAATGGAGTCAATAGTTTTATATTTTTAATAGCTCTTACTAAAACTCAGTTGGTGTGGCCTTGATAGCATAGTGGTTATAGTAACGGACTCCAGGCTAAAAGGTTCCGGGTTCGAAACTTGCCACCGCCATATACACCCCGAATGTCGGTAGTGTCTCGTTAATAAATGGATTATGAATATCCTGTCGGAGCAGTTAAAAATGTTTAGTGGTGCCATCTATTGCGGTTTTGCCGAAAATCTTTCGCTTCAGAACTCTAGGAAGCTCCTCCGCTTCGGTTGCACGTAATGGTTATTAAAAGTAATTTTGGAGCTATTACTAAAATTTGCTTTGTGGCTCATACTAAAAATTTTTAAGTCAGTTATACAAAAAATTCTTTTGTTCAGTTTACAAAAGAAATGCTTGTTTCACTTGCAAAAAAAAAGTTTGTAATGGTTACTGTTTAATTAAAAAATCGTCTGCTTTTTATCCCAGTGCTTTTCCCTCTGCGTAGGGATAATATGTGTTTTTCCCTCTGCGCAGGGATATTATTGTTCTATTATGTTTACTTTATAGTTGAGTCTGTGAATCTCGACGATGTGTGCATTGTGTTCCCTCAGCGGATTTTATTTGTGAAATGTGTTATTAAATAATGTGAAAAGTGATTATACAGTCTACTGCTTTCATTAAAATATATCGACACAACATTTTGGTCCGTCGAGCCGGAGTATTGCGAAATTTAAGTAAAAAGTTAATAGAATAATGCGTGAGTGAAATTCATTCTAAAGTAAAATGAGCTAATTGGAATAGTGCCAAATAGAATAACGCAAAAAAAAAAATGGATAAGAAAATATTGACTGATAAAAAAGTTTTAAAATCTTCAATTACAAGAGTGAAAAATAAATTCTTCAAAACTGATTTGAGTGTTTGTGACTTAGAACAAATTCAGTTATTTAAAAAAGAAATTGAAAAATTAGACGAAGAGTTAAAGAATTTATTTAAATCGATTTTTTATGCATGTGAAGAAAAAGACATTGATTTATTTATAGAAGAGAAGGATGAACAACAAGACATCTTAGATAAATTAACGGTAAAAATTGAACAAGCAATTAATGCTAGAAAAATAAATACGGACAATCCAAAAAAGGAGGTGAGTGAAATGAAATTGCCTAAACTTTCTTTACCATCTTTCAGTGGAAATATTCATGAATGGTTAAGCTTCAAAGATTTGTTTACAGCAAGTATACACGAAAATGCTAATTTATCGCCTGCTCAGAAACTGCAATATTTAAAATTATCGTGTCATGGAGACGCGTTAAAAATAATAAAATCAATTCCTATTGAAGATTCGAAATATAATGTAGCATGGCAATTATTAACGGAACGGTTTTCAAATAAAAGAGAATTAATATATTCTCATATAAGAAGATTATTAAATTTTCCATTCGTGCAAGGCGATTCACCGGCAGCAATACTTAATTTAGTGGATATGACGAATGAATGTGTTCGATCTTTCGAAATCTTGGATCAGAAGGTAAGTGGCTTTTCAGAAACTTTGTTGATTTATTTACTTTTGCAAAAACTTGACTCTAATATTAAACTGTGGTGGGAACGGCAGTTAAAAAATGACGAACTTTCAACGTTAGATCAATTAATAAATTTTCTGAAAGATTATGCCCGTTCATTACAATCTGCTAAAGGAAATAGTATTTATAAGAAAAACAGTTATCCTAAATTAACTGCGATGACTGCTTCTGTTAATAATAACGAGTGTAAATATTGTTCTTCACCTAGTCATAAAATACCTAAATGTAGTGAGTTTCTAAAATTATCTGTTCGTGAAAGAGTGCAATTTGCAAAAAATAAAAATCTTTGTTTTGCATGTTTATCTGCTGACCATAAATTAACCAATTGTCAGTCAAAAAGAGTTTGTTCAAAATGTAATTTGAAGAGTCATAATAGCTTATTACACTATGAAAGACGAAAAACTAACTATCCAGATATAAAAACCCAAGTAACGCCTCAGTCCTCGTATCATACTAGTGAGACTACTCCTGAATCATCTAATAATACAAATATGTCCATAAATTCATGTCTTGGGGAAATAAATTCAAAATCATTTGGCATACTTGCAACTGCGCTAATTAATGTGAAAGATAATTATGGAGGCAATAAATTACTGAGATGTATAATAGATGTCGGAAGTACTAATAATTTTATAAGTGAGCGTGCAATACAATTATTAGGTATAAAAAGAAATTCTGCTAATTTACAGATTAAATGCTTGGGAATGGGATACTCCGAAGAGACACGTGGTGTTGTAAGATTGGAATTTTCTCCACATTTTGATAAACAAAACACACGATTAGGTACTTTTTATATTTTGAAAAAGATAACGAGTAATCAACCAGTTGTATCATATGATATTAATGCATTCAGTCATTTAAAGAACATAACACTAGCTGACCCTAAGTGGAATGAACCGGGACCAATAGACTTATTATTTGGCGTGTCATTATCATTATCTATAATTAGAGGAGAAAAAATATTTGGAAAACCAGGACTGCCTTTTGCAGTAAATTCAGATTATGGGTGGTTAATAACAGGAGATAGTGATACTTTTTCAGAAAATAAACCAAATATTATAGTTAATTTTGCAAATGTTGAAACAGATTATGTAAAAAGGTTCTGGGAGTTAGAAAACATCCCCTCAAAAGAAATATACACAAGTGAAGAAAAATATTGTGAGGAAATTTTTGATTCAACTCATTCACGCGATACTAATGGAAGATATATTGTGCGTTTGCCATTTAAAAAGCAATGTAAAGAATTAGGGGAATCAAAATCGTTAGCTATGAAAAGATTTCTAAATTTAGAAAAACGATTTAATAGAGAGCCCGATTTGTATGAAAATTATTGCATATTTATGAATGAATATCTTGAAATGGGACACATGGAGAAAATACCAAAGAGTGAAATTCAAAAACCCGTTAATGAAATATATTATCTGCCACATCATCCAGTAATCAAGGAATCTAGTACAACAACCCGTCTTAGAGTTGTGTTTGATGGTAGCGCAAAAACTAGAAATAATGTTTCTCTTAATGAAAATTTAATTGTAGGTCCTAGGGTTCAACAAGAGTTATTTTTTATTTTGTTAAGATTCCGCACACATGCTATAGCTATTAATGCTGACATTGAAAAAATGTTTCGTCAAATTAAAATATTTCCTGAAGATCAAAATTTTCAAAGAATTCTCTGGAAGGATAAATTTTCCGATGATATAAGTGATTATCGTCTTACTACAGTTACATACGGACTAACGTCTAGCCCATATTTAGCTACTAAAGTTCTACAGAAATTAGCGTTGGATGAAAAATTAAATTTTCCACTAGCGTCAAATGTTGTATTACGTGATTTTTACGTAGACGACTTACTTACAGGTGCATCATCTCCCGAAGAAGCTATAAAATTAATATCAGAGTTACAAAAATTAATGAAAAGAGGCGGATTTGAGTTACGCAAGTGGGCCTCGAATGACATTAGTGTACTAAAAAACATTCCTGAAAATTTAATTCAGTCTAAATCAGATTTATCAATTGAAAACGATAACTCAATAAAGGTGTTAGGATTAAAATGGGACTCAAATCTCGATGTCTTTAAAATTAGTGTCACCATAGAACCAACATTAAAAGAAGTCACAAAGAGATCCATATTGTCAGATATAGCAAAATTTTTCGATCCACTTGGTTGGATCTCCCCCTTTATAATTTCTGCAAAAATTCTACTTCAGGAATTATGGAGAAGTAATCTGGCATGGGACGAACCTGTTCCACTTCTGATTAAAAATAGGTGGATAAAAATTCGGGAAGAACTCGCATGTTTAACATCAATTACTGTGCCTCGTTTAGCAATTATTCCTTCAGCTAACACATTTGAAATTCATTCATTTAGTGACGCTTCCTTAGTGGCATATGGTGCAGTTGTTTACTTAAGATCCTTATCAAATGATTCGGCTGTATCAGTTAGAATATTAGCTGCAAAAACAAGAGTTGCACCTTTAAAAACAATAACTTTACCTAAATTAGAATTGAGTGCCGCCCTGCTGTCAGCCCGTTTGGTAAAAACTGTTCTAGATTCATTGTGTTTGGACATCTCTAAAATTAATTGTTGGACGGATTCAACAATAGTTCTTTCTTGGCTATCAACCGAATCAAGAAGATGGCAAACTTTTGTTGCAAATCGTGTTTCTGAAATACAGCAACTTGTTCCTTCTGAGTGCTGGCATCATATAAAGGGAAAGGAGAATCCAGCAGATTGTGCATCAAGAGGTCTATCACCCTCGGAATTATCATTGCATGATCTGTGGTGGAATGGCCCCAGTTGGCTCAGTGATCCATCTTTCACTTCTCCAAAATCACAATTAGGGAGTGTTTTCTGTGACGAAGCTTTATTAGAACAAAGGAAAAATTATTTTTGTGCTACAGCCCAATTAAGTGTGGAAATGCCTATTCTCTCAAATATATCATCATTTACTAAGCTAAAACGTGTTATTGCTTGGTGTTTGAGATTTCTTACGAATTCTCGTTTACCTGTTTCAAAAAGAAACTTCGGCTTTCTTACACATACCGAAATTCACAGTGCCTTAAAGGTGATAATTAAACAAGTGCAAGAGTCATCATTTCCTGATGACATTAAATGTATGACTTCTGGTAAGTGTTTACCTCGCAATAGCAAACTGATTAATCTTTCTCCATTCCTTGATAAAGAAGGAATACTCAGAGTTGGAGGACGTCTTCGTCATTCAAATCTCACACAAGAACAAATTCATCCAATATTGTTACCAAAAAGTCATCCAGTGACAGTGTTGATTATCAGATATTTTCACTTATCTCATTTTCATGCTGCCCCTCAGCTATTGTGTGTTATCAGACAGAAGTTTTGGATTTTAAGTGGACGAAGTGCTGTAAGAAAGTTCGTAAGGAATTGTGTAATCTGTGCTCGTGCTTCTGCTTCTACAGCTAAACAAATCATGGCTGATTTACCTACAACTAGAGTGCAACCTACCCGTCCGTTCCTTATTACAGGAATTGACTATGCAGGACCTATATTGTGTAAATTTAAAAAAGGTAGAGGTTCAAAATTTTTTAAGTGTTATATTTCATTATTTATATGTTTTTCTACTCATGCAATTCACATTGAATTAGTGACTGACTTATCTACTCAGGCTTTTTTAGCTTGTCTGAAGCGATTTATATCCAGACGAGGAAAACCAAAAGAAATTGTAAGTGATTGTGCCAAAAATTTTGTCGGTGCGAGCAAGGAGTTGAAAGAATTGTATAAATTTGTGGCTTCTTCTCAGCATAATGAAGAAGTGACAAAATACTTAAGTTCAGAAGAAATAAATTGGCATTTCAATCCACCCTCAGCCCCTCACTTTGGAGGACTTTGGGAGTCTGGTATAAAGTCGATGAAATTTCATTTAAAAAGAACCGTTGGCAATTTAGTTTTGACATTTGAAGAACTTTCAACTCTTTTAGCTCAAATCGAAGCATGTTTAAATTCTAGACCCCTTTGTCCTTTAAGTTCAGATCCTAATGATTTACAGGCCTTAACCCCTGGTCATTTTTTAATTGGTGCTCCTCTTACTTCAGTACCAGAAGTAGATATTTCAGAGGTACCTGCATCAAGATTGACCAGGTGGCAATTAGTGCAGAAAATACAACAACACTTTTGGAAAAGATGGAGCAATGAGTACCTTTCGACCCTACAACAGAGAGTAAAATGGTTTAGAGAAGAGCCTAATATTAAAATAGGTGATTTAGTTATAATAAAAAATGAAGGTCTCTCCCCTTTACAGTGGAAATTAGCTAGAGTGATCGAAACTCACCCTGGATCTGATAAAAAGGTTCGTGTAGTTACCCTGAAAACTGAAAATAGTGAATTAAAAAGGCCAATAACTAAATTGTGTAAATTACCTTTAGAGTAAATTTTTGAAACCCTTTCGGCTTTCAAGGCCGGGAGTATGTTTAATTAAAAAATCGTCTGCTTTTTATCCCAGTGCTTTTCCCTCTGCGTAGGGATAATATGTGTTTTTCCCTCTGCGCAGGGATATTATTGTTCTATTATGTTTACTTTATAGTTGAGTCTGTGAATCTCGACGATGTGTGCATTGTGTTCCCTCAGCGGATTTTATTTGTGAAATGTGTTATTAAATAATGTGAAAAGTGATTATACAGTCTACTGCTTTCATTAAAATATATCGACACAACAGTTACTAAAAAATTCTGTGGAATACAAATTTACTAAGAAATTTTTAGTAACCTCTTGAATTTTTTTTACAGTGTGGATTCGAACCGAATCGCGGCGGTCGGTCTGGCTGTTCAGAGTCTTCCGTGGTTATCTTCGAACTTGGATTTCCTCGCGTAAATACGGGTTAGGTTCCATTAGAAAGACCCCCACGGACGGCAACTCAACCCTTAGGGTCTCTAATCCCACAGTGTAATTATTAGCCGACATAAATACAAACAATGACTCACGAAGTATAGATTTAGTGTGTCTCCGCCCTTTGAAATGTAATAAGTAATTTATAACGAATTTTTTTATTATGTTATTTAACACAGTATAGCAGGTTTCGCACGTGTCGTGGAATTTAATATCTTCCATTACTGTATTTTCTCACAGAAAATCCGTGATTAAATAAGACGGAGATTCGGAATATAGTAATTCGAAAACTCATTGTACTATATTTATTTTTCGATCAACAAATGATGCTATTTCACCAGTAAAAATAACGGTACCCGTGCGAACTATGTTTAAAACTTTTTTGCAAATGAAATCTGACGCACATCAATAAATTATAAAATCAATTATAACAATATTCATTAAACACCAATTTTTCCTGCTAGGAATAAAAGAAGCAGAGGTACTTACGTACAAACGCCACCGCAGTTGTCTTTTCTATTCCTTGTTGCCTTGTTGTTTGCTGATTTTTGGCATCATTTTTTAATACTTTAATGCTTTTTAGTGCTTTTTTTTTTTTTTTTGCTCATTTTTAACCCCATTATTTTTATGCGCGTAAAAAAAGATTGCTCTTTATTGACACATTAGCGCAAGTTCTGCTGCGGTGGCGTTAATACGTAAGTACCGGTTGATGGTTGATTTTTGTCGTCCGATTATCTACATTAATGGGATATAGGATCGGGGGGGGAATGCCTTCCGTGTGGGTCTTTCTAAGGGAACCTAACCCGTATTTACGCAAGGTTCGAAGAAAACCACGGAAAACTCCGAACGGTTAGGCCGACAGCCGCGATTGGGTTCGAACCCAGCACCTGCCGTCTACCAGTTGAGAGGTCCAAACCTCTCGGCCACCGGTGGGGCACGTAATTACCGAAGCGGATATTGAAAACTAATCGTGACTTGTTGATTTGTAAAACTTGTGGTCCCGCGAATAGCCGATAAGTTCTGCCCCTTCCTCCCAATCTGGTAGACGGCAAGAGCTGGGTTCGAACGCATTCGCGGCCGTCGGCCTAACCGTTCGGAGTTGTCCGTGATTTTCTTTGAACCCTGCGTAAATACGGATTAGGTCCCTTTAGAAAGACCCCCATGAAGGGCACTTTCCCCCTAGGGCCTATATCCCTCGAGTTGATGATCGGCCGTCACCAAATAAACCAAACCGAATTGAATACTTGTGCAAAACAACCTCAAGTACGTACTAATTTTATGTTGCAATTTTATATTTATAGTATTGGAGGGATATTTATTGTTCATAAAAGCCCGTGAGTAAACTTTCAGTGGGGGAAATTGTAAAAAAGTTATATTTGTTTAAATGTCTAAAAAAAAGTTAAAAGCAATCATTTACTAAATTTCGTATAAAAATAATGTTGAATTAAATAGGAATTTACCGCGTATCACTGTCGTTATCAAACGAAAGAACTTATATTAAAAATTTATTTGATGAAAAATGGGATATTATTGCAAATTACTGTACTCATTCATGAAAAAAAAATTAATAATAATAAAATAGTTAAAGAATTCAATAAAAACAATACTGAACAACAGGCTCCTGTGTAACTTTTACGCTTGTAATAGTGTTTTGGTGCTGCCATCTAGTGGAAGTCGTATAAATATCGAAAATATTTAATAACATAAACCAATCATTTTATTTTTGCGTTGTTTGTTTCTTTTTTGCCTTTAACCTCTTTCAAAATTATTTTTTTATGAATGTAATTGTATAAGAAAAATCATTTTCACCTTTTAAAAAATAATTCGTTTACGTTTTTAAAAGTATAAACGTGAAAGCAGTTTAGAAATATCAGTTTATTAATGACAAACATTCAGGAAAAAAAGGTTGCTATTTGTTAAATTGAAAAACTAAATTTAGGACATGACATATTCCTAGACTATTTCAAATAATAAACAGAAGAGATAGAAAAGGTGAGCTTTAGAAATTATTCTGTTGCCTAATCTTCTAAGTGTATAATTCTTCATAAAGTATAAACATTAATTTAGTGCTGCCATCTGTCATCAACATTCTTAAATCACTATTATTTCTATGGTACAGGATTTCAAGCTTTTAGTCTGAAATCGTCTGGAGATAATTTTCATGTTATGTAATCATAAACTTTCCATAATTAAATAAGGGTTTTTTTTCTACAAAAACAGGGTGTTAGCTTGGTGGCCAGCCGCATGAGCTTACGAAATTTTTAACTATTTATTATGCTTAATCTCCCTCTCCTCATAATTTATATAAATGACATTTTCATGTAGAATTATTTGATTTGCTTCAATTTGCTATACATGTATATTCTGATAAGGAGTTTCCCTGATTAGTTTTTGAGATTCATTAGTTAAGCATAAAAGAGGGAAACGGTGGTGGGGAATGTAATCACCTTAAAATTTAATTAAATGGGTATTTCATGCAGAATTATTTTTTTAAATAATGCATATAATTCATATATAATTGCATATAATGCATATATATTCTTTTAATAAATTCATAGTACACAATTACTGCCTTGAGCCTGTTAATTTGGTTTACTATTTTATTATGTTGTACTTTTCCAGTTTGTCACCAATTATACTTTCCTCACTCCTTCCACAAAAGTTTTCTTAATTATAAACGGATTCCAATGGGACCTTTTTTGACGTTCTTCCAGTATAATTTGATTACCAACCAAACATTTATTTTATATATATACTGCTATTGGTAAGCGCTATTTATCGTCATTAATAACAAATTTTGGCTTTTTTTCAATTTCAATTTTTTCATTCTTTGTTTAAAGCCACGATAATTAGGCTTCTCGTTAATTAAGCTGTATTTCTGAGGCTTGTCAAGGTGTTTGTGAAAGCTGCATTTTAAAAATTCCAGTCGTTTGCAACTGAACGTACTGACTTATGATACTATGAATTTTATGAAATTTCGGAGCTGTCCTTCACTAAAGAATCCCGAGTGTTTTATTAATATTTGTCAGGGATATATAATTTGTCAGAGTGCTAAAATACTTTTAAACTTATTCCTTAAAAGAATATTTTCAGCAATTTAAACAAAGTGATCCATGTGAATTTTATGCTATTATTTTATTTATATATGTGTATGCAGTAAAAATAATACACTTGTTGATGTTACAATAATGTATGAAGATTGTATGTAGAAATATCAAAAAATTAAATAAATATAAACGTCTTTACTGAATCAGGAGTTGGAAACAGGGGCGTACGCTGAAAAAACTGCGCACGGGAAAAAGTCTCAATTTGGCGCCCCCCTCCCCCCCCCCCACTCCCTCGAACTTTTTCTTCGGACAAACTGAAAAAAAATGACACTGTTAGTATAAATGCCGCGTTCCCTAAATTTTTCTACGCGGAGCGCTGCCCCCTTCTTTTCCTCCCACTTTCGCACGGCGCTGATTTCAAATGAATTAGAAGAAAAATTATACGAAAAACAATTGGCGAATATTGGATAAATATGTATCCTGGAAAAGAAAATGAATTAGAAGTAATGCTATTTATGTCTTTTTAAAACACAGAGAAACTTTTACTATAGGAATCCTTCTACTATTACTGGCTCGAATATTCATTTTCAAAACGAAATCATGTATTTGTATAAGTAAACAAAAATATTCTCTGTTTAAGAGCCTGATTAAAGGCTTGAAAGTACTAAGATGTTTTTAAATAAATCTAACTATTAACACCTCTGTTTGATTATTCTAATCGCCTTTTAAGTAAAAGTGAACATTTTAAAGTTCTTATTACATATTTTGTATTAAAAACATTTATGTTTTTACTGTTTTCACTATTTTTACATTTCTCTCATAAGTTGGCAAGATTTTTAAATTTCCGATTTTTTGCCTTTTCTATTCCCCCCCCCCCCCTTCCAAGTCACATGACTGATTAATAAAAAATAATAAACATGAAATTACCTTCCCAAATACTGAATAGTTTTTATCATTTAACCTTTATGCCTTTCGTAAAAGCTCCTGGAATGCAGTGCTTATCCTCCTAATCTTTTTTATGTGCCACTATCTGAACTTGCAGCACAGGAGTGAAATATTTCGAACCGAATTCGCGATTAGTTAAAACTTTATCTTCATTTCCAATATTAAAGTCGAAAGTCATCGTTTCAGTATCAGTTATTTATAGGAATTATCTTTCAAAGTAATTAATTTGAATCCTTGCATCTAATCCCTATAACCATATCTTTTGTCAACAAGTTTAACCTGCTACAAGTGCAATTTTCTGGTATAAGATTTCTATCTCATTTCTAATATTTCTCCTACTATTGCTTAAGTTTAATGATATCACTATCAATGAGGAAATACTTTTTTTTATGATTTAAGCAGATGTTTTTTTCTTCTTTTTTTTTTTTTTTTTTGGTAAAAGAGAATATGAAAGTTTAATGAATTACAACGAGTACGTATTTATAAATAATGTAATGTCATGTATTCTTTCCCTAATTTTTATCAGTTAAAGTATCTCTACCGACATTTAAAATATTTTACACTATTTAAAGTATTCTATCGCTTTTCACGTTCGCATTACTTGCACCCCGTCAAAGGGGCAAATATATAAATTTTTTATTACACTTTGTAGGTTTCCCAATTTGTGATTACTGTATAAAGTGTTATATTTTTTATTTACAGTTAAACTTATTTTTATTTCCCTGCGTTTTAGATTAGAAAAAAAACAGGCGTTTTTATTAGATTTTAGTTTTGAGATAGTATCGAATAAATGGAGAAAGACATTTTTATGCATCATGTTTATGATTTAAGTATGTGATTTTTTTTTAAAATCGGAAGTATAAAAATGTAAAGAATTATAGCAAGTACGTTTCTTTCTAAAAATATGATACCATACATTTCTTCAGTACTCTTATAACCTTTTAAGCAGCTCTACAGACCTATAAAGATTTCTACCGCTTCTCACTTTTGCATATATTTTTAACCTGTGCCTTGTAAATAAATAAAAAAAAGGGCAAACTTATAATTTTATGTACTTTTTCTGTTTTATAACTGCTATATAGAGTGTTATTTATTTTTATTTATAGCTAAACTGATTTTAATTCCCCTGCACACTGAACACACACACACACACACAAAAAAAAAAAAAAAAAAAAAAAAAAGACAGATGAAGTTGTAATGAAATAAATTATTTTTTGAAGATGTTAAGATTTTTGTGTTCCGGACCCCCCCCCCCCCCCCTTCTCCCCTGAAACAATTATTTATTATAGACATGCAAAAAATAGATGTTTTACTTATTTATTTGTTTAATTCTAACAAGCCGTTTCTATACGTGAACTATTCTAAAAAGTATTGACGTTGCATTGCATTAATCGTAAACATTTTTGTGCGCTTTTCTTTTATTCTTCCAGTTAAACAGTTGATCTTTACCAATTTCTTTTTAAAATGGTTTTTAATGAATGATGTAAAACAAGTGGCATGTCACTTTTTAGGTTTCAAACATTTATAAATCAAAAAGACAGAAATCGCTTTCATTCCCTTTTGTGAATGAGATTCATAATGTGCCATTGACATTTAACCCCTTCAGGGACGCCTTTTGCAGTCAGCAAACGGTTAATTTTAATGTACAAATTGCTAAATGGCACCACTAATTTTTTAGTACATCTCCGATCTCATAATATATGTGACTAAAAGCTTTTGATTAATTCCAAATAAATTTGTTCGCAAATTGTTATGTGAATTAGTTGTTTAAACAATTTAAAAGCAGAAATGACTTTCCCCTTAAATGGGTTAAGGGAAGATAAGACTGGGTGTAATACAATGGGAAATATGCGAGCTTTAAGACCCGGTTCCTCAGTAACTAACCGACCGATTTTGATGATATTTGGAATCAGTGTTCCCTGGATCATGCTCAAGAATTATGGCAGACATTTTTTTTGTGACTAAAACTTTTTTTACTACCGTGTATTATTATATTATGCGTATTACTATTTTTATAATATCGTAAAATATCGATTTTTTAGATTTTTTTTTACAATTTCATACATATATATGTTAAATGTGAAATGTGTTCAAAAACGTCCACTTTGATTGCTTATTATGAAAGATCAATTGCGTTAAAAAAAACAATAATAACAGAAAATTGAGTGCAATTAGACAGTTTCTGAGTAACAATACCTGCATTTTCATGCATTTCCGAACAAAATTAAATTAAAGCATGCGTTACAAAGTTGCCCTTTTTGATTTAAGAAGCAGGATTTCGAGATTGCGCCGCAAAACAAGCAATTTTCAATTCATAACAGTCCTTAAGGGGACTTTTCACCACTGCTCGGCCATCGCGCTGAAAAATGTAAAAAAGCAATGACCCTTTACCTAATACACTTATAGAAATACGATTTTCACCCTCTGAATAGTTTGATGCCGTTGTAATGCACTTTGAGAATTTTTAAATTTTTACTATTTAAAATAAATCGCTTCTTCTCGATTTTTTAAAGCATTTTTTTTTTTAAGTTTTTGCAGAAATAGCAATGTATTTTTACCTTTTGTATTTATTTTATTAAAAATATATCCCATTTGTGAAAATCGTTAGTTTTAAAAATAAATTTTGCAAAATGCTGCACATCGGCATCGTATGCCCATTTTCCTTTGGTGAATAGCGTTTATCGATAGTTGTGTTACATTATAAATTACTCAGTTAAATTACTCATTTAAATTTCCTCAAGAGCCTAGTTCAGTCAAGTGAAAAAACAGATTCGCTAATGCTTACCCCAAGGACGAAAATTTTAAAGATATCTTGTTTGCATTTTAATATTTTTAAAATGCAATGTTTAAATTAAAAAAAAAAACTCTTTTTGTATTGGCTAGATGAGATGAATTTGTACAATAGTGGTTTTTTAATTTTTCGATTTTGTTCATAGATATTCTTAATGAGGACACTTTCATTTTCGAAACTTGTTACGAAAGTGAAAGTATCCGCTTGAAAAACTAGTCGTTGGGGGCCACCGTAATACTTACCCGTCATGGATATGTATATGAAAACAAAACATGTGAAAACTATTTATACAATGCATTGCAATTCATAAATAAAATTTAAATATTGTTAATATACCTGTAGTAATGTTCTGTTAAAGAACTGCTGATGTACCAATTTCGACAAATTATATAAAACGCCAAACTACTCAAGTAGTACCGAACTGCTTAAAAGAAACATCCTAATAACTCCAAAATTAATAATTCTATTAACTAACGATTAACTGCATCGGATTAAGCGTCTCATTTCCAATTAAAATATACCTCTGAATTGAAGTTTGAATGAAATACAGGGTCACGAAAAATCGAAGAATGTGGGAAACAGGATTACAAATATCTCGGCAACTAATAATCCGATCGACTTCGTTTTATATGCAAAATTTGTGTTATTTTATTGCCTTTTACGTCCATTCCTTAGAACAAAAAAATTCGAAAATTTTTATATACTTTTCATCAGAACGAATTTTTCGAGAGTCCGAAAAAAATAGTTCCGGATAATCGAGGTTGCTGATATTAAATAGGCTTCGTCCCATTCTTACATACTAATTACATACAAAATTTCAAGTCTCTATCTCAATTTGTTTGGGAGATAGAGCGTTTACAGACAGACAGACAGACGGACGGCAAAAAATTTTTTCTAAAAATATGTTTTTCGAAATCTCCAGTGTCTAAAACGTGTAAATCCGTCAAAAAAAATTTCGATTTTCAAAACGATTGCAAGATTTACCCTATACTACGTATGATGGGTAAGTAAAAAATCACCATTCAAAATTGAAATGATAAAAGAAGGCAGTTGCAGAGATTCATCACAGCTATCCAATACTAAAAAAAAAAGGAAACATTTAAAAATATGAAAATGCAAATGTGATAGCTTTATAAATTTCTTCCATAGGACTAGCATGAGTGAGCGAGTCTTTCCAAGAGACTGAAATAGCCCCTTAAATCTGAATTTTAGGCTGAAATTACATTGCCTCACTTAAAATCGACCTAGAGACTTGCGATATAAACAAAGCGTAAACGCGATCTTAAGACAGCTAGAAAGCAGGCTTAAGAGGCTACTTCATTGAAATGAATAGACCCGTTCGTTAATGTTAATCCTATGGAAGAAATTTATTGCGATATCTCGGTTGCATTTCAATGTTTTTAAATGATTTTTTTCCATTGGATAGCTGAGATCGATCTGTATGTAGGCCGTTTTTTACTTTTATGATTTTGTTTACAAATATTTTTTGAGGACGCTTTCATTTTCGGTACCGGTTTGGACAGCGGAAAACTCTCCTGAAAAATATCTGCCACCAAAATCGAAGAAGCAAAAAACGGCCTGCATTCAGACCTGTCTCAACTATCCAATGCAAAAGAAAAAAAAAAAATAAAAATAAAATAAATAAATAAAAATAAATAAATAAATAAAAATAAAACATTAAAAAATATTGAAATGCAACCGAGATATATCTATATATTTCTTTCATAGGATTGACATGACTGAATTTCCCACTGAGCTCGATAGCAATACAGAGAGCTAACTCCTTATTCTGATACATTGAATCCAGATCCAGGGATCCGCACATGAATACAATGACAAAGCTTTTTCCGACGAAAATCTTTGGCAAAACACATATTTCCTGCCATAGAATAGTATGGGGTAGATATTTTCGAATTGAATTTCCTTTTAAAATTATGACGAAATTGCTACAATTTTCACTGATATATATTCTTTTATAAAAAATATATTGATTTTACTTAAATCCATCGCAAATTTTTAATTTGATATTAGTTAAAAAGAAAATTTTAGTTAAACTCATAAAAAAATAAAGAAACAATTGTTAAATATTGCTCATAAAAATATAAAAAATATATAGAAATAACCAAAAATTATAAAAAGTTTAAAAAAATGCTTGTAATAGTAAGAAAAATAGAGGACTCATTACTTGCGCGCATTGAAAAGTGTGATGAGATCCCGGCAGAAAGAAGATCGGCGAGTATTCCCTCTATATTACGTATGGAGCTCAGTGGAATTTCCTGTCAACAACGCCCTGTTAAACCGCTATCAGATTCACCAACATTTAGTAAGACTTTTGAGCCAACACTTGATTTCCTCCAACTTTTCGCGAAATGTCCTCCCAACACCCCGTGTAATAGCAAACAGCAATGTCTCCCCAACTTTTTTCGACAGGTCCAAAAAAATCTGGGCTAGCCCAAATTTTTCATCCAACATCGAACGTTTCAGCGAATCAGAGATAAGCGATTGATACTAGTCGGCGATAAATATTAACGCCTGGCACGAGTAGAAACTGGTTTTCCGGCTTTTCCTCCGACTTTTTGAAAGACTGTTACAACCCTTGTCCCCCTTTGAGCGGGAAAATGTTGGAGTTAAAATCCGCTGAAAAGTTTGTCTCGCCTAAAAGTTTGTGAATCTAATAGCAGCTTTACGCATAACCTGTGCTCTCGCTGTCGCTAGCCAAATTGTGACTAAATTCTTCATTTGGCGCGTAAACAAGCGATTAGATTCGCCAAATTGCTAGTGCTCAGTTTTTGCTTTTTCATTCTTTTCTCTCTCCCTCTTTTTTTTTTCTTTTTTGGTGTGTGTGTGTGTGCTTTTGCCCTTTGTTTTGAAGAGTACAATTCTGAAACTGCATTTGAAGAATGGGTTTTTAAGAAAAGAAAGTCTAGAAAAATAAAAGTTCATTTGAATATGACATATTTTGATTTTTCAGATTCATTGTGTGTAATATCATGCAACCCGGAATTAATTTAGGAAGTTTTATTTCATAATATTTTAATGAGTTAAATTGGTTTTAGAATTTTTTCCTTGATTACGCAAGATATTTAGAATATGCACATTTTTAATATATTTGTAGCGGATAGTTGAAATTAGATTAATAACAATCGTTGTCGCAGTTATAAAAACTCAGGTTATTTTAGAGTATATTGAGAAAAAGGGGATGCATTAAAGGATTAAAGATAATTTTTAGTGCTACACGGCCGGCGATTCTATTTGGCTAATACTTTTTTCATTTGGCGAACATATTTTATTTTTAATTAGCCAAATTACTAATGTTGGTCAAATGTCAGCGAGAAAACTGCGCATGACATTCTGTTGACGTCGTTCCTCTCTTTTCAGGTGAACACTTTGCAATGAGGCCTTCTCTCCAGACAATAATCTCCGCCATGGAGGAAAGATTTCCGATAGGAGAGATTTCCATCCACGAAAGCGAAGCGGATCTCGTCGTCGAGTGGGCGATAGCAAATTTCAGCACTATCGAGGACTGGAGTTTCTACTGGAGTGATACGTTCTCCTTCGGCGGGAAGAGTTGGGAATTGGGGATCTACCCGAATGTTCGGAGTTATGACGGCTCTAAAGGATACGTGGACCTGAGTCTCGAGAAAGTGTTTCCCAATCCTCCCGTCAGACTTTCCTTTTCCCTTTCGATCGAAACAGCGGAAGGGAAAAAACACCAAGAAAGACATTACACGAAAGTCTTTGACGGTGACAAAAGGCGTCATACATTTTTTCGTTTCATATCCAGACTGGAACTCGCCGAGAGCAAGCCTAAACTGGTGCCGAACGATGTTCTGAAAGTCGTTTGTACAATGAAGAGGCTGAAATACGGTAAGTCTTTGTAGGCTGACCACAAATACTACATACAGAAATCGGTACTACTCGATTATCCCGTCGACCAATTTCGCCAAATTGTACAAATCGCCAAACTAATAGCCAAATGATGCACACTGACATAATTTTTATTTTAAATACCCAAAGAACAAATAAATTAGTAAAACATTAATAAAAATACCTTGATGACATAGCAAACACGTATTTTGTGTATAATGTCATTGAATGTGACATTCACGATCATCCATTATTGGCATTAAATCTTGAAATTTGGCGACGTTTTTTGGTCGACGGGATAACCAAGTAGTACCCCGAAATCTTACATACGCGTTTTTTTTCGTTTGTTTGTTTGTTTTAGATTTGTGAGCTTTTGACTACCAATATTTCCTAATAATAATTTTCTTGTTATGAAATCGTAGAAGAAAGATCGTGCATTAAACAACTCCGTGAATATTATTCGGAAATACTGGTACGGAAATACCTAAACGCTAACAAAAATAAAGACCGCAAAAACCCATAGCCCATCGCGTTTTTTATAACTTTAAGAATTTTAAATTTTTTTAGGTTTTAAGAATTTAAAAGAGAATCTTTGCTTAAGAAAATCACTTAGTTATTGCACTTCGAAAGAGATGAACAAACTTTTGCTTTTTTAATTCTTTGAAAAAAAAAATCGTAAAAAATACGTCTTTCGGTTGTAATTGGATTTAAAACCTTCTATAATTCAAATTTCATAACGAGTACTATTTACATTATTATTGTGCAACTCTCTTTAAAAATGTTTCACACCGTATAAATAAAAATGTCACATATGTGATTTTTACTTTTGTGACATCTTTACCACCTGTATTTTAGAGTAGTAAAATTCGGCTTATGAAATCGTAAAATTTTCCGTGAAAAAATAATCCACGTTTATTATTCGGGAATACTGGCAGTCAACTACTAATAAAAATAAAACGCATGTAAATCGTGTATTTACCAGGGTTTATAAGATCTTAGAAACCAAACTCTCTATTTAAGAGAGATCAATAAAATTTAAATCCATTAAAACTGGTAACAGATTTTTTATAGTTATTACACTTCAGTAGGTATGAAATAAACATTTACAATTAAAACTCTCGGATAAAATTCTTTAAAAAGTATGTGTTTTGTCTGACATCGGAATTAAGAAATTCAATATTTCAAAGTAGTAAATTAGTACTTAAGAAAAAACAAGACTGGGTGCAACCATATGAGAAATATACGAGCATAAAACCCCCGTTAACGCGTTAACTACCCGACCGATTTTTATGAAATTTTGTATCTATATTTACCATATTATGTTCAAGATTTATGGCACAGAATTTTTTTTCTGCGACTAAAACTTTTTATTTAAGAACAATGGCAATTTTTTAAGAAATTACCCAATCTTCAGATTTTTTTTCCGAAACTAATTAATATTTTTTAAACTGTCTGCTATGTATGATCTTATATTTATACTTTACCACCAAAATTTTTTTTATCAAAATCGCTCGAGTACTTTAGGAGTTAACGGAGTTTTTGGCTGAAGAGTACTTTTTTCGGAGAGCAAAACAATGTAGTACTTCTAAATTGTGTGAAGTTCTTGCACATTTTTATCAAAGACATGAATTAAAATAGGGGAGAGGAAGGCACGTTTGAACATTTTTTTTAAATCGATACATTTCTTATTTGAATTATATTTTTCGCGTTTTAAGTATTACCAACACCGACTATATACTACCGGCCTATCCATTTCGCTATAAACCGCTGATAAAGTGAAGCTGGATTCAGCTTCAAACCCTGAACTATTTCATTGAACCACGTGAGTCCAAGTGATGCAAACCCTGCCCAAATTAGCATTGAATAAGCTGTGCACATGTTTGCACATGTGGTCATTGTTTTGGTTCAGGGTTTGCAGGATTGGCATAGTATCAGAGTCCTCTGGCAGGAGACTTCAAACATTAATATCAAATAGACAGGCCTTTAGATCTAGTGGGTCATGGTATTACATAATAACAACAATGCATTTCTTCATCATATGAACCAGAAATTAAAAGTTTTCCATTTAAATTAAAGAAGTTAAGAGGATTTTAAAAGCTGAAAGATTTATAATAAGAAAATACAACATATTGCTCAGTGGTGCACAAAACAAGAATTTTAAAAAACACTTGCGGGCGTCTTCAGGAAAAATTTTCTGAAGACGCCCGCAGAAGACGGCGCGAAACGTTGATGTTTTTATTTTGTTTTAATTGTACAAGTGTTTATTAAAATTCTTGTTTTGTGCAACACTGAGCAATATGTTGTATTTTCTTATTAGTTAAATTTTATGGTGCAACTGTCCTATATATATTTATGAAAGATTTCTGTTCAAACCTGCCCCATGTAGGGGCACCTTTGAAAAAATGAATAAAATATGAAAATATTGAGAGTTTTCATAAAAAACTGCATATGTTTCAGAAATAAAAAGTAATATGAATATAATTAAATATCTATATTTTATTGAAACTAATATTTTTTCTATTATTTAACCAAACTTAAATCCACCAAATTTGATGTCAAAAATCATTGTCGAAACAACACAGAGTGTCCATCCAGTTATGTTAGGTTGTGAATACTGTTTTACAATATCCTTGAAATACACCAATATGCTATCTGATGCTTCTGGAAAATTAATTTTTTTCATTCACACTTTTTATGAAAAAACCTAGTTTAAATTCCGTTTTATCTAGTACTAAAACAAAAATAATGCTTGGGAAAGAGTAAATGAAAGAGTATAGGGTTTTTTAGACAAATCTGCTAACCTATGAATCATTATTGTGTATTCGGGATTTGCAATCATATATATTATAAAGCAGAAGTTCTGAAACTTCCACAGGAGTGTTTTCAAAAACTACCCGATGGATTTTTTTGCCGATTGTATCATTCGATAAGAAATATTTTTCCGAAGGTTTGTGATTCAAATTTACAGGGATAACTCTGATTTTTCGTAGTAAATTTCGTATTTTGCGGTTATTTTTGACGAAAGAGTTGCCAGTAGCTGTTTTTGGCGAAAATTATAATTGCTAAAGGAATTAAAATGGTATATCTATTAGAAATATTACAAATATCTTGCAAATAATAGCAGAAAATAACTACTGATAATATTAATAATAATAAATAAAGACCGCTTAAATGAGGCGTAATATTATAAAAATATATTTATCTTGAAAATGCAAAAAATATTTGTAATGCTTAAAAAATAAATTAACGCGAAATATAACAATTGGTTTAACTTTTGGCGACATCCCTGGCGATAGAATAAAAACATGAATTTCAAAAATTGATTAAATGAATTTTGAATGATAGTTATTTCCCTTTTTATTATTTTCTTTCTCTTTTTCATCGAATTTCCGTATAATATAACTTACTGCAGAAAAAAGCAGATCTGATTGTAAAAGACACTGTAAGTTGTGAGTTACTATTCGTTTCTATACGATTTTCATCTTGCTTTTGTCGCCAAAGAATGTGTTTTTAAGCCGAAAATGCACTACTGACTTAATGCCTGACTTAGGTTCAGGGGCCTCGCTAAGGGGGGGGGACAGGGGGGAGGCTCCTCCCCTTAAAACATTCACAAATGTTGTTACACTTGGCAAATTTTAAAACTTTTTTGTCAAATTTAATTAAAATTTTAATAAAAACTGTAATACATTTCCTATTTTTGATAGAATTTGCAAAAGTTACAACTGTAATTGGGAATATTATTTAACTTTTTACACATAAGAAATGTATTACATTTTCTAAGTGCGGCAACTTGGCAAAATTATAAAACGAGTTGGCAAATATGAAAACATGACTTGGCAATTTAAGGTCTTCTCCCCCACCAATAAAGTCTTAGCGATGGCCCTGCTTAGGTTCTTAATGGTCGCAATAATGTTGTTTTTTTCAAGTGAAGATAATTTTTAGAGTATATTTTAATATTCAATCGTAAATTATATAGATATGAGTATAACTCTTTTATTTCTTTTTGCAAATGTTTTTATTGTTAATTTAATTTTTCTTGATCCATTTCGTCAATTTCACTTACAGGAAAAATTACAGTTTTAAAATTTAGAAACTGAAGAAGGAAAGATTATCCCGTCGATTAAAAATCTACCGCCAAATTCCAAGGTTGATTGTCAATAATGGATGATCGTAAATGTCACATTCACTTGACATTAAGTATAATATAAATATTAATAATGTCATCAAGTGATTTTCAATTCGACATTTTATTTCTACTTTTATATATGCTCTGCTAATTTGCTTTTCGTTATTTAAATGAAAATTTATGCTAATCTATATAATCTGGCTTATAATTTGGCGATTTGTGTAATTTGGCGAAATTGGTCGACGGTATAACCAAGTAGTACTGAAGGAAAAAAATTAATTGTAATTAAAAGGAAATTTATGCAATTATGCGTTATTACTATAGATAAATTCAACATTTGAAATAAAAAATTCCAGATGAATAAAATTTACAAGTCTTTTTTAATTGGCCATTTAATCTTCAATATTTCTTCAATCAATATTTCGCTATTCTCTTTCGCGCAGGCTAAAAAAAATGTATTTTAAATATTTTATTAGATAAAACGTAAAAATCATTTTTCTATTTTTTTTTTTAATATTTTTAAAATCTAATTCTACCATTATGTGACTTACAGGACAAAATAGCAGAATTACTTTTAAAAATGGTTTTATCTGTTAATTGTATGTTATTTGTTTATTTTGGGTATTTGAATTTACTTTTGTCACCAAACAATGTGGTTTTATACCAAGAAGGCATAAGCCGGATGTTCGCAATTACTAAATTCTCTCACTCTCTTTTAAATGTGTGAGAGCATTTTTAGGATATTTTTTTATGTTTAATTGTAAATATATAAATAGCAGTTATAGCAAAAAAAAAAGCGTATAATGTTTAAATTTTAGTATAAATGTCTTCCTCATCCAAACAGTAAAATAATTTAATTGCAACTTTTTAAAGTTTTGGCGCAGATGTCATATACGCATTACATTCGCACGATTGCAACGATGGCAATTTTATGCCTCACATCGTAACCCGACTATGGTTGTTTATTTATTAATAAACTATTTATTAACTTTCATTTTGTTTTTTAAAATAATATAAATCATTTTGTTCTATAGCTATTAATTAAACTTTTTTTATTTATTAATTTTTTTTCAAATAATAGAATATAATTAAAAAATATTTATGAAATTGGTAATTAAAAACCGAGTTTTCTCCAAATTGGCGCCAGAAAAAAAAATCGCCAATGGGGTGCATACATGACATCTGTGTCAAAGTTTTTTCACTATACAGAAGTAGGAAAAATGCAGTTTAAATACCGATTAAAGTTTTTTCCAAATATGGAAATTTTGTCACAGATTTGGTCATATACTCATCGAGGTATCTCGCTGGCTCCAAAATGGCATTATTTGCCTTATATGGTAACCCAGCTATAGTTGTTTATCTGATTATAAGTTGTTTATTTACTTTCATTTTCTTTTTTGAAATGATATTTGTTGTTTTGTTCTACAGTTACTTTTTTATTTATTGTTAATTGCTGTTTAAAATGATAGAAAATAATAAAAAATATATAAATTTCTTTGGTATTCTAAAACGAGGATTTTGGCACATTGTAGTTGCAAGAAAATCGTGCTAAACCTATTGCGTAATTATGTCTGTGGAGGAATCTTTTGTGAAATATGAAAAGTGTAAATTGGCTATTACTTGATTATCACGTCAACCAATTTCGCCAAATCGTTCGCCAAATTATACAAATTTACATAACTTTATCTTAAATAACTAAAGAGAAAATGCTTAAATACGAAAGAGCAAATAATTTTGTTTTCATTTTTCAGGAGAAAATTTTGCAATAATAAAGTAATTGTTGTAGTGAGAATTTTAATGTGTGTGTAAGTTTTTTTTTTTTTTTCGTTGGCAACTTGCTGTAACGAAAAATGTTTATTTTTTTCCTGCCATTGTTTTGTAAGAGCTGGTTTTGTCAAAGCCATGTTAAGGTGGTATTCAAATTTTTGAACCCTTCCCAATTACCACCTCTTGGTTCGATTTTGCCCATTTGCAATTCCCACTGAGATGTTAACCATCTCAATGTACTTGACGAGTTTGAAGATGATTCTTGCATAATTGTGCCTTTTATCGCGCGGACAAAATTTAATATACATATAAAGTTTTTAGGTGGGAGTAGCTTTGGGTTCCTGGCTTCACATAATGAAAAGTTGTGAAGAAATTTTTCAGAAGTTGTATCATGGTAACGACTGTATAAATTAATATTTCTTCAGATAAGGGAAAATCCTGTGTCCATAATGGTCTCATTTCACTTCCAAATGTGCACTGTTTAGTAATAAACTAAAATAGTTGCTTCTAAATAGCTGATTTTTCTCCAACGTTTAAGATAATTTAATATCACAATGTTGTCTAAATCGTT
The DNA here is from genome assembly GCA_964019185.1 of Maratus speculifer. Lineage (NCBI taxonomy): Eukaryota > Metazoa > Arthropoda > Arachnida > Araneae > Salticidae > Maratus > Maratus speculifer. Next base: position 6,229,181 of record CAXHSM010000010.1, read on the forward strand.
TTCAGCAATGAGCAAGGTGCTGCTAGAAGTCCAAATTATTTAAAATACAAATTTAAATTTACCAGTTCGTTTCATCCGCGGTTGATTTTGAAATATTGACCAGCGCAGCGGGCATAGCCTGCTAGTTATTAAATAAATGAATGCATCATCACTTTAGATTTGAAATTTCCGATCTCGAAATTCTAAAATGGAGGGCCAAAATCACAGTCCGGTGAAATCTAAGCGCATTATTCGTCATTGAGCCGCGTCCTTTTCAGAGAATAATCTCTTAGCGGTAGGGAAAATGTCGCCTTACTTCTTTTTCCGAGAAAAAATCGTAGCGGCAATTTTGAAATAAATCTGATCTGTTTTCATTTATAATCAAAATTTTTCACTCTCGTTCTATAAAATGTCATCAAAATATTTTAACTGAGTTAATTTCGATGGTTTATCGTAAATAAGAACAGACGGTAACAATCGCTTGAAAATTGCTTTACCCCTCCTTCTTTTTCAAATGGAGAAACAAATTCGTGATTTTCACCTTTTCCACACGACCAATGAGGTGTCTGGATTTTACTTGACTGTGAATTTGGCCCTCCATTTTAAAATTTCGCTTTCCGATCACTGATATATCGAGAGATTGTTATATATATATGTATAGTAAGGAGTGATTATTAACAGTATAAATCCATGTTCTTTGATATTATTAATTAACCTTTTTTCACATAGAAAAAATTCCAAAAAAATAATAGTAATTAGGTACATCAACAACTCTTTACTTCATAGTTTTAGATATTCAATGGTGCTCCATCAGATGGAGTTCGACATTACAACTGTTTACTCAATTCGGCTAAAAAAATTTAATAAAACAAAGCTTATAAACAAAAGATTACATCTTTATTTAAGTATTGAACAATAAATCAAAACTTTAGGGATACAAAATTGTCAATAAAAATCTTACAACTTAATTTTTTTTCTTAAGTTTGGATTCAAGAGGGAGAAAAATACATATTTTGCTTAGAGAGTATTGTGCATACAATATGGTGCAGCTTTGTATACTTATTCCACTAAAGCAGTAGTAATGTACTGCCATAGACATTTTTAAAAAACAATTTATTTGAAGGAAATTATTTAGAGTGTTCTAAGGTGCCCCTAGTTCAAACGTGCCCCCCCTCTCCCCGATACGTAAATACTTGGATAAAATGTATCTATAATGTATCTGTATATAATAAATGAGTGCAAAATGTTAGAGTAAATTTCATGTGAGTGGTCTCAGTCGAGTCTTCTTTTAACGGATTTAAAAACTTTTCCTCAAGCTTTTTTTTTTTTTTTTTGTTAAATGTTTGGTTTGGAGAAACACCAATTGAATAATTTGTATGCTATTAAATGAGATTCAGATTGTATTAAAAAAAGACATTTTAGCTATAGAATTAAATTCACAGTCGTTTTATTTAACACTGGTTAAAGGTGAAGATACTTGAAAACTGGTGTTACATGTAATGGTAACATTCTTTTAAAATTACTAGTACGCATTTCAATTTTTTTATTATATTTTTTAATGGGATATCTGCAGTTGATGTCTCAACAGATATATTTCCATCTTTTTATTTTATTGTTGCGGAGTTTATTCTTCTGAGGCAATGTTTCGAAAAGTCAAATTGTCCTCATATAGACCGTGCAAAGGAAATCACTTAAATATCTCAATGAGAATTTGGAAAAGAACATTTCAATTGGTTTTTCATTAGCTTGTGAATGTCTTCGTGATATGTGTGGACACTATAAAGAATTTTCATAAATTATTTACAGTATGCAACTCAGACTTAATAGCTTTCAACATTTCTAACATATTCTTTATGATACAACTTATAATTTGTTTTGAGCGCACATTCGAAAGATTAGGATTATCTAAACACAAATATTTAAATAGTTATTTTACTCTATTTAAATTCCAAATACTTGATTTATGTCTATACTGGTTATTACTGTCTGTATAGGTTCTCGCAAGTGGTACTGGCCATTTCGGAAATGGAATAGAGAGGAAACTATGACAGTTTCTAAGGCGGCTACTGCAGGTAATTATACATAAAAAATATATGTAGTACACATTCATGTGTATAGTTTTTTCACTCGTTTTAGCTTGTAAGCACTTGATTATAGGTCTATGTGGGTTATTACACACCTATATACGATCTCCTAAAAGAGACAGGCAATTTTTAAAATTGAATAGAAAGGAAACGATGGCAGTTACTAAAGTGATTCTTGCAAGTAGTTTATGTTTGAAATCATGAATGTCTATAATATTCTTCCTAAACTCCCTACTACTAAAAATAAGCTTAAAATTCTGCATTTTCATTTGGAAACTATCTCTGAAATCTATCTATTTTAAATAATGTATAGTCTGGAGAATAATCTTTTGAACTTTATTTTATATATACATTCACACTAAGATGTATTAAATTAAAAATTACATTACATTACACTAATATGTATTACATATGTATTACTTTCCGAACAAAATATTGTTTCATTTAGCTTTTTTTTTATTTCAACTTATAGCTGAAATATTTTGTTAACTGATTTCACATATTTCAATATAGTTAAAAACTCTGAACAGCCTCAATTTCTTCGATGTCCCAATTATCACTCAAATGCTGAGGTCATGTTGAAAAGCAGACATATAGTTGAGATTAATTGCATCAAATTTTTTAATGATAATCGTTGTCATAAATAATGACAACTTTTAACAAGCTACGGGAAATCTTATTAGGTGTGCAACTTTGTTTTCTGACAAGGTTTTTTTATTGAATGGTTGTTTTTATAAATACTAATCGAACAATTTTGATAGTGTTACATGATATTCACAATATACTTCAGAAAAATCTTTAGTTGTAGATATCAAAATTGGGCTTCTTTTGTTAACTCTGCTTAAAAGCGCACATTACTCACATGAAGATACTTTCTTGCAAAGTAATTTCAAATCAATGACAGTGTTCTTTTTAAATTTATTTTTGCATTTCAGTATCTGAATGGATTTGTTTTCATGAAACATCCGAGGTAAATGTCTTACTGAGTATGTTTTTACTTAAAAACAATTTTTTGGGGGTTACAATTTATTTTGTAAAGACGTCTTCACTTTTGGATCTGGTTCCGAAATTCAAAATGTTTTCAGATATTCTATGAAAAAAAAATACTGATATAGGAAAGAGAAATTTTTAAAGAACGTTGTCATTGGTTTAAAATGAATTAGCTTTGAAAGTTTTCCTTCTTCTATTTATGTCATCATAAAATTCCATTTTTGATGAGTATACTCTAGAATAATTATGATTATCAACACAAAAATACCTAAAAAAGAATTATGTTGAACTTTTTATAAGTCAATATCACACATCTATTCAGCGTCTCTTAAAACAAACTAGCTTTTTAAAAAAATGAAATACGTTGCAAACTGTGACAAATACTAAAGTGATCATTGCTGGAGTTAAACAGATGGCATCAGGGATTTCTTTTATATTCTTCCTTGTTTTCATATTAAATGGGATGGCATAGTCCTGTCTCAAACAGCAATAGTATTCAAAACAACCTTGCTATTTCAAAAGTTTCGCTATTTATTTTTATTTCTTTGCGCTTCAAGTTGCACAAACTGAGGGGGAACAGCTGAGTGAACTTTTATCCATATTTATGGATTATTTTAGAAAATTCTGATAGTTTGAGAGTGTGGCACCTCCTGTCGGATACATAATATATCAAAACTAACAAGAGTAATAAAGAAATTTTTGATCTAACACATACATCTCCTGGCAGAATAACTTTAAAAGTCGTCATTATTTTTTTTATACTCCAAATCTCTTATTTAAAATTCATTAGTGTTTCATTTTAGGCACCCCGTATTTTAGTGTGTTCTGTATTGCCAATAAAACTATGCCTATGTTAGGTAACACTGAATATGCATCTGCTGAATACAGCCTACTTCAGTAATATTCTCATATTCTAATTCTAAAATGTCTTAGATTTTAAAAAGTAAATAAATTCACAGTCAGAATTATTTATATTTTTTGTGAATCAAAGAAAAGAAATACTTATTCATTTACGTCATTAAAGAGCATGCTTTTTTTAAATCTTTATCGCTTGATTTTATTGATGAAACACCACTAAATCTGAAGAAAAATATACACTTTGTTTCACGAGACAAACTCCTTGGTAAAATAAGATAAAAAAATTACTCATATTTTAAAAGTGGTGGATAATCCAAAATTTAAATTTTAACAAAGAGAAAATAATTCGGGCCTTAATGGATTAAAATGAGTGCTAGAACGAGGATGTATCTTCAAATTGCCAATTTAGTCAATGCACTCCATTTGAAGAGTAAACTTGTGATAATTACAGAGTCTTCTTTTAGAACACAACTTTTAAGAAACATCTTGAAAATTACAATTTTCTAATGTGTTTCAAAGAAAAAAGCGGAGTGAGAATGTCTATAAATATGAAAAAACTTATGAATAATGGCACATACAATTTATTCATGTTGCATTTTAAAATATTTGCTTTTATAGTTTTTTCTTTCAATTTTGATTCTTTTTTTTTTTCCTTCACATTCAAAATTTTTTTCTGAATTGTCGTAATTTAAGTCAATATTTGGATATGAAAAACTGCCAGGCTTTCTCTTTGCTAGTTATTTTTGTCTTTGTGGAAACTAGACAAAATAAGCTTTAAAAATGTTTCTTATATAAAAAGTTCCACTTTAAAGATCAGAATAGCTACACAAATGCTTTGTAAGTCGTAAGATTTTCTAAATATCGTATATTAAGAATTTTCAGTAGGACACGTGTTTAACATGTGGTAGTTTTTTGATAGCAAATTCTTGAAGTTTTTAAGAATGCACTAGTTTTAACACTCATATATATGCACTTATTTTTTCAGAAATTTTAAACATGTTGCATGCCTATGTATCTTTTCGACATTTGCCATTTGATTTTTAATAGAAAAGGAAGAAAATGTGCCTAAAAATATTTTTATTTTAAGTTTCTATTAATTTTTAGTACAGCAGGGAATGATACTGAACATGCTTATACAGGATCATCTACTCAAAACGTATCTATTCAGAATATAAAAGCATCTCTTCAAACTGTCGAAGCATCTACTCAGATTATGGCAGTAAAAAGTAAGTTGGGTTATTTTAATAGACACAACACAATTAATTACAAACTCATTTACATGCATAGTTAAGACAAAATCTATGTTGTGTAAAAAAGGAAAACAAACGATACAAACCTTTTTTTTCTGAATTAGTTGAAGCTTTTTCTCAGGATCCTCCCCAGATCTTCATGAGAATAAGCTACATCATGACTTCAAGGAATTATTCCTCCAGAAAGGGGACTGTGATGTCACTTTCAAAGTTGAAGGTTGAAGGCTCGGAATTCCCGGCACACAGATTAATCTTGAAAGTCCGGTCTCCGGTGTTCGCTTCCACCTTTCGACAAAAGAATGGAACCGGCATTATTGAAATTGATGATTGCTAATCATCCTCTTTTTCAGACTTCCTGTATTTCCTCTACTGTGGAGATCTCGGCAGGATTTCCCTGGAAAACGCATTCGACCTTTTCACGGAGGCCGACAAATACCAGGTTTCGGATCTCAGAGCGAAGTTCATGGATTTCATGAAATCGAACCTGACTGTCGACACCTTTTGTGAAACCCTCACCTTGGCTCTGCGGCATTCTGAGGCTGAATTGATCGAGTTATGTACCGATTACTTTCAAAAGAATACCTCGAAAATTATTGTGACTGACAAGTAACAAATATTTTTAGCCGAAAATCCGACAAAGAGTAATGAGTTATTGGTCAAGTCTTCCGCGCCCAATAGCAGCTGAAACAATTAGTTCTGTGCTTCCAGCCAAATAGTATCTTTGTTGTGTTCTATACTTACTGATTATTCACAAAAAAAATTCCAGAAATTTCTTTTCGTGAATATCTTTCAGATTTGGAGTACAAACTTGTTCAAAGGTAGAAAAAAAACTGTGGATTTTTTAATGTAATGAAACCTGAAAAAAATATTATGATTTATCTATTATTATTATTCGTTTTTTTTTTTTCCACATATATCATGATCAACACCTTCAATATTTATACTCATTGGAAATATAATTAAAAATCGCGTAAATAACATTTTTTTAAATCGCTATGATTTGATTGTCGGATGTTGCCGAAAAGACTAATTTACTTTTTTAATACTAGGGGGGCCCCGCACCCCTGCTCACTATGCTCGCCAACCCCCCGCGTAATCGCTTCGCGATTCCAAATTATTGTCTACCCCTGCTTGCTGTGCTCGCCAATAACCCATGGTATGAATAAGCAGTTGCAGACCTTTCAAATGATGTGTCACACAATTGGTGTTGTAAAGAAATTACAAAATGCGCCCCCTCTGAGGGCAGAGGGGGGGTTACACACAAGGTATCCATAATATGAATAAGCAGTTGCAGACCTCTCAAATGATGTGTCACACAATTGGTGTTGTAAAGAAATTAAAAATGTGCCCCCCTGCGGGGCAGAGTGGGGGATGACACACAACACATCCATAATATGAATAAGCAGTTGCAGACCTTTCAAATGATGTGTCACTCAACTGGTGTTGTAAAGAAATTAAAAATGTGACCGCCCCCCGCTGTGGAGAGCAGAGTGTGGGGGTGACACACAAGACATCCATAATATGAATAAGCAGTTGCAGACCTTTCAAATCTTGTGTAACACGACGGGTGTTGAAAAGAAAATAAAAATGTGTCCCCCCTGGGGAGCAGAATGGGGGATAACACACAAGACATCCATTATATGAATAAGCAGTTGCAAACCTCTCAAATGATGTATCAAACGACTGGTGTTGTAAAGAAATTAAAAATTTGGCGAAATATTACAGTTATCGCCAAGTTGGCGTCACTTTTGACAACTAATTTTGGTCGCCAAATTTGGCGATATATCGCCAAGTTGGCGACAAACTTGGCGATTGTTGGCGATGGTAACCTTTCCTCTCTTTATGGTAACCCATATGGCGATGCATAGACGGAGCCCTTTCCTGATTGGTCTATTCGACTCATGGAAGGAGTGGACAACCCGGATTCGTTAGTTCCGGAAATCTTCCACATCAGCATCATTCCAGGAGTCATTCCTTTTAAGGCTAGTTTTTTTTTACTATAGAAGGAATATGAATCATGCAAGCATATTTTTATTTTTATCTCATGCTTTTATACCATGAAAGTCCTGAATTAAAATATTTAATTTTATATTTAATTTTGTAAGTTTTCTATATGTATGTATAATAAAAATTAACACATATAAAGTTTTAATTTACTGAAAATCGTTCACTGTGTATATATTAATTATTACATATTTTAAATAATTGAAAATCATGTAGATATTCATGTTGTGAAAAAATAAATAAATAAATAAATAAAATCTGTATCAGTTGATTTCAGGACATTGACGAATAAGTTTGCTAATTTTTTTTATTTTTTATGTCATTATTTTCATTTTATATTTTGAAACACGTAACTATATTTTTATTTTAATTTAACACTTTTTAACATAATTGTCCAGAATTGAAAATGCAATTTTGCAATTTTCCTATATGCTTGAATATTTCAAATCAACACACATCTATTAAAAACGTTTCATTATAAGGGCATATATATATATTTAAATAATCAAGAATTATATAAATATTCATGGTTTGAAGGAAGGGGGTGAAATTGATATAAATTGATTGCCGGTTATTGGCTAAAAAACTTGCTTATTTCGTTGATATTTTGCAACATGTAAATATCATTTCAATATTATCATGCAGTTTTACACTATGAATGTCAAGAGTTAGAATGTTTGATTTTATATGTAAATTTGGTAATTTTTCAATATCTTGAATATTTCAGATTAACACAAATAATATCCATATTAATGAAAAATGTTTGCAATGTACATATTTTCTACGGAAATTATATATTTATTAATTGCTAAAAAATCGTGCAAAAATAATCAACATGATTGAAAAAAAATATTTCGTTATGAGTTAATCGCTTACCTGTATTTTCCATCCGAAGTCTCGTGTAAAAATAATTCAATTGTTTAAAAAGTTGTCTTGATTAAGAAAAAATTTAGTTTTTTGAAAAAGTTTTTTTAATTTCCTAAAACATGGATATTTCCTCAAAACATGGATATTTACTCGATTTTTAATTATTTAGATAATTCATTTATCTGAACATTGCAAACAATTTTCAATAAATTTAACCATCATATGTGCTGATCTCAAATATACAAACATGTAGAAAAGTTACAAAATTACATATAAAAATAAATATTTAACTCTGAACAGTCATAATATAAGTATATGATAATATATATATATATATATATATATATATATATATATATATATATATATATATATATATATATATATATATATATATATATATATATATATATATATATATATATATATATATATATATTTACACGTTACAGAATATAAAAAAATGAACAAGTCTTTTCGCCAATATTCGGCAATCAAATCATACCGATATATTTGTTATTGGGGAAAAAATGTCGATTGAAACGATTTTTAAATATTTAGAAATGAATATATACATATGTGTGTACATTACGTATATTTTTCAATAATTTAAAAATTGTATTGGATGATCATTAAGAACAGGGAAAAAAGTAATAAATAAATAGATGTCTTGTTTTTTTAGGTTTCATTTTCTTTTTTTTTCCTACTTTAATAGTACGTACTCAAAATTTGAATGAAATTCATGTAAAGAAATTACTGTAATGTTTTTCAATGTGCGGAAGTGCAGTATGGAACACAACAATAAGTCATTTTTTTGCTAAAAAAAATATCAAAAACTGTAATTTCAGTTAAGTTATGCCTAACGAAACTCAAGAGTGAAGGACAGCATAAAGACAAGCATATTTTTCATTAGTTACAGTGGATAAAGGCGCCCCCCCCCCTCCCCCAATTCTCTGGAGTGGCCAAGGGATTGCAACTTTTCGTTATGGTTGTAAAAAGGGAATCGGGTTTGGCCTTGTGTCTACAGTCCTCATGTTTAAGAACGATGTGCCACGATTGTTTACAAGTAGCTTAGGCAAGATTCGATCATTTCTTTACTATTAGGGTGCGAATAAACACAAGTACTTTTTGCGGTTAGCAGCTGGCACGTTTTATGTTTGCACACGCACACAGCATATGTGCTCGGACATACATTTCTTTAAGATAATTTTAACGAGGAGGATCATTTCGGGTGGTCACTCGTTGTTCAAAGCAACGATCGAAAAAAAATGCTCTTGTGAAAAACACATTTACAGTAAAACCCCGAAAATTCGGATTGATTGGGACCAGACCCAATACGGATTATCGGGAGAATTAAAGAAAAAAAATTAAATAAAATAAAACATTTATACAGAAAATCACCTATACGTTAAGCTATTAAATATTTACATACAATATATATATATATATATATATATATTTTTTTTACCGTGCGGTCACGCATCTTTTTGAGCATAAGTACATATAAATAATTTACTTCAAGTGATATTGTTGAAGCGTTTTCTCTCAATAACAAGGAAGCAGACCTATGGGCTGACAAAGATCGGTAAGCAATCCTTATCAGACAATGGTTCTTATAGTGACTATTTTACCTTGCTTTCTTGCAATGCTCTAAGTAAAAATTTATAGTGCAGTGATTTTTATGACATTTCTAAGTGGTTTAAAAAGAAAACTGGCAAAATTGGAATTGCCAAAGATAGTAATACATTGTTGTTTATTTGAAAGATAACATCAAAGAGTTTAAATAAGAAAGGTTAAGGTATTCTTGCGAAAAGATTCAGAAAAAGTTTTTTTTATTATTATTATTATTCAGAATACTACGATGAAGCAAGTTAATGTTATGGAAATTAGCCAATCACTTCTCAAACTTGAAAAATAAAATTGACCAAACCGATCCGGTTTATCCGAAGATCCGGATTAACGGGGTCCGAATGTGCGGGGTTCTACTGTATTTTAAATAAAATGTCATTTTTTAATTTACGTGTTAAAAAGTATAAAGATTGATGTCAACTTTTTACATCGAATGGGCGCACTAGTGTACAACAATTCCTGTCTTTCATCAAATTATTTTTTATACAAGCTCATTCTTTTAATGAAAGGCAGTAGTACGCAATAAATTAAATTCATCATACTTTTTAAATGATTATTTAGTTTTTTTTTTTTTTTTTTTTTTTTTTTTTACTGATCATAAGTAAACTAATACATATATTTATTACAACATGCTTCACTCTATCAGAAAGTGCAAACAAGGGCTTTTATAAATAATAAATGTTCTCTACAATAGCTGCAGTTATATTAATATAAAATAAAAACATAAAAGTTGTCCGAACTAGTTTTTTTTTTCTTTTGCACAAGTATTTGAAATTAGGAAGACAAGTTTTGTTTTAATTATTTACCTCTATTATTCCTAGCATTAAAAATTGGTTTTTGACAAATACTGTTATAATCCGATTTATAATTTATTTATTTACGTCAGATTTCATTTGCAAAAGATGCATTATTCTCTGGAAAATAATTAAAATTTCATCAAAATTTACTTTTTTTTTTTTTTTTTTTTTTTTTTTTTTTAAGGGTTTTTTTAAGCTTTGAATTTAATCCTGTTGTGCGGTTAATCACTAGTGGCTCACTAATTTGTGGCTTAGTGCATTTATGTGGTAGGCGGAGACAGATGAAAAGAGGAGAATTGTGGGAACGTCTCTTTTAATCAAAAAATGATGCTCGCTCGATTTCGATATAAAAATGAAGAAAAATATTGATTTTTTGTGTTGATATTCAGATTTTAATTGATGCATTTGTATTATTTCGCGTAATTTTAAAGAAAACACATAATTTTGGAAATGTGTTTTGCAAATTTGTATCTTTTGCATATATCCTAATTTCTTGCGTATAATCCGCGGATCAAACAATCATTTTTCGACACAGAAATTTTATTAAATAAAATATAACTTTTCAGATCGCCGTAAATATTCGCCTTCATATACGAAATAAAATTTCTGGGTCGAAAAAGAATTGTTTGATCCGCGGATTATAGGCAGGAAATTAGAGTACTTATGTTAATGTCAGTTTTCTGGTAAATTACATAATGCACTATATGCAATCTATTTTTTAATAGTGTTACGCGAAAACATTTATAAGTTTGGTAATTTGGTAATGTATTAGTTATATAATAATGCCAAATAACAAATTTATTGATAAAAAATAATTGATAAATAAAAGCTACTTAAACTTCCATACTTCTTGCTATTTCTGGGTTCATTTTTAATGTAGAGCTTCTGCTAAAGGTCTTTTTATTCATTTATTTTTTATTTTTCATGAATATTTAATATATTAAAACTACCTTATATATATGTATGTGTATTCTACTGGAAACAGGCTTTACCTCAGAAATATTCAATTTTCATCAATGTGATTATGAGCAGAAACTGCTTTTAAAACTACTTATTTATTGATTGATTATATACATCGGGTGTCCCAAAAATGACTGATGGATTTTAAAATTCCATAACTTGCAAACGGTGACAGCTTTTAAAAAAAAAAATGCAGGAGGGTTATGTATAATGTCAGGAGTTTTTTACCGTAATTTTTTATTTTAGTTCAAGTTTCAAACAATAGGTGGCGCTGACGGCGATTGAGGGCCAGGTAACCAATGCTGAGTGAAGCGTCGACCTGGCCTTCAATCGCAGCCAGCGCCACCTATTGTTTGAAATTCGAAATAAAATAAAAAATTACGGTAAAAAAACTGAAGACATTATACATAAACCTCCTGCAAAAATCTTTTAAATAGCTGTCACCGTTTGCAAGTTGCTGAATTTTACAATCCATCATTCATTTTTGGTACACCCGGTATATGTATGTATATATATATATATATGTTTTGTTTTAATATGTTTTCCATAACACAAACAATAAATTTCTGCTTAATATTAGATTTATATTTTCCAAATAATTTAATGTAAATTACGTTAATGGTTCAGTTAGAAATTTAGTTAAATTATGTTATGTAAAAATATTTTTCTCAAATAGTCTACAACATCATTAGCAAAAGTTTATAAATAAATTCTTTTATATTGATTTTATTTTTAATGTAAATAATTTATTTTTAATTATAAAAATAAATGTTTATTCTGTTTAATAAAGAATGTTCTATCAATAATATTCATTATTTGTATTAATAATAGAACAGTCTTTAATAGGTGAAAATTAAGTTAAATTGTTTTAAGAGTCTATAGCAAACTTAAAAGATTTTGAACATACAACTTCTTTCTGAATCTAAAATGTATTTATTTTTGCATGTTATAATGAAGTAATTTTGTTGCACTTCACATGAATTGCTTTTGTGCCTTTTTCACAATTTTTTAGCTTATTCCGTGTATAAAAAAGGGTTATTATTATTATTATTATTATTAAAATATAGAATTAAGAGACTACTTCACTCTAGTGAAAACACCCAGTCGCTAATATTCACCCCATTTAAGAATTTTGTTTTTAATTTCTCTTCATTTAATATACTTCTATTTTTATTTATTTATTTTGCATTGCATGCTTGAGGATGTAAATACACCCTGTTTTACTTTTTAAATAACATTTTGATTGCTGGACTTTTTCACAAGGGCATTTTTTCTTTCAAAACCCGTTCTGAAAATTGATATATTCTCATAAAATAAATCTGCATACAAAATCGCCTTCAATAATGAAATCCATCACCCATCTGTTAACAAATTTACTTCATTATTATGTAATATTTTTCATTTTAACGAGCAAAAAATTTTTTACATTAAACTTTAACTGCACATACAAATCGCACAATATTTTTTGTGGTATAAATAAATAAATAAATAAGTCTCATGCGATTACAGATACACGGGAAAATTTTATTATTCGGCATATTTTAAGTCCCGAACTGTCCGGATTAGAGGATGTTTAGTATATTATATTACCAACACTTATATTCGTAACTGCATAAATCTGTTAAAAATTAGCCCGCACGATGTGTCCGATATGAATATACATGATAATTGGCCGTAACACAAACATATACAAAAGGTATAATTTAGCAAAAACTTTTGCAAAATCATATTTATTCTTTAAATTTACACGAAATAATGTAAAATGCATCACGCAAAATCTTATTTTCAATACGAAAGATCAATGTTTGTCTTTATTTTTTAGAGTCAACATTGTATTATAAATGCTTCTTAGATTGAAAGAAAGCGTTGCCGCAAGGTCTCCCATTTTCGTTTATCCCCGCCTACTATAAAAATACAGCAAGTGAAAAATTAGAATAATTTAAAAAATTAAAAATCTAAAACAAAACTTACAATTTTAAAAATATATATATTTGTCAATTCTACAATATATATATTTTTTGCAATATGAATGGTTCACTATCACACATAAAAAGAAAAGAAAAAAAAATAGAGACAGAGAGAGATATATATTACATTTGGAGGGTGTATAAAAATCTGTTTTATTCACACTCACTATGAATCAACTTTGTCAATCGATTTCATATGTAAGAAAATATGTGAAAGTAAGATAGTTTCAGTCACATGCTAATACTAAGAAATATTTTTCTCGATAACGAACGTTCGCCGGAACTACTATTGTCATCCGAAAATGAATTCGAATGATGCATGGAATGCATACGCTTTTTCTTAGCAGTTAGTTAGAAAGAGGGGGGGGGGACACAGTATGTGAGGAATAATTCAGCGTGATCCAGCCCTTTAGTATGAAATATAAATAAATTATGACGAAGATTTAAGTAATCTGACGTTCATCAATTAATTTTTAATCTTACTATAACAATATTCGCCAAACATCAGTTTTCTCACCACCATTTCAAACATCAGTTTACGAACAATTAAAAAAAATATTGAAAATTAATCTTGTCAAGCTGATTTCAATTATTTATGCCAAAAATCATTAGTGCAGGTCATTTTTATGATGTAATTTTATCGTTTTATGTTATCGTTGGGATATTTGTTATTTTTTAAAAGCCCGTGTACCCTAACAGATATATTAGAAAAAAATTGTAAAAAAAAAATGTTTTAGTGTGATAAATAAACAAAATTACCATAAAATCTTCACATAAAATCATAACGAATTACATATGAATTTATTGTGTATCACCGTGTTTGTTAAAGGAAAAGAAAAAATTATAAAATATTTATTCTATGAACAAGATAGGCTATTGTACAACAGTAAAGAAAAAAAAAACTTTAATGACTTTTTAACAAGCTATGGGAGAAGCTACTTGCACAGAACACCCAAACTTTATTTTTCAATAGCAATGTTTTATTTTAACAAGATATTTAAAATTTATTAATGGTATTTCGATTTAAACTATACCTAGATGCCAGATTACAAGTCATTTGAGTGATAAGTTTTTGAATTATAAGCAATCGAAATTTAGTGCTTCTAATGTTAAATTACATTTTCATATTTTTATTAATATGTTCAAAATTATACTCAAAAATATTTATACTTCAAAAATTAGACTATTTTTATATGCAGAACTATTATGAAAATACCCATATATAAATACATTGAATTTGAAATTTTTGAAATTTTATTATATGAATTGTGAAATACGAAATTATTATTCGAAAAACTCATAAATTACTATCTGCATTTTTTTTTTTTTTTTTTTTTTTTTTTTTTTTTGATGGATTTGAATTTGCCTTTTGGAAATTCAAAATTTCCAATTATTTTTCCATGTAGTTTTTCAAAATATTGCTTAAAGGACTGCAAAATGGTGGTTTAAGGGGCCGTAGTGACTAGATATTTTGAAACTTCTTATCGTAACCTGTATCCAGCAACTATCGATGACTTCATAAAATGCTCCTAGTTAGTCAAGAAGGAGCTCTCTCGGTCAAAACAATCAAGTACCGAATTTCAATTTGGATGCCGCCCCTAAAATATGCTCGTTTTATATTTATTAATATCTCGGAAACTTACCACACGAATTGCACGAAAATTTGTTTTTAGGCTGATTGAAGTTTGTAAAGTACATTTATCCCACCAGAATTAGGTGCTGCTTTAATTAAAAAAAATCAAGGTTGGGGTTCGTTTTAATACGTAGATGCTCCCTTAAGCAAAATTTTTATACATCATTTAAAAGTAGACTTTATTTTCAATCATTTGGTACAAGTTACTTTATTGTACGATAATGTTTGAGTAGTTAGTAGGGATGTTTCTTTTTTTCCCACAACTCTGCAATCAATATACTGTGAAATATAAATGCACCGATGTAAAATAGCATAATCATTATGCACATCCGTTAGCAATGGAGCCCCACCAGTGGCCGATAGGTTCTGACCTCTTAACTGGTAGGCGGCAGGTGCTGGGTTCGAACCCAATTGCGGCTGTTGGCCTAACCGTTCGGAGTTTTCGTGGTTTTCTTCTAACCTTGCGTAAATCGGGTTAGGTTCCCTCAGAATGACCCCCCACGAAGGGCACTCCCCTCTGGTCCTATATCCATAGTGTAGATAATCGAACTACAAAAATAAACCAAACCAAACCATTAGTAATGGAAGCATGAATGCAGATAATGCAGATAAAGCATGAATGCAAAAATTCATTTTTGCATGTAACCTTTTGAAATTTACATCCATGGAGTAGGTTGTTACTATGTGTATTCACACAAAAAATGAGTTATTTTCTACGATATTTTTATATAAAAATGACTTTTTAAATATATGTAATAAACACTTTAACAAATTATTTAGCCCTCAAAATAGTACAGTATGATCACAGATCACTTATGTAAATTTAATATAGCAACAAACGAAATATTTTCCTAATTTAAAAAATATTATTAATTAATTTCCTAATTTAAAAACTTCTGCATGTTAGTGTTTATTGCTTATTTGAAAAGTTAATAAAACTATACTTTAAAATAAAATATGCATTTCGCTGAATTTGTTCATTATAGATAGATTTAGACATATATAGTAATATATTATAAAATGAAATATTAAATAAAAGTATATATAATATGAATCATCACTTTAAAATATCAAATTACTTATGTTATGCTATAAATGATATATTAAATAGAAGATGTTTTTAGCCATTTTATTTTAATATATCACTTATAGCATAACATAATTAATTTGATAAATAAGGATTATTTAATAATAATGACTCAACTTGAATAATAAATTAAAATACATTCATCAAAGAATTTGTTGATGTTAAAATAACTTTAGTTATATCTTATGTATTAAAAATATTTAAAACTATAAATAAAGTTATAAAATTAAAAGTAATTAATAATTAGTAATTTTAAATATACTGATAAAAAATGCCATTAATGTTGAAAGTATTTTTGAAATTGAAAAAATATATATAACTGAACATCAAATAATGCATGGAATATATTCAATTATAACAGCTAAAACGGATTTTTGATTCAAAATATGCATGCTAATGTATGCGCAGAGTCTTTAAAATAGTCAGAATTTAATAAAAGATATCGCGTAAATATTTATTATTAATTTAAAACGAATTAATTTAAACAAGCGTGAAAAGTAAAATCAAAAGAGAAACGCAGAAAAATATTCTTAATTTAGTGGCACTAAGAATGTTATCAGCGTATCAGCTCTCACAATCAGTATGTAACACTTTTCTTTCTTTCTTATTATTTTTTATTTTTTACCTGCGAAGCGCTGCTGAAATAAAATGAAAATATAAAAAAGATAAATCTTTCCTTCTACAAGAAAGAAAACACGAAATTTTAATGACGTCGATTTTTGCAACTAAAGTGTTTCTGATCGAGATAAAAGAGCGAAAAAAAAGCAATGAATCAAACTGAATAGTTTGTCTTCTAAGCATAGGCGTAAATTTCTTTAAATTAGTTTTAAAGATTAATTTTTTCAAACCATTCTGTCCTCTAACGATGTATATGCAATCATCTAAGTAATTGCACGCCCATCATGCTCATATGCCCCTCCCCTCTTTGTTGCCGAATTACAAATTTAAAATCTTAAAATACTTTTAACTGTCTCGATTGTTTGTTTTTTAACTGCAAGTAAGTAATCAAATCATAACCATATGCAAAAACATGGCTTTCAACTTGAATAATATTGAATAAAGATTTACATTTTAATTCAATAAGTTATTAGTAATTAAATAATACAACTATGTAGTATAATTTACCATAAATCAAAAGATCACAGGAACACACTTCGGGGATTAAATCTTAATATGCCGACACTAGCAATATAAACACGTGTCTGTAAGGGCACAAAATCTCAAACTAGATGTAAGAATTGAGAGGAGAGCAAGCAAACAAAGCGACAGGTGGTGCTGACTAGT
This sequence comes from Maratus speculifer, assembly GCA_964019185.1. Classification (NCBI taxonomy): domain Eukaryota; kingdom Metazoa; phylum Arthropoda; class Arachnida; order Araneae; family Salticidae; genus Maratus; species Maratus speculifer. The sequence continues at coordinate 6,246,570 of CAXHSM010000010.1, forward strand.
TCATTCAAAGTTTTGTTATTTAATTGTGTTTATATTTTGTTACTATTTTTTTATTTATTGCATATATTTCAGTGTTGTTTCATCTATTTATATTAGTGTCCTACACCTAAAATAATCTAGTTTAAGGGCCATGACAATGCAAAGACACGCGATAGCGTGAAAAGTAACTCTTTGGGGGCATCATGCATATTGAAAGAATTGCAATTGCCAACTTATGCTGATTATCATGCGCCACTAATACTGGTTGCTTCAGCATGTAGAAGTTGTGTCAGCAGAGGATACGAATCTCGTCATCGATAAAAACAAAGTCAGAAGAGAGAAATAGAAACTTGGAAAGAAGATACAGGCATAAGAAGTTATTATAAGAATTAAAATTAAAAGCATATATTTTGATGGTAGAAAGGATAAAAGTATATTCAGAGGAAAAAAAGAACAAGCGGCACTGTCGAAGGAAAGGCGAGGAATACATCACCATGTTGTTTGAACCTGATTAGGAATATTCGGGTCACTTGATACCTTGTTCCTGTCACGGAAAAGAAATAGCAAAATTATTATACAATCTTCCAAGTCACCACAAGTTAGACTTTTCTTAACTGACGAGGTATCAAGGTAACGAAACGAGGTATCACGTGACACAAGTATTCCTAACCAGGTTCAAACAACACGGTGATGTGTTCCTCGCCTTTCTCTCGACGGTGCTGCTTGTTATTTTTCTTCCTCTGAATATACTTTTATCCTTTCTACAATCAAAATATATGCTTTTAATTTTCCTTCTTTCAATAACTTCTTCTGTCTGTATCTTCTTTCCAAGTTTCTATTTCTCTCTTCTGACTTTGTTTTTATAGATGACGAGATTTGTATCCTCTGCTGTCACAACTTCTGCATGCTGAAGCAACCAGTAGTAGTGGCGCATGATTATCAGCATAAGTTGGCAATTGCAATTCTTTCAATATGCATGATGCCCCCAAAGAGTTACTTTTCACGCTATCGCGTGTCTTTGCATTGTCATAGCCCTTTATACTAGTCGTTTCTAAGCTCGTTGGTATAAAACGCACAAAACACTATAATGGCACATTAAACGACCCAAAAAGCACTGCATATCAATACAAAAGGGTTTCACGTTAACACTGAACAAATGTCGCAGGTAACTGAGCAAGGATAAATAATAAGAATCCTTTATCGCATTTTGGCTCTCAACTATTTCGTCCTTCACTCCCTGAGTATTACGACGAATCATTGCGCGCGCTTAGAGTCCTGCTTCACCACTTTCTCACCTTCCAGATTTGTTTTTGAAGTATACTGCTGTCTTTTCCCCAAATATATGACGTTTGACACATAGAAAATATATAAAAAAAGACCAAGGGACATAAATAATACAGATACGACCAATTCAAACAAATACAACTTTTGCCTATTATACGCAAAAAAGCTATAAAAATAGCCTAAGTTATAATACACATAGATATTAAATAATGCATGATCAGATCTTATTTAAACATTTGGTACATTAAATATGCCTTTTCAAGTAAATACAACCAAAATAAATTTAATTTAACATTTTTTAATTTTTTTCGAAAAAAGTTCAAAAATGAACATTTTTGCAAAACTTCAAGCCGTTTGCGGCAGGGTAATATTGGTAAACCAACATCCCGTCTCTAGGTCCTGTCAGACCCTTGCGGTGACATCCAGTGGGGGCATCGACTGGGTCCGAGATTCGCAAACCGCAAGCGGCTACTACTCCGGGTTCCCATCCGCACACCCACCTTCACGACACCTACGGCTTTAGTGACCAGCGGAAATGTCCAAAAAATCTCAAATTTTTTGTACGAACTGAGTGCCACCAGTGGCCACTTTTCCGCACCCGCCATAATCGAAAATCGAAAAAAAGTTTTTTTCGGCCCACCCTAATATACAGGGTGTCCACTCTCGACGGTATCCAATGGCTAATTTCTAAATCGTTAGTCATAGGCATATAGTTGCAATTGCAAAAATGCTTTAAAAAAGGTAAAGAATCGTTTTTCAAACGATTTAGATCAAAAAATATTTTTATTGAAAAATTACGAAAATTAAATTTTTATACGTTTCCCCGGTCCTATAAGTGATATATAGTAACAATTTTCCAACACCCTATCAAGAATATACCGTAATTTCGGGTGTATAAGCCGCGGATAAAACAATTCTTTTTGGACCCAGAAATCTTATTTAGTGATTGAAGACAAATATTTACGGCGATCTAAGTAGATACATTTGTCTCTTAAGAAATTCTGGGTCGAAAAAGAATTGTTTGATCCGCGGCTTATACACCCGAAATTACGGTAAAATAGGCCCCATTTATCTAACATTAAAATTGACCGAGTTATGAAAGTTTAAATTTCATACTTAAACCACTTTTCTGTAGCTGAAAACAAATGAGTTGAACTGAGCTTTAAGGGAAGCTTGAACTGAGCTTTAAGCACTAAGTGCTTAAAGTATTATAAAGGGCGTGCATTTCCAACACTGTCCATTTGCTAATTCCTAAACCATTTGCCACAGACGTTTAGTTCCAATTACAAAAATGTTTTAAACAAGATAAAGAAATATTTTTAAAGCAATTTAACTGAAGGTGCTACCACCGGTTAAGTTTTACGGTAGTATTAATTTTTATTAATTAATTTCTAGATTGGTTAAAATAGTTGAAGACGTGAGTTTTAAAATTCTCTTTATCGAGAAAATAAAGTTTTGGGAAATCGCTATTTTGTTACTAAAAGGTGTGTTATTTTGATAAGCTTATTTTTTGCTTAAAACGTTCATATGTAAGTTTTCCTAGTTCAAGATTGCAATTCAAATTTTAACTCACTTCCAAATATCCGATCGAGGTTCAACTTGCACACTTATTTATATCCAATGACATTGTAATATTAATACAATTTTCGGTGCGTACCAATTATTTATTTTATAGGACTATACCAAATTCTGTTAGGTTAACTAATCTAATAGAATTTTAAATATATGTAATTTTGTAACAATTGTAACTGTTGCTTTTCATAATTTATTTGAACAAACTTTCTGTTATTTATTTATTTATATTTTTAGTACAAATTTTGCTTTAATATGTAATTATCAACATAAATTTTAAAATACTATTGTTAAAATTATTTTACTCTCAGTGTTTAATGTTAAATTTTATATCTTCCGTTTCTTTTTTATTTCCAATAAATTTGTGACTGACCCCTAATTTACAGCAAAAAATATGCTTAAACTTTAAACAGATATTACTCGGTTTGTTTTAATCGCAGAGGAATGGGATTTTTTTTTTTTTTTTTTTTTTTTTTTTTTTTTTGTATTACTTGTCAGAGTAGCCGTAAAAATGTACTAAATATTACTTATAGGACCGGGAAACCGTATAAAAATTTAATTTTCGCAATTTTTTAATAAAAAGTTTTTTGACCTAAATCGCTTGAAAAACAATTCTTTACCCTTTTTAAAGCATTTTTGCAATTGGAACTATATGTCTATGACTAACGGTTTAGAAATTAGCCATTGGCCACCGTTGAAGATGGACACCCTGCATATATGTATGTATGTATGTATAATGTAGGATTCGTAAAAGTAATTTAAACTTTCTCTTAAAAAGTATAAATTGAAATATTGCCAATGTAATCATTGTGTTAGAAAAAATGTAGCATATTACATGAAATGACTTTAAAACTATTAATTAAATAAAGAAAAACTATTTTTGGCAAACTACGGTTCTTTATTTGTAAATAATTACAATTCAAAACATAAAATATTTCAATAAAAATGAATCTATGAGTAAGAAAAATGTCATGTAATTAAAAAAATAACAAAATGTTCTTATAATATATACTAAATTATTTTTTTTTTCTATTTCAAAAATTGTAAGCGATAAATATAATAACATAAACTTGCCTTCTTTATATCATTGTATGTATGTGTGGTGTTAATATTTACCTTCTAATTTGAATTTAAGAAAGAAAAATAATTGAAAGATCTAAATACATACTTAAAAATTACAATTTACATAAGAAATGGTTAACATAAAACATAATAAATATAGTAATTATTGCATAATAAATATTATACATGTATGTGTTTAAAAGTTCATTCAAATGGGAATTAAGCAAGTTCATAACATTTTTTAATCGCGAACTTTTAAATTTAAATATATAAATTGTACTTTGTTTAAATTATGAATGAATTTTGAATATTTTGGAATTATAAACTAATTTAAGGCCACCGAATAGTTATTTTCGATTCTATAAAGTCCTATTGTTATGATAAAAATGCCTAAACAGGGAAAACAAACATATGTATGAAAAAATTGAAACTTCCAATTTTTCAACAGTAAAAATTTTTTTATTAACCACAATTCAACCCAAAATTAAAAATATAATTGTATCTAAAATATAAAACATGATCTAAATGCGGAGTTCCCACCGTACATCAACTTCAGAAATTAATACTGTATAGCATAAAATTGACACCTTCTAAAAAACAATAGTAATGTATTGAATACTCAATCGATAAGAAATATTTATTATATATAAAATAATAATAATATTAATTAATGCTTCTTTTTTATATCCAAACAAAAATAACTATATTTAGGATTTTGTTTTAAAGAATTATGTTACAAATTAATGCAGTTATTAAATTACAGTCCAATAATTTTGTAGATTGTTTTAATAAAAAAATTAATAAACTGTTATTTTCTTTTTAAAAATATTTAAGTCATTAATTTCAGATATACTTTTTTTAAATATAAATTTGTATAACAACATATATAATTTGCCGATATAGAAAAAGAGAGAGAGAGAGAGGGAGAGAAAAATTTTAAATAAATATATAATGCATGGCTGCCAACTAATAAGTTTATGTGATTTAAATAGGCGTAGAAGTTGGCAGCTCTGTATAATGTATAGTTTATTAAAAAAAAAAAAAAAAAAAAAAAAAAAAAAAAAAAATGGACATTATGCTAAAAAACGTCAAGGCAAACCTTAAAAAGAGTCTTGTATATGAGGTATTAAATATTTTGGGATTATTAACTAATGTAAGCCCATTATTTTCAATTCTATGTAGTCTTATTGTTATTATAAAATGTCTGAATAGGAAAGTAATTTTTTTTAATTATGCTTAAAATACATAACAGTACATACTTTTACAAAAATGTATATTTTTATAAATATTTCATATATATTATACACATCAGTGTAAATAATATGCAAAACATAAAAATTTTGTTTTCTCCTATAATAATAAGACGATGTAGAAAATAGAATATCATATATATCATATTATATGCAGTATTTCATATTGTAATAATCATATCTATCGATTTTAAAACATATACAGGGTGATTCCAAATTTTTTTTACAATAAAAGAGGCGTGATAGTATACATCAAGACAAACAATATTAAATAGGAGACCAAGGGTCCAAAACGTTTTCCTAAGGAAATAGACGCCATTAAAGTTTAGGGACCAAAATTTCAAATAAACATAAAAAACGGAAAAATCGGACGATTGATTTGCTGTTTTCACTAAAATTATTCTTTTTGTCGGCATTTTCTTAAAACTAAATTATAAAGATAAATTTCAAAAAATACCGATAGAGGGCGCTTTAGACTTTCTAGTAACGAACAACTATTTTTTGCCGGTATGTTTTGCATCTCATTAAATGTTTTCGTAAGTTTACACGGAAACTTAAATTTTGAGCTCAAAATCTGTAGTTGGGAGTGGTTAAGTAACACAAACTGAGCTGTGTTCAGAGGGTTCAAATTTCAAATGATTAAAAAAAACGGAAAAATTGGTCGATTGATTTGCGGTTTTGATTAAAACTATTCTTTATTTAGGTATTTTCGTGAAAATAAATTATAAAGATAAATTTCAAAAAATGCCGGTAGAGGGCGCTTTAGACTTTGGAGTAACGAACAACTATTTTTTGCCGTTATTGTTTGCATCTCTTTAAATGATTTCGGAAGCTTAGACTTAAACTTAAATTTTGAGCTCAAAATCTGAATAGTAGGGAGTGGTTAAGTAGCACAAACTGAACTGTGTTCAAGGGGGAGGGGGAGGTTCAAATTTAAAGTAATTATAGAAAATGAAAAAATTGGTCGATTCGTTTGCGGTTTAAAATAAAACTATTCTTTAACCCATTAACGCCCAGCGTCCTTTTTTGAGGACAGTTACGAAAACAGTAAGAAAGCGGTTTTCCCACCAATAAAGAGGAAGATAAATATATACCTTATTTCACGAGACAGAATCCTCGATAAATTTAGATAAAAGTTAATTTTCTTTTAAAAGTGGTGGGAGATACAAAATTTAAATTTTAGAGAAGAAAATAATTCGGGCGTTAATGGGTTAAGTCAGTATCTTCTTGAAAATAATTTTTAAAGATAGATCTCAAAAAATTCCGTCAGAAGGCGCCTTAAACTTCAGAGTAACCAACAATTCATTTTAACCATTATTTTTTGGTTCTAATTAAATGCTTGCAAATCATTTTAAATGTTCTCGGAAGCTTAGATTTAAACTTAAATTTTGAGCTCAAATTCTGAATCGTTATGAGGAGATAAGAAGCGCAAACTGAAGTGTGTTCAGGAGTTGAAATTTAACCCTCTTTCCTCCTCGAACACAATTCAATTTTTCGCTACTTAAACACTCCCAACGATTCAGAATTTCAGCCCAAAATTTATGTCTATGCATTTGAAAGCATTTAATGAGATTAAAAGAAAAACAGTTAAAAATAGTTGTACGCTACTCCAACGTCTAAGGCGCCCTCTATCGGCATTTTGTGAAATTTATCTTTAAAAATTATTTTTAAGAAAACATTGATTGATCAAGAAAACTGCTGATTTAAAAACTAGTTTTACCAAAAACCGCAAACGAATCGACCAATTTTTTACGTTTTTTACAATTATTTGAAATTTGAACCCTCTGAACGCAGCTAAGTTTGTCTACTTAACCACTCCCAGCTATTTAGATTTTGAGCTCAAAATTTAAGTTCAAGTCTAAGCTTACGAAAGCATTTAATAGGATGCAAAAAATAACGCCAAAAAAGAGTGTTTCGTTACTCCAAAATCTAAAGCGCCCTCTATCGGCATTTTTTGAAATTTGTCTTTATAATTTATTTTCACGAAAATACCTAAATAAAGAATAGTTTTATTGAAAACCGCAAATCAATCGACCAATTTTTCCGTTTTTTTTATAATCATTTGAAATTTGAACCCTCTGAACACAGCTCAGTTTGTGTTACTTAACCACTCCCAACTACAGATTTTGAGCTCAAAATTTAAGTTTGAGTCTAAGCTTACGAAAACTTTTAATGAGATGCAAAAAATACCGGCAAAAAATAGTTGTTGGTTACTCCAAAGTCTAAAGCGCCCTCTATCGGCATTTTTTGGAATTTATCTTTATAATTTAATTTCAAGAAAATGCCGACATAAAGAATAATTTTAGTGAAAACCGCAAATCAATCGACCGATTTTCCCGTTTTTTATGTTTCTTTGAAATTTTGGTCCCTAAACTTTAATGGCGTCTATTTCCTTAAGAAAACGTTTTGGACCCTTGGTCTCCTATTTAATATTGTTTGTCTTGATGTGTACTATCACCCCTCTTTTATTGTAAAAAAAATTTGGAATCACCCTGTATAATCATTGAATGTGCTTTTAATATCATGGGGGAAAAAGGTTACATTCACAAATTTCATGTACTTTTAAAAATCCTTAAAAAAAAAAAAAAAAAAAAAAAAAAAAAAAAAAAAAAAAAAAAAGAGCCCTGTAAATAGTTAAGACAAAATGGATTTACCTTTGATTTGTTGCTCGGTTGGAATTCCTCACGTTTAATTGCATTTATCCATTTTTAGGTGCGTTCGTAATTATATAATACGTAGCACCTATAGTGGTCGTTTAGTCCGTCCGTCTGTCCGTCCGTCCGTCTGTCCGCATATAACAACGCAAAAACTACTCAACCGAATCGTTTGAAATTTAAAATACATAATTATTACATAATTTTGTCGAGTCATTTCAAATTTTATGAAATTCGGATGCATAGATCAATTACAGGGGCAATCAAAAGTATTCCATTACATTACGGTCAATGGGGAAAAAAGTTTCAAATGCATTTTAATCGTTTGAAATTTAAAATACGCAATTATTACATAATTCTGTCGAGTTATTTCAAATATTTTGATAATCGTGTGCATAGATCAAGTACAGGGGCAATCAAAAGTATTCAATTACATTATGGTCAATTAGGAAAAAGTTTCAAATATATTCTATACGTTTGAAATTTAAAATACATAATTATTACATAATTTTGTCGAGTTATTTCAAATTTTATGAAAATCGGATGCATAGAGCAATTACAGGGGCAATCAAAAGTATTCCATTACATTACGGTCAATGGGGAAAAAAGTTTCAAATGCATTTTAATCGTTTGAAATTTAAAATACGCAATTATTACATAATTCTGTCGAGTTATTTCAAATATTTTGATAATCATGTGCATAGATCAATTACAGGGGCAATCAAAAGTATTCAATTACACTAGCAAAAGCCATGCTTTGTTTGGATTCGCGAAGCATTATTTTATAAAACAGATATTTGAAAGTAACAATATTTTTTTTTTTTTTTTTGTATCTTTATTAAACAAAAACGTTATTTTATGTTTTGGCGCATTTTAATGTTTACTTTCTTCTATCTTTACAAGAAGAAAGTATTGGATTCATGAAAATTTTCGACTTCCCGTTTTCGACGGATTTATACGTTTTAGAAGGTCCTGAACACGTTTTGACTATTTTTAGAAAATGTCTGTCTGTGAGTATGTCCGTCTGTCTGTGAGTCTGTGTGTCTGTCTGTGAGTCTGTCCGTCTGTCTGTGAGTCTGTCTGTCTGTATGTGACAAAAAAATTGTGGGCGCTCTATCTCAAGAACTAATGCTCGAAATTTAATAAAATTTTATATTCTGTTAGACCTTGATATGAATTAGTGCCTATTGGTTTTTGGTGAAAATTGGCCTGCAGGTGGCGCTGCTATATTACGTTTTTCATGATTTTCGTGATTGCTATATCTCAAGAACTAATGCACATAATTTCACCAAACTTCAGATTCTGTGATCCCTTGATGTACATAGACGCTGATTAAGTTTTGGTGTAAATTGACCAGCAGGTGGCGCTGCTATGCCACGTTTTTCATGATTTGCATGATAGCTATATCTCAAGAACTAATGCACAGAATGTCACCAAACTTCAGATTCCGCGATACCTTGAGATACATAGCCGCTGATAATGTTTTGGTGTGAACTGCCCTATAGGTGGCTCTACATTTTGCACGGTTTTTGCGATAGCTATATCTCAAGAACTGATGCAGAGAACTTCATCAAATTTTAGATTCTGTTACACTAGAATCTATAACATAATTAGACGCTGATTACATTTTGGTATTAACCTTGCAACAGGTGGTGCAGCTATGCTGCATTTTGCACGATTTTTCCGATAGCTATATCTCAACAACCAAGGCACAGAATTTCATCAAACTTCAGATTTTGTTACAAAATGACATATAACATAATGACACGATGATTACGTTTTGTTATAAATTCTTCAACTGATGGTGCAGCTGTGCTACATTTTACACGGTTTTTTAACTAGCTATATCTCAAGAACTAATGCACAGAATTTCATCAAACTTCAGATTCTTTTACACCATGACATAATTGGACGCTTTTTTACGTTTTGGCATAAATTGTCCAAGATATGGTGTTGCTGTGCTACGTTTTGCAAATTTTTTGTTATAACTATATCTCAAGAACTAATGGACGAAATTCCATCAAATTTCAGATTCTGTTAGGTCTTGACATCAATAGATGCTTATTAGGTTTTAGTATAAATTACCCAACATGAGGCACTACTAAGCTCATTTTCTCAGAATATTAATTAAATTTTGAGTTTTAGGCTTTTCGGATACCAGAATCTCATTAGGCTAAGTCAAATGTTCGAGGAAATTCGATAGTGGGTAACATTGGGGTCACCACTTTTTTTTTTTAAATATTAAAAATTAAAATGTATTTATTAGATAGAAGAAAGTTTCGGGATTGACATATCCAACTAGTTTATTTATGATGTAAAACTGGCATAATAAGATATTTTCGAAGCAAACTTTTACAAATTTTTTTTTAAATTTTCAACTAAAAGCTCTTTTAAAGATGTTTTTACAATTTCAAGTAGCCACTGGTGTTTTTTAATTGTTTGAAATATGCATGTTTCCAATCTTTGTAATCAACATCCGATAATCTTTGATAGCTATTTTAGAATAATATATTTGAAGAAAGCTTGAAGAAAGTTACTTCTTCAAAATCCTATTTTCTGGAAAAAACATTTGAAATCTGCTTTCGTTGATACTATGAATTTTTAACTGTAAAACATTTTATTTTAATTTCTTCGTTTTTGTACATGTTAGCGTATGAGAATTGCTGTAATTCTCTCCGCGTGGGAGAACTTTTTACTTTCTGCGAATGGCAACTCAATTAATGGATTACCTTTTAACGAAGCGCTCTCTCATTCTCGCAGTGACGTTTTCACGAATAATTATTGTTGTGTTTGCGAACTTATTAAAGTCTTATTTTTCTATAAAATCCTTCTGATTAATGAGTCGATATTATTTAGCCACAATACGACCTTCGCAAAAATATTTATAAAGAGCTTGAACCAACAACTTCACGCAGATCTTTTAATTTTTCATTTATATAACAAATTTAAGAATTAATTTTATTTGTTTACAATTATTTTGTTGCCAGTTTACAAAAAAACAAAAAAACAAAAAATCCATAATACAATTCTTTTAAAATGTTTAAGTGTCATCTGTGCAAACGATTTTGCGGGATAATGAAAACATGTTTTATTTAATAAATTAATCATGATTCTATCTATAATTATTTACTCCATGATTTAAACTTTTTTTTTCTGAAAATATACGCGTTTCATTTTTTATTTATTTGCTAAAATGCGTCCGTATTGGAAATGCATGTAAAATAAATTAATTAAAATAATAATTTTTTTAACGTTTTACTGCAAAAAAAAATTATATTCTGCAAATCTACAGATCATAATTTATTTTTGTGTTTAATTTGAAGTTAAAATATTGAATAGTTTTTTTGTAAAGCGTACCACAAATTGTAATTTGAGTGGACTAGTAGAGGATTCGCTTCGCTCATCCTAATTATGGTCAATGGGAAAAAAGTTTCAAATGCATTTTAATCGTGTTACACTCATGCGAACTTAATAAAATTTATATGCAACTGTAAAGTACATATTATAATATACATCATACATAATTTGTGGTGCAAAGAACATTTGTTATTGATTTACAAAGCCACACAAAAGTATTCCAATGCATAATGTTATAGGGAGAACATTGTTTGATGAGCGTTTTGATTGTAATTCACTATTTACAATTTTATGAGATTGATATATGAAAGTAATATTTTTGAAACTTCGTTATCGTACGAACGCACCTAATTTGCTACGCTTCACGTGCAATTTCCAACTTGTTTTTTTTTTTCAATTCTTCGCACGAGGAAAATTAAAAACGGACACTACTGGTCCGTTCTTGTAGTTGCCTTTACAAGTGGGTACCACACACTTATCAGGCATTTTACCTTTACTGAAAAATATTTTTTTTAAATATAGATATCCCAAATTAATTATATTTTAATTAAAAACTGTTAAAAAAAGGAGAACACGTGCGCTTTTTCAACACTCACTCAAAGCATTACTAATGTTTTTCTGGTCACTCTAGGGGGAAAGGCTCTTGGCTAAGACGACTAACCGTGACTCTATAGGACGTGTTGGTCCAACAGTTTCTAAATTCACACATTAAAATTTTAAAGATGACCTTGGTTCCACACCATTAAATCTTTAAAACTTTTATTTTTAATATTTATTAAATTCAACCAGAAGCACCCCTCTGCAGACAAAAAGGAGTAAATGACTTACCATCTCAGCAAATGTGGCAACTGTTGTTAAGATATACTGGGGTACTCCATGAAAATACAAGGATCCAAACTACAAAAATGTCAATAGGTTGTCCATGTGTTTTAAATATTGGGTCATTGGCCTGTATGCTTTGAATTAGAGTCTATTATTTTATTTTTTCGTTATTTTCTTTAAATATTTGCTGAAAGCTATGCATTTTAAAAAAAATGTACTTAATATATATATATATATACATATACATGCATACAGAATTATTTTTGTGCTCACGTTGAAATTCAATTTCGTTCCTGTATTATTATTATTATTATTATTATTATTATTATTATTATTATTATTATTATTTCTGACAATACATAAAAAAATTCACGAGTCTTTTGTTTATGTTAGGAATTCATATATCACAGTTAATAAATTTTCATATTTTTGTATAAATACTAAATATATAAGATTCACAAGATTTTTCATGGGACAATTTGAATGTTAACAGCGGCTCTAAATTTCTCTCTCTCTTTCTCTCTCTTTTTCTTCTTTTCTTTACAATCCCAAGAGTTTTATAAGTATCTTTATAAAACTCGGGTTTTACATTTCAATTTTAAGATTTTTTACAATTTTAGAAAATCGAAAAAACGGCGTGGATAAAACAAAAAATTAAAAAATTTTTGGAATTTTTTGCAAAATATATTTCAAGTGTAATAAAAATTATTAACAATGTGTAATAAAAACTAAAAACATTACATTATGAAAACATTTGCAGAAAATATACAAATGAACTTATTTATTCGCATTAAAAAAATGAGAAATATAAATTATCTTTTAAATTGGTAAAATTTATTTTTTGTTTTAGGAATAGGCAAGTAATTTTCTATTTCTAGTATTGTTGGATTGTAATGTAGCACCCCGGTTGGACGTTCTATTATTAATATATTTTTACCACTTATACTGAGCATTATAATGATTAAATTTCATTTCAGAAAACAGAAATAACATTTTAATGCTGTAAGTACAAAACAATCTAATAAAAGCGCTAATATATTTTTAAATATAGATATTAATATGGTCTTTACTTTTTTACAGATATTTGTTATTATTGAATATTGTTAAAGATTTTCTATCTTCGCAAGCGTAGTATAAAACAACTTAATAATTTAGCATTCTTAAAATTAGTAACCAATTTATGGAGATATTTAAGTACAAAATTCAAAATCAAACATTTTATTGAAAGAACAAATTGTTACATATAAAACAACTAATTGTATTTTTCTTTTTCATATATTTCTTTAATAAATTTATTTCATCCTCTTCTAACAGCTATTAATTATAATAGCGTTTAAAAATGTTTCCAAGCAACTTTTTAAATTTTCTCTTTATATTTCCTCTACAAATACTGGAATATGTTCTTAAAGACTTCTAAAGGAACACTACGAAGTATAGTGAGCTTATTGAAAAATTCATACTGTAAAATAGAAAGAAAATGGGCTGATTTTGTTGAGGTCAAGTTACTCAATTACATCCACCATTTACAATTGTTTAGTTTTTAGTATTAGGTAGATGTGCTCCACACAACTGGTATGATAATGCAATAGAGCTATAAGTTGGGCAAAGATGGACATATTTCCTTTATCCTCTTTGAAATCGGGTGCTAATATAGAAGGAAAACGACCTAATATTGTTGAGGTTACTCAACATCTTCAGGTTACAGGTACAATTACCTGTCCCATTTATAACTGTTTACTTTTTAATAATCGGTAGCGGTGATCCACACTAGAGGTCTGCACGGGCCGAAATTTCCAGGCCCGAGCCCGGCCCGAAAGTTAAAATTTCGGCCCGGGCCCGGCCCGGCCCGAACGAAAGAAATATTGGCCCGACCCGGCCCGGCCCGAAAGTTAAAATTTCGGCCCGAGCCCGACCCGGCCCGGCCCGAAAGTAAAAATTCCGGCCCGAGCTCGGCCCGGTCCGGAAAAAAGTTTAAAATTTGGCCCGAACCCGGCCCGGCTCAAGTGAATTTCTACAGAACATTGATCTTTAATCTTATGGAAGAGTTCTGACCAAAAAAATTATATTAGTCTTTTTTTTTTTTTTTTTTTTTTTCATGTTTATAATCTCCATTTATGCAGAAGTGTCGTAGCCTGCGTTATTTACGCTTTTAAATGAATCTTTGTTTGTTGTATATAAATGTTTCAGTTATCACTAGTATATTAATCCATATTCCCTGTAATGGTGATAAAAAGTCGAAAAAGCGGTATATGGTAAACTTACCAAAGACTCGCTTTGGAGCGAAAAAAAAAAAAAAAAAAAAAAAAAAAATACATTCCCTTCTTAACAGATGTAAATGTTTAATATATTTTTTTCTCCCGTATTGTTGTATTCATTTTGCATGGATGAACATTTTAAAAGAAACTTTCAGTTTTCAGTTTAAAAGAAAATTCCGTCATAATCATGTTTTTTTTTTTGTGTGTGTGTGTGTGTGTGTGTGTGTGTTTAATTCTATTCTAAGACGCCTAGTAATCTACGATTCTTTAAAAGGAATAAATTCTAATGTTTAATTGTAGAATAATGACGGCTTAAAAGTATATGCCTTTTTTGCAAACATTTTTGGACAAAGCCAAATATTACTGATTTATAAAAAGTCGAGAAAAGGATTTTCATGTAGGAAGATTAAATAGGAACTGATTATTTTGGTTCATGAAAACTAGGAAGAATGGAATCAATCTCGCGGCTTCGTACGAAAAAAAAAAGTTAGGCCCGGCCCGTCCAGCAAAAAAATTAAGGCCCGAGCCCGGCCCGGCCCGAAATATTAGTGACTAGGCCCGGCCCGGCCCGAGTCTTCAGAAGTAAGGCCCGAGCCCGGCCCGGCCCGAATGCCATTATTGGAAATCGGCCCGAACCCGGCCCGCGGGCCGGGCTAGGCTCGGGCTTCGGGCCGCGGCCCGGCCCGTGCAGACCTCTAATCCACACAACTGGTATTATTATGCAATGTGTCTATAAGTTCGGCAAAGATGGATATATTTCTTTTATCCTCTTTGAAATCTGATATTAGCGCCCCAGTCAATTCATAGACTTCCATTTCTAGCTCTCAATCCTCCGTGTTTTCATGCTTTTCGTGGCAGGAGAGCATAATGATAAACCTACGAGTCAATTGCTAAAATCGGATTTTTAAGTGTTTTCAACCATGCTATGACTTGGCTGACAGATTGCGTTTTGATATGCGAATTGATATGTGACTAATACAAGATTTTCATACATGAACTCAATGAGATGTGCTGCCGCCTCCTAGTTTATTGTTGACTTGCTTATTGTATTCTACTCCATCAACAATGTAACCATCTTTCAGCCAGTCACCACTGGATATTGTACTCAATCTCTATAAACGGTAGAATCGCAACTAATTCATATAAAAATGTTAAGCACAGTAAGAGATACCGAAGTAAAGATTAATTTTTTTTTCTTTTCTGGGTTTGAATGCGCAATTTATCATTGAAAGAAATTGTTAGTTACTGAAAAAGTATTAACCCCTTAACTGATTTACCCGTACGCCGTTCGGGTATGACGAATTTACTTAAATCATCATTTAAAGCTATTTGACACCACAATTAAAAAAAAAATAATTTCACACTATTTAAAGGCGGAAATGTTTTGACTAAATGCTACGAATATTTTATTTGAAATATTGTGGTGAGAATCCGTTATTTTCAATTTATTGAACAGCAAAGAAAGTGCCAGTTAAGGGGTTGGTAAAGAGCCCTTTTCTTTTTATTTTTAAACACTAAATGCAAATAAAAACCATGGATTAGTAATCATGCTACTGCTTAATATAAGTTTAATTATTATACATATATTTTTCTTTTTGAATACGTAGACCAAGTGGAAATTCGTTATTTTTTTCCGGTAACTATAAAAATATCTCACCACATTTTGACATATTTGTTAAAACTTTAAAAATAATTAAACAGTTGAAATTTCATTAAATATTCCGTGAAATATTAAATGAAAATCACCCCCCATAACAGCTTTTCACCAATAAATTGAAGGATGTTATCTGTTTAGTTCTTTCTAAAAAGGGTATGTGTGTGGACGGGAGATCAGCAGCCTAAACTCCGAAATAACTAACTATACGGGATTGAATCTGAAAGTTCTGTACTATTTCAGTTCAAATGTAACTGTTATAAAATATTAAACTCATACCAATGAAATTAAACTGTGCCTAAACGACGTCTAAAGTCTCAGTGTAGCTCTGTCCCCGATGGAGAAGGTAAGTGGTAGTCATTCGATTCGATTCGACGAAGTCCAATCAAGGCTAGATTTTGCAAAGTTTTGCTAATTTAACAAAATATTGTTAGTTTATCGAAGCATAAAAATGTCACATCCAAAACAATTTCTTGAATTTTGGTTGTATTTTAATATATAGTGTCAATTTCATTAGCTATTTATTTTGTCGGAATTCAGTAAACATTTTTCGAAATTTTATTTGAAAGTGTAAAAATCGCCATCGCCATGATAGCCGTTTAAAAAGCATAAAATTCGATGATAAATCATAATAAATCATTTAAACATAATTAATAATTGCGTAAAATTAATATCATGCATAATTAAGAATATATACAGTCAACTCTCGTTAATTCGAAATCGGATAATTCGAATCTTCGCTTAATTCGAACTAAACATGAAGTCCCGAAAATTTCAAGGGCAGAATAACGTTAAAATATTTCATTAATTCGAACTCATTATCTCTAGACTTCGTTTAATTCGAACTAACGATAATTCTGATTTTTCATTTTTCTTCTCTTTCTCGCGGATTTCAGATCACTTGAATAACTTTCTTTCTTTGATTTTTGTGAGAATTGTTCCGAACGAGTATACAAATAATTTCATGCATTTGATACCCACTTTCTTAGTGCCTCGTATGTCCATCAGTAACGCTCCAAATTTTTCTTCCATTGTGCTTGTTTCTAATCTATTAATTAGTTAATGTATTTCTACATTCTAATTTAATATTAAGTCATATTCTAATGATAACAGACGAAATAAATAATAAAAAAACACTATAACATTAATTCCTTTGTAATAGTATCATATTAAGCATGTTTTCATTTAATACTTTCCATAATTCGAAAATTGAATAATTCGAACATTTCTTGTGTTCCCGACGAGTTCGAATTAACGAGAGTCGACTGTATATATTAATTATGCTGTTTAGCAATGCAATAATAGTATTATTAATAAAAAAATTTAATGTGATATTTAATTATTAATATTATGTTAAAAAATTATATTTTATTAATATTATTACATAAACTATAAATATATTATTAAAAATAAGTATGTCATTAATAATATATTTATTAATATGGTAGTATTATTATTACATTATTAATTTTTTAATTCTTTTATATTTATTATTAGGTGCGTTCGTAATTATGTAAATACGTCATAGCTGCCAACATCTTCCGCTTTTTTGGCCCGGAAAAATTTTATAGAAAATTTTACCATTTCAAATCGCCGAAACCCACCGATTAAATATCTAAAAAAGTTCTATTACATTTTTCCGGGCCAAAAAATCGGAAGAGTTGGCAGCTATGAGACGTAGTACTCATAGTTGTCGTTCAGTCTGTCCGCATATAACAACGCAAAAACTACCCAACCAAATCGTCTGAAATTTAAAACATATAATTATTACACAATTTGCCGAGTCATTTCAAATTTTGTGAAAATCGGATGCATAGATTAATAACAGGGACAATCAGAGATATTCCATTACATAACGGTCAATGGGAAAAAGTTTCAGATTCATTTTAATGGTGTTACACTCATTCGAACATAATAAAATTGACATAAACTTATGAAGTATATGTATACTAAAATATACATTCTGTACAGTCTGTGATGCAAGGAATATTTATTATCAAATTACGGAGCCACACAGAAGTATTCCAGGACATAATGCTATACGGGGATACATTGTTTGGGGCGTGTTTTAATTATATTAAACTATTTCACATTTTAGGAGTATAATAAACGTTGCTGAGGTGTAATAAAAATTACTTCCTGTATATTTACAGGAACACAAAAATTTCGACCACTATAGTGTATCCGAAGTACTGTCTACTATAACAGCGAGATGTGAATATTTTTAAAACTTCGTTATCTTACGAACGCACCTCATTTGGTACGCTTCACGTACAATTTCCAACTTGTTTATTTTTTATTATTGGATGTTATATATTTTTTTATTATATAATTTTATATCATGTAGTATATTTATATATAATATAAAATATGCTACCTTAAAATACCGAAAGCAAGCATTCTCCAATATAAGCCTCCTCTCATACATGTGAAATTTTCATTGTTTGAAAAATTGCTATATACCGGGTGTCCCAAAAATGACTGATGGAATTTAAAATTCAATAACTTGCAAACGGTGACAGCTATTTAAAAAATTTTTTGCAGGAGGGTTATGTATAATGTCAGGAGTTTTTTTTACCGTAATTTTCTATTTTAGTTCGCATCTCAAACAATAGGTGGTGAAGAATTCAATTGTTCGAAAGTTTATTTTATTAATATTTTACTCAACTCAAAATTAAATACGCATCTCTCATTTTAAACAGTTTATTCTGATGAGTAAACTCAACTCAGGTTCTTTCGAACATTAATAATTTAACAAAACACAACTCCAATAAAAACTGTAACATTTTTTCACATAACTCATTAAAAAAAACATTCTAATCAAACTCAAAACAAAAAGAATATTGCTTCACACAGCTTAGGTCAAATCAGAAGAAATAAACAGATAATGCATTTATCACAAATTATCGTTTGCACAGAAAACTTTTTACATTTTGAAATAATTAAATATATTTTGGTTGCTAGGTGACACAGCCAGTAGAAATTAAATAGCATTTTATCAAACATACCGCCCCTCTTGAAACCTCTGAGGGGGGTTTCAAACTAAAACACTGGAATTACAACCATTGTAAAAAATATAAATAACAATACAATTAAATACAATATAAATGAGTCACAGTTAAGTTAAATTTAAGCAAATATTTAACAATTTTACATAATACATAATAAATAAAGAAATTTTACAATAATGTACACTTTCTTATAAAAACTGAATTACTTTTCAAGAGGTAATACAGCAATTTTGGATACTGCTCTTTTATATATTCCATTTGGGGTTTTTATATTTACAACTCTTATTCTATTATCATTACCAAAAAATACTTCTACAATTCTCCCTAATAACCATTTAGACACTGGAAGATCATCTTCCTTTATTACAACCATATCTCCTATTTTGAGGTTGTTTTTTGATATCATCCACTTATGCCTTTGCTGCAATGTACTTAAATAACTATTTTTCCACTTTTTCCAGATGGTCTGAACCATTTTAGTGGTCTTTTGCCATAAGTTAAGTCTATTGTCTTCAATATTACTCAAGTCAGATTCAGCAATGGCATTAAGTGGGCGACCAATAAGAAAATGTCCCGGGGTCAAGACCTCCAAGTCATCAATATCTGTACTCAAGGGAGTAAGCGGGCGCGAATTTAAGATACCTTCAATTTGGACAATTATAGTTAACATTTCTTCATAAGTTAATTTAGAGTTGCCCACAACACGTTTAAAGTGATACTTGAAGGACTTGACTCCCGATTCCCATAAACCTCCAAAATTTGGAGCTCTAGGGAGAATAAATTCCCAAGCAAATACCTTCAGATATCAAGTAATTAGTAAGGCTCTGGTCTGGTTTGTTTACCAATTCATGCAACCTTTTAAGCTCTACATTAGTCTTCACAAAATTGCCTGCATTATCACTGAAAATTTTTCGAGGTTTGCCTCGTCTGTCAAAAAACCTCTTTAATGTGGCAATAAAAGCCTCAGACGTTAAATCAGTAACTAATTCCAAATGCACTGCCTTTGTTACCATACAAATAAAAATACAAACATAAACTTTATGATAAATACCTTTACGTTGACCTCTATATCTAATCAAAAATGGACCACAGAAATCAGTTCCTGTGCAATTAAAAACAAAGTCTACATTTATTCTTTCTTTTGGGAGCTCGCCCATAATTTGCTCTAACAATTTAGGTTTGGCCCTAAAGCATGTAATACATTTATGTACAATTTTTCTGCAAATAGCACTACCGTTTAAAGGCCAAAATTCTCTTCGAACACAATAAAGTAAATTTTGTGGTCCTATATGTAGATATTTTTTGTGATAAAACTCGATAATTAATTCTGTTAATTTGTGTTTAGAGGGCAGTACAATTGGGTGTTTTTGGGCATAATTTACCGTGCTATTTTGGAGACGACCTCCAACTCTGATTAAATTATTTTTATCCAAGAAAGGATTTAATGAAAGTAATCTACTATTTTTTGGTAACTCCTTACCCTTAGATAACAATGTGAATTCAGAACTGAACTCTTTTTCTTGAACAGATTTTATGATAAACTGCTCAGCTTTCTTCAATTCAGCAGATGTTAGCTTACCTGAATACCTTTCTTTTGGCTTCTTGACATTCTGAATGAACCTGAAAACATAGCTAAGAATTCTTATTAATTTAGCATAATTATTATTCAATTGCAAAAAATAGTCAATAAAAGATGAACAGTCTGATATTAAAAGTGTAGTCTTTGAAGCTGTATGTTTAAGTTCACTTATGTATAGAACATTATCATTTTGCTCAAGTTCGACAGTATTTAAAGAAGGTTCAGTTTGTTGTGTTAGAAATAGTGGACCCTTCCACCATAAGTTACTCTGGAGAAGTTTGTCTGGATCTACACCTCGTGACACAAGATCAGCAGGATTATCAGAAGAAGCCACATGTCCCCAATGACTGATATCAGAAAGATTCTGAATCGTAGCCACACGTGATGACACAAAGGTTTTTAAGTCACACGGCTGTTTTCGAATCCAACATAATACAATAGTACTATCTGAATAATAGTAAACAGATTCTTTAGGAACTTTTAAGGTTTTGGCAACCTTATTCATCAATTTGGCTAATAAAACTGCACCACAGAGCTCCAAACCAGGAATAGTGATTGTTTTGATTGGTGCAACTCGACTTTTACTGCAAAGCAACTGAGAAATTTGCTCTCCTGAAGAATTTGAAGACACAGCATACAATGCCACACCGTAGGCTTTCTCCGAAGCATCTGAAAAGCCACAAATTTTAATTTGCACTGGATTATTTGTAAAAATGTATCTAACAGCACTTATATTATTGATGGCTCTTAATGATTCTAAAAACTGCAACCAATCATCAAGCTCAGCTGTAGGAAGATTTTCATCCCAATCAATTTGCAGTCTCCACAGTCTTTGTAGGAAAATTTTTGCTTTCGTAACAACTGGTCCAAGTAGACCCAAGGGGTCGAAAATGCGAGCAATATTTGACAGCACACTTCTTTTAGTTACCTTGGTTTGCTCACTGAATGATACACTAAAAGTAAAAGTATCATCACTGGCATTCCAGCAAAGTCCTAGTGCCTAGTTTCACTCATATTTTCAAAAGTGTAATTCTCATTTTTAAAGGCTGGCTCCATTAATTCTGGATGGTTACTAAACCATTTATGTAAGTTCATGCCACACGTATTTAATAGTTGAATAAGCTCAATTTGCAGTCTCTTAGCCGATTTTAGGTCAGCTGCTCCAGTCAGGACATCGTCCATGTAAAAGTCTGTTTGTACCACACCAGAAGCATACGGAAATTGAGATTCACCATCTATACCAAGCTGTTTAAGGCAGCGCATGGCTAAATAAGGGGCACTAGTTATGCCATATGTGACTGTACATAGTCTGTAATATTTCATCTCACCATTTACAGTATCTTTCCAAACTATGCGCTGTAAATCACGTTGACTTTTATCGATAAGTATCATGCGATACATCATTTTTACATCTGCTGTAAATGCATAGCGGTGTGTACGAAATCTAAGTATTATGCTAAACAAATCATCTTGAATGACACCTCCATTCAGCTGTATGGAATTAAGGGATTCTCCTGATGAAGTTCCATGTGAACCATTAAAGACAACTCTCAATTTTGTAGAACTTTTATCTGGGCGATAAACAGCATGATGAGGTAGATAATTCGCATGTATTGGCTCATCTGTTTTCTCTACTTCCTCCATATGGCCTAACTCTCTATACTCCGCCATAAATGCGCAATATAACTCTAAAAGATTTGGATTTTTGACTAGCCTATTCCAAAGTGAATTTAATCTATTTTCCGCAAATTGCTTTGATTCTCCCAAAGAACTAGGATCTTTTTTCAAAGGCAATTGTACTATGAATTTGCCCGTTATATCTCTCTGATGTGTGTTTATAAAGTGGATGTCGCATGCTAATTCTTCTGTATTTCTCAATGGTGTACTTTCTTCTACTCTTTCAATTTCCAAAAATTTTTTCATTTCAAAATTTAAATCTGTTTCAGTAATTAACCCACAATGTATTTGTTCCTGATCGTTACAATCGTAAACACTCCCACTTACTATGCAACCGAACACCGTATTTTGCAGTATTAATTTAGAATTTGGTAACTTCATACGACCCACCTTTATCAATTCTAGAAATACTTCAGCTCCTAGCAAAAGATCTATTTTCCCTGGTCTATTAAATTCAGGATCAGCAAGAATAATAGACTCTGGAATTCCTAGCTCTGAAATATTAATATATTTCGAGGGCATAATTTGCGAAATCTTTGGTATAATAAGGAAATCTAACTCCCGACTATAATCTCCCGAATTATTACTGATCAAGGCAGTAGTTTTATTTTTTACCGCTACAGAGGATCCACTTAAACACGATACCGAAATATTACCTTTTTCTTTTCGAATTCCTAATCTTTCAACTAACTGCAATGTTAAAAAATTGCTCATTGAACCATTGTCCAGTAAAGCACGCACCGGAACTTTATTTCCGAATTTATCTCTCATATAAACAATAGCAGTGGAAAGAAGAACTGTTTTAACATTATTCGATCTCACATTTGAAGTACCAGTGAAATTTTGAATTTGGTTATTTAACTCAAATGGTATGGCGTCAACATTTAATGTTGGTTTACTTTCATTCGTTGACAATGCATTTGGCACTTCCTTATCACTATAATTTTTTGTGTTTCCCACCGCATTGGAATTTCTCTCACGCCTATCAAAACAAAGAAATATATTGTGGCGTTTATGGCATTTTGAACACGAGAATGTTGAGTTACATTTTTTGACGCAGTGGAATTCTGAAAGACAGTTAAAGCACATATTGTTTTTTTTCACAAAATCTACTCTTTCCTGTACATTAAATTTTTGAAATTTGGGACATTTAAAAACACTGTGATTTTCCTGTTTACATACAACACATTTGCGCATATTTTTCTCATTTAAACTCGCAACCATGGATGTTACCTTTGAAAAGCTATGCTTTGTTTGGCTTTCGTTTTGAAAATTTCGCTTTGTATTTACTTGTTTGGACGCACTTAGTGTACGCGCGTGGTCTCTCAAGAATTCTAGCAATTCAGTTAAACTCGGTAAATTATCCCGCTTAAGATGTCTTTCCCACCACATTTTTGTATTTACATCTAATTTTTGAGCCAAAATATAAGCAAACATAGTAGTAGAAAACCCCTCAACTTTTTGTTCTAAAATCTCTAACGACCTAATACATTCATTTGTTATATCTATTAGATTTAATAATGCTGCTGGGGACTCATTCTGAATAACAGGAATATTTAAAAAACGTTTTAAATGCGCGTAAACTTGTTCTCTCGAATTTGAAAACCGTTCTTCCAAAAGCGACCATGCAACTTCATAATTAGAATCCACGATTGAAATAGATTGAATTATACGAAAGGCATCTCCTCTCAATGAAGACTTCAAATATTGTAATTTCATTGCCCCTGACAAATTAGAATTTTCATGTACAGTAGCCTTAAATATATCTTTGAAAGAAAGCCACTCATGCAAATTACCCGTAAATACAGGAAGAGTTAACTTTGGCAATTTAATGTTATTATCAGCCTTTGTGGCGTCTTCTAAATTAACATTTTGCACTTTCATTTTTGATAACTTTTTTGTAAGTTCAAATTCCATTATTTCTAAAATTTCATTAATTTCTTCGTTTTCCTTAATAAAATCCTCAATTTCATCTTCTTTACTTATCTTATAAATAGACTCAAATAACTCAGAAAAGTTTTTCTCTAATTTATTCCGTTTCTCCTTTATGAGAATTAATTCATTTAATTCTAGCTCAGAATTCGATAATTTTTCTTTTAATTTGGTCAAGTTTGTTTTGAAAATTTTCTTTTTTGCTTTTAATTCTTTCATACTCATTTTTAATGAATAAAAATTAAATGGGTGCACTTACCCCTCTTGGCTCTTTAAAAGATGAGTTCTAACATCGAAGAAATAGCAAAACAGCACAA
Organism: Maratus speculifer; assembly: GCA_964019185.1. Lineage (NCBI taxonomy): Eukaryota > Metazoa > Arthropoda > Arachnida > Araneae > Salticidae > Maratus > Maratus speculifer. Next base: position 6,270,975 of record CAXHSM010000010.1, read on the forward strand.
AATATTCACCAGTTATCCTTCAATCATTGACGTAGAACAACTCGCTGATTTTTCTCCGTATAAGACGGACCATATGAAGAATTCAATTGTTCGAAAGTTTATTTTATTAATATTTTACTCAACTCATAATTAAATACGCATCTCTCATTTTAAACAGTTTATTCTGATGAGTAAACTCAACTCAGGTTCTTTCGAACATTAATAATTTAACAAAACACAACTCCAATAAAAACTGTAACATTTTTTCACATAACTCATTAAAAAAACATTCTAATCAAACTCAAAACAAAAAGAATATTGCTTCACACAGCTTAGGTCAAAACAGAAGAAATAAACAGATAATGCATTTATCACAAATTATCGTTTGCACAGAAAACTTTTTACATTTTGAAATAATTAAATATATTTTGGTTGCTAGGTGACACAGCCAGTAGAAATTAAATAGCATTTTATCAAACAGGTGGCGCTGACGGCGATTGAAGGCCAGGTGATCAGTGCTGAGTGAAGCTTCGACTTGGCCTTCAATCGCCGTCAGCGCCACCTATTGTTTTAGATGCGAACTAAAATAAAAAATTACGGTATAAAAACTCCTGACATTATACATAATTCTCCTGCAAAAATTTTTTAAATAGCTGTCACCGTTTGCAAGTTATTGAATTTTAAAATCCATAAGTCATTTTTGGGACACCGGATATAAGCTCTCCTCCACAATATATATATATATATATTTTTTCTGATACTTTAAACCCTTTTTTTTTCAATAAATTCCTCGAGTTATCATAATCTTAAAAAATTGTTAATGTTAAAAAATATTAATTACATCTTATATTATTTTGAAAATTCTAAAACTGCTGTGAAATTCCATAAATTCCAAAAATACCCTTCTCTCCCGTCTCTAATAAAATAAAATAAAAATAAATAAATAAATGTTAATTAGATCATATATTATTTTGCAAATTGTAAAACTCCTTTTAAATACCATTAATTCGGATATTACTCCTCCACTTTCTCTTAAAAAAAAAATAATAATAAAATAAATAAATAAATAAAATAAAATAAACTTTTCAATATTTCTTCCTTTTTCACAAAAGTTCAGAGTTTCAATTACAACAATCCTTAAAATATTTAGAATTTCCTGTCCAGGGTCGTGCGAAGAGAAAATTGCGCCCGGGGCACACTTAGAATTTGGCGCCGCCCTTCCTGAATTTTTCTTGTAATAAGCCAAAAATGACGTTAGTATTATAAATTTTGCACCCCCTAAAACTCCGCGCCCGGGGCGGCCACACTCCCCCCTTCTCTTTCGCACGGCGTTGTTCCTGTCTGCTAAAGTGGACTCACTTTCTGTATTTTATGTTATATTATGTAATTTTTATCATGTATAAATATATATTAGATATAAATGCAATTATGTATAATAATTTTATTTTTAAATATAAATATATATTATGTAACAATATATATTACATATATATACATAAATATTGTTATAGTGTATATTATGTTTAAATTATTATGTTTCATTAGCGCCAACTTTTCAAAAATATTGGGTCGGCTTAAGAAATTTTGAAAAAAATAACACACATATATTTTTCTCTTGTATGTGTGTACAGAAAGGGGAGGAGCGAAAGATTAAAGATGATAATTCGCAGTTAAATTACATATTTTTTTCTTATCAAAATTTTAAATTATTACGTTTATTATAATTTTATAAATAATTTTATTAAATCAAATTATTATAAGTTCTTTCTTATAAATGCACACATTAATATTTATATTAAATACCATTTGAATTGCTAAGTATTGAAAGGGTAAAAATCTAAAGAAAAGCATATATTTTAGTCAATTGCTTTTTTTATTCAAAACATCAAAATTGGCGACACACACACACAAAAAAAAGTTTTTAACAGAAATTTAACTATACGTCCATTGAAAGTGTTTTCCGTGATCCTGTGAGTCTAATTTATGTCCTTACTATTCTTCAAACAAAACTATTTTGAATACGTTGACAAAACCAAATTTCATTTCAACGATTAAATACTTCAAATAAATAAATAAACTTCGAATTAAATCAATCGAAATTGTGAAATTGGGTAGGTTTATACATCGAATTATTGGACGGGCTCGTGCCCAATTGGCCTGTATAAGGTGAAGCCATTTTTAGTGTATATAATATACAATGTCTATCTATATATAATGCAATATAATATAATTATGTATTATTAGGATGAGCGAAGCGAAATCTCTACTAGCCCACTCAAATTACATTTTGTCGTACGCTTTACAAAAAAACTATTCAATATTTTGATTTGAAATTAAACACAAATATAAATTATGATCTGTAGATTTGCACAATATAATTTTTTTACAGAATAACTTTTTAAAAAATTATTATTTTAATAAATTTATTTTACATGTTTTTCCATTACGGACGAATTTTCAGAAATAAGAAATAAAACATGCATATTTTCAGAAGAATAAATAATTCATGGAGTTAACAATTGTAGATAGAATCATGATTAATTAAATAAATAAAATATATTTTCTTCATTCCGACAAAATCATTTACGCTGATGTCACTTACGCATATTAAAAGAATTATATTGTGTTTTTTTTTCTTTTTTCGTAAAGTGGCAACAAAAAAATTGTAAACAAATAAAATTAATTGTTGAATTCATTATATAAAGACTTATTTGAATTCGAAGATTGAAAATTAAACCAAATGAAACACATATATTATTATTTTGGTATATGTAGAACTATTTTTAAATAGTTTGACGTTTAAAAACAATTTATAGAATGTATTAGTTCTATTATAAAAAATGCAAGGAAACATATACTTACTGGATGAAAAGAATACGAATATGATATAGCTTAAAGGCAAGAGGCTAGATACCAACGTAAAAAACGACGGCACAGATGTCATATACACACAATATCGGCGAGATTTTTCCGACGCCAATTTGGCAAAAACCTGGTTTTCGAATACCAGTTACCATATACATATTTTAAAAAGGGAATAACAATAAAGTTTAAAAAGTTTAATTAATACCTGTGGAACAAAACAATTTATATAATTTAAAAAAAGAAAATAAAAGTAAATAAACAATTTATTAATAAATAAACAACACCCGGGTTACCATGTCAAGCAAAATAACTACACTTTCTTGCCAGTTAAGTACTCCGGTGCATATATGAGATTGGCGTTTGGAGAAAAATAGCGCCAATGTGGTGCGTATATGACATCTGTGCCAAAAGGACGACATGACGAATCTCTTCTGATAGAGAATGCGTGTGCTCGGAAAAGTGCTTTAAATTTCGAAGATGCACAAAAAAATTTGGTACTACTAGGTTATCCCGTCGACCAAAAATTTGACGCCAAATTATAAGATTAAATGCCAATAATGGATGATTGTGAATGTCATATTAAACACGATACACATGTTTAAAACGTCATCAAGTGGTTTTAAATTCACTTTTCAACTGTGTTTTTATTCATGTGTCACTAATTTATTTGTTCTTTCATTATTTAAAATAAAAATTATGTCAACAATTATAATTTTGCTGTTAGTTTGGCGATTTTTATAATTTGGCGAAAATGGTCGACGGAATAACCTAGAAGTACCAAAAATTTTAAGTTGTATTTTTGTAAAATTTTTTATCATCATTGGCTTAGCATTCACTCTGACGGATCTCAAAAGACTTGCCATAAATGTATAGTAAATAATAAACTAAATATTTTTTTTCTTTAGCTAATAATATGGATCCTGGTCCACATCCCTAAATATTAAAGGGCTTAACTTTCGTCGAGGAGAAATTAATTGCCCAAGTTCGTCCAGTTATTACTGTTTATCGCATTAAAAATGGTCAGATTGAATACAGTGGGCAAATTATTAATTTTCATCAAGAGATTATAGGATTTTGTACTTTATTACCTCATTCTATAGATACTATAACACAATACATTTTTGGGTACTACTTGATTATCCCATCGGCCAAAAATATAATGCCAAATTTCAGGATTAAATGCCAATAATAGATTACCATAAATGTCATATTACATGACATTAAACATAATACACGTGATTGTTATATCATCAAGTGATTTTTAATTCCGGTACTATTTGGTTACCCCGTCGACCAATTTCGTCAAATAATACAAATAGCCAAGCTATTAGCACAATTGTACAAATTGACGCATTTTTTTAATAACAAAAAATCAAATAAATTAGTAAAACATTAATAAAAATCCAAATAAAAAGTCGAATTAAGATACTACTTGATTACCCCGTCAATCAATTACGCCAAATTATACAAATCGCCAAACAACTGGCTAAATTAAACAAACTGACATAATTTTTATTGGTACTACTAGGTTATCCCGTCGACCGAAAATCTATCACCAAACTAGAAGATTAAATGCCAATAATGGATGATCGTGAATGTCACATTCAGTGAAATTAAATACGATACATGTTTTTAAAATGCCATTAAGTGATTTTTATTTAGATTTTTTATTTGTATTTTTATTAATATTCCACTAATTATTTGTTTCTTTTGTTATTTAAAATAAAAATTATGTCAATATGTATAGTTTGGCAATGAGTTTGGCGATTTATATAATTTGGCGAAATTGGTCGAAGGGATAACCTAATAGTACCTTTTTATTTTAAATAACGAAAGAAAAAATAAATTAATAAAACATTACTAAGAATACAAATAAAACTTCATAATATAAATAACTTGATGGCATAACGAACACGTGATACGAGTTTAATGTTATGTGAGTATGATATTTTTTACCATCATCATTAGCATTTAATCTTTTAGTTTGGAGGTACCTATTTGGTTGACGGGATAATCAAGATGTACCAAATAATATAAAAATAAACTTTTCTACCAAAAATTGAACCGACTTCAAAAACTACTACAAAATGAAAAATAATTTTTTTACATAATAGTAATAAGAAATTAAATTAAGAGCATAGTATTTACCATGCGTATTATTATATTTATGTACATTAATTTGATTTTTTGGAGTCGGTGCCAGCCAAGCCAATTTAAAAATTAAATTAAGTATCCAATGCAAATCCTAAAAGAATAAAGGCTTGGCTGGCACCGACTCCAAAAATTCAAATTAATGTACATAAATATAATAATACGCATGGTAAATACTATGCTCTTAATTTAATTTCTTATTACTATTATGTAAAAAAATTATTTTTCATTTTGTAGTAGTTTTTGAAGTCGGTTCAATTTTTGGTAGAAAAGTTTATTTTTCTCTTTTTAGTTAAAAGTTAACGATTTTTTGAAATCAGTTAATAAAAATTATAATACGGAAAAAATATTGTAAATTATCCATGGATGTAAATTTTGCCAGGAGTGGGGTTCGAACGCACGCTCTCTTTCCAGCACCAGAGCTTAAATCTGGCTCCTTAAACCGCTGGGTCATCCTGACTGCGCTCCAATCGGCGAACTTATTCAAAGTCCATGTTATTTTTTATTTGCGAAAAATCACCAATTTTGTTAAAATTTGCCTAATTACTAAAAAAGTACTGAACCAATTTTAATGAAATGGAAGTGGTACCAATTCGAGAGTAGCCTCTTTTATTTAACACAAAAACCAAATTAATCGGTTGGATAGTTTCAAAGTAATCGGTGAACATACATAGAAAAAAAAAAATACATAGGCGTCGAATTGATAACTTCCTCTTCCTTTTCTGAAGCCGCTTAATAATAAAAATTGTAATACGGAAAAAAAAGTTGTAAATTTTACATGGATGTAAATTATGTCGGAATTGGGGTTCGAACCCACGCTCTCTTTCGAGAAACCGAGCTTCAATCTGACGCCTTAGAACGCTCGGCCATGCTGTCTACACTCCATTCAACCAACGTATTCAACAGTTTTAATTAGCGAAAAATCACTAATTTTATTAATTTTTGCCTAATTACTAAAAAAGTACTGAACCAATTTCGATGAAACGGAAGTGGTACCAATTCGAGAGCATCGTCTTTCATTTAAAACAAAAATAACAGAAATCGGTTGAATAGTTTTGGAGTAATCGGTGAACATACATAAAAAATATATGCATACGCGTTGAATTGATAGCTTCCTCGCCTTTTTGGAAGTCGGTTAAAAAAATACATATGCGTCGAATTGATAACTTCCTCTTCCTTTTCTGAAGCCGGTTAATAATAAAAATTTTAATACGGAAAAAAAATATTGTAAATTTTACTTGGATGTAAATTATGTCAGTAGTGGGGTTCGAACCCACGCTCTCTTTCGAGAAACAGAACTTCAATCGGGCGCCTTAGACCGCTCGGCCATGATGTCGACACTCCATTCAGCGAACGTATTCAACACTTTTAATTAACGAAAAATCACTAATTTTATTAGTTTTTGCCTAATTACTAAAAAAGTACTGAACCAATTTCGGTGAAACGGAAGTGGTACCAATTCGAGAGCGTCGTCTTTCATTTAAAACAAAAATAACAGAAATTGGTTGAATAGTTTCGGAGTAATCGGTGAACATACATAAAAAAAAAAAAAAAATACATACGCGTCGAATTGATAACCTCCTCTCCTTTTTGGAAGTCGGTTAAAAAAAATTGTTACTTTCCAATAAATAACTAATGAAATAATGCTTCGCGAATCCAAACAAAGCATGGCTTTTGCTAGATATAATATTATTTTAAAATATTTTATATTTATTATTTGCTATATAATATAATAATAACATTTTAATACAAGATTATACTTTCTTATTAGTTACTTAAAACATATATATTTTGTCAGTTTCAGTGTCAATCATCGTGTTAAACACAGATTGAAGCGATAATAATAAAACGACGAAACTTAGCCTTGATGAATTAATCACATGCTAATTTTTTCTTGGAATTAAAACTACTAAATCAAATTTTTAGAAAATAATCCACAGAAAGTGAAACACGAGGTTCGCTAAACGACAGTTTGCTGAGAACTAATACTAGGGCGGGGAAACAGATAGTTGCAAGGTTGTCAGGCAAGTAATCCTCTTTAGTGACGTCAAAGGGGTTCAAAATCTCCCAAATGTTAGGCCTTCTTTATAATACTGAGATGATAATGCTCTAACACCATTCATTCATCTCCGTACGTTATACTTCAATTTCATCCATCATAGCTCCACCCATATCTAAATCGATATTTTAGTGCACACGCCCTTTCATTCATACTGAACGGTCTTCGAGTGTGACAAATATTTTTTTGGAAGCAACTTCTATTCGAATTTTTGACTCTTTGGATGTATGGGACAAGTGAAATACCTCTTGTATAAGTTATTAATATTAAAATAATTGAATATTATTAAAATAACAAAGGGAACTTGAAGGGAAATTGATGGAATTTAGAAATTTCATCCAACAATAACACACACATACAAAAAAAAAAAAAAAAAAAAAACTTAATTTTGCAATGCTGCTAGATTTTCAAAATTAACCGTCAATCAAACAAAAAAAAAAAAAAAAAAAAAAAAAAAGGTTGCTTTTTATGTGATTTATAGTGAATTTATAAATCTAATTTGGCCTTGTGTTTCTGTTTACGATATTGAGCTTTCTTCTTCTTTGTGTACTCGAAGAATTTCAATTTCGATATTTAATAGTTAAAAAATTTTTAATAATTATTTATATCGATGTGAAAAATTGTATTTTCTGTTATTATTATTATTATTATTATTATTTACTAGATTTCAAAAAGTAAATAATTCTTTTTATTGCCTAGCAGAAATTTTAACGTTATGACTTTTACTATTAGGTTAAAATAAAAGTAGTATATAAAAGATTTCAAAGCATGCGATGCAATTTTCGAATGAATAAAGATAATAAATATTATTGCCAATGATAATATGTACCGAAATTACTACAGGTAAAATAATAAAATGTTATGAACTCTTTTAGGAAGGAATATATTTATTATGTTTATTTTTGTAATTTTTGTTTGGAGCCTAAAGGTCAATTTTGAAATGAGAGACTATTTTCAGGCACCTAAAGAAATATCTCACCTCTTATCAACAGTTCTTTCAAACATTAACAAGGAACACATAAATTAACTTCTGAATTCAATTTATTAATTGTTAAAAATACATACATATTAAGACGAACATAATCACAATTAATACAACAGAGCAACAGCACTGTACACTCTGACACAGGTTCGAATCCTGGCCCCGGTTATGTTAGTTGGAGTCGCAACAAATTCTTCTGCATTAGATTGAAGGATATTGTATGTCTAGAGTTTCTGAAAAATATGGTGGGAGATGAAAAATATCACTCTGAAAAGTATCAGAATTAATGGTACGAGATTGAATCTGTGAATTTTGTACTTCATAAACCGAAATTAAGAAAATAAAACAAAATATACACTCACACCAGTAAAATTAAATGATTATTTTATTCTAAAATAATATGTTTTTTCCTGTACGTACACAAAGTCTCATTTGTTGCTTACATAAAAGGTGAACGCCTGTAGGGCATTAAGTTCGCCTTGTTGAATCTTATAAAAATACAGTAGAACCCCTCAAATTCGGACCCCGTTAAACCGTATCGGTTTGATCATTTTATTTTTTCAAGTTTGAGAAGCAACTGGCTAATTTCCATACCATTAACTTGTTTCATCGTCATATTCTGAATAAAAAAAGAAAAAAAGTTTTTCTGAAATCTTTTCGGAAGAATTAAACAAAGTAAGCAGTTTTACCGTCTATAAATATTGAGTAATTTAACATAAAGGTGATTTTCTGTAAGTATGTTTAATTTTATTTCATTTTTTCTAATAATCCGGATTGGATATGGTCCCAATTAATCCGAATTATCGTGGTTTTACTGTAGTCATTTCAGTTTCTGAGAGATCTAATTATTCGTGGAATATGGAAAACTTTGGAAATGAAACTTATTGTGCATCTAGCTTTTGATCAAGATGGTCCAAAAAATTTTGCTTCATGCTTTCATTCAGTATAAATAGTTTGCACACAATAACGGTATTTGAACGACGTAGCTCCTCCCTCGCTCTCGATGCATGTTGCTTAAATCTGAGGTTGGGGGGATGGACAGTATTTTAATGTAAGTATGAACTTTAATGCACTTTAGGAAGGTAAATAGTGTCATACAATATTTTAAATGCAGAAAGGCAATTAGGGGACTGTGCGTACATGCAGCAACATGGTGTTTTTATGATTATTAGATAATTTTTCGCAGAATCACTTATTAAAGAATTGTAAGGACTAAAAACAATAAAAAAATATCTATTTCAAAGAAAGTAAAATTGATTGCATATTTTGAATTCAGTTCAGTATATGTAAATTCAAAAGTAAAATTTTTAAAATATGCGGCCTTTTAGGAATACATAAAATTTTTAATTAAAACTACTGCGTATTAACAGAGGGTAGGAATTTTACATTTAAAAAAATATATACAGGGTGATTCATAAAAGATGGGCAGAACTTTAAGGGGTTATAGTACACTTAAAGACAAATAATATTAAATAGGATACTAAGGGTCCTAGACGTATTCCCAAGGAGATAGGGGGCATTAAAGTTTAGGGTCCGAAATTTCAAATGATTATAAAAATTGGAAAAATTGGTCGATTCGTTTGCGGTTTTTGCAAAAAATTTTCTTTATGCCAGTATTTTCTTGAAATAAAATTTTAAAGTTCAATTTCAAAAAATGCCGATAGGGGGTGCTTTAGACTTTGGAGTAACAAACAACTATTTTTTAACGTTATTTTTTGTATTTCTTTAAATGATTTCGAAAGCTTAGACTTAAACTTAAATTTTGATCTAAAAATCTGAGTCCCAACGAGTAGTTAAGTAGCGTAAACTGAAATTTGAAATTTGAAACCCTTCTCCCCCCAGAACAAAAATCAGTTATTCCCGATCTTTGTGTCGTAGATTAGGCTCTAACTACTGGCGCGTTTTGCTAAAATTATTCTTTATGACAGTATTTTCTTGAAAATAAATTTTAAAGAAAATTTTCAAAAAATTCCGATAGAGGGCGCTTTAGACTTTGGAGTAACGAACAACTATTTTATACTCATTTTGTGTCTCATTAAATGCTTTCTAAAGCTTAGACTTAAACTTAAATTTTCAGCTCAAAATCTGAATCGCTGAGCGTGGTTCAGTAGCGAGGGGAGGGGGTTCAAATTTCAACTTCTGAACATAGTTCAGTTTGCACTACTTAACCATGCCCAACGATTCTGTGCTGTGATACGAGGCAAAAATACAACTTTCGTCAAGGACTGCATAGTCGGAATTCACTCATAAAGGCACTGGCACAGTTGGAAACGTCGCTCATGCAAACGTTAAAGCTCCATTCCTGACGCTAGTCACCGGGTGAAGAAGGAGACAGAAAGTATGCAAATGTCAAATGGGGAAGAAGAAGAACACGTATGCAAAATTTCGACACGATTCAGGCATAAAAACCACTGAACGGTGAGTCAAGTGTAAGTCGCTGTAGTAATGAATCGGAAGATGGTGCCCTTCACGAATAAGGAAAAGGCTGAGATGCATTTAATTTACGGAGCGGCAGATGGAAATGGTGCAGAGGCACAACGAATGTACGGAGAGCGATTTCCCAACAGGCGGTTGCCTAACCGCAAAACTTTCGAGCGCATTGTGTGAGACGGGATCATTTCTCGCTTCCCGGTCGAATGCAGGTCGTGCAAAAAAGGACGAATCAGTAGTTTTGCAGAAGCCATTCTGGATGTAGTAGCGGCGCAGCCAAGTACAAGTACACGAACAGTGGCTAGGCAGGTGGATACCTCACAGTCCATGACTTGGAGGGTACTGAAGGATGAACGTTTGCTCCCGTTTCATGTGCAACGAGTCCAGAAACTGTCTCCAGGGGATTATCCAAATCGTATTGAATTCGCCCGCTGGTTTCTGCAGCAGAACGCGCTAAATCCACATTTTGGACGAACTGTGCTTTTCACCGATGAATGTACCTTCACACGTGAAGGTACATTTAACACACACAATGCACATGTATGGGCGGATGTCAATCCACATGCTACGTATCCACAAGCTCATCAGAGACGCTTTTCCATCAATGTTTGGGCAGGAATCCTCGGAGACCACCTAATCGGACCGTACCTTCTTCCTGAACGCCTCAACGGTAAAACATACCTCACATTTCTGCAACATGTGCTGCCAGACCTGTTAAACGTTGTTCCTCCACGCATCCGGCGGGTCATGTGGTTCCAGCACGATGGAGCGCCAGCCCATTACGTACGAGACGTCCGCAACTATCTGGACATCACATTTCCGAACAGATGGATTGGTCGAGGTGGTCCTGTTGCTTGGCCTGCTCGCTCGCCAGATCTTTCACCCTTCGATTTCTTTTTTTGGGGACAATTGAAGGCTCTTATGTATGAGACACCCATTGAATCCCCCGAGGAACTGGTCGCCAGATTTTCCGCCGCTGTAGGGGAAGTGCTCGAAAAGCCTGATGTTTTCGCGAATGTTCGCCGTTCCATTCTTCGCCGTTGTTCTGCGTGCATAACCTCTGGTGGTCACAATTTTGAACATTTATTGTAATTACATGTTAATAAATATGCTTTGGTAACATAATCCTAATTTGTGTCTTTTTACCTCGTATCACAGCACACAATGTGTGGACATGGTAAACTGAACTGTGCTCAGGAGTAGAAATTTCAAACCCCTCTCCCCAGAAACTTAACCACGTCTAACGATTCAGATTTTGGGCTGAAAATTTAAGTCTAAGCTTTAGAAAGCATTTAATGAGACACAAAAAATAACGGTATAAAATAGTTGTTCGTTACTCCAAAGTCTAAAGCGCCCTCTATCGGAATTTTTTGAAAATTTTCTTTAAAATTTATTTTCAAGAAAATACTGACATAAAGAATAATTTTAGCAAAACGCGGCAGTAGTTAGAGCCTAATCTACGACACAAAGATCGGGAATAACTGATTTTTGTTCTGGGGGGAGAAGGGTTTCAAATTTCAAATTTCAGTTTACGCTACTTAACTACTCGTTAGGACTCATATTTTTAGATCAAAATTTAAGTTTAAGTCTAAGCTTTCGAAATCATTTAAAGAAATACAAAAAATAACGTTAAAAAATAGTTGTTTGTTACTCCAAAGTCTAAAGCGCCCCCTATCGGCATTTTTTGAAATTGAACTTTAAAATTTTATTTCAAGAAAATACTGGCATAAAGAAAATTTTTTGCAAAAACCGCAAACGAATCGACCAATTTTTCCATTTTTTATAATCATTTGAAATCTCGGACCCTAAACTTTAATGCCCCCTATCTCCTTGGGAATACGTCTGGGACCCTTAGTCTCCTATTTAATATTATTTGTCTTTAAGTGTACTATAACCCCTTAAAGTTCTGCCCATCTTTTATGAATCACCCTGTATACAAGCAATGATTATTTTAAGTGTAGGACAAATAGATGAAACAGCACTGAAATATTGGCGATAAATAAAAAAATAGTAACAACACAACAAAAAATAAACACAATCAAATAACAAAACTTTGCATGAACAAGTTAGCACCACCTGTCGCTTTCTTTGTAAGTTCTCCTCTCAATTCTTACTGCTGGTTTGAGACTTTGTGCCTTTACAGACACGTGTTTATGTTGCTGGTGTCGGCCTGTTAAAATTTAATCCCCGAAGTGTGTTCCCGTGATCTTTTGATTTATGGTAATTAATACTACATAGTTGTATTATTATTTTATTAATATATATACAGTAGAACCCCGCTTATTCGGACCCTGTTAATCCGTATCGGTTTCGTCAATTTTTTTTTCAAGTTTGAGAAAGCATTTGGCTAATTTCCATAACATTAATTTCCTTCATCGTCGTATTCTAAATAAAAAAACTTTTTTCTGAAATTTTTTTGGAAGAATACGTTATTTTTTTAATTTATTTAAACTCTTATTTAAACTACACCGAACGAACTACTTATGCTCCAGCGGATGCGTGACCGTACGGATCGCAAAAGGTTTAGAAAACTCGCACAGCAAAAAATTACAAACTTTTTTATTACAAAGCAAACAATATTACTGTCTGTAAACATTCAATAAGTTTAACATAAAGGTGATTTTCTGAAAGAATGTTCTATTTTATTTCATTTTTTTCTAATTCTCCAAATAATCCGGATTTTCGATTATCCTGATTGGGTCTGGTCCCAAATAATCCGAATTATCGGAGTTTTACTGTACCTATCTATCTATCTATCTATCTATCTATCTATCTATCTATCTATATATATATATATATATATTGAATTAAAATGTAAAAACTTTTTCAATATTATTGAAGTTGAAAGTCATGCTTTTACATATGGTTATGATTTGATTATTCACCTGCAGTTACGGAAAAACAAACAATCGAGACAGTTAAAAGAATTTTAAGATTTTAAATTTGTAATCCGGCAACAAAGAGGGGAGGGGCATATGAGCATGATGGGCGTGCAATTACTTAGATGATTGTATATACATCGCTAGAGGGCAGAATAATTTGAAAACATTAATCTTTAAAACTATTTTAAAGAAGGTTACGCCTATGTTTAAAAGACAAACAATTCAGTTTTACTGTAAAATAACAAATATAGTATAATATATATATGGCCAAAGGTGACCGGCCACTTGCGATTTTATACATTTTGTTAAATATCTAGAAAAATACATGAGGAATTATCGTGAAACTCTGAGTGTGTAAACATAATAGTAGAAGTCATACATTTTCGGGAAGATTTTGTACGGAAATTCTATAGGGGACCATCAATAAATTGAAAAAGAACGATTGAGAAGACCTTTTTAAAACAACCTGACCAATACTGTGCTGTGATGCTTTTATGCTGTGATTTTATATTTACGCTATAGGAATTGGGAATTGGCACTTTTTAAGTCGTTTACAAAAATTCATACATTGTTCTTATAAACTTAGTACAGCACACTCTAAGCAAATGATGTTAATTTAAATCTGGGAGCTAAAAAAAATATTAAAAATTTTCACATCAAAATGAACGCCAGCAAACAAAATAAACTGCCATGATGTTTTATTAAGTTCGTAAAATCGAAATAGACACAATTAATTCCATTACGGGAACAAAGTAAGCTACCGTTGCAGACTATTGCATATTATTTCAAGTAAGAAACTAACTTTAAATACTTATTATATTCACACCACTAAATTTATACTGTTCGATATAAAGATATTTAAGTATGTGTTAAGCGTATCGTCAAGCGACAGCAGGATTCATAATAGTAGGACTTACTTAGATTAAAATCTGCGAAGCTTGAAACTTGGGATTTATCCCTAAAGAGGGATTTTTTCGGGTGCGTTAACTTGGCCCCCCCACCACCGATTTTTTTAAATTCAAACACATGAGGAATTAGCTCTCAATTAGCTCTAATTTGCTCTCTAATATTAGAATTTGCTCTGGTGATAAAATCGAGATATTTAAATTAGAAAGGTGGGGGGGCTAAGTTAACGCTAGCCCCCCCACTTTCAAATATCGAAATTTCAAAGGTGCCAAAATTTAGCTCTCAATTAGCTCTAATTTGCTCTCTAATATTAGAATTTGCTCTGGTTTTGTTATCGAGATATTCCAGGTTCCAGTAGGGGGGAAAGCACTAGCTAGCCCCCCCACATTCGATTTTCGAAATTTCAGAGGTGCCAAAATTTAGCTCTCAATTAGCTCTAATTTGCTCTCTAATACCAGAATTTGCTCCGGTTTTTTTAACGAGATATTTCAATTTATATAAAGGGGGCAAGCGTTAACTTAGCCCCCCCACATTCGATTTTCGAAATTTCAAAGATGCCAAAATTTAGCTCTCAATTAGCTCTAATTTGCTCCCTAATACCAGAATTTGCTCCGTTTTTTTTTCGAGATATTTCAATTTATATGAAGGGGGCAAGCGTTAACTTAGCCCCCCCACATTCGATTTTCGAAATTTCAAAGGTGCCAAAATTTAGCTCTCAATTAGCTCTAATTTGCTCTCTAATACCAGAATTTGCTCCGGTTTTTTTAACGAGATATTTCAATTTATATAAAGGGGGCAAGCGTTAACTTAGCCCCCCCACATTCGATTTTCGAAATTTCAAAGATGCCAAAATTTAGCTCTCAATTAGCTCTAATTTGCTCTCTAATACCAGAATTTGCTCCGGTTTTTTTTTCGAGATATTTCAATTTATATGAAGGGGGCAAGCGTTAACTTAGCCCCCCCACATTCGATTTTCGATATTTCAAAGATGCCAAAATTTAGCTCTCAATTAGCTCTAATTTGCTCTCTAATACCTGAATTTGCTCCGGTTTTTTTCGAGATATTTCAATTTATATGAAGGGGGCAAGCGATAACTTAGCCCCCCCCCCACTTTAGAGTATCAAAATTTCAAAGGTGTCAAAATTTAACTCTCAATTAGCTCTAATTTACTCTCTAATGTTAGAATTGGCTCCCATTATAATATCGAGATATTTCAATTTATATGAAGGGGGCAAGCATTAATTTAGCCATCCCCCCCTTTCGAGTATCAAAATTTCAAAGGTGCCAAAATTTATCTTTCAAGGAGCTCTAATTTGTTCTCTAATACCAGAATTTGTTCCGGATTTTTATGGAGATATTTCAATTTATATGAAAAGGGCAAGCGTTAACTTAGCCACCGCCCCCGACTTTCGAGTATCAAAATTTCAAAGGTGCCATAATTTAGAGCTCTAATGTTAGAGCTCCAACATTAGTAGCTCTAATTTGCACTCTAATATTAGAAGTTGCTTATAGAAATTTCAAAGGTGCCAAATTTTACTCTCAATTAGCTCTAATTTGCTCTTTATTATTAGAATTTGCTCTGGTTTTGTTATCGAGATATACCAGATTCCTCTAAGGGAGGGGGGGGGGAGCACTAGCTACTCCTCCGCCACGTTCGATATTCGAAATTTCAAAGGTACCAATATTTAGCTTTCATTTAGCTCTAATTTGCTCTCGAATATCAGAATTTGCCCCGATTTTTATATCGAGATATTTCAATTTATAAGAATGGGACAACCGTTAACTTAGCCCCTCCCCCCCCACTTTCGAGTATGAATATTTCAAAGGTGCCAAATTTTACTCTCAATTAGCTCTAATTTGCTCTTTATTATTAGAATTCGGTCCCATGATATTATCGAGATATTTCAATTTATATAAAGGGAGCAAGCATTAACTTAGCCCCCCCCCCCACTTTCCACTATCAAAATTTCAAAGATGGCAAAATTTAGCTTTCAATAAGCTCTAATTTGCTCTCTAATACTAGAATTTGCTCCGTTTTATTTATCGATGTACTTCAATTTATATGAAGGGGAAAAGTATTAATTTAACGTCCCTCCCCCGACACTTTCGAGTATCAAAATTTCAAAGTTGCGAAAATTTAGTTCTCAATTAGCTCTAATTTGCTGTCGAATATTAGAATTTGCTCTGATTTTGTTATCGACAGTTTGCAATTTCAACTAGGGGAAAGCACTAGCTTGCACCTCCCCCCCCCCCCATTCGAATAAGAAAATTTCAAGGACGCAAAAAATTTACTCATCTTTAAAATTAAATTTGGTACTTTTTTATTAAATTAACGAGATTGCAGTTAGAATCCCAAGGGTAAGCACTAACTACCCCAATTTGGAATTTCCATGAGTTCCAAAATTTAGTTCTCAGTTAGCTCTGTTTTCATTACCTACATTAGATTTACTCATTTATATGTTATTAGAATAGTGTGTTGCAGTCTAAATTAACAATGAGTATACGCCCTAACTTTCAAAATCTAATATTGACATTTCAAAGTACCTAAATTGGCTCAGAGTTAACTCAGATATGTTGATTAAAAGCAAAAAGCAAAATTACTGGGGCACACGTTTTTCAACAACAGAAAAAAAAGATGTAATTTTTCAGATTTTACCAAACAGATTTTAATTCAACTATATCTGTTTGCGTAAAAGGTATTTATAAAACATTCAGAATAGGATAAAGCTTTCTCCTCCTAAATAAATTCAATGTACTTATTTTAACCAGAATAACTCCGAGTTTTCCATTGTTTTTAATGCAATTATTTAATTGTCAAATTTCTGTGCTTGTTAAAGCAAAATTTTTCATTCAAATTTAATAATATTCGAAAGGTATTTCCTTAATGTAAAAAAAATGGCAAAAATTAGTAATATAAATTATTAAATTTGCTTATTAAAAAACTCTTATATGTGTATGAAAATGGTAAAAGGAGATTTTTAAATTATTAAAATTCATAAAATATAACAAAATTTAATTACAAATATCTTTATTTAAAATATAATCAAAAACCTTATCTCATGCATATTGGTAAAAAATATCAAATGCATAGATATTTCAAAATTTTACAAAATTATTTGAACAATTTTACAAAGTTTATTGAAATATTATAAGTTATAAAAAATATATTTATTGTGTTTCAGATGATTTTAAATAAAAAAATCTTTCCTTGTCTGTACAGTTTCATTTCACAAGGACATAACGTTTTCATTTTTAAATTAAGAGGAAAATATACACAAATAGATAGAATAAAAATAATCTACAGAGAAATTAATAGATCTAAATCACTTGATTTACAAAAAGAAATAAACATTCAACTATCCCAAATTTTAAATTAAAGGCAAATTTTAATTTAAATTTATAATTTCTTATACATGTAGAATAATGCATACTAAGAACATTTTTTTAGGAAAAGTATTAAAAGTATGAACTTAATTAAAATTTATTGCTTGTCAAATGTCAAACATATAAAATATAATAAAACGAATACAATAAGCAAAAGAATTTAAAAAAATGAATTCACACTCTCTCATTCTCAAATAGTTTTATTCTTCACAAATATTTAATATATATATTTATATATATACATATATATTTGAAACAATAATCAAATCTGAATTAATAATCAAACACCTGTTACAAATCAGGATGTTTTTTTCTAAACTATTACTGAATGATATAAAATAATTTATAGCAGGAATACTTTTTGCATCCAATTAATATCATAAAAAATTTAAATGGCTCATAACAGAAATTCTAAAACTGTACCAAAGTGCGAACTGCTATTTTTCTGCTTCCATGCTATATTACTGAGCACTGATTTTCAGTTATAGGATTTTATACACTATTCATCAACAAATATTTATATCCTATTTATACTAAATATATACAAGATTCTATAATTTGAAGCAAAGGAGTTTGAAGTTGTGATATAAAATCTTTTAACCCAGTCTTTCATTTCCTTATTATTTTAAATCACTAAGAAAAATAGGATTTTTTTTAATGAATGAATAATAATGTATCGAATTAATAGATATTTGAATGAAATTTAATGGATGAAATTTAACAATATCGTAGATGAGTTTTCTTGAATCAAAGAAAGATGAAAGTTTTTTAAAGTTCGTAAAACCCACTGTTTTACTCGTGAAAGACAGAAAATCTATTTCAAAAAATAAAATAATGATGCAACAACTCATGATAAATATCCACATGCATAAAATATTGTGTATTTAGATTTTCTGTTATGTCTTACAGGATACACACAAATATTACGCATTATTTAAGCATAACAGATTTAAAGACATATTATTTACAATTATTTACTTAATTCTGGTTCAATAATTAAAAGAATAATAAACATAATATTACACTTTATACAATAATTTTTATTTCTGTCAACATGAACTAAGATTTTCTGTTTTTCTTGTTTTCAAAAGTTTTAAAAAAATTGTTTGCAATATTTTTAACATGTATTATTTAAGATGTAATATCAGCGTATAAAAAAAACTTTGAAAATGCTTACAACCAATTTTAAAAAGTAGAATATTTTCAATTGTGTAAAAAGAAAATATACTCCCATGTTTACAATACATGTTTTTTTAAAAAAAGAAATATTTTTATATACATTTTCTCACATTTTAATAAATAATACTAGCGAGCTACGCCCGCTAGCTGGGCCACTTTTTCCAAACGAACCTCGGTATTAAGCAGTATATAATAAGCAAAAAAATTCATTTAATAAGCAAGTCTTGGTGTTCGAATCCTCAAGCACAAAAAAAAGTAAATTAAAGAGCCATGGTCCCGTTAAAAATATGTGATTTCGCACTGTGAGCCACGTGCACTTGAAAAAAAAAGATTGTGGATCGGAGCTATGATCGCTTCGCGCCCGTAGTCCCGTTAAAAATATTTGGTTTTGCACGGTGGGCACTACGCGCCCATAAGACATTTTTTCGTATTTTTTAGTTCATTAGAAGCAGATTTTTACGCAGATTCTGAATATGTAATCAGTTTTTTCTACTTTAAAAACTGTCTGCATGATGATTTAAGAAAAAACGCGCAAAAAAAGTTTCGATAGTCCTGATTTATTTCTAAGTTCAATATTTTAGCGAAAAAAACGCAAGTAGCTCTGGTAGAAAAAAAGGTTTTCGGCTGTTTCTTCTTTTAGCCAAAGGGGAAAAATTCATGTCCTTCACCGCAAGATGGCGCAGTGTTCTGCTTCGGAGCTCCGTTTGGGAATTTAGACATTTTTCGTTCCGATTCCCAAGGGGTTTTTAATTCATAACTTTTTTAATTTTGGTCCCACGGTCTCGAAAAGGCCCGAAATGACTTCCCCGGAATTTTTCCAATCGAAAGACACCTCTCGCGACTTCCAACTCGCCCGCGTTGCGAACTGTAATCGGCTTCAAGCAGACAGACAGACAGACATAAGCGCACGGATTTTATTAGTATAGATACCAGCCTCTTATTCATACATGTGTGTATGTGCTTCAAAATGTTTAAGATAAAATTTAGCATTACTGTTCTAATAATATTGCTTGCAATTCAGAAGTGAAAAAAAATGATAAGTAAGATTCATATTTCAAAAATTTCTTAAAAAAGAAATTAATAAATAAACGGTCAAGTCCCAGTATTTCTCGCACGAAGAGAATTCCGTACTATAAATGTAATGATTTATATGTGTATAATTAAAAATAATCGTTTTTAAAAGGATAATAAGAATTTGTGATAAAGCTATGCAATGAAGCGCTGAATATAATTGTATAAACTACAAAAGTATAAATCAGAATACCATGAAAGTTCAAAGAGATGTGGATCCTAAGTTATATCAAATATTGCTATTCTGTATAACTCTTTTTTTAATCTTAACCTAAATTGTTTATGATGGGCTTCATTCGGTACAAAGAATAAAAACAGTGCATATTTAAACTTCATTTGGTATTTCAAAAAAATTAAATTCAGCGTAGTAAAAATCTTTTTTTTTTTTTTTTCTTTTTTTTTACAGTGTAACTGAAATAAAACCCTTCTTCAAAGTCCAAAAGTAAATTTGGGCTGAGCGTGTTTCGAAAGGAGGTCGCAAAGTGTAAAAGGAGTTGCAAGTGCAGGCTCCCGTAGTATTTAGATAATTAATTCTCACATTAACATAATTAACATAGAGAAAAAGAGGGATAAAGAAACCCCAACAAAATTTGTGCTTTTTAATTAATAGATAACATTTATACTGGATGTTGTCAAATTCGATTTACAAATTTAGAAGGTTGATATTAGAAGTCAAGAGGATGAAATATTTCCATTGAACACGAGGTTGCAAGACGATTATTTTGTCACAAATAACTAAAGTCGGCTTAACGCTAAAAAATGTAAAAAAAAAAAAAAATATTTCAATAACAATGTAACAATATGTACCTTGGTTTGTAAGGAATGTGATAACTTCACAGAAAATGTTCCGAAAAAGCAGATTACTCACGCAATCGATGATACTATATAAACTAGTCATTACAGTCCAAAATGTTAAGCGTCAATTGCATAATACTGGCGTGTATCCTACAATTTTGGAGAGTTATCGTATTTTACAACTTAGTCTATTAAATATTACATTATAATATACTTCAGTTTACTGAAAGTTAAAAACGTCAAAAAAAGATGGAATAGGGGAGAATGTCTTATATTTCTGATTAAATGTGTGGATTTCGATCCCATAATCTATGATGATTTTTCATCCTCTTGGCGCTTACAATCATCTTTGAATTAGGTAATACTGTCTGATATTAAAAGTAATGATACGACATTTTTATGAAATGTATATAACCATTATTATATGTATATATATATCCTTCTAACGTTTATATCTTTTATACGTATACAATGTTCCTTTAGCATAATCAATTCAGTTATTACATACATACTGTATAAAAAAGGAGAAATATTTTTGCAAGTATTCAGCATTTATGTTAAAGATATATGTCTTGTTTGTTTGTCGAATTTTCTTATAAACATTAGCCAAAAACAGAAATTACTGTTTTAGAAATTTACATTTAAAAGAAGAATATATCGGTATTCGGTTTGTTTTTTCTCTAAAAAAAGAGGTAACAAATTATACTACACATTAATTAAACTATATTCTAATACTAGAATTTGCCCTTGTCGTGGTATAGAATTACTTAAATTAGAATGATCATGAGTTTAAATTACAGCTACCCATACACCACATTCGAATATCGAAATTCAAAATTGTGTCAATGTATCATTCACTCAAATGATAAATTTAAAAACTATATCTTTTCCCCATTGCTGTCATTTTAAAAAATAAAGAAATAAATAAATAAGTTAATAAAAAAATTTGTAATATATTATCTAAAATATACATGTTAAGGATATTTAACACAGTTATCTTTTCACATATGTATTTTAAAATCTATTTTAATAAGCAATAATATTATTAACCCAAAATATTTCATTATAAAATCATTATTTTTATTTTACACATGTCACGAAAAACATAAAACTGCAATGAGCGAGATATACGCCTTGCTAAAGGAAATGTATCTATTTATTAACTTTAGGATTATGACTAGGGAAACCAATTTGGTTAAAAATGTATACAGAACAATGAAGTTAATTATTCTCCCAAACTTTCCAAATTGCTGCTATATTACAACACTGAAATATTTAAAAAACTAAAAAGCAGAAAAACAGTTAGCATGTTCTTATATTTTATTATTTAGCTGAAACCTTTAATATTGCGATATCCAAAACAAATGATAAAAATGATGAGTTGTGTATCACGATATTAAAAATTTTGCAATAAAAAAACTGCAGAACATTGTATATAGGCTGTACAAATGTATACAAATATAGTGTATTCTATTATGCGAAAATCTTGCTATGATTTTTAAAAAAGTTTCCATCTGAAATTCTTTAAACACAATATAATAAATTGTATTACTCATTTTTAAGAAATGTGCAAACACATTTACTGACAAGTATATGGGAATACAGAAATATAAAATTCTATATTTTTACTTTACAAAATTTTAAATCAATAAAGAAATACATAATTTTGGTCGGTTTTTTTATTTTGCTATTTTATCGACCCCTTAAAGTTATAAATGTTTTTCGAACCTTTTTTTTTTTACAATATTTAATACACTTGGGTTTTCAATGTCTACTCATAAGCTTGTTCATTTGGTGTTTACTAGCATACCAATCTTGAAAAATAGATAATACAATCATTATTATTTTTTGTTGGAAATAATTATTGGATCTAAAGGAAAAAAAACTAAAACAAGTTATTTTTATCATACTAAAACTAAAAAAGAAGAAAGCGTTTAAGGTTGAGTAAATATTTTTATACAAGATAAAATAATTATATGATTATTATTATTTTTAACTTGTTAAATGCTGTACATTATAATATGGGGAACAACTTTATGCTTCGATGAAACAAGCTCTACTTTGTCGTACAGATCATCGTAAGCTTCCCATTTTCCATCATTTCGTAATGCATATGCAATGTAGTGACCAAGAGTATTTGCTTCTCCTAAAAGGCTGAAACCCACAACTCCTCTCAAATGAAATTCGTTGTTTTCGATATTTATGTTCAATGGAATTTCTTTCAAAGGAACTTTGTGTAAAACTTCAACTGCTAATTGATTCGGATATAAATCTACTGAATTTATTTTCTCGTAGGGCGAGAACATCAATTGCACAACTATTAGGTTATCACTCAGTTTAGTATTCGAAGTTCTAGATCCACTGCAGAGCGGAAAAGCTGAAATGGAAGTGTCCAAAGTATATTCTTCGTTTGGTACATTGATGCTCATTTTCTCAAAAGTTTTTTTGCACTCTGAAATTTCGTCAATTCGTCGTATTTCATTTATTAACTGTTCCACACACTGAACACCACTTTCCCGTGATGTCTTTACTTGAATTATAGGAACAGGTATCGTAGTGGTCATTTCTTTTTTCGGACAATATTGTGAGCTACACACACTATTTTCAGTTGCACAAGGAAAAGCCTTCATTAGTTTTGTGGCCAAATCGCCGATATTGCTGTGACAATTAAGGTGAAAAATTCCTTGTGGCAGCTTTATGGGCTCTATTATATCTCGTAATATCTTAGCACGCAAGGTATAAACCTTGTTTCCAATCCCTTTTGTTGCTATATAGTGTGCTAGTTCCAAAAGAACAATATCTTTTCGCTCTTTTTCAACGAAATATCTAAATGATTCGCTGTCCACAATAGTAGTAGCCAGTAACTGAACTAAGGAATCTGCAGCACATGTATTTGACAAGGTAAGGATTTCTTTTCCGCACTTTACAACTTTCAGTTTGGGACAATGTCCATTCTTTAACACTCCGAGTGGTTTTCTTTCGTTCTTTTGAGACAGATCAATGTTTTGCCATTTTGGATCTGGCTGAAAATATGTTCGCTTTTTGGATGTTATAGCCAAACCACGCCAATTTTCCATTTTGTTGTGCTCTTGAATTTTTCTTTTTTCTGTTTCGCTCTTTTTAAAACAAATTTGGCAAATTCTTTTTTGCCCATACCCTTCGTCAGAGCTTGATGCTGGAAATGAGCACTCTTGCAAAGCATGGACGGGAACTGAGCAAATTATGCATTTATGTCCTCCATCTGGATCGGGGTAATGTCCCATGTTACAGGCAGGACAGGAATTTTGGACAATTGTAACATTGATATCCGTTTCAGTTGCATTTAAACTTCCATAATCTTTTGATGCTACTTTTTCGTCGCAGCTATCTTGCGTATTTATCATATCATGCTGAAGATTTTGTTCACCAATGTCATCTTGGTTAACAAGATTGGTGTCGTTTACCTGAACATTTGGAACAGCAGCCAGTTTCATGGTTCCATCTAATGAATTAATATGCGTTGATAAGAAATCATCCAGACGGATGGGCAATGTATGATTTGAAAAAATCATATTTTTCAATATATTGAAATCGCTTTCAATCGCTGCATTACTAGCGGGTACGCTGCCATACTTGAAAAACGGGAGCATTACACCTGACCAAAGAGGTAGCATTCTGAAAAGCTTTATAATTGGGAGAGAAATATCAGGTAGATATTGTAAATTATCATGACCATCAGTTTGTGGCGCAATGTTTGATTTAATTTCGTCAACAATATTTGAAGCCATTTTTTGAAATTGCAAACCAGTTTTTGAATCTTCATCAAACACCATTTCAGCAGTATTATTTTCTTCTACCATATCTGACACAAACTGCTCAACTCTAGTATCCTGTGATGAAGAATAGAGTTCCTTCGATTTTTGTTTTGCTTCTTCACATGCTGTCATTTCCTTGTTTACAGGATCTAAGCCATCATATTAACTGAAAGCCACAATAAGAAGTGCTCTTAAGAGTGATTTACATGTTTCCAAGTCTTTACTCAAAATAATTTGTGCAATACCACGCATGTAAAATTCTTTTATCCGCTTTCTCGTGTCCCTCAAGCATTTCCATCGAGAGACAAGCTTCATAATATGTGCTACATCTAAACGTACAAAACAAGAAGGTAATTCGTGTTGCATTTCATCATTTGTGGTACTGACAATGTCCCAACATCGTATGATGTAATCGTCCAAATTGTTAAATTGGGTGAAAGCTCGTATTGTAGCTCCTATCATTGCATGCGACATATCGATCACTGCCTCCTTTGGAGAAGTTGCCCCACTTTGAATCCACTGATTCAGCCAATGTTGTATACTTACTGTATCTTGCCTCTCAGAAAGCATTTGCGATACAGAAAACTGTTTTTTAATGTTTTTGTCACTAATTACAACCTGATACAGGAATATGTGTTTGGATTTTTTCCCCGTGACTCTTTTAATTTTGCGAACTAATCCTCCTGTGGCATCTAGACACACTTTTGGATGTGATTCACGTTCGCAAAATGCACGATACACGTGCAGCTGTGCGGTGCTCCAGTAATGCACATAAAACCTGTCATAACCAATATCATGAATAACACCTTGATATGGTGGATTATGTTTTTCAATTGAAATTGCTATAATAGGGTCTGAGTTTTGCCTGTGTTTTTCTAAGGCTTGAGATTTGGCCGTTCTTAAAACACTTAGATTAGGAATGTGGCTTGGCTCAACATCCTCCAGATCCATACATGAACTAGACTCAATGCTTCTGAATAGCGTCGCGGACATTTTTTCTTGGCACATTTTTCGAATGGCTTCTTTTCTTACACTTCCACTTAGATGACGCTTCTTAGGAATTGTATGAATTTTCAAGAAGTTTCCTGAAACAATGCATTCCATTGAAACATTTCTATTTTTTTTCGGTTTTTCATTAATTATTCCTTTAAGTACTGAATTACAATCAGTACATTTACCGTATATGGTCACATAATTTTTACCATCTCGATTTACTTTGCACCGTTTGAATGAAAAACAGCAAGACAAGCGAGATGCGTTCCAAATTCGAGAATTGAAAACGTGTGTCCATGTTCTTTTTCGCAAAACTAAATAGTCACGACGCTTCTCTTTTCGAGCATACGATGTAACACTTGGAGCGATTTGTACCCACTCTTCGGATGACAGCTGTATGTTGAATTTCAACACTTCAGCCGCCTCAGAATTAAAAACTTCATCTTCAGAATCTTTTGATGTATCAGAATCTACAGAATCTTCTTCTGGTTCATTTTCCGTATAATTTTCATGTAAATCTTCCATCGATTCTTGTGTGACGACGGACAGGCCAAGCTGTGACCATATACAATGCCTATTTTTTTGCACATAGGTGTAAATACCTTTAGGGCTGACTCTATTTTTTATTTTTTCGCTAATGTCCATCCAAACTTTACTAGATGGAAACGCTATCTTGCCAGAAATTACCACTTCTTCTTTGTGCCTCAAAATTTCTGAGTCAAGTTCTGAATGATCTATAGCTGCTTTACGGCCTGACACTGCTTTTCGATCCATTGATTATTTTTGTTTCAATATGTATTTCCTGAAATATAAGGAAAATGTATTATAATTCATTATTTTGTATGCTTTAGAGAGTGAAAGAAAAAAATAAATCAACAGAAAAACAAACGACAAGTACAGAAAAAAATTATAGTCTTAAAGAACATTCTTCTTCTAACATAAAACTCCACAAAATAACTAGTAAATCTGCAGATCAGGAGCCTCAATGTCAGATCTGCAAATTGCCGCTTTTCACCATATGTTGCGTAACATTTAATTTCATAAAAAAAGTAATAAAAAGATACTCCCTCTGTCCCAAATTAGTTGCGACATTTAGGTTGAAAATTTTGTCCCAAATTAGTTGCTACATTTCAAGTAGGCGGAGTCATAGATAACTTCTGATGCAATTTAGTAAATCTTCACCAGTAAAATTATACTAGAATGAGTATAATGATGTATAGTAGGTGTCTAAAGCAAGGAAACTCAAATGTAAAATAATAGAAATAAGAAATAATATCCTGAAGAAGGAAATTAATAATAAGAAGCGCTTTCTGTACTGGAATGTTTGCAGTGATGATTGAAAAATGGTAAGCTAAACCATAATTCCATAAATACTGCAGCTATTAAATTTAATTTCATCAGCACATTCCGTTTGCAGAAGCAGACAAAGGCTTCAAAAATAAAGGATGAGGAAATTTAAAATGTA
Organism: Maratus speculifer; assembly: GCA_964019185.1. Taxonomy (NCBI): domain Eukaryota; kingdom Metazoa; phylum Arthropoda; class Arachnida; order Araneae; family Salticidae; genus Maratus; species Maratus speculifer. The sequence goes on from CAXHSM010000010.1 coordinate 6,297,910, forward strand.
AGTTTACAAAAAAATTGTAAATGCTGACAAAAAAAATAGCTAAGTAATTAAATCAATTATAAAAAAAAAAATTCCAAATAAAACGAAAAAAATCTTTGCGAATATTATCATAATCTGTTATAATTTATAAATCAATAGTACACAGAATTCTCAATGCGAAAAAAGTTTTGGAACGTATTTCATCCACCATTAAGCCAAGTCTAATATTTAAAAAAATCGACAGAATACGATTTTGTTTGCAGCATTTTCAAGCTAAAGAATACTTTTCAGAAATGCTAGAATGAAATGTTTGAAAATGGATTTACAATTGATTAGCTTGAAGATAGTTTTATGTGATTACTGTTAAAAGAATCTTTGCAAATTGGGGCGTGGCTTAGTAGCAAGTGAAATGTGATTTTTTAAACTCATTTACTGATTTATGGAATGACGTGGGGAATACTAGGTAAGTAAATTTTGTAAATTGATAGTAAAGCTCTCTCAAAAACGTTAAAATAGAAATATGAAATCATAAATATCAATAATCAGAACAAAAGATTTCAATTGTCGCAACTAATTTGGGACAGAGGGAGTATCAAATAACATAAATTTTTATAAGAATAAAAAATATACAGAAAGTTTCAAAAATTAGATGTGCTAAATTGATCAAGTTGCTATGCAACGATATTCAAAAATTCGAAAAAAAACTGCATGTTATGATTGTAGATTTAAAAAATACAACTCTTCAGGGGAGCTCCGCCCCCTGAACACCCCGTGGTCCCATTAATTTTACATCTGTAATTTGCTATTAATTCTGCAAATGATTACATTAAGTCTTAAATTTCATTCTACACTAACATTTTCAAGGGTAAGCAATAATTTGGATATGCCTTTTATATTATTATAATATCCAAATAATTGTGTTAAAAACAGCAGGTATTTTTTTTATCCACAAACATATGCACCTGATACATAAGTAACTTGCAAAGGAGTGAATGAATGCAAAGGAGAATAAATGCGAAGGAATTATCTAGTTTAGAAAATTAATGTGTTAAAAATTTTGAATTAATAATGTTTTAATATTTGAAACTAAATTCTTTATAGCTTTAAAGAAAAAAAAAAATAGCTTCCAAAAATACATTAATCAGTTTTATTTTTCCTTTTTTTTCGGACAAAATGTGTCTTCCACTGCTAATATTTTGCTTTGAATGAAAATTTTTACTTGTATGTAACTTATAATTTAGTATTCGTAAAAAAATATTTTTCATTCATTTTACACATGACGTCATTATTTTTCTAACTCCATGAGTTACTGATATCTATGTTCCTTGTATTTTTAACAACTACTATAAAATACCTCATTTATTTCAATTATGATGTTATATGTTACTGAGTCAAATGTTTTTTTAAAATGAAATTCCTTTTTATTCCTTTTATTTTTAACTATGTCGCCATTTTAACAGAAAAATTCTTATTAATGAAATAAATATCCGTGTTTAATATTTAACAAAAAATACTATATTTATTTACGATATAAATATGACGTCATATTTATTTTCTTTAAAATTTTAAAAAAAATTCCGGCACTGCATATTTTATAATCTGGCAATGAATTAACTAAACAAAGAAAAAAATGTTCAAATGCGTAGGGAAATAGTTAACAATAAATAACCATTATCTTAATTAGCAATGGAATAATTTTTGTCATTTATATTTCGTATAACTAAAGCTATGGTAAATGTGCTATGGCTACAAGCATATAAAATGAGAAAACGAAATAAATACTTATTATTCGAAAAAAGAGATAAGTTAAATAATATGTTTATAAGAACAGTTTCTTACTAAGTTAAACTTCACAAAAAAAAAAAAAAAAAAAAAAAAAAAAAAAAAAAAAGAATGGAATTGCTACATATTTTTTCTTTTTGTCAGAGACATTAGAAAATATTTGAGGCAGAAAATAGATTTTAAACCACGTCTGTACTTCTTTTTTTTTTTTTTTTTTTTTTTTTTTTTTTTTTTTTTTTTTTTGCGAATGGAGAGAAATATTTTAGCTTCCCCACTAGTTTGATTGCCAGATTATAAAATATGCAAAATGGGGTAATATTTATTTAATAATAATAATAATTAGGGATGCACCGAATAGTGATTTTGGCCGAATACCGAATGCCGAATATTCGGCCGACAGGTGAACCGAATACCGAATATTCGGCTAGCCGAATAGTAATTGTTGGGCCGAATACCGAATATTCGGCTTTCCAAATTCTTTTTATATTTTAAAATTTAAAGGTATTAAAATGTTACTTTTTAAAACAGTTTTACATAATATTTAATAAAAGAAACTTACATTTTGATAAACAAGAGCTTTTTATAAGAATACTAGCGGACCCGACAGACGTTGTCCTGTCACCGACAAACGTTGTCCTTCTTGGCACCAACTCCAGAAAATCAAATAAATGTACGTAAATATGGTAATATGCACGATAAACACTACACTCTTAATTTAATTTCTTATTACAATTATGTAAGGAAATTATTTTTCACTCTTCAGTATATTTTGAAGTCGGTTAAATTTTTCATATAAAAGTTAATTTTTCTCTTTTTAGTTAAAAGTTAACGATTTTCTGAAGTCGGTTAATCAAAATTATAATACAGGAAATATTATTGTAAAGCATACACGTTTGTCAGGAGTGGGATTCGAACACGCGATCCCTTTCTTAAAGAAGCTAAGCTTAAATTTGGCGCCTTAGACCGCTCGGACATTCCATCCGCACTCTATTCATCGAACTTATTCAACACTTTTAATTAGCAAAAAATCACCAACTATTAGTTTTTGTCTAATTACTAAAAAAGTACTGAATCAATTTCGATGAAATGTGAATCTAAACCATTCTCGAATCCACTGGAACGCACACACAAAATTTCATTAAAATCGATCCAATCGTTTAGGAGGAGTTCAGTGACATACGCACAAAAGATTTATATATATAAAGATGATTTATTTTGTACTTTTTATTTGGATTTTTTATTAATATTCTACTAATTAATTGTTTTTTTTTCTGATTTCAAATAAAAATTATGTCAATATGCAAAATTTGGCTATTAGTATGGCGATTTGTACAATTTGGCGAAATTGGTCGACGGAATCTAAATACCTAAGTATTTATAAATGTATGGTTGCATATTATAATTAACTTGATTATCCCATCTATCAATTTTGCCAAATTGTAATTTGGCGATGTTTTTTTTTTTTTTTTTTTTTTTTTTTTTTTTTTTTTTTGCGCTTTACAAATGGGGAAGAATTCCATAACCCTTTTTTTTTTTTTTTTTTGCATTAAATGAAGGATATTTTGATTTAATATAAGGGTAGACATTATTAAAAGCCTTTTACAAAAAAGTCAATGACCAAATCCTAAGACCTGGAGAGCAGACTGGTCGCCAGGGCGGAGTTCTGAACCAATTTCGATGAAATGTGAATCTAAACCATTCTCGAATCCACCGCAACACACACGAAAAATTTCATTAAAATCGGTCCAGTCGTTTAGGAGGAGTTCACATACATACACATGCACAGAAGATTTTTATATATAAAGATGAGCATTGAAAATTTCAGGTTTTTGCGCCGAAGACATTGCCAAATTAGGAAAATGTGAATTATCTCACGAACTACTGGATTTAAACGAATTTGCTTAGTACCATTCGATTCAGAATGAAAAAATGCACTAAAATATGTTATCAGTTGAAAAATAACTACAAAAGCTTATTTTTAAGGCATTTTTTAAAAGTTCGTTCTTTTTTCTACTCATCTTAGGGGTGGAATTTTCGAAAATTATTTCTTAGCGGCACTCGATGTTATAAGAAGTATTTTTACCTAAATTCTTAATATTTTTGGTTAGGTAGATTTTTTTGTGCTGTGATTAATACGAAATCCTGACTTTCTTTTATATATACAGCACTTTTAATTAGCGAAAAATCACTAACTATTAGTTTTTGCCTAATTACTAAAAAAGTACTGAATCAATTTCGTCGAAATGTGAATCTAAACCATTCTCGAATCTACTGGAACGCACACACAAAATTTCATCAAAATCGGTCCAGTCGTTTAGGAGGAGTTCAATTACATACACACGCACAGAAGATTTTTATATATAAAGATTTAGTATTGAAAAAAAATCTGCCTTGAGTTATTTAAGAACACAATTATGAAACTTTAATTAATAAAATTTTCTACGAATCAAAACAAACCTATTAAAATCGAATAATGAAAAAATGGCCGAAGAAAAATTTTATAGTCTGATAATTGTCCTTTTTAAATAACTCAAGGCAATTTTTTTTCAATATAAAGTACAAATACTTTCAACTTAATTTCGAATAAAGGCATGTTTGGCTCATAGTTCTTTTCTTATGAATGGTGGTATTTTCCACCCTTCCCATCATATCATATTTTACAGAAATCAAAGCATGTGAATTGAAAATATGTTATTTATTGTTAATATAATAAACGAACACACAAGTTTTGACCTAGAGTGAGATGAAATACAATGTACTTATGATTCAATAAGTTGATTATGATTATGGTTTCATGAACAAAAATTGTCTGCCTTGATAGCTATTACTAATCTCAAAAGTTGTTTTTTTTTCTTTTAAAGGACTTTTATTTGGGGGAAAGCAAGAAACAGATTATTTACTAAACAAAATTTAGAAACTTGTATCTGCACATAATTTATTCCTAAGGAGAATCCTAATAAATCACCATTTTAATCCTTCTCATGTTTAATTTTCTTAAGTTATACTTAACAAACAGCAAATAAATAATGTAAAAACATTCTATTTTATTTAAAAATGATTTTGTTTCTAATTGTTTTAAATATAAATTAAAAAATTGACAGTTAAAAGTAGAAATAGTGAAAAGTTTTTATAACGTATTGAATGGCCGAATACTTTGATATTCGGCCATACCGAATATTCGGCAGGCCGAATAATATCATATTCGGCCAAGCCGAATATTCGGCTCAACCGAATAGTTTAATATTCGGCCTAACCGAATACTCGGTAACATGGCCGAATAGGCCGAATACCGAATAGATACCGAATATTCGGTGCATCCCTAATAATAATAATAAAAACGAATAAAATGTGGAAATATTTTAAATATATAAAAATAAATTAAAAGCGTCTATTTATATGTATATATATATATATATTTGTTTGTGTGTGTGTGTGTGTTATTACCGTTTGATAAGCGTGAATAAAAAAATATATATGATAATTTAGGTTTTCAATTAAGTCAAAATATTTTATGTGCGATAAGAATTACTGAAATCTTATTTTTAGAAAGATCTAGATGGGTTGTCCATTACTGGAAAATGACAGTTTAAGAACTCCACTAATAGACACTTCTCTTGAAACCTTAAAAATAAATGAAATTTTATAAATGGTTTTCAGAACATAAAATACCTTTTCTTACTGGCAATGCAAAAAACTGTAAATTTCGCAAGAAAATAAATGATATATGTATATTTATTCAATGAAGCCACCTTTAAGGATGTGCATTTACTCAAAAATAGTGGAACTTCGAAGTATGATATTCTGCTTCCAGATTAGTTTGATAATAAATATCAACAATAATACAAAATTATAAAATATGAAAGGGAGAATTATGAAAAAAAATAATTTCTTAATCCATATCCGTAATTTTTTATAAACGAAAAACATTGAGGGGTGTCCATTATTGGAAGGTTGTGTTTTACATATTTACTGAAAAAGAATTATAAACTATCTTAGTTAAAGCATTTTTTTTTAAATTTACAAAAATAATTTAATTAAATATAGAAAATATCACTCTATGTATTAAATAATGTAACAAATTTCAATCGAAACAAATTTCTAAGAATGGAACCGAATTTCAGTTATCTTCCTAGTTTCGGCCGAAAAGAATATCTGAGATGTCTTAAAAATAAATTTGAAGTTACTATAGTGCATGTATACATTTATAGATAGAGGACATTTAAAGCGTTTATTATACGTATTCTTACATATAGATATAGATAGATAGATAAATATTAATTATACTGTATAAAAACACATCTCAAATAAACACAAAACACAATTATATCAGCACAATTTACGCAGTTTTACTTTTTATCAATGCATTTTCAACAAATATTTATCAATGTAGTTTATAAAGGAAGAACAAACTAAATCATGAATAATAATTCTGCTTAATAAAAAATATTTTAAATATACATACCTTGTTTAATCTTTTATAATCTTTTATAACAACGGGTGTTTCGTTCCGACTACCATCATTATTCACCAGAATTGATAAAATTCTCAAAGCATTTTAACAACTTGACGATTCATCTTCGGTTAGTTAACGGTCACTTGAAAACAGTACATGAAGTTAAATTTTAGACATTTATACACTGCTTATTATCATAAGTGATCAACACAGCCACGCCTACCTTGACCATCCCATTGGATGGAAGTTAAACATTCCTCCCTGGAACTTCACAGGGTTATAATAATTGGGTTAGGAAAAAGTACTTCTAGTTTTTGAATGTTTATCAACGTTAGTGAGCTATTTTCTATTTTTTTTTTTTTTTTCATTTCGCTTTCTTAAGGTTAATTGGCTGCATAAAACGTTTGCAGAAATAATTAAAAAAGCTGAGACAGAATTTGATGTGCTGTGGTTTTGCTATGAGACCTATAGCAGTATGGCTTTCGTCAATTTAAAAGTGACTTTTCTTCTAAAGACCTTTACAAATCATCGACTGGAAAACTGTCAGTTTAATGGGCTTTATTAGGAATCTGGGTTCGAGATTGAAAGAGGTCAAGTGTTATTGTTATTCAAACATCAGAATTTTCATTGGAATGTATGAATGCGATTTTTATTTTTTATGAGTATAAAAATATAAATAAAGATGCTGAAATTTTGTACAACGTACGGGTACACAAACAAGTCCAATGATAAATTCTGCAAAGAAAATATTTCTTTTCATTGCTTTCCTTTAAAAAATGAAGATATTTTAAAATGTTGTTCTGTAAATAAGATATATGTAAATTGAAAGAATCAGACGATATACGGAAAACGAAACGCGTGCAAAACGAAAAAATGTAAACATAAGTCACATGGTGGTGGTATATGACGTCACGCCAATAAAGCCCATTGAGGATTTTTGATCATAGCTGTTGTTTTTACGTCAGATTGTTGGTACTCCGAAAACTAGAATGTATGTGGGGTTAGCTGAGTTGCAAAATAATTAAATAAATAAATAAATAATAATGCGAAGCTTTTCTAGGAATTTTTTTTAAATTATTGATTACATTTAATATATATTATTTAAAATTTTATTGTGTGCATTAATTTGTTTTTAAAACAAAAATAAAATGTCTGTTTGTCGTACAATTATTTGAATCGGCAGATTATTCATACACCATAATAAATTATCAAATAACAAAGTAAATTATATAACAGAAATCTATACTAATAAAATAACAAAACGCGCTGTCTGTGTGTGTGTGTGTCTGCGATAATTAGCTAAATCTACCACACGTAGAAGTCTGAAATTTTAGGTGAAGATAGTCCAAGACAGGTCCTGATGCATCTGAGGCTCAGCCTTTTTATATTTTAAGGGCCATGACCCCTGAGCCCCTTACAATTTTTATGCACCAAATTGTTAATAACTCGACCCTTTTTTATCTAATCTTCTTTGTTTTAAGGGACTTTTCTCCATTTAGCCATTTTAACATTTTTTATTTTTTCAAAATGACCCAGGACCCTTGGGGTCAGTTTCAGGGCCCTTTTATGTTTTTGTGATAATAAATCTTTAACAAATTGCTCCCATTTCATTCAATCTTCATTTTTGAAAAAAAATATTCCATTTAGATATTTTCAAGTTTTCACATTCCATATAAGACACTGGGGCCCCATAGGTAATCATAGGGCCCAGCCCACTGCCCTTTGATCCTTTTTTTTTTTTTACGTCAAACATCTTTCACTCCCTAAATTTCTCACCTTTTCAGTGCAAAATTTTAAAGTTGAATCTTGAACTCTTCTTTTAGAACAAACAGCCTGATATTTTTGTTCGGGCCCTGGGACTCCTTTTTAAACATTTACCCAATCAATTGCTGCATTAAAAAGAAATATGATTCGTTCAAATAACTTATACGGTATGGTTAATTTTGACTAATTAAAGGTCTAAAGCGCTATGTACTAAAATATTTTTATATTTTTCCATGTTAGGGCCCTGGTTTTAAGTCTCAGTTGGCCCCTATGGGGCCCCATATCACGTCTTCCTTAAAAATGGTCCGATTCACAAGATTTCCCCCCCCCTAGCATTTTTTTAGGTATTCTTGCTACTACTAGAACAAAGAAAGAAAAAAAAACTCAGACTTTAGCTACCACTAATTTTTAAAATTAATCGCTTTCTTGAGGCCTTTGATGCAGCTTCTTCAAAAAGGATTCAAATTGTTTTTAATTTTATTTAACATAGTTTTAGCGTCCTGCAATTTTTGTAATAACTGCAAAAAATATTTGTATACCCAACTACATGCAAAATAAATTCCTCGTCGTTTGGGGTCCGTTTCAGGGCCCCTTTAAGTTTTTGTGATAATAAATTTTTAATAAACTACTTCCATTTAATTCTATCTTCATTTTTGAGATATCTGTTCCATTTAGATATTTTCAAGTTTTCACATTACATTTAAGACACTGGGGCCCCCTAGGTAATCATATGGCCCGGCCAAAGGCCCAAGTTGATCTTTTTGTGCGCCAAACATTTTTCACTCCCTAAATTTCTCACCTTCTCAGTGCAAAATTTTAAAGTTGAATCTTTTACTCTTCTTTCAGAACCAACAACCTGATATTTTTATTTGGGCATAGGGCCTTCTTTGAAACATTTACCCAATCAATTGCTGCATTAAAAAAAAATATATTATTCGTTATAATAATGCATAAGCTATGGTTAATTTTGTCTAATTAAAGGTCTAAAGCGCCATGTACTAAAACATTTTCACATGTTTTCATTTTAGGGCCCTGGATTTAACTGTCAGCTTGCCCCTATGAGGCTGCTTGACATATCTCTTTTAAGAATGGTCCGATTCACTAGATTTTTTTTTCTAACTTCTTTTTAGGTCCTCCTGTTACTACATGAACGACAAAAAAAGTTTCAGAGTTAAGCTATCACTAATTTTGAATATTAATCGCTTTCTAGGGCACTAGGGCCCAGCCCATGGCCCTTGAACATTTTGCGAGACAAACGTATTTCATTTCCTATATTTTTCATCTTTTTAGTGCAAACTTTTAAAGTTGCCTGGGGCTCTTCTTCCAGGAAAAATACTCTGATATTTTGATTCGGATACTAGGACCCTTTTTTTTTTAACATTTACCCAATCAATTGGTGCATTTTTAAAAAATATTTTTCCAACGAACATGTCACTCTGTATGCTTAATTTTGCCTTATTAAAGATCTAAAGCGCTATGTACTAAAACTTTTTAACATGTTTTCATGTTAGGGCCTTGATTTTAGTCAGTTTGCCCCTACGGAGCCCCATATCATATCTTCCTTAAAAATGGTCCGATTCACTAGGGGTTTTTTTTTTTTCCTAACATTTTTTTAGGTCCTCCTGTAACTACATAAAGACCAAAAAAAAAAAAAATAATCTCAGATTTTTGATACTACTAATTTTGAAGATTAATCGCTTTCTTGAGGTCTGCGGTGCAGTTTCTTTAAAAAGCACTCAAATTGCTTTCAATTATATTTAACATAATTTTAGCGTCTTCTCGGCATTTTAATAACTGCAAAAAGTATTTTATATCCAACTACATGCGAAATAAATTCCTGGCCCCTTGGGTTCCAGTACAGGGCCCTTCGAAGTCTTTGTACCATAAATTGTTACTTAACTGACCTGTCTTAATCCAATTTTCATTTTTGCAATTTTTCCACTTAGTTATTTCCACGTTCTTACATTCCATTTAAGAGCCTGGAACTCTGTATGGTCCCGTAGAGCCCGGCTCAGGGCCCTTGAAACTTTTGTTCTCCATGCATATTTCACCCATTTATTTTCTTACCTTCTCAGTGCTTAATATTAAATTTGAGTTTTGGACACTTTTTACATTACCAACACACTGATATTTTATCGGGGTCCTAGGGCCTTTTTTAAACAATTTACTCAATATTTTATGCATTTTTAAAAAATATTATTCTAACATATAATTTATAGGTTATGAATAATTTGGACCTAATGATTAATTGTAGCCTATGATTAGTTGTAGATCTAAAGTGTTAAGTGTTGTTTAAGGTTATCATAAGAGGTCCCGGGCAACGACGGGCGGGTTAGCTAGTCTGCAAATAATTACCTCAATTTAATGATAATCTGGTCGATCTTTTAATAAAACATTACATTTCCATAGAACAAATTTAGGGATGTAATAATGATCCACTCGAAGAAAAATCAAGAACTGAAAATGGCTTGTATATACAACTTAATTTATACATTGATGTTTGTTTATACAACTTGTGTGCACTGTTAGCTAGTCTACAAATAATTACCTCAATTTAATGATAATCTGGTCGATCTTTTAATAAAACATTACATTTCCATAGAACAAATTTAGGGATGTAATAATGATCCACTCGAAGAAAAATCAAGAACTGAAAATGGCTTGTATATACAACTTAATTTATACATTGATGTTTGTTTATACAACTTGTGTGCACTGACCTCAAGAATCAAGTTTTACAAAAATCATTTTATTCAGGTTTTATCAACATTGAAGAATTAATTAGAACTGTTGATAAAAATTTTAAATGAAAATTCTACATGGAAAAATGGTAATTTTCGGTTAGATGGACACCAGTGTTATACATACATATAGATCTATAGATATGAATACATATATGAGTATATACACGCATATATGTGTACAAACATGAATCATGCTATAGATATACATATACATATAGCACTGGCACCTGGCAAACCAAAAAGTACCAAGGAAAAAAAAAGGGGGGAGGGGGGAGAAAAGAAAAGAAAAAAATCTCTTGTTGCGTGTGCAAATATTTTAAATCAAATGTTAAAGTTCAGAGGAATTTTCAGAAAAATTAATTCGCAGCTTAAAAAATAAATGTATGAAAAGCTATCAGCAAACTTTACACAGTTTGTGTAAGAAATTAAAATTTGAAATTTGTTTACCAATATTTGATTTAATAAATTTAATTACATTTTGATCGATATTTCTTATATCTTCTTTTTCACTTAAAATATTATTTTTCTCATTTTAGACAATTTTGTCTGAAATGGGCTTAGTCTCATTTAAAAATATTAATTTCAAGCATTCCGTTCTTTTTACATTCTTATTTCGATAAAGATATTTCCGTTATGATTAGTTTTAAATTACTTTAATGCTTTAAAAATTCCTTTAAAAAGTGGCATTTTTTTTCTTCTAAAAGGCAGTTTATTGTTATGAAAGAAAAAAAAAAAAAAAAACTAAAATTTTAGAGTACTAAAATATATGAAAAAGTTTTTTTTTTTTTTTTTTTTTTTTTCTCATTGTAATGTTGCTGAACTTTTTTTTGTCGATGCATTTTTTTTTTTTTTTTTGGTTTTTTCATTTTTAATTAACAGCATCTGGAAACCACATGTTGACAAGGTGAGTCTTGAGGGTCAATCCACTTAATGAAAAAAGAAAAAGTTCAAGAGAAATAGTGAGCTTTCTTAAGGAGTAATCGATCATTCTGTAAAAGAGCTATTTCCGTTGACAAAATTTAAGTCTTCGAAAAAGTAATAGAGCAACAAAATCGCGTTGCTCTACGGATAGGTGTTTTCTACCTGTCAACCCTTCAAAGCTAATGGTCTCTTTGATTCTCGTGTGACTGAACCGGTATATGTAGAAGTTTTCACTTTCGAGAACGATTAAGTAGTGTCGGCTGTAACGGGAAATCCCCGTAGGGGGTCTATAGGGCGATTCGGCACGAATCATAAAGTATCCTTCATTAGTTACAATCTGTTACTCTTTTTTTTTGACATATGAAAAATTTGTTTTCGTATTTGGTAACCATTAAACTGACTTTTTTAGGATGAGAAACACCTTAATGGTGCTTTATGTGATTAATGCAAATATGTTCTTATTACTTATTTAAACCCTCATTTCTTTAATTGCGGAAATTGGTTATACTATCCAGCAAATTCATTTCCTTCTAATATCGTATTTCTCGCAAGAGGAGTTATTTTCTAATTATCAATACTTTCTTCTAACATGATCAGCACCAGATGCTTTCCTTTTAAAATAAGTAGCTCCGGTAATTGCAAACATATTTTAAAAACAGTAATTTTATTTTTATTACTCATCCTAATGAAAAAAAAATGCATGATATGCATAACAGTATTGAAGCAAACTGTAAACTAATGTTTGATGTGATTAGGAGTAGAATGTTGATAAATTTTAAATCAATCGCTTAGTCAAAAGTATCTTAAACAAAGCCAGTCTTTTTAAATCCCGAGTGCGGTATAATTACTATTCCAGTAAAAAAAAAAAAAAAAAAAAAAAAAAAAAAAAAAAAAAAAAAATGTAGAAAAAAATGCGTAGAAAAAGAAACTTGCTGTATATAAATCTATATTATTAAATGGGCGTGTGCTGCAATAAAAGAAGATCAGAATTTTAAAAATGATTATTTTGATATCATACGCTTTAAATAAAGTATCTCTCTATTCTAAAAAAAGTAATTTATTGTCACCGCCGCTGACAATGAAAGTTTTGTTATTTAGGATATTTCTTAGCTAAAATTAAGAATAAGAAAACGAAGGCATAGAAAAATATGAAAATTGGTAGTATTACAGAGAAATGTTTGATAAACACACTGATGCAGGCAGCTTGTAAATTGAATAACTATTTTAAGATATATTTTATGTTAAAGTGGGTGTCCCATTAAAAAAGTTTCATAGGAACAAAAACTATCGAAATTTAAATAGTTTTAGATCATTTTATATATTAGAAATTCCCGGTATGAAGACTGCAAGTTTTAATTGAGCTCATTTTTTAAGACTTATTTCAATTTTAAATTCAACTTTTCAGCATTTTGAGAGACATTTTTTGAAAATTTTATAAATGGTTATTATTTTAAATTGTTGCCAAATGATCAAATGATTCCTTTAAATTAAAAAAAAAAGTATTTACTTGCAACTATCACACACAGAAAAAAAAATCAAATAGGTAATAAATAAGAGTTAAAGGTGGGAAAATAGTGAAAATTATGTCAAAAGAATACATTTACATATGACTATTAAAAGAGAAATAAAATTTTAAAATAATGAAATCATAAAAATGCATTTATAGACATAAATAGAAAAAAATATATATATCAGATTTAAAACAATCAGAATTTAAAAAATTGGGCTGATTTTTTAAATATCTGGTTCGAGTTTTCTCCAAAATCGATTTGAATAGTTATTTTCAATACAAAAACACGTTATTTGTAGATATGTCTACACTCGGTATTTTTTTTTTAAATAATTTAATTTTTATATTTTAAATTAAAAAGGTTTTTTTTTTTTTTGCATGAATCAACATATTTCCCGTTTAAAACAGGATTTTATAGACAAATTCATTTTCAGAGTTCCTTTTGCTGATTTTCATTTTTATTACCCAGAAATATATTTACTATTCACACAATAATAATAATAATAATAATTTTTAATGATAAAATTATAACAATTTAAAAATACATACATTTTTTGGAAAAAGAAATGTTGGTTTGGGGCAGATTATACGGATTTTTCCCATAGGCCGGCCGAGACGGGATGAACCAGTTATTTCCATACGGTTGGATCGGAACCTATACTAATATATTTTGATTAGTAAAACTAGTGCTCTAGGAAGAATGTATGCCAAGCCCGGTCCGGTTTGGCAGTAATAAGTCAAACCCGGTCCGAGTTTGCAGAAAAAGTAAAGTCAGGGACCGGAAACAGTGATGATGAGACCTATCAGAGTCCATCCTTCAAAAATATATAAATAAATAAATAAATAAATAAACAAAGCCGATACCAAGCCCGGAACGACTGAAGAATAGGTCTGGTCAGGCCCGAGCCGATTGTCGTGGATTAAAATTGGCCAGCCTACTATGCCGGACACGGCCCATGAAAACCTCTAATCTTATACACATTTTTTTTTTCTAATTGTTCAATTGTATTTTGTATTTTAAATGTATTTTGAAAATACATGTATTTTGTATTTGGAACTTTTTCAATTCGAAAAGTATTTTGTATTTTGTATTTTAGGTTCTAAAACTAATGTATTTTGTATCGAAAATGATTTTTCGATGTATTTTGCCCAACTCTGCTCGTGAGTGTCTTCGCGGGCAGGTGCCGTGATTTTAAATACTTTCTAGGGAGAGTTGCACCAAAAGAAGCACTTGGCTTCTTGCTGAATTGACGATCTTATTCTTATTTCGGGCCTTGGCAATATTACTCAAAGAAAGTACCTATTGTAATAACGCCATCCCTTGAATCCGCCTTCCTTAATCCAGATTCGGTGATTGGTGACACACGGAGTTGTCAGAGATCTACCGTTTGTGTCCACTTGAGTCAATTGATGATTGATGCTGAAAATTCTCGAAAGAAGAAACAAGATTTTAGGAATACAGATAGTTTCGCTTAGGACCGAATTAGGGTAATACTTTCAACGAAAATAAGGACTCTCTGAAACTCAGATTTTGACAGTATTGTTTAAAACAATGAATACTATAGTACTCACATTTAATTTTTTTTCTTCATAGTTTCATTTCATAGTTTAAAAAAAAGTACTCCGAAAAAGTTTTATTATTTTAAATATATATATGTATGTAAACGCTTATTACACTTTTTATTTCTCAAATTGTGAATTATTAATTATTTTACTTTCCAAAGATTTGCCCATTTTTTTTTAATATGCCAAAAAATTTTATTTTGTTTGTTAATGAGATAAATTTGAAATTACACAATTGTGGAATACTTTTAAATAATTTATTTTAAATATTGTTTCTGATTGTTAATGAACTAAATAATTAGAATGTACGAATATACATTAAAATATAAAATACAAAAATAAATACAGAAATATTCAATAAAAATATGTAAACCATAATGTAATTATTGAAATATACTGTAGAAATGTACAAAATTTTTAAAAATAAAATTTTCATTTCCATATCTTTCAGCATCTAAATTAATAAATGAAATAATATCTATAAAAATGAGCTAAAGAAAATAAACAAGCAATACTTATATTTCAGAATAAAAAGAAGCGTTATTCCAGAATTCTAGGCCCCACCAGAGGCCGAGAGGTTCCCACCTATCAACTGGTAGACAGTAGCTGCTGGTTTCGAATCCAATAGCGGCCGTCGGCCTAACCGTTGGGAGATTTCGTGGTTTTCTTCAAATCTTGCGTAAAAACGGGTTAGGTTCCCTCAGAAAGACCACCATGATGGGCACTACTACCCAGGGCCTATATCCCTAGTATAGAAAATTGTCCGACAAAAAATAAACCAAACAAAACCAAAATTCTAGAGTGTCAGAGTGTTAAAAATAACACCTGCAATAGGTGCATTAACTTGCCCCCCCCCCCCCCACCAACCACCGATTTTTTTTAAATTCAAATACATGAGGAATTAGCTCTCAATTAGCTCTAATTGATCTCTAATATTAGAATGTTTGTGTGTGTGTGTGTGTGTGTGTGTGTGTATGTGTGTGTGGGAGGGCTATCTCGATAACGAAACACGAGAAAATTCTAATATTAGAGAACAAATTAGAGTTAATTCAGAGCTAAAATTTGGCACCTTTGAAATTTCGATGAGCTACTTCTAATATTAGAGAGCAAATTAGAGCTACTAATAATGGAGCTCTAATATTAGAGTTCTAAATTTTGGCACCTTTGAAATTTTGATACTCGAAAGTCGGGGGCGGTGGCTAAGTTAACGCTTGCCCTTTTCATATAAATTGAAATATCTCCATAAAAAAACCGGAACAAATTCTGGTATTAGAGAGCAAATTAGAGGTCCTTGAAAGATAAATTTTGGCACCTTTGAAATTTTGATACTCGAAAGGGGGGAGGGCTAAGTTAACGCTTGCCCCCTTCATATAAATTGAAATATCTCGATAATATAATGAGAGCTAATTCTAATATTAGAGAGCAAATTAGAGCTAATTGAAAGCTAAATTTTGGCACCTTTGAAATTTTGATACTCGAAAGGGGGGGGGGGGCTAAGTTAACGCTTGGCCCCTTTATATAAATTGAAATATCTCGTTAAAAAAAACGGAGCAAATTCTGGTATTAGAGAGCAAATTAGAGCTAATTGAGAGCTAAATTTTGGCATCTTTGAAATTTCGAAAATCGATTGTGGGGGGGCTAAGTTAACGCTTGCCCCCTTTATATAAATTGAAATATCTCGTTAAAAAAAACCGGAGCAAATTCTGGTATTAGAGAGCAAATTAGAGCTAATTGAGAGCTAAATTTTGGCACCTCTGAAATTTCGAAAATCGAATGTGGGGGGGCTAAGTTAACGCTTGCCCCCTTTATATAAATTGAAATATCTCGTTAAAAAAACCGGAGCAAATTCTGGTATTAGAGAGCAAATTAGAGCTAATTGAGAGCTAAATTTTGGCACCTTTGAAATTTCGAAAATCGAATGTGGGGGGGCTAAGTTAACGCTTGCCCCCTTCATATAAATTGAAATATCTCGAAAAAAAAAACCGGAGCAAATTCTGGTATTAGGGAGCAAATTAGAGCTAATTGAGAGCTAAATTTTGGCATCTTTGAAATTTCGAAAATCGAATGTGGGGGGGCTAGCTAGTGCTTTCCCCCCTACTGGAACCTGGAATATCTCGATAACAAAACCAGAGCAAATTCTAATATTAGAGAGCAAATTAGAGCTAATTGAGAGCTAAATTTTGGCACCTTTGAAATTTCGATATTTGAAAGTGGGGGGGCTAGCGTTAACTTAGCCCCCCCACCTTTCTAATTTAAATATCTCGATTTTATCACCAGAGCAAATTCTAATATTAGAGAGCAAATAAGAGCTAATTGAGAGCTAATTCCTCATGTGTTTGAATTAAAAAAAATCGGTGGTGGGGGGGCCAAGTTAACGCACCCGATTTTTTCCGCTCATTCCTCAAATGCTGAGGGGAATGGGGAATTATCGTTAGCGATCTGATAATGCGTGTTACTGAAAATCCGATAAACGAATACGGTTTTCTTAGAGACTGATGAAAACTCTTACTTTAATTTTTGGCTTTTAAAATATTTATAGAGCTCTATTTATGCGATCCTTGAATTTATGTGGTAATTACATTGCGGCATTTTCAAAATATAGCTACACTTATATGACAACATAAACTAAGCATGCTAATTTATTATTTTATATTTATGATATATTAAATTGGAATAACTGGCATAAGTAGTTTACCCCCCCCCCTCCCAAAAAAAAAACCAAACAAAAAGTTTTCATTGCAAATTATTTCAAGAATATAAACATGCAAATATTCCCAAAACTTCTTTTCATAGCAAGATTTTAAAATTCTTCGACGTTCTAACCAGTGTAAATAAATATTAAGTAACTGACTTTATTTCAGTAGGAATCTTAAACACAATAAAGTAATGAAAAGCTGGTTATCGCATTTTCAATAACCCGCATTATCAGATTGAAAGAGGGGGGGAAAAGCCCTCTTTAGGGATAAATCCCAAGTTTCAAGCCTTGCAGATCTTATTCTAAGTCCTACCATTAGGAATCCTGTTGTCGCTAGACGCTAGTTGTGTTAAGAGGTTCTGTCAGAGAGCACATCCTGTGGTTCCATAAACCAGTGAGCACCCTTATGGGCAATAAGTTCTCCTCGTTAATTTATTAACAATGTTCAAGGTTTAAGCAATGTAAGAGGCTAGCACCTAATACTCATACTTTTTAAATTGATGCTTCATTTCGTGGTACAGTGTTTAAAAGTATCCTTCTAGATACACGTACATACATACCATTAAATGTATCAATCCACGCATGAAGTAATCTTTGTTTAACCCTTTTAAAAACTTTTTCAAATCTGAAATGCTTAAATAAAAGATTATCATCGGAATTTATCAACGAATTTATTTGGAAATAAGAAAAGAGCTATATTTTATGGTACATATTCCATGGGAAATTTTTTACCAAAATTCTGATGCCATTGAATGGCATCATCCCGAGTGCTAATTAATTAAACTGTGATTAAAATTGTGAATTAAAATTAAGTGACTTCAAAAATATGCAACAGTTTCTAAAAAAGTTAAATTTGGGTTTGTTGTTGTTGTTGTTTGTTTGTTTGGTTGGTTTTTTTAGTTTATTGAACTTTTTACGTCACAAATAAGAAGAAAAGAATTTTTTTTAAAGAAAAGGAGGCGACTTTTAAAGGTCCAATATTTATTTCGAATGACCAGTCCAAGTCTACAAAATTTTTTTAGTAGTGTGAATTGAAATTACACCTCTGAAATTGCGCTGGCAAAAAATAAGGAATTTTAATGTACTTATTGAAACAAACAATTCAGTAATGTGACTAATCCCAAAAGTCACTGTTGTGAAGTGAAAAATCATTCACAAGTAAAATGAATGTGAAGAAATATGTCAAAAAATTTCATCCTAAAAAATTCGTGTAGGCAAAACATTTAGATTCAAATTTATCAATTATCAAAATCAAAAATTAATTTAAAAGGATGAAAAAATTATTTGTTTTAACATTATGGAATATATTAAGCATAAAATTACTAAAAATAATGTTGGCATTTGATATTTATTCGAAATTTAAAGTTACTTTAAAATAACGATAAAAATAATGTAGTTATTAAATTTAAAATTCTGAAAAGAAAATATTTAATTGCCATTTGATTTAAAATTTTTAAAAGAAGAACATATTTAATTACTATTTGATTTATAATTTGAAAAAAGTATTAAATTATAATTATTATAGATTAAAAATTTTATAAATTAAATTTATAAATTATTAAAAATATTTTAAAATAATTTATTTATTCAAAAATTAATATTATAGTAACCTTTTTAATTATTTAATGATAAAATTTAAAATTATGAAACAAATATTTAAATTATAAAAAAAATATTAAATTTAAATTATTAAACATGAATTAAAAATAATTTTAAAAAATGATATGATTTTTAATATATATTCAAAATTACAGTTTGTTTAAAATTATGATTGAAAAATTTAAAATAATAAATTTAAAATTATGAAAAAATATTTAATTGTTATTAAATTTAAAATTACGAAAAGAGCGGGTTTCTTCTTCGCTCCAACGTAGTTTGTTGTGAAATTCATTTAAAAATTATTAAAAAGTGCAAGGAACGTTAAATTTTATTATTTTGAACACAGAAAACAATGAATTTCGGAAAAGGAATTATTTTCAAAAGAAAAAATAAATATATATAAATGGCTCTTATTCTTTTGAAAATTTTTGTTATGCAATTTTGTTAAAAGAAAAAAAAAATGTTTTAATATTACGAATATTTTAACATTATTTACGAATATTTTATCAAATCCTAAAAAGAAATACATATATATAGAGAGAGAGAGATTTATGAGTTTAGCAACGTACTTTTTATAACAGACTGAAAATATTATAAAATACATAAATGAGCACAACCATATCATGTACCGAACCAAAATCATTGACAATTTTTAAGCATTCTAATTATAATTGGAGTATTGTAAAGTTGCATAGGATCGAATAGATAAAAATGTAAACATTGAAAATATAAATTCAACAACAAACGTTATATAAAAATGTATTTTAAAATTTTACGTGTAAATAATAACAGAAAATTGATTTCATTATTATTATTATTATTATTATTATTATTATTAACCATTATTATTCTCTAAGGGCTTATCTTTATTATATTCATTTCTGCTACGACGGATTTACTTTTCTGTATTTATTTATTTATTTACTTATTTTTTTTATTTTAAATAGGAAGAAACATGATTTAAGTTTCGGTCCTGCAGAATATTTAGCAATATCTCTACCGATGTTTCCCGAAGTAGGGGGAGAAGGAGAAAAATTAACATAAAGTCTGTGGAAAAATTTTCGTTATAACAAATGTTGGTCCTTAACATAGGAGGCCTTTGAATAGGGATGACCTTTAAAAGAAGTTTCACTGCATTATATGCAGTACAGCCTCCATAACGGACACTTCCAGATAGCGAACACTTTATTTTAACGAAGAGTTTTCCAATTCTCAGTCACCAAGCCTAAACATTTGTATGTTTAACCTCTAAATAACGGACATTCTGAATAGCGGACATTAATTTTGCAGATAAAGATGAAAAAAAAAAATTTAATGAAGAAGGAAATGGAAAATATTAAAAAGCCTCCAAATTTATCAGAGCAATGTGTTTTAAATTTTGTGATAATAGATAAATGCGGGGGGATGGGCTGGGAAAAATCCTCAATTCCACGCCCCAAAGCTCGATATATAATTCCTATTTCCGCTTTGCTACGCCCAGTCTTGAATTGAGGGTGTGATATGGGAGGAGCAATCCGCCCCCTTCTCCGGAGAATTAAAATTATCAGGAATGAAGAAACTGCTGAAGATTTCATTAATATTTATGATGAAAGATGAAGAAGAAGAAGAAGAATAATACTGACGAAGAATCGGTTGATATATGTGATTATATCACTTCAGAATTTTAAACAAAAGCTGAAAATTAGAGATGATAAAAGATATACTGAAACTTGAAAAGATGATTTAGAAGGATTTACATTATTTATAGAATTTAAACTTCACCTTGAAAAACAAATTATGCGTAATCCCGAGCGAAAGCAAAATTTTGTAACAGATTTTTATCGTAAGAATAAAATAAACAGGGGATAAAGGTATACAGAATTTTATTTCAGTTTTTGTTACTTAAAAATATTATCACGAATTAACACGAAATCTTAAGCATTTTTTAAATCGCTGACGTTTCCCCAATAGCGGACACCTCCGAATTACGGACAATTTCCGCGTTCCCGAGGTGTCCGGTATTTAATCGATTTTACTTTGTCGATTTTACTTTATATATATATATATATATATTAGTAAATTTAAACGTTTAGCATTAAAAATTCTTTAAACAAGTACAATTATTGAACAGAAAATATAATAAGTACAGTAGAACCCCGCTAATTCGGACCCCGATAATATGGATCTCCGGATAATTCGGATCAGTTTGGTCTTTTTTTTTTTTTTTTTTTTTTTTTTTTTCAAGTTTGAGAAATGATTGGCTAATTTCCATAACATTAACTTGTTTCAGCGTCGTATTCTAAATAAAAAAAAAACTTTTTCTGACATGTTTTCGGAATAATTAAGCAAAGTAAACATTATTACTGTCTGCAGATATTCAATAAGTTTAACATAAAGGTGATTTTCTGTTAGTATGTTATATTTTATTTTATTTTTTTTCTAATTCTACGGATAATCAGGATTTTCGATAATCTGGATTGGGTCCGGTCCCAATTAATCCGAATTATCGGGGTTTAACTGTATTTTATTTTAAATTTTCTTGCTAAATGCGAGATGTTATTCCGCTATTTAAATTATCATCGTTCTTAAAATGGAAGACCTCTAATGACTAAAATTAAGAATTAATTTAGAAACTACTTGTTTTTGCAACATTTTAATTAATAAAGAGAGAAAAATTAGCGGTAAAAATTAATCTAATTATTCGGTCAGCGTATTATTTTCCGTAAAGTAGTAATATTAATGTGATGCTGCCTTCTGTTGTCAATATACTTGAATAAAACTGATTATTTTCTCTAAAATAGAGAATTTTTTTTTTTTTTTTTTTTTTTTTTTTTTTTTTTAATCTCTTCAATATAAATTTTCAATCATTTTATCTGAAATCGTTTTCCTTATAATTTTCGGAAAGTAATTTCCCACCTATTTAATCACAAACTTTTCATACTTAAGTAAATCTAATATTTATGTTCTAAAATGGTGGTCCGCGTGAGTTAATTTCAAATATTCAACTGCGTGGAGTTTTTATTTACTTTTCATCAGAAAACAGTGGTATTGAATTAAAAAAAAAATAAATAAATACAGAATTTTACTTAACGGAAAATTTGAATGCAGAATTTTTTGCAATAAAAAATTCCGATTCTTTTTAAAATGCAATTGAAAATAAAAGTTTTAGCAATATTAATGTAAACTGCCATATAGCACAACTCCTGTCAATCGTTTGTTATTTCTAGAATTATCTGGGGTTCTGTATTTCCCTAAAACTAAAATATATGTGTATAGATATTTTTTAGTCTCCCCAGGGTTTCCTATAAGCGGTGAGGGTATTACTCTGTTATCCCGTCGACCAAAATACTATCGCCAAATTATAAGATTAAATGCCAATGTATGTTCGTGAATGTCACATTCAATGACATTAAATAAGATACACGTGTTTAAAACGTCATTAAGTTATCTTTATTTGGACTTTTCATTTGTATTTTCATTAATATTCTACTAACTATTTGTTTTTTTTATTATGTAAAATAAAAATTATGCCAATATGTATAATTGGGCTATTAGTTTGGCGATTTGTATAATTTGGCGAAATCGGTCGTCGGGATAACCAGAGTGGTACCGCGGAGTGTTTGGAGGGCATTACATGCGATTCGCAATTTTTATAGACAGAGATGATGCGAAGAATTTAATTTATTTATATTAATAAAAACCAACATAAGCTAAAATTATTATGAATAACAGAGCAATATAAGAAAAGTAGCTTGTCATCTGATTTTTCTTCGTTTCACAATAATTCAGGGTAGAAACTGACCAATTAATTTTCTAAGTAAAAACCGTATTTTCGTACTGAAAAGTGCGCTATATATATTCTCGCGAATAAGATAAACGAAATTCTCCGTTAAAAAATTATAGGTACTTTATTTCAAAAGATCTCTTGACCAGTGGCGATACTACAATTATTAACCTTTTCAATGTCTGTTAACTGATATATCCGTTCTCTAATCTGTACTTTTCACTGCAATACTATCATTATTTAAATTAATAAAATGCAACAGAAATATGCACTTTTAAATCAATTAGTAATTTTCAAAACTCTCAAGGATCATATTCATACATGTAATATTGTTTCTTAAATCAATTTCGAAAACTTATTATTATTATTATTAGCATTTAATAATAATTACACCAAAAAAATTTACAAATCTATCCTTTTGCTCGGCTGTCAGGGGTTTAGATTAAAATGCCTTTTTTTACCTCAGGCACCACCAGTGGCCAAGAGGTTCTGCTCTCGAAGCTGGTAGACGAAAGGTGCTGCGCCCGTCGGCCTGATCGTTTGGATTTTTCTCTGTTCTTCTTCGATTTCGTAAATACTGGTTAGATTATCTTAGAAATACCTCCATGGAGTCCATTCTTCCTCTGGCCTACATCCCTCGTGCAGATAATAGGGCGTCATAAAAACAACAACTTTTGCAGCAGATATAATTTTGGAGATCATGAATACAACCTGTTAAACAGATTCTAAAGTTTTCATTTAAAAATTATAAAAAAAGATACTCATTAAACAAATTTTTAAAATTCTAATTTTTTTTTTCTTCAATAAATTATGCTTTTAAAAGAGAGATATTGTAATAGATTTTCCTTCTGGAAAAGTTAGATTACATTACGAGGTCATTTCTGTAACAATAAGAAGGACACTTTAGTTCCTTCTTCTTTAGTACTGAGAACTGGCTTAATCTAATGACATTTTAAAAGTGTAAAGTGCTATTCACAGGTTAGGCATTCATCGGGTGCTAAATTTGAAATTTCGTAAAGATTTTAATCTTAGTTTAATATTTTTAAATTTAAATTAAACGTTAATAGTGCTTGACATATTATTTAGAATGTATCGATGGTCTTCAATTGTTCTTACTATATTATAATTTAAATACTGATATTTATTGAAATCAACAGCGAATTTTTTTCGTGATTTTTTTCTGTATATAAATAATGTTTAAAAAAATAATGTATATGGAGCCTGACAGATAGCAAAATTAGATAAAATAGCAATTTGTTTAATGCTTAAAATGCAAGATGTCATTCAGTTAACGAATAAATAAAAACTGTTTTAATACGTTTCTTCAATATTCAAGCTTACAAATGTTATGCTGTTATATTTCAATAGGAGACCACAAGTATATGAAAACTTTCGTTTTGTTGAGTAGAGAATTTTTATCTTTTTTTTTTTTTTTTTTTTTTTTTAGGACTGCCGTAAAATAGCTGATTTTAGATGAAAATGGCAACAATGTATTTTCTAAAGTATTTAGAGAGACAAAAGAAAAATTTCGTGAAATATACTTGAACGAGTCTAAGTCACACCCGGAAAAAAATACTTGTAGGATTGGAAAGTTTCTACGAATGCAAAACTTATCCTGTTGAAATTTTTCAAATTTCAAGAGGATAAAGAGGGTCTCAAAAATGATATTGTGGTTTTCTTAAATTCGGAGATTAATGAGAGGTTATTCTGCATAGAACAATGAACAACTATTTCGTTATTTCTATTTGAACTGAAACCGCCAGAAAATTTTTGTCTACAACACAGTCAAGTAAAAAGTTATAAATAGTTAGTTTAGAAGTTAATTTAAACTAGTCGTTGGGGGCCACCGTAACACTTACCCATCATAGATATGCATAATATAAAATATGAAAATAAAACATGTGTAAACTATTTATAAAATGCATTGCAATTCCAAAACAAAACTTAAACATGCATTTTAATACTTTTACTATACTTAGCTCTCTATATATGCTCTATAATGAATTGCTGATGAACCCATTTCGACAAATTAAACAAAACGCCAAAATACTCAAGTAAGTACCAGATTGCGTAAAAGATACATCCTTATAACTCCAAAAATAATAATCATATTAACTAACAGTTTACTGCGTCGAATTAAACGTCTCATTTCCAATTAAAATATATCTTTGTATTGAAATTTGAATGAAATACAGGGTCATGAAAAATCGAAGAATATGAAAAACAGGATTACAGATATCTCGACAACTAATAATCCGATCGACTTCGTTCTTCATACAAAATTTGTGTTATTTTATTGCCTTTGATGTCCACTCCTTAAAATAAAAAAATTCGAAAATTTTTATATACCTTTCATCAGAACGAATTTTTCGAGAGTCCGAAAAAAATAGTTCCGGATAATCGAGGTTACTGATATTAAATAGGCTTCGTCCCATTGTTACATCCTAAATACATACAAAATTTCATGTCTCTATCTCAATTTGTTCGGGAGATAGAGCGGTTACAGACAGACAGACAGACAGACAGACACACAGACACACAGACGGACGGACGGCAAAAATTTTTTTCTAAAAACATGTTTTTTGGAATCTCCACTATCTGAAACGTGTAAATCCATCAAAAAAAATTTTCGATTTTCAAAACGATTGCAAGACTTACCCTATACTACGTATGATGGGTAAGTAAAAAATCTTAGAAAGCAAAAAAAAAAAAAAAAAAAAAAAAAAATTAAAATAAATAAAAAAACTTTTCTTGCACTATTCAACATAATGTCAATGATTCCCCAAAGCAATGATTTGTTTACAAAATAATATTAATAATAATAATGATACAGAAAAAGTTATTAAAAGAAACCCGCCATTTGCGATTTTAGACATTTTGTTAAATGTTTGGAAAAATACTTGAGGAATTATCCTGAAACTCTAAGTGCGTAAACATAAAAGTACAGGTCATTCATTTCCGTGAAGATATTTTTTGTTTTCCGAAACTCCATAGGAGACCTCAACAAACTGAAAAAGAACGAATATCTTTCGGGTTACCCTGTCAAAACTAATGTAGCAAATGCGTTCAAACAGTATACTATGATTAAGTGGCTTATTGTAATAAAAATATATTCATATTTATGCGGATAGCATGTACTCTCATAGAGAAATTAAGATTTTTTTAAAAACAGACTCGATTTTCTTGGAATACTTTGCTTATAATTTGCAGAGTTCTTAATATAAAATAATGTTCGTTTCCGAAAATATTATGACAAATAATATTGTACACAATACCCTGTAATCACAATTGAAAATAATAAAAATTGCATGAAAAATGAACAGGTTTACTAAATAATTTTTGATTGCGTATGCGTAAAAGCTATGAAAATTTCATTTGCATATTGTATTAGCCAAATGTATAGAGCAACTTTTGTGAAAGTCTCAAAAATATAGTATAAAATTCTGAAAGTGATTGTCTATAGAATAAGCTAACATTTGATTAATAATAATAATAATCAATAATACTATAATCCGCCATTCCCAAAATGAGGTAAACCGATGAAGGGCTGTATCGATTTATCTATTCATTAGTGTCAATATAGAATAAACAATATGGCAAGTACTACTATATTTTGATGCAACCTCTCATTTTTTTTGCTTAATTTTGGGAACAGCGGAATTTGAACTTATTCTATAGACGATCACTTTCAGAATTTTCAAGCTAAGTTTTTTACTCTTTCGCAAAGTTGCTCTAAACATTTAGCTTCCACATTATGTAAATTAAATCTTGATAGCGCTCACGCATGTGCAATGAAAAATTATTTAGTAAACCTGCTCATTTTTCATGCAATTTTTATTTATTTATTTATTTATTTTTAGTTTAGATTGCGGGGTATTGTGCACAATGTTATTTGTCATATTTTCGGAAAATTATAAGCAATATACTTGGAAAGAATTGGAACTGTTTTATAAAAAATCTTAATTTCCCTAGGCGTATACATGCTATCCGCATAAAAATAAATACATTTTATTACAATAATCCACATAATCATAATCATCAATTTAAACGCATTTGTTATATTTCTTTTGACAAGGTTATCCAAAAAATATCCGTTCCTTTTCAATTTGTTGACGGTCCCCTATGGAGTTCCGGGACAAAATCTTTCCGGAAATGTATGACTTGCACTATTATGTTTATACACTCAAAGTTTCACGATAATTCCTCACGCATTTTTCTAGACATTTAACAAAATGTCTAAAACCACAAGTGGCTGGTCACTTTTGTCAATATATATATTTATTTATTTATGTATATACAGTGACCTATCTCTATTCTGAACATTCACGGGACCGATCAAAAATGTTCAGATTATGGGGGTGTTCATTATAAAGGGAGATTGATAATCCATAACCTACTAGTAGAAGGATGATCGAGCCAGTAGTTGTTTAAATAAGGTCCGTATTACAGGACTTTTATTATATTTTCTTACTTTTAAGTTTAAAAAGTAAACTAATAGGACTGCTACAACCCAATGAATGTTCTATCGGCAAAAATGAAATCTACTGAAATGAAATGGCAACTAAATTATAAGCAAATAGGTTTTTTTAATTATCACTTTCCAAGTAGTTGATCAATCGATGAAATCGAAATTTCTCTTTCGAAATTTCTTTGGAAAATCAGTCTAAAATTCCAAAATTAATCTTTAAAATATCATGCTTAACAATAATTCATATAAAACTTTTATTTGAAATAATCAACGCAAACTAGCATATTTTAACTGCCATAACTGTCTCCAACTAATCAAAAACTAAATTTTTACATTTTATAATTTTATAAAAAAAATCATAAAATGGCTTCTCTCACAACAAGTAGCAGACAACAATGTGAGGTTGGTGTTCTAACATTTAACTGAAAATTTTATCTGAAGTATTCAAACAAATTGTAATTTCAAGTACATGCTTAAAATGTAGCAGTGATTTTGTCTGTTTATTTTTTAATCGTGTTTGTTGAACTTTTTTATTCTTCTTTAACAGTTTCTCCAAATTTCCGTGATGAGAATTCAAATTTAGATTGCAAACACAAGTTCAGTTTATAGGGAGCTAGAATAGAAATGGGGACCAAAAGTAGCATTCATAATAATGGGGTGTTCAGATTAGAGAGTGTTCAGAATACAGAGAGTTCCTCTTTTGTTAAGTCTATTGAGTTTTCCCGGACTATCGGAATGTGTTCATAATACCGAGGTGTTCACATTAGAGAGTGTTCAGATAGAGAGGATCCACTGTATTAGATTTTTTTATTTTAGAATAAAACTGAACAGTTTTTCTACTAAACATAGGCGTAACCTTAAGAGGAAGAAGGGTCTTAATCTTTAAAATAGTTTTAAAGATTAATATTTTCAAATTATTCTGCCCTCTTACGATGTATATACAATCATCTAAGTAATTGCACGCTTCCACGCTCATCATGCTCATATGCCCCTCCCTTCTTTGTTACCTTATCACAAATTTAATATCCTAAAATCACAAATTTTAACTGTTTCGATTGTTTGTTTTCCGAAACTGATAATAAATAATCAAATCATAACCAGTTGCAAAAGCATGACTTTCAACTTCAATAATATTGAATAAAGTTTTACATTTTAATTCAATAACTTATTAGTAATTAAATAATACAACTATGTAGTATAAATTACCATAAATCAAAAGATCACAGGAACACTCTTCGGGGATTACATTTTAACACGCCGACACCAGCAACGTAAACACGTGTCAGTAAGGGCACAAAGACACAAACTAGTATAAGAATTGAGAGGAGAACTTTCAAAGAAAGTGACATGTGGTGCTAACTAGTTCATGCAAAGTTTTGTTATTTAATCGCGTTTATTTTTTGTTGTGTTGTTACTATTTTTTTATTTATCGCCAATTTATCATTGCTGTTTCAGCTATTTGTATTAGAGTCCTACACATAAAATAATAATTGCTTGTAGCTATATTTTTTAAAATGTAAGATTCCTACCCTCTGTTAATACGTAGTAGTTTTAATTAAAAATTTTACGTATTTCTAAAAGGCCGCACTTTTTAAAATTTTTGTTTTTGGATTTACATATACTGAAATGAATTCCAAAATATGCAATCAATTTTACTTTCTTTGAAACAGATTTCTTTGTTGTTTTTAGTCCTTACAATTCTTTAATAAGTAATTCTGTGAAAAATTATTTAATAATCATAAAAACACCATGTTGATGCATGTACTCACAGTCCCTTTTACCTTACTGCATTTAAAAAAATGTATGACACTATTTACCTTCCTAAAATGCGTTATATTTCAAACTTATATTAAAATACCGTTCATTCCCTTAACCTCAGATTTGTGCTACTGCAAGAGAGCGAGGGAGGAGCTACATAATTGAAATGCAGTTATTGTGTTTAAACTATTTCAACTGAATGAAAGCATGAGCTAAAATATTTTAGACCGTCTAAATCAAAACCTAGATGTACAATAAATTCCAATTCTAAAGTTTTCCTTCCATATCGACATCCCACGAAAAATTAGAACTCTCAGGCAGGACTCTACGCAAACGAATATATTTAAACGTGAAGAATTATAATATATAAATTCACCTTCTTTCTCAGAAAATTACCGAAAGTTGCCATTTTCCGATGCACTTGAATGAAACAATTATTCTTTCATCAGACGTACACACCGAGTCAAAGGTAAATATTTTGAAGCGTTGCGTTTTCGTAATTCTGGTGTGGGTTTTAATATAAAAACTTTGATATGAGTTTTTTCAATCTTTGATTCCTGAACTGTATTGAATGTCTATTTAACAAATGTAATGTTTATTTAATATATGTAATCAATTATATATGCACCTTTTTTTCTGAGAAATTAACCGAAAGCTGCCAGCTTTCGATGTACATGAATGAATAACTCACAAAAATCTTCATCATAATCGAACGAGTCAATTGTAAATATTCTAAACCGCTACCTTTTCTTAATTCTGGTGTGAGTTTACTATAAAGTCTTAAATGTGAGTTTCATTCTTTAATTCTTGTAGCATATTTAATGTCTAATTATGTAATAAAATATGAAACTTTTAATAATTCCTTCTATTCACCTTTTTACCATTCCTTCTATCATTATTAATTTTACCATTGCTTATAACGCGATGACATAAATTTAATAAACAGAGCATACAAAACTTTCATCGTTACATGAAAGTTCAACTGCGTTACATGACAAAGTGACAGTTGATTTACAAAAATTCAACTATTTTAGTTATTGGAAAACTTTGGTACATTAAATTCGACGTAAAAATATCAGAATAAGCACTGAAACATCGAGAACAGTTTTATGAATTTCGTTTTTAAAAAATCTATATTAAAATAGAAACTTAAACTGCCACATCTTCAAAAGTATTTATAGAATTAATTATACAGAAAATAAGTCAAACATTAACATGTGCAACTAAAATCGAAAAAAAAAAAAAAAAAAAAAAGGTGGAACAAATTAAATGATATATATAAAAAAAGATATTAACTAGCAGAGCGTCGAATTCTAAATTGAATTCCACTGCGCCTTTTCATAGAAAAAAAAAAAAAAAAAAACAATTATAAATGCCAAAATCCGAATGCTGAATGCTGATTTTAGATTTATACTTTACAATGCCAAATTGGTTTTATATTTGTACAATGAAATTTAATGCAACAAAGGGAAAAAGCAAAATACCTATTTTAATTAATGCCAGGTCTCAGCAGGTTAAATATACAGTGTTTCTAATTAAACAATTTCTAAGGCAGATGCCCGAATTCATTTTTTTTTAAATGCTATAAAATTACTAAGCAAGATATTATTAAAAAATGATAAACAGATATCTTAGCTCAAGCAAACATAAAATCAGTAAAACATCTTTAATACGATAATTTCTTATGTGTAAAGAAAAAGAAATGAAACTAGTTGAAGGTGACAATCTTAAAACTTTCTTCTATCTCATACGTTAAATTTTAATATTCCAAAAATTAATTACAAATGTTAATACTTTAATATTAATACTATACCAACTTTGATTTTCATCTTAAATTTTTGCTTCAGTCAATTAATCGGAGTAAAAACGAGTTAATTAGAATCATGATATTTGTTAAATTCAGTAGTTTTTCTTTATTCTGTTATCATCAGCAGTTTCATAGCCGGCTTATCAGGACGCGAGGTCCCGTTTCTGCACGACTGATGAACAATAGAACGATAGGCAAATTGTTTTTAAAATTCAAGGAGGACCTGCTTCCCATGTCCAAAAAAGAATCATATAGAAAAAATATTGTTCAGGTATTTACATAACTTCATACACTTTTTGATGGGGCAATAGTGAAAATGACATAGGCATCATGAATATAGCGCCTCCTTCGGGCGGATTTTTTTTTTTCAAATTCAAGGGGGGCCTGCTGACCGTAGCCAAACACTTATACAAAATATTTGGTTCAATTCTATACATAACTCTACACACTTTTCGGTAGTAAAATATTGAAAATGGCACAAAAATCGCTATTGCAAAGCCCCCTTCTGGCGAATTTTATTTTAAATTCAGGGAGGATCAACTAACCATAGCCAAGCACTTATACACACGCACAACCACACAAAGAAAAAATAGTTCATTGCTATGCACAACTTCCTACACTTTTCAATGGTAAAATATTGAAAATGGCACAAATACCGCTATCACGGCACCCCCTTCAGGAGGATGTTTTTCAAATTTAGGAAGGATTAACTTGCCATAGCCAAGCACTTACACAAAAAAGTTGGTTCAGTTCTATGTATAACTTAATACACTTTTCGGTGGTACAATAATAAAAATGGCACAAAAAACGCTATTACTGCGTCTCCTTTCGGCGGAATATTCACAACTGATAGAGAACCTCCTTGTCGCAGCAAAAAATACGCACAAAAAATGTTATTCAATTATATGCATATCTCCATACACTTTTCGATTGTATAATGTCGGTATGCTTACACACACGCTGACAGACAGATATTTTGTAAAAATGTTCTTTGGAGTCTCTGATCCCTGAAAAATGAAAATCCTTCGAAAATCGGAAGTCGGGAAAAATTCGATTACAATACTTTCTTCTACTGAAGATAGAAGAAAGTAAAAAAGGATATAAAAAAACAAGTGTTTTAAATAAGGGGCTGTGCAAATATAACGTTTTGATTTTAGGGGGGAGGGGCTCAGGCACATGATATCTAAGGGAGGGGGGTTTATCTTTTGATATCAATATCATTTTTTATTCAATCAAAATTTTCTCTTTTTATTTGTAACATGGTCTTTGTTTCAAAATATTATGGTAACTTTTTTTTAGTCTGTTATTTATTTTTATGAAAATACAAAGTTATGATTAAAATCACTAAAATATTATAAAATAATTTAATTCTGATATATGGAAAACCCCCAACATGTGACTTTCTTTCTCCTTTCTCATATGTATGCAGCATATATAATCACGTTCGAGAAACTATGTATGAAGTATATTGAAGTTTGTGTCTACTATGAAATAAAAGATTAAGAGAAAGAATGTTCTCCACTAATATTAATGATTAGACTTTGTATCTCCCGTCTCTTCCACCGTACAGGCGTAGCATTATGTAGCAAAAAGCTATTATAAAATAATTCTTTTAAACAGTAACTATTTCTTTAAAGAGTCATTTGGTATAAAGTGATATTTTATTGACTTGTCTTCATTTTAACCAATAAAGTGTGCTAAAAATGAATGTAACCAATTTTGTATATGATTCCAAATAGAAGAAATAAATAATAAAATAAAAAGATTTCGACTTTGGTAACGTTATCATTACTGGTGTGGGGGAGGGGTTCGAGAGATGATAACGTATGATAATAAAAGGGGGAGAAGGGGACCAAAATTAGCAAAAATTGATAACGTTATATATGCACAGCTCCTAACTAATTATTTTTTACTCAACTTTTTCTGTTTTAATCGCCTCCAATTTCTTTTGTACTGATGGATATACAGAAATCCCTCCCCCTCCCTCAATCAAATACTTTTCAAAGCGAAAATTTTAAAAAATTTGTTCTCACATTAGATATAGGTACATTCAGATAATTTACAACATTTAGAAGAAAATTTTTATAGCTAGAGAAATAATGGATAGAAGCAGTACTTTTTCGAAAGTTTTAAGTATTTTTATTTCCCATGTAAATATTTTGTTGAATATTATATAGATCTCGCCACATAAATAAAGGGGGAAATCATGTTCAAACAGTTATTAAAAAAAAAAAAAAAAAAAAAAAAAAAAAAAAAAAAAAAAAAGATTTTTTTTTTCAGAAAAATAGGTGGTTTTTTGGGTGATCCAGCGCATTTTTGTTAATCTTCATGTGTGGTCTTTTGTTCTCGCATACGATACTAAGGTGCGGAAACACACAACCACTACTTGCGGTTAGAAATCGGCGTTTTTTTTTTTTTTTTTTTTGCATTTGCAGGCAGCGTGTTTTATATATAATGACTTTTCCATGTCAAGGAAGAAAAACTTCAATCCAACTGCAGGATAGGAACTTTTCCCTGTCGGATTGAGATAGTTATCTCCAGAACCATTGTAATCTCCTTTTTTTCTATTTCCGATAAACCGCTGAAAAGAGGAGAATAAATGATTTCCTTGAATTCAGTTTGAAGTTAGGCAAAATACACGTGTGCTCGGAGCCTTAAGCTTACATTTTGTTTGTATGCCTCTAGTATGTTATTTGTTTAATGTGAAATTTCAAATTAATATTTGCATCAGCGTGATAATCGCTGTATTTTCATCTAATTGAAATTATTGAAATTTGTTTTTATCTAACTGTATTTGCATCGCTGTATTTTCCTCTAATTATTATACACTAAATTCGATGAAAAATAATTCATGTTTATAAACTTATGAAAAATTTAATGTAATAACTTTTACATTCTGGATAAATGGAAGTAATTTTCATAATGTCTCGGCATGAGAAAAGTAATGATATTAATATCATACTGGTGAGTTTTGTTAAAATATAAAGCAGTTTAATGAAAAATAAACTATAAGACATGATTTTTTTAAATAAAATTTAAATAATAAATTTATCGATAGTAAAAATTCCCGAAATTACTGTAGATAGAATAATAAGGAGATATGAATTTCTTTACATTGAAATGAAGAATCATTCATTTTTATAGCTTTATGTTCTTTCCTCCAGATACATCACCGAATGAAAATGGAAGATTAATTTTGCTTGTCTCCAGCAGTTTCTCACTACTATTTAAGACTTTATTTCAAACACTCACAAAGCAATTAAAAATCAAAATTTCATCATTATGTTGAAAATATTTATATACAGATTTCCGTTAGAAAACTGCATATTCTTGTCCGTTTATTTAGCTATCTTTTTATTATTATTATTATTATTATTATTATTATTATTATTATTATTATTATTAGGAGAAGTAAAGTAAAAAAGATAAATCCGCTTTTAATACAACAAAACAGTTTGAACATATTATTACAATTGTGAACAAATATTCAACTTATCTGTTTAATGAAACATAACAAGTGACTCTGATCGCCCAGGTTACCAACTTTCCTAGATTCCAACACAACGAGTGAGCGCCTTTGTGGCACTTAGTTATACTCGTTGAATAACCAGAAAGAGCGATTCTCCTCATATCTCATAAAATTTCCTGTCCGCAGGTGTCCTAAAAAGTAAGCCCTGAGCCTTTGCAGTCTGTTGGTGGCTACACGAAGTAGTAATATTTTGAAAAGGTTCAGTTATTTCCCAAAGTATATATTGTATTTAATACTATTTTAAATAATGCGTTTGCTCTGTTGTATATATTTTTGCCACTTTCAACCATAATATTTCATGAGAAATGACAAGCTCGGTCGGCGCTAAATCGCACAACACTTAGGGATAAACAAACTGTAGCTCCTCCCATACATACTAATAAGCCAGCGTCATCAACTGGCGAATCCTTTAAAAATACGTTTTGCAGAGCTCTTTAAATTAATTTGAAATTTCTTTTTGCTTCAATAAATTGAAAACATTCTTCACTATATTCTTAAAATGATAATAAAAATTAATGTATTCTTTTTGCGACAACCCAAAAAATTTCATTTTATGATATGACAGCGTAAGTTAGTAAATTTAAAATATTTTTTAAAAGAAAAATTAATAATAATAATAATAAAAGAGAGAGAGGGGGGATGTATTTTAATACAAAATATTTAATTTATATACTTTAACATTGAAATTATTATTTGTACATTGACTTAGGACTAGCTTTTATAATATTAGTATGGTTTATTTATTTGTTATTTATTTATTGTTTTACTTAAACGAAATTTATTTCAGATTTATCAGTTTACGATGTCATGGAATAAATTAAAATAAAATTCGAGCTGGTCAGAAAAAAATCCATGTTTAATTATCATTTAGGAATTCAAAGAAGAGCTTTATTTTATTCATTATTTTTGCATCTCATTAAAAACAAGAAAAATTCGATTGAAGAAAATTCTAAAATTTTATTTTTATCATATTATTTTGAATTTATATTTAATAAAAGAGAAAACAAGTGAAAAAAATAATAATATTAACAATTGCTTTTTAATAATTTTAGCTATCAATTCCTTTCG
Organism: Maratus speculifer; assembly: GCA_964019185.1. NCBI lineage: Eukaryota > Metazoa > Arthropoda > Arachnida > Araneae > Salticidae > Maratus > Maratus speculifer. The sequence goes on from CAXHSM010000010.1 coordinate 6,333,313, forward strand.
AATACCTTTACTCAAATTTTACTTAATTATTTGAGTGATTTTTATAAATAAAATAGACAGAGCTATACAAAAGTTTTTATAAAAGAAATATCTTAACAATTTCTAATAATTTACCAGAGAAAATAAATTATTTTTCATGCAAAAAATAGATACAAAAAAGTATAATTTATTTAACTTATTTGTTATAAATGTATTAAAAAAAAAAAAAAAAAAGATAATATACTTTTATATTTGGGGTTAAAAATAGTAAAAGGTTTGTTTTAAATTTATTTAAAAATTTAAACTCAAAAATAGTGTAGTACAAAGTTTAAATAATACTTAGCTAAAAATATTGGAAAGTAATTGATAGCTAAAATTTTTAGAAAGTAAGTAATATTAGTTTTTTAATTTCTTTTTCTCTTTTATTAAGCATAAATTCAAACAATTACTATGAAATGTGAGTTTCTAGGAGGTTCTCGAAATTGATTTTTTCTTATTTGTTAATAAGATGGAAAAATAATAAATTGAAAAAAGATGTTGTTTGAATACTTACGTAGTTATAATAATTGAAAATGATTTCTCTATTAATACATGAGATTAAAATTAGTAAATCTCAAATAATTTTTGTTTAAAATTAAAAATAAATAAATAAAAGGAAGAAATAACAAATAAATATAATATGCGAAAAATAATAGATGTTAGTTGTAAGTCAACATAAAATCGTAATTTTTTTTTTTTTTTTTTTTTTTTTTTTTAGACTTTTAGGATCACAGAGAGACATATAATAATAATAATCATTATTATTATTCCAAAAATACTTATGAATTCTTTTAATCTACTGTTCAGGAAAAAAAATATAAAATTAATTTAAATAGTCTTTCAAGGTGTTATTATTTTAGGATTAACAGTACATGGTTTGCTTTTCTACTGTGGGAGGAGCCTGCAGCTTGTATACCCTGGAGCGTTGTGCGATTTAGAGCTCAGCAGGTTGATTATGTACTAGCTTTTAGCAATAAATCGGCAGCATTAACTGCGGCCGACATGCATGATTGAAGTTTAAATGAAAATGACACTGCTTAAAATTACTATTAATAATAGATAAAATATTATTTTGTAAATTTTGTGGTATGAGTTTAATATTTAAAAAGTCATTATTTAATTTAAGATTGTCTACTTTTAAGCAAGTTTTATACACTTAAAAGGAAAAGGATATAGACTTTGGTGTGTTGTAAATATTGGAATAAAATTTTCACGTACATATTAAGCATAATTTTTTCATGTTCACAGGCCTTTTTACTAAAATACGATGAGGATTTAAGTAGAGAAATAACACATTATTTAAAAAGGAAAATCATTTTATACTTGCGCTTTCCATTTAACAAAAATGTGTTACTTAAGAAGATTTAACCCAATCGCGACCGTCGGCTCAATCGTTTGGAATTTCCAGTGCTTTTCTTTGAACTTTCGATTATCTTGCATAAATATGGGTTAGGCTCTTTAAAGCCGCTATCAGATACACCAACATTTAGTAAGACTTTTGAGCCAACACTCTATTTCCTCCAACTTTTCGGGAAATATCCTCCCAACTTCCAGTGTAATAGCAAACTGCAATGTCTCCCAGACTTTTTTCCACACATTCAAAAAAATCTGGCCTAGCTTAGATTTTTCATCCAACATCGAACGTTTCAACGAATCAGAGTTAAGCGATTGATACGAGTAGGCGATAAATGTTAACGCCTGGCACGAGTAGAAACTGGTTTTACGGCTTTTCCTCCGAATTTTTCAAAGACAGTTGCAAACCTTTGTCCCCCTTTGAACGGGAAAATGTTGGAGTTAAAATCCGCTGAAAAGTTTGTCTCGCCTAAAGTCCGTGTGTCTAATAGCAGCTTTAGTTCCCTTCGGAGGGCATCCCCCTTCCTTTAGCACCTATATAACTCGTGTTGATAATTGGCCGTCAAATCAGAACACGATTCTAAAGAGGTTCTACTTCTATGACTTGAAATTTACATAATTCTTTCGATATTTTTTGGTAACAAAAATAAAACAAATATCACTTTTGGACATTTCTAATTATGTTTATTGAAATTTTAACTGTGCACATCAATTGAACAATATTTTTGCTTAAAAAATGAAGATTATCTGTTTAATATTCTACGAAACATATGTCTGTAGATGGTGTAACTTGTTGCACTGTCTCCTTTCTCCTCTGGAAATGTAATGAGTTACTAATTTGTCGCGAAAAAGCTTAAAGTGAAATGCTGCATTTAATTAACTGAATTGTATATGAAATGTTTAGTACTAGAATTTGCAGTTATTATTCAAAGAATTATATGAAAAATAAATAAATAAAACTCAAATTGAAATGGAAAGAATTGCATTTAAGGGGTAAATTTAAAGTGTCGATATAGTCAGATTAAAGAGAACGAAGGAAAGGTAGCTTATTACTTACTTTGAATTTAAATAAAAATGGATCAAATCATTTGGGGATTCTAAACTAGATGAATGTACAATTTTTCGATGGCAGTTCATAGAATGAGGATTAAAAAATGCCTTTTTATGAATGCACTTAAAGGTTATAAAGCCTTTGTTTATTTGAAAATGAAGTAAAAAGATAGTAATTTAACTGACAGTATTTTATTAGCTATTAGTTATTTTTCAACTATTTTAACTGTTTTTATATTGTTGTGTTAAAATAAACATGGCATTGAAGGAATTGAACTAGTCATAGACCTTTGTGATTTAATTAGGATGAGCGGAGCGAATTCTCTACTAGGCCACACAAATTACATTTTGTATTGACTTTATTAAAAAAAAAAAAAAAAAAAATATTTTGCATTTTGGGTTGAAATTAAACATAAAGATAAATTATGAATTACACAATATTATATCTTTACAGAATAACCTTTAAAAAAATTATTTTAATTAATTTTACATGTTTTTCTATTACGGACTCAATCTGGACTAATTAAATAAATAAAATGCATATTTTATTTAAAATTCTAAAAAACCTTTGGAGATTAAAATTGAAACATTTTCACGTGAAAAATGATATAAAATTGTTTGACGAAATTCAGAAAAATGGAATATTACGTCATAACTTTTCTTTACAAGATTCCTACGCAAAAACTAAAACTAAAATAAATAGCTTAACCGATTTTTTTTTTTTTTTTTTTTTTTTTTTTTTTTTTTTTTAGTTAGGAAAATTTACGCCGCATTGGAAATATAAAGGCAGGTTAATATGACAACATTTTATATTTTAGAATATTGGAAATATAAAGGCAGGTTAATATAATACCTTTTTTTATTTTAGAATATTGAAAATAACTGCAGAATTACCGCTAAATAACATTGAACTTTCTTATATTAAAAAAATATGTTCTTTGAGAGGAAAATATGCATTTTAATAGAATACTTTATTAAGATTGTTTGGAAATAGTGCCTATTTTTGTGGTCATTCCTTTTAATCATACAATAGTTTCACGATTTTTTAAAGAAATTTTTAAAATACCTCTTTTATAAGAATTATAGCATATTTTTAATGAATTAAAATTTGTGAAAATGGAACTATTTACATTCAATTGTATAAGTATTTTTTACTGTAAAGAATTTTAATACACAATTCATTTTTGTTACACGGAATCATTTACGCAAACGATATTACGTATTTAAAAAAATTATATTACTTTTTTTTTCTTGTAAAAGAATTGTAAACAAATAAAATGAATTGTTAAATTCGTTATATAAGTGTTACTAAAATTCGAAAGTTGAAAATTAAACCAAATAGAACATATTTATTATTAAGAGGTAATTATTATTAGTATTATTTTTAATATGTTTGCTGTTTAAAAACAACTTATGGAATTTGGGGGAATTTACTTTTGTAAAATTAAAATACGCCAAAATATAAAATAACGTTTTTGCTTAATAAAAATGCAAAAATAATTTTAAAAAGAAATGTGACTTTCAAATATTTATCTTATGAAATAATGCTTCGCGAATCCAAACAAAGCATGGCTTTTGGTAGTAGATATAGTTAATTGAAGATATTCATTTTATAATAATCATGTTAATAAAACTAGGAAATTACATACGAACGTGCGCAATTTAACCACAAAAACGATAGCTAAACTAAATGACATCATAACAACTTTAAATGAAAAGATTGAAACTAATATACCTTGATTAAGAGTGCTGTTTTAACAAAAAATGTGTGCTAAACTCAAAATGTGAACTTTTGTTAAAATATGATAGTGAAGTTGCAAACAAAAATAATCAATAGGTTCCTGTGGTTTGGTTTGGTTTATTTTTATCGTCCGATTATCTGCGCTAGGGATATAGGACCAGAGGGGGAGTGCCCTTCGTGGGGGGGGGGGTCTTTCTAAGGGAACCTAACCCGTATTTACGCAAGGTTCGAAGAAAACCACGAAAACTCCGAACGGTTAGGCCGACAGCCACGATTGGGTTCGAACCCAGCACCTGCCGTCTACCAGTTGAGAGATCTGTACCTCTCGGCCACTGGTGGGGCAATATGTTCCTGTGATACTTTCATGTTTGCAAAAGATTTTTTGGTGCTGCCATCTATTGTAAATTACACGAATATGGAAAAAATATGGACACACAGAAATCAGTCATTTAATCTGCGTACCGGTTTTTTTTTTTTTTTTTGGCCTTTTTTAAAATTAACATCTTATGAATGAAATTACGCAAAAACAAGTTGAATGTAGATTCTGCCATTGCAGAATTCAGTTTCGCCTCCGGTTAAAAAAAAATGAAAATGAATGAAAATATTTATTGATATTTAAAATAGAAAAGAAAATATGTGCTGATTTTAAAATATAAGAGCAAAATGAAAAATGCAAAAAAAACTTGTTAAAACGGAAGATATTTACTTTATTTAAAGACTAACTTGATTAAAACAATAAAATATAGAGAAGATGATTTGTTTTGGTTTATTTTTGATCGCCGATTATGGGCTATAGACCCAAAAGGCCAATGTCCTTCTTGGGGGGGGGGGTCTTTCGAAGGTAACCTATCCCATATTTATGCAAGGTTTCCCAAGGTTCGAAGAAAACCACGAAAACTCCAAACGGTTAGGACGACGGGCGCGACTGGATTCGAGACCAGCACCCCCTGTCTACCGCTTCGAGATCAGAACCTCTCAGCTACTGGTAGGGCGAGAGAGAGAAAAGACTGGTTTGGTTTGGTTTATTTTGTCTCGGCCGATTATCTACTCTAGGGATATAGGCCCTGGAGGGAAGTGCCCTTCGTGGGGGGGTCTTTCTAAGGGAACCTAACCCGTATTTACGCAAGGTTCGAAGAAAACCATGAAAACTCCGAACGGTTAGGCCGACGGCCGCGATTGGATTCGAACCCAGCACTTGCCGTCTACCAGTTGAAAGGTCAGAACCTCTCGGCCACTGGTGAGGGCCGCGAGAGAGAAAAGAAAACAAGTTGAATGTAGATCCTGCCATTGCAGATTTCAGTTTCGCCTCCAATTTATAAAAAAAAAAAAAAAAAAAAAAAAAAAAAGATAGAGGTCTTTTAGAAGGGCGACCCCGTTTATAATGCAATGAACTAACTTCATTTTTCTTGTGTTTATCAATATAATAGCAAACAGAACGACGTGAAATACCCAATTGATTCGCCATTTCTCTCTGAGACATTGGAATTGTGGAATAATAAAGCGATACAATTTGACGTGCTACTTCTTCATTGACTAGATTCATCACAAACGGATTTTTTCTTTAGTTTAAAAGCTTCTTTTTATAGACTCTGAGAAAAAGGAAATGCATTTTAACAATAAAATTGTATGAATGTCTCGTTTTAACGGCCAGATTACGAAACTAGTCGTTGGGGGCCACCGTAATACTTACCCATCATGGATACGCATTATATAATATGTGAAAATAAAATATGCGAAAACTATTTATAAAATGCATTGCCATTCCAAAACAAAATTTAAACGTATATTTAAATATTCTGAATATACATAGTAATGCTCCATTAATGAATTGCTGATGAACCCATTTCGACAAATTATGTAAAATACCAAAGTACACAAGTAGTACCGGTTTGCATAAAAGAAACATCCTTATAACTCCAAAAACAATAATCATATTAACTAACAGTTTACTGCGTCAGATTAAGCGTCTCATTTCCAATTAAAACATATCTTTGAATTGAAATTTGAAGAGAATACAGGGTCGTGAAAAATCGAAGAATGTGAAAAACAAGATTACAAATATCTCGGCAACTATTAATCCGACCGACTTCGTTCTTGATGCAAAATTTGTGTTATTTTATTGCCTTTTACGTCTTTTCCTTAAAATTAAAAAAAAAATCGAAAATTTTTATATACATTTCATCAGAACGAATTTTTCGAGATTCCGAAAAAATAGTTCCGTATAATCGAGGTTACTGATGTTAAATAGACTTCGTCCTATTCTTACTTACTAAGCACATACAAAAATTTAAGTCTCTATCTCTATTTGTTCGTGAGATAGAGCGTTTACAGAGAGACAGACGGACGGCAAAAAAAAAATTTTTTTTTTTTTCTAAAAATATGTTTTTCGGAATCTCCACTATCTGAAACGTGTAAATCCGCCAAAAAATTTTTTTTCGATGTTTCAAAACGATTGCAAGACTTACCCTATACTACGTATGATAGGTAAGTAAAAGTGGGCAACAATTTTTGTCGCGACACTTTTAAGCTTGTCTGAAAGAAGGATCGAAGAAGAAGGTCTGAAAGAAGCATCGGATCTAAAAATCATTTTAACATTTAAAGAAAATCTTTCGTTTCTGCTTTTATAAAAAGCCATTTAGAAAAATCAAATCATTACTGACAGACATTCAGAAAAAAAAAGCTATTATTTACTAAAATTATGATTTAATTTAGAACATAGCATTTCTTTAGAATATTTTAAATAATAAACAGAGGAAGTAGAAAAAATAAGCAGTAAAAATTAGTCCGTTTAATAATCATTTCTGTGTATTATATTTCATGAAGCATTAACATCAGATTGGTGCTGCCATCTAGTATCAATATTCATAAATGATTATTATTATTTCTACGGTACTGGTTTTCAAGCTTTTAGACTGAAATCGTTCGGAACTAGGAATTCCGGAAGATAGTTTTCATGTTATGTAATCATAAACTCTCCATAGTTATATAAAACTATTCTTTCTACACGAACGTGGTGGTAGCTTGGTGGTCCGTGGTATGCGCTTGAGAAATCCCAGTCTGTGGAAGTTTTCATTTAACAAGTGAATGAATGTTTCTCTAACGTTACATTGTGGATCAGAACAACAAAGTAAATACGAAAGAATATGCAAAATAATATTAATAATAATAATAAATATTTGTATATATATATTCGAATAAAGTGTTTTAATATTAAAAGATTCGAATGCACATTTTTTCTTAATACTAGTTCAATCCATTCGAGTGGAAATTGAATAAACTATTTTAGCAATACAAAATCGGAAATGAAATCTGTCGTAGCACAAAAGATGTACTAAACACTTCCAAATAGTATTTTGTTCATTTTTTTTCTTATTATAAATATACATATATATATGTAGTAAAGACAGAGAAATTATTGGTATTCTCCAATGGTATAAAGGAGGAAGAAAATGTTAATTTTATTGTTATTTGAAAGACCTTTGATTAGACTAAAATATATTTGAATTTAAAAAAAAAAACGGTAAATTCTCAAAATGTTTTTTTCTACCAGGGAGATTTCCGAACGATTCACTTCATATGATCAATGGACTTTCAAATACAGTCGAGTCTCTATATAACGAAATCGACCGTTCCAGTAAGAAATTCGTTACATAGAGAAATTCGATGTATAGAGAATGATGTTAAAAATCGTATTTAATGTGTGAAATTTGAACAAATATTATTTTTGATCTTTTGAATTAAGAATTTGAAATGTTTAAACATAAATATTAACCTAACATTTTATTTCTTAATTATTTAAGCTGTTTCAAAAAAGAGAACAGACATTTATTTGGAAGCTTAATGAAAATAAAATAAGAAAGACTTGCATTAATTTCAGACGAAGAAATCTATAATTTTTTGTTGTTTTGATTTTAAAATTGTTACCCTCTCAAAAAAGCTCAAATTTTAGCAAGGAATGAAAAATTGTAGTTAACATTTCCTCATTTGAAGGCCTCTCTTATGTGCCTCTCATTGATTCCTCTCTTACATGTGTATCAATGTAATTGACTCTATTTTGAGAAGGATGTGGAAAGGTGTGTGGGAGATGGAATGAATTTGTTGGATTTAAAGAACAAGGAGAGAAGTAATATAAAGAAAAAACTCAGCACTGACGATAAATCAAAAATAAGTGATGGAAAATTGATTCCATATGATTTCGAAGCTTTTTTAAAACTGAATAAATTAAGACAAATTTATGAAAAAATTCGTTATATGGAGATAGATAATTCGCTATATAGAGACTTTTTTTAATGTAATCATGCGAAAAGGGGATCGTTCCTACTAAGAATTCGTTATATAGAGAAATTCGATGTATGGAGTTTCGCTATAGGGAGACTCGACTGTATTTCAAAAGTGAATGGACTTTCAAATATTTATTTTATAAAATAATGCCTTGCGAATCTAAACAAAGCATTGCCTTTTGCTAGTAGATACTTTTAATTGAAGGTATATATCTTATAATAGCCATATTGATAAAACTAGGCAGTGTTGAATTCAGACATTATTCTCGGGGAAGGACTTCGGTGGCTCCGGGGGAGGGGGGGACATTGTAGAGTTCCGGGGTGAGGATTGTACTTTTTGACCATTGAAAACGAAAAATTTCAATTTTTCCGGGGGGGGGGTTATTGCTCCTCGGGGTGAATGTTCCGCTCGAGCCACCCCCTGAATTGAACACTGAAACTAGGAAATTTCATGCGACCTCACGCAATTTAATCAAGAAAACGATACCTAAATTAATTGATATATGAACAACTTTAAATGAAAGGATTGAAACTAATATACCTTGTTTAAGTATGCTGTTTGAACAGTGGAAAAAAACTCTGAACTTTTGTTAAAAAATGACAGTGATGTCACAAACAATACTAATCAACGTGTACCTGTGTTATTTTCATGCTTGTAAGAGACTTTTGGTGCTGCCATGTGTTGCAAATTGCATGAATATCAGAAACATAGTCACACAGAAATTAGTCATTTATTCATTGCACTGTTTATTTTGGTTTTGCCTTTAGCTTCTTTCAAAACTAATTTTATAAATGAAATTGTATAAAAAAAATCGTTTTAGCTTTTAAAAAATAATACAGTTTATGCTTTTATAAAAAGCTGTTTAGAAAAATCAGTTTATTCAGAAAAAAAAGAAAAAATACTAAAATTAAGAACTCTTTTAGAATATGGCATATTCTAATTTATGTCTTCATATTTGTATCTGATATTTTGGAACAGATGTAGTATTCGCCCAAATTCCGCCATTTTGTTTCTTTGTTGGTCACTTATGACCACTTTATGTCTAAATTTTTGAACAATTTAGAAATTTAAACATAATCAACAACAAATTTTTAAACTGAAAGTCATCACATTATTTGTGAAAAAGAAAAAAAAATAGGGGAAGAGTGGGGAGGCATTCATAATTAGCAAACGATAAATACATAAATTTAAAAACAGTTAAATAAGGCTAATATACACTTTAAAATAATATATTATTCCGAAATTACAATTAAAAATGTTTCAGAGATTATACATTTAAAAAAACAACAACGGAAGTAAATGAATAAATCCAAATACAAAAATTAAAAATCTGCAAAAAAGAAAAAAAAAAGGCCGCCATTTTTAGGCGAATACTACGTGATAGCCTATTGTAAGTGACAAACAGAGGAAGTAGCAAAAAATCAGTATTAAAAATTATTAGATATATTATTTCATTAAAGTATTATTAGTACTACTCTGTTATCCCGTTCACCAATTCCGCCAAATTATACAAATCGCCAAACTAATAGCCTAATTATACATGTTGACATAATTTGTATTTTGAATAACGAAAAAACAAATAATTAGTAGAATATTAATAAAAATATTAATAAAAAGTCGAAATAAAAATCACTTAATGACATTTTAAACACATGAATCGTATTTAATGTTATTGAATGTGACATTCACGATCATCCATTATTGGCATTTAATCTTATAGTTTGGTGATTTTTTTTCTTTTTGGTCGACGGGATAGCCTAGAAGTACCGTATTATTATTAGTTTGGTGCTGCCATCTTTTATCAACATTAAAGTGACTATTATTTCTATGGTACAGGTTTTCAAGCTTTGAATTATTTGGAACTAGAAGTTCCGGATGATATTTTTTCATGTTACGTAATCATAAACTCTCTCTATGATTAAATAAAGCCGTTTTTTACTACACGAACATGGTTATAGATTGATGGAACGCGGCATCAACTTGTGAGAAATCTTCGTCCATAAAGTTTTTGTTTAACAGATGAATTAATGTTTTACTACCGTTTCACCATTTATTAGAAAAATAAAGTAAATATTAAAGGATATGCAAAAAAAATAAGGTACTGCTTGGTTATCCCGTCGACCAAAAAATTATCGCCAAACTATGAGATTAAATGCCAAAAATGGATGATCGTGAATGTCACATTCAATGAAATTAAATACGATTCACGTGTTTAAAATGTCATTAAGTGATTTTCATTTCGACTTTTTGTTAATATTCTACTAATTATTTGTTTTTTTTTTATTATTATTTAAAATAAAAATTATATCAATACATATAATTTTGCGAAATTGATCGACGGGATAACCAAATAGACCCAAAAATAATAATAAGAATAATAAAATAATTATGTATATACCTATTCAAATACAGTATTTTAAGGTACTACTCTGCTATCCCGTCGACCGTTTTCGCGAAATTAATAGCCAAATTATACACATTGATGTATTTTTTTATTTTAAATAGTAAAATAATAATAATAATAATAATAATAATAATAACAATTAGTAGAATGTTAATAAAAATACAAATGAAAAGTCGAAAAAAAAATCATTTAATGACGTTTTAAACATGTGTATAGTATTTAATGTCATTGAACTGACATTCACGATCATCCATTATTGGCACTTAATCTTATAATTTGGCGGTAGTATTTTGGTCGACGGGATTACGAGTAGTACCTATTTTAATATTAAAAAATTCGAATTCAGAATTTTTCGTAATGCTACTTCAATCAATTTGAGAGGAAATCGAATAAAATATTTTAGCAATACAAAATCCAGTTAGCGATAAAAAATATTAAATCTGTCGTAAGACAAAAAATGTATTTTCAAATAGAATTTCGTTAATTTTTTAATATAAATAAATATGTAGAATGAAAAAGCGAAACGGTTGGTATTCTCCAATTCTCGTTAAAAAGAAAGAATAAAATATTATTTTTATTACTGTATGAATGCCCCTTGATTAGATTCAAATGCATTTCTAACTGTTTAAAAACTGTAGAGTCCAAAAATGTTATTTCTATTAATGTTGTGTTAAGCAGAATTCGGAACTATTCGCTTCATAGGATACATTTTTTAGTTGCATTGCCTAGAAAATGCAATTTATGATAACAAATATTTAAAATGACTGAATTCTGAGGTAATTTTGAGTTTTATATTATTAAAGTTTTCTATTTAGGTTCTTTTGAAATTTTTATCATTCAAATATTCATTGAATATTCAAATTTCTTATTTTTTTTTAAGTACTTGTGCTCTGTGATTTTCTTGGTTTTAACTGTGTGTAAACATCATTTGGTGAGTTAAGAAAATAAAAACAAACAAACAACAACAACAGCAACAAAAGTTCGGCACATGGTCCATCAAGATATCGTTATTTTAGCATCGATGATTTGTCGTTTGAATAGAATAAGTCGATTCAGTTCTTCCTCAGTTCGCAATAGGAATGATTTTCAGGTAGAAATTAAAAGATTTCCAAAGCAGAAAAATCAGTGATTTCTATTGATACATATTGATTATAGATGGCAGTACCAAACGAGGATTTTCACTTTAATGCTATTTGAAACAAAACAATCAAAGAGGATGATTTCTAGTGATGAATACCCCCATCATTTCTGTTTAGTCATTAAAATAGAGCAGTGGTGGGTCCATTTGTTAAAAATCTACTTTAAATTTCCGTTATTATTAGCTTTTATTTTTTGAAACGCTCTATTTCGTTATTCAACTGACTTTCCAGAACAATTTTTAATAACTGTATTTATAGGGAGTTAATTTTAAAAGGCTAGAAGTATTATTTATCACACAATTTCATCCATCAAATATTAACAAGAAATGTTACGGTTGAAGACAAAAAAATTTGCAAAACCATGAAACAATTGCTTTATGAATCCCTATACTCATTAAATCGCTAAGAGATGGCAGCACCGAAGCACATTTATAAAGACTATTATTGTATTGACTTTTTCTCCCCCCCCCCTTTTTTTAATATTTGCAAAAAGTTTCAAATATTTGTCTTAATGCCATTTGACAACAAGTGTTCCATTATTAATTCAGGCTAAAATGAATGAGTGGAAAAATTAGTCGGTGTTAATAATAAGAATAATAAATAATGCATATTTTATGATTATAAAAGCCAAATAAAAAATACAGACGAAACCTTTTAAAATCGATAATATTTACTTTATTAAGAGACTCATTTGGTTAAAACAATAAAAAGTAGAAAGAGAAAACAAAGAAAAATTGCTTCAAAAAATGCATATAGAAACTGACAAGAGCCTGTAACACTAAAGCGATTTTCTTCGAATATTGGATTTCCTTGCGTAAATACAGGTTAGGGTCCCCCATAGATTGTTTGTCTGCCAAAATAATAATTGTGATATATTTTATAATAATTCAAAATCGTTAAGGCTCCCCCCTCCCCATTAGGCACAGGAAAAGACCCGGATGATAATGTAAAGTCTATGAGAGCGTTCTTTTCAAATATCTCGCCCAAATTTTAATATTTTTACATGATTTTTTTGTATAGGATAACTGAGGACAATCCACAACCGGCCTAGTTTTTACTTTTTCGATTTTGCTTATATATGTTTTATATTACAATACTTTCATATTCAGAGCCGGTTTCGAAAGATAAAGTAATAAAAAAGAAAATCTGAAACCAAAACTCAAAAAGTAAAAACTAGGTCGGTTTTGGGTCGTCCTCAGCTATCCTATGCAAAAAAAATCATGTGAAAATATTAAAATTTGGCCGAGATATTTGAAAAGAACGCCCCCATAGACTTTACATTATCATCCGGGTCTTTTTCTGTGCCTAGTATGGGGCCTTAAGATTAGTTTATAGTTCTTTAGGCTATATAAAATAAAATTCGTAGCGTAATTTTTATAACCCGATAACATAACAATGTAACGTTTGAAATAAACTAAATTTACTCTTGGCGAATTTTAAATTCCTTCTTATGGCAAATGAATGCGTCGAGGACTCTTGATTGGTGAAAAAAAAAGTGTCTACCATATCACTTTTTCCAAAATGGCAGAAAATCCTGCCTAATTTTGTATGGTATACGCTCATTTCCAAAGTAACGTTTAGACCTTTCAAAGTATAAAAAATTAAAAAATAATATAACGAAATTGTAATTTAACAAATTACAACGACTATTTGGAAAACGATATTTTCAAAGACTTAAATTTTAAAGGTTTATAAATAAATTCTATATATAAATTAATAATAATAATTAACGTCATTTTTAGGATGATCATAACGAGTCGTAATATACGCAAACCATGCAATAAACATTAATATTCCTAGACCAATAATTAAAAATAAGTAAATAAATAAATAAATAGTAGTTTATGGATATGCAATTTATACCGTTTAAAATGTGCATTTTTATTGGATGGAGTTAATCAGACTGACTTCTGAACGCCTCCTATTACGTACGACATGGATTAAACGTGAATATTCCTGGACCCATCCTAAACAAATTTTAAATGAAATTTCAGTTTTACATTTTTCGGAACTGCAACTCCTAAAACTTCTAAACATTGCTCATTTTAAATTTTTACACGCTGCCTAGAGAAAAAAAAATGCATTTTTAAATGAAAGTTGTTTGAAATCTTCATAACAATTTGTTTTCATTTTTTTTTTTTTTTTTTTTTTTTTTTTTAAAGTGTTTTTAATACTCTTTTGTCATCGTGGCAACAAAAGTGTTCCATTTTTTGACATCAAACTTGGACCAATCAGAAAACGAATAAAATAAAAAACAGAAGTATTCCATTTTTGGAAATTAAACATGGACCAATCAGAAAACGAATAAAATAATTTAAGTAGCGAAATTCAACCAATGAAAAGATTCAGATATATTTCAGACTTCCAGATCTCTATTGAGGAAATAGCTATTTTCCAAATAGTTAAAAAGTATAATAAATTAAAAATGAATTCGGTGTGCGGAGAGATACTTCCAACAAAATTCATTAAATGAATCGACTGCCTAATATGAGTAAACGAATGACATGAATCGTATCTTGTTTACGTGCATAGAATTCAAAGAAAAGATTATTAAGTGATCATATTATTCATCAGTATTACTATTTGTATTATATTCATCATCATTATTATATTATTAATAAGCATTAATACTATTCATCAGAGGTAAGTTTCTCAGGGCATTCTTATAATCTTTAATTATGATTAAAATTTTCAAATTTATTTCCAGTGATTTGTCTATATTAATATCTTCTAATTTTAGACACACACACACACACACAAAAAAAAAAAAAAAAAAAAAAAAAAAAAAAAATACAAAGAAGACTATTAATGGTTTTTAAAAAAGATTTTAGAAAGTAAAATAATAAAAACAATTTTTAAAAACTGTGCTTATGTAAACAATAATATAAAATAGAATACTTCATGATTACTATTTGTAATTATTTTTTATTCGTTTCATATTTGAAATTTATGCCAGAAATTAAGTTTTTTAAACTTAATCTGCTTATTTACTTATACATACACAAAAAATGTTTCGAAGCAAACATTAAATTACAAACCAAAACAAATAATAAAAACACATGAATTTTTATGTTGACAAAATGCAGGTATATTTATTAAATAATTCATAAAAAAAAATTCTATAAACTATATGAAAGAGTCCAAGCGGTATAATTAAAATGTTAGAAATAACTAATTTGTAATCACATCACCAAAATTGTTTTAAAGACTTTTTTTTTTTTTTTTTTTTTGAAGATTTGAAATTTTTTTTTTATAATATTCATATATATAATAAATCATATATAATGTTCATATAATAACGAATTTCTTAACTAAACATTTTTTTAAATATTTCTTCTAATGTCAAACGGCATCTAACAATTTATTTAAATTATTTGAGGTATCTTCATTTATAGTTATGAAAGAAAAGTATCAACGCTCTTTTATTACTCATCTTTTAAAAACAAATTTTTAAAAGATTTTTTCTATAAACATATAAAACATTTGAATAGCTACTGGAAAAAAAATCATAAGCTGAAATCAAGTAATACTTTACACGTGAATGTCAGAAATCGGAAAATAATTGCTACAGGCAATAAATCCTGAAACTACATCAGAAAATTTTATTTAACACGTTGACTGCTACGCCATTCATCGGTGACTAACGCCGCAATTTCCGTCTCGGCAGCGTCATTCACCAGTAACAGACAGTTAAAAATACGATATAAAGCTAAAATCGTTTTAAGTTATCATTGAAAAATTATTAAAAATTTACTTAACATTTATTTAATACAGGATTATACTTTCTTAATAGTTACTTAAAATATATTATTTATATTTTTTCAGTTTCTGTGTCAATCACCGTTTAACTCATCTTGTTAAGCACACATTGAAAAGACTGAACATAAAACGAAAAATTTACACTTGGAAAATTAGTCACTTGATAATTTTTTTCTTGAAATTAAACTAAATCAAATTTCGAGAAATAATTCCACAGAATGTGAAACACGAGGTTCTTTAAACGACAGTTTACTGAGAACTGGTACAAGGGCGGGGAAATAGATAGTTGCGAGGTCGTCAAGCGAGTAAGCTTCTTCAGTGACGTCAAAGGGGATCGGATTCCCTAAATGTTCCTTTTAGAATATTGAGATTGCAATGCTCTTACCCCACTCATTCATTTCCGTACGGTATACTTCAGTTTCATCCATCATAGCTCCACCCACATCCAAATCGATAGTTTACTGCACACGCCTATTTACTCATACAGAATGGTTCTTGAGTATGATAAATATTTTGGAAGAAATTTGTATGCGGAATATTTGACTTTCCGGACGTATGGGACAAATGAAATGCCTTTTGTACAAGTTACCCAATATGATTAAAATAACAAAGGGAACTAAAGAAGACTTCTTTAAATGTACCGAAATTTCGGAATAGTTTCAGTACCTTCTCGAATGGAATCCGTATTCAACTTTTAAAGGGTTTGCTGGGAATTAAGTTGAAGGAATTCAGAAATTTCATCGCAATGTCACAATAAGACGAAAGGAAAAAAAAAAGTCTTAATTTTGTACTGTTGTTTTTTTTTAAAAAGGTTTTTTTTTTGTATTATTTATAGTGAATTTATCAATCTCCTAATTTGGCTTTGTGTTCCTATTTACAATATTGATCTTTCCGATTGTTTATGTAATTGCAGTATTTCAATTTTGATACGTAATAGTTTAAAAAATATTAATAATTATATATATCGATGTGAAAAATTGTATTTTCCGTTATTTCTATTATTATTATTCACTAGATTTAAAAAAAAAATAATTCTGTTTAATGCTTAGCAGAAATTTTAACGCTATGACTTTTACTATTAGGTTAAATAAAAGTAGTATATAAAAGATTTCAAACTATGCTATGCAATTTTCGAATGACTAAAGATAATAAATATTATTACCAATGATAATCAGTACCGAAAGTACGACGGTAAAATATTAAAATGATATCAAAGCTTTAAGGAAGAAATGTATTTATTATATTTACTTTTGCAATTTTTGTTTCGAGCCTGCAGGTTAATTTTGAAATGGTGACAATTTTCAGGCGCCTAAAGAAATATCTCACCTCTTATCTACAGTTCTTTCAAACATTAACAAAGAACAGAAAAATTAACGCCTGAATTCAATTTATTAATTGTCAAAAATACCTATATATTAAGACGAACATAATCATAATTAATACAACAGTGCAACAGCATTGTACACTCTGACACAAGTTCGAATCCTGGCCCAAGTTGTACGCTAGGGCCAGGATTCACTGACTGTTGAATTATTGCATTAATAGTGATCCTTCCTATCTTAATATATACGTGCCTTTAATAATTCACAAAGATTTAACTTTTAAAATTCCATTCGATATAATTTCATAACAGAATTTTTTTGCTGTTACGAAAAAGGATATTGGGTTGAAAGATATTGTATGTCCAGAATTTCTGAAATATATGGTGGAAGATATTAGCACTCTGAAAAAAAAAACAATCAGAATTAATGGTACGGGATCGAATCGGTGAATTTTAAATTCGATGAGCTACATAAATGAACATTGAGAAAACAAAACAAATTATACACTCACACCAGTAAAATTGAACGATTATTTTGAATAAAAAAAAAATGTGGGGTTTTCTATTTGTGAGGAACCAATATAACTTTCTAATTGAATAACAGGTGAACGCCTATAGGGCATTAAGTTCGCCTTGTTGATTCTTGTAAAAATAGTCATTCGAGTTACTGAGAGTTCTAATCTTTTGTGGGATATGGAAAGTTTTGGAAATCAAACTTACTGTACATCTAGCTTTTGAACAAGATGGTCCAAAAATTTTTGCCTCATGCTTTCATTCAGTTGAAGAAGTTTGCACACAATAACTGTATTTCAATGAAGTAGCTCCTCCCTCGCTTTCGCTGCATACTGCACAAATCTGAGGTTAAGGGAATGGACGGTATTTTAATGTAAATATGAACTTTAATGCATTTTAGGAAGGTAAATAGTGTCATACAATTTTTTTAATGCAGAAAGGTAATTAGGGGACTGTGAGTTAGAGGTCTGCACGGGTCCGGGCCGGGCCGGCGGAATCGTTTCGAATTTTCTCACGGGCCGGGCCGACAAACAAAATAAACGGGCCGGCAAAAAAATTGAACGGGCCGGGCCGGGCTGATATAAAAAATTTTTCGGGCCTGCCGGCCCGTTCTGAAGATTTAACCAGAAACGATAAAATATGAGCTATTTTCAACGAAAATGGTTTTAACGAGAATAAGTATAAATGTGGCCAGCCACTAGTTTGACAGCATCAATATAAAAATTGTGTGTGTATTAAAACAGTGTATCGGCATCGGAGAATTACATTATGTGTAACCCGTTTTAATATTTTTTTAGCTGATTCATGCCGATCCGAGATCACGCTTGCACTATTTTTCTACATATAGACTGGCCGGACCGGTACTAGACTTAATTATTGGCAGAAAACATTATTTGTAAAATTATTAACAGCAATAAAGAACTTATGTTAGCTTAGTCTTTGGATATATACTTCTTGATAATTTTTAAATTAATTTCTCAATAATGCGAAAGTTTGACACATTTCTGATTAATTTTAAATTGTAAAAGTATAAAAGTGATAAGCCTAACTATTGAAGGGATTTGGAATCGAATAGCGTTTTTCATTTTTGGTAAATAAAATACTTGTATAACCTTGTTGAGTTATAATAGTTTCTCAAATGATTGCAGGTTTTTCTCCTATCCCTTGCTATTGCTTCCGGAAATTCTATTCAAAACGCTAATTATCACAGTATTTTATTTGTTTGCAGTATTCTTAAATTGCTTGTATCAAAAAATGGATAACGCCATTCGATTATATAGTTTCTGAATAAAGATATCTGCTAATCTTATGCGTTTCGGAGAAAAAAAAATGAATTTAGAAATGTATCAGAAAGGAGCTTCTTTGAATTTAAGAATGAATTTAGATTTGAAATCTATAATAAAATGATATAGAAATATATTTATAAATCTTCTTTTATTAAACAGCTTCAAAATTAACCATGTTTTTTAGCTTTCTTTCTTTTTTCTTTTATTCTAAGCCATATTAATTTTTTAATGAATCTTTATTCGAATGTTGAAAGCCTAAGAATCTAAGTAATCATTAATGTTGTTAATGTGTATTTGCTGTAAAATATACTGTAAAATCATTCCATAGATATGTATGCAGTATTCTTTAAGAGCAAGAAACTGAGAAAGTGTCACACCTAGCATTATGGGGTGATTCATGACATCTCAGATTTTCTCCAAAAAATTACCAGTTGTTACTCATCTTGTTAAAAGACCAAATCCAGAAATTTTTGCTCCAAAGTTGAGTTGTTCATTTTTTATGGCCCCCCCAAAGGTCATCATGTCGTGAAAAAAAATACTAAGCGTTTTTTTTAAGACATGAATATTGCTATGACTCACAGCTCTTTGCGCATACAACTTGCCACGAAATTCTTTTTATATCTGGAAAGTAAGAGGGTTGAACTTTATATAATAGATGTAAAACCCGTGGCAAGTTTTTGCCGCAAGGTCACAGAAGGTCACAAAAATATTCATTTTTGCTGTTTTTTTTCATTTTTAAGACCCTCTAACAGCTTGCGCGTTCCACTTGCCATGAAAAAAGAGGTAGCAATTGAAAGCCATGCATTAGCACTTTTAAAAAATGTATATAATTGAGGCAAGTTGTATGCGCTTTTAGTTAGAGTGCCAAAGTCTGAAAAATGTCATTTTTGACCAATATTCAAACTGTTATAATTTCTTGCGGCAACAACATTTTGAAATAATTCTTTTGCCATTGTTTTATTCTATTATTGCCCTTTTCAAAAAAGTAAACTCCATTGAGGCAAGTTGCTTTAAAAAAATTTAATGTTTTTTTAAAATATGGCCTTTTTCAATAGTCAGAGCTATTTTATTACTTGAAACAACTTGACTGGATAACAATATTTTATACGTTTGTTTGTCTATATAAATTGATGTTCTAATATATTGCGAGTTATATATGATGCTAATGGCATTTATTTAATTTTAACCCTTTCGAGTCTGATTTTTTTTTCAATTTTAGAAAAAAATTACTTTTACTTTAATAATATTGATACTAGCTATCCTTATAGATTAATTAGAGTTTAACGAATATTTCATTGTCTGAAACATAACAAATGTTGTTTTCTGCACTATTAAATTCATATTCATGCAACAATAGGCTAAGGAAGAGTTTTTGGAGAGGGTTTAAAAATATTATATTGCACTAAATTAGTGACATTACAACTTTCTAATACTTTTTAGTGCTTTATTACACGTAATTCTTTCAGGAAAGTAACTTTTATTTTAAGTTAAGAAGGAAATACATTTAAAATAAAATAATTGCAAACAATACAAAGAAAATTAAGCAAATATTTATTATTATTACTTAATGGCTTAACATTAATAAAATCATATAATAAATGCACAGACACATAATAACATTGCTACATGTAATTAGTAACAAAAGTATTTCTTAAAAATAATAATACTCAAAAGACATGTATAATTATTGATACACCAGCTCAGAAAAGGTTAAAACGAGAATATTTGACATTTACAAATTACAACTTGTAATTAAAATGCAAATATAAATACAATCAGCCAACACTGTTAGAATTTTTAGAGAGTTTTATCATTACGAGAAAAGAAAATCGAAGATATAACCATTCCTTTTAAGATATCTCAAGATGTCTTTTAACCCTTATGGGATTTTTTTTCACTTATGGGAAAAATAAATTTTCTTTAACATTAATTGCTATCCAAGTATATTAACTGAAATACCTGAATAGATTACTATAACTGTTAAAAGGTATATTCAGATATGATACAAGAAAGTTATATTTTTGATTTTCTTTTCTCGTACTGATAAGTCAATATAAAAATATTAACAGTGTTGGCTGATTGCATTTATATTTGCATTTTAATTACAAGTTGTAATTTGTAAATGTCAAATATTTTCGTTTTAACGTTTTCAGGGCTGGTGTACTATTAATAATACTTGTCTTTTGAGTATTATTATTTTTAAGAAATACTTTTGTTACTAATTACATGTAGCAATTTTAGTATGTATCTGTGCACTTATTATATGACTTCATTAATGTTAAGGCATTTAGTAATAATAATAAATATTTGCTTAATTTTTTTAGTATTGTTTGCGATTATTTTATTTTAAATGTATTTCCCTCTTAATTTAAAATAAAAGTTAATTTCCTGAAAGAATTATGTGTAATAAAGCACTGAAAGTATTAGAAAGTTGTAATGTCGCTAACTTGTTGCAATATAATATTTTTAAACTCTCTCCAAAAACTCTTCCTTAGCCTATTGTTGCATGAATATGAATTTAATAGTGCAGAAAAGAACAGTATTCGTTATGTTTCAGACAATGAAATATTCGTTAAACTCTAATTAATCTATTACGATAGCTAGTGTCAATATTATTAAAGTAAAAATAATTTTTTCTAAAATTGAAAAACAAAATCGGACTTGAAAGGGTTAAAATTAAATAAATGCCATCAACATCATATATGCCTCACAATATATTAGAACATCAATTTATACAGACAAACAAATGTATAAAATATTGTTATCCAGTCAAGTCGTTTCAAATAATAAAATAGCTCTGACTATTGAAAAGGGTCAATATGCAGATCAAAATGCAGATGGAACAAAATGATGATATATCATAAATGATGATATGTCAATATGCAGATGGAACAAAATGAGACCCCTCACGATACTTAATCATAAAATTGCACACGGGATGTAATTAGAAAACGGACTAGTCCGTTTTCTAATTACAGCTTTTCATAGGTCCGTGTGCAATTTTATGATTAAGTATCGTGAGTGGTCTCATTTTGTTCCTTATGTATTGTAGACTAAGAAAAGTGATGGTGGACATCCGGGACCCGCGACTGGGGAGGGGGAGGGGGAGGGGAAGGGTTGAAAAGTGCAAGGGAAAAAAATTCCATTTCATAAAAAATAAAGAAAATTATGTATAAATATTAATGTTTTAAACATTTATAGATTACGAAAAACATTTGTGGACATCCGGGACCCGCGACTAGGGAGGGGGAGGGAGAGGGGAGGGTTTGAACTGTGCAAAAGAAAAAAAATTCCATTTCATAAAAAAATAAAGAAAATTATGTATAAATATTAATGTTTAAAACATTTATAGATTAGGAAAAACATTTGTGGACATCCAGGACCCGCGACTGGGGAGGGGGAGGGGGAGGGGAAGGGGAAGGGTTGAAAATTGCAAGGGAAAAAATTCCATTTCATAAAAAATAAAGAAAATTATGTATAAATATTAACGTTTAAAACATTTAAAGACTACGAAAAATATTTGTGGATATCAGGGATCCGCAAATGGGGAGGGGGAGGAGGAGGGGAAGGGTTGAAAAGTGCTTGGGAAGACAATTCCATTTAATAAAAAATAAAGAAAATTATGTATAAATATTAATGTTTAAAACATTTATACATTGGGAAAAAAATGTGTGGACATCCGGGACTCGTGACTGGGGAGGGGGGGAGGGGGAGGAATTCGAAAGGGACAATAAAAAATTCTGTTTCGAAAAAATTATGCATAAATATCAAAGTTTAAAACGTTTATAGAATGAGAATGGCATTGGTGGATATTCGGGACTTGTGATTAGGGAGACGGGGGTAAGGGAAGAGCAGGGGAGGGGAGGGGAGGGGAGCGGAAAGTATTGGAAGAGGCAAGAGAAAAAATTCCATTTAGTATACACACACACACACACACATATATATATATATATATATATATATATTAGTATTTAAAGCTTTTATAGAATAAGAAAAGCAATAGTGGGCATCCGGGACACGCAACTAGGCAGGGGGAGGGGGAGGAGAGGGGAAATGGTTGAAAAGGGCAAGAAAAAAAATTCTGTTATATATATATATATATATATATATATATATATATATATATATACATATAATAAAACAGTAGGACCCGGTGTGTCTGTACATTGAAGATAATTGACAAAAATGGAGTCAGGGCGATAAAAGAAAACCAATGAAACACAAAAAAAAAATTTTGAATTTTTTGTCTGTCTGTCTGTCTGTCTGTCTGTCTGTCTGTTTGTTCGAGGTTATCTTCGTAACTACTGAATGGATTTTTATGCGGTTTTCACTAATGAAGAATGCACACTCCCGGGCAGTGTATAGGCTTTGTTTCATCAAAATCGGACAACAGACAAAAAAGTAACAAAAAGAAACAAAAGAAACTATTAGGTGCGCTGCTCACGTTTTTTAGTACATAACGTTTTTTAGTACATATAAAATCCAATAGATGTCACTGTGCGATTTTAAAACGCGCTATCGTTATATTTTCGCCAGTCTACTTAAGTATGAGAAAGTTTCAAGCTGGCTGTGGTTCCATGTGGTTTAGTCGGTAGAACGTCAGTGCGCCATACTGATGGCCCGGGTTCGATTCCCAGCATGGAATTTTTTTTCACTATGTTGGCATTAACGCCTATAAGCAATTAAAAGAATTTGAAATATTGTATTCAAGGCGAATTTTCTCTCTGGGAAAATTTCCTTGCATTAATATGTCAGTGTAATTTTTTTTTCGATTTAATTTTTTTTTTCGAAACTTTGTTTTTCTTAAAAAATTACAGTAAATATTTGATATTTCCCAACGTTTTTTGAATGATCGACTTGCTTTTTTTTTTTTTTAATGTATGTCTGAACCTTATCTAACTACTTCTTCAAGATTTCTTTAGATAAACCGACCAGCGTAGCGGGCGAAGGCCGCTAGTATATATATATGTTATATATTAATGTTCAAAAGTTTTACAGAATGATAAAATTATGTTGTCTAGGAGTCGAGGCAAAAGAGTTCAGAAAAGCTGAAGACCACCACGAAGCAAACTGTGCTGCTTCAGTTCGCTATAAAAAAATTTTTAGTGATTTGGTGGAATGTTTCTAAAACCATGTCAATCCTTTTGCCTATGATGGGGACGAACTACTCAATATCGCTACAATGACTTTTGCACCACCTGATGTGAAACATGATGTAACTAGAATGCCAGACATTGGTTTCGAAGAATACCAAAAGTTTGGTCAGGAGTGCATTATAAATGGAACAAAAATTCCTGGGACCATTTTTCATAAAAAAAAAATTAAAATTGTGTAAAACATTGATAAAAAAGTGAAAGTATCAACTACAGAAAGCATTATAGAAATAAAGGATGACGAAAAGTTGTTTAATCGTCTTGTCGTTCTATGCCGCTCACGTCATGATATAAATTTGAAAGAATGTATCGAGAAATACGAGTTAGCTGCAGTTCCATGATCCTTATTCGCAAGCGATGGAACGATGCATAAAACCCAGGTCAAAAGTAAGCTAATCCATCATTTAGAACTTTGCACAAATGAACAAACAACGGAAATTCTCAATATTCCTTTAGGGGCTAGCAGAGGTGCAGTTAAAGTAAAATCCTCTGACTCTGATGTTGCAATCATGGATGGTATGCCAGAATCACATGTATTGATACCTTCAAAAGGCACTAAAACTGTTGCTGATTTGACAGATCAGTTCAGCGAAAAAAATTTAATCAAGTACAATGAATATTCAGAAATACATATCATATTCGATACTTATTTTGAGAATTCTCTAAAAAAATACCGGCATGGTAACCCCTATTATATAGAAAGTCGAAGAAAAGATGAACATGAAAACTGTCACCATGAAAAAACTTTTGTCCCATTATACAGATAAAGTTTTGCTTACTTTGCTCAAAAAATCTACTAATTTAGAAAAAACTGTTATTTTTTCATATCGTGGCGAAGTCAAATCAAGTAAAACAATGGTAGAAAATATCAGCATTTCTCAAGAAAAAGCTGATACAAAGTTAATCCTACACGCAGTACTTGCAACTCAAAGAGAAACTCAAAAATTAACAATTTTTTCACCAGATTCTGACGTTCCTATACTGGCGATCAATAAATATCCAGAGTTACCAAGTGATACAGCATTAGTTTTAACTGGTCCTCAGAAACGGAACATTTCTGTTGGCTTAATGTATAAATCTTTAGATCAGAAAAGATCTGTTGGGCTTTATCGGGACTGCATTCTCTTTCTGGATCTGATACCACTCTTTCATTTAGTGGTTAATCAAAAACCAATTTCTGGAAGAGCTTCATAAATGCTAACGACAAAATTTTGAAAGCACTTGCCGCATTAGGTAAAACAGATATCTTTGAGAATGAAACATATATTGGACTTGAAGAATACATATGTTCAGTGTACATGCCAAAATTAAAGATTAAAACATTCAGTGAGCTAAGATGGTGATTATTTACAAAAAAGCAAGCTGAGGGAGCAAATATGCCTCATGCTCAAACCGCCCTTTACCCAGCCATAAGAAGAGCTCATTACCAAGCAATAATATGGCAAAAGCACACATTTTAAAACCTAATATTCCATCCCCAACTGATTTTCGTTGGATGATAAAGAAACCTGTGAGGTGTGACATGCCATGTGCTCCTCAAGAACTGGTTTCATCGGTGCGTTGTTCGTGTGTCGAGTCAAGATATGTAGCATCCTGTAAATATTCACAAAATGGAGTACCTTGTACTGAAATGTGTTCATGCTCGGGTGAGACTGATAAATGTGATAATGTTGGAGGCCTTGATGATGTAAATTATGATGACAGTAAAACCAATGATCCTACTTTGTTTTGAAGTTAAACTTTTACTTTCAGTTTAAAATTTGAAAGTTTTTACCATTTAAGTATATGATGTATAATGCAGAATAACAATACAAAGATAATAAAAAACATTTAGCGTTAAAAAATTTACATCATTTAGTATTTATGCATAATTTTTTCGAAACAGAATTTTTTATTGTCCCTTTCGAATTCCTCCCCCTCCCCCTCCCTAGTCGCGGGTCCTGGATGTCCACAAATGTTTTTCCTAATCTATAAATGTTTTAAACATTAATATTTATACATAATTTTCTTTATTTTTTTATGAAATGGAATTTTTTTTCTTTTGCACAGTTCAAACCCTCCCCTCCCCCTCCCCCTCCCTAGTCGCGGGTCCCGGATGTCCACAAATGTTTTTCGTAATCTATAAATGTTTAAAACATTAATATTTATACATAATTTTCTTTATTTTTTATGAAATGCAATTTTTTTCCCTTGCACTTTTCGACCTTTCCCCTCCCCCTCCCCCTCCCCAGTCGCGGGTCCCGGATGTCCACCATCGCTTTTCTTAGTCTACAAGACATAAGGAACAAAATGAGACCCCTCACGATACTTAATCATAAAATTGCACACGGGATGTAATTAGAAAACGGACTATTATATGATAAAAATCTGAATTTTTTAGAAATCGTAGAAATTGTAATGGGCCAAAACGGGCCGGGCCTGTTTTCGCTGATCTTTGTACGGGCCGGGCTGGGCCGGGCCTAAAACATGAAAATGTAAACGGGCCGGGCCCGGGCCGAACTTTTGAGTTTTACAACGGACCGTGCCGGGCCGAAATAACTTTCCTACGGGTCGGGCCTGGAAATTCCGGATCGTGCAGACCTCTACTGTGAGTACATTCAGCAACATGGTGTTTTGATGATTATTAGATAATTTTTCACAGAATTACTTTTTTAAGTATTGTAAGGACTAAAAACAATAAAAAAAAATCTATTTCAAAGAAAGGAAAATTGATTGCATATTTTGAATTCAGTTCAGTATATGTAAATTCAATAGCAAAAATTTTAAAAAGTGCGGCCTTTTAGAAATACGTAAAATTTTTAATTAAAACTTTTGCGTATTAATAGAGGGTAGGAATCTTACATTTTAAAAATGCAATGATTATTTTATGTGTAGGACACTGATGTAAATAAATGAAACAGCACTGAAATATATGCGATAAATAAAAAAATAGTAACAACGCAACAAAATATAAACACAATTAAATAACAAAACTTTGAATGAACTAGTTCGCACCACCTGTCGCTTTCCTTGTAAGCTCTCCTCTCAATTCTTACTGCTAGTTTGAGACTTGTGCCCTTACAGACACGTGTTTATATTGCTGGTGTCGGAACCGATATAATCCCCGAAGTGTGTTCCTGTGTAGTAATACAGAAATAGTATATTTATAATATTGATATTATTAGTATAAAATAACAAATACGTAAAAAAAAAAGGTTTTTTTAATGCTGATTTTTTTTTTTATTATAAGCTTCTTTTTGAAAAGAAGGCAATGTAGCTGAAAAACTATAAGCTCCTTGACCCCCCCCCCCGCCCTTTCCAACTCAAACGCATCATCACCACTACGGGAAAAAAATGCGGATTTTTTTATTTATTTATTTATTTATTTTTTTGTGTGTAATATGAGGGAGTAACTTGCTTTATTGATATATAGTGTGAGATAACATCTCACAGTTTCTAAATTTCATTTTTGTTTCTTTTAAACGCTTTGAGCTCGGTACTCATTTGCCTCTTTCATAAATTTTCTCAGGGCGATGCGCATTTTATTATCGTCTGCTTTCCAGAAGAGCAATTCGCGTTTTCACCGGGGCCTTTCGCTTTGTCTTTCCGAGCGATCAGCGGCGTAAGTTACGCCAAATTTTGGAGCTCTTAACTACCTGTTACCACCGCCCCCCGTATAATCAGCCTCAGCGCTGACAGAAAGTAACCGCCGGTGCTATTTTTTTTTTTTTTCAGCATGCGTATAGTCAGCTGAATTTTGACTCCAATAATTAAAAAAAAACTGCTTTAATTTTTGAAGATTAAACAAGACAAATAAATTTTCTTAATTTTTTAAATGTGAGTGGATTTAGGGCATGCGTATTAGTACATGCGTTAAAAAAAAAGCGCAATTTTTTTTTTCCAAGCACCTTCGTCGTTCCAAGCCCAAGCTCTCACTCTGATTGGTTGTTGCTCTCGGCACTGTTTTCATGTAACTTGGCGATAATCATACTTGGCGAAGCGATAGATGCTTCCGTCGAGTTTGATTTCCTTCCGAACCGAGTACAAAAAACTTTTCTCTTGCAGCATTGGATTGGATGGAACGTGTCTTACTGAAAGCTGTACTCTTTAAAAGTTTTTACACACACGAGCACAAGACCACGAGGATAAGAATGAAGGAAGAATAAGAATGAGTAGGTTAGGTTTTAGGTTTACTCGTTCACTTACGAGCGAAGTATTTTTCGCCAAGTATGGTTATCGCCAAGTTACGTGAAAACAGTGCCGAGAGCAACAACCAATCATAGTGCGAGCTTGGGCTTGGAACGACGAAGGTGCTTGGAAAAAAAAAAAAAAAATTCGCAAAAAAAATCCGTTTTTGGTAGCCGCCATTTTTTTTTGTCTGCGAGTTTATGGCGGGTGGCTATCTTACTGGCAGCGATATCAGGAACAACTCGCTTTCAGGACACATGTTGTTCCGTTTCGCTTCGCGATTACGAATTTCCTTTATGACTGTCTTTTTTTCCATATCTTTACTCGACATTTCACCATAGTTATAATTAAGTAATCAATTTATTTCTTTACTATCTTTTTTGTCAATTATACTTTTCTGTTAATACACGTTTTTAGTGTAACAGGTTCTTGTCAGTTTCTATATGTACTTTTTGAAGCTATTTTCTGTCTTATCTCTCTTTTAAATGTTTTAATCAATTTAGCCTTATTTAAAGTAAATATCTTCAGTTTTGAAAAGGTATTTTTTATATTTTTAATTTTGGCTGTAATAACCTTAAAATCAGAGCATACTTTCCCCCCCTATTTTAAATAGAAATAAATATTTCCACACTTTAATTTTAGTCTAAATTGATAACGGAACGTTTATTATTAACGAACAAGAAGAGAAATATTTTGGAAATTTTTGCGGATATCTAAAAGGAAAAAATACAGTAGTGTCAATCCAATAATGTCTTTAAATGTGCTGCCATCTCATAGCGATTTAATGAGTATACGGATACTTAGACCACTTGTTTCATGGTTTATCAGTTTTTAAGTGCGTTCGTAATTATCTAAATACCTAGCCCCTACAGTTGTCGTTCAGTACGTCCGTCTGTCCGTCTATCTGTCTGTCTGTCAGTCCGCATATAACAACGCAAAAACTACCCAACCGAATCGTTTAAAATTTGAAATATATAATTATCACATAATTTTATCGAGTCATTTCAAATTTTATGAAAATCGGATGCGTAGATCAATTACAGGGACAATCAAAAGGATTCCGTTACATTACGGTCAATCGGGAAAAAGTTTCAAATGCATTTTAATCGTTTGAAATTTTAAATACATTATTACACAATTTTGTCGTGTTATTTAAAATTTTTTGAAAATTGGATGCATAATTCAAATACAGGGATAATCAAAAATATTCCGTTACATTACGGTCAATGGCGGAAAAAAAATGTTTAAAATGCATTTTACAGGTCATGGTTACACTCATTCGAACGTGATAAAATTGATATGCATCTGTAAAGTACATTTTATATTATACATTTTGCATAATCTGTGGTTCAAAGAACATTTGATATTGATTTACAAGGCCACACAAAAGTACTCCTTTACATAATGGTATAGGGAGAACATTGTTTAGTGCGCATTTTAATTGTAATTAACTATTTACAATTTTATGAGATTGATATATCAGAATGATATTTTTAAAATTTCGTTATCGTACGAACGCACCTTATTTGCTATGCTTCACGTGCAATTTCCAACTTGTTTTCCCTTTCTTTCAACTGTAATATTCAACAGTAATATTTTATAAATAAAATTGTGTGACAAAAATTACTTCTATATTTTAAAAATTAACTATCTATAAATACAGTTGTAAAAAAATGTACTGTAAAGTGAGTTAAATAACGAAATAACGAGCGTTTCAAAAGATAAAAGTTAATAATACCTGAAATTTAGAGTAAATCTTGTACATATTGACCCATGACTGCACTATTTTAATTAGTAAACAGGAGTGGTAGGAATATTCAACATCATAAATCATTCTCTTTCATAATTATGTTACATATTACAACCAAGGCCCCCTTATCATAATATCAAGGCCTCGCATTCAGGAGAAGATCTATTGCTGAAATTGTCCCTATAATTGCCGCCCCACCAGTGGCCGAGAGGTACGGACCTCTCAACTGGTAGACGGCAGGTGCTGGGTTCGAACCCAATCGCGGCTGTCGGCCTAACCGTTCGGAGTTTTCGTAGTTTTCTTCGAACCTTGCGTAAATACGGGTTAGGTTCCCTTAGAAAGACCCCCACGAAGGGCACTCCCCCCTGGTCCTATATCCCTAGAGTAGATAATCGGACGACAAAAATAAACCAAACCAAACCCTATAATTGCCAACTTATTATATGACTTTGTCTCGTAAGTAACGCCACCTGGTGCATACTACTGTTAATAATCCCATAGGAAAAAATGGAAAATATTTCAGTTTCTCACATTAGATGGCGCTACCAACGGGAAAATCATGAGGTTTCAGCGCCCCCTGTACAGCGGTCAAAGGAAACTTGGCGAATGACAAGCCTTGATATTATGATAAGGTAGCCTTGATTACAACTAAGTTAAAAACATAGTTTGGTGCTGACATCTATACCAGCAAAATGGATCAATAAAAATTACTAATTCTTCTAGCCTTAATTAGTAACGGAACGTTTGTCATTTAATAATATGAAGACAAAAACTTGGAAATTTTTTGTGGATATTTAGAAAAAAAAATAGACATAAAGCTATACAAAATGTTTCCTTGCTGCCATCTCTTAGCTATTTAAAGAGTATATGGATAGATGAAGCAATCGTTTCATAGTTTTGTAATTTTTTTGCCTTCAACCCTAATATTCCCTGTTATTTTTTTTTTATGAATGAATTTGTGTGATAAATAATACAGTCGACTCTCGTTAATTCGAACCACAAAAAATGTTCGAATTATGGAAAGTATGAAACGAAAACATACTTAATATGGTACTATTACTAAGGAATTAATGTTATAGTGCTTTTTAATTTATTTCGTCAGTTATCATCAAAATATGACTTAATATTAAATTAGAATGTATAAATACATAAACTAATTAAAAGATTAGAAACACGCACAATGGAAGGAAAATTTGAAGCGTCACTAATGGACAAACGGGGACCAAGAAAGTGGATATCAAATGCATGGGATTATATGTATACTCATTTGAAACAATTTTCACAAAAATAAAAAAAAGAAAGTTATTGAAATGAACTGAAGTCCGTGAGAAAGAATGGAAGAATGAAAATTTGGAATTCTCTTTAGTTCGAATTAAACGACCTCAAGGTAAAATGAATTCGAATTAATGAAAATGTTTAATGTTATTCTGCCACTGAAAATTCCGGGACTTCATGTTTAGTTCGAATTAAGCGAAGATTCGAATTATCCGATTTCGAATTAACGAGAGTCGACTGTACTTCTGTACTTTTAAAATTAACTGCCTAAAAATACAGTTATTCAAAGTTTTTTCTATAAAGTCAGTAAATTAACGAAATATAGCGTTAAAAAAAAAGTTAATAATAACGGAAATTTAAAGTAATGGCCCATGAACTGTACTATTTTAACTACTAAACATGAGTGGTGAGATATTCACCATCAAAAATTCATCTCCTTGATCATTTTGTTTCGTATGGCATTACAGTGAAAAACCAAGCTCGGTGTTGCCATCTATGATCAAAATGGTTTAATAGAAGTTACTAATTCTTCTATTGTAGAAGTCTTTTAACTTCTGTCTGAAAATCATTCCCATCGCAAATTGATAAACAAATGCATCGACTTATTCTACCCGAAAAATCAAAAAATACTAACAAAAAAATGAAATAAAATAAGAAATTTGAACAGTAACAATTTCAAAAAAGCCAAATAAAAAACATTAATAATATAAAACTCAAAATTGCCGTTGAATACTAATCAATGTAAACATTTGTTATCATAAGTTGCATTTTTTTTTTTTTTTCAAAAATGCAATTAAAAAATATAGCTCATGCAGTGAATAGATCAGGATTTTGCTGTACAGAACCCCGGTAGAAAAAACATTTTTCGTCTCAACAGTTTTTAAAGAGTAAGAAAGAAATTGGAATCTAATCAAGGGTCATTCATATACATAATAAAAGTAATATTTTCTTCTTTTTTTATACCGAGAATTGGAGAATACCTGCCGATTTTCTTTCTATTCTACATTTACTAAGTACATATATTTAAAAAAAAATGAACAAAATTCTATTTGGAAAAAAATATTTATTACATCTTTTTATTACTATAGTTTTCCTTTCAAATTTCGTATTCGTAAAATATTTTATTCGATTCCCACTCTAATAGATTTGTATTACGAAAAATTCTGTATATAAATACATGTATATACTTTTATTTTTATTTTTATTTATTTATTTTTTTATTTTATTATTTTTTCTTTTTTAGCGTTTTCTGTAGTATTTAGGGGGAACTGGGGGACATTGATACAGCTTTTTTCAAAAAAATTTTTTGGTATCTAGAAAGCAGAAATTTCAAGTTATTTTTCTATGTGATGTCAGCAAAACCTGTGTAGTGTTGTATAAAAATGCACAATCGTTGTTTTATATATTATTTTTGCATGTAATTTTAAAAAAATCAAAAAAAGTAATTTGTATCAATGTGCCCCATCCCCGGGGCAGATTGATACACTTTGACACGCCTGGGGAAAATGAAGACAAAATAACACCAATGCATATTTTTCATAGAAAAAATAGTTATCAAACCATTTTATATATATGTTATAGACATTAAAATCGCACACAATTTATTTGTAAGCGATATTAAAGCAATCAAAATAAAATATATAATGACCTGATGTTCTGGCTGTTCCTTGTCTGTTTGTTGGCTGTGGTAACTTTGTCATATCTGGCACTTTAACTCCAGAATTATCTTCTTTCTTAGGAAAGGTGAAAGAGTTATCAGGTTTTCTGTTTATAAATCGGTTTACAAACAGAAAATAAAGGATAATTATATTAAAAATTATGTTTATAATATAATTATCCTCTACTGTTCTGCAACTTGTTTCTCTTACTTAACATTTCTCATGTCGATAAATTTTTTTCTCTGGAGAATCGATATAAATTTGAGATTTGCCAAGCTGCCGTCCATTTTTTTATTTTTTAATTCTACTAGCACTAGATATTGTGTAAGTTTGTATGTCTTCTGTTTGCAAAAATACTTTAAAACGTTCTAATATCAAGCAATTGGAGCTATTTCACTTCAATAAAAACTAATAATAGAAATTTTTGACGAAAAGTGGTTGAATTAAGGAGTGTATGGTAAAAAATAAAATAAAAAGTAATGAAAAAATGAACTAGAAAAGGATTTAGGTTGTATCAATGTGCCCCGATAAAGACTGCATCAGTGTGCCCCATACAGCCATTTTGAATAAAATGAGTCGTAAATCCTACATTTCATAATTTATCTAACAATAAAGAATGAGGAACTGATAAAGAGTAGCTTTACGTGCCAGGGAGGGTATTCTTTTCGGTTGAAAATACTGGAACAGTTGTATAATACCATTTCAATTGTTCAACTCAAATTTACTTTTGACCTACAAAAACAATTAATCACCCATCCCATTTCATCAAGCTATTGAATAATTCCAAAACTTTCTGTTTGTAGTTAATTTCACTAGTATCACCTTTTGGTTGTGAAACTTCCTGTAGTGACTCTGTGTATTGTACAGGGGGTGTATCAATGTGCCCCAAGTATCAATGTACCCCAGTTCCCCCTACCTTTTTTTCTGCTTTATTCAATTATAGAATGTTTATGATAACATAACATGAAAACTATCTTCCGGAATTTCTAGTTCCAAATATTTTCACTCTTAAAAAGGTTAAAAACCTGTACCACAGAAATAATAGTCATTTAAGAATATTGATAACAGATAACAGCACCAAATAAATGTTAATACTTTATAGAAAATAATACATTGAGATGATTGGAAAACAGAATAATTTTTAATGCTTATTATTTTTTTTTTCTACTTCCTCTGCTTATTATTTAAAATATTCTAAGAAAATGCCATGTTCTAAATTATTTCTTAATATTAGTAAATAATAGTATTTTTTCTGAATGTCTGTCAGTAATAAACTGATTTTTCTAAACTGTTTTTAATAAAAACATAAACGATATTATCTATTATAAGTAAAAATTATTTTTTGGCACAGATGTCATATACGCACTACATTTACACGTGTTTTTCATCCTTCGCCAGTTTGGCGAAGATTTTGTTTTTGAAAGTAAGTTACAATTTGCATGCAATAACCGCAGGTGATTTTTTATTGCAATAAAAATATAATATACAACGTGAAAAAATATGAGATTCTAGTATATTAAAACAGCAAAAAAAAAAAAAAAAAAAAAAAAAAAAAAATGACAGTTAGACATAAATAATTATTGATATAGTTTATAACAAAAACTGATTTAAAGAATTAAAATAAAAAATAATAGTAAATAAAGTTGAATTTAATAATAATAATAATAATAATAAAAAGGAAACAATGAATAAACAGTCATAAATAATAAATTTAATAAGTAACAAAACAGCACATGTAATTTTCACAATAAATTGTAAATATTAAAACTTATAGCCATTTTGAATACGTGTAGTTCTATCATTTAAGCAGCACATTTCACTGAAATGTTTTATTTTTTATCTTTTTATTTCCCTAACAATTGTTATAAACTTATTAAATCTTCTCCTTGGCACAGATGTGCAATGCCAAACTGGCGGAGTGAAAAAAAACACGTGCGATTGTAGTGCGTATATGACATCTGTGCCTATTTTTTTAATACAATTTCATTCATAAAATGTTAATTTTGAAAGAGGTTAAAGATAAAATTGAAACAAACAATACAAAGAATAAATGACTGATTTATGTCGGTATATGTTTCTCATTTCATATCGTTTGCAGTAGATGGCAACATCAAATATCTTTTTACAAGCTTCAAAAATAATAGAGGAACTTTTTGATTAGTATGGTAAACAATACAAAGATTAAATGAGTAATTAAATCACTCTATGTTTCTGATATTCATGCAATTTGCAATAAATGGCAGCGCCCAAAAATCTTTTACAAGCATGAAAGTAACGCAGGAACCTGTTTAACCAATTACCCGCTGGTGTTGCGTTCAGGAAATGATTAAAATAAATGCATACATTTCAGTTGTTTACATACTCATCACTACCTTTCAATAAAAAAATTTGGCCTTATTTAAAGACGAAAATAAATAAATAAATAAATAAATAAATAAATAATAATAATAATAATAATAATAGAGAAACGGCATTCAGGCAAAAGTTTGAGTTTTTCATCCCAATAGTTTTGGCGGTTAATGGGTTAGTAATATTGTTTTTTGTGGATTCTTTAACTTCACTGTCATATTTTAACAAAAGTTCACATTTCTTGTTTAAATGTTAAAACAACACTCTTAAACAAAGTATATTAGTTTCAATCCTTTCATTTAAAGTTATTTATATATCATTTAGTTTAGATATCCTCTTCGTGATTAAATTGCGTACGGTCACATGTAATATCCTACTTTTATCAGTCTGATTATTATAAAATACATACCATCTACAGGCATAACTTTAATTGGGAATCAAACACATATTCTTCATTTTTTTTACTCAAAAATATTGTGAAAATAGTGCGTACATTTGAAATTTCAATAAATATGCTTTTAAATGTTCAAACGTGATATTTGCTTTATTTTTGTAACTAGAAAATATCGAAAAAAAAAGAAAAAATTTCAGGACATAGGAAGAGAACCTCTTCTTAAATGACATATTTTTGTTAAATGGAAAGCATAAGGGTAATAAGATAAAATTACTTTTTAAACCCAGTGTTATTTCTCTGCTTAAATCATCATCACATTTCAATTTTAAAAAAACCTCTGAATATAAAAAAGTTATTTTTAATATAAACATGGGAATTTTGTGTTAATATATACAGCACACACAAGCGTACAAGATTTTAAGTGCAGAAATCCAGTTTGTTACCACATAAGAAAATTACGATCTCCGAATTACTAAATTTACACCATAAAAATTACAAAGTAATATTTTATAAATTTATAATCGTGTTTTAAGCTTTGTTTTCGCAGTTTCAAGAGACTTCTTTAAAAATCGGCTGTTGTTCATAGCAGCCGATTAATTCCTATAATATGAGCTTTGCCGTTGAACTCACCTGGTGCTGCCTGTGTTTTGCGTATGATCGCAGGCTATAAAGTGACTATGTAGTGTTGAACACTTCGGCGGACTTGACTGATTAGTTTTTATAATATGTCGAAAGGTGACTCACTTCCGGTTGGATGTAAAGATGACGCAATTTTATATTTCGTATCGCACAGAAAATAATTTTTGCGCGGATGCTCTACTTATTTTACTTTTTTTTGATATTTTGCATGATTCTGTTGGATTGGAACTGGGTGTATTTGTGTATTTTTTGTCGTCCGATTATCTACACTAGGGATATAGGACCGGGGGAAGTGCCCTTCGTGGGGGTCTTTCTAAGGGAACCTAACTCGTATTTACGCAAGGTTCGAAGAAAACCACGAAAACTCCGAACGGTTAGGCCGACAGCCGCGATTGGGTTCGAACCCAGCACCTGCCGTCTACCAGTTGAGAGGTCCGTACCTCTCGGCCACTGGTGGGGCCGGATTGGAACTGGGAGCAGCCAAACTGCACGGGCCAAAATTTTCATTCCTTGTCCGACTCGACACATAGAAAAAAAGTTCGGTCCGGAACCGCACATAAAATAATGGCCCAGCCATATAAAAGACTTAGGAGTTCGTCCAGCTTGCTCCGCTCAAAATGGTTACCGGCCCGACCCAGAAAAAAGTTAAAATCTCTGCTTTAACCCGGCCCGGAATCACTGAATTTCTACAAAACATGGATATTTACGTCAATATTAAAAAAAAATTGTTCCGTTCGAGGCATTCTGACAAAAAAATGATTATTTTAGCGTTTTATTTTTTATTTAATTATTTTTTTACTTTTACAATTTATATTTTTCAAATAGCGTACTTGGCTATGATAGTTATTATTTTTTTATGAATCTCAATTTATATGTAAATGTTTCAGTAAAGATTGGTATCGTTAATTCACATTTTACGTACCTTTTGGTCAAAATACGAAAAACTGAAAAGTTTTCGAAGATTCCAAAACTTGTTGGGAGAAACTTCATCCACAGGAATTTCAATCCAAAAAAGACCGTCATTATATACGGGATCTCCGAAAAGTCCTGAAACGATCGAATAACTCCAAAAATACACAACCGATTAAAAATCAATATATATGTTTTAAATAGTTATAAGAAAGCTACTCAGTGATGCCAAATTTAACTATCGCAACAGAACCCTGATGGTCAAGGGGGTTGCAACTTTGAAATCGTAAACAAAAATCCCCTTTTTTATTGCAGATTCGGATTCTGCGGAAAAAAATACGTAACTTTTGTATTTTACTTTTTTTTCGGATCCTCCTTCATTATGGTGTAATCGAGCATATTCGATAGATACATATTTCGGTTTTTCCAACGATGTTTTAACATCCCGATATTAGATTCTCCAGAACTTTTGACGTCAAATTTGGCGTCTTTTGCGGGAATAGTGTTTTTCGAAAAACAGCAATGGCAGTTGATTCAATGATGCTTTATGTGCTTTATTTTTTATAAAAATTAATATAAATGTATTAAATTAGTTTTCTATTTGCATATATTGTATCCAGTCAATCCTTTCTAAATAATAACTTGCGTATTTTCATCTTTTAATGTGTAAATATACAACTTCCCCACCCCTCGAACAATAAAAGGTTAATCTTTAATATTTGGAGGCGGGGTTTGTGAATTTCTGCGTATTATTTCTCCCTATGTATTTTTTAATCCTCTAATTCGGGGAGCTGATGCAGGTGTATGTTTTTTTTAAATTATTACTAGATGACAAAATATTAAAAAATAAACAAACAAACATATAAAATATTTTTGTCTTGGCTAAGCAAAGAATGGGTAAGTAGCTTAAATATCTTGTGAGGGTGGTCTTATAGGTTTTTATTATTAACTAGTTACAGTAACTACAAAATAACTAGGTCAGAATTTCTTTTTAAT
The DNA here is from genome assembly GCA_964019185.1 of Maratus speculifer. NCBI lineage: Eukaryota > Metazoa > Arthropoda > Arachnida > Araneae > Salticidae > Maratus > Maratus speculifer. Next base: position 6,371,468 of record CAXHSM010000010.1, read on the forward strand.
AAGTCAAATAAATCTAATATTTTTTCGTAAATTAATATATTTTTCAATTCAACATTTTTTTTTTCACAATTGTAAACAATAGAAAAATTTTGATATTTTTTAACTTTTTAATGAAGTAAATAATTTAATTGTTTAACTTGTTCAGGATTTGTGATGCATACATATCGTCAAAAAGCGCTTATAGAATTCTTTTGGGATCCCCATTAATAAATAAAAAATAATATTTTATTATTTAAATTATAATATTTTTTGGTATTTCACAAATAATTGGGGATTGTTTTAAAAGAATCGGTGTATTCCAAATATACACCTTCCCCACCCCTCGAACAAAAAAAGGTTAATCTTCATGTTTAGGGGCGGGGTGTATGGATATTCTGCGTTTCGATGGCTTCTCTATATGTATTTTTTAATCGTCTATATCCAGGGGTGCTGATGCATGTGTAATGCTTTTTAATTATTACTAGATGACAAAATATTAAAAAAATTAACAAACAAACATAAAATATTTGTGTGTTCACTCAGCAAAGAATGGGAAAGTAGCGTAAATATATTGTGAAGATGGTATATTATAGGTTATCATTATTAACTAATTACCGATACTACAAAATAACAAGTAAGTAAGACATTTTTTAAATAATTCTAATAAATCTAATATTATTCGTAAATTAATTTTGTTTTCAATTTAATATATTTTTTTTTCATAATTGTAAACTATAGAAAAATTTAGATACTTTAAAATTTATAATGAAGTAAATAATTTAACTATTTAACTTTTTCGGGATTTTTGATTTATATTTATCGTTGAAAGGTGCATGTAGAATATTTTTGGGATCCCCATAAATAAATAAAAATTATATTTTATTTTTTTAACTTAGAATATATCTTGATATTTCACAAATAAAAGGGGATTGTTTAAAAAGAAACGGTGTATTTCAAATATACATCTCCCAACCCCTCGAATAACAAAAAGCTTATCTTCATTATTTGGGGGCGGGGTGTATGGATATTCTGATTTCTATTTTCGATGGCTTTTCTCTATGTATTTTTAATCTTCGAATTCGGGTGGTTGATGTGGGTGTGTGATTTTTTAATTACTACTAGATGGTAAAATATTAAAAATTAAACAAACAAACATATAAAATATTTTTGTGCTGGCTGATCAAAGAATGGGAAAGTAGCCTAAATATCGTGTGCGGGTGGTATTATAGGTTTTCATCCTTAACTAGTTAGTGCAATTACAAAATAACAAGTAAGTCAGATTTTTATTTTTTAATTATATATATAAATCTAATAAATCTAATATTTTTTTGTAAATTTTTTTTTTTCAATTTAGCATTTCCCCCCCATATGATAAACAATAAAAAAGTTCTGATAATGTTAACTTTTTAATGAAGTAAATAATTTAACTGTTTGCTTTTAGAACTTTTTGGAGTTTCCATTAACAAATAAAATGTAATATTTTATATTTTTAATTATTTTATTTTTTGGTATTTCACAATTAAAGCGGAACTGATTATATATATATATATATATATAAAAACCTGTGCATTCCAAATAGAATTTACATGAGCGATACGGTCACGAAAGTGTCAAGATGTAACGATTATTTACTAGTGGAACCGATGTTTTAATTTCCATAACGAAAGGATAATATAGAAATATTGTTTAATTATTTACTTATTTTACAATGAATGAACGAAAGTGAAAAAAAAAATAAAATTTCTATTCAACTTGTTATTGTAGTAACTAATAAATAATGAAAATCTCTAATACCACTCTCATAAGGTATTTACGCTACTTTCCAATTCTTTGTTCAGGCAATACAAAAATATTTTATATGTTTTGTTTGTTTTTCAATGTTTTGTCATCTAGCAATAATTAAAACATCATACATACGCCTCAGCCCCCGAATTAGACGATTAAAAAATACGTAGAGTGAAGCCATGGAAACGCAGAATTTCCGCACACCCCGCCTCCAAATAATGAAGATTACACCTTTTTTTGTCCTAGGGGTGGTGGAGGCGTACATTTACTCGTTAAAAGATGAAAATGCACAGGTTATTATTTAGAAAGAATTGACTGAATACTAATATATGCAAATAGAAAACTTATTTAATATATTACTATTATTTTATTTTATTTATTTATTTATTTATTTTGTAGAAAGAGCACATAAAGCGTCATTGAATCTACTGCCAGGGTTGTTTTTCGAGAAACACTATTGCCGCAAAAGACACCAACTTTCACATAAAATGTCCTGGTCAATCTGATATCGGGATGTCAAAACATTGTTGGAAAAACCGAAATATGCATCTGTTGAATATGTTCGATTACATCACGGTGAACGAGGATAAAAAAAAAAAGAGTTTAAAATAAAAGGTAAGTATTTTTGCCCTTAGAAACCGAATGTGCAATAAAAAATGGGAGTTGTAATTTACGATTTTTAAATTGGACCAACTCTTTGTTTACGATGGTCAAATTTGGCATCAATGAGTAGCTTTTTTAAAATCATTGCAAACGTATATTTCTGTATAGTATAAACGTATATTGTGTATTTCTGAAATTATTCGACCGTTTCCAGACTTTTCGGATGCTCTGTGTGTAGATAAGATTTTACAAAAATTCTAACTTTACTAAAAATTTCAAAACATACAATTACATTTTTAATTACAAAAATTATATCTTCAAAATAATTTAATTTTATATTTAAATAAAAAATGTATTTAATTTCTGTCATCTTTATTATTCTTATGTTTATTTAAATGGAAAATATAAATCAGCTATTCGTCAGCTAATTATATAAATGAAATTGTTTGAATAAAGGAATAGACAAAACCTTCTTAGAAATAAGCTAAGTATGGCAATATTTTGTTATTACATATTTAGTTTATATTTTGTAGAAATGTTATATAATAACATTTATATATATATTAATATAATTTTGCATCATATCAAGTACTATAATTGGAACAGTGAGATTTGTTTACAGCAGACAGGTTTAATTTTTGAATAACAACATTTGAATGACTTTTAATAGTCCGAAGAATGGATTCCTATGAAATGTTATGCTGTTATTTTGTCATCAAGTCCTCTGCACTTTTCATTTCACTTGATGCAGCCCTGTATTAATAATAATTAAAAAAAAAAAATCTGTTGAGTTATGAAATTATTCCTTAGAAAGTGAGATCCTTAGAATTTTTTAAGGTACGGCAAGAAGGAAAAATTCATATAATCGATACATGCTTGCAAAATTAAATTACTTCATAAATAAAATAAAATTACTTCATAGCTGCCAACTTTTATGCATATAAATATTTATAACATATAAATGTTTCCAAAAATATTGATTAAAATTTATTTAAAGGCATTATTTAGGGCGGAGCTGCTCCACTTCTACATCCGAAGGTTTTTGTAAGAAAGTTTTGAAACAACAAAGGGCCAACTGATGTATTTTACATTTCATTAAATATGCAGACCACGATTTCCAACATTGTTGATACTATTTCGATATCGAAAATTGGTGTTTCGTATCGGTGACTATAGAAGAAATTATTCTGCTTACAAAAAAACACCGTTCTTCGAAATCGAAATGGAACGATAGTTATTATAAATGACTGTTCTGAAAATTTAAGCATTCTCAAGACTTTTAACGAAGGGTAACAAGAGTAAGTAGTTTAATCAGTTTTTGTTGCGCGAATTAACGCAATAAAACATGGATATAATGTAACTACAATTACAATTGAAAAAGCTCCTTTATTTTGGCAATATTGTCTGATTTTTGCAGTAATAGGCTATTTTTATTCAAGGTATATATTGCTTGCAATTTATGTTTTATTTAATAGCGGGTTTCTGTGGCTGTTTAGATCAAAGATAAATATTAGAGAAGTTTGATACACATTTTGCATGGAAAAGAAACAAAAAACAGAACTGACAGCGTTGGATGATGCTTAGTATTTAAAAATATTATTCTGTAATTGTGTACCATTTATTTTAAGATGAGATAAAAATGTGTAAAAATTTTGTACAAATATTGTAAAAATTTTAAATGCAGTTTTTTAATTTTAAAAATTTATCTTAGAAATTTAAATTTAATATTTTTATTTATTTATGTTCTATGTTTTGTTGAAAAGTTTTAATGATTATTAATTACTTTTTAGAAAATTAAAAAAGAAGGAAGAGTAATATTTATTTCATAATTTTAAATTTAACAATATATATATATATATATATATATATATATATATTTTCTGCAGAAAAGTTCTTAACGTGTATTACTCCTCCAAAAATTAAAATAATGAGGTGGTTAATATTTTGTTATAATTTCAAATGTAATTTAAATGCAATATTTTAAATTAAAACATTTATTTATTTTACAATTATAAATCTAACATTTTGTCACTATTCTAAATTTAATAATATTTATTTTCATAATTTTAATTATTTAATAATTTTAATTTTTTATCATAATTTTAAAAGAATTTAAAAAATTTTAAATAAATAATTAAAGTTAACACTTTATCAAAATTTTAAAACTTTAAATTTTAAATAAATAATAAAAGTTAATAGTTTTTGTGATTTGATATTTTATAATGATTTAGTAAATTTAATTTTTCTATCATTTAAAATTATTATAATCAAATGATCCGTATTCTATAAACATTTCTTAGTAAACCAAGTTCATTTCAGCGTAAAAAAGCATAATTATTTAACAAACAATTTCGAGCAATTTACCCGCTCATATTCATTCATTTTTACGAATTTCATCTTTGTAGACTTGTATATCAACTACAGTATTTATACATACCTCCTAGAATGTATAAATAATTATAGTACAACATAAAAGCGCATAAACATACATTTTTTGCCATCATCGCTAATACACTGTAGTTCGGATAGATCATGCTATCCGAAATCTTTTGTGTGTACCTATAAATGCTATACACTTAGTAACCCTGTATATGCTTTACACATAAAGCAACTTATTGTAAGCCTCATCGACGTTTATTAATTACATCAAAATATAGATTTTTTTAATTCATAATTTAAAGGGTCTTTAAATGATAAAAATATTAACATTTATTATTTCTTCAAAATTAAATGTTCTTTTACATTTATGATATAAAATTTTAAATTACTAAATATTTAAAATTATGAAACAAATATTATAAAAATCAAAATTGTGAAAAAACATTTAATAATCATTAAATTTAAAACTGTAAAAAATGGTAAATTTAAAATACCGCATTTAAATTAAAGTTAAAATTGTTATATATGTATATCTATATATATATATATTCATATACTCATGTGTATTAATTTATTTTAATTTAAAATGCTGCATTTAAAATTACAAAAAATACTACACTAAATTTACAATTTTACTAAATTTATTTTTTATACACTAAATTTAAAATTACAAAATATTACTCCTCTCCCTGTTTTAATTTCCTAAGGAGTAATACTCATTAGAACTTTTCTAAAAATAATAATAATAGTAATTTAAAATTATGAAGAAAATAAATTTTTAAATCTAATATACTGCAGTTAAACTAAATTTAAAATTACAAAATATTCTTTTAGGAAATTCACATTAATAAAAATTGTTAATACTGATACAAATATTAAAAAATAGCAAATTCAATTTTTCTCTTCAAAATAAACTTGGTTTAAAAGACATCTTCAGCTCTGTATGGAATCGAACTGAAATCGTGCAATTAGAAAAATGTCATATCAATTAGAACTCATAACGTTCTTCGCTAGGCTTGATAAAAGATACCAAGTAGCAACGTCATGTCCGGAACGATATGCGCACGCGCTGATCATACAGGGACAAGTGATCAAAATAAAAAAGTGTAAACGCAAGACGCTTGTCACAGTGATCGAGTGATCGACTTTTCATAAAACCTGCTAATCAATTAACCAACGAGGATAACTTATTGCCGTATAGGCGATCTCTCGTTATTTGAATGTCTACGAAAGAATAAGATCGGCACAGGAAAAACGCGTACTTTTGCTTCAACAAAAGAGTACTTAAATTTTAGGGGTTTGAGTTGAATATTTTATCAAAAGCTTACTTTGTTTATTGAAGTTATACTAAACTTTCAGATTTAGCCCATATATACAGTCACCGCCAAAAAAATCTTGACACTTTCGATTTTTGATGTTTTGTTAAAAATCTAGAAATATACACAAGGAATCATTCTTAAACTCCTGGTGTATAAACAAAATAGTACACGTCATATATTTTGACAAAGATTTTCCCCCGAAATCTAACAGGGGACCGTCAATAAATTGAAAAAGAACGAAGATCTTTTGGATCACCCTGTCAAAACTAATGAAGCAAAACAGTTTAAACTGCAGATAATGATTAAGTGGCTTATTGTGATAAGTTGTGTCGATTTTTATGAATATAGCTTGAAAATTCGTAGAGAAATTAAAGTTTTTATAAAAACGGTCCAAAATTTTTCCAAGTTTTTTGCTTATAATTTTCAAAGCTCGTCATAAAACACAATAATCTTTTCAGAAAACATGACAAACAACATTAAACATAACACCCTGTAATCAGAATTAAAAAATAATAAAAAATGTATGAAAAATGAACGGGTTTACTAAATAATTTTTTACTGCGCATGCGTCAACGCTATTAAAATTTCATTTGCATATTATGTTAGTTAAATGTATAGAGCAACTTTTGTGAAAGTCTCAAAAACATAGCTTAAAATCTCTAAAAATTATCGTCAATAGAATATGGTCAAAATCCGTTATTCCCAAAATAAAGCCAAAAGATAAGGAGCTGTATCCAAATTTAGTACTACGTGCAATACTGTGTAGGTACTAATCAATGGAATATGGATACAGCCCCTCATCTTTATGCTTCATTTTGGGAATAATGGATTTTGACAATATTCTATTGACGATAATTTTCAGAGTTTTCAAGCTATGTTTTTGAGACCTTCACAAAAGTTGCTCTATACATTTAACTAACATAATACGCAAATGAAATTTTAATAGCGTTGACGCATGCGCAGTAAAAAACTATTTAGTAAACCCGTTCATTTTTCATACATTTTTTATTATTTTTTAATTCTGATTACAGGGTGGTATGTACAATGTTGTTTATCATGTTTTCTGAAAAGATTATTGTGTTTTATGACGAGCTCTGAAAATTATAAGCAAAAAAACTTGGAAAAATTTTGGACCGTTTTTATAAAAACTTTAATTTCTCTACGAGTTTTCAAGCTATATTCATAAAAATCGACAAAACTTATCACAATAAGCCACTTAATTATTATCTGCAGTTTAAACTGTTTTGCTTCATTAGTTTTGACAGGGTGATCCAAAAGATCTTCGTTCTTTTTCAATTTATTGACGGTCCCCTGTTAGATTTCGGGGAAAAATCTTCGTCAAAATATATGACGTGTACTATTTTGTTTATACACCAGGAGTTTAAGAATGATTTCTTGTGTATATTTCTAGATTTTTAACAAAACATCAAAAATCGAAAGTGTCAAGATTTTTTTGGCGGTGACTGTAGTTTGTTTTCTCATATATTCATGCAGCTGATTTTTTTCCACCCCCCCCCCCCTCTCTTAAAGAGCTGAACAGATATCCGCCATCTTAAGGGGTGAATTTATTCCTGAGTTATTTTAGACGGAAAAACTAACAAAAAAAATTTCTTGATTCTTTGTAAATCTTTGAACAAACATGTCTATACAGGATGTTTCGCTACCAGACAGACAAACATTGAGGGGTGATAGTAGACACGAAGACAAACATTATTAATTAGGAAACCATGGGGCGAAACGTCTTCTGTAGGAGCTAGGACCATTAAAATTTAAGGTCCGAAATTTTAAACGATGATAAAAAACGGAAAAAAGGGTCGATTCGTTTGCGGATTTCACTAAAATCATTCTTTATATCACGAGTTTTTTAAAAAATTTTTGAAAGTTACGTTCAAAAATTGTCGATAGAGGGCGCTTTAGATTTTAGAGTAACGAGCAACTACTTTTTACTCTTATTTTGTGCATGGGGTTGAAATTATTCTAAAGCTTAGACTTTAACTTAAATTTTAATTCCAAAATTGGTTCAATTAGTTAAATTAAGTTCAATGTTCGCTAGTTAACCGTTCCCAATGTAAAATTGGGAACGGTTAACTAGCGAACATTGAACAGTGAAGAGAGGGGGAGGTTTTAAAGGCTCATAAATTTTAGACAAAAAAAAAATCAATTTTTTGTGGTTTGCGTGTAAGTCATTCCCTTGGTAATTATTTTATTCAAAATGACGTACAGCTTTGGTGTCCTCATTTTTTGATAGAGGGCGCTTCCGACACATCTCTGACATTTCAGTGGCATTACTCCTGGGTGTTTTACTATCAGACCAAAATACATCCAGGCAGGCCCGTAGCCAGGATTTCTCTTCACGAGGGGCTCAAATCTTGAATTTTTTCCTGACCTGACAGCAATAATTTGTCTTATTTAAAGAATTAATAAAAATAATAAATCAGAATAACCCTAAGCACCCTGAATATAGTGCTTGATGTCCATGTCAAAAATTATTTCGTATTGTTTCGATTTCTGTTAATTTCTTCGGTTTTCAGAAGCAAGTTCCGTTTCCAAACCAATTTAAACAAGTTGGAAATTGAACGTGAAGAGTAGCAAGTGAGGTGCGTTCGTATAATAACGAAGTTTTAAAAACATTACTCTCATATATCAATCTCAAAAAATTGTAAATAGTGAATTACAATTAAAACGCTCATCAAACAATGTTCTCTCTATACCATCATGTAATGGAATACTTTTGCGTGGCCTTGTAAATCAATAACATATGTTCTTTGCACCACAAATTATGTAAAATATAGATTATAATATGTATTTTATAGTTGCATATAAATTTTATTAAGTTTGAATGAGTGTAACACCATAAAATGCATTTGAAACATTTTTCCCCATTGACCATAATGTAACGGAATAATTTTGATTGTCCCTGTAATTGATCTATGCATCCGATTTCCATAAAATTTGAAATAACTCGACAAAATTATGTAATAATTATGTATTTTAAATTTCAAACGTGTAAAATTCACTTGAAACTTTTTCCCCATTGACCATAATGTAATTGAATACTTTTGATTGCCCCTGTAATTGATCTATGCACCCGATTATCAAAAAATTTGAAATAACGCGACAAAATTATGTAATAATTATGTATTTTAAATTTCAAACGATTAAAATGAATTTGAAACTTTTTTCTTCATTGACCGTAATGTAATGGAATACTTTTGATTGCCCCTGTAACTGATCTATGCATCCAATTTTCATAAAATTTGAAATGACTCGACAAAATTTTGTAATAATTATGTATTTCAAATTTCAAACGATTCGGTTGGGTAGTTTTTGCGTTGTTATATGCGGACAGACGGACAGACTGAACGACCACTATAGGTGCTACGTATTTACATAATTACGAACGCACCTAAAAATGGGAGCGTTTTTAGGAGGGGGAGGCACTGCAACAAAAATTATAAATCACACATTAATAATGCTTGGCATGAGCCTCATTTATCCTATGAGATAAAATGCTAAAAAATTTGAAATGCAACAAACAATTTGAATAGATTAAAACACAGGATAAAAATTAGCACGCGAGTGTCTCGTACTACAAGCGCAAAGTCTTAAAATAGTTATTGTATTAGTATAATTAATTACACTTTTTTTCCCCGGAAGAAAAAAAATAATTGATATAAATATATGTAATTATAACAATATTTATATTTCATATTCTCTTATTACAATAATTATAAATGGTGATACAATAGAGCAATCTTCGTAATTTCTTGTCAGTCATGAGGCTGATTGCCTTATCAGCACTGTTAAAAAAAAATCTGTGAATTCACGGTGAAACTACTGGCAGCAAAGTAGCCGAACTTTTACCGTCCCGTTAGTAGATTTTCCGTTGTGGGAAATACAAGAGAGGAAAACTCCGTTTAAAGAAGCAGTAACTTTCTGTTACAAAGTTTGATTTTTGATGATAATAATTTAATATAATTTTTAAAATTAATGAATCAAAGAGTTCGAAATACCGAGTGATTTTAAGTTGCTATATTATTTTACTTAATTATTATTATTATCATCATTATCGTGTGTAATTTACTTGACGCCGTCCAGATGTTCGAACTCGGGAGCTTTTGATAGCGGAACAAATCCTTACTAACTGAGCCAAAGCTGCTGATGCAGGCTTATACAAAGTATGTCTTTTATAAGTTAGTGGGAAAATCAGTTGTGCTTTTTAAAGATTTCCTTTCAAATATATTCCTTAGAATATTTGTAAACGTTTTATTTTATTTTATTTTAGACAGATGCATAATACTAATTATTGTTTAAAATCAGTTTTAATTTTTAAAATAGTTTAAATTTAAAAAAAAAAACAGTTTTTTTTTTCAATTTTTTTTCAAAATTTTTTTATACATTTTTAAAAAATAATAATGTTATAGACAATTTTTTGAAATTGTGGTACACTATTTATTTATTTATATTTTGGTTAATTAACTAAAAGATTTTTTTAAATAAGAAATAAGAGAAAAATAAACAGAAAAAATGTAATTTAAAAGGGATTTTTATGTTTTCGTTAGTTCATGGCGCCAGTGGGACCCGAATCCACAATCTGCGCTGGCAGACGATTAGCGGTGTGGTGCCTTGACCACTCGGCCATGGAGCCCCCCACACAACGGAGTGTCTCTGTTTTTTGTTTCTATTACCATCCGTTTTATTATTTTCAGGAAATATTGTGGAGTTTTCTGATTTTTAACGGAAAATGCCATTTTGTTGTGAAAAGGGATTTTTTCTGCAAAATTCAGGAAAAAATATTCGTGAATTTCAGAATTTTTTTAACAGTGAGGGTTTACTGTTGTGTTCCAATCATTCCAAGATTACTCAGTATTTCGCCGACCATAACGCTTCGAGACAAAGGTTTAATTCTTTTCATTGTCATTAGACCTTTCAACACTGGCTTGTTACCAGATTCAAGACTGTTAGAAAAATGTTTGATTATACTGTAATATGTTGCAATACAGTACTCACAAGTTTTATGATACCTGTGCATATCACAACATTGGTAATCATCTCGTATCATAACTCATGTTCAGTTTCATTTGAAATATTGACACTTTATCGGCAAATATTGAGGGAGATTATCTAATTTGCTTTCTTTTTCCTGGAAGCAAATCCTAGAAGAAATGTTTGAAAATCTGTTATAATGTCTTCATTCGAAATGAACCTTTCATTCAAATTTTTACTAAGACTTTCTACTCAGGATTAAAAACCATAATCCTATAATACCCTTCAGCCTATACCACTTCGGGATTTACCCGTGTTGCTTGCCTAAATATTAATCTTGGTATCTTTATTTCAGTTTTAATGAATATCTTCTCCAAGTTTTGATCAGTAGCGGCTGGTCAGGGGGTGCTGCATTAATTTATTCACACCACTAAAATTGTATGGTTATTTCAGTTTTATTTAATCAACAAAATTTGTTGAATAAATAATATGAAAGTTTTTGTTAAATTTTAGTGGTATGAAAAATTAGATGCAGCACTCCCTGAGGAGCCGCTACTGGTTTTGATGCAAAATGAAAAAATGAAATATCTTTCAAAAGATTTCCATTGTGTTTTCTTTATGCTCTTGTAAAATAATGGCATCTTTAGCATGAGTTATTGCCAATATCATATCACGAAATTTTCCTGGAAGAACTTACAACGGCTTTGTCAGACTGCTTGTGAAAAGCTTGTCCCAAACAATCAGGCTTATAAAAAAAATCACTCGATGACTACTGCGAAGTAAGTTCTAGCTGTTGGAGATATATTTCACGTGTTTTTCCGAAATATTTTCTAAGCTAATGCAAATGAATTTAAATAGATTAACAAAAGTTAATATGTTTTCATGCCTTTCAAAAAATCTTGTATAGAAAAAATAAAAGCTTTTATTTTTTCTTATGGGACATATGATAAAATTGCTTTTTAAAGGAATGCATTTACTCTTGCTTGAATTCATAAAATATTGTCACTTCATTGACAATTCCAAGACAGTTTCGGATGGCAAGAATCAACAAGCTGTTGAACAATGCAAGGTTTAGCCTATGATTTGCATAATGGGTGTTTCTAATTTTTGAATACTTCTGATGACTGGACTTCACTAACCTGACCAGAAATATTGGCTGCTACGTCATGCGTCTATGTACTGAAACTCTACATAAGGGTATCCAACTCTAAAATGGGTAATTCTTCAAAAGACAGAGAAACTTTTTTAGGCAGACTAATCTGTGTATGTTTTTAGGAGCTTTCGTAATTATGTAAATACGTAGCACCTACAATTGTCGTCCAAACCGTCTGTCTGTCTGTGCGTCCGCATATAACAACGCAAAAACTACCCAACCGAATCGTTTGAAATTTAAAATATACAATTATTACATAGTTTTGTCGAGTTATTTCAAATATTTTTGAAAATCGGATGCATTGATGTATTACAGGGACAATCAAAGTATTCCATTACATTAAGGTCAATGGGTAAAAAGTTTCAAATGCATTTTAATGGTGTTACACTCAAAAGAACGTAATAAAATTGATATGCATGCATGAAGTATATTGTACATTTTGCACAATCTGTGGTGCAAAAAAAAAAAAAAAAAAAAAAAAAAAAAAAAGATATTGATTTACATGGCCTAGAGGTCTGCACGGGCCGGAATTTCCAGGCCCGGGAACGGCCCGGCCCGTTCTAAAACTCAAAAGTTCGGCCCGGCCCGTTGTAAAACTCAAAAGTTCGGCCCGGGCCCGGCCCGGCCTGTTTAAATTTTTATATTTTAGTCCCGGCCCGTTTTGGCCGTTACAATTTCTACGATTTCTAAAAAATTTAGATTTTTATCATATAACTAAGATTCCTTTAAAGAATACTGCATACATATGCTATGGAATGATTTTACAGTATATTTTACAGCAAATACACATTAACAACATTAATGATTACTTACTAATGATTACTCAACATTCGAATAAAGATTCATTAAAAAATTAATATGGCTTAGAATAAAAGAAAAAAGAAAGAAAGCTAAAAACATCGTTAATTTTGAAGCGGTTTAATAAAAGAAGATTTATAAATATATTTCTATGTCATTTTACTATAGATTTCAAATCCAAATTCATTCTTAAATTCAAAAAAGCTCCTTTCTGATACATTTCTAAATTATTTTTTTTTTTCTCAGAAACGCATAAAATTAGCAGATATCTTTATTCAGAAACTATATAATCGAATGGCGTTATCCATTTTTTGATACAAGCAATTTAAGAATACTGCAAACAAATGAAATACTATCATTATTAGCGTTTTGAATAGAATTTTCGGAAGCAATAGCAAGAAAAGGGAGAAAAACATGCAATCATTTGAGAAACTATTATATCTCAACATGGTTATACAAGTATTTTATTTACAAAAAATGAAAAACGCTATTCGATTCCAAATCCCTTCGATAGTTAGGCTTATCACTTTTATACTTTTACAATTTAAAATTAATCAGAAAATGTGTGAAACTTTCGCATTATTGAGAAATTAATTTAAAAATCATCAAGAAGTATATATCCAAGGATCAAGCTAACATAAGTTCTTTATCGCTGTTAATAATTTCACAAATCATGTTGTCCGCCCTACAGATCTTGAGAACAATTAAGTCTGGTTCCATTCCGGCCAGTCTATATGTAGAAAAACAATGCAAGCGTGATCTCGGACCGGCATGAGTCAGCTAAAAAAATATTAAAAAGGGTTACACATAATGTAATTCTCCGATGCTGATACACTGTGCATTTTTATATTGATGCTGTCAAACTAGTATGGCCACATTTATACTTATTCTCGTTAAAACAATTTCCGTTGAAAATAGCTCATATTTTATCGTTTCTGCCAAAATCTTCAGAACGGGCCGATAGGCCCGAAAATTTTTTTTATCGGCCCGGCCCGTCTGGCCCGTTCAATTTTTTTGCCGGCCCGGCCCGTTTATGTTGTTTGTCGGCCCGGCCCGTTGAAAAAACTATTCTAAATCTGCCGGCGCGGCCCGTTAGAAAATTCGAAACGATTCCGCCGGCCCGGGCCGGGCCGGGTACGGGCCACGGGCCAGGCCCGGGCCCGTGCAGACCTCTAACATGGCCACACAAAAGTAATCCATTACATAATGGTATAGGGAGAACATTGTTTGGTGTGCGTTTTAATTGTAATTAACTATTTAGCATTTTATGAGATTGATATACGTTTTGAGGAATACTACAAGTTATTTCCTGTATTAAAAAAACAGGTAGTATTTACGGGACACACAAAATGTTTTAGCTACTATACTGTATCTGAAATACTCTGTACTATTACGTCTATTACATATCGGAATAATTTTAATTATAATTATTTCCGTAATTATATACATAACTATCCCCTATATTTGTCGTTCAGTCTGTTAGTCCGTCTGTCCGTCCGTGCGTCTACCTGCCTGCATATAACAAAGCAAAAACTGCCCAACTAAATCTCATGATATTTAAAACATATAATTTTAGAGTAATTTTGTCGAGTCATTTTAAATTTTATGAAAATCAGGTGTTTAGTTTAATTAGGGAAACAATCAAAAGTATTCCATTACATTACGATCAATAGAAAAAATAGTTCCAAGTACTTTTTAATGAAATTACACTCTTTCGAATGTAATAGAATTGACATGAACGTATAAAGTATATATATACTAAAATATACATTCTGTACAATCTGTGATGCAAAGAATATTTATTATTAAATTACAGGGCCACAGAAACATATTTCACTCCATAATGCTATACGGGGAAACATAGTCTGAGGCGTGTTTTAATTATATTACTCTATTTCACATTTTATGAATCTGATATACGTTGCTGAGGTGTAACAGAAGTTACTTCCTGTATATTTACAGGAATACAAAAAAGATTTCGAACACTATACTGTATCCGAAATACTGTCTATTATAACAGGAAGATCTAAATATTTTTAAAACTACATTATCGTACGAACGCACCTAATTTGCTACGCTTCATGTGCAATTTCCAACTTGTTCTATCAAACAATCGCATGCAAACTATTTAAAGCAAGGTGTTTCAACGAAGAGTGCGGACGATGTGAACGTGGAGTCCTCCATACAGTATCGTTTTTCTTCGTACTATTCTTTTTCAGAATTTCCTGCTAATAGAGTTTTTTAATAAAAATTCCTTCACACCTACAACATCATTTTCAAAGATATATATATACTAAATCATTAATTTTCACATGATTTTAATATAGGTGGCTATTACAGCTTTTAGCTTTCTTTATAAAACATTTTAACAGTGGGTAAGTTTAAGCTTTTATTGCATGCGGGATGTAATGAGGGTAGAGAAAATATGTTTTATATTTTACACCTAAAGTTAATTTTTACACTTTAAAAAAAGTCTGTAAAGTTACTAAAGGTTTTCTAAGAAACTGAGATTCCTAGAACTTTCTATGCAACGGCAACAGCAAATATTCATGTAACAGACACAGATTTGCTCTGAAAATGAAAAAATCTGTCAGGTTACTAAGATTTTTTTTAAGAAACTGGGACTCCTAGAATATATTATATAACTGAAACCAAGGTTACAGATAAAATTTTAGTAAGATAACTGTAATTTTTTTAGATTCATTAGTAACGTTACAGATTTCTGTAGCTTTACAAAAATTAGTTTTGTAGATTTACATCTTTTCTTGTACAGTGCACAGGTAAAATGTTAGTAAGCATACAGATTCGGCAACTTTACATCTGTAAAATTATATATATATATATATATATATATATATATATATATATATATATATATATATATTTTTTTTTTTTTTTTACAGTGTACGTCATACGCGTATTCCAATTACTTTCCCTTGTTACTTTTCCTCAAACAACGATATGGATTTACAGTTATTTAATTTTACTCTGCATAAAGATAGTTAAATATTTTTAGTGATAGATACGAATAAAGAGCAAAATATCTGAATGAGCGATGTAACTGAAGATCACAGTAATTGCAACTAAATAACTTTATACTTTTATAACTAAAAATGTATGTAGTTTTAATGTAATGGAAGGTAGAAACAAGAAAAGCGTTGTCAATTTTCATTATCATTAGCGATAACTTAAAAAACTTTTTAAAACTTTCGGGAGGGGATTCAGCCCCCTTAGCCCCCTCCCTGGCTACGTGCCTTTAAGTCGGAATCACGTAGGAATGTAACGTTGAAAATGCCTTTTTTGCAAGTTACGGTTAAAGGAAGCAGAGAAAAAAGAAAAGAAACAGCAGAGAAAGAGCGACACGTTAATGTGACAGAAAACAGTTTATTTAAATGTTTAACAAGAAAAGGTGTCGAAATTACGACCAGAAGTAGTCCGGCAAGTTTGAGAGCGGTTTCCTTGCGGTAGATGGCGCTAAACGGTAATGCACCTGAGCAGCGATCACTTTGAAGTGCACTGTAAAAAAAAATCTGTAAAGGTACTAAACATTTTCTAGGAAACTGGGATTCCAAGAACTTTTCATGTAACGATAACAGGAAAAATCCATGGAACCGATTCTAAAACTTGAGTTTCTGCTGTTACCGTTACAGGAAAAGTTCTTGGAATCCCAGTTTCCTAGATAAAGTGTAGTACCTTTACAGATTTTTTTTACAGTGTGATCATTCGCGAACCGGTTCCAAAGGTAACAGAATGAAGTATTTGAACGATGAACAACACATTAGGGCTCCTCCACATTTTACCAATGACGTTTGCCGAACACTTCAAACACATTACATAAGGACAGTGGTGAATAGGTCGTAGTGGTCCGGTTCATTGGCCTGCCAGATCGCCGGACCTATCATGTATGGACTTCTTCTGCTGGGATCAAATGAAAAATTGGGTGTATGAGACTCCCGTGCCATCAGTTGAAGACCTCGCAGCTGTTATTTATGTATCTGCCCGAAAACTATCAGAGATAGTAGGAATCTTTCAATACGTGAGGAATTCCACACGATGCCGCTGTCAAGCATGTCAGACTACTTCTGGTCGTAATTTCGAAACCTTTTGTTGTAAAACATTTAAATAGACTGTTTTCTCGCTCGTTAACGTGTCGCTCTTTCTCTGCTGTTTCTGTTTTCTTTTCTCTGCTTCCTTTAACCGTAACTCGCAAAAATGGCATTTCCAACGTTAGATTCCTATGTGATTTCGAGTCGTCTTTGCACCGGTAACACGTTCTGGAAGTATGTTGGGCTGGTAGTAAAACACTCAGGAGTAATGCCATTGAAATGTCAGAGATGTGTCAGAAGCGCCCTCTATCAAAAAATGAGGACACCAAAGCTGTACGTCATTTTGAATAAAATAATTACCAAGGGAATGACTTATACGCAAACCACAACAAAATCGATTTGTTTGTCCAATATTTATGAGCGTTTAAAATCTCCCCCTCTGTTCACAGTTAAATTTTTGCTAGTTACCTGATCCCAATGTTTCCGATTTTGGGCTTAAAATTTAAGTTAAAGTCTAAACTTTAGAATAGTTTCAACCCCATGCACAAAATAACGGTAAAAAGTAATTGTTCGTTACTCAAAGGTCTAAATCGCCCTCTATCGACAATTTTTGATCGTAACCTTTAAATTTTTTTTCTTAAAAAATCGTGATATAAAAACGATTTTAGTGAAAACTGCAAACGAATCAACCCTTTTTTCCGTTTTTTATCATCGTTTGAAATTTTGGACCTTGAAGTTTGATGGCTTCTAGCTCCTACGGAAGACGTTTGCGCCCCATGGTTTCCAATTTAATAATGTTTGTTTTCATGTCTACTGTCATCCCTCAAAGTTTGTCGGTCTGGTAGCGAAACACCCTGTATAACATTCGAGGTAGTTCTGTACGTTGATGAAAATAATCTTCGATTTAAAAACTTTCCTATTCACTGAAGAAAAAAGATATAATAGTAAAACTAATATGTATATTTTTTCAAAGTATCTTAGTGTTTTATTTGCGAATTTTTGGTAATAAGTATTATCGGTAATAATATTTATTGCATTAACTTATTAAAAAAAATTAACACATAGTTATTTTTTTAAATTGCCTTTTAATCGAAAAAATGTATACAGGCTGGTTCTAAATTGTTCTTACAAAAAAAGAAGGGTGATAATACACATCAAGACAAACAATATTAAATAGGAAACCAAGGGTCCCAAACGTTTTCCGATGGAGATAGCCGCTATTAAAGTTCAAAATTTCCAAAAATTTCAAATATTCATAAAAGACGGGAAAATTGGTCGATTGATTTGCGGTTTTCACTTAAACGATTAATTATGTCAGTATTGTCTTGAAAATAAATTATAAAGATAGATTTCAAAAAATGCCGATAGAGAGATCTTGAGACTTTGGAGTAACGAACAACTATTTTTGCCGTTATTTTTTGCATCTCATTAATTGTTTTCGGAATCTTAGACTTAAACTTAAATTTTGAACTTTAAATCTAAATAGTTGGGAGTGGTTAAGTAGCGCAAATTGAACTGTGTTCAGAAGGGGGGGGGGGGGGGGGGAAGGTTCAAAATTTCCAATGATTATAAAAAACGGAAAAATTGGTCGATTCTTGTGCGGTTTTCGCTAAATCCGATCTTTATGTCAGTATTTCCTTGAAAATAAATTTTACAGATAAAATTAAACAAAATTCCGTTAGTGGGCGCCTTAGACTTTGAAGTAACGTACAACTATTTTTAACCGTTATTTTATTTTTTTATTTTTTTTTTTTTATCTCATTGTCGCGTGTCATTTGTATTGACCGTGAAATATTTTGAAATTTTATTTTTATTTACATTTAATATCATGGTCTATATTTTAATTTAATTTTTTACAATAGAGCGCGTGTTTTTTGTTATTTATATCTCATTGTCGCGTGTCATTTGTATTGACCCTGAAATATTTTGAAATTTTATTTTATTTATATTTATGATTATGGAACTTATTTGACGGTTTCGAAACATGTCAATGTCTTTTATTTTTATTATAACACCTTTCTTAAGTAAAATTAAAATTTTTATTAAAATGTTTATATAAAAGTTCAATGTTTTAAAATCTGATGATTTAAAAAAATCAATTGGATTTAATTAACTTTTTATCATCTTTTTTTTTTTTAATCTCTTTAAATATTTTCAAAAGCTTAGACTTAAAATTAATTTTGAGCTCAAAATCTGATTCATTTGGAATGATTATTTAGCGCAAAATTGAACCGTATTCCAGGGGGTAGGGTTAAATTTCAACTCCTGAACACCATTCAGTTTGCGTTTCTTAACCCCTCCCACCGATTCAGAATTTGAGTTCGAAATTTAAGTCTAAGCTTTTGCAAGCATTTAATTAGATACAAAAATAACGGTAAGATTGTTGTTGTTTTCTCTAAGCTACTAAAAGCAATAATAATCAACACGTTCATGTGTTACTTTCATGCGTATAAAAGATTTGTGGTGTTTTCTTGTGCAAATTGCATGAATGTCAGAAATATGAAGTGTCATAAATCAATCATTTTTACCTTCGTATAGTTTGTATTTAGCCTTTAATCTTTTTCAAGACTAACATTTTATGGATGAATTTGTATGTAATTTTTTTTCAACAGTTTAAAAAAATAACTTTCATGATTTTATAAAAAGCTGTTTAGAAAAATCCATTTATGAATGACAGACAGAAAAAGAAAGAAAAAAAAGGCTGTTATTTATTAAAATGAAGAACTAAATATAGAACATGACATATTTCTAGAATATTTTAAATAATAAACAGAGAAAGTAGAAAAAATAAACATTAGAAATTATTCTGTTTTCTAATATTCTTAGTGTATTACTTTTTCATAAGAATTTTACACATTAGTTTGGTGCTGCCATCTATTATCAATATTCATAAATGATTATCATTGCCAAGGTATAGGTTTTCAGCCTTTTAGACTGAAATAATTTGGAACTAGAAAGTCCGGAAGATAATTTTTAATGTTATGTGATCACAAACTGTCTATAATAAAATAAAGCTATATTTTCAACACGAAACGTAGTGGTAGTTTTGTGGTTTGTGGTATCAGATTAAGAAATCTCAGTCTGTAGAGTTTATTATTTAAAAGGTGAATTGATGTTTTTTTTTTTTTTTTACCTTTACACTGTAGAACAGAAAAGCAAAGTAAATAGTAAAGAATTTGCGAAAGATGATTATGTATATATATATTCAAATACCGTATTATAATATTAAACATTGGAATGCAAATTTTTTCGTATTAGTAATCAATTCGTGTGCAAATAAAATAAAATATTTTACCAATATGAAATTAGAAATGAAATTCGTCGTAATACAAAAGATGTATTGAACATTTTCCCAAGTGGAATTAAAAAACAAAAAAAAAATTAAAAAATATATATGTAAAATACAAAGAGAAACGGTTGGTATTCTCCAATTGTCGGTATAAAGGAAAAAGAAAATAGTACTTCTGTTATTTATATGAATGACCTTTGATTACAATCAAATATCTCTCTAGCTGTTTAAAAACTGTAGAGCCCAAAATGTTATTTATGCCAGGGCTGTGTTCAGCAGACTTCCGAACCACTTCATCTTATCGTTGCATTTCCTTAAAAAACTAGTCGTTGGGGGCCCCCCTAATACTTACCCATCATGGATATGCATAATATAAAATATGAAAATAAAACATGTGTAAACTATTTATAAAATGCACTGCCATTCCAAAATAAAATTTAAACGCAAATTTAAATAGTTTTAATATACATACATAGTCATGCTTTATTAATGAATTGCTGATCAGCCAAATTCGACAAATTATATGAAACGCCAAAATACTCAAGTAATACCGGATTGCGTAAAAGAAACATCCTTATAACTCTAAAAATAATAATCATATTAACTAACAATTTACTGCGTCGGATGAAGCGTCTCACTTCCAATTAAAATATATCTTTGAATTGAAATTTGATTGAAATACAGCGTCATGAAAAATCAAAGAATGCGGAAAACAGGATTACAAATATCTCGGCAACTAATAATTCGATCGACTTCGTTCTTTATGCAAAATTTGTGTTATTTTATTTCCTTTTACATCCACTCTTTAAAATAAAAAATTCGAAAAACTTTATATACCTTTCATCAGAATGAATTTTTCGAGAGTCCGAAAAAAATAGTTCTGGATAATCGAGGTTACTGATATTAAATAGGCTTCGTCCCATTCTTAGATAATAAGTACATGCGAAATTTCAAGTCTCTGTGTCAACTTGTTCGGGAGATAGAGCGTTTACAGACAGACAGACTGACAGACAGACAGACAGACGGACGGCAAATAATTTTTCAAAAAAATATGTTTTTCGGAATCTGAAACTTGTAAATCCGCCAAAAAATTTTTTTTTCGATTTTCAAAACGATTGCAAGATTTACCCTATACTACGTATGATGGGTAAGTAAAATGCAACTTTTAATAACAAATATTTAACATGAGTAGAATTCCGAGGCAATTTTGAATTTTATGTTATTAAGGTTTTTTACTCAGCTTCTTTTAAAATTTTTATTATTCAAGTTAAATGTTCAAATTTCTAATTTTATTTCATTTTTTTATTTCAAATACTTGTGCTGTGTGATCTGTTTTTTTTTTTTTTTTTTTTTTTTTTTTTTTTTTTTTTTTTATTATTTAAAGAAGTACAAACATCATTTTCGAGGTTAAAAAAAAAAAAAAAAAAAAAAAAAAAAAAAAAAACACGGCGCATGGCCCATCGCGATATTGTTATTTCAGAATTTAAGATATGCCTTTTCGGATAGATTAAGAAAAAGATTATATTTCTGTATTTGCAATGGGAATGATTTTCAGGCAGAAAATTAAAGACCCCTGCAATAGAAAATACCGTTATTTCTGTTGATACAAATCGATAATAGATGGCAGCACCAAACTGTTTTTCACTTCAGTGATACATGAAACAAAATTATCAAATAAAAGAATTTCTGATTGTGAATACCCCCACCACCCTGTTTAATATACAAAATAATGCAGCCATGAATTAATTTGTAGAAAATTGCCTTTAAATTTCGGTTATTAGAAACTTTTATTTTCTTTGAAACGCTCTAATTTGTTATTAGATATGCTTTATAGAAATAATTTTTATAACTGTATTAATGGAGAGTTAATTTTAAAAGTTTAAAGGTCGCACAATTTCATTCACAAAATATGAACACGGAATATTACGGTTGAAGGTGAAAAAATTGCAACACCATGAACACCATTGCAACACCAATGCCCCACCAGTGGCCGCGAGTTTCTGACCTCCAAACTGGTAGACGGTAGGTGCTGGGTTCGAACCCAATCGCGACCGTCGGCCTAACCGTTCGGAGTTTTCCGTGGTTTCTTCGAGCCTTGCGTAAATACGGGTTAGGTTCCCTTAGAAAGACCCCCACGGAGGGCATCCCACCCCATAGGGCCTATATCCTATAGCGTAGATAATCGGCCGACGTGAATACAACAACAACAACACCCATGATGCAATTGCTTTATGCATCTATATATTCATTAAATCGCTAAGAGATGGCAGCACCGAAGGACATGTAGAGACGTTATTGTATCGACTTTATGTCTTTTTTCAAATATTTGTCTTAATGTCATTTAATGACAAATGTTCCATCTTTAATTCAGGCCAGGGATGCAGTAGAAGGTATATGGGAGTATACTCCGTATGCCTTCTGGATTCTTTTAAAGGAATACCGTATACCCTCTGTTTCTCAAGAAAGGTATAGTATACACACTCTAGGGTATACCCTCTGCTTAGAGCGTATATCCTATGTTGTTTTTACGACTTCTTTCCTGATTCAGGCTAAAATTAATGAGTAAAAAAAATAATCGATGTTAATGAAAATTATTATATTTTAAGATTAAGAATTATTAAGAATTATTATATTTTAAGATTATAAGAGCCAAATAAAAAATACAAAAAAAAACCTTTTGAAAATGCGGATATTTACTTTATTTAAAGAACAAATTGATGAAAAATAAAAAGAAAAATAGAAAAGAAATAAATAGCTTAAAAAAAATACTTATAGAAACTGACAAGAGCCTGTTATACTAAAAACACATTGGTTCTTTATTTAAAGACTAAATTGATTAAAACAATAAAAAACAGAAAGAGAAAATAAAGGAAATAACTCCGAATCATACATATAGAAGCTGACAAGAGTCTGTTATGTTACAATGTTTTTCGAGCATTGGATTTCCTTGAATAAATACTGGTTAGGTTCTCCTAGAAATTATTTGTCTGTCAACGTTATAGATATGATATATTTTATAATAATTCTAAATCGTTAAGATTAGTTTATGCAGTTTTATAGGATATATAAACTAAAATTCGTAACGTAACTTTTAAAACCTGATAAGATAACAATGTAATGTTTGAAATAAACTAAATTTATTCTTGGCGAATTTTAAATCCCTTGTTATGGCAAATGAATGCGATGTGGACTCTGATTAGTGAGAAAAAACGTGTCTACCATATCATTTTTTTCCAAAACGGCAGAAAATCCTGCCTAATTTTGAATGGTGTGCGCTCATTTCCAAAGTAACGTTTAAACTTTGAAAGTATAAAAAAAAATTAAAAAATAATATAACGAGATTGTAATTTAAGAAATTACAACAACTATTTGAAAATGATAATTTCAAAAATTCAAATTTTAAAGACCTATAAATAAATTCTATATTTAAATCAATAATAATAATTAACGTCATTTTTAGGATGATCATAACGAGTCATATATTACGCAAGCCATGCAATAGACATTAATATTGCTACCCAATAATAATAATAATAAAAAAACAGTAGTTTATAGATATACAGTAAAACCCCGATAATTCGGATTAAATGGGACCAGTCCTACCCGGATTATCGAAAATCCGGATTATCCGGAGAATTAGAAAAAAAAATGAAATGAAATAAAACATACTTACGGAAAATCACCTTTATGTTAAACTTATTGAATATTTAGAGGTAGTAAAAATGTTTACTTTGCAATAAAAAAGTTTGTAATTTTCTGCTGTGCCAGTTTTCTATGCCTTTTGCAAGCCGTAGGTCACGCACCCGCTTCAGCATAAGTAGTTTGTTGGATGTAGTTTAAATAAGAGTTTAAATAAGAAAGCTTAAGGAGGTATTCTTCGGAAAATATTTCAGAAAATATTTTTTTTAATTCAGAATACGACGATGAAACAAGCTAATGCTATGGAAATTAGCCAATCGCTTTTTAAGATTTGAAAAAAATAAAAATAAAAATAAAAATAAAAAATAAAAAAAATAAAAAATCAATCCGGATAATCCGAAGATCCGGATTAATGGGGTCCGAATTAGCGGAGTTCTAATATACAACTTTAACTGTTTAAAATGTGCATTTTTATTGGATGGCGTTAATCAGACTGACTTCTGAACGCCTTAAAACGTGGGTTAAATTGTTGTGTAGAGAAAAAAAATGCACTTTTAAATGAAATTTGTTTGAAATCTTTATCACAATATGTTTTCAAGTTATTATTATTTTAAAAGTTTTTATTACTTTTTTTGTCATCGTGACAACAGTAGTATTCCATTTCGGCCATTAAACAAGGACTAATCAGAAAACGAAATAAAATAAAATAAGTCGAGGAATTCAACCTATAAAAAGATTCAGATATACTTCAAATTTCCTAGTTCTCTACTGAGGACAACAACTATTTCCAAGCAGTTAAAATGTGTATTAAATTAAACAAGATGAAGTAGGTATGCGGAGCGATAAGGGCAACTAATGATGGTAAATGAATCAACTGCCTAATATGAGCAGCCGAATGACACGAATCGTATCTTGTTTGTGTGCATGGAATTCGAAGGAAAGATTATTAAGCGTTATTATCATTCAACAGTATTATTATTATTATTATTATTATTATTATTATTATTATTATTATTATTATTATTATTATTATTATTATTATTATTATTATTATTATTATTATTATTATTATTATCATCATCATCATCATCATTAATATTATATTATTAATAAGCATTATTACTATTCTCAGGGCATTCTTATAATCTTTAATTATGATTAAAATTTTCAAATTTACTTGCAGTGATTTGTCTTTCGACTCTCGTCTTCTGTCTCCTAATTTTAGATATTCTCGTCTAAAGTGCTTCTTGATTTCATCTAATGAGGGAAAGGGGGGGGGGGAATCCCGTATTGTCTATTTAAATTCTTTTCTAAATTACATTCTTTCTGATATACATAAGGAATAATTTTTTTTTCTTAAACATATAAAATAATTTCAAATAAATTAAAAGAAAAATTAACAAAGAGACTATTAATGGTTTTTAAAAAAGATTTTATAAAAGTAAAATAACAAAAACAATTTTTAAAAACTGTGCTTATATAAACAATAATATAAAGTAGAATACTTCATGATTACTATTTGTAATTTTTTATTCGTTTCATATTTGAAATTTATGACTGAAATTAAGTGTTTTTAAACGTAATCTGCTTATTTTCTTATACATACACAAAAAAAAATTTCAAAGCAAACATTAAATCGCAAACTAAAATAAATCATATAAACACATGAATTTTTATGCTGACAAAATGCAGGTATATTTATATAATTTATATATAAAAAAAATTTCTAGAAATTATATGAAAGAGCGCAAGCGCTATAATTAGAATGTTAGAAATAACTAATTTATAACCAACAAAATACTTTAAATACTTTTTTTTCCTATTGAAATTGAAAAAAAAAAAAAATCATATAATAACGAATTTTTGAATTTCCTAACTAAACATTTTTTAAAAATATTTTTTCTAACGTCAAACGGCATTTAATATTTTATTTAAATTATTTGAGGTAACTTTATTTATAGTTATGAAACAAAACTATCAACGCTCTTTTATTACTCATCTTTTAAAAACAAAATTTTTAAAAGATTTTTTTTTAAACCGGTACAAAAAAATTAAATAGCTCTAAGAAAAAGAAAAAGAAAAAAAAAAAAAGCTGAAATTAAGTAATACTTTAGTCGAGAATGTCTGAAATCAGGAAAAATTACTACAGGCAATAAACCCTGAAAATACATCAGAAAATTTTACGTAACACGTTGAGTGCCACGTCATTCACCGGTGACTGACATTAAACTTTCCTTCTAGCTAGCATCATTCACCAGTAACAGACAGTTAAAAAAACGATATAAAGATAAAATTGTTTTAAGTAATCATTGAAAAATTATTTAAAATTTACTTAACATTTATTTAACATAAGATTATATTTTCTTAATAGTTACTAAAACATTATATATAGTTTTTTCAGTTTCAGTATCAGTCATCGTGGAACTCACCGAGTTAAATACAGACTGACCGAAAAGGTAATCATAAAATAAGAAACTTTCTCTTAGTGAATTAATCAGTTGAGAATTTTTTACTTGGAATTAAACAAAGTCAAATTTCGAGAAAATAATCTACGGAAAATAAACTACGAGGTTCGCTAATCCACAGTTTGCTGAGAACTGGTACTAGGGTGCGGATAAAGATATTTGCAAGTAGGTTAAACAATTAATATTCTTTGGCGACATCAAAGTGGTTCAGAATCGCCCAAATGTTAGGCCTTCTAGAATATTGAGAAGGTTCTTATACTTATCTCGTTCTTATACTATTCATTCATCTCCGTATGGTGAACTTCAGTTTCATCCGTCATAGCTCCACCCATATCCAAATCGATATTTTGATGCACACGCCCATTCATTCATACTGAACGGTCCTTGAGTGTGACAAATATTTTGGAAGTAACTTGTATTCGAATTTTTAACTGTCTGAATGTATGGCACAATTGAAATACCTCGTCTATAAGTTATTATTATTAAAATTAGTCAATATTATTAAACTAACAAAAATAAATAAGGAAGACTTCCTTAAATGTACGAAAATTTCGGAATAGTTTCAATACTTTCTGTAATAGAATCTATATTCCACTTTTAAAAGTTTTTCTGAAAATTAAGTTGAAGGAATTCAGAAATTTCATCGAACAATAACACAAAGGGGAAAAAACCTGATTTTGCATTTTTGCTAGATTTTAAAAATTAACCGTCAATCAAAAAAAAAAAAGAAAAAAAAATGTGTTTTTTGTTGTTAATGTTGTTGTATTTATTATGGTGAATTTATCAATCTCCTAATTTGACCTTGTGTTTCTGCTTACAATATTGAGCTTTCCGCTTTTTTTACGTAGTTGTAGGATTTCAATCTTGATATTTAATTGTTTAAAAAAAATATTAATTAATTATACAGATCTGAAAAATTTTATTTTCTGTTATTACTGTTATTATTATTAACTAGGTTTTAGAAAATAAATAATTCTGTTTATTGCCTGGTAGAAAATTTAAAATTATGACTTTTACTATAAGGTTAAATAAAAGTAGTATATAAAAGATTTTAAACTATTCGATGCAGTTTTCGAATGAATAAAGATAATAAATATATTACCAGTGATGATCAGTACCGAAAGTACTACAAGTAAAATATTAAAATGGTATGAACTTTTTTAGGAAGAAATGTATTTAAGGAAGAAACATATATTTCTGTTATTTTTGTTTCGAGTCTACAGATCAGTTTTGAAATGGGAGATTATTTCAGGTGCTTAAAGAAATATGTCACCTTTTATCAACGCGTTCCTTCAAGTATTTACAAAGAACACACAGATTAAGGCACACAGATTAATTTATTAATTGTTAAAGGTATTTGTGTATTAAGACGGACATAAACTCAATCAATACAATACAGCAACGATACACTATGGATCCAGGTTCGAATCCTAGCCCCGGATAATCTTTCACTCGATGTTGGGTTATTGTATTAATTGTGATCATGTCTATCTTAATACATATTTATCTTTTATAATTTACAAATAATTGAACATATGAAATTCCTTTAGATCTTTTATTGAAAAAAATTTCGTAACTGATTTTTTTTTGCTGTAAATAAAAAGATACTATCTGTTTAGTTTATTGTCTGAAAAATAGCGCTAGATATCAGAACTCTTAAAAAAAAAAAAAAGAATAAGTGGTACGGGATTGAATTTGTGAATTTTGTACTGCATGAACTGACATTAAAATAACAAAAATAAAATTATTCACTCACGCCAGTAAAATTAAAGGATATTTTATTTTATGGTATTATATTAGTTTTTGTATCTGAAAGGTTACCTGTAAAGTCCTTTTTAAACAACAGGGGAACGCCTGTATGGCATTAAGTTCTCCTTGTTGATATTTTAAAAAATAAGTTAGTTAATATTCAGTAAATCCTTTGGGGTCATGGTCGCACTAAATTGCACAGTCCAAAGGGATAAACAAACTGAAACTCCTCCCATATACTATTAAGCAAACATCATCTACTGGTAAAAATCCTTTAAAAATACGTTCTGCAGGTTTCTTTAAATTAATTTAAAATTACTTTTTGCTTTAACGAAATGAAAACATTTTTCAATATATTCTTAAAATAATTGTAATATTTTCTTTTTGTGACTACCCATAACGTTTTCATTTTATGATATGCTATCATGAGTTAGTAAGTAAAATTAATAATAATAAAAGAGAAAGAGGGAGGGATATATTTTAGTACGTACTAATTATTCAATTTATATGTTTTAACATTGAAGTTCTGCTTTGTATCTTAAAGAATTTTATTTTAATTCTAACATTATCAATTACTTTCAAATATCTTTATCCAAATCTTACTTAGTTATTTGAATGATTTTTATAAATAAAATAGATTTATACAAAAGTATTTATGAAAGAATTATCTTAACCATTTTTAATAATTTACCTGAGAAAATAAACTATCTTTCATGCAAATAAATAAAACCCCACAAAAATGTACAACTTTTTTAATTTATTTCTGATAAAGGAATTTAAATGCGAGTTAGATTTTAAATAATGATAATACATGTTTATATTTGGACTTAAAAATATTAAAAAGGTTTGTTTTTAAATATATTTCAAATTTTAAATTCAAATTTAGTGTAGTACAAAATTTAAATAACACGTAGCTAAAAGTATTGTAAAGTAACTGATTGCCAAAAGTATTAATGTCTGAGAAAAATCCATGTTTAATTATTATTATTATTTAGGAATTCAAAGAAGAGATTTATTTTATTCATTATTTTTGCATCTCATTAAAAACAAGAAAAGCTTAATTGAAGAAACCCCTAAAAGTTTATTTTCATTCTAATATTATCAGTTACATTTAAATAACTTTATCCAAATCTTACTTAATTATTTGAATGATTTTTATAAATAAAATAGACAGATTTGTACAAACGTATTTATAAAAGAATTATCTTAGCCATTTTTAATAATTTACCAGAGAAAATAAATTAATTTTAATGCATAAAACAACTGAAAAAATGTTCAATTTTTTAACTTATTTTTGATGAAGGTAATGTGAGTTAAATATATATAAAAAAGGTATTCTTATATTTGGACTTAAAAAATAGTAAAAAGGCTTGCTTTTAAATATATTTAAAAATTTATATTCAAATTTAATGCCGTACAAAAATTAAATGACACTTAGCTAAAAGTATTATAAAGTAACCGATTGCTAAAAGTAAGTATTATATATTTTTTATCTCTCTTCTTTTTCTTTTATAAGGTATAAATTACTAAGAAAAATAAGATCCCAATCGGTTCTCGAAAATGAACTTTTCTTTCTCATTAACAAGATGCAAAAATAATAAATTGAAAAAAAGATCTTATTTGAATTCTTAAGCATATAAATGAAATATTTAATTTTAAAGTATATTTCCTCTGTCTCTCTTTTTAATTTCAAAGAATTTTTATGTAAATTCACTATCTTATGCTGTCATATCATAAAATGAAAATTTTATGGATAGTCACAGAAATAACTATATTGTTATCGTTATTATTATTTTAAGTATACTATGAAAAATGCTTTTAATGAACTACTAAGAAGAAAAAGGAAATGCAAAACTAATTTGGATTTAAATTTTAGCTAGATTAAACAAAAACTTTCTTACTACTTTTTTTAAGGCCAAATATAAGTGTATATGTATACTTTTTTATGTAACACGCTCTTAAATAATTATAAAGAAAAAATAAGTTTAAAAATTTGTGCATTTTTGCTGTTGTTTTTCACATTAAAAAATCACTTACATAACTAAACAAGGTTGGGATAAAGGTATTTGAAAACAACTGACAGCTAAAATTATTAGAAATTATTTGTTATTATTTTTTTTCTATACATCTCTCTTTAATTAAATGTAAATTCAAAATATCAGAAATTGAGTTCACAACGTCCATTTCGACACTATTTTCTAAAAAATCTACTCAAAAAAAAAAAAAAAAAAAAAAAAAAAAAAAAAAAAAAAAAAAGGCGGGGAAATGAGTGTGATTAACTAGTTATTGAACAACAACACCTGCTAGTTTCACGCATTTCCGACACAATTAAATTGAAAATGATGTCATAAAATGGGCCTTTTAAGTTGAAAAACAGTCTTATCAAGATAAAAAACTAATGAGTAAAATATATATATATTTCTTAAGTAATAAAAATAATTAAATATGATTTCTCTATGAATAGTCGTAATTTTTTTCAATTTACTCCATGACGTCATAAACTAGTAAATCTGAATAAAATTTTTTAAGAAAAAATAAATAAATAAATAAATAAAAATAAATAAATAAATAAATAAAAATAAATAAATAAATAAATAAATAAATAAAAATAAATAAATAAAAGTAAAAATGACAAACAAATAAAATCTGTTAATATTAACAAAAGCTAGTTGTATGGCAAGATACACATGTATTCTTAAATAAAACTTCAATGCTAAAGCATATAAATTAAATATTTTATATTGACATACAACCCCCACCTCTGCTTTTTTTTTCTTTTAAATAAATTTTATTTCAAATTAAAATAGCTTATGATTTTATATCATAAAATGAAAATTTTATGGAAAGTCACAGAAAGGACATATAATAATAATAATAATTATTATTATTATTATTTTAAGAATATATAATTGTGCTTTTAATCCATTGATCAGAAAAAAATGTAAAATTAATTTAAAGAATCCTTCAAGATTTTATTATTTTATGATTAACCAGTATGGTTACTGGCCTTCGTTTCTAGTGTGGGAGGAGTCTGTAGTTTGTATATCCTGGAGCGTTGTGCGATTTAGCGCTCACCTAAAAATATATAGCAAACTATAATAAAGATCAGTTACTAAGATGAAGTTTCAATTGAGGCTCTTCTTTTTGATATAAATGCGTATGGGAAATAATAATAAAAAAAAATATTTCAAATTGACACTATTTTAGAATTTCACGTGAAATCTAAACCCATCATAATTATCATCTTCTCAGAATTTACATACGCACATTTCAAATTTTATCAATGCAAGAAAAAAAAGGCGTATTTCTGTTACCACAATTACAAAATTCGTATTAAAAACTATAAAAAAAAATAATATGTCAAGAATGAATTGAGATACAGCTTTCAAATAGATTGCATTTAAAAAGTAAACATTTTTCTCGAAACGATGGTGTAAAAATTGAATATGTGCGATGTTTATAAGTGCAATACACTGCTCAAAATCTGACACTTCTGACACGAACGCAGGATTATTCCTACTGCCACGGTCCCTCCAGATGAAAATACGCTTATTATCCGGATGCACAGAAAAACGGGACTCGTCAGAAAACAGAATATTGCTCCATTCATTTCTCCTCCAGTTCATATGCTCGGTTGCCTACTCCATGCGGTCGCGACGATGCCTTGATGTTAATCTAATACATAACATCGGTCGGCGAGCATACAGACCTACAGCATGGAGCCGGTTTCAGACAGTCTGAGTTGAAATCGTGGTGCCTGTAGCCGAGCAAAAGTGTTGTTGGAGAAGAGTAGTGTTCATGTTTCGGTGTCTCCGAGCTGTTAACGCTAAATACCGATCTTCATTGGGCGTTGTTGCCCGTCTACGACCTTGCCCTGGTCTTCGGCCTGCACATCCACTCTCCAAAAAACGGTTCCAGATCCTGCAAATGACACTTTGTGACACTCTAATGGCTTGCGCTACTTCGCCTTGAGTTTGGCGCCCTTCTAACCTACCAACAATTCTCCAAGCTTCTGAATCTGTCAAATGACTTCGCTGAGACATCATACTCATCGAAACAAAGTAATCACTGAATGCCGATCATCCTTGTCTCCATTCTCTTTTATCCAGTTGAAAGTCAAATTTCATTCGCTGCCGCTGAAGCGACGTTTTTGACGTCGAACTCAAAATTTGCATACTCCACAGTTTGAAAACCAGAAAATTTTTCATTTGTGATTCTCTTCTTCTATTTTCGGCAAAAAAAATTTCGTTTATATCTTTATTTTATATAAAACTTCAAATATCCTTTAATTGTTTTGAGCAGTGTATATTCAGTACCGAAAATTGCAGAAACGAACTGCATGTGAAGGCGTTGCCATTCGCAAAATGACGTATGCGTTACGCACAGATACGTTTGGCCTTTATAATATAGATACGTATATTCAAATACATATACAAACATTTATACAAATATTATCTGAAATCTCCCTCAAAGAAAATATTCTTCGAGGAAGGCCTGATTAAAGGCTTGAAAGATGTTTTTAAATAATATAAACTATTAACATCGCTATTTGACTATTTTAATCACCTTTTAAGTAAACCTGAACATTTTAAAGTTCATAGTTTATATTTTGTAATTTTTTTTTTTTTTTTTAACAAGGCGAAATTTGCGTTCTGTCATATATCTTTATATTTATTCCTACCATTCTTTTGTGAATAAACCGCAAAAGGGTGCAGATGAAAAAGTTTCCTGGAAAAGTGCAAAAGGGCAGCAAAACAAGCATTTAAATCGAACCTTAAACACAGAAGTAGGCGTAACGTATCATGTCAGTGCTTCCCAACCTCTTTTCTTTTGCGATCCGTTTCTTAGATTTTTCATTTCGAATTTCCCCCGTTTTACATAAACACGCTCTCCTCCACCCGTTCACTCAGCTACATACTAAGTACAAACATGTTTAAATAAAAGTTTATGCATAGGCTGACATGAAAAATATATTGCGCAATGCTTTAAAATTTTTACTGCAATTAAATAATTGAAACTCAAATTTATGTTTCGAATTCGGGAACGAATTCATCGTCAGAAAAATAATAAATTATTAAAAAAAATTAAAAGTGTTATGTTGCAAAATTTTATGTACAAAATCAAAATATTTATTTTTTACAAAGCACAAAAATCATTCACTAGTCTAAGATGATTCTATTGCATTTGATGAGATCGAATACGTAGTTTCCATTGATAACATGAGATTATGGAAGATTTTGGAAGTGAGTTTCACCATACTGCCTCGATCGCCTATTTGAGCTTTTGTACTGAGTAGTGCTGCTTTTTTTTTTTTTTTAATGAATATATAAAAAGACTACTGAAATGTTGTTAAAAAAAGCAAAGAAAAAAAGAAAGGAAAAAGAAAAAACGTTCATTAAATCTACACTGGCGGCGAAACCTTAGAAAAACTTTTATTAATATGACTTCTTTTACATTTATTCCCATAGTCATACGATGTTTATGGGATTCTTTCCTGTAACCTTGCAGATACCTTTTTTTTTTTTTTTTTTTTTTTTTTTTTTTTTTTTTCAGAAACTTGTAGTTTACACTTAACATTACACACACATGAATTTATTAATAAGATGTATTATGAGAAATAAATTTTACTTGCAATCTAAAATAGGGCATTTTGCAAGCTTCGAAATAAAACAAAAAAACACATCTAGTGACAATTGAAGAAAAAAAAAGAGAGTTGTCATCTGATTATTCAAAGTTCATTTAAGATTATTGTCAATGTGTATTTTATTGACAACATTAATAATTAACCCTCAATACTTTTCTGATTTTATTTTAAAAGCCTACATTGGGTAGATTGCCGAACGGCTTCGTTGTTGATTAAAGGCGTGCTGTTCTCTTCAGTTCCGCCTACATGCTATTTTTTTTATATACAGCAAGCTGTTACTAGAAAGATTACGTGTTTGTACATAAGAATCCCTAACCCTTTTTCCTGATAGACTATGGAAAATTTTATAAAATCTCCAAGTTTTTTTTTTTTTTTTTTTTTTTTGATGGATTAACTTTGTAAACCTATCCAGGTAACTGATTTTCAGAAGAGGCGGGGCTGCAATAACCTGAAAACAGGTGTCATTAGAGTTTGATGGTCAACATTGTCAGAATGAAGTATATTTAATATATTAAATATGATGTAATAGATATCATTATCATCATTTTGGTATAGGAAACTGAATGTAATGATATTATTTTTAATGAAGGGATTCATTTTATTATTTATTTTTATATATAAACCACAGGTTTCTGAAAAAAACATCTCTGCAGGGTTGCAGGAAACAAACCCATAAACATCCTACGACTATGGGAATAGAAGTAAAGTATGTCATATTAATCAAAGTTTTTATAAGGTTTTGGCGCTTGTGTGGGCTTAATGAATATTTTTCTTTTTTTTTTTTTTCTTTCTTTCTTTGCTTTTTTTCACAACTTTTCAGAAGTCTTTTTATATATTCATTTTTGTTTTATTTTATTTTGTTTTATTTATTTATTTATTTATTGCCATAGCTGTATTAAATTAAGTCTTTCACCCATATACTTTAGATTTCACCTTTAAATGATATCTTGATTTGAGAAACTTGTGCTTTGTTCATTTTGTGAGGATACTGTCCCTCCACTCTTGTAAAATGAGTCGAAATGCCTATACCTAATATCTTTATTGTATCGGTTCGAGGGACACAACAGATCTTTTAACAGCAGCAAGTGAATTTATTCTGGCATTAAAAAAAAAAAAAAAAAAAAAAAAGTTGTAAAAAATTTTTTGTAATATTTTATGTTTTTGAAAATATATTTTTGAAAATTTTTATGCTCATTAAAAACATTTTTCAACACTATTGCAGGTTGTTGCTAGGAGATAATCAAATGAATCAATTAAATTGACCAATCGCATGAAATAAATTGATCAATTATTAATGAAACATTTGATATTCTTTAAAAATTTATTACTAATATTCAAAGTCTAAAATTATTAAATAAATTGTTCCATATTATGCTTGAAAATCTTTATGGATATTCATTAAGAACAAAGACCTATACAGATATACGTGTTAATGTTTATAAATTTTAAACATATTACAACTTTTAATGTATCCTTAGTTTATTTACTCAACTGAAATTTACGCTCTCTAATATAGTATTTAACAAAGTAATAACTAAAAAAGATGAAAAGCAAAAAAAATTTAAATTAAGTTTTTGCACATAAAATTTCATGATACAGGGGGTTCAAAAACGAATTTTTTTTACAGTTTCTTGGAATTTTTTTTATCTTATTTTATTCTTTTTTGCATTGCAAAACAATGACATATATTTAATATGACATGTTTGACAATGACAATATTTAATAACTTTTGATAACTAATGGACTCAAAAAATGATATCTTAAAACACAATATTATTTATTCTTTTTTGCATTGCAAAACAATGACATAATTATATATTTAATAACTTTTTATGACTAATGGGCTCAAAAAAGGAAATCCTGACGCACTGATGAATTGTTTACGATTTCATTTTTGTATAGTTCGAACATTTTTGCTGAAACCTATTTTAATATAACTCATATCTTGCTAAAATAGCGTTATAAGAAACAAATTGCTACTATGTTTAATTCTGCCAGTCAAGCCTCATTAACACCATTTTTTAAAAACATTATTTATAGAAATGAAAAAGAAAACGTATAGTTGTATATTCCATGTGGTAGACAGGGTCTGAAGAATAATGATAAAGTTTTGTAACAAATAAATTAAAAAATTGTACAAGGAAAAAAAAATACTTAAAACACATAAAAAACTTAGATTCCACCAAAAATAAATAAATAAATAAATATAAAACTATATCTAAATTAGTTTTAGAATATTTTTTTTTTTCATTTTAAAATTACAAATATTTGTATTGTAGATTTTTTATTATACTTATGATGAGTGCGTATAAAATAATAAAACACGTATAAAATACAATAAAACATTTTAAAAAGTTTAAGAATTATTTCGATTAAGTTTAAAGGGATTCTAAGTTTTTAGACTATTTAATTTATCATATTTTTTAAAATTTGTTTTTATTTTTAAATGTTCAATTGATTTACCTTCCTTGTTACAAAAACGTAACATTAAACATAGAACTAACGGAATGAAATACATTAATAAACATTTTAAAATAAGCTTAAGATTTATTTCGATTTAATTTGAAGGAAATCTTAGTTCTTAGGCTATTTAAATTAGTATATTGTTTGAATTTTTTTTTTTTTTAATATTCAATTGATTTAGCTTAATTGTTATAAAAATTTAACATTTAACGCAGATCTAGCTGAATGAAATATATTACTAAATGTCCCTGAAAAAAGTTGGAAATACACTGATTTGGTTTTAATTTTTTCAGCAAATTACGCTTTTGTTTCTATATTTTTCACATTTGTTGTCTTATAGAAATAATAAATAAATAAAGAACTTTCTACATCCGTCTTCCGTTATGAAAATTAAAACATCGACTCCCCGGTAAAATAACTTTTGCAGCTTTACCCATTCAAAATCGTATAGCGTAAACAAATTTCATATGGAATGTTCTGTGTTTTTTAATTAATCCTCTTTGCTTATGAAATACCAAAAAATACTCAATTAAAAAAAGTCAAATCTTATTTTTTATTTATTAATGGTGCAGAAAAGAAATTCTACATGACAATATATATCAATCACAAACCGCGAAAGTGTTAGAATATTAAACTATTTTTTAAAATATAAGAATATTTCTATTGTTTAAAATTATTTTTATTTTTAATTTTTTTCTATGTACCATGGATCTCTTTTATTGAAATTGCTAGGAGAGTATTTACTTTCTTTATTTAATTAAATAAATAAATAAAAGAAGGGATCAGATAATTTTTTACATCCGGCCGACAACAATTTTTTCCAATACTTATAAACCTCCTGTCTCAATAAAATATACGTATATATTTTACCTTTGAAAAAGTGTGGATACATAAAAATAAACGGGCTTACGTATCAGTGTGCCCTTGCTAGAACAAATTGTTTATAGCCAAAATATCCTATAGAAAATGTAAATTATAATAACCGATAAATGCAATGAATGCTTTAATATTCTATATAATATGCTAAAATTTTGCAGTTAACTTGTATGTGAATTATGCATTATATACCTTTCTAAAATCCGAATAGTTTCAAAATCTTCTCAAAGAATTTTTTTTGTTCACCCTTAAAAATTTTCTAGAAAATTACGTTTTCGGAATCTGGAATTCCGTAACACAGTAAAAAGAAGAAGAATATCCTGCACTGTTGCCAGACTTCAAAATTTATGATCAGATAGAAAAACATTTGGTCATTCAGGTGAAACAAAGCGATCTTTCCCATTTTCTAATTGAGCAGCGGGTTTGCGCTCACAAGATTGACATTTCACTTTGCTTATATCTTATAAAATATCAATTTTGATTTTTTTATTTTTCAAAAAATTGAATTTGTTACTTTCACGATGTGAAAATTGATTAACAATTAATATTCTTATTCTTCATATTATTAATAAGTAGATTTGAAGGAGCCAGTAATTTGATTCATATCTGGCTAAAAGAATAAAGTAATGACTTTTATTAACAGGTTTAAGGCCCCGCTGCACAGAGCTTCTGAACTTTCGTAGCCAATGTTAATCCAATGTAAAACGCGTATTGTTCTCTCTCATTTGCATTTAAAGATTTTTCATATTTTTTTTTCTGCTCAAAATACTTTAAGCCTTTACTGAGTTAAGTCTGTTTGTACTTTTTTGCTGTGACTCGTCATTTAGTAGCAAATGGAGATGAAATTCTGGCTCATTAAAAACTGGGGTACTTTTCCATAAAAGGCTTTACAGAGGCTGTAAAACAAACATCTTTAGAATTTGAAAAAAGCATTTCACTTCAAAATATTTCAACTTTCTTAAATAAAACTGTCTTTTAATTTTCAATAAATTGGAATAAGCGTAATTTGCATTAAAATACAAAAAAAAAAAAAAAAAAAAAAAAAAAAAAAAAAAAAAAAAATGTTGCGAAAAAGCAGCGTTCTGCAAAAAAAGTCCGCCTCCGCTAGTTTAGGGGGAAGTCAGAGGGGTGAAAACGGTGGGAGCGATATGGAATTTCGATTTTATAGAAACTTCATATCCCCTACCTCTCCCGACCGCTGGGGTCTTATTACTACCTTATCCCCCTTTTTTCCCGTCTTGTTTACTGTAAATAGAATTTTCTTTTACCCAGTGGTCAGAAAGAATCATTTCTTGTTTCGTAGTTGGCACATGCAAGTTTGAAAAACTTATTTTTCTATAAATGTGAGTTTTTATGTATTTTTTTTTTAACATAAATAATTGAGATATATGTCCATTTACTAAATAAAGTATCTAATTATAATAATAAAAATAAAGAGCTACAGATATATAAAAAGGAAAAGATCGTTTTAATTTTTTAACCAAATTTACATTAATTTTATAAAAAAATGCATTCTGTTTATAAGTTTAGAATTAAAAAAAAAAAAGATAGCTAAAGCATTTTATTAAAAATAAATAAATAAATAAATATAAAACTTGTGAGGGAGTGACCTTTGTCATAAAGGCACTCTAGTATTTCTGAGATCGTGACGTCAATAATTTAACATGTGTAAGCGTGAAAGCGACATCTATCCTCTCTTTTACTTTAATTTTCTAGAGCGTGTGTGTCTCTTTCGGGTTCTGCAGTTAGGTCGCGGTTAGTGGTAATATGTAAATTTGAAGTATCTCAGTTTGCAGCATATAAAAGCTTGGAATTTGAGTGTGTGTAGAGTGTCTCTGGCGACAGTAGCCAGCAGGGTGTGTCTCTGGCGACGTTAGCCAGCAGAGTGTGTCTAGCGATATTAGCCAGCTAAGGAGTGTCTCTAGCGGGGATTGCCTTCTGGTGTCTAGCAGATTGTGTCTAGCTGCGTTGATTGATCCAGAGTGAGTAGTATCAAGTAGCATCGAGCCTCCAGTGAGTTGGGAAGGTGTTTTGGAAGGCAACTCGGGAAGTTGGCCGATGGTAAGAAATTTAATAGTAATTTCGTTGGTCATCTCAAAGTTAATAAAGAAATATATACAGCCACGGGCTGTCTAATAAGTTTTTATCTAGCAGCTTAGCCGAAAGATAGCTGAGAAGTAGTCTGAGGTGCCCCGGTTGAGCTAGTTCCGGAGCTGCGAGTATGAGTTTAATCTTTTAGTAGTGTTCTCAGTTGTTAAAATTAAGAACTGCTCCACTGTCCTTGAGCCCTTATCGTTTTTAAATAAACGGTTTTTATCTTAATTCCGGAGTTATGTCTGCATTTAACTCCCAGCACGAGAACCCAACCGTTAAAAATGGCTTCCAACGTGTGTTTACCATTACAAACTATATCTAAATTAGTTTTAGAATTTTTTTTTTCATTTTAAAATTACAAATATTTGTATTGAAGATTTTGTATTATACTTATGATGAGTGCGTATAAAATAATAAACTACGTGTAAAATACAATAAAACATTTTTTAAAGTTTAAGAATTATTTCGATTAAGTTTAAAGGGAATCTAAGTTTTTAGACTATTTAATTTATAATATTTATTAAATTTTGTTTTTATTTTTAAATGTTCAATTGTTTTACCTTCCTTGTTACAAAAACGTAACATTGAACATAGAACT
This sequence comes from Maratus speculifer, assembly GCA_964019185.1. NCBI lineage: Eukaryota > Metazoa > Arthropoda > Arachnida > Araneae > Salticidae > Maratus > Maratus speculifer. The sequence goes on from CAXHSM010000010.1 coordinate 6,411,333, forward strand.
AACTGAATGAAATACATTAATAAACATTTTAAAATAAGCTTAAGATTTATTTCGATTTAATTTGAAGGAAATCTTAGTTCTTAGGCTATTTAAATTAGTATATTGTTTCATTTTTTTTTTAATATTCAATTGATTTAGCTTAATTGTTACAAACATTTAACATTTAACGCAGATCTAGCTGAATGAAATATATTAATAAATGTCCCTGAAAAAATGTTGGAAATAAACTGATTTGGTTTTAATTTTTTCAGCAAATTACGCTTTTGTTTCTATATTTTTCACATTTGTTGTCTTATAGAAATAATAAATAAATAAATAAATAAATAAATAACTTTCTACATTAGCCTTCCGTTATGAAAATTAAAACATCGATTCCCCGCTAAAATAACTTTTGCTGCTTTACCCATTCAAAATCGTATAGCGTAAACAAATTTCATATGGAATGAATGTTCCGTGTGTTTTAATTAATGTGCTTTTTTAACTAATGTGGTTTTAATTAATTTTGCTTGTGAAATACCAAAAAATACTCAATTAAAAAAGTCAAATCTTATTTTCTATTTATTAATGGTGCCCAAAAGAGATTCTAAATGACAATCTATATCAATCACAAACCGCGAAAATGTTGGAATGTTAAATTATTTTTTAAAATATAAGAATATTTCTATTGTTTAAAATTATTTTTATTTTTAATTTTTTTTCTATGTACCAAGGATCTCCTTTATTAAAATTGCTAGGAGAGTATTTACTTTCTTTATTTAAATAAATAAATAAATAAAAGACAATATCAGAAATTTTTTTACATCCGGCCAACAATAATTTTTTCCAATACTTATAAACCTCCTGTTTTAATAAAATGTAAGTATATTTTTTACCTTTGAAAAAGTGTGGATACATAAAAATAAACGGGCTTACGTATCAGTGTGCCCTTGCTAGAACAAATTGTCTATAGCCAAAATATCCTATAGAAAATGTAAATTATAATAAACGATAAATGCAATGAATGTTTTAATATTCTATATAATATACTAAAATTTTGCAGTTGACTTGTATGTGAATTATGCATTATACACCTTTCTAAAATCCGAATAGTTTCAAAATCTTCCCAAAGAATTTTTTTTGTTCACATTTAAAAATTTTCCAGAAAATTACGTTGCCGAAATCTGGAATTTCGTAACAGAGTAAGAAGATTGGTTTGGTTTATTTTTGTCGCCCGATTATCTACACTAGGGATATAGGCCTAGGGTGGGAGGAGCGCCCTTCGTGGGGGTCTTTCTAAGGGAACCTAACCCGTATGTACCCAAGGTTCGAGGAAAACCACGAAAACTCCGAACGGTTAGGCCGACAGCCGCGATTGGGCTCGAACCCAGCATCTGCAGTCTACCAGTTAGAGGTCAGAACCTCTCGGCCACTGGTGGGGCCACAGTAAGAAGAAGAGAGCCTATTCTGAACTGTTGCCAGATTTCAAATTTTATGATGAGACAGAAAAAAATTTGGTCGTTCCAGTGACACAAAGCGATTTTTTTTCAATCTTCTAACTGAGCAGTGGGCTTGTGCTTACGAGAATGAGCTTTCACTTTGCTTATGTCTTATAGAATATCAATTTTGACTTTTTATTGTTCAATAAATTATATTTGTTATTTCCATGATGTGAAAAATTGCATTTTCATTTATTGTTCTTATTCTTCATATTATTAATAAGTAGGTTTGAACGAGACAGTAATTTGATTCATTTTCTGACTAAAAGTATAAAGTAATGACTTTTATTAACGGGTTGAATACAAGTAGTATTTATGAAGTTTCAAGATACATAGCTGCCAAATTGTACGGATTTTTCTTACCACTGAAAGTTAATGAAAATTTTTGACTTATTTAAATCCTAAAATTGTTTGAATTTCGATGATTTAATTAGCTATAATCTTCCATATAGTTTTATGAAATTCCGTACAATTTGGCAGCTATGACTATATCAAAAAAAATAAAATAAAATAAAATAAAATAAATAAAAAAATAAAAAAAAAATAAAAAAAAAAAAAAAAATAACGGCAACAATTAACACAGAAAATTCTATAAATATATTTAAATAAAAATTTTTTCAAAAAATAACTATGTGATAAAATGTTTTAATTAGTTAAGCTAATAAATATTATTACCGATAACACTTATTGCCAAAAATTCCGCAGATAAAACATTAAGATACTTTGAAAAAAATATATATATTAGTTTTATTATTATATCTTTTTCTTTTTTTTCCCCTCAGTGTATAGGATAGTTTAGAAATCGGAGATTATTTTCATCAGCGTACAGAACTACCTCAAATGTTATACAGACATGTTTGTTCAAACATTCACAAAGAATTAAGAAATAAAAATTTCATCAATTTTTCCGTATAAAATAACTCAGGAATAAATAATCCCTGTAAACTGTCAAATATCTGTTCAGCTCTTTAAAAAGAGAGCGGGCGGAAAGAAATCAGCTGCATGAATATATGAGAAAACAAACTATATGGGCTAAATCTGAAAGTTTAGTATAACATCAATAAACAAAGTAAGTTTTTTTTATAAAATATTCCACTCAAACCACTAAAATTTAAAAACCTTTTGTTTAAGGAAAAGTATGTGTTCTAAAAGCCGCTATTGTACGCTTCTCATTTCCGGCATTCAAATAACGAGTGATCGCCTATACGGCAATAAGTTATCCTCGTTGATTTAGTGATTAGCAGATTTTAAGAAAAGTCGGTCACCGTGACAAGCGTCTGACGTTCACACTTTTTCATTTTGATCACTTGTCCGTATAGGATCAGCGCGTGCGTATACCGTTCCGGGCATGACGTTACTACTTGATATTTTTTATAAAGTCTTGCAAAGAACATAATGATTGATCTAAGTTCTAATTGATATGACATTCTTTTTCTGATTGCACGATTTGAGTTCGGTTCCATACAGAGTTGAAGATGTCTTTTTAATCAAATTTATTTTGAAGAGAAAACTTGAAATTATATATTTTTTAATATTCGTATCAGTATTAACAATTTTTATTAAAGTGAATTTCCCAAAAGAATATATTTTTTAAAATTTAGTTTAATTGCAGTATTTTTATTTTAAAAATTTATTAATTTCTTATTTTTAATTTTTTTTTTCAGAAAAGGTCTAATGAGTATTACTTCTTAGGGAATTAAAATTGGGGAGAGGAGTAATATTTAAAATTTTTTTTAATTTAATTAAATAGACAATATTTTAAATTAAAATAATTATTTATTTCATAATTTTTTTTATTTATTGTGGCAGAAAACTGTTAATGAGTATTACTCTATAAAAAATTAATACAGGGAGAGGAGTAATATTTTGTAATTTTAAATTTTAAAAGAATAATATACATGAGTATATATATATATATATGTGTGTGTGTGTGTGTGTGTATATGCATATAGATATGTATATATAACAATTTTAAATTTAAATTAAATGCGGTATTTTAAATTTAATATTTTTTTTTTTTTACAATTTTAAATTTAATAACAACTAAATGTTTTTTCATAGTTTTGATTTTTATAATATTTGTTTCATAATTTTAAATATTTAATAATTTAAAATTTTACATCATTTTAACAAATTTTACACAAATTTTACATCATAAAAGAACATTTAATTTTGAAGAAAAATTAAATGATAAAATTTTTATCATTTAAAAGCCCTTTAAATTGTGAAATTAAAAAAATTCTATATTTTGATGTAATTAATATACGTCGATGAGGATTACAATAAGTTGTTTTATGTGTAAAGCATATACAGAGTTGCTAAGTGCATATATGAGCCCCGTCAGTAGCCGCGAGGTTCTGGCCTCCAAACTGGTAGACGGTAGGTGCTGGGTTCGAACCCAATCGAGACCGTCGGCTTAACCATTCGGAGTTTTCCGTGGTTTTCTTCGAATCTTGCGTAAATAGGGGTTAGGGTCCCTTAGAAAGACCTCCACGGAGGGCGTCCCATCCCATAGGGCCTATATCCCATAGTGTAGATAGATAATTGGCCGACATAAATACAATCAATCAAGCAATCTTCTAAGTGTATAGAATTTATAGTCACACACAAAAGGTTTCAGATAGCATATTCTATTCGAAGTCAAGTGTATTAGCGATGATGGCAGAAAATATATGCTTATGCGCTTTTACGTTTTACTATAATTATTTATACATTCTAAAAGGTGTGTATAAATGCTATAGTTGATATACAAATCTACAAAGATGAATTCGTAAAAATGAATGAGTATGAGCGGGTAAATTGCTTGAAGCTGTTTGTTAAATAATTATGTTTTTTACGCTGAACTGAACTTAGTTTACTAAGAAATGTTTGTAGAGTACAGATCATTTAATTATAATAATTTTAAATAATATAAAAATTAAATTTACTAATTCATTATAAAATATCAAGTCATAAAAAATACTAACCTTTATTACTAATTTTAAATTTAAAGTTCTTTTAAAATTATGATAAAGTATTAATTTTTATTATTTATTTAAAATTTAAAGTTCTTTTAAAATTATAATAATATATTAATTTTTATTATTTATTTAAAATTTAAAGTTCTTTTAAAATTATGATAAAGTATTAAGTTTTATTATTTGTATAAAAATTTGTAAACTCTTTTTAAAATTATGAAAAAAAAGCAAAGTTATTAAACAATAAAAATTATGAAAATAAATAGTATTAAAATTAGAATGGTGACAAAATGTTAGATTTGAAATTGTAAAATAAATAAATGTTCTAATTTAAAATATTGCATTTAAATTATATTTGAAATTTTTACAAAATATTACCCACCTCATTATTTAAATTTTCGGAGGAGTAATACACATTAAAAACTTTTCTGCAAGAAAAAAAAAGTATTAAATTTAAAATTATGAAATAAATATTTTTTTATTTAAAATACTGCATTTAAACTAAGTTTAAAATTCTGAAATAAATATTACTCCCCTTTCTGTTTTAATTTTCTAAAGAGTAATACTCATTAATACTTTTCTGCAAAAAATAGAATAAATAAATAAAAATATTAAATTTAAATTTCTGAAATAATTTTTTTAATTAAAACACTGCATTTAAAGTACATTTAAAATTTTTACAAAATTTTTACACATTTTTATGTCATTATAAATTAAATGGTATACAATTATAGAATAACATTTTTAAATACAGAGCATCATCCAATGTAGTCAGTTCTGTTTATTGTTTGTTTTTTATGGGAAAAATGTACCAAACTTCTCTAATATTTATCTTTGAACTAAACCACAGAAATAAGCTATTAAATAAAACATAAAATTGCAAGCAATATTATACCTTGAATAAAAATAGACTATTACTACAAAAGTCAGACGATATTTCCGAAATAAAGGTGCGTTTTTAATTGTAACTGTAATTACATTCTATCCATATTTTATTACATTAATTCGCTCAACAAAAATTGACGAAACTACTTTCTCTTATTAACCTTCGTTAAAAGTTGTGAGAATGTTTGAATAAAATTTATTCAGAACAGTCATTTATAATAACTATCGTTACATTTCGATGTCGAAGAACGGTGCTTTTTTGTAAGCATTTTTTTTTTTCATTTTATGCCCCACCAGTGGCCGAGAGTTTCTGACCTCTCAACTGGTAGACGGCAGGTGCTGGGTTCGAACCCAATCGCGGCTGTCGGCCTAACCGTTCGGAGTTTTCGTGGTTTTCTTCGAACCTTGCGTAAATATGGGTTAGGTTCCCTTAGAAAGACCTCCAGGAAGGGCACTCCCCCCCTGAGCCTATATCCCTAGTGTAGATAATCGGACGACAAAAATGAACCAAACCAATTTTTTTTTTATTGTCTCCGATACAAAACAACAGTTTTCGATATCGAAATACCATCGACATTATTGAAAATCGTGGCCTGTACATTTAATGAAATGTAAAATACATCAGTTGACGCATTGCTGTTTCGAAACTTTCTTACAAAAAGCATTCGGATGTCGCAGCGGAGTAGCTCCGCCCTAAATAATGCCTTTAAATAAATTTTAAATATTTTAATAAATATTTATGTATATATTTATATGTTATACCTAACCTAAACTTTCGGCGTTTATATAGAATATGCGGACCCATGTGGGGATTTTCTCTAAAAAAAGTAGTAATTTTCGAATAGCCATGAATTATTATTTTTATTTTTGTAAATATTTTTATCGCTATTTCACATAGTTTTTATGAATGGAAAATTATATAAAAATTTCCATTTATGCATCTTTGGTATTTAACCTTAATTAATGACATGAAATTCAGTTCAGTAGTTTTTGAGAAAATAAGTCTTTTAAAAAATTGAAAAATCACTTGTATTTTATAAAATATGAATATTTATAAGACAATAATTTGGGAAATATCTTGTAGATAGGTTGACAATCCTAGGAAATTTGACGGACAGGCATGATACCCATGTTTATCCGGCTGTGTCCTGTCGAGTGATGAAAACTTTTACATTTCAGTGGCGAGGAATTAAGCGCTGGCGCATAGTTTTTTTTTTTTTTTTTTTTTTTTTTTTTTTTTTTTAACCCCTGGCCGTGATGGCATACTTCAATTAAGATATATCACTGTAGATTTGTCAGTTTAATCTCGAAAAAATAAAAATAAAATAAATGTTCTGACGATGCTATCCAAACTGTGTGACGAAACAATAAAATTACGGATTAAAAAACGATCAGGCCATCCTTGGAAACTTTATAAACCAGAAGAATGACAAATTGTTACACTGTAATTAAAAGAAAAAAATATCTGTAATTGCACAGATATAAAGTTACCGAAATCTGAAAACTTACTAAATTTTCATCTGTACACTGCTAAAAATAAAATAAAATAAAATAAAATAAAATAAAAAAATGTAAATTTTAAAAATTAGTTTTTTTAAAGCTACAGAATTCAGTAGTTCACAAAAGAATTTATTAAAAATACTGTAATCTTAATAAAGTTTTTATCTGTAACCTGAATTGCAGTTTCATAAAAAGTTCAAGTCATCCCAGTTTCCTAAAAAAATTTTGGTAACAATATAGATGTTTCAATTTTTCATATAATAGTGCAAGCATGTATCGATTATATGAATTTTTCCTTCTTGCCATAACATAAAAAATTCTAAGGATCTCACTTTCTAAAGAACAATTTCATAACTCAACATTTTTTTCTTTTTAATTACAAAGCTGCATCAAGTGAAGTGAAAAGTGCAGAGGACGTGACGACAGAATAACAGCTTAACATTTCATAAGATCCCATTCTTCGGACTATTGAACGTCATTCAAATGTTGTTTATTCAAAAATGAAACCTGTCTGCTGTAAACAAATTTCACTGTTCCAGTTATAGTACTTGATAGAAAAAAAATTATATTCGACACTCGTTAATTCGAACTCGTCGGGACCACAGGAAATGTTCGAATTATCCGAAGTTCGAATTATGGAAAGAATAAAATGAAAACATCTTTAATATGGTACTATTACAAAGGAATTAATGTTATAGTGTTTTTCTTTTATTTTATTTCGTCTGTTATCATTAGCATAAGACTTAATATTAAAGAAGAATGTATAAATACATAAGCTAATTAAAATATTTGAAACAAGCACAATGGTAGAAAATTTTGAAGTGTCCCTGATGAACAAACGAAGCACTGAGAAAGTGGATATCTAATGAATGGGATTACATAAAATTCATGGGAATACACATATACTTGTTCGGAACAATTTTCACTAAAATAAAAAACAAGTAAGAAAAATCATGCGTTAAGCATAGATTATGAAGCACTTTCCAACACTTAATGAAATCTTTAACAAAACTTTGTTATTTAGGGAAATAATAGTGTATAGCCAAATATGCCCAAATATGTATTCCAGTACATTAGAACAGCCCTGTATTTCATATGTCAGTTCATATAATGGGAAAATTTAGCTTAGCAAGAAAATACCTAGTAGCTTGAGATTTCTTTTCCAGCAATTCATACTATTAGATGGAAACATACTTGAATACTTTTGTTCAGCCCTGTAGTTTACATTCTACCTTTATTACACGTCAGCATTAGGCTAAAATTTATTGTAAACTAAAACACTTTTAAAACAACTGAAATCACATTCTCATAAATTATCATTCATAGGCGTCCATGTACCGAATTCTTTGCGTGGCCCTGTATATCCTTTTATCTATATTCTGCAAACATTTCTCAGTAAAATGAGTGAAGCTCAGCGTAAAAATGCATAGCTTATTTAAGAACTACTCTTAAGTAATTTACGCTCATATTCAGTAACGTTGGTGAGATCTTTTGGGTAGCCCTGTATATCAACTATAACATTTATACACACCATATAATGTGCATATATTTAGCGAAATATAAACGCGCATATCATAATTAAAATGCATTTCATCCCTCCATCACCCATCATCGGACACATATATGGTACTTCGGAAAGAATATACTATTTGAAATCTTTTGTATGGCCCTGAAAATGCTATGTACTTCATATTATGCAAGACAGTAGCGTATAATTTATATTAAGCCTCAGTGACATATATTTATTTTATTATACATGAAAAAGCTAAATATATTTAACATATGTCACATACGATTCCCCCTTTTACCATTATCTAATGGAATTCTTTTTTTTGGTCCTGTAAATGAATAATAGCTACATTTTCACCTTATATTTTATAGAACGCATATTTTAATACGTTTGACAGGGTATAACATCTTTAAAATTCCTTTGAAACGATTTTCCCCATAGGCCGTAATGTAATGGGAAAATTTTGATTCGCTCTGTAGATAAACTAATCATGGTAGAAACTTCATTTTCGATAGGACTTGTGCTAGGGTAAACGTCAATAACGTCATAAAATTTCATGGCAATCCGAGTATATTAACGATTTTTCCCCATGGACCGTAATGTAATGGAAAACTTTTGATTCGCCCTGTAGATAAACTAATCATGGTAGAAACTTCATTTTCAATAGGGTTCGTGCTAGGGTAAACCTCAATAACGTCCTAAAATTTCATGGCAATTCGAGTATATTAACGATTTTTCCTCATAGGCCGTAAGGTAATGGGAAACATTTGATTCTCTCTGTCGATGAACTAATCATGGTAGATTCTTCATTCTCAATAGGGCTCGTGCTAGGGTAAACCTCAATAACGTATAAAAATTTCATAGCAATCCGAGTATATTTACGGGAGTTAGAGCGCGGACAGACGGCCATCCGGACATCCGGCCAGACGGACAGACAAACTGAATGCATAAGCACTTTTCAACTTTGTTGGAAAGTGCTAGAAATAGATCGGTTGTGGTTCCTGGCATCCTATTTATTTCTATAATATAAGCTTTGGGTTATCCAGTCCATCTGTGGCACAGACAAAGAGATCCCTAAATTCTGTGACCTGAGAGCGCCGCAGCTCACGCTTTACAATACGCTTATTTTGAATCGTCTAATTCGGATGGTTCATGCGGGTGTGTGGTTTTTTAATTACTACTAGATGGCAAAATATCAAAAAATAAACAAACAAAAACATATAAAATATTTTTGTGCTGTCTGAGCAAAGAATGGGAAAGTAGCCTAAATATCTTGTGCGGGTGTATTATAGGTTTTCATTATCAACTAGCTAGTGCAACTATAAAATAACAAGTAAGGCAGATTTTTATTTTTTAATTATAGATATAAGTCTAATATTTTTTCGTAAATTACTTTTTATTCTCAATTTAACATTTTTTTCCATAATGATAAACAATAAAAAAATTCTGCTAATTTACACTTTTTAATGAAGTAAATAATTTAACTGTTTAAACATTTCGGAATTTTTGATGCATACATACTGTCAAAAAATGCTTGTACAATTTTTGGGGTTCTCAATAATAAATGAAATATAATATTTTATGTTTTTAATTATTTTATGTTTTGGTATTTTACGAATAAGAATTGTTAAAAAAAAAAAAAAAAAAAAAAAAAAAAAAACTGTGTATTCCAAACAGAATTAATATACGCGATACGGTCAATGTTTTAATTTTCATAACGAAAGGATAATATAAAGATATTGTTTAATTATTTACTTATTGTTACAATGAATGAACAAAAGGGAAAAAATAATAATATTTCTATTCTACTTGTTATTTTGTTACTGCAGTAACTAATAAATAATGAAAATCTATAATAACAACCTTATAAGATATTTACGTTACTTTCCAATTCTTTGTTCATGCAGTACAAAAATATTTTATATGTTTTGTTTGTTTTTTAATATTTTGTCATCTAGCAATAATTAAAAAATCATACATCCGCCTCAGCCCCCCGGAATTAGAGGATTAAAAAATACGTAGAGTGAAGCCATCGAAACGGGAATTTCCACACACCCCGCCCCCAAATAATGAAGATTACACTTTTTTTTTTTTTGTCCGAGGGGTGTTGGAGGTGTACATTTAAGCGTTAAAAGATGAAAATGCACAGGCTATTATTTAGAAAGGATTAACTGAATACAAATATATGCAAATAGAAAACTTATTTAATATATTTCTATAATTATTATTATTAATATTATTATTTTATATTATTTTATTTTTGTAAAAAAAGCACTTAAAGCATCATTGAATCTACTGCCAGTGTTGTTTTTCGAGAAACACTATTCTCGCAAAAGACGCCAATTTTGACGTCAAAAGTTCTGGCTAATCTGATATCGGAATGTCAAAACATGGTTGGAAAAACCAAAATACGTATATGTCGAATATGTTCGATTACATCATGACGAACGAAATCCGAAAAAAAAGGTTTAAAACAAAAGTATTTTTGCCCACAGAATCCGAATGTGCAATAAAAATTGCGGTTTATAATTTACAATTTCAAAATTGGACCAACGGGACCCCCCCCCCCCAGGGGCTCGTTTGCGATGGTCTAATTTGACATCAATGAGTAGCTGTTTTAAAATCATTAAGAACGTATATTTTTGTATATTATAAACGTATATTGTGTATGTCTGAAATTATTCGACCGTTTCCAGACTTTTCGGATGCTCTGTGTGTAGATAAGATTTTACAAAAATTCTAACTTTACTAAAAATTTCGAAACATTAAAATTAAAAAAATTATTTAAAGGCATTGGCGGAGCTACTCCAGTTCGACATCCGAAGGATTTTTGTAAGAAAGTTACGCGACAACAATGCGTCAAAACTGATGTATTTTACATTTCGCGACCATCACAGACAACAAAATCCATTGTCGATACTATTTCGAAATCAAAAACAAGTGTTTTGTATCGGAGACAAAAAAAAAAAAAAAAAAAAAAAATTGCTTGCAAATCAGCAACATTCTTTGATATCGAAATGTGACGACAGATATAATAAATGTCTGTTCTGATTAAATTTTATTCAAACATTCTCACGACTTTTAACTAAGAATAATAAGAGTAAGTAGTTTCGCCAAATTTTGTTGCGCGAATTAACGTAATAAAATGCGGATATAATGTAATTACAGTTTCAATTAAAAACGCTCCTTTATTTTGGAATTATCGTCTGATTTTTGTAGTAATAGATTATTTTTATTCAAGGTATAATACTGCTTGCAATTTATGTGTTACTTAATATCGGATTTCTGTGGCTGTTTAGTTCAAAGATAAATATTAGAGAAATTTGGTACATATTTCCCATAAAAAAGAAACGATAAACAGAACTGACTACATTGGATGATGCTTTGTATTTAAAAATATTATTCTACAATTGTGTACCATTTAATTTACGATGAGATAAAAATATGTTAATATTTTGTAAAAATTTGGAAACTATTTGCTAAAAAGGAAGGCTAATAAATATAGAAAAAAATATTGAAACAGGAAGAAAATAAAATTTTCTTATTATATTTATTCCATGTAATTTGTTTTGTCATTAGCGTGGCTCATAAAATATTAATTTTTTTAAAGTGAATTTTTAAATATTTAGCTCTGCTGACTATATGTACAGTATACCTAATACTATATTAACTACACCTATTTTTTTTCAGAAATTTTGCTAATAATATTTTTTTTAAAGATTTCACTCGTTGAAAAAGTCTCCTATTCTGAGAATCACCCACATACGAAAGACAAAGTATTCATAGCAAGTTTAGGGATTAATCAACAATGTGTAATTTTTAAAATGGAATGGTGACAAATCAATAAAATCTAGTATTTTTTTAAAATCAATTAAAATTTTAGATCCTTTTAAAATACAGATTTTTGTTGTTATAGAATATTCTTTAAAACTTCGCAAGCATAATATGAAACACTGCATTTCATAGTTTTAGAGTCTTAAAACTAGTAATCAATTTTTTAAAAAGAAATTCAAGTGTTAATTATAGCATTCAACATTTTATTATAAAGACAAATTTTTATATAGCAGAACAATTTGGTGGTTTGGTTTGGTTTGTTTATGTCGGCCGATTATCTACGCTTGGGATATAGGCCCTAATGGGTGGGATGCCCTCCGTGGGGGTCTTTCTAAGGGAACCTAACCCGTATTTACGCAAGTTTCGAAGAAAAACACGGAAAACTGCGAACGGTTAGGCCGACGGTTGCGATTGGGTTCGAACCCAGCACCTACCGCCTACCAGTTTCTTGGTCACAATTTGGTCAATTTATTCCATATAATTGTTCGATTTGGTCGATTTCGTGTATTCACCTCATCATCTCCGAGCAGCAAATACCTCCATACCACCAGTGTGAAAAAAAAATATGTGCAACAAACATTTTCTGTTGATATTGCCCTTACTAGATTGGAATATGTTCTTATAGCCATGTTCTGATAAATATTACAAATTATATTCAACTAATTTAAAACTCACACCGTAAAATATAATTAAACAAATTTTAATAATACTAAGAAGGCTCTTTGTAAGTCAGTTTTCTTTCCTTTAACTTGAATGTTCTTGGATATCGGTTGCCGAGCTAGAAGCAACCGAATTTGATTTCAGTACAAATTAGAAGGATTGTATAAGAGAGCTCTTATAGCTTTCCTTTCTCGCTTGCTTTATTAATCGTTTATCCCTTTGCGACGCGGTGGTTTAATAGATATACGACTTAATTTTAATTCTAAAATGCCACATTGGCACCGGAATTTCGTTAAAAATATTATGGTTTATGTAATGCGTGAACTATAGCGTTTTCTTATTTAAAAATAAAGCTGTTTTCAAATTCCGGTGTCAGTCATAGATTTCAATAGTAAAGCAATGAATTTGTCCTGCACCGCAAAGGGTTAAAGGAACAATTAAAATTAGAAATTAATGACGGAGAATGTTGAATTTTATAATTTTATCAAACAAACATTTAATTTGAAGATAAATAAATAATATAATAACATCGTATAATTACAAAATTAAATAAATAATAAGAAGAATTGTATAAAAGGACTAGCAGTTACCCGTGACTTCGTTTACATAACATTTAAAGAAGAAATAATTGATCAATCATGCAAAAAATTTCGATGATGAAAAGCATGTGTAATTAACTTTTTATCGCGAATTTATGGTAAAAAACTTCTGATAATCCCTATTTGCTAATTTGTTTGCTTGTTAAAATTTTCCTTTCAGCGATTAATACTAATAGATAGAAACATTCTTGAATTCTTTTGTTCAGCCCTGTAGTTTTCCAAGTGCCTTTAATACACGAAAGTATCTTTCTAAAATTTAGTTCAAATAAAAATATTTCTTATTACTACCTAAATTACATTTTCAGAAATTATCATCCGAAGACAACCTTGTATCCAGTTTTTTTGCGGGACCCTGTATATCATTTTATATATATACTACAAACATTTCTTAGTTTACTAAATGCAGTTCAAAATAAAAATGCATATTTTATTTAAAAACCACCTTTAAGAAAATTACGCTGATATTCAATAACCTTTCCGAGATCTTTTGTGTAACCTTGTATATTTAAATTTAACTATTTATACTATTACCATTTATACTCTCCATTTGATATGCATACATTTAGCGAAACTGAAAAGCACATATCATAATTCAAAATGCATTTCATCCATGCAACAGTCATCATCCATCATATACAGTACTTTGAATAGAGTATATAATATTTGAAATCTTTTGTGTGTCCCTGTAAATGCTATGCACTTCGTATTATGCATGAAATAACTCACATTAAGCCTCAGCAACGTATATCAATTTAATAATACATGAAATCGTTTACCATAATTAAAATATGTCGGAAACTGTTCCTCCCTTTATTCTTATGCAATGGAATTCTTCTGTGTATCCCTGTAAATGAATAATAAGTGTCCTTTTCACTACATACTTTACAAAATGCATATTTTAGTGTACTTTGTAAATGCATATAAATTTGAATGTTTCACAGGGTGTAACATCGTTAAATTTAATTAAAACGATTTTCCCCATAATGCCGTAATGTAAGGAAATTTTTTGACAATCCCTGTAAATAAACTAATCATGGTAGAAACTTTATTTTCAATAGGTATTCGTGCTAGGTAAACATTAAGAACGTCCAAAAATTTCATGGAAATCGGAGTATATTTACGAAAGTTAGAAAGCGACCAGACAGACAGACAAACCGAAAGCATAATAACTTTTCAACTTTGTTCGAAAGTGTTAAAAAATCGAGCCAAAAATATATTAATAAGTAGTTTTATGTTCCGCCTTTTCTCCGCAAAAAAATTCTTCCATTGATAACTATGAGTTTTGAATAAAAATATTCATTTGTATGTAACTTATAACTTATTAATTAATATAAGTAAAAAGTATTTCTGATTCATTTTAAATATGACGTCATTATTTATCTCGCTCCATTAGCTACTGATATTCATACCCCTTGTATTTTTAACGACTGCTATAAAGTACCCGTTTTATTTCAACTATGACGTCACATTTTCATAAGTGAACCAGTTTTTAAAAAATATATAATTCTTTTTCATTCTTTTTACTCTTAATTTATGTCGCCATATTTTACACAAAAATTCCCATTAACTAAACAAATATCCTTGTTAAATATATTATAAAAAATACATCTTTTATTTTTATTTCAAACATGACATCATATTTATTTTCTTTTAAATTATTTTATTATAGTTTTTCGCGTAGAAGTTTTTTATTAAAAATTCATTGTCGCTGAAAAATTATTATTCAAATCTTTTATTTTCTTGGCAACAGGAAAGGAAAATGGTTAAATTTTATCTGAAAAATGCCTATTGATTTTGTATGAAAATAATTAAATTTTGAATTATTAAGGAAAATATTTGAATAAAATAAATAAAAATTAGCCTATTTTCATTCTACTGCTATAATCTATTCATATGCAAAGATTCAAAGACATTAATCCATCCATTTTGAAGCCAAGTTCATTCCATTTTTTCGGACACACTTTCACATTTATAATATACTAGCTGACCCGCCCGGCCTTGCCCGGGTCCGTAATAATAATCTTAAACGAACTTGAAATTTTTATGATTTTATCTTTACCTCGAAATATGTGTAAATACACTATTAAAAACTTGACCCTTTTGCTGCATCGTCACTCCAACGCTTTTATAGAAAATGATTACTTCAGCCTATTATGGAGCATTCTCATAGGTCAAAAGAAAGATATTCTATAAAAGCGGGGGAGTGATGATACAGCAAAAGGCTAAAATTTTTTACAGTGTACATTATATTAAATACGTGCCCCCTGATTGTGCCAAAAATTGGTTTAAAAAAAGTAATATTTAGCTGCAAAAGTACCCAAAATAATTGCAATGGGAAACGCAGGAGGGAATATGTGTCCAACGATTGCGTGATTTTCGTGTTAAACTGTTGATATTTATCCTTAAAATTACTGTTAAGTGACTTAACTAAATACTTTTTTCACATAGATAAAGTGAAATATTTTGAATTTCAAACTAATTATATCACTCTTAAATCGGACTATACCGTGAATGAAATCGATTCTCGATGATTAGCTAAAAGGTTAGTATATAGTATTATAATTTCAGAGCCATTTTACAAAAATAGGTGCATATTTTTTATCAAACATGCGTAATGTTCATTCTGTGAACAAAATCCTAACCGTAACCTAATTTACTGTAATCATAACTTGGCTATAACCTAGCTGTATCTTAACAGTAACCTAACTGTAACTTAAATATACCATAAATGTAACCTGGCCGTCACCTTATCATAACCTACCCATAATCTAACCACAACCTAACCGCAACTTAACCTTAACCTAACTGTAACTTAACCATGACCTAACTGTAACCTAATCGGAAAAGAAATATAACATAAGGCTCACCGGAACGTAATTGCAACCTAACTGTTACCTAACCGTAACCAAGTTCTAATTTAACACTAACTATAAACGAAATATCTTAACCATCTCGCGCTAAGTACTTAGTTTCACTTTCTACCGCTACGGAGCGCATTATGTTTTGTAGAACATCCGAATATTAGGTTCGGATTGGATTCATGTTCATGGAAATTATTTGTATTTCTTCGGATACGGTTATGGTTGTTTGGAATACTTTTGTTCTGTTTAGATTCGGTTCAATTCAGATTTCGTGGGGGTTTTTTCCTTTCAAATGAGATTTTTAAGTTCGGTTCGGGTTTTACTTCCATGGAAATTATTTTACCTAGTTCCAATTATGTTATACTTCACTGAAATATTTTTGTAAGGTTCAGATTAGGTTTGGTTCAAATTTCGGGATTTACTTTTTTTTACAAATTTTCTGGTTCGAATTGGGTTTATGCCCATGGAAATTATATTGTCATGTCCGTATCTGGTTATAGTTATTTGGAATATTTTCGTCGGATTCAGATTTGGTTCGATTCAGATTTCAGGCATTTTTTTCAAATTGATTTTTAAGGTTCTGGTCGGATTCATATCCAGAGACATTATTTTGTCTTGCTCGGGTCCGGTTTTCGGTCTTTGGAATAGTATCTGAAGTATTATCTCCGAAAGTCAGTGGAAGTATTATCTCTGCAGGTGATGCTAAAAATGTAACCCTACATTAAGTCCAATAAAGTACCAACAAAAGTACGTGCTTTGACACGCCTATCAATTGAAACAGGTTTAAACCCGTTTTTTTGCTCTTGTTTCTTAAAAAGAACTAATCTATCGCTTCACCGGTAAAAATTTATTAATTATTTTATCATATGTGTTTTAAATATCAATATAGAAAATTATTTTAACGTTTTGCTTGAAAATATAACATTCTTTTGTTAATACATTAAAATCGTCTGCAGTCAGAAATCTATATTTTAGATTAATATTTATTACTTAAGTTTTCATACATGATTTTAAAAGAATTAATTTGATATTTAATTATTGCTAATTTTCCAATTTCCTTCATTTTAAAAGCGAACATTTATTTTAATAAATAATAATAGAACAAAGACCATTTTAAAAATTTGCTATTGCCTCTTAAAATATGCATCAATTGTAATTCATTTCTTTCAATTCGTCTTATAATACAAAATCCCTTCCACGTCCTTTTGTTTGGCACATTAAAATTTGAGCGATAAATGGTTTCATACTGCAAAACTTTTGAGGCTTACTTCACCTCCACTTATCTCATTCCTCTATGGGTTTCTTTAATTCTGTCTCGGCTTTCTTATTACTTCTGCGAAAATTTTTACACAACCAACCAACCTTAAACAAACGAAAGAGAAAAAAATTGGAAAAAGATGATTTTTTATGAGAGTGACTTCTCGATTTTAATTAATTTCTCCGTTAATAATAGGAATTTCGAAATTCTGAAGCTCAGGTGCACCAGGAGAGATTTAGGACTACTCTCAAAAAAATTTGAGCTTCGTACATGCTGTAGATTTTGCTAGCCATCGCAGACACACACACAGACACACACACAGACAGAGCGTTTTGTTCTTTTATTAGTATAGATATAAGGATTATGATGGCTGTCATTTATAAAAAAAAGTTTTGTTTGTAAACGTGTGAAATATATAGATTTATAGCTTTATATTTTCATATTACAATAATTACTATTAACTTTTAACAGATTTAAAATGAAAAAAATGGAAGTGATTTGTCAATTTGCAATGCATTTATATATAATGTATTGTTTTTAGAATAAATATTATGTGCATATAACTACATTGGAAATGTATCTACGTCCACAGAATACTGGTTTTAATTATTATTTTGCCCAAAGTGCTGCTTTTTATGATATTCATTTTTTATTAAGTTTTCAGTTAAGAAACTTCGATTTGAATATTTTATTTTCAAATAAACAAAGGCTTTATAAACTTTAATTGCATTTATATAAAGGTAAACGTGCCTTTGTTCCCCATTCTATGAATCTCCATCAAAAAACTGTATTTTCTTCATGTTCAGAAACACCAGTTGATTTGATCAATTATTTAAATTCAAAGTAATAGGGTATATTTCCTTCGTTCGCTTTTAGCTCCCCACAAGTATGTAAGAGCTTTCGCCCCCTGAACTGGTTCACGGCAGGTGCTGGGTTTGGACCCAATCGCGGCCGCCGGCCCATCCGTTCGGAGCATTCGTTGTTTTTGTCGAACCTTGCGTAAATGCGGATTAGGTTCCCTTAGAAAGACCCCCACGAAGGGCGTTCCTCCCCAGGGCCCATATTCCTCGAATATATAATCGGCCGTCACAAAATAAACCAAAACAAACCGTTCTCTTTAAGATGACGATGTCGACTGTTTAAATTTCGCAATAATCCTTCACTGCACTTTTTTTTTCTATTTTTGTGAAAAAAAAAATATTTGAAATCTATGTATCGGTCCAATAATTGAAAAAATAATTTAAAAAATTAAATTAAATTAAATGTAAATTTTCAGCTAAAATCTGATATATTCTGGAATGTACCTACTATATATACTCAATTAGGTTTGGTTTATTTTTGTCGTCCGATTATCTACACTAGGGATATAGGACCAGGGGGGGGGTGCCCTTCGTGGGGTCTTTCTTAGGGAACCTAACTCGTATTTACGCAATGTTTGAATAAAACCACGAAAACTCCGAACGATTAGGCCGACAGCCGCGATTGGATTCGAAACCAGCACTTGCCTTCTACCAGTTGAGAGGTCAGAACCTCTCGGCCATTGGTGGGGCTATACTCAATTAGGATTTTAAAATATTGTATTGCTTATTTTGGAATTAAATGAGCTTAAATTAACTAACTTTATATGCTTAAGATCTGCAATTTGCTTTATATTAATATTTTTAACTATCTCCCTATTGTAAAAAAAAAAATAATAATAAAAAATAAATAAATAAAAAAAAAATAATAAATAAAATAAAAATAAAAACTTAACACTCTCACCGTCGCTGATTATGAATTTTGTTGTGACCTAGGATGCTTCTTCGCTAACATTAAGAAAACTATTGTATATATAAAAATATGAGAAGTAGAGGTGTTATAGAGAAATGTTTGATAAATACACTGATGCAGACAGTTTGTAAATCGAATAATAATTTTAAGAGTTATTTAATATTAAATTTAGTCAAAATCTTTCCATTAATAAAGTTTTATAAGAGCAAAAACCATACATAAGAATTTAAACATTTTTAGGTCATTTTATACACCAGAGGTTCCCAATGTGCAGACTGCATTTTTTTTTTTTTTTTAATTTATTTATTTATTTTTTTTTTTAGTTTTTTTGAGGATTTATTTCCATTTTAAATTCAAATTTTCATCATTTTAAAATGCCCTTTTATTTAACACATTTTGGATAAAGATTATTATTTTAAATTGCTGCCAAAGAATCAAAGAATAATATATTCTTCAAATTAAAAAATATTCACACCCGACTATCAGAAATAGAAAAAAAAAACTGTCGAATGAGAATTAAATAATTGTATATTAATAGCCGGAAAATATTGAAAATTACGTCTAAACATTATATTTACATGTGAACTTTAAAAGAGAAACAAAATTTTAAAATAATGAATTCAGTAACGTGCTTTATAAATTACGTCATATTTAAATTAGCCAAACACATGTAAACTAAATGAATGAATTTAAATGTTATTAATTACATGTAAATGTAGTTTTATGACGTAATTTTCAATATTTTCCCGCTATTAACTTATAATTATTTAAGTCCATTTAAAAGCTATTACAAACAGTGAAAATTTGAAAATATATTTACGTGAGATATTTAACCTTTCTAAATGATCTTTTTAAGTATTGTTGGATCCTCTAAGGCGGCGGAAGTAAAAACATTTCTTTTATGGCAATAAAAGAATCTTTCCAAGTATATCAAAAGGAGGAAGAAACTTTTAAATAATAAATTCATTAATGCATATCAAAATCAGCAAGTAAAAGAAATTAGTATTTCATATTTAAACTGATCAAGGAATATTCCAAATCAGTTAAAATTAAAAAATATATTTATACGAGATATTTTCTTCATATATTGATATGATTGTTGGTGTGAATTACGACTCAAGTAATATTTCTTTTCAAACAATAAAAGTATTTTCACGTAAATATAAAAAAAGAAAGAAAAATTTAATGAAAATAACGTCATATTTAAATGATAATTTTTTAATGCCTTATTTAAAAAAATTTCTTGCACCGCGGTTCAAAATATACCAGGAGGCAAAGACTGTGTATTTCATTGTTTAAGTGATTTTTTGTAATAGCCAGAAGATGTTTAACAGCAGCTAATTCAATCTTAGAATTTCTCGATGAAAGGGAAATGAAAATAAACCAATTTACAAGGAAATCGCCGCAAAAATAAATAAATAAACAAAATAAAATAAATAAATAATATATATGTATATATATAGTTAATGTTTCGAAATCTTTTAAAAGTCGATCAAATGAGCAGGATTTTAGAGTTTGTGGTGATTTAACGGGGATTGACGAGCGTAGCTCGTAGGGGGTAGAGCCCCCTAGTTCAGTAAAGACCATTAAAGTAAATCTTGCCTTAATAGGTTAATCGATTTTTTTTTCGAAGAATAAATTATAATTTTTTGTCAAATGCAGTCATCTGACATGTAGAAAAAAAGTGCTATTCCATTCTTTGCACTGTCCTTTGTCAGCGATCCTATTGGCCAAACTCATGGTACATACTGAGAATTACAATGCTTTTACGTATGTGCTCGATATGGCGCACAGTGATGTGAAGGGTTAAATGCAACTCTTTTTATTTTAACTTGAGTTTTTATATTAAGTGCAATTGTTTAAATAATAACTGCAAATTCAAAAACTAAACATATTGTTACGAATTTTGTAAATAGTTAATGTTTGTATTGCAAAATAATGTAAATAATCTTATTAAGCTCCATTTCTTTACTAATATTAGTTTTTGTTACATTGTCTCTGTTATCAAGCAAACTTGTCTATTATTTTCAGTGAATGTCTATGGCAACTTTGCGAAATATTAGAGATATCGCCAAGTTGGCGTCACTTTTGGCGACTAATTTTGGTCGCCAAATTTGGCGATATATCGCCAAGTTGGCGACAAACTTGGCGATTGTTGGCGATGGTAACCTTTCCCTATTTATGGTAACCCCCCCCTTAGGTCTACTGATACATTGAATGTTGTTCCGTGGTTTTTTCCAGTTTTTTCTAGAAGGTGGTAGAAATTTCCACCGCATGCGGCGAGACTATATATAGGAGAGCCGGATGCGAGCTGTTGTTGTTATTATTTACCAGTCAGTCATTGAGTGAACAAGGCGTTTGTTAAGCGAGTTTGCTTGACTTTCATTTATGTTGTTTCGAATGTTATTAAGTGTTGAGACGTTGTATAAAGAGTCTCTGGGATCTAAAGCTGTACTTATACGATAGATTTGAGCAGTTATTTTTGAATATCTAGAAATATTTGTAAGTTTCGAAGACTCTGTTGTTCTGAAGTTCTGTAAATAAATTATTTTCTACTTTTCTATAAGCAAGAGTTTGACGTTGTCTAACCATAAGATCAAAAGAACCCTATATACGCTGTAACATTTTGGTGTCAGGAGTCGGGATCTTATAGCGAAAACGAGAACAATGGACGGACAACTGAAAGAACTGTTAGATGCTATCAATGGCATAAAGACAGAAATGAATAAAGGCCAAGAAGAGTTGGCGGAAAAAATAAATAAAGGCCAAGAAGAGTTGGCAGATAAAATGAATAAAGGCCAAGAAGAGTTGGCGGAAAAAATGAATAAAGGTCAAGAAGAGTTGGCAGAAAAAATGAATAAAGGCCAAGAAGAGTTGGCGGATAAAATGAATAAAAACGAAGAAAGAATGAAAGAGTTGACTGAAGAATTGAAGAAGGAAGTTAATAAAAGTCAAGAAGAAATGAAGAAAACTTTAGAAGAAAAGTTCTCGTCGGTAGACAGAAGAATAGATTCGGTAGAAGAGAAAATAGAGAATGAAATTAGTAAAGTAGAACAGAAAATTCAGAATGAAGTTAGTAATATTGAAGATAAAATAGTTGAAGTAGATAAAACACTAAATAAAAAAGTACAAGATCTTGAGAAGAAGCTTTCAGCGTCCAGTGGTAATTATGAAGAATTTAGGAATCCACCTGCTTCTCCCGTGCACATCAAGCTGTCGACATACGAGGGAAAGAGTTCCTGGCAAGTTTACAAGACCCAATTCACCATTGTAGCCGAAGCGAACAAATGGAGTGACGAGGTGAAAGCTTGTCAACTGGCAGCATCTTTAAGAGGAGAAGCCGCCGACGTGCTACAAACATTGCCCGATATGACGCAACTCAATTTTGACACTCTAAGTTGTGCACTTGAAATGAGATTCGGAGAAAAAATTTTCAAAGATTATACGAGAATACAAATTAAGAGCCGCCATCAGAAATCGAGTGAAACCCTTCAAGAGTTTGCCTCAGAAATAGAACGTCTGGCAAATTTAGCTTTCATCGACTGCCCAACAAATGTACGGGAAATGCTCTCATTGCAGTACTTTGTTGACGGAATAAAAGATCCAGAAGTGCAGAGAGCGGTACGAATGGCAGATGTACAGGATTTAAAGGCTGCATTACTATATGCCTTAAAGTTGAAAGCAGCTACACAAGCCAGCCGAAGAGATCGTCATTCAGTCCGAGGGGCAACGGTGAACAAAAGCTCAGACACTGAAATCGACGTCTTGAAAGGAATTAGGAAATTAAATCAAGAGCTTGAAGCCTTAAAATATGGAAGAACGAGCTCAAGGAGACAGAATCTCACGTGCTGGGGATGCGGTGATACAGGACATCTCCGAAGAAATTGCCCCAAAATCCACGAACGTGAGATAAATTCAAACAGTCAGCAGGGAAACTAAATTTTGGCCATCTCGCGGGGCGGAGGTTGCCAGAGAATGAAAAGCCCCACCTGAAGATCCTCCAGATATCAAAAATGAGTGGCGGTGATAATGAATTATATGTGATAGGCTGTATTAACGGAATTAAATGCCGTATGATTGTTGATACAGGAGCCAATGTAACAATAATAAGAGAAGATTTGGCTCGAAAATTGAAATGTAAACTCATCTGGACTCCACCATGCGTTACCCTGCAAACTGTGACGGGCGACAAGATAGGCATATATGGAAAGGCAAATTTAATCATCAACTTTGGAGGAACGAAATATTACCATACGGCATATGTGGCTGACATAACAGATCCTTGCTTAATCCGATTAGATTTTCTGAAGAAGTTTGGCTTCAAACTTGATTTCAAAAATAACAAAATGCTCTCAAAATTTGAAGAAATAAGTCTTTTTGGATTGAATAACGAAATTGAATGTAAACAAACAGTAATAGCCAAAGAAGACATCAATCTAGATCCAAGAACAGAATTTTTAGTTCCAGCTGAAATTAAAAATGAAACTAATTATCGATTTGGCCATATAGATTATCCCGAGGACAATAGTAAACAAGCAGGAGTATTGGTGGCTTCATCTGTGGTGGACCTCTCGAAGAAGACTATTCCAGTCAGAATTGCTAACATCAGTGATAAGACGAGGACAATCAAGAAAGGAGAGGTGATAGCGTCATGTGCTCCTGTGACGTGCATAAGTCAAAATTCCAGTCACTCTGAGAAATCTTCAGGTAATTTAGTCAAGGATTTGTTACAAAATACAGACTTAGATCCAAAACAGATGGAAGCTGCGGAAAATTTAATTAGAGAATTCCAAAGTTTATTTTCCCAAACATCTGAAGACTTTGGACGAACTAAAATGGCACAACACCGAATTGACACGGGAGATCACTCTCCTATTAAACATCACCCTAGACGATTATCTTTTGCCAAGCAAGAAGAGGTGCAGAATTTAATTAAGGATATGGAAGAAAATGACGTCATCGAACCATCGACAAGTCCATGGGCATCTCCCATTGTATTAGTAAGAAAGAAGGATGGTTCTACAAGATTTTGTGTAGACTACCGCCGACTGAATGACGTCACTAAAAAGGATAGTTACCCTCTGCCAAGGATCGACGACACTCTCGACACACTTGCGGGCAACACTTGGTTCTCGACTCTGGATCTGAAGAGTGGTTACTGGCAGGTAGAGATCCATCCGGACGACCATGAGAAGACTGCCTTTACAACGGGACAAGGATTATGGCAGTTCAAGGTAATGCCTTTTGGTCTATGTAACGCACCTGCAACTTTCGAACGGCTTATGGAAACGGTTCTCCGGGGGCTGTCATATGAAGCATGTCTTGTTTATTTAGATGATATCATAATCATAGGAAAATCTTTTGATGAACATCTGAATAACCTCAGGCGGGTGCTACAAAAATTGAAGGAAGCTAATTTGAAGTTAAGCCCTTCGAAGTGCAGCTTATTTCGCAATGAAGTCGCATACCTTGGACACATCATTTCGGCGGAAGGAGTTAGGACTGATCCGGAGAAGATATCGGCTGTGAAAAATTGGAGTCGTCCAGCAGATATTCACCAGCTTCGGAGTTTTCTAGGATTATGCACCTATTACAGGAAATTCGTCAAAGGCTTCTCGATGATTGCAAGACCACTTCATAAATTAACAGAAGCCAATCAAAAATTTATGTGGACACAGGAATGTGACGCTGCTTTCGAAAAGCTTAAGGAGGCCTTAACATCCACTCCAATTCTGTCATATCCTCAAATCGATAAGCAGTTTATACTTGATACGGATGCAAGTAACGAAAGAATTGGCGCTGTACTGTCCCAGGAAATCTACGGCCAGGAGCGTGTTATCGCCTATTTCAGCAAGTGCTTATCAAAGGCAGAGCGAAACTACTGCGTAACAAGAAAAGAGCTTCTTGCTGTAGTGAAAGCCATAGACCATTTTCATCACTATCTTTACGGTCGAAAATTCCTGATCCGAACTGATCATGCTTCTCTAATTTGGCTATTGAATTTTAAGAACCCAGAAGGCCAGATAGCCAGGTGGATACAAAAGCTTCAAGAGTACGATATGGAGATACGCCATCGAAAAGGCTCATCACATGGAAATGCAGATGCTCTCTCAAGAAGACCCTGCTCAGAGAATTGTAGATACTGCGACCGGGTTGAGAAGAAATTTAATGTCAAAGGTCCTATAGTAAGACAAGTTACAACTGGATCTACATCATCGCAAGATCCGTGGAGTGACGAGAGCCTGCGTAAAGATCAACTTGCTGATCCTGAAATTAAGCCAATTCTAGAGCTGAAAGAGGAGTCCAACAGGAAGCCCAGCTGGCAAGACATGGCCCATTACCATCCTACGACTAAACGTTATTGGGCTCTCTGGGATTCCTTACATTTGAAGAACGGCATCTTGTACCGAAAATGGGAGTCTGACGATGGAAAGACATGTAGATGGCAACTACTACTCCCTAAGTCGAGAATTTCTATGGTCCTTCAAGAACTGCATGGTAGTCCCACAGGAGGTCATTTTGGTGTAATGAAGACCCTGCAAAAGGTTCGAGAGCGTTTCTACTGGAATAATGTTCGCAGTGATGTGAAGAAGTGGTGTCGAACTTGTGACACCTGTGTAGCACGTAAAGGTCCAAAGAGGCGCACCCGTGGACGATTGCAGCGTTATAATGTAGGAGCTCCTTTCGAACGAATTGCTCTAGACATCCTGGGTCCTCTTCCTAGAACATCTGATGGCAATAAGTACATCCTCGTTGTCATGGACTACTTCACTAAGAAGCCTACGCCATTCCTAATCAAGAGGCGGTAACCGTAGCGGATATACTGGTTCAACACTGGGTTTCCAGATACGGAGTTCCTCTTCAAATCCATTCTGATCAAGGAAGAAACTTTGATTCGGCTGTGTTTAAGGAAATGTGTGGACTACTCGGCATGGACAAAACTCGAACTACACCTCTACATCCGCAATCGGACGGCATGGTGGAGCGGTTCAATCGTACCATCCTAATTAGCCTCTCTCTCCTGGTGTCTAGAGACCAACAGGACTGGGACAAGAAATTGCCTCTTTTCCTGCTTGCCTACAGGAGTGCCACTCATGAGGCCACTGGTTACTCCCCTTCTCAAATGCTCTTTGGTCGTGATCTTCGTCTGCCTGCGGATCTTTTGTTTGGCCGTCCTCCTGACGCTCCTTTGTCGCCTGAAGAATACGTGGATGGACTCCAGGCACGGATTGAGGAGATTCATCGTCTAGCGAGGAACCGAATCGGACTGGCATCGGAAAAGATTAAGACACGGTACGACACAAAGGCAACTGGAAATGAGTTCAACGAAGGTGACAAAGTTTGGTTGTGGAATCCGATACGTCGTAAGGGACTGTCGCCGAAATTACAAAGAAACTGGGACGGTCCTTACACAGTCGTCAACAGGCTGAATGACGTCGTCGTTCGCATACGAAAATCGCCACACACCAAGCCCAAGTGATTAGAAATTCGAAACTTGAATTTCAGACCATGGTCATGAAAGTCACTTTTTGTAAATATGTAAATAGTAATTAGTTCCTATTTATGTAAATTTTATTATTATTGTTATTATTTATTTATTTATTTATTTATTTGTTTATTTATTTTAAGTGTTTTCCTCTAACTCAGGGATTGCACTGCCCGGGACGTGCAGTCTTTGAGGAGGGGGTAGTGTTACGAATTTTGTAAATAGTTAATGTTTGTATTGCAAAATAATGTAAATAATCTTATTAAGCTCCATTTCTTTACTAATATTAGCTTTTGTTACATTGCCTCTGTTATCAAGCAAACTTGTCTATTATTTTCAGTGAATGTCTATGGCAACTTTGCGAAATATTAGAGATATCGCCAAGTTGGCGACAAACTTGGCGATTGTTGGCGATGGTAACCCTTCCCTATTTATGGTAACCCCCCCTTAGGTCTACTGATACATTGAATGTTGTTCCGTGGTTTTTTCCAGTTTTTTCTAGAAAGTGGTAGAAATTTCCACCGCATGCGGCGAGACTATATATAGGAGAGCCGGATGCGAGCTGTTGTTATTATTTACCAGTCAGTCATTGAGTGAACAAGGCGTTTGTTAAGCGAGTTTGCTTGACTTTCATTTATGTTGTTTCGAATGTTATTAATTGTTGAGACGTTGTATAAAGAGTCTCTGGGATCTAAAGCTGTACTTATACGATAGATTTGAGCAGTTATTTTTGAATATCTAGAAATATTTGTAAGTTTCGAAGACTCTGTTGTTCTGAAGTTCTGTAAATAAATTATTATCTACTTTTCTATAAGCAAGAGTTTGAAGTTGTCTAACCATAAGATCAAAAGAACCCTATATACGCTGTAACAATATAATATACAATATAATTTATTACATGCAGCATTTCATTTTTAGACATTTCGCAGCAAATGTCATGTATACAACTAGTTTCGACAGTTCAACTTGAAGTAACGTAAACAAATTAGTAACTCATTAAAATTAAGAAGAAAAACAAAATCAGTTCAACAAGTTACGCCATCCGTTGGCATATTTTTGATAGAGAAACAAACACATAACCTTCATTTTTTACACAAAAATATTGTGTAATTGATGTTTGCAGTTAAAATTTCTGTAAATATTATTTGAAATATCTAAAGGTGATATTTGTTCTATTTTTTAACAAAAAAATATCGAAGAAAGTATGTGAATTTCAAGCCATAGAAGTAAAATCTCTTCTTAAATAACTTTTGTTGTTGTTGAATAGAAAGCATAAGCATAAAATGATTTTTTTTTCAAATCATGTGTTATTTCTCTATTTAAATCATTATCGCATTTTAATAAAAATACCTGCAAATATGAAAAATTATATTTTATATACACTTGCGAATTTTAGATTACTATTATAACGCAGAAATGTCTACATTCTTTTCCTTTGACCTGCAGGTCCCACCAGTGGCTGAGAGGTTCTGTCTCCGAAGCTGGTAGACTGCAAGTGCTGGACTGGAACTCAATCGCAACCGTCGGCCTAATCGTCGGGAGTTTTCTGTTTTTTTCCTCGAACCTTGGATTTCCTAGCGTAAATATGGGTTAGTTTATCTTAGAAAAAATCCCCATGGAGGGCACTCCCATACATTCGGCCTATATCTCTCTTGTTGATGATCGGCCGTTATAAAATAAACCAAACCAAATCTTTTAAGTACAGAAATATAGATTATAAGTACATAATTTGAAATAAAATAGAAACTTTTTAAATATTTAACTGACACCATAAAATTTTCAAATTAATATTGTTTTAATTAATTACAGTGTGGTAATCAATTGTCTCATTCTTCAAAAGCTCAGTTCACGTAAGTCGGCGGCAGCCGAGTTATATCTATAAATCTAATCTACAAACTGACCTTTACTCAGTAATGCTGTTAAAATAACGACAAAATGAATACCCGTATGATATCATTATTTTCGATCTCTCTACCCGTTAGAAAATATTCGTTACGTTACTCGTTATTTTCGTAGCTGTTCAGAAACCAAGTATTAACGAACATCGTACATACTACAAAATGCAACAACTCGTATTACATTCCGTACATAGCAGTCTTTGAAAGAATTAGTTACTGCTGTGCTTGTTATGTGCTGCCATTTATATGTAAAAAAATTATGTAAAATGCTATCTTTAACAACATTTATGAATAATTTTTTGTATTTATAAAAAAAATGAGAAACGTTTCAATTGCTTGATATCAGAATAGAATTTGTAAGTTATATATTTTTAGGAATACTAATGGAAAATTCTTCTATTTACAAATAAAAATGAATTAGATAATGTATCAGAAAAATACAGTGAAACCTCCAAATAAGGGACACCTCTATTTAAGGGACAAAAGTTGCGGTCCCATAAATGTCCCTTATTTGGAGGTTTCACTATGTAAGAAATTCCGAATAAGGGACACCTCTATTTAAGGGACAAAAGTTGCGGTCCCATAAGTGTCCCTTATTTGGAGGTTTCACTGTAGTTACTTTCATTTTAAGAATAACTTTCAATATAATTTTAATAATTGATGATGAAGTGATGTGACCTTCACCTCTCAAAGAAAAAATTCATGAACCCCCCCTCCCCCCAATCTAAATTGAGGGCGGGATCCGCTTTTGCATACAATACTTTTATGTAATTCTTTTGCTACTCTTTAGAAGACAAAAGTAATCGTGAATACTAGCAGGGCCGTGCGAAGGGGGCGGTCGCCGAGTGAATATAGAGGGGGCGTCAAATTTATACTGCCATCCTCATTCGTTTCTTCATTTATTGTAAAAAATATATATAAAAACTTATTAGAATTTGTGTGTGTGTGTGTGAAAAATACATACATTTTCAAAGTAGGATATTGCTTCTTTGTTGGAATTCAAAAAGGATTACAAACTGTTTTACTGTAGTGTTAGATACATTTTTTTCTACATGTGTTTTCAAGATCTCCTTTGCCAAAATGTAAATGCAATGTTCTTTTATATTACTTAGTTGTTAAAATTAATCCTTTTAAAATTCCAAAATAAATGTAAAACATATATCTTTTAAAATTTATTTGTGTTTTTAAACTTTATAATTTTGTGACACCTGTTGCAAAGAGAAATGGTGGTGGTATGGTGTGTGTGTGTGTAGGGGGGGGGGGGAGGCGCCAAACTAAAACTTCGTCCTGGACGCAATTTTCTCTTCGAACGCCGCTGAACACTAGTACATATACATTCGTTGTTTTCTCTAATTTTCAGAGAGTTGCTTCGTTAGTTTTGACCGACTAACGAAGTCGGTCAAAACTACTATAAAAAAAATAGATATTTTTTTTAATAAAAATAAAATCTAGATACCTGCAGTGATTTAAAATTTCATAAATTATAAACCTGGGCGTTTAAAATACTTCATATAAAATGTAATGTCACAAGATTGCAGCAAATCTACATATCTCTATACCATTTATAAGCAAAGCTATATACAGTACATGAGCTTACAATTCGTTACCGTTACCTAGGCCCATAATGAAATTTTGTTAAAAACTTTTTTGTAACGGAAATTTAAAAAAAAATTGCAAACAACCACAATATAAGAATAAATAAATTCATCCTATGAAAGTAGAATTCTACTTTGAATGGAAAATTCCAAGATAAATTTCCATGAAAATTATACAATGCAGTTTCATCTGATAAGACGGAAAATCTGTCTAAGATAAAATGTTTTTCTCGTGATTCCGTTTCAATAAGTATATTATTGTATATATTAAAAAGAAAAATAGTAATTGAGTATCTTAGAGATGTCTATTCCTTATAAAACCAGTAAAACATGCAACAACGAAACCTCCCTATAAAGGAAACTAAAAATAATCAGCTTTCAAAAACATATTTTCCCTCACTCAGCGTCACAAAACTTTCCTGATTTTCGTTCCTGCGTTGCTTCAAAAACTTCCTTCTAATTCCATCCGCACATTTTCGGCGAATGAACTAATGCTAAAGTAATTAAACGACTAAATGAAAAAACCCGTATGCAATACGGGAACAATTGATACCCAGTCTAAAGTCCGAGTACAAACTCTCATCTTTCCCAATCAGATTACCGACGCCGCCGTTCTTGAATCACGAAATACTGGGAACCTCTCTAAGATCTTTGCGTTATGTGTATAAGGATTCGGTTAGGTAGTGTTTGAACACTCCCCATTAATAGGAAGGACGTGCCATGCTTGTTTAAAAGTACCGTAATCTGCATCTGTGAGTTTCTGTTACTATTCAACATAAATTTAACGAGGAGGACTTAGTACCGTTAAAGGTGCTCACTCGTTTGTGAAACTAACTATCTAGTTCAAGGAAATCTACTAAGCTGAACCACATTTCTTATTTAAATAAAAATGATTTTACAATTAAAGTGAGATGAAAAGAATATATATTAAACTTGTGTTTTTCCCTTGAACGAACGTACTAATGTACAACAATAACCTATCTTTCATTGAATATATATTTTCATACAAGTTCTTTCATTTAATAAAACAAGGTGGTACACAATGCATTCCTATTTAATTCATTATCATTTTTAAATAACAAGTTTTTTTTTTTTTTTTACAGATTATATTTAATTTAATATATATGTTAGAATATACCTCACTCTATCACAAAGTTCAAACACGGGCTTTTTTTTTTATAAATAATAAATGTTGCCTACAATACCTACAGTTACATAAATATAAATTTACAACATGAAATTTGTCCGTACTAAAGTTTATTTTGCACAAGTATTTGAAATCAGAAACATAAGTTTGGTGTTAAGCACATACTTCTGTTATTCTTAACTGGAGAAATTGATGTTTGTTGAATACTGTTATAATCCGATTTATAATTTATTGATTTATGTCAGATTTCATTTACAAGAAATGCATTATTCCCTGGAAAATAATTAAAATTTCGTCGAAATTTACTTACTTCTTTTAAAAGGGCGGGGACACATTGAATTTATTCCTGTTGAATGATTTATCGCTAGTGGCTTACTAAGTAGTGGCTTAGTGCATTTACATGGTAGGCGAAGACAGATGCAGTGATGCTATTTAAATAATGTGATGCATTTATTGCATTAATTGTTACATTTTACACTATTTCGCACAATTTAAAAAAAACACACATAATTTTGGAAATATGTTTTGCAAATTTTTATTTCTTTTGTAGAACTCCGATATTCCGGATCGGTTTTTTCATTTTTTTTTTTTTTTTTTTTCAAGTTTGAGAAGCGATTGGCGAATTTCCATAACATTAATTTATTGCATAATCGTATTAAAAAAAAATCGCCAATTGCTTTTCAAACTTAAAAAAAAAAAAAAAAAAAAAAAAAAAAAAAAAAAAAAACGATCCGGATTATCGGAGTTCTACTACATATGTTAATGTCAGTTTTCTGTTAAATTCGCATAAGGCAATGTATGCAGTCAATTTTTCAGCTGTTTTGCGCAAAAACGTTAACAAGATTTGGTTATTTTTTAATGTAATAGTTCTACACTAATGGCAAATGACAAATTTTATGATAAAAAATCATAAATAAAAGCTACTTAAACTTCCATACTTCTTACAATTTCTGAGTTCATTTTTTATTTAGGGCGTGTGCTTATGATCTTTTTATTTTCTATGAATATTTTATATAATAAAAATTACCTTATATATGTGTACGTGTATTCTGCTGGAAACAGGCTTTAGCTTAAAAGTATTCGATTTACATGAATTTCATTATGAACAGAAACTGTGTTTAAAGCTATTTATTAACTATAATTATTTTATTTGTTTTATTTATTTTTTCCCATGACACAAAAAACAATAAATTTCTATTTAATGTTAGATCCATATTTATTCAAATAATTGAATGTAAATTACGTTAATGATTCAGTTAGAAATTTGGTTTAAAACTGTTATGTAGAAATATTTTTCTCAAATAAATTCTTTTTTCTACTTCATTGTTAATAAATATTACTAAATAATCATTCTTTAATTAATTTTATTTTTAATGTAAATATGTTACTTTAAATTATGATAATAAATATTTATACTATTTAATAAAATATATTCTATCAATAATATTCATTGTTTGTGTTAATAATCGAACAGTCTTTAATCTGTGCAGTTTAAATTAAATTGTTTTAAGCGTTTATAGTAAACAATTAAAAGAATTTAAACATACAACTTCCTTCTGAATTTAAAATGTATTTCTTTTATTAATTTTGTTTTATTGCGAATATTTTATTTTAAATTATAATAATAAATATTTAAGATGTTTAATAAAGTATGTTCTATCAATCATGTATCTTTGATATTAGCAAATGGATTACGTCTGATAATATTCATTTTAAATAAAAATCACTAAAATCCCAGACAATAAAAATAACTAAATTAGAAACATAAAAACATTAACTAATATTTTCATAAAACATTTTGGATTATTTCTAAATCCCTCATCAGTTATTTCAACGTAATATGAAATTTTTACTTAATACTTTTATGTTTTTATTTATATTGCCGGCGCTTTTAGTGATTTTTAATTAAAATAATATTTATTGTTTG
Organism: Maratus speculifer; assembly: GCA_964019185.1. NCBI lineage: Eukaryota > Metazoa > Arthropoda > Arachnida > Araneae > Salticidae > Maratus > Maratus speculifer. Next base: position 6,444,695 of record CAXHSM010000010.1, read on the forward strand.
CATTAATAATCGGACAGCCTTTTATGTGTGCAGTTTATAGTGCTTCCTGAATTCAAAATGTATTTGTTTTTGCACATTATAATGAATTATATTTTTTTGCATTTCATATGCGCTGCTTTTGCGCCTGTAACACAATTTTATTAGCTCCTTCTGTATAACAAGAAAAAGATTTATTATTATTATTATTAAGGAGGCTCAAGGGCTGAAAACTTTTCAAAAAATCGATTTTTTTATGATCTAGTTTGATTATTCAATTAATTCTTAACTCAATGCAAAAAACCACATAAAAATATTAGCATTTTTAACGGAGTTATAAGCATTTATGTATCAATACTTACATAGCCGCATCCATATAATTTCAACTTTAGTCGTGTTTTCTCAAAACTTGATTTTTGACGACTAACACCAATATTTAAAAAAACTATTTGATAGAAGGGTTTTTTTTTTTTTTTTTTTTTTGTGCATATAACATTATAATTTAGATTATGAATTAAGGATATAACTATCACTTAATAAAAACAGTATTAAAAAATCTCTCAAAGTTGAAAATTTTAAAAACCCCTAAAAAATACAACTTTTTTCCCATTAAAAATACTCAAAATATCAAACTATCTAAAATATATTAATTCATAATATAGATAATAATGTTATACGCATGCAAAAAAAAAAAAAAAAAAAAAAAAATTAAGCCATTTTATCAAATAGTTTTTTTTTTTTTTTAATCTTGGTGTTAGTAATCAAAAATCAAGTTTTGAGAAAGCGCGACTTAAAGTTGAAATTATATGGATGCGGCTATGAAAGTGTTGATACATAAATGCTTATAACTTCGTTAAAAATGCAAATATTTTTATGCGGTTTTTTGCATTGAGTTAAGAATTAATAGAATAATCAAATTAGATCTTTAAAAAAATCGATTTTTTGAAAAGTTTTCAACCCCTGAGCCCCCTTAAAATATAGAATTAAGAGACTACTTCACTCAAGTGAAAACACCCACTCGCTAATATTCATCCCATGCAAGAATTTTATTTTTTAATTTCTTTTCATTTTACATACTTTTTATTTATTTATTTTTCCATTGCATAGCACGAACACCCTGTTTTACTTTTTAAATAACATTTTGGTTGTAGGGCTTTTTTATGGAGGCATTTTTACTTTCGAAATCTTTTCCGAAAATTTATATATTCTCATAAAATAAATCTGACATCACATTCATTTGCCACAACAAGTTATTTAAAACTTTGCTAAAAGTAACTTTAGTTTATTTCAAACATTGCGTTGTTATCGCATCGGATTTTAAAAGTTACGCTACGAATTTTAATTTATATATTCTAAAAAACTGTATAAATTAATCTTAACAATTTAGAATTCTTATAAAATATATCACAAATTTTATATTGGCAAACAAGTAATAAACCGACTTTCTTTTTAAAATGTAATCAGTTTACCACTAATTGTTAGCATTTGCCTTAACATAAATATGTTGATACTCAAAGGTAATAAAATGTTTATAGCTTATAACTAAGCATCATAATTATTTGAGAAGATTTTATTTAAAAATCACAATTACCCTCCCCTTTCCACGCCACAACTTTGATATATTCTTTTATAATATTAAAAAAAATGATTAATAAATACACTCCGAAAAAAATCTATACAGAACTGCATCATTATTAAAAAGTCAGTAGTTTTATAGGCCACACAGCAAGTGGGGGGGGGGGGGTATATAATAATGAAAGTTTTCTTTTCTCATAGTAATTAATAAAAATAGTAATATGAATAATAATATTTCAAACACTGATAATGATAGTACAAAATAACAAAAACTCTTGAAAATGTAATTTTTTAAATGTTGTCTGATTTTTTATTTTTAAATTTTAGACATTTATTTAAAAGAAAGGCAATGTAGCTGAAATACTGTAAGCTGCTACATCCTCTCCCCCATTTCAACTCAAACACACCCTCACTACTATGAAAAAACAAAAAACTTTGTGGGTTTTAATTAGTTATTTGTTTAATAAAAGGGAGTATCTTTCTTTAACCATAAACAGTGTGTGATAACATCTCACAATTTCTAAATCCCATTTATTTTCGTTTCTTTTAAATGTTTTAACATCAGTACTTATATGCTTCTGTCATAAAATTTCGCAGAGCAATCTGCATTTTATTATCGTCTACTTTCCAGAAACGCACTTTGCTTTTTTCACCGGACGTTTCGTCTTTGTGAGCGAGCAGCAGCGTAAATTATGCCAAATTCCGTATGCACATTTTTGGATCTCTTACTGCCTCGTGGCCCCACCAGCCGCCGCGAGGTTCTGACCTCCAAACTGGTAGACGGTAGGTGCTGGGTTCGAATCCAATCGCGACCGTCGGCCTAACCGTTCGGCATTTTCCGCGGTTTCTTCGAACCTTGCGTAAATACGGGTTAGGTTCCCTTGGAAAGACCCCCCACGGAGGGCATCCCATCCCTTAGGGCCTATATCCCTCTGTAGATAATTGGCCGACATAAATACAAACAAACAAACTTACTGCCTCTTGCCTCCGCCTTATTAACAAACCTGAGCGCTGGATTTAAAATGACAGCCGTCGAATATAAGCTTTTTTTCCCCCAGTATGCGTACGGTCTACTTAATTTTGACTCCAATAATTAAAATAAAATCATCAACATTTAGAAATAAAACAAAACATTTTTTTAAATATTAGTGTTTTAAGGGGGGAAGGGGTGTACATGCGTTTAAAAAAAATCAGCTTTTGGTAGCTGATACTTTTGTTTCAACGGTGCTCTTATTACCAGTGACGTCACGAAGGGCTCGCTTTCAGGAGGTGTGTTGTTCAGTTTACTTAGTGATTCAGGTTGGTTTGGTTTATTTTTGTCGTCTGATTATCTACACTAAGGATATAGAATCAGAGGGGAGTGCCCTTCGTGGGGGTCTTTCTAAGGGAACCTAACCTGTATTTACGCAAGGTTCGAAGAAAACCACGAAAACTCCGAACGGTTAGGCCGACGGTCGCGATTGGGTTCGAACCCAACAACTGCAGTCTGCCAGTTGAGAGGTCAGAACCTCTCGGCCACTGGTCGGGGGCCTTCGTGCTTCAGAATTTCCTTTTATGTAGTCGTTTTACCATTTCTTTACTTGACATTTCATCACTGTTTTAATCATCAATGCACATTTTCTTTTACTTATTTTGTTAGCCCCCGTAAACTTCACTTAAAAACGAAAATCCGTTTTCAGTATTGGGTCTGTTGGCATTCTAAAAACACGTAAATTAGGGTGCGATTTTTACTGGCTGAAGCTGGTCTCGTTACCGGCTTTCAAGATACAGAATTTTAGATACGTCTTACAAGGAAGGTTTCCGTACAGGCACACCCAGAAAATTCTGAAAAAATTACAGAATGTTCTTCTCTTGTGGATAGATATATTTGTAAAAGAAATTCCACCGGAAGCCCTATAGAACGTTCATAAAAAAAATGAATATTTCATTTATTTGGTTATTTATCCCAGTTGGTAACAAAATGTAATTTTAGAAATGTTTTTTTTTTTCTTTTATGCCAAATATTTTTTAAGGCAAAAATATTTCATATCGAATTTATTTAAAAAGTTTTTATTTAAATAATTTTATTCTTGTCAGATATGTATGTTTATAATGAAAGTTAACAGTGATATTTTATGAATTAAAACAAAATTTAAATTAATTAAAATTGTCTCAGCCTCAAAATTAAGTCCAATTGAATACTCTCGATTTAATTTTGTTGCTATGGAAACAAAAACTTGACCGATATTGAAATCTATTCACTGCAGCATTCTTCATCTGACCTTTATTTTGGAATATGTTTAAATATATGAATATATACTTTCCTATATGAAAATATTTTTGAAGTGATGAAATTAAATGCAACTGTAGCAACAAACAACATAAATATGTAATATAATATACATGTGTGTGTGTGTGTGTGTAATAAACTCTCTCATAACTTTAAAAAATTTATTAACACCCTTTACACGTATTCTAATAATCTATTAAGAAATAATTTTCAAAAATCGATCTCAGTCCTGAGCAGATAGTCGGCCATCATAAATAACTCCAACATCCACTGTACGAATGCGTTTCTAGTACAGCAGTATCTTTTAAGTATTTATATGAATTTTTTCGAACTAATTTTTTTTCTTTTCTATCTCTTTTTTTTTTCTGTTTTAATCAATTTAGTCGTTAAATAAAGTAAATGTCTGCAATTTTGAAAAACTGTATTTTTTATTTGGCTCTGATAATATCAAAATATCATATATCAGCGCATATTTTTTTTCCAATTTTAAATATCTCTAAATATTTCCACTCATTAATTTTAACCTGAATTAGTAACATTTGTCATTAAATAACACGCAGAAATATTTGGAAATCTTTGTGAATATTTAGAAGGAAAAAAGTATAAAATGGCATAAAGTCAATACAATAATGTATCATTATATGCTTCGGTGCTGCCATCTCTTAGCGATTTAATGAGTGTATAAATACATAAAGCAATTGTTGCATGATTTTGCAATTTTTTCCCCCTTTCAACCGTAATATTTCTTGTTAATATTTTATGAATGAAATTGTGTGATAAATAACTCTTCTATACTTTTAAAATTAACTGTCTATGAATACAGTTATTAAAAGTTGTTCTGTAAAGTCAGATAAATAACGAAATAGAGCGTTTCAAAAGATAAAAGTTAATAACAACTGAAATATAAAGCGAATTTTACGCAAATTGAGCCATGACTGTATTATTTTAAATATTAAACATTAGTTGTGGGGGCATTCACCGTCAGAAATCCTTCTCTTTCATAAATTTGTTCCATACGCATATTTTTTTTTCCCAACCGGGTTTTGCCATCTTGTAATCTAATTGGTCAGAGCTGGCTGCGTCAAAGAGGCTTTTGTTGGCGGGAAAGTATTGTTCTTGGCGAAAATCTTAAAAGTAGAGAATTTAGGTATGATGGGCGTAGAAAGGGAAGAATCCTTTTAAATTTCAATAGAGTTTTTTTTAAAAAGGGATCAATGGCAAAAGGGATTTTAACAAAAAGAAGATAATTTCCATTAACTTATGAAAAAGTGAGGGGGGGGGGGATCATCTGCGTTTCGATAGTATTCTGCTACTTTTTAAAGAATCACGAGGAAGGTTATGTAGATTAAAAGATGACAAAGTGAAAATTTCTGAAGATAGGAGATTTATATAAGATTATTTACTATAACCACAAATTAGCAATATTATAAAAAGTTTAAGAGAAAAAAAATTTAATAAATTTGCTATTTCTTTAAATTGAACATATTCTTTAAATTTAAATTATGGTTTTTTTTTATTTTAAATTTTCTATAAATTTATAATTTGGTTTAATTATAAATTTATTTAATTGAATTTATAATTATTCAAATAAATTATAAATTTTGCCTTTCTTAATGATTTTGAATTTAATAATTCTTATAATTATGAAATTCTGTATGCTCTAAGGCAGGGCTGTCCAACGAGGCGCCCGCGTGCGCCATGGCGTCCTTTGAGAATTTTCTTGATGCCCTTTTTAAGGTTTCCTGTTATTATACTTTTTAGAAGCGAAATTCCATTATAAAGAATGCTTTCTTTAAAACCATTAATATTTTTATTACAGATATTTTCAAAAATTGTGAAAACGCATTAAAACCTAATGAGGGCAGGTGGGATTTTTTTTTATTTTGTCTAACTTTAATCAAGATTTCCACCAGTAAAATATAATGAATTTTTAGTTTTATGTCTTTGGTGGATAAATAGCTATAAAAATGCCTGTCATTATTAGAATTTTTTTTTCTAAAATTCTGGTGAGAGTTGAATATTAGAGTAACGCAATTACTTGCCCCCATAGAGTTAAAAACCAGAAACATACTTTGAAAAGAAATCATGCATATTTTCACGATTTGTAATTATTGTTTATAAAGGGTAATTACGATGGTTAAATTTTGTAAATTTTGGTAATATTTGAAGTAGATCTTTTTAATAGTTAAGAAGTTATAGAGAAGTAAACATTTCTCATCTCCCCTAACATTTTGGAGATACATGTGCATAAAAGTTCAGCATTTTTCTTTTTGCTGTTGTCACACTGGCCCATTGGCTGTTTTGTGCCAGGGATAAAGGGCTGAATTATTCCTTCTTGACTTTTGAAATTTTAGTGTTTTTTTTTTTTTTTTTTTTTTTTACTTTGCTTAAAAAAAATGAGCATAATTTCCATCTATTAAAGCACTTAAGAGTATATCTTTTTAACTACCCGAACGAATTGGTCGTTATTATGCCTGCCTTTGTTTTTATACTTTTTATAAAATCTAAATTCAGTCATTCAAAATAAGTCATAGCATATTTTCTTATTCTAAAAGAAACAGCAATTTCTCGAATTTACATGTTAATTTATTTATTTTTATTTATTTATGTTATTATAGGCTCGATTAAAGTTTCTGGCATTTTACTCTATAAACATTTTTAAGATAGTCCACTCATAGAAAATTGTACAATTTGAAACTTAATATATTTAACTACAGAATCGTAAAGTCTTTTATATACCGCTGTAAGATTCATTTGCATTATGTTATGACGTGCCTTTATACTAACACTTTGCGATACTGTTGCTGCATGTTTTCGGTCAAGTGAATGATGGCGCTCTTCATTGAGTGCCAAGAGTTGTGGTGCGCCCTTCTTTACTAAAAGGCTGGACACGCCTGCTCTAAGGATTATGTGCTTGGAGAGAAGGAAATAAAATTGTCATTAGTAGGGGAATTGTAAAAAATTTAATAATGTACTATAAATAAATAAAAAAAAAATGAGATATCATGTTAAAAAGAAATAATTACAGATTTTAAACTTTGCATAATTTTGTGCAAATAGGAGTTTCAGAGAATGTTTTTTTGAAAAAGTGGAAATCAACAATATATTTTTTTTAATTTAGATAGTTATTTTGTTGAAATGACAAATAAATAATCGGTCGTCTAAAATTTCGTCACTTGAAATTTCAATTTCTCATGCCCATTTCTCGGCTTATGATGTAATTCTAAAATATTTATATTTAAAAAACATTTTCAATATTTGTAGAAATAATAATCAATCACCTAAATGCCCACTTAAATTTTCGGCTTTTTTTTTTTTTTTTTTTTTTTTTTTTTTCTTTACGCACAACAAAATTTAGTTTGTAAGTAGTACATCTTAGTTTTTTTTTTCCTTTTTTGTATGCAAATATCTTTATACACAACATCCGAATGGCTATTTTGAATACGCTAAAGAAATTAATATGTTACTTTTTGAAAATATTATCAAATCGCTTTTTATTTTATTTTCAAGAAGAACAAAAACAAATAATTTGTACTTTTTTTTTCATTTTTTTGGTCTTATGATGTTATTTAAAGAAAAATAACTTATTGCTTACAAAACTCGAATATAGTGTAAAGTATAACACAGTATTTAGCCATGTTAAAATGGACCTCCTCTAAACAAAGCATCATACAAAATTCGAATATGTTGTTGAAATATAACATAGTATTTATCCATTAAAAAAGGAACATCTTCTAAAAACCCCTATCATTTCTTTTCACCGAAAAAAGTTGAAGATCCAGTTATATAATTGTCTAAAACTGCTATATTTGTTGGATACTAAAAAATTACTTTAATGATAGTGAGTTTTTATTCCTTAGCTTAGTATCTTCATTTCATTAGAATATGTTTCAACTTTAAAACATATGCGTGAATGACTGTAAATTCTTGCATTACAGAGTACTAAAAATAACTTTGTTTACCAAACTTAAATTACTACTCTCAATGTAGTTACTTTACTCAAAAAGAAAAAAAACATCAACCCTAATTAATCTGAAATAACGAAATAAAATTCTCTATTATAAAAATAATCATTTTTAAATATAATCAATTTGCTATGTTATCAATTAGAAACCTATCTAGAAAACATCGGTACGGACCAAGGCTATATTGTAACTTTTCGACCTACTTTCGAAGCGCGCTTCGTAAAAAACCATGTTTAAACTTTCTACACGGTTGTACTTTGTAGTACGGAATCTCTTCTATGCGATTAAAACTCGCAATTGTCCGATTGTTTTTTAAATTGTATATTAAAATTGTATATTTTTCCATAACAGGTAATGCATAAATTATACAGATCATGCTAAGATTGAATCGCATGGAACTGCAAATATTTTGTTTTAAAAAGGTTTTCGTCTTAATTAGCAACGTTTTTATGACCTGTAAAGATAGCCTGTGTATAACGGAAATTCGTCTGAAACAGTTTTCTTGTGATCTCTGCGAAATAATACTTTTTTAATGAAAAACTGCCTGAAACGAAAATTTATTCTGCTCCCTAAAACGTCTATCTTCGCAGATTTCGTTGCATCTTTATAAACTTTTGTAATTATATTTCAGGTTTTTTTCAAGTTTCGGAGAGGGCTGCAGCCTCATCAGCCCACCCCCTGAATACGCCACTTGACACACACACACACACACACGGACCGACAGACATTTTCTAAAAATACCTTTTTTGGAACCTCTGATCTCTAAAACGTGAATATCTGTCAAAAACTGGAAGTCGAAAAAAATTTCGATTACAATACTTTCTTCTATTGAAAATAGAACAAAGTAAAAATAAACATAACTTACCAAAATTCATTCCCAAAAAAAAAAAAAAAAAAAAAAAAAAAAAATTAGAAAAAAAAAAAAATCAGGAAATTTCAAGAAATTGGCTCTAATAAGGTTCATTCTTTTTTAATTTCATATGATAACACAGAATTTGTGAAAAAAAAAAAAATCTTACATTATAAGAAACAAAAAATTAAAACAAAGAAGTGTTTTTCGCCAAGCACAATTCCCGCCAAGAAACATCGAATTCATGCCGAAAGCTCTGGCCAATCAGATTGCGAGACACAGTTTGGATGGCAAAACCTGGTTGGGAAAAAAAATATGCGTTCCAGCATAGATTGCGAGACACAGTTTGGATGGCAAAACCTGGTTGGGAAAAAAAATATGCGTTCCATACAGCGTTAAAGTGAAAAACTTAGTTTGGTGCAGACATCTATCGTCAATATGTATCAATAGAAATTACCGATGCTCCTATTTAGTCATTATTTAGATAGCGGTCTTTTAAATTTGGACACAAATGTCATATACGCATCACGTTTGCGCGCGCTTTTCCCCCCGCCAATTTGGCGTTGCACATCTGTGCTATGGTGAAGATCCGTTTAATAAGTTTATAACAAGTTTAGGAAAATAAAATGAAAAATTAAAGATTTCAGTGAAATGTTTTGTTTAAGTAAAGCAAAAGCATGCATTCAATATGGCTTAAGCATTTAATATTTACGATTCATTGTGAAAATTATATTAACTGTTTTATTACTTATTAAGTTTATTATTTGTACCTGTTTATTTATTGTTCCCTTTTTTGTTGAATTCATGTTTATTTACTGTTAGTTTTCATTTTCATTTTATTAATTGTTTTTATTACATACTATATCACTAACTATTTATATCAAGCTATCATTTACTTATTTTTATTTCCTTTTTTTAAATACTAGAATCTCTTTCATTTTTTCACGTTATTTTAATTTTTATACTGCATTAAAAAAAATCACATGATATTATAACATACAATTTGTAACACATATTCAAAAGCAAAATTTTCGCCAAAATGACGGGGGGGAAAAGCACGCGCAAATGTGATGCGTATATGACATCTGTGCCTAAATTTGATAGAAAATCATTCCTTTAATAAATTTAGAAATAAAATCATCGAATTTTTCTTTCCGAAAAGGAAAATCATATATGATAAAATGAAGATATCTCCATGAGCCATGTGCAGTGTTCCTTATTTATTTATTTATTTTATTTATTTATTTATTTAACTCACCAAATGTTGTTTGCACACCGTTCAATCAACCAAGATCACACAGCACAAGTACTAAAAAGAAACAAACAATGCAAAGATTAAATGACTGATTTATGTCACTATATATATATATATATATATGTCTGACGTTCATGCAATCTGCACTAGATAGCAGTACCAAAAATCTTCTACAAGCATGAAAGTATCACAGGAACCTTTCGATTAGTATTGTTTTTTAGTTGAATATTTAACTTCACTGTCCTATTTTAACAAGAGTTCACATTTTCTGTTTAACTGTTCATACTGCGCTCTAAAACAAGTAATATTAGTGATATATATTATGTGATATATTTACATATTACGAAACAGCACTTTTAAAAAAGGTATTCTTAAATGCTCTTTAAAAAGATTTCAATCCTTTTATTCAAATATGTTTCTGTTTTAGATATCATTTTCTTGGTTAAAAAGTGCGCGGTCGCACCTTATTTCCTAGTTTTTATCGATATGATTCATCATTATAAAATGTATACTTTCAACTAACAATACCTATTCTATTTAAATCAAAAAGTTCCATAAGTGGTAAAATGTACGCAATTCCAACTGTACTATTTTTATTTTAACAGTATAAAAAAAGTTAAAACAGTTGAAAAATAACTATAAACAATAATATAATTACAAAATAATATAGTGTAATAATAATATATAACATGCTATTTTATCAAAAATAGTTAAAAAACAATCTTTTTCTCTTTATTTTCAAGTAAACAAAGGCTTTGTTAACTTTAACTGCATTCATATAAAGGTAAACGTACCTTTATTTCACATTCTACGAACTTCCATCGAAAAATGATATATTTATCTAGTTCAGAATCACCGGATGATTTAATCCATTTATAATTTATCCATCTTTAATTAAATTAAAAAAAAAAGTATCTTTCCTTCATTCTTTTTAAGCGACTGTTTAAATTTCTCATTAACCCTTAACTGCACGATTTTTTCTGTTTTTATGAGAAAAGAAATATCTGAAATCTACATATCGATCTAATAAATTACACACACACACACACAAAAAAAGCTAAAATTTGATATTTTATGGCGCGTACCCTGTATATTCAATTGGGTGTTTTTAATATTGTATTGCTATAGTTTGGTATTAAATGGGCTTAAATTAATTAATTTTATCTTCTTAGAACTCTGCAGTTTTCTTTATATTATTATTTTCCAATTGAGCTACTTAACCATTCCCAACGAATCAGATTTTGAGCTCAAAATTGAGTTTAAGTTTGTGCTTTTGAAAACATTTAAAGAGATACAAAAAATAACGGATTAAAATAGTTGTACGTTACTTCAAAGTCTAAGGCGCCCCCTAACGGAATTTTTTGAAATTTATCTATAAAATTTATTTTCAAGGAAATACTGACATAAAGATTAGATTTAGCGAAAACCGCAAAAAAATCGACCAATGTTACGTTTTTTGTAATCATTTCAACCTCCCTCCTCCCTCTGAACTCAGTTCAATTTGCGCTACTTAACCATTCTTAATTATTCATATTTAGAGTTCAAAATTTAAGTTTAAGTCTAAGATTCCGAAAACATTTTATGAGATGCAAAAAATAGCGGCAAAAAATAGTTGTTCGTTACTCCAAAGTCTAAAGTGCCCTCAATCAGCATTTTTTGAAATTTTTCTTTATAATTTATCTTCAAGAAAATATTATTAGCATAAAGATTAGATTTAGGGAAAACCGCAAATCAGTCGACCAATTTTTCCATTTTTTATGTTTATTTGAAATTTTGGACCCTAAATTTTAATGGCGGCTATCTCCATCCGAAAACATTTGGGACCCACGGTTTCCTATTTAATATTGTTTGTCTTGATGTGTACTATCACTCCTCTTTTTTATAAAAAAAATTTAGAATGACCCTGTATATATATTAGTAATTAAATAATACAACTATGTAGTATAAATTACCATAAATCGAAAGATTACAGGAACACACTTCGGGGATTAAATCTCAATATACCGACACCAGCAATATAAACACGTGTCTGTAAGGGCACAAGTCTCAAACTTGCAGTAAGAATTGAGAGGAGAGCTTACAAAGAAAGCGACAGGGGGTGCGAATAGTTCATTCAAAGTTTTGTTATTTAATTGTGTTTATATTTTGTTGCGTTGTTACTATTTTTTTATTTATCGCATATATTTCAGTGCTGTTTCATTTATTTACATCAGTGTCCTACACATAAAATAATCGTTGTATTTTTGAAATGTAAGATTCCTACCCTCTATTAATACGTAGTAGTTTTAATTAAAAATTGTACGTATTTCTAAGGCCACACTTTTTAAAATTTTGCTTTTGAATTTACATATACTGAACTAAATTCAAAATATGCAATCAATTTTACTTTCTTTGAAATAGATTTTTTTATTGTTTTTAGTCTTTACAATACTTAAATAAGTAATTCTGCGAAAAATTATCTAATAATCATCAAAACACCATATTGCTGCATGCACTCACAGTCCCCTAATTACCTTTCTGCATTTAAAAAATTATATGACACTATTTACCTTCCTAAATTGCATTAAAGTTTATATTTACATTAAAATACCGTCCATTCCCTTAACCTCAGATTTGTGCAGTATGCAGCGAGAGCGAGGGAGGAGCTACTTCATTGAAATGCAGTTATTGTGTGCAAACCTCTTCAACTGAATGAAAGCATGTGGCAAAATTTTGGACCATCTTGTTCAAAAGCTAGATGTACAGTAAGTTTGATTTCCAAAAGTTTCCATATCGCACAAAAGATTAGAACTCTCAGTAACTCGAATGACTAGTTTTATAAGAATCAACAAAGCGAACTTAATGCCGTATAGGCGTTCGCCTGTTATTAGAATCTGCTGTGAGTTGCGCTTGCTGACGAATAATAAACCCCAACTTTTTATTTCAAAATAATCATTTAATTTTACTGGTGTGAGTGTATAATTTGTTTTGTTTTCTTAATTTTGATTTATGTAGTTCACCGAATTTAAAATTCACCGATTCAATCCCCTACCATTAATTCTGATTTTTTTTTTCAGAGTGCTAATATCTTCCACCATATATTTCAGAAATTCTGGACATACAATATCTTTCAACCCAATATCCTTTTTCGTAACAGCAAAAAAAAAATCTGTTATGAAATTATATCTAATGGAATTTCAAAAGTTAAATACTTTGTAAATTATTAAAGGTACGTATATATTAAGACAGGAAGGATCACTATTAATGCAATAATTCAACAGTCAGTGAATCCTGGCCCCAGCTTACATAACATGGGCCAGGATTCGAACTTGTGTCAGAGTGTACAGTGCTGTTGCTCTGTTGTATTAATTATGATTATGTTCGTCTTAATATATAGGTATTTTTGACAATTAATAAATTGAATTCAGACGTTAATTTATCTGTTCTTTGTTAATGTTTGAAAGAACTGTAGATAAGAGGTGAGATATTTCTTCAGCGCCTGAAAATTGTCCCCCATTTCAAAATTGACCTGCAGGCTCGAAACAAAAATTGCAAAAGTAAATATAATAAATACATTTCTTCCTTAAAGCTTTGATATCATTTTAATACATTACCTGTCGTACTTTCGGTACTGATTATCATTGGTAATAATATTTATTATCTTTATTCATTCGGAAATTGCATCGCATAGTTTGAAATCTTTTATATACTACTTTTATTTAACATAATAGTAAAAGTCATAACGTTAAAATTTCTGCTAAGCATTAAACAGAAATATCTATTTTTTGAAATCTAGTGAATAATAATAATAGAAATAACGGAAAATACAATTTTTCACATCGAGATAAATAATTATTAATAATTTTTTAATTATTATATATCAAATTTGAAATACTGCAATTACATAAACAAACGGAAAGCTCAATATTGTAAATAGGAACACAAGGCCAAATTAGGAGATTGATAAATTCAATTGATAAATTCAGATTAATAACCTCCCCCCCCCCTTTTTTTTTTTTTTTTTTTAATTTAGAAACAGTACAAATTAAGACTTTTTTTCTTTTGTCTTATTGTGACATTGCGATGCAAGGGCGGATCCAGCCCAACCTCCAGGGGGGGGGGTCACAACTTTTGATAGATGATTTAATGAAACAATTTTAAAATACAGTAAATCTTGTGAAAACGGAATTACGATAAAAAGTAGCAAATTTTGCCGATCGGGCATAAAAAAATCACGAAATTTGTCGATTAGGCACGTAAAAATCACGAATTTTGTCAATCGGGTGCGAAAAACTTCAGATTTCGTTTATCGGCAAGGAAAAAAATGTAATTTTGTTTATAATACTTGAAAAAAAATTTTTCATAGGTTGTAGAAAAGTTGCCTGTTTTGTCTGTTTACCGCGCAAAAAAACGCGAATTTCGTTGACCTGGCGCGGAAAAATCGAAAATATCGTCAACTGGACATTGGAAAATCGCGAGTGTTGTATATCGGCCCTCGAAAAATTTCGAATTTTGTCTGTATGTCTCAGAAAAACCACAAATTTTGTCGATCGAGCGCAAAAAGTTGCGAATTTTGTCTATCTGAAATGAAAAAATCGCAAATTTCGTTAACAGGGCACGGAAACCTCCCAAGTTTGTCGATCGCTTCGTAAAAAGCGCGAAATTATTCGATCGGGAACGGAAAAATCGCGAATTTTGTTGATTGGGAATTAAAAAAATTGCGAATTGTGAGTTCATATGGAACGCAAAAATTACCAATTTCGTGAATCGGGAAATTATTATCGCGAATGTAGTCGATTGTCTTCGTAAAAAGAGCGATTTGGGCGATTGGGTACGAAAAACTCGCAAATTTTTTCGATTCGGAACGAAAAAATCGCTAATTTCGTTGATAGGGTAAGGAAAAATCGAAGATTTTGTCGATGACGCACGGAAAAATCAAACATTTTTTTGAGCGGCTGCAGAGCAATAACAAATTTCATCAGTTTATCGCGAGAAAAAAATCACATATTTCATTAATTTACTGCAGGGAAAAAATGCAGATTTCATCAGTCAGTTAAGAATCTCGAATTTTATTGTTTGATGCGGAAAAATGCATTTTCATGGACAAGAACGGAAAAAGGCGCGAATCTTGTCAATTGGGCACGGAAAAATCCCGAATATGGTCGACTGCTTTTGTAAAAAGCGAGAATTTAGTCGATCGGGAGAGAAAAAATCGCTTTTGGTAGGGCACGGAAAAATTGCGAACGTTGTCGATCGGGAACGAAAAAGTCGCAAATATGGTCGTATAAAGCGGATATACAATTGATCTGGAATGAAAAAAATTCGCAAATTATGTTGATATGGCGAACAAAAATTGACAATTCCATCGATCGGGAAAGAAATTATTGCAAATATGGTCGGCTTCGTAAAAAGCATGAATTCCGGCGATCGAATACAAAAAACTCGCGAATCTTATCGATTCGGAACGAAAAAATAGCTAATTTTGTTGATTCGGAACGAAAAAACAGTCAATTTTGTCGATTCGGAACGAAAAATCGCTAATTTTGTTGATAGGGTGCGGAAAACCGCAAATTTTGTCGATGATGCGCGGAAAAATTAAATAAATCTTTGAACGTCTGCAGAACAATCGTGAGTTTCGTCAGTATCGCGAGAAAAAAATCACGGATTTTATCAGTTTACAGCAGGAAAAAAATGCATAGCTTGTCATTCAATTAAGAAATGCGTATTTCTTAGTTCGAGTACGGAAAAATTCATATTCATCGAACGAGAACGGGAAAATGTGCTAATTTTGTGGATTGGGCACGAAAATCGTGAATTTTTTCAATCAAGTGAAGAAAAATCGCAAATTTCTCAGACCATTCGTGGAAAAATCTCAAATTTCTTCGATCACACCCAAAAAAATCATGAATTTCATCAATTACGCATGTAAAAATTCTGAATTTCGTATATCGGCTTCGGAAAAATTGCGGACTTCACCGATCGGGTGCGGAAAAATTGTGAATTATGTCGATCAGGAGCGGAAAATTCGTGAATTTTCTCGATCAGTTTTCAAAAAAGCGCATATTCTTTCGATTAGATGCTATTTTGCGTTTCTGTTTTAGCACCTTTTATTTAGACTGTACAGTGTACATCCATCTTTGAAGAGCTCCAGGGGGGGGTCATGACCCCCATGACCCCCCCCCTTGGATCCGCCACTGTTGCGATGAAATTTCTGAATTCCTTCAACTTAATTCGCAGCAAATCCTTTAAAAGTTGAATACGGATTCCATTCGAGAAGGTACTGAAACTATTCCGAAATTTCCGTACATTTAAAGAAGTCTTTTTTAGTTCCCTTTGTTATTTTAATGATATTGGGTAACTTGTACAAGAGGCATTTCATTTCTCCCATACGTCCGGAAAGTCAAAAATTCCGCATACAAGTTCCTTCCAAAATGTTTATTACACTCAAGGACCATTCAGTATGAGCAAATAGGCGTGTGCATTAAAATATCGATTTGGATGTGGGTGGAGCTATGATGAACTGAAGTATACCGTACGGAAATGAATGAATGAGCACTACCGTCTCAATATTCTAGAAAGGATGGTTAGAAAATCCGAACCCCTTTGATGTCATTAAAGAAGATTATTCGCTATCTATCCGACTATCTATCTCCCCACCCTACTACCAGTTTTCAGTAAAGAGCATTACTGTCTCAATATTCTAAAAGGAACATTTAGGGAATCCGATCCCCTTTGACGTCACTAAAGAAGATTACTCGCTTGACGACCTCGCAACTATTTATTTCCCCGTCCTTGTACCAGTTCTCAGCAAACTGTCGTTTAACGAACCCCGTGTTTCACATTCTGTGGAATTATTTCTCGAAATTTGATTTAGTTTAATTTCAAGAAAAAAATTATCAAGTGACTAATTTACCAAGTGTAAATTTTTCGTTTTATGTTCAATCTTTTCAATGTGTGCTTAACAAGATGGATTAAACGGTGATTGACACAGAAACTGAAAAAATATAAATAATATATTTTAAGTAACTATTAAGAAAGTACACTCCTGTATTAAATAAATGTTAAGTAAATTTTAAATAATTTTTCAATGATAACTTAAAACGATTTTAGCTTTATATCGTATTTTTAACTGTCTGTCACTGGTGAATGACGCTGCCGAGACGGAAAGTTCGGCGTTAGTCACCGATGAGTGACGTAGCAGTCAACGTGTTAAATAAAATTTTCTGATGTAGTTTCAGGATTTATTGCCTGTAACAATTTTTTTCCGATTTCTGACATTCACGTCTAAAGTATTTCTTGATTTCAGCTTATGATTTTTTTTTTCCAGTAGCTATTCAAATGTTTTATACGTGTATAGAAAAATATCTTTTAAAAATTTTGTTTTTAAAAGATGAGTAATAAAAGAGCGTTGATACTTTTGTTTCATAACTATAAATGAAGTTACATCATATAATTTAAATAAACTGTTAGATGCCGTTTGACATTAGAAGAAATATTTAAAAATATGTTTAGTTAAGAAATTAGTTATTATATGAGCGATTTTTTTTTCAAATCTTAAAAAAAAAAAAAAAAAAAAAAAAAAAAAAGTATTTAACCCTTTGCTCCCCAGTGGTTTAGGTCTTAAACCACCGATCTTTAATTCGTATATTTCAGTTCCCACCAGAAAATTAAAACAACAATATTTGCTTTAATCAATAACAGAACATTCCATATTTAATTAAAACGAAATTAGCCATTGAATTTTTCTGGTGTGAAATGAACTACATAATTTCTAGAACGTGTTCTGGCATGGGAATTAAAGGGTTAAAATATTTTGGTGATGTAGTTACAAATTAGTTATTTCTAACATTTTAATTATACCGCTTGGGCTCTTTCATATAGTTTATAGAAATTTTTTTTATGAATTATTTAATAAATATATCTGCATTTTGTCAACATAAAAATTCATTTATTTTTATGATTTATTTTGATTTGTAATTTAATGTTTGCTTTAAAACTTTTTTATTTTTTTATTTATTTATTTATTTTTATTTATTTTTTTTTTTTTTTTGTATATGTATAAGTAAATAAGCAGATTGAGTTTAAAAACACTTAATTTCTGACGTAAATTTCAAATATGAAACGAATAATAAATAATTACAAATAGTAATCATGAAGTATTCTATTTTATATTATTGTTTACATAAGCACAGTTTTTAAAAATTGTTTTTATTATTTTACTTTATAAAATCTTTTTTAAAAACCATTTATAGTCTTCTTTGTAATTTTTTTTTAATCTTAATTTATTTGAAATTATTTTATATATTTAAGAGGAAAAAAAATTATTCCTTATGTTTATCAGAAAGAATGTAATTTAGGCAAGAATTTAAATAGACAATGCGGGATTTCTTCCCCCCTTCCCCTCATTAGATGAAATCAAGAAACACTTTAGACGAGAATGTCTAAAATTAGGAGATATTACGATAGACAAATCACTGGAAATAAATTTGAAAATTTTAATCATAATTAAAGATTATAAGAATGCCCTGAGAAACTTACCTCTGATGAAGAGTAGTAATGCTTATTAATAATATAATAATGATGATGAATATAATACAAATAGTAATACTGATGAAAAATATTATCACTTAATAAGCTTTTCTTTGAATTCTATGCACGTAAACAAGATACGATTCATGTCATTCATTTACTCATATTAGGCAGTCGATTCATTTAATGAATTTTGTTGGACATATCGCTCCGCATACCTACTTCATCGTTTTTTTTTAAATTTATTATATTTTGAAAGTTTTAAATGTTATTTTGGAAATGAGCGCATACGGAAGGAAGCCTTCGGTGCTTCCATCTCTTATCGATTTAATGATTACAAGGTAGAACCCGTCAAATTTTGACGAAAGAGAATGTTTAAGAAGGAACTGTTTCATTGACTTATAATAACCTAAAAAATTAGTTTATAGTAAAAAATACATTTTATATTGGTAAGTCTAACTCTTAAGCAAACGATATTTAACGTCAAATTAACAAAATACTATTTCTCTAAAACTCAGTTGTAGAAATTGTTAAAATTACACTTTAATCGTACATGTAAGCAGTAAAAAATAATAAAGATCTGTTATTATAATAAAAATATCGATTAAGTTTTTTTTTTTTTTTCCTAGTATTCCAAAATGAAAAAGCAAAATTTTTTCAACTTTGACTCAGTAATAGAATTTTTTCCTCCTGAAATCAAAACCCGGCATCATTTTCAATATATCAAAATTTAAAAATGCACATTTTGTATCTGTATTCACCTTTTCAAAAAAATTGGCATTTTAATTTGATCATTTTGATTCAAAACTTGAAGTCTCAATGGGGCTATTAGCTGAAACAGATATTAAACTGTAGATATTCTTTTACGTGTAAATAAAATTTTTAAAATTAAATCAAAATTCACCAGATTTTATAACAGAAGATATTTTAATTTCAGTTTTTTTTTTCCTTTTAATGAGAAAATGTCAACATAAAGATACAGTAATCAATTTCTTCCCTTTTTTCCTTTGCTTTTAAAGGAAATGGAATACTCCTGTTGCCGCAATTAGAAAAGCGGTGTTAAAAGCTACAAAAAAATTAATATTTCAAAAGCAAATTAAGATACAGCTTTCAAACAAATTTCATTTAAAAGTACATTTTTTAAAAATTGAAAGTGTGCGGTATTTAGAAGCTAAAAAAATTGTAGTAGTAAAAATTGCAATATCGAAATTTCATTTAAAATTTGAAAGTGTTGCCATTCGCAAAATGACGTATGCGTTACGCACAGATACGTTTAGCCTTTATAATATAAGATATGGATACATAGAGCAATTGTTTCATGGTTTTGCAATTTTTTTGCCTTCAACTTTAATGCAAGTATTCAATATTAACATTTTATGAATGAAATCATGCGATAAATAATACTTCTAGGCTTTTAAAGTTAACTGTTTATAGATACAATAATTAAAAAATGTTCTGTAAAGTCAGTTAAATAAAGAAATAGAGCTTTCAAAAAATAAAAATTATTAATAACGGAAATCTAAAGGAAATTTCGTACAAATTGACCCAAGTCTGCATTTTTTAAACTACTAAACAAGAGTGGTAGGGGAATTCACCACCAGAAATCATCCACTATGATAATTTTGTTTCAAATAACATTAAAGTAAAAATCTTAATTTGGTGCTTCCATCTATAATCGATACGAATCAAATGAAATTACTGATTCTTCTATCCAACCTGAAAATCACACCGGTAAAAAATCTTTGCCTTGTTATACCAGAAAAAGTAAATCTAAATCATAAGCACTAAAATAACGCTATCTTAATGGGCAATGTGCGTCGTTTTTTTTTTCTTTAACTGACAAAATCATGTTTGCATATAGTTAAATCAACCCGAGATTACACACAGCACAAGTACTTAAAATAAATAAATAAGAAATTTGGATATTGAATTTTAATAATAAAAATTAAAAAAAAAACCATACAAAAAAAACTTTAATAACACAAAATTAAAAATTGCCTTAGCATTCTAATCATGTTAAATATTTGTTATCAAAAGTAGCATTTTTTAGGAGTGGCCAGAAAAACGAGGAACAGGTTCCTTGGAACAGTTCCTAGAGAAAAAACGAAGGAACTGTTTTTTTCGAGGTAAAATTTCATCTGTCGCCAAACCAAACGCTGACACATTTTCTCTTCCTTGCGATTGGTTGATGACGGCAAAAGAATTACCAAACATCAAGGATCATCATTAAATATTGTTGTAAAGGTGCCAGAAAAGTGGAAAAATCGTCTAAATAACGATGCCAAGTCAGAGGAGCAGCTTGGAAAGGAACATTCTTTAGAGAAAAAACAGTGACTCTCGTTTTATATTATCATTGCGCAGCCGCAGAAAAACGAACGGAACAGATTGTGGAATGAAGAAGTGTAGATAGTTTTTTGTAACAGGTTCGTTCGTTCCAGGAACAGGTTCCTTTAGCTGTTTCTTCTATGTTTTTTCCGTTTCAAAGTCGAGATTCTTGTCCTAATGCGATATGCTGTTATAGTTTTCAATAGGTTGTGGGGAGAAGGGAGGGTGATTTTTTTATTAAGAAGTAGCGGTTAGAAAAGATCTTAGCTGTCAGGCTGAAAATTCAGTTATCCGTTTTAATTTTGATACATGACGGATTACCGATAGGATAATAAGTGCTTGCCAGACGCTTAAAACTAGACGAATTTTTTTTTTTTCTAAGAAGGTTAGAAGATTAGGTGATGGGTATTTTGTATTTTCATGACTTTCAATTTTTCAAGTAGTTACGAAAAAAAAAAGTCATTGACGAGAGTGACCAAATATTTATGTGCGCAGCAAATTTTTGGTTTTATACAAGTCTGCTCAGAAGGAGGGGGGCGATCACCCCATCGCCTCCCCCCAGATCCGTCATTGAAAGAGACATTCCCTTTTATACATTATCTTTCTTTTAAAATTGAATAAATAACGATGACGCCGCTGCATCTCCGTCGTAAATGACTTTTTTTTCGCTCATATTAAGAAAACTACTGCATACAAAAATATTTTAATCGTAAATATTGTAAAAAAAATGTTTGGTAAATATGTTAAAGCGGAGTATTTTTAAATCAAAGAATTATTTTAATATATTTTTAATGTTAAAGTTGATTAAAATCGCTTCACGCGATTTTTGTGCCATTTTCAATATTGTACCGACCAAAAGTGTATGAAGTTATGCATCGAATTGAACCAAATATTTTGTGTATGTGTATGACTATGGCTAGTTGGCCCTCCTTGAATTTGAAAAAGATCCGCTGGAAGGGGGCGCTGCAATCGCTATTTTTGTGCCATTTTCAATATTGTACCGACCAAAAGTATATGAAGTTATGCATCGAATTGAACCAAATTTTTTGTGTATGTGTATGACTATGGCTAGTTGGTCCTCCCTGAATTTGAAAAGAATCCGCCGGAAGGGGGCGCTGCAATCGCTATTTTTGTGCCATTTTCAATATTGTACCGACCAAAAGTATATGAAATTATGCATCGAATCGAACCAATTTTTTTGTGTATGTGTATGACTATGTCTAGTTGGTCCTCCCTGAATTTGAAAAACATCTTTAAGAAGGGGGCGCTGCAATCGCGATTTTTGTGCCATTTTCAATACTGTGCCGACCAAAAGTACATGAAGGTTATGCATCGAATTGAATGAAATTTTTTTGTGTAAGTGTATGGATATGGTTAGTTGGATCGCCCTGAATCTGAAAAAAATCCGCCGGAAGGGGGCGCTGAAATACCGAATTTTATGCCATTTTCAATATTGCACCACATAAAAGTGTATGAAGTTAGTTCTAGAACTGAACTAAACATTTTGTGTATGATTATTTTTTGCTAAGGTAAGTAGGCCCTCCCTGAATTTGAAAAAAAAATCTGCTTATCATTTTATTGTCCATCGGCTCGTGCAGAGACGGAAATTCGTTTTTACTCCGATTAATTGATTGAAGCAGAAATTTAAGATGAAAATCAAAATTGGTAAAATATTGAATTCAATTTATTAAAGCATTAAAATGAGTAACTATTTTTTTTTAATATTAAAATGTATGTATGAGATAGAAGAAAGTTTTGGGATTGGCACATCCAACTAGTTTTATATTTGAATATTTTTTGCAATTTTAAATTAAGATTGATTATATGAATTTGATGATATGAAAACAGTAGTTTTTTGGAATTTGAAATGGAATTTAATATATTTAGCTCTAAATTTTATGTTTACTTTATTAAAACAAAATACTTTAATTTAAAAAAAATCAAAATTTAATGTGATAATTTTTAATGCCTTTATTTTAACCAATATGTGTGGTCACATTTCTTCTTACCACTCTGTATCCCTATGACACAAACTGTCACAATTTTACGAATCCCCCCCTCCTCGAAGCATGACGCTATTTGGGGACGGCTCCTAACTAGACAATATATGCAATTAAATAACAGCTCGGCGAATTTGAAACACAACATAGCTTTTTCTTTGCTTTGTCTTGTGAAGTATTAGTAAGCTGAACATGTGTTCATTATCAGAACATAAAATTCTCTCGCTAAAGTGTTTGTTAAGGTTGTTCTCAACTGATCCGTTCAACAAGCGCAAAACGAGGTGTCACATTTACAAATTCATTTTTTAACGGAGAGATATCAAACTGGAAAGCCTGACTATGGAAGTGATTTTGAATAGAACTTTTCCATTTTATGATAGTATATATTCTATTCTATATAGTATATATTCTAAGCTATTTCTATCACGTGATCACCCGTTTTTCTCCTGCTTTTCGACCGATTTTTCTGCTTTCGTCGGGAAATGTGCACAAAAACGTCCACTTTGAAGGCTTATTATGAATGATCTATTACTTTTTTTTAATAGAAAATTGAGTGCAATTAAACAGTTTCTGAATAACAACACCTGAAATTTTCATGCCTTTCTGAGCAAAAATAAATTAATGCATGCGTCACAAAGTTTCCCTTTTTGATTTAAGAACACCCTTAACCGATCTATTTCTAAACCGAAGAGTTCGTTAACCGATCGCTCAATGTAACATTATTAGATGTAACCTTTTGCTTTTTTTAATATTTTGTTTAATAAAGGTGTAAATTGAATTGGATGTATAAAATTACTACTACTACTAACTACTACTACTACTACTACTATTACTACTATTAATAATAATAGTAATAGTAATAATAATAATAATAATAATAATAAACACTTATGCACTGAATTATGTATAATTTCCACACTTCACCCTTCCTCCTACTATTTTCTCACTACAACTAGCTTTTTTTTTTCTTAAAACTTAAAGATAGCTCTTATGCAGATAAATAATAAGTACATTTCAGGCAATGTTCAAATTATAATTATTATTTAAAAAGAAGCACTAGTAAAAACATTTCTACAGTGAAAGTTGAATGCATTTTTTTTTAAAATGTTTAACTTTAACAAACGAATGGTTTGGTTTATTTTGTGTCGGCCGATTATTTCTCGAGGGATATAGGCCTAGGGGTGGGTGCCCTTCGTGGGGGTCTTTCTAAGGGAACCTAACCCGTATTTACGCAAGGTTCGAAGAAAACCACGAAAACTCCGAACGGTTACTCCGACGGCCGCGAGTGGGTTCGAACCCAGCACCCGCCGTCTACCAATTGAGAGGTCAGAACCTCTCAGTCAACAAACGAATAAATAAAGATTTTTAATGTATGACGAAATGAATAAAGAATATTCAAAAATTAATAAAATATAATTTAAATTAAATAAACAGCTCAGTAAAAAGTTATTCTTCAAACTTAGTTCTTAAATTTGTTCTTAGTTAACAAAACATTACTACTAAAAATTTCAATTTTATTCTCTGAATTAATTGATTGTTGAATATTACTATAGCTTCAAGCTTCTTAAAAAAGGGGGAGGGGGCTTTAAAAATGTAACACTAAGTTTTATTAAATATTTTTAACACGAAATTTAATATTTTTTGTGTATTATTATTTTATTGTGGATGTACAATTAGAAGAATGTATAGAATTATGTACGTTAAAAAACTCATATACATATGATTCATAATTGCTGTCAAAACTTCTTATCGCACTATCTATTTTCTGCATCAGTCCGAAATCTTTTAATTTGGAAAAAATTCTTAGAATTTTTAAACATTTACAAAAGTGGTTTTATAAACATAACCCATCACAATGTTCGCATCGAAATCAATCGATAATTGTTTCTTGTCTGTGTAAAGTTTTCTAATTTTTATTAGACATAAATATAATGAAACATTTAAGAATTTATGATGAACTTTTAAATTTCCTTTAAAATTGTTCAGTTTTGCGAACTTTTTATCTATATGGTATCTTTGCGCTATTGCATTATAATCATCTTCAAGTTTTGTAAAAGTGGAAGAAAATACACTTTGAATTTATGGTTGTTCTTCGATTCAAACTGTATACTTTCCAACATATTCTGGAATTTATTGTTTAACACATAAATGTAGCCGATGTTCTAATTCATAAATCAACAAATCGACCACATTTTTTCTGTTTTTCGATAAAGACAAAGAAACTTTAAAAAAATAGCTGTCAAAGTTGGGTGTTTTGAAACAAAATTCTAGACGCCGACGGCACGAGACGGAAATCTCTTACACCCAAGACATTATACATTTATCGAAAAATAAGAAAATTCTATTCTACTTTAAATCATTTCAATAGTTATACCTGGGGATTTCATGCTTGAAAATGGTTTCAAAGAATGTGTCGAAGTATTCAAAATATTATGCTTCGAGCAAAGAAATTTTTTTTTTTTGAGAAAAGCCTTAAGGGCCCGCTTCACTCAAATGAAAAGACTCGTTCGCTAATGCTAATTCTATGGAAGAAATTTATAAAGATATCTTGATTGATATAAAGATATCTGTAAACAAAATCGAAAAAGTAAAAAACGGCCTGCATTTAGATCCATCTCAGCTATCCAATGCAAAAAGAATCATTTAAAAATATTAAAATGCAACCGAGATATCTTTATAAATTTCTTCCATAGGATTAGCATTAGCGAATGGGTCTTTTCATTTGAGTGAAGCAGCCCCTTAGTCCCTTAGTATTATTTCATCATTTAACCCTCTGAGTCGCGACGGAATATTACAAGTAACACTTAATGTAATCCGTAAATGTCACAATGACATCAAAAGTTTATAATAAACTTTGCTTTTAAAATGTATTTTTACTTATTTTAAAATAAATTTGTAAATTATGGTGTCTGAATCATTTCAACATTTTAGCAAGAGATACTTTGCCCTTGAAAGGATAAAAAGAAAAAAAATTAGCTAATATTTAAATGTTTATTAGTATTCATTATCGTAAAAGATTCATTGCTTGTTGTTTTATGTTTTATATAAAAATAAATAAATAAATAAATAAATAAAAACACGAAGTCCCTGCATTGGCCAGTCTGGGAAATATAAGAAAGGGCGTTTCACACTTTTTATTGTTTTCTACATAGTCGAACGGAGCCGGAACTTGGACTTAATTGTTATCAGGATGTGTAGAGCAAATAATACGTTTTACCAAAAAAAAAAAAAAGGCATGTGTTTCTATAAAAAGGGCCGAGCTCGGAGCTGGAAATTTTGACCCGTGCAGACGTCTAAGACCACTGGCTTGGACACATTTTTAACTCGAGTACATATGCAAAAAATAAGAAAGTTATTTAGGAAGCAAAATAACTACAGAGAAATGTAGTAAATGACAAACACTAAAAATTCAAATATGAGCTTCTACATTTTTTATCTTTTAAATAAAGAATTGAAACAATTCATTATTTTTTTCGTCAGAAATCTCCTTGTTTATTTTTTTACACATTTTTTTTACTACATAAGTTTGGAGGGGGGGGGGACATAATGGAGAGGAAAAACCCCTTCTAAAACGGGGGAGGGAGTTGAACCTTTCCCCCAGTAACAAAAAGAAAAACTGCAGTTTGTTTTTTTCTTGTTGAATTATTTTAAGTTACTTGAAAAATAAATAAATATCTTTTTTTTTTTTTTTTTTTTATTTGCATCAGATAAAAGGAAAACAGAGTTAAGTAAATCTGAAAACCAAGAAAAAAGCAATTGATGTCTCTTTTCCCCTCCCCAATCTTGCTGGCGAAAAAATTATAGCTCAGCATTTGGCATTATCTTCAGTTTTCAGCTTGATAATTTGAATAACTCTCAATAATTTCAATTTATCTCATTTTAATAGTTTAAGTTTAGGATTATAAAGTTTGGAAAAAAAATATCTCATAGACAATTTAATCCTGTGATTATCAGAGCATAATACGTTCAAGGAATTAAGTAAGGCATATAATCTGAATTAATCTAAACCAGAGAAATTCAATAATATGTTTTGATTTATTTAAATACGGAATATCTGTCATCAATCGAAGCAATTATTTACACGTTAAAATTTTATTGGGAATTTGGAATATTCTAAAACGAACATAAGATAACAAACACTTTTGTCATCCACATGTGACACTGGAAATTAAAGAATAAAAGTTAAACACCAAAATTGTATTTATTGCAGTTATTTTAAATATTGGTCCTGGGTTCCAATCAACATTTTTATATTGGTGAACCCACTATTAAAATATTTCATCATCTTTCCAAAATAACATTTTATTAATTTCTCTGTAACAAAATTTTTACTTGTAAACTGAAAAAAAAGTATATCCAGATGTTCTTTTGTAATCAGAAGCCCTCTTCATTAATTTAAATTCCCTTTTCAAACTGCAACACAACTGCCCCAGTACTAAAGCAAAGAAAGGAGGAGAAAAACAAACAATCAATGCCCTGTCTATTACTGGAACAGTCCCAGAATGTGCACTGACGAAACAGGTCTTGATGTTCATTCCTCGTTCGTTTCGAGATCACGTGACCCGTTCCAAAGGAGCAGTTCCAAGGAACCGTTCCAAATTTCGTCGGAACAGTTCGTTCCCGTTTTTCTAATGGAGCAGGAGTGCCCATGCCCACCGCGTGTGATTTTGCTTATTTACATGAAAGAATACACCGGCTGCCAACTTAGGGCAATCGATGAACATGATATTGGGTCAATATTGTCTTGGTAAGCAATCAACGGACTTTTAATATATTATTATTTTACTCTATAGATTTTATGGTGTGAGTTTTACATTTAAAAGGAATCAATTTTGTTTTTAATTTGTGTTTATATCAGGCATGTCCTTAAACCTGAAGGAATGTACATACATTTTGGTTTGGTTTTGTTTATGCCGGCCAATTATCTATGCTTGGGATATAGGCCCTATAGAGTGGGATGCCCTTGGTGGGGGTCTTTCTAAAGGAACCTAACCCGTATTTACGCAAGGTTAGAAGAACACCATAGAAAACTCCGAACGGTTAGGCCGACGGTCGCGATTGGGTTCGAACCCAGCACTTACCATCTACCAGTTTCGAGGTCAGAACCTCGCGACCACTGATGGGGCCATACGTTTTGGAAAAGTGGAAGAATTTTATGTTCATAATATTCACAACAAATATGAATGAATTTATTGAAAATGTGTTTTTATCATTATTAGACAGATCTTCCTACTTAACAACGATGATCATTTAAATAGCGCAATGACATTTCGCATTTAACAAGAAAATTTAGAATAAAATACTGATAATATTTTCTATTCAATAATTGCGCTTGTTTAGCTAATTATTAATGCTAAAAGTTTAAAGTATATATTGTATATATTGTATATATATATATATATATATATATATATATATAACCTCTAAATTACGGACACCTAGGGAACGCGGAAACTGTCCGCTATTCGGAGATGTCCACTATTGGGAAAACGTCAGAAATTTTAAAAATGCTAAAAAATGCTTAATATTTCGTGTTAATTGACTTTTTTTATGCCCTAAAACTTGTATTATATGATTAAAATTAAAATATTAAAATATTATTTTTAAGCAATGAAAACTGATATAAAATTCTGCATATCTTTATCCCCTGTTATTTTTATTCTTAAGATAAAAATCTGTCACAATATATTACTTTTGCTCGGGATGACACGTAATTTGTTTTTAATCAGAAGTTTAAATTCTAAAAATCGTATTAATCCTTCTGAATCATCTTTTAAGAAAGAAATTGTGTTCATATTAACTGCATTTAGTTTTTTCTTTGAAATTTTTGATAATGCATTTCCAGTTTTCAGCATCTGTTTCATCACCACAAATTGTAAGCTTTTGTTGAAAATTCTGAAATGATATAATCGCATACATCAGCTGATTCTTCTTCAGTAGGTAATTCAATTTAAATATTCATGAAAATTTCAGCAGTTTCTTCACTCCTTCACCTCCCAATTTTAATTCTCCGGAGAAGGGAGAGGGATTGCTCCTTCTAGGTCACATCCTGAATTCAAGACTGGGCGTGGCAAAGCGAATAAAAGGAATTATATAGATATATCCAGCTTTGGGGCGTGGAAGGGAGGACTTTTCACAGCCCGCATTTATCTCTGATCACAAAATTTATGACGCATTGCTCTGAAAAATTTGGAGGTTTTTTGCTTTTTCTTTTTTTTCCCTCATATATATAAAAAAAAAAAAAAAAAAAAATATTTTTCATTTTTTATCTGCAAAATTAATGTCCGCTATTCGGAATGTCAATTATTCAGAGATTAAACATACAAAAATTTAGGTTTGGGGAGGTGGGATTGGAAAACTGCTCTTTAAAATGAGGTGTTCGCTATCCGGTAATGTATGTTATCTAGTTTGTACTGTACATATATATATGCATTCAAACTTCTTTTAAAGGCCGTTCATATTTAAGGACCAAGGTTTTTTGGAACGAAAAATTTTTTCAAAGCCTTAATACTAATTTTCTCCCATGAAGGTCCGTAACTACCCTTCATAAAGGCCTTTTTTTTTAGTATGTGCCTGAAACCCAAAACAGGTGTACTGATTTCCTAAACCAAGCGATGCAAATTTTAAACCGTACACTACAGCAATTGTTATGCAAAGACAATACTGTAACCGATTTCTTTTTCCAAAATTTTAATATTATTTTTTGATCAATGCTGTAAATTAATTCCATCTTTAAGGATAGGGCACGCCCTCCCCATTTTCTATTGACCCTTGAGGTGCTTGCTCACTGTACCTCGGCTATTTAAGACTTGTTTCTCTCCCTTTTGGGCTCAAAGATATTTTGATAAAGTGGTACAACCAGTTTGATTTTCTTTGAAGAGTGGACAGGTGGTGAAAGATAAGACTTTTAAGTCAAGCTATCATGTTTTAAGATAGTTGCAATTTTTAAAAATCATATTCTCATGCGTTTACTTTTATAAAGACATTAATATTTATTGCAATATCATCATATCATGAAAATGACTGCAAGCTGAAACAGCAAAAAGTTAAACTTTTACATTTCAGTCATTTTTTTATTTATGGGTGTCATTCGGAGAATTAAAACGCGCGGTCATTTTCAAAATAATTTTTTTCTAAAGAGAAAAATGAATAATAAAATAATGATGAAATAAATAACGAAATAAAACATTGAAAATTCTACTCGCTACGGTTCAAAATTATTGGGTGGGCTCAGGCCCCAAGGGCCTATATAAGTTGGCGCCACTGTCGCTTTTTAGGACTTTAGCCGCGTCCGAGTTGTTATCGGAGATTCGCGGTGATGAACGCTCCGCTGACAATGGTCGCAAAATTTCAATCCCAGATTTAGTTACTTCTAGTTGTCTTATTTTATTTTAAGCTTTAATTTTATCATAAGCAAGCCCTTTTTTGGATCACGTCAGGAACCGAAATACACTCGACTCTCGTTAATTCGAACTCGTCGGGACCACAAGAAATGTTCGAATTATCCGAAGCTCGAATTATGGAAAACATGCTTAATATGGTACTATTACAAAGGAATTAATGTTATAGTGTTTTTTAAATTTATTTCGTCTGTTATCATTAGAATATGACTTAATATTAATTTAGAATGCATAAATACATAAGCTAATTAAAAGATTAGAAACAAGCACAATTGAAGAAAAATTTAAAGCGTCACTGATGGATAGACGGGGCACTAAGAAAGTGGACATCAAATACATTGGATTATATGTATACGCGTTCGGAACAATTTTCAGAAAAATCAAAGAAAGAAAGTTATTCAAATGATCTCAAATCCGTGAGAAAGAAGAGAAAAATGAAAAATCGGAATTCTCGTTAGTTCGAATTAAACGAAATCAAGAGAAAATGAGTTCGAATTAATGAAAATTTTTAACGTTATTCTGCCATTGAAAGTTTCGGGGCTTCATATTTAGTTTGAATTAAGCGAAGATTCGAATTATCCGATTTCGAATTAACGAGAGTCGACTGTACTTTGTTTAGTGGAGTTGTGGACCTGTTATGGTGTTCCAAAGTGTATTTTTCATGACTAGTCTGCGGGCACCCTGGGAAACTTCGAAGGTTAACGAGTACTAGGTGATTGTCACTCAAAATTAGTGAGGCATGTTGTCCCCCTCTTTTGTGTTCTTAGAGTTAGTAGTCCGGCTTGGCTACCTTATGCTATGCTTTTTCTGTGCTCGTTGGTACCATACTGCCTTTTCATTCTTCGTTTTTTTTTTTTTTTCTTCCGACGCCAGTTGCTGAAATGACATTGAAGTGTATACTAACCAAACTTGTTTGGATGCTCCATGCGTCCTCATTTTAGGAGGTTCTATTTAACCTCGATTTTCCAGTTCTGGAATGATCTTAGGGTTTCCACCAGTCTCCAAATTATACCTTTTTGACGAGCATTGTTTCGAAATTCCTTTTTTATGTTTACTTAACAATTTAGTTGGAGGCCACGTGTAACGGTTTCATGTTGCGTCGGCACTGCTTAAGCACCGCGATGTCCTGTCATCGCAAGCAAAGTAAACTTTTGAGAAAATATTAAACTCACACCACTTTAATTAATTAATATTCTTAGAAAGAGAAATATGCGTTTTTCTCTTTAGCAATGTCTATTACTCAAATTCTTTCCAAAACGAGTGATCGCCTTTACGGCAGTAAGTTATCCTCGTTGAATAATTGACTAGATTTTTTATGATCAGTCGACCACTGGGACGATAATTTTTGGAACCCCTGTTACTGTTCCTTTGCGCATACCGTTTCGGGCATGATTTTGCTACTCGCTATTTTTTATAAAATCTGGCGAAGAACGTTATGGTCAAAATGGTATAACGTTCTTTTTCAGATTGCACGATTTGAATTCTATTCCATACAGAGCTGAAGATTTCTTTTTTATCAAATTTATTTTGAAGAGAAAAATAGAAATTTTGTATTTTTTAATATTTGTATCAGTATTAACAATTTTTATTAATGTGAATTTCCCAAAAGAATATTTTGTAATTTTAAATTTAGTTTAACTGCAGTATACTAAATTAAAAAAAAAATATTTACTTCATAATTTTAAATTACTATTATTATTTTAGAAAAGTTCTAATGAGTATTACTTCTTAGGAAATTAAAGTTAGGGAGAGGAGTAATATTTTGTAATAATTTTAAAATTAATTATATAGACAATATTTTAAATTAAAAAAATTATTTGTTTCATAATTTTATTTATTTGTTTTGGCAGGAAATTGTTAATGAGAATTACTCCATAGGAAATTAAAACAGGGAGAGGAGTAATATTTTGTAATTTTAAATTTAGTTTAAATGCAGTATTTTAAATTAAAAAAAATAATATACATGAGTATACGAATATAAATATATAGATATGTATATATAACAATTTTAAATTTAATTTAAATGCGGTATTTTAAATTTAATATTTTTTTACAATTTTAAATTTAATAATAATTAAATGTTTTTTCACAATTTTGATTTTCATAATATTTGTTCATAATTTTAAATATTTTATAATTTAAAATTTTATATTGTAAATGTAAAAGATCATTTAATTTTGAAGAAATAATAAATGTTAATAATTTTGTCATTTAAAGGCCCTTTAAATTATGAATTTGAAAAGATTCTATATTTTGATGTAGTTAATATACGTCGATGATGCTTACAATGAGTTTTTTTTATGTGTAAAGCATATACAGGGCTACTAAGTGTATAGCATTTATAGACACACACAAAAGATATCAGATAGCATATTCCATCCGAAGTACAGTGTATTAGCGATGATGGCAAAAAATGTATGTTTATGCGCTTTTACGTTTTACTAAAATTATTTATAGATTCTAGAAGGTGTGTATAAATGCTGTAGTTGATATACAAGCCTACAAAGATGAATTCGTAAAAATGAATGATTATGAGCGGGTAAATTGCTTGAAGCTGTTTGTTAAATAGTTATGATTTTTTACGCTACTAAGAAATGTTTGTAGAATACAGATCATTTGATTATAATAATTTTAAATGATAGAAAAATTAAATTTACTAAATCATTATAAAATATCAAATCATAAAAAATATTAACTTTTATTATTTATTTAAAATTTAAAGTTGTTTTAAAATTATGATAAAGTATTAACTTTTATTATTTATTTAAAATTAAAGTTCTTTTAAAATTATCATAAAGTGTTAGCTTTTATTATTTATTTAACAATTTTTAAACTCTTTTAAAATTATGATAAAAAATTAAAATTATTAAATAATTAAAATTATGAAAGTGAATATTATTAAATTTAGAATAGTGACGGAGTGTGTTTGGATATACTGCATTCCAATAGCTCCTCTCTCTATATTTTTTTATCGTCTAATTCGGGTTGCTGAGACTGGTGTATTATTTTTTAATTATTACTACATGACAAAATATTGAAAAACAACCAAACAGATAAAATATTTTGTGCTGGTTGAACATACAATGGGAAAGTAGAGCAGATATCTTATTAGGGTAGTATTTAGAATTTCTTTAGTTATTAGTTACTACAATAACAAAATAACAAAAAGAATAGAAATTTCATTTTTTTTTTAAACTTTTGCTCATGCATTGTAACAATAAGTAAATAATTAAACAATATCTCTATATTATCCTTTCGTTATGAAAATTAAAACATGGGCTCCAACAGCAAATAATGGACTGCACAGGTTTTTTTTTTTTTTTTTTTTTTTTTTTTTAAACAAGCCCGTTTTTTTGTGAAATACCAAAAAATAAAATAATTAATAATATAAAATATTACATTTTATTTATTAATGGAAACCCCCAAAAGTCCTTCAAGCATTTTTTGACGGTATGTATGCATCAAAAATTCCGAAAAGTTTAAACAGTTAAATTATTTACATCATTAAAAAGTTTAAATTATCAGATTTTTTTATTGTTTATCATAATGGAAAAAATGTTAAATTGAAAATAAAAATTATTTTACGAAAAAATATTAGATTTATTAGAATTATATATATAATTAAAAAATAAAAGTCTGCCTTACTTGTTATTTTGTAGTTGCACTAACTAGTTAAGGATGAAAACCTATAATGCACCCGCACAAGGTAGTTAGGCTACTTTCCCATTCTTTGCTCAGCCAGCACAAAAATATTTTATATGTTTGTTTGTTTATTTTTTAATATTTTACCATCTAGTAGTAATTAAAAAATCCACACACCCGCATCAACCCCCCAAATTAGATGATTAAAAATACATAGAGAAAGCCATCGAAAATGGAAATCAGAATATCCACACACCCCGCCCCCAAATAATGAAGATTAGCTTTTTATAATTCGAGGGGTTGAGAGGTGTATATTTGAAATACACCGTTTCTTCATAAACAATCCCCTTTTATTTGTGAAATATCAAGATATATTCTAATTTAAAAAAATAAAATATTATTTTTATTTATTTATGAGGACCCCAAAAAAATTCTACATGCACTTTTGAACGATAAATATGCATCACAAATCCCGAAAAAGTTAAACAGTTAAATTATTTACTTCATTAAAAATTTTAAAGTATCTAAATTTTTCTACAGTTTACAATTATGAAAAAAACATTAAGTTGAAAACAAAATTAATTTACGAATAATATTAGATTTATTAGAATTATTAAAAAAATGTCTTCCCTATTTGTTATTTTGTAGTACCGGTAATTAGTTAATAATGATAACCTATAATATACCATCTTCACAATATATTTACGCTACTTTCCCATTCTTTGCTCAGTGAACACACAAATATTTTATATGTTTGTTTGTTAAATTTTTTTTAATATTTTGTCATCTAGTAATAATTAAAAAGCATTACACATGCATCAGCACACCCGGGATTAGACGATTAAAAAATACATATAGAGAAGCCATCGAAACGCAGAATATCCACACACCCCGCCCCTAAACATGAAGATTAACCTTTTTTTGTTCGAGGGGTGGGGAAGGTGTATATTTGGAATACGCCGATTCTTTTTAAACAATCCCCAATTATTTGTGAAATACCAATTAATATTATAATTTAAATAATAAAATATTATTTTTTATTTATTAATGGGGATCCCAAAAGAATTCTATAAGCGTTTTTGACGATATGTATGCATCACCAATCCTGAACAAGTTAAACAATTAAATTATTTACTTCATTAAAAAGTTAAAAGTATCAAAATTTTTCTATTGTTTACAATTAAAAAAAAATGCTGAATTGAAAAATATATTAATTTACGAAAAAATATTA
This sequence comes from Maratus speculifer, assembly GCA_964019185.1. Taxonomy (NCBI): domain Eukaryota; kingdom Metazoa; phylum Arthropoda; class Arachnida; order Araneae; family Salticidae; genus Maratus; species Maratus speculifer. Next base: position 6,479,691 of record CAXHSM010000010.1, read on the forward strand.
GATTTATTTGATTTATTAAAAAGAAATTCTGTCCTAGTTATTTAGTAGTTGCGGTAACTAGTTGATAGCAAAATCCTATATTACCACTTTCACAAGATATTTACGCTACTTTCCCATTCTTTGCTCAGCCAAGACAAAAATATTTTATATGTTTGTTTGTTTATTTTTAATATTTTATCATCTAGTAATAATTAAAAAAAACATACACCTGCATCAGCTCCCCGAATTAGAGGATTAAAAAATACATAGGGAGAAGCCAACGAAAAGCAGAAATTCACAAACCCCGCCTCCAAATATTAAAGATTAACCTTTTATTGTTCGAAAGATTGGGGAAGTTGTATATTTACACATTAAAAGATGAAAATACGCAAGTTATTATTTAGAAAGGATTGACTGGATACAATTTATGCAAATAGAAAATTAATTTAATACATTTATATTATTTTTTATAAAAATAAAGCATATAAAGCGTCATTGAATCAATTGGCATTGCTGTTTTTCGAAAAAGACTATTCCCGCAAAAGACGCCAAATTTGACGTTTAAAGTTCTGGAGAATCTAATATCGGGATGTTAAAACATCGTTGGAAAAACCGAAATATGTATCTATCGAATATGCTCGATTACACCATAATGAAGGAGGATCCGAAAAAAAAAAGTAAAATAAAAAAGTTACGTATTTTTGTTCGCAGAATCCGAATCTGCAATAAAAATGGGGATTTTTGATTACGATTTCAAAGTTGTACCGCCTTGACCCCCAGGGCTCTGTTGCGATAGTTAAATATGGCATCACTGAGTAGCTTTCTTATAAATATTTAAAACGTATATTTTTGATTTTTAATCGGATGTGTATTTTTGGAGATATTGTATCATTTCCAGACTTTTCGGATATCCTGTATATAATGACGGTCTTTTTTGGATTTAAATTCCTGTGGATGAAGTTTCTCCAAACAAGTTTTGGAATCTTCGAAAACTTTTCAGTTTTTCTTATTTCGACCAAACGGTACGTAAAATGTGAATTAACGATACTAAACTTTACTGAAACATTTACATATAAATTGAGATTCATAAAAAAATAATAACTATCATAGCCAAGTACGCTTTTTTAAAAATGTAAATTGTAAAAGTAAAAAAAATGATTAAATAAAAAATAAAAAGTTAAAATAATTATTTTTTGTCAGAACGCCTCTAACGGAACATTTTTTATTAATATTGACGTAAAAATCCTTGTTTTGTAGAAATTCAGTGATTCCGGGCCGGGTTAAAGCAGAGATTTTAACTTTTTTCTGGGTCGGGCCGGTAACCAATTTGAGCGGAGCAAGCTGGACGAACTCCTAAGTCTTTTACAAGGCTGGGCCATTATCTTTGTATGGTCCGGGACGAATTTATTTTTATGTGTGGAGCCGATCAAGTAATGAAAATTTTTCTGCTCCCAGTTCCAATCCAACAGACTCATGCAAAATATCATTTACGTAAGAAAAAAGTAAAATAAGTAGAGCATCCGCGCAAAAATTATTTTCTGTGCGATACGAAATATAAAATTGCGTCATCTTTACATCTAACCGGAAGTGAGTCAAGTTTCGACTTATTATAAAGACTAATCAGTCAAGTCCGCCGAAATGTTCAACACTACATAATCACTTTATAGCTGTGATCATACTTAAACACATGCGGCACCAGGTGGGTTGAACGACAAACCTCATATGATAGAAATTAATCGGCTGCTACGAACAACAGCCGATCTTTAAAGAAACTGTTGAAGGACGTAAACAAAGTTTGTATCACGATTATAAATTTACAAAATATTACTTTGTAATTTTTATGGTGTGAATTTAATAATTAGGAGATCGTAATTTTTTTTGTAGATTGTGTGGTAACAAACTGGATTTCTGCACTTAAAAGGAAAATCGTGTAGACTTGTGTGTGCTTTAAATATTAACACAAAATTCCCATGTTTATATTAAAAATAACTTTTTTATAATCACAGGTTTTTTTTTTTTATTGAAATGCGATGATGATTTAAGCAGAGAAATAACACAAAATTTAAAAAGTAACTTTATCTTATTACCCTTATGCTTTCCATTTAACAAAAATATGTCATTTAAGAAGAGGTTCTCTTCCTATGGCCTGAATTTTTTTTCGATATTTTCTAGTTACAAAAATAAAGCAAATATTACGTTTGAACATTAAAAAATATATATATTGAAATTTAAAATGTACGCATTATTTTCACAATATTTTTGTGTAAAAAAAATGAAGAATGTGTGTTTGATTCCCAATTAAAGTTATACCTGTAGATGGTATGTATTTTATAATAATCACTGATAAAACTAGGATATTACATGGGACCGTATGCAATTTAATCACGAAAATGATATCTAAACTAAATGATATCAAAACTACTTTAAATGAAAGGATTGAAACTAATAGGGTAACATCCCCAGTAATTGGCACTTTAAGAATTTGTCTTTAAACTTACTTCAATTTTCATTACAAAGAAATAAGATATTTACTTGGAAATATTTTTAAATCGAAGAATGCATATCTGTGCATCTATTTTGCCCTCTAAAAACAAAAAAATTCGAAAAAGTATTTTTATAAAAATATATTTATAAAAAGTTGCTGAAATCACCAGTAATTGGCACCTAGAGCACCAATGTATGATACCTTGTGATCCAGCAATTGGCACAAGTTTATATTTGAAAAAAAAAAAAAAAAACTTTACATTTTGCATTGAGTTTAAACGCTTTAAATGAATTTACTGTAGATGAAGATGCCATATTTCAGGTTTTTGAGAGTAAGAAATCAGCATCTTAGTCTGAAATATGAACACTTTAAAACAACACAATATACTTATATTAATACCCAGTAATTGTCATGCTGTCCCCAGTAATTGTCACATGAAGCTTTAATGGATTCCAATTACTGATAATATTTCATATTTTCAAACAAAAACCAATGATAAACAAAATTAGTTTATAACTTTAAATGTACTTCCAAAATAAGTGGTTTAATCTCAAATTCCTTACGAATTCCTTGCAATTGGAATAGGTGCCAATTACTTGGAACTAGCAAAATTGAAGAACCATTAATTGGCATCTATCATTAATTCAGAAATCCAAACATTTGTGTCGAAAATACTTTTACACAATTAAAGTAACCCTTTTTAACTAAACAAAACTGTTGTCAATTAAAATTTAAAATATATTATAAATCATATAATAATGAATTGAAAAGCATGCCTTCCTTAAACCAAAGAAGAAGCATTTGCAACAAAAATGGCTAATTTCATACAAGCCATAATTGTTTCTCTTTCCTAGCCACCATTGTCATCTAATAGCGTAAATCGATGTTATAATATTTGACGTAAATGAGCATATAACTGGTATATGGTCTTGCATTTTTAAAAGACTGGATATAAATCTTATTTTAGGACATGTTTATAGGATGTGCCAATCACTGGTGCATGCCAATTACTGGGGATATTATCCTATACCTTATTTAAGAGTGCTGTTTGAACAGTTAGTCAACAAATGTGAACTTTTGTTAAAATAGGATAGTGAAGTTAAAGAACCCATTAAAAACAAAACTATCAGACCATTAACCGCCAAAACTATTGGACAAAAAATTCCAACTTTTGGCTGAATGCCGTTTGCCATCCCAAACTCTGAAAGATTATTTTCGCTTTATACAATCTTATATATATATTTTTTTGTCTTTAAATAACGCCAAATTTTTTTATTGAAAAGTAGTGATGAGTATGTAAATAACTGAAATATATGCATTTATTTTTATTTATTTAATGTATTTATTTAACACCAACGGGTAATTGGTTAAACAGGTTCCTGCGTTACTTTCATGCTTGCAAAAGATTTTTTGGCGCTGCCATTTATTGCAAATTGCATGAATATCAGAAACATATAGTGACAAAATTCAGTCTTTCAATCTTTAATCTTTAATCTCTCTCAATAATACAATCTTTGTATTGTTTACTATAATAATCAAAAAGTTCCTCTATTTTTTTTTAAGCTTGTAAAAAGATATTTGGTGCTGCCATCTACTGCAAACGATATGAAATGAGAAACATATACCGACATAAATCAGTCATTTATTCTTTGTATTGTTTGTTTCAATTTTGTCTTTAACCTCTTTCAAAATTAACATTTTATGAATGAAATTGTATAAAAAATAATAAGCACAGATGTTATATACGCACTACAATCGCATGTGTTTTTTTTTCACTCCGTCAGTTTGGCATTGCACATCTTTGCCAAGAAGAAGATCCTTTTAAAAAGTTTATAACAATTGTTAGGGAAATAAAATTGTTGGGAAATATTAAAGATTTCAGTGAAGTGTGCTGATTAAATGATACAACTGCACGCATTCAATATGGTTATAAGTATTAATATTTACGATTTATGGTAAAAATTATATTTACTGTTTTGTTACTTATTAAGTTTATTATTCATGACTGTTTATTCATTGTTTCCTTTTTTATTAAATTCAAGTTTATTTACTATTATTTTATATTTTAATTCTTTAAATTAGTTTTTATTATAAACTATATCAATAATTATTTATACCTAAGTGCAATTTATTTATTTTTCTTTCTTTTTTTTTTTAATATACTGGAATCTCTTTTATTTTTTTCTTATATTGCAATAAAAAATCACGTGCTATTATTGTATGCAATTCGTAACTTACATTCAAAAACAAAAGTTTCGCCGAACTGTCAGAGGATGAAAAACACGTGCAAATGTGGTGCGTATATGACATCTGTGCCAAAAAATAATTTTAACTTTTAAAAAATAATATCGTTTATGTTTTTATTAAAAGCAGTTTAGAAAATCCAGTATATTGCAGACAGACATTCAGGAAAAAAGGCTATTATTTACTAATATTAAGAAATAATTTAGAACATGGCATTTTCTTAGAATATTTTAAATAATAAGCAGAGGAAGTAAAAAGAAAATAATAAGCATTAAAAATTATTCTGTTTCCCAATCATCTCAGTGTATTATTTTCTATAAAGTATTAACATTTATTTGGTGCTGCCATGTGTTATCAATATTTTTAAATGACTATTATTTCTGCGGTACAGGTTTTTAACCTTTTAAAGAGTGAAAATATTTGTAACTAGAAATTCCGGAAGAAAGTTTTTCTGTTATGTTATCATAAACTTTCTATAATTAAATAAAGCAGAAAAAAGGTAAATACTACAGAGAACGCTAAAAAAGAAAAAACTAGTCGTTGGGAGCCACCGTAATACTTACCCATCATGGATATGTATATGAAAATAAAACATGTGAAAACTATTTATACAATGCATTGCAATTCATAAACAAAATTTAAATATTGTTAATATACATAGTAATGCTCTATTAAAGAACTGCTGATTACCGATTTCGACAAATTATATAAAACGCCAACCGAACTGCGTAAAAGAAACATCCTTATAACTCCAAAAATAATAACTCTATTAACTAACAATTAACTGCATCGAATTAAGCGTCTCATTTCCAATTAAAATATACCTCTGAATTGAAATTTGAATGAAATACAGGGTCATGAAAAATCCGGGAATGTGGAAAACAGGATTACAAATATCTCGGCAACTAATAATCCGATCTACTTCGTTCTATATGCAAAATGTGTGTTATTTTATTGCCTTTTACGCCCATTCCTTAGAACAAAAAAATTCGAAAATTTTTATATACCTTTCATCAGAACGAATTTTTCGAGAGTCCGAAAAAAATAGTTCCGGATAATCGAGGTTGCTGATATTAAATAGGGTTCGTCCCATTCTTACATACTAACTACATACAAAATTTCAAGTCTCTATCTCAATTCTTTCGGGAGATAGAGCGTTTACAGACAGACAGACTGACAGACAGACAGACAGACAGACAGACGGACGGCAAAATTTTTTTCTAAAAATATGTTTTTCGGAATCTCTACTATCTAAAACGTGTAAATCCGTAAAAAAAAAATTTTCGATTTTCAAAACGATTGCAAGACTTACCCTATACTACGTATGATGGGTAAGTAATAATAAAATAAAATAAAAATAAATAAAAATAAAAATAAAAGTATATACATATATTTAAATACAGAATTTAAATATTAAAACGTTTGAATGCAGAATTTTTCGTAATACAAATCTATTCGAGTGGGAATCGAATAAAATATTTTACGAATACGAAATTTGAAAGGAAAACTATAGTAATACAAAAGATGTAATAAATATTTTTTTCCAAATAGAATTTTGTTCATTTTTTTAAAATATATGTACTTAGTAAATGTAGAAGAAAGAAAAGATGGAAAGAAAGATAGAAAGAAAATCAGCTGGTATTCTCCAATTCTCGGTATAAGAAAAGAAGAAAATATTACTTTTATTATGTATATGAATGACCCTTGATTAGATTCGAATTTCTTTCTTACTCTTTAAAAACTGTAGAGACGAAATATGTTTTTTCTACCGGGGCTCTGTACAGCAAAATCCCGATCTATTCACTTCATGGGCTATATTTTTTAGTTGCATTTTCGCAAGAAAAAAAAAAAAAAAAAAAAAAAAAAAAAATGCAACTTATGATAATAAATATTTAACATGATTAGTATTCAACGGCAATTTTGAGTTTTATATTATTAATGTTTTTTATTTGGCTTTTTTGAAATTGTTACTATTCAAATTCAATATTCAAATTTCTTATTTTATTTCATTTTTTTAGTACTTTTTAATTTTTCGGGTAGAATAAGTCGATGTATTTGTTTCTCTATTTGCAATGGGAATGATTTTAAGACAGAAGTTAAAAGACTTCTATAATAGAAGAATCAGTAACTTCAATTAAACCATTTTGATCATAGATGGCAGCACCAAACTTGGTTTTTCACTTTAATGCCATGCGAAACAAAATTATCAAGGAGATGAATTTTTGATGGTGAATATCTCACCACTCATGTTTAGTAATTAAAATAGTACAATTCATGGGCCATTACTTTAAATTTCCGTTATTATTAACTTTTATTTTTTGAAACGCTATATTTTGTTAATTTACTGACTTTATAGAAAAAACTTTTAATAACTGTATTTTTAGGCAGTTAATTTTAAAAGTATAGAAGTACAGTCGACTCTCGTTAATTCGAAATCGGATAATTCGAATCTTCGCTTAATTCTCCATGAAGTCCCGGAATTTTCAGTGGTAGAATAACATTAAACATTTTCATTAATTCGAATTCATTTTACCTTGACGTCGTTTAATTCGAACTAAAGAGAATTCCAAATTTTCATTCTTCCTTTCTTTCTCACGGACTTCAGATCATTTCAATAACTTTCTTTTTTTCATTTTTGTGAAAATTGTTTCAAACGAGTATACATATAATCCCATGCGTTTGATATCCACTTTCTTGGGCCCCGTTTGTCCACCAGCGACGCTTCAAATTATTCTTCCATTGTGCATGTTTCTAATCTTTTAATTAGTTTATGTATTTATACATTCTAATTTAATATTAACTCATATTTTAATGATAACAGACGAAATAAATAAATATCACACAAATTCATTCATAAAAAAAAATAACAGGGAATGTTAGGGTTGAAGGCAAAAATATTACAAAACTATGAAACGATTTGCTTTATGTACCCATATATTCGTTAAATAGCTAAGAGATGGCAGCACCGAAGGACTTAAGGAAACATTTTGTATGGTTTTATGTCTATTTTTTTTTCGAAATATCTACAAAAAATTATCAAGTTTTTGTCTTCATATTATTAAATGACAAACGTTCCGTTACTAATTAAGGCTACAGAATAATCAGTAATTTTTATTGATCCATTTTGATGGTATAGATGTCAGCACCAAATTATGTTTTTAACTCAATTGTAATATGTAACATAATTATCGAAGAGAATGATTTATGATGTTGAATATTCCAACCACTCCTGTTTACTAATTAAAATAGTGCAGTCATGGGTCAATATGTACAAGATTTACTCTAAATTTCACTAACTATTAATTTTTATCTTTTGAAACGCTCTATTTCGTTATTTAACTGACTTTACAGTTCATTTTTTTACAACTGTATTTATAGATAGTTAATTATTAAAATATAGAAGTATTATTTGTCACAAAATTTCATTTATAAAATTTTACTGTTGAATATTACAGTTGAAAGCAAGGGAAAACAAGTTGGAAATTGCACGTGAAGCGTAGCAAATAAGGTGCGTTCGTACGATAACGAAATTTTAAAAATATCATTCTGATATATCAATCTCATAAAATTGTAAATAGTTAATTACAATTAAAATGCGCACTAAACAATGTTCTCCCTATATCATTATGTAAAGGAGTACTTTTGTGTGGCATTGTAAATCAATATCAAATGTTCTTTGAGCCACAGATTATGCAAAATGTATAATATAAAATGTACTTAACAGATGCATATCAATTTTATTACGTTCGAATGAGTGTAACCATGACCATTAAAATGCATTAAAAATTTTTTTTCGCCATTGACCGTAATGAAACGGAATATTTTTTATTATCCCTGTATTTCAACTATGCATCCAATTTTCAAAAAATTTGAAATAAGACGACAAAATTGTGTAATAATGTATTTTAAATTTCAAACGATTAAAATGCATTTGAAGTCTTTTTCCCGATTGACCGTAATGTAACGGAATCCTTTTGAATGTTCCTCTAATTGATCTACGCATCCGATTTTTATAAAATTTGAAATGACTCGCTAAAATTATGTAATAATTATATATTTTAAATTTTAAACGATTCGGTTGTGTAGTTTTTGCGTTGTTATATGCGGACGGAGAGACAGACGGATAGACGGACAAACGGGCGTACTGAACGACAACTGTAGGTGCTACGTAATTAGATAATTACGAACGCACCTAAAAACTGATAAACCATGAAGCAAATGGTTTATGTATCCATATACTCATTAAATTGCTAAGAGATGGCAGCACATTTACAGACATTATTGGATTGACACTACTGTATTTTTTCCTTTTAAATATCCGCAAAAATTTCCAAAATATTTTTCTTCTTGTTCGTTAATGATAAACGTTCCGTTATCTATTCAGGCTAAAATTAAAGTGTGGAAACATTTATTTCTATTTAAAATAGGGGGGAAAAGTATGCTCTGATTTTAAGGTTATTACAGTTAAAATTAAAAATGCAAAAAATACCTTTTCAAAACTGCAGATATTTACTTTAAATAAGGCTAAATTGATTAAAACATTTAAAAGAGAGATAAGGCAGAAAATAGCTTCAAAAAGTACATATAGAAACTGACAAGAACCTGTTACACTAAAAACGTGTATTAGCAGAAAAGTATAATTGACAAAAAAGATAGTAAAGAATTAAATTGATTACTTAATTATAACTATGGTGAAATGTCGAGTAAAGAAATGGAAAAAAAGACAGTCATAAAGGAAATTCGTAATCGCGAAGCGAAACGGAACAACATGTCTCCTGAAAGCGAGTTGTTCCTGACGTCGCTGCCAGTAAGATAGCCATCCGCCATAAACTCGCAGACAAAAAAAATGGCGGCTACCAAAAACGGATTATTTTTTTGCGAAATTTTTTTTCCAGGCACCTTCGTCGTTCCAAGCCCAAGCTGGCACTATGATTGGTTGTTGCTCTCGACACTGTTTTCACGTAACTTGGCGATAACCATACTTGGCGAAAAATACTTCGCTCGTAAGTGAACGAGTAAACCTAAAACCTAACCTACTCATTCTTATTCTTCCTTCATTCTTATCCTCGTGGTCTTGTGTGTAAAAACTTTTAAAGAGTACAGCTTTCAGTAAGACACGTTCCATCCAATCCAATGCTGCAAGAGAAAAGTTAATTTGTACTCGGTTCGGAAGGAAATCAAACTCGACGGAAGCATCTATCGCTACGCCAAGTATGATTATCGCCAAGTTACATGAAAACAGTGCCGAGAGCAACAACCAATCAGAATGAGAGCTTGGGCTTGGAACGACGAAGGTGCTTGGAAAAAAAAATTACGCTTTTTTTTAACGCATGTACGGCTCCCTAAATTAGGACACTCACATTTAAAAAAATTAAGAAAATTTATTTGTCTTGTTTAATCTTTAAAAATTAAAGCAGTTTTTTTTTTTTTTAAATTATTGGAGTCAAAATTCAGCTGACTATACGCATGCTGAAAAAAAATTCGCACAGGCGGTTATTTTCTGTCAGCGCTGAGGCTGATTATACGGGGGGGGGGGGATGGTAACAGGCAATTAAGAGCTCCAAAATTTGGCGTAACTTACGCCGCTGATCGCTCGGAAAGACAAAGCGAAAGGCCCCGGTGAAAACGCGAAGTGCTCTTCTGGAAAGCAGACGATAATAAAATACACATCGCCCTGCGAAAATTTATGAAAGAGGCAAATGAGTACCGAGCTCAAAGCGTTTAAAAGAAACAAAAATGAAATTTAGACACTGTGAGATGTTATCTCACACTATATATCAATAAAGCAAGTTACTCCCTCATATTATACAAAAAGCAAATTAAAATCTTTCTAAACTTTTTTTCCCGTAGTGGTGACGATGCGTTTGAGTTGGAAAGGGGGGAGGGGGGTTCAAAGGAGCTTATAATTTTTCAGCTACATTGCCTTCCTTTCAAAAAGAAGCTTATAATAAAAAATAAAAAATCAGCATTGAAAAAACCTTTTTTTTGACCTATTTGTTATTTTATACTAATAATATCAATATTATAAATATACTATTTCTGTAGTTTTTTTTTTATTTAATTAGTCAATTTAGAACATACGAATTAAGGCTGGACTATAAAACTACTGACTTTTTTTACTAATGATTTATCTCTATATTGAATTTTTCTGAGTAGTTTTATTTAATCGGTGTATGTTATATTCTAAAAAATATATATGTTAGATAATTTGGAACCTGAAAGGGGGACGGTAATAGTGAACTTTAAATAAAATCAGCGCAAATAATAAAAATGTTTAGTTATAAGTCAGCAATAATTTAATTCGTTTTCAGTATCAACACATACATATAAATGTAAATAATAACAATTATTGATAAATTGCGATTTAAAAAAAAAAAAAAAAAAAAAAAAAAATAGGTTTATTATTTTTTTGCCAAAATAATAATAGTTGTGATATATTTTATAATTATTAAAACTCGTTAAGGTTAGTTTATAAAGTATTTTAGGATATATAAACTAAACTTCCTAACGTTACTTTTAAAATCCGATGTCGCTAAAACTTAACGTTGGAAATAAATTAAGGTTACTCTTTGTGACATTGTAAGTTCCTTGTTCTGGCAAAATGAATGCGATACGGGCTCTAATTGGTGAGGAAAACGTGTCTACCATACCATTCTTTCCAAGACGGTTGAAAAAATCTTGTCCAATTTTGAACGGTGTATTCAGTCAAGGTAACTTTGAACAATGGGGTGTGACATGGCACTATGTCCGAATTTTCAATATTTTTGTCTCAAAAAGACTAAATAAACTCCAGAACTGTGCTCTTTGGCAAAGTTCTAAACTGGAATTTATACTCTTTATTTCAGAAAACAAATTAGCAACGTTATGTGCAATTAATTCCATCATGCAGCTATTTTTAGCTCACAGGCTATCATAGCCTGAGAGCTTATGTGCCCGTCCGTTCTGTATGTATGTTCGTACGTTCGTGCGTAACGCCATACCTCATGATAAAAATATCGGATCCACTTGAAATTTTGTATATAAGTATATCTTCATAAGGCGCTTCCCTGATTAGTTTTTGGAGTTCATCCGATATGTATAAGAGGGGGAACGGGGGGCTCATGCCCCTCCCCTTAATTGATATAAACGGGATTTTCATGCAGAATTAACAGTTTTCGTTCAAAATGTAGATATAGGATCATTCTGATGAGGTGATTCCGTGACTCTTATTAGGTGTTCATTGAATAAGTATAAACAGGGGGAAGGGGGGCTCATGCCCCTCCCCTTAATTGATATAAACGGGATTTTCATGCAGAATTAACAGTTTTCGTTCAAAATTTAGATATAGGATCATTCTGATGAGGTGATTCCGTGACTGTTATTAGGTGTTCATTGAATAAGTATAAACAGGGGGAACGGGGGTTCTAATGCCCCTCCCCTTAATTTTTATAAATGGGTTTTTCAAGCAGAATTGTCAGATTTCGTTCAAATCTCTGAATAGTTTTGGAAATTGAATGGTTAAGTATAAAAGAGGGGGATAACTCCTCTTAAATTAAATAAATGCTAAATGGGTTTTTATTAAGGATTACCTGATTTGCTCTGAATTTTGGATATAGATCTTTTATATGATAAAGCATGTCTTTGATAGTTTAGGAGGTTCAATGATTAAGTATAAAAATAGGAAAGGGGAAAGCTGTTTCCCCTTCTTAATTTTTTTTTCGAACGGAACTAAATCTTGAAAATATAAGGCTGTAATGTACAATTAGTATGCGTAGCCTGTGAGCTCAATGCCATCAGTTTAACTGGGCAATATTCTTTTTATTTTTGAAGTACTGTTATTAAGTTTATTTTGATTGCTGTTTTGAAGTTGTTCTAATCCAACATAAATTTATATAGTAAGTAACAATCTATCTGTTTATCATATATATTATTATCTAAATGCTGTAAATATGTTAAGGTTTTGTGATTATTTATTTATTAATGGTTAATAAAATGCAAAATAAGAAGGCACTGCCGTTTGCAGTGGAACTTTGAGCCTGCTCAAAATCATGCCGTCAAAAATTTTCAAAAACTGTCAAAAATTCCGCATACTTGCACCTATATTTTATATAAATGCCGAAACTATGCTTTAGATATAACATGTAAATAAAAATTTCCCCAAATATCCGTAAAATACATAAAATTAATTTAAAGGCGTTATTTGGGGCGGAGCTAAGTCAAATTTGACATTTCAATATTCGGCATTTTTTATTCTTATATGAATAATACTAGCACTAGTATGTATTATTGTAACAACGTATGCATTATAGATTTAAAACATTGAACATTATTTTTCATTGCATTTTTATGATTTTATATGAACAATAAATAGTTCTTTTTTATTTCTAAATACTAATGGTTCTTTTCTTCCACTTTTCTTATGCATAATATTTGTTTTAATATCATAAATTGTTCAAATCTTGTGATGCTAGGAAATGTAAATTAGGAGCCTTTACATATCTGAAAACATTTTTGGGGTTCAAAGTTGTTATAACACTTAAAAAAAAAAAAAAAATACATAATGAATGATCTTAGATTACATTTGTCATTCAATGCAAATTTACTCTAAATGGCTGGATAACTTTGAACCCGGATAAAAATTCATTTTTTATTGCTCTTATCTTTATTATTCCTTAATTTTTCATCGTCTCATACAATAAATAATTTATGGTCATTTCCTCTCCTTTATGCCCCAAGTTGCAAAAATATCCTTCAAATAAGAATGTGGCATATCGAAATAGAGAAAATGTGGATGAAACCAACCCTGAATGACCGAATAAACTCATTTCCAAATTAGCATTTGAAACTTTCATAATGTAACGTGTAATAGAGATGAGGAAGGTAGGAGGAACGATATTTTGAACGATCAGTTTATAAAAATAAATCGGCTGCTACAAAAACGGCCGACTTGCGTGAATTTTCTATAAGAGAAACCTACGATTTTTGTTTAGCACTGTTTATTATCAATAAAATATTATTTTATAAATTTTATGGTGTGAGTTTAAAATTTAAACTATTGTTCTTTTATTTTCTAATTGTGTACTACTATAAACTAGATTTCTGCAAGAAAAGGATGTAGACTTTTATGTGTTATAAATATTAACACAAGATTTGCATGTATAGTACGTATATTTATAACATAACTTTTCATATTCACAGGTCTTTTTATAAAAATGCTAGGATCAAGGTTGTACTCGTAAAAATAACAGAGGATTTACGCTATAAACAGACGGTATACGCTAAGACAGAGGTGTATACTGTAGCATTCTTGAGAAACAGAGGGTATGCGGTGTTCCTTTAAAAAATCCAGAAGGTATAAAACGTATACCCCCGTATACACTCCTCTACATCCCTGCCGATGGTGATTGAAGCAGAGAAATAATAACACATGATTTAAAAGAAGCTCCATTTTACCCTCATGCTTTCCATTTAACAAAAATGTTATTTAAGGGGAGATTTTACTTCTGTGGGCTGAAATTTACTTAATTTTTTCGATATTTTTTGGTTATAAAAATAAAATAAATATCAACTTTGGGACATTTTAAATTATAGTTATTGAAATTTTCACTGTACACATTAATAGCACAATATTTTTGCCTAAAAAAAGTGAAGATTTTGTGTTTGATCTCTAAGACAGTTATGCCTATAGATGGCGTATCTTGTCACACCTTCCGCTTTCCCTTCTTAATATATTATGTGTTATCAATTTAATTTCAGTGCTCAAAGTTGAAATGGCGAAGCTAGTTGTGCATGTGGTATTTGCCCAGGGCCGTAGCTAAGGGGGCGCTATGGGCGGCTCAGCCCCCCCCTAAAATATTTTGAGCCCCCCCCCCCCCCAAGAAAAGTTTCCAAGGTCACTCAATGAATTTCTCTTCCAAAAATTCAAATGAAATTCTGTTCAAAAATCTAATTTAGTTTTGAGAACCTTTCACAGTTATGCAGAATTACTAAATTGTATCTAAAATAAGTGTTTCAACACTCCCTCATCCCATTTGCACATATGACGCTAACATGATGTTTAATTTTGCACCAGTTATACACTCAAAATTTTCATCATCCTGTACTTTTCTTAGCATAAAATGAAGTTATTGGAACAGTTTAATAAGAAACATAGTACCTACAATGTGAATATGCACTAATTTATCTTTCTGCGTCAGAGAGAGAGAAAAAAAATTATGAGCCCCCCCCTGGAGTTCACTTCTAGCTACGGCCCTGTATTTGCCGCGAAATGCTTTGAAGTATAATACTGTATAGAATTGGGAATTAAAACGGTCTTTAGAGAGCTGGTCGCAACCTTCGGTACAGAAAAATTGGGCCTTTAATTTCAATTTAACTAATTATAAAGTGAAACTGAAATAGTTCTTCATTGCAAATACGCTTGCAAGCATTAGATATTACACTTAGGATAAACATTATTTTTTCGTATAACACAGAATACAAATATCTCAAGAAATTTGGTTTGGTTTGGTTTATTTTGTGACGGCCGATTATCTACTCGATGGTTGTAGGCCCTGTCTAGGGGAGGGAAGTGCCCTTCTTAGGGGTCTATCTAAGGGAACCTAACCCGTTTTTACGCAAGGTTCGAAGAAAACCACGAAAACTCCGAAAGATTTGGCCGACGGTCGCGATTGGTTTCGAACGCAATACTTGCTGTCTACCAGCTACGAGGCAAGAAATTTGAAACTGTGTAAAAGACTAATTATTATGAACAAATTTAAAGTATATGTAATGTAACGCGCTGGCACGGAACTATCACGAAGTGGGAAGTCACATCTTTTCTCCACCAGATGGCGTATTTGAACGCTTGAATAGCAAATTAATTTTATTGTAAATTAAATGTTTAGTGTTTGAATTTCAGTAATTATTAAACAAGTACTCTTAATACATAAATTCAAGTTGAAATTTAAAGAGTTAGATTTAACGGAAAATTTAAACTGTCGACAGAGTCAGGTTAAAGAGAACGAAGGAAATATAGATTATTACTTGCTTTGAAGATGGATCAAATCGTCTGGTGATCATGGACTACAGGAATATACAGTTTTTGTGATGAAAATTCATAGAATGTGGAACAAAAGTACCTTTACCTTTATATAAATGCAACTAATGTTAAAAAAACCTTTGCTTATTTGAAAATAAATTATATATTTTATAATGAGTAATGTTATGTATTTTACATGGAAATTGTTTTAGGAAATTACATGTGACCGCCCGCAATTTAATCACGAAAATGATATCTAAAATAAAAATAATTTTAAATGAAAGGATTGAAACTATTATACCTTGTTGAAGAGTGCTTTTGAATAGTTAAACAAAAAATGCAAACTTTTTTTTTTAAATATGACAATGAAGTTAAAGTTTGGTTTCGTTTATTTTGTGTTGAACGACTGTCTACTCGAGGGATATAGGCCCACAGTGAAGATAAAGAATCCCCTAAAAATAATAAAAATCATAAGGTTCCCTCTGTTATTTTGAAGCTTATAAAAGACTTTTGGTGGTGCCATCTATTGCGAACGACATGAACATGACAAGTATATACTGGCAGAAATCAATCATTTATTCTTTGTATTGTTTCTTTATGTTTTGTCTTTAATCGCTTTCAAAATTAACTTTTTATGAAAGAAATTGTATACAAAAAAATCCTTTTAACTTTTAAAAAATGTATCGTTTATGTTTTTACTAAAAGCAGCTTAGAAATATCAGTTTATTACTGACAGACATTAAGACAAAAAAGGCTGTTATTTACTAAAATTAAGAACTAATTTAGAACATGACATGTTCCTTAGAAAATTTTAAATAATAAACAGAGAAAACAGACATAATAAGCATTAAAAACTATTCTGTTTCCCAATAATCTCAGTGAATTATTATTATTTTTCAAAAAGTAATAATATTAGTTTGGTGTTGCCATCTATCATCGACAATTCTTAAATGACTATTATTTCTGTGGTATAGGTTTTTAACTTTTTAGTTTGAAATCGTTTAGAACCAGAAATCGCGGAAGATAATTTTCATGTTATGTAATCATAAACTTTCTATTATTCAATAAAGTTCATTTTTTTCTACAGGAACGTGGTTCTAGCTTGGGGGTCCGCAGCATAAGCTTAAGAAATCCCAGACTCCGGAGTTTTTCATTGAAAAAGGTGAAATGATGTTTTTCTACCGTTACACAGTGGATCAAAACAACAAAGTAAATATTAGAGAAAATGCACAAAAAATGTTCTAATACAGAATTACAGAAAAATTCGAGAACAGAATTTTTCGAAATACTAATCAATTCGAGTGGGAATCGAATAAAATATTTTGCCAATGCGAAATTCGAAAATAAATCTGTCGTTGCAAAAAAGATGTGTTAAACATTTTTCCAAATATAATTTTGTCGTTGTTATTTTCTTCAATATAAAAAATATATACAGGGTAATTCCAAATTTTTTTTACAATAAAAGAGGGGCCATAGTGCATATCAAGACAAACAATATTAAATAGGAGACTAAGGGTCCCAAACGTTTTCCGAAGGAGATAGCCGCCATTAAAGTTTAGGGTCCAAAATTTCAAATAAACATAAAAAATGGAAAAATCGGTCGATTGATTTGCGGTTTTCACTAAAATTATTCTTTATGTCGGCATTTTCTTGAAATTAAATTATAAAGATAAATTTCAAAAATAGAGGGCGCTTTAGACTTTGGAGTAACGAAAAACTATTTTTTGCCGGTATTTTTTGCATCATATTAAATGTTTTCGTAAGCTTAGACTAAAACTTAAATTTTGAGCTCAAAATCTGAAAGTGGGAGTGGTTAAGTAGCACAAACTGAACTGTGTTCAGAGGGTTCAAATTTCAAATTATTATTAAAAAAAACGGAAAAATTGGTTCATTGATTTGCTGTTTTCACTAAAACTATTCTTTATGTCGGTATTTTCTTAAAAATAAATTATAAAGATAATTTTCAAAAAATGCCGATAGAAGGCGCTTTAGACTTTGGAGTAACGAACAACTCTGGCGCTTATTTTTTGCATCTTATTAAATACTTTCGTAAGCTTAGACTTAAACTTAAATTTTGAGCTCAAAATCTGAATAGTTGGGAGTGGTTATGTAGACAAACTGAACTGTGTTCAGAGGGTTCAAATTTCAAATGATTATAAAAAACTGCAAAATTGTTCGATTCGTTTGCGGTTTTCGCTAAAACTAATTTCTAAATGAGCTTGAAATTAAATTTTAGAGATAAATTTCGCAAAATACCGATAGAGGGCGCCTTAGACTTTGGAGTAGCGTACAACTATTTTTTACTGTTATTTTTTTAATCTCATTAAATGCTTTCAAACGCATAAACTTAAATTTTAGGCTCAAATTCTGAATCATTTGAAGTGTTTAAGTAGCGAAAATTTGAATTGTGTTCGAGGAGGGGGGAGGGTTAAATTTCAACTCCCGAAGACACTTCAATTTGCGCTACTTAACTATTCCTAATTATCCAGATTTTGAGCTCAAAATTTAAGTTTAAATCTAAGCTTCCGAAAAAATTAAAAAAGTTTTTGCAAGCATTTAATTAGAACAAAAAAATAATGGTTAAAATTAATTGTTGGTTACTCTGAAGTTTAAGGCGCCCTCTAATGGAATTTTTTGAAATTTATCTTTAAAATTTATTTTCAAGAAGATACTGACTTAAAGAAAAGTTTTATTTTAAACCGCAAACGAATCGACAAATTTTTCCATTTTCTATAATTATTTTAATATTGAACACCCTCCCCCCCCCCCCCATAAACACAGTTAAGTTTGTGCTACTTAACTACTCCCTATTATTCAGATTTTGAGTTCAAAATTTAAGTTTAAGTCTAAGCTTCCGAGAACATTTAATGAAAAGCAAAAAAAAAAAAAAAAAAAAAAAATCCGGCAAAAATTAGTTGTTCCTTACTCCAAAGTCTAAAGCGTCCTCTATCGACATTTTTTTTTAAATTTAACTTTATAATTTATTTTTAAGAAAATACCGACATAAAGAATAGTTTTAGTGAAAACCGCAAATCAATGAACCAATTTTTCCGTTTTTTATAATCATTTGAAATTTGAACCCTCTGAACACAGTTCAATTAGAGCTACTTAACCACTTCCAACAATTCAGATTTTGAACTCAAAATTTAAGTTTAAATCTAAGCTTGCGAAACCATTTAATGAGATGCAAAAAGTAACAGCAAAAAACAGTTGTTCGTTACTCCAAAGTCTAAAGCGGCCTCTATCGACATTTTTCGAAATTTATCTTTATAATGTAAATTCAAGAAAATGCCGACTTAAAGAATAACTTTAGTGAAAACCGCAAATCAATCGACCGATTTTTCCTTTTTTTATGTTTATTTGAAATTTTGGACCCTAAACTATAATGGCGGCTATCTCCTTTGGGAAACGTTTGGGACCCTTAGTCTCCTATTTTATATTGTTTGTCTTGATGTGTACTATCACCCTTCTTTTATTGTAAAAAAAATTTGGAATCACCCTGTATATACTAAAATATACATT